>CM068375.1:121290395-122719374 GCA_034769895.1 Magicicada septendecula
TGAGAGAAAGCGATGATAATGATGATGACGATGAAGATGAAGAAAATAATGTTCATGATTATGGATGTGGAAAGATAGTGGAAACTCATCGTAGAAGAGTTTCCAGACAGAGGGAAAGGGAGGGATGACCGGTAAGTTGAAAACTTTGTGGCGACAGTAGAGGTAAGAACGCTGCAATGGTTTGGTCATGTAATGAGGATAGATTACGGCGGGGTATCTCAGTGGTAGGAAGCTTGCTTTGAATTCGTCGTGGAGTGGTATAGGTTTGTCTACAAGAAAATGGAAGACTTATTATAAGTCAAACGTCTGTCCATGATAGAAAGGAATTTAGAAAGTAGCTGAAGGTCCCGGAAGCGTTATACCAAAAGGGGATGGAAAAGAAGATGTGAAAATAAGTGTGTATAAACCTTGTGCAGTATAAATCTGTTATGTATTACACATTAGCATTAGTTTGGTATAATGAAATTGCCTACATTCACAAAACAAGCGATTACAGATATTGCAAACGTAAAGCAATAATCGATCATCTGTTAGAACGTCTAAACATATAATCTGTTATTCATCATGTTTCCTCATATTTCTTCTGTTATGTTGCACAATGGTAAAACGTCGTCTGAACTAAGGATGTTTTGTCTTCTGTATTCTCGCTGGCCTGCAATCTATTACGAGTCACCGATGAGTGGCATCAACAAACGCATACAGCAGTTTGTCAAAAATGTTAAAACTCTCTAACAAACATGTGGCGGAAAGGGGAATCTTCAATTAGAACTTTTTATTTAAACTGAAAAAAGCTTTGGTTATCGGTATTTTCTTAACCGTCTGAGCTCGTCACACACGATTACCGTAATCGTTTTGCTGTGCTGTCTCAGGTGCAACTTTACCACAATGCAGTTAACGCACAATAACTTACCGTTGATGGCGACTTTTGAAAATAATAAACACCTGATCTGCTACGCGTCCGCCTGCCTCACTAGACAGTATACATAAGCTACATTCCCGTACAGCCATTGTTAACGACTAGCGTCAACTGGCAGCTTACAAAAGCAACAGTGTCGCGGCACGTTATCAGGATACATTAATCACGATAGGTGTGTGCAGCCGACACAAAATGCAGTTGCGATTCACATTGTCTTGCGCTCTCTGCCGGACGCTACGGCTTCGTCTATTGTTTAAAACTTATCGCATTATTAGTACCATACGCCGAGGGGAGAGTGCGACTAATTTGTGGCGTTATTTCGTGCCTTTGTTCGGTAATTAGCTTTTGATTTTCATAGGGGTCTGCGAACCCTCCACCCCTTCGTCCCTTCGTACATATACTGTCTACTATCTTCCAATTTCTCCGTTTTGGTGTTTACCTACCTCACCTCCGCTACTCCCTACTTCCTTCTTTTCTATTCCTATTTCAAGTTTATATATTTCACTGTGTATTGTTCACTTATTAATACGACTCCTCAAAATTCTAAAATTGCGTGCACACTTTGCACTGATGTTTTAAAAATTTAATGTTGTAGCATTTTAATTATTTTGTCGTTTCCTTAAGCATAAAATAAGGACTACCTGTTTCTTGCGTAGGCTACTTAGTTAAACGTCTTCTTCAGCACCTTTGTTCATTTCGTACACAGATCTCTCATACATTATAGATATTAGCAATACGAGTCCTTTGAATAATACACACAGAAAAGTTTATTTTGATTCACGAAATAATGTCAGAAAGAGTAGTCTACTGTTTACCCATATTGTTAGTTTTTCTACCTTCCACCTGCAAAGTTTCAACTACTGATTTTAATAGAGGTCTGCGTATCTTTTCACCTTCTTCCCTTTGTGGAAAAACTGTCTACGTTTTTTCTACCTTCCAACTTCTCCTTTTTACTGTTTACTTCTACTTTCTATTTAATATGCTAGTTTATATATTTCGCTCTGTCTTGTTCATTTATCAAAACTACCTCTAATTTCTCTTTTTATATCTATTATTTTTATATTTCATCTGTTAATTTAATTATCTCCCCTCTCTCTCCCTTTCCTCTTTTTTTGAGTATTCGTCTTTCAAAATGTTTAGTTGTCTGTACATCTTAGCACCAATAGTTGTTTAGAAATTAGTGTTATAATCAGCCTTTTAATCTTTTAAATGTCAACAGATTTTGAATGTCGTATTTTGTTAACAATCTTATTTTACTTTCGCCCTTGTCATTTGATCGTTTGCTAAACATAAAATTACGTTAACTTTACGCATTTTGCTTTGAATTTATTCTGGCAGTGTATTGTTTGTTTTGAGATGGAAGTAGCAGTAATACGATTCCTTTAAACAAATTAAGGAAAGAAATATTAATCAGGTACGCTTGAATAAATTATAGAAAATGTTATAGCAAGAAAACTGTTAACTCTTTTTTTTGTTCATACAATGTCTCCGTTTCATTGACTGCTCTCTCTCTCTCTCTCTCTTTCTTCTCCTCTTACCTCTTACAGGTGTATTTATTTGTTTATATAATCTTTAATACAGTACTCACCTCTATTTTGATATTCGTTTAAAAAACAATACTATAATCTTAGTACTTTTGTTCATAATATTTTCCACCTCTCTTTTATGTGGGCATAAACGTAACAAAACCTGTAGCTTGACAGAATTAGATTTGCTTCTGAAATATATTTGTACGCATTTAATAATCACGACGTTCACAGCTAAGCATATTCAGGGCAACGATGCAATGATTTTAATTAGGAAGGATTGCGTATAACACGAATTGTTTTCATACATCAAATATCGTTACAGATTTACATCTCGTAAAATTTCCGCGCGTTTTTTTATTATTGTATATCGTTTTCGTAATTTACAATGTTCTCTCGCAATGAAAACACACATTAAAATGACATTACGACTAATGGCGGAAGGTAAATCTAAATTCACAATAATTCAGTGACGCTAAACGTGCGTGCCAGGGAAGCTAAACGAGAATATAATTAAAACTTTAGCGTAATCAGGTTAAGAACGCTGCTGCTTCTTTAAAGTTATTGCAGCCGGGGTTAGTGGAATGAAGTTCGCGTACTTGTGGAACGTAAATTAGAAAACGAGAGGCTTCCAGTTTACGACTGCAATGTGAATCATTATGAATGACGAAAGAACCGTACGTTTACTCACATCCTGAGACTTGTGCAATATTACATATGAGGGCGTGCTGAAGCTGTACGATTCCGTAATCAAGATTAAGCTCATACTCCGTGCATGATGTAATTCTCCGTGTCGTTTAAAAATTACGGTAAATTATATAATCATGCCTTTTAATTTTACTGACGTACGGTTTCACACAGAAATCGTAATCGACTTGAAATTTATTGTAACCATGACAACCGTATCCAAAGTCCCTACGATTGCTTATTTACAAATGTTATAAAATATATGCGTGGTATAAATAATTAACTTAGGATATTTACTGATTAGGGATGTAACTTGAAGTAACTAGAAACAGTAGATTATAGATAAATAAATCACCTTGTATCCGTCGTGTGACTTCGTTACGTCGATTAAAATGACGCGTTTCGGAACATCTGCTCCATCATCAGATTAAATCCCTCTATTGAGATCGTTAACAGTTAAAATCACATGTTACACATAATTGTCAACCAATGTAACTCACTCGCTTTCTAACTGGTGCGCACCACAGCGAAGCCGATCGGACACTGAATTATTATCTGAATGATTACGCCTAAGCAGGTTCAATGCTGTATCGTATAGCGGATTGGATTTAAAATTTAAGTGGTCATTCAATATGAAGTCTCGGCTGTTTATGTTATTATATGCTTTGTATATTTCGAACTCTTCTATTACGTCCATGTAACGGCCTTTGTTGCACACATGTAGGGGTATCAAATTAGATTTGAAATCGGTATAATTATGATTGTGTAAGATTAAGTGGCGGGCAAAGTTGGACTTGATATTATTTAACGAAGTGAGATTATTTAGGTGACGTTTTGGTGTGTGCTCTTTAAATCGTTTGAGGAAACCTCTCCCCGTTTGACCAATGTAAAAACTGTTGCAGTCGTTACATGATAATTTATATATGCCGGATTTCTTTTCTAAAGGTATGGGTTTTCTATGACGTAGTATTTTTAATAGACTATTGTTTGTTTTGAAGGTAGCGGTAATATTCAATTTATTAAATGTGGAGGTTAGAATCTTTGGCATTATATTTGTGTATGTGGTAGAAATAAATGTTATTTTTGTATCCTTATCTACTGGGGGATTGGATTTTCGAAATTTATGTTTCTTGATGAGATTATCAATTAACGTGTTTTTGTAACCATTAGCTAAGGCTATATGTTTAATGGTATTCAACTCCTCACGGTAATCATCATCACTGAGAGGCACTGCCAACAATCTGCGGACAAAGTAATTATATAAGCTGCCAACTTTTGCGAGAAGGGAGCAAAATTTCAATTTATCTATGCGTTTAATGACAGATAAATCTAAAAAATTAAATTTATTATCCACTTCGGTTTCCAGTGTGAATTGAATGTTTTTATTAATACTATTCATATAATGTTTTAGGTTTTCGATCTGTCGTACAGTACCATTGAAAATTAGAAAGGTATCGTCTACATAACGTGCATAAAATATTATATCATTTTTGTATTTGTTATGTGAGAGCAAACGAGAGTTTTCATAAAAATTCAAGTAAACGTCGGCCAATAGACCAGAGAGAGGTGAGCCCATGGCCAATCCATCATCCTGAATGAAAAATTGGTTATTGAAAGCAAAGTAATTTTGTTCTAAAATAGTTTCAAGTAAACCAATTAACTCGTTTATAGTCTGTGTATTTAATTTATTATTCTCTAATAAATGCTCTCTCATAACAAATACAAAAATGATATAATATTTTATGCACGTTATGTAGACGATACCTTTCTAATTTTTAATGGTACTGTACGACAGATCGATACAAGGTGATTTATTTATCTATAATCTACTATTCCTACGTGACTTGGATACCAAGAACCAACATGCATTTTAACTAGAAACGTTAGTCAAGGATGTAATGAATTTTAAAATATTTTGTTCCACTTAAATTGTACGTTCAGAAACATTTGTATCCAAAAATTATAACAGTTATAAAATGTCATCGCTCACTAAAAGCGCTTCTATTAAAATATCTCGTATTAGAAACTAAATTTCTTCTACAATATTTTTCCTCTCTTAAATAACGTTTAAAAAATACACTGCCTCTAAAATTTAAACCACTTAAAAATATTCTTTGAGATCATAGAATATATTTTGAGTAGATAAGTCAGAGAGAAACAAAGGTAAGCGTCCATAGTAATACGATTAATTTTAATAATGAAAATAAAGTCTGAAGTCTCCGACATTTGCACATTGATGAAAAGACTGTCATCAAGTAACTATTTGCTACAGGAGTCTCAATCGGTACTCACCACATGGCACCAATACGCACTTGTATCATGTGCACTATTGTTTATGTGTTACGAAGCCGTGTTTAGTTTTCAAGCGAGGAATAGCTGAGATATAATCTCGTTCCGCATAAAATGCCGTTAAACTAACTGTATTATTAAACCCTTACATCTGTTCAAATTTTGTCTAGTGCAAAAATATTAATTAGTTTTCGTTTTAGTTTTTGTGTCCTGTAACTAAGTAAAACTGATTAAACATTTTGGATATAATTATTTGTATCGCATAATTAATACGAATGTACGTGTAATACAACTATATTACAAATAAACTGGTTTTAGGCATGACTTGCTTGTATATAGAAATTTTACGTACAGAATATCAACGTATAAGAATTACTGACAGTTTTCACTTATTTATTTCCCAAATTCTACGTTTTAAAGTAATATATTATTGGAGATTTGATTGTGTGATAGGATTAAGGATTGTAGGATTCGGATTGTAGTTATTAATTAAGATTGGGCGACCACTGATCCGTACTGAGGTCGATTAGAATCCACATCGGCCCACTTTTAGACCGAGCGCGCTGATCATTGTGTCATTCGAATTCTATTAAGAAACTGAATTCAGTCTTACTTAAATGTTATCGCATAAGCGTTTATAAATCACGTTTAGGCTGAGCATACAAAATACGAATTTAAGAAAACGCTAAACTGTAGACGTTTCTGGCAAAGTGGGTCGAGCGGCGTCGTGTATATAAACAAAAAGTAAAGTTTGCGAAGAGGGCAAACGAGATACCGTATGTAAGGAAACGATTCGAGTACCGTCAGATACGTCGCGATGATACGTGTGCCGTCAGCTTTTGAAGTGTCGTAACTCAACCACTGTGGAATTTCTTTTCTTAGCCCTGAAGGCTATAAAGGAAAAGATTACTCTCAAGTATACAATATAAAGTAGATATCGACTTGTGAACGCCGTATTCTTACCTCAAATTGGTATTGTGACTTTACGCGACAATAAGTAATTACACAAAACAAGCACACACACACACACACACACACGTACGCATACATATATATTAAGCACATTACATTATATTTAGTCGTCTTGAATACAATATGGTTGAAAGGATCTTAAAATTTTTAAATTATATGAATAGAATCTTGCACAGTTAAGACGAAACATGTTATTGCGTATAAGCCTAATATGAATTATTATAACAAATATTAATGTTATTAGAAATACATGAAGAACAATAAAATAGTTATAAATATTGTCAAAAACATACAAATTTACAGACCCATGAGTATGTTACATGGAATGTCTTGAAATTTAGGGCGACGACAAGGCTTGCGAAGGCCGATTGCTAAAGATCAAGTACAACCTGAAAAACTACCGAGAGTCTCAGATAACACACTTATCGACCCATTCAGTTTTGTAGTAAGCTGTTTAAACATACGGTTTTTTGGATACTGGAATACTATAGATCTAAATAAATTCTTTCACTAGTACCCGCGTGAAATCCAAAAACAGTATGATGAAACTAAAGGTAGACATAACATATCAAAACGAAATGTACAAACATGTCTTTTTGTTTACACACACACACGCCTATATTCGCGCGCACGTAGAGAGACAGGCACACAAATAGACAGACAGACGAAGATTAAATTGTAATTCGTTTTTGTTGTAGTTTATTATACGTTGTGGCCAGCTACGGACCATCTTAACTTAACAGTCTTCTTCCTTCTATCAACAATTTCTGCGCTCCTTTTCGGAGCGCTCCTTTTCTTTCTTTAGTACACGTTTTGTCCGTTCTCAGCTCGGGTTTTCATGGAAACACTGGTGTTTCTAAGTTTATATTTAAGATGGTCAAGTTCCTGAATATCTTTACACACGATTCTCACTTTTGCAGCTCCCTTTCCACATCGGTGAACCAGGGGCTAGCTTGGTTTTCTTACTTAAAAAGTATTCACAGATCCGGTCGGTCAATCTCTCGGAGTCATTTGTGGTATGTGACCGTATAAAGGTCTGTGGTTGTGTCGTCCTCTGTACTCACCGTTTTCACTGAACGAAACCAAGGTTTTCTTCAGGATCCTTCTGTCTTTGGTTTAGATTCTTGATCGGAACTTTTTTATTTATCGCGAGACATTCCGCTGCGTACAACTTGTGTACTTTATGACGCCCGCCAACCTTGGTGAAAGCAGTGTGCACAGAACGCCGTTTTTTGTCAGTGTAACGGCACGTCTCACTGAGCGCATAACTGTTGATGCGTTTCCAAAAACATTTACCTGTAGGCCTGTATTTCATTTAATTATTTAGTTTGTATCGTTACTAGTGTTTAGTTTGGGACTGTGACATGTGATAAATAATCTAATTACATTTTAATATCATTTAATATTGTCTATGGTTGTGTTTTCAGACATCACGTTAAGTTAAACTGAATTTTATTTTACTTATCGTATTGTTACTTTTACAGTACATTTTATTTCATTACATAATCAGAAAAAATGCCTCCTATTAAATCGAAGTTTGGTAAAAAGATTGTGCATAGCCAAGCTCGGGAAGTCATTTCTAATGTACTGTATGTAAATTTATGGAAAGTGAAAAAATGGAATTAGTATTCCACCAAAAAAGGTTCAAAAACGGATAGCGTCAGCAACAGGAGTTTCTGAAAGAACGATTCGCCGTATTAAAAGTGAGGGTATAACAATAGAAAATGAACAGTCACCACACTTTATAACACCTCGTAAAGAAAGAAAGAGGAGGTCAACAAAATCTAATATTGATAATTTTGATAAATGTGTGATAAGACGAACAATTTACAATTTTACGACAACACAAAAAACATATCCTACACTACGAAAACTTCATCAACTTCTGAAGTCTAGTGTGAACTTTCAAGGTAGCTTATCATGTTCAAGGAAAGTTATTATAAACTTACGGTTTAAGTGGAAGAAGATTAGAAATAATAGAAGTGTATTAAATGAACGTCAAGAGATAAGGGCAAAAAGAATTAAATACCTTAGGAAAATAAAACAATTCAGGACAGAAAACCGGCCAATCGTTTACACAGATAAGACGTATATACACACGTCTCGTGCAGTAAAAAGGTCGTGGTACGACGAAAGTGGTGAAGGGGGGAGTGTACCGTTAAATAAAGGAGGCAGATTCATAATAGTTCACGCGGGTACTGATCAAGGGTTCATCGATGGTGCCTTATTGGTTTTTAAGTCGGGAAAGAAAACAGGTGATTATCATGGGGATATGAATAGTACACATTTCGAGAAATGGGTAGTTGAAAAGCTAATTCCGGGATTACCAAAAAACTCAGTGTTAATATTAGATAATGTACCATACCACAATTACCAATCTGAAAAATGTCCCACACCAAATTCTTCAAAAAGTGAGTTGGTGCAGTGGTTATCTAATACAAAAATTCCTTTCACACCTAATATGTTTAAACCAGAGCTACATAAGTTAGTAAAAATGAATAAACCGTTAGAAAAACCCTATAAAATAGATAGTATTTTAGGAAATCACGGCCACACTGTTATTCGTCTACCTCCGTATCATCCTGACCTAAACCCCATAGAACTTATTTGGGCTCAACTTAAACACTCTGTTGCAAAAAAACAACACCACTTTTGACAATAAATACCTAATAGATTTAACTAGGCAAGCATGCCAATCAATAGAAAAACAACAATGAACATCAGTGTGTGAACATGTAATTAAAATTGAAGACGAATATTTGGAAAGAGAAGGATTAATAGATGAAATGCAAGATAGGCCTTTAATTAACTTAAAAGAAGATGATGATGACGATGACGACGACGATGACCTATCAAGCGCTGAATCTTCTTCAGATGATGGCAGCTATATCTCCGGTGTTGAAGCAATTTTGGACAGAGAAACATCGCCGGACCTGGAGAATGATACTGAATTCCCAGTTCATTCTGACTTCGTATATACTTCTTTATAAGTCGCTAAGTTACTTACATTCATTACTTACACATTAACTTTAAAATTTGTATAAATAATTGTATTAAATGCAAGAAAAATAATGGGCTCGATTTTATGTGATATTTTATATAAAGTATGCATATTTTTATGCGTGGTTACCCACTTTTTTCGTTTAGGTCCTATTTTAGCAGCACTTGCATAAAGCATATTTATGGTCATTTTAGATTTATATTTCTCTATTTCTTCTATTAGTATTCCACTTGCTTGCTTTACACTAGTAATTATTTATTATTTACATTATGTAACAAATAACATTGTTGTGGTATTACAAACAGCCTACATATTTGATACAATTTCGAGTAATACTGAGTAGAATTATAAATAGTAGTTAGTTGAATGAAATCCGGAAATGTCAACAATGTGTAAACCCCGAGTTGTAATAATTAAATAGTTAAGGGCACCCATACAGCCGGCTGTAGCAACAGTAAGACGGACGTTTTTGAAATGAAGTGTTACAACTTAGCACACTGAGTCTCCCCGCTACCCCCACTTTTCGCGCAGCTATGGAGAGGCCACCGTAAAGTAACGGGATTGTACACTGCCTCCGCTGGAATGATCGTGCACTAGCGTCTGAGCTTGGTATTGAAGGACACAGATCGTGTGTAGTAGACGCTTTTGGTTAACTGGCTGTTTGGCCTACATGCCGTTTCCATGTAGTAGATCCTTGATGAGTTGTTGTAGTTACTATACATTAATAATTATTATTTTATAATTATTATTACGTAGTTTACTATAATTATAAGGAGTTTGAAATCGAGACGCCTACCAATGCTTTTAATAACCGAGACAAAAGACTTGAGATTCACTTGTACTGAACCTACTAGTTACTATTTCACAGCCTAGCCGAAGCATCAAGACATTAGAGCAGCACTGCACAGCTTTTATAAGAAACGTCCAGTCCGAACAACTTAAAACGAGTGATAACTAACATCATGGTTTTTTAGTTACGTACTTTATATTTTCAACTACCTTCAAGCAGCATTGAGTGCTTACGATTACAGGGCTTGAGAGATAATCTGGGACGAACTGTAACATAGCATGTGACCTTCTAAAGGCCAGAAAAAACGTATAAAGTGGGCCAGCAAGCTAAAATCGTCACGAATCATATATCTCCACTCGAGTATAAGAAGAATCGTATGTTATATGTTGGGCGTTTGAGTTCGTAAAGACGTTTGCATTCATCGTCAAAGTCAAGGAAGCAGTGACAGAAGAATTTTAAATACGTATAACCAAGGAAAGGTGATTAGCGAGAATTACGTAGTAGGCCTACAGACGTTTCTGTCAGTGAGGATAAGGTTGATGTAGGTCACGCCAAACCGCACCAGACGACCCACATATCCTATCACATTCTCACACTACAAGTCCGTTAATTAATCTATACCACGTCACTCTCGAGGGAGACTTATGATCACGACTTAACCTGTAAGTTACATACATGTATTGAACTGTATACATACGTATGTGTGAATAATTATACATATTAAGTTCTCTTACAGTGATGCTTTGCAGTGATATTCAGTTTGTATTTCAGTAAATTGATACTGAGTAAATTGATTGTTAGAATTTAGTATTTTGAAGAATCACGTAATAAATGTTTTACACTTTTAAAATTCATATACTTGAAAAACTTGTAATATTTACATTTTTTATATACATATAATGCGTAATAAATACAAATAAGTCTTATATACGCACATGTAGATTGAAACATATATTGTATTTTTTTGTATATACGTTATTTCACGAAGCAATGAAAATACTATACTCTTATATCAGGTAAAAGTAAAACATATTTCTTTTTTTGGATGAGAAAGTAAAAACAAAAACAAAGCTAAAATAAAGCAAAATTGAATAAAAGATAAACACAAAAAATATAATAAAGGACATAAATATCATAGATAGGTCTGGAAATGTTTAGTTTCTAAAATACAATCTTATAACAGATTTAGCTTTAAATTTTAACGTCACAGAATAACTTAGGAATCATATTTTCACAGGTATACTAAAGTGCTTGACAAAATAAATAAGTGTATATTTTAAAATGGCATAAAATTTATATAACACAGTCTAATTAACAGAGTTTTTATTTCTTAGAAAAATTATTTTTTTATTTTATAAGAGACCTTGATATGTTGATTAATAAATAATTCAATTATTTGAATATATAACTCCTGCAAAATGGGGAGTTAAAATCAAATTAAAATTAATTATATAGTGCATTTACGCATTTACCTTTACGCTTATACACGTAAATAATTCAGTAAAATTACCATATCTTTTAAAAAATTGTAAATATATTATTAGAAAACAACTAACATATATACCGACTGGGCCGTGAGTCGCTTGACAAAAATGTGTTTTTAATAACTTCTAGTAACGAAATATTTTGTGTGGTCCAGTCGCTATAACCAGACACAATTTGAAACCATTTTTCGTAGATATGTCAACACTCTGCTGTCGACGTTTTTAATAATTTATTGTCTCCAAGACCTGTACATAATAAATAATTTTTTATGTAAGACCTGTCCATAGACAATACGAAAATATGTAGTACCTATTCACCTAATGTATATACTTAATATTTATGCAATATCATAATTAATTTTAATGATATACGTAAGACTAACATTTCTATGGAACTTTGTTCATATTTGTGCTTTCAGTTATCAAATATGCGCTATACACAGCAGGTAATAAAGTAACCAACGAAATTTTGCTGGTCGTACTAGGTCAGGATAGTACACTATGCACTGTGTTCGGTACCTACCAAGGCCAACTGTGAGGGGATTGTCTTTGGACGCTTGCCGTCCATACGTAAAAATTCACGTGCAAGTCGCCGCACGGTATCGGTGACTTTGGCCACTAGCCAAATTATTATTGTATTGATGCACCTACATAAAGCTTGTGACGTCCTGCAGTGCCAACAAGGTGACAAAATATTCTAATAGTATCTGGGTAAAACCACCTGACGCTTGCGAATTCCCCCCGATTATTCGCACTCATCTGGATTCTTCACGTCAGTATTACTGAGGTGAACTTTCCTGGCCAAATCGATGCGTTTGTGGTCTGGATCGACAAATAGACAGTTCCTATTAAAGAAACCAAGAGCGCCGCGATGGTATTCTCAAGGCCCCGGAAGGAACCGCGAGGCTGGCCGCGTTTGCAGAATATTATACTTACCTTGCTCTCCCAAAATCAAGTACTTCGGTGTCCACCTTGATCGTCGGCTCACCTGGCGTTCCCACGCCAGACAGCCAAGCGAGCTTCGACTTGCCTATGCCAACTGTTTGAGATACTTGCCAACAAGGCTACGGCCCACAAGCTGGATGAGATAGTCCTCAGCGTGATCTGTTGCCGGCCATCACCTATGCTACTCCGGCCTATGGCTACTTTGCCCAAGATGCAAAACGTTCTCGACAAGGGCATTCGGCTAGTGGCCAAAGTCACCGATACCGTGCGGCGACTTGCACGTAAATTTTTACGTATGGACGGCAAGCGTCCAAAGACAATCCCCTCACAGTTGGCCTTGGTAGGTATCGAACACAGTGCATAGTGTACTAACCTGACCTAGTACGACCAGCAAAATTTCGTTGGTTACTTCATTACCCGCTGTGTATAGCGCATATTTGATAACTGAAAGCACAAATATGAACAAAGTTCCATAGAAATGTTAATAAAAAATTGTGCGCATCCATTTCTCTGGCGTTCAGTAAATTGTTTCAACATTTTAAGATTGCAGTACATGCAATGCCGTAAAAATACGTACTTAAGTATAAACATATTTAAATGTTTTACTAAATTCTATGAAACGCGAGTTGGTAAAACAACTTTATACTTGCTAACGACACTCATTATTGTCGTGGTAATTGCAAATAATGTAATGTATAGCTAATGAAAAAACGCGGAAGTTTCAACTTAACAACGCGTGTGTATGTGCACGTGTGATATATTTCACGTGTAATTTACGAGTGATTTCATTTTCATAAAGAACGTAATATTTAAGATTTTGTAATACGCGTTTAATTCTTGGGATTACTTTTGAAACACAAACTTCAATAGCTACAAAGTCGATACAAAGTCAAGTCGATGGAAACAATCTGAGGTCAAAGCGAAGGTCACTGTGTCAATGGGCTAAAACCTGAGCTATTCACAATAGAACATGTAATACCACCCCATAGAGCACGCTTAACCTTAATCAACTTTGTTGTACAATATTCTACTATTACGCTTGTTCTAATCGTTGAGGGAGAATGTTGGTGTCCACAAAATAAACAACTTAGAGTTGAAACATGCGACCTCATTTAAACTCGGTCGTTTGTAGATGAAAGTCTCAAGAGACTTTGGGAATAAAACGAAAATTTGCATCTAAGCTTTCTTTGTGCTGCGGTCTGAATAGCAAATCCTTGACCATGTAAGACAATCAAAAGCTTAGAACTAACTATTATTACTGAAAAGTAATTGTCTTTAGCAGGACTCGAGGTCACTATTTGACCATATATTTTTGACAGTAACTGATTTAACCTAGTCAAATTTGTTCTTCAGATAATTTTTGTTTACTTGTCTTCTAACCGTTCCGAATGAGCCAAGCCGCTTTCATCTTTTGCAGCACCATAGGCATTAAATGCATTTCCCTCCTGTTTCAGACATTAGTGTCATGTCTTAGTCAGGTTGATTAATATTCGGAAAGTCCTTATAAAACTAAATAACAAAGGAATAATAAACAAACAGTTTAGATTAAATATTCCTTAAGTTCTTTTGATGGTCAATTTTTGTAAGTCGATCGTCTAGTAGGCCACTGTATTATGCGAGTTTCAGGGAACAGGCATGATTAATCGGAAAATGGAAGTTCAGAGAGTTATATCTAATACTATACAAAAACTTTGTAAACGATATAGCAAAAAAAATTGAAGGAAAAAGACAATGCAGAAAAGGCAAAAAGAAATTTACATATCCAATTGTGATTAGAGAGAAAAGGATGTATACGTTTGTTTCTTTACCACTGTAGTACAGAACAGAAACAAGTTTCGAACGGGAGATAAAATCTGACTGTCATAAATCGTAGTTCTAAAAAAATTAAATAATCACAATTCCGTTTTCAGGCAAACAGAATTATCCATTTTACTGATGAGTTCGGACGAGCTTTACACAGCAAAGCTCTCTCTACTCGCAGTATAAATCTCGCGTACATATAAAATAGTATTACCAATTGAATTTATAACCGAGTCACCAACGGTGTGAACACAATTTCCATAACACCTCAATTTGAAGATTAAAATTCTGCTGTGTGAAAAATAACACACGACGTTTAGTTTACACATACTCGCATTTGGTGTATGAAACAAACACAAGACAGGATTGGGTGGCGGGCCAGGTGTAAATTGATCGCAACTTGTTGCCATGGCAACGAACCCAAGGCGTTGTCCTCCGTGTTACCACATTCTCTCCACTCGTAGAAAATGACTGATTTCGTTTCGTGTACGATAACCAATCGAATGACTCTCTTTATTAACTGCTCTGTGAGTGTGTGTGTGTGTGGTAGGGACGGGGGGAGAGAGAGAGCTGAGTTTTTAAAAATTTAAAGACTTTTAAAAAAACAATGTCACTCAAAAATTAACATCAAACTGTGATAAACTGTTTTCGTTTGCAGATTGTGTTTACTTTGAGGCAAAAGTATCGTGTCGTACAAGATATGAATAGTGCTCAAGAAAGAATTCAAGAATTGTTTCCCCAACAATTCCTATTTCTGACCCTAAATAAACCATAAGTTTACGTAAAACATCGATGTTTATTTAACACGTGTCGAAGAAATACACGTTCGGCAAGTTCCCGTTTAGTCAGTCGATAATGAAATAAAGTTCCGTTAATATCTAAGAGTAGGAAATATGAGGTTACCTCTCATATTCTATATAGCATGTGTTTAACAAAATCCTGATTGAAACTAAGGTAATTTGGGAAATCTACAGCTACAGGGTATGTTGAATGCGGAGAATATAATTATACAAATAACAGCAAGTAGACTGAGGTGGCTTGTACACGTGCAGGAAACAGCATCAGAAGCGATAAACGGTGGACAGATTGATACGATTACCATAGCAAACGAAAAAGACCTTAATGCGCACTCATGCGAGAAGATCGGAGAAACAGGGTTGTAAGTCGGTGGCAGACGACAGAGAAGACGGAAAGCAGCAAAGAGATATAATTTATAGTTGTGTAAAGATTTATGATTATAAAATCAACTTACGAGACCTACTGGAGTAAGTCATAATGAATAGAGAATTACAGGAAGTCCAGGAAAAATTAAACAGCCAACGTTTATGTGGGAGGTAATCAGTTTTTTTAAATGAAGGAAATTTTTGAAAACCAATGTTTGCTGCAAGCGAGCCCACACTTCTACGGTGTGTGGGACTCGCACCCACCTAAATCACATTTTTTTTTCTATGGTATTGTTCAACCACGGGACTCAGGTTTAGCAATTCTTCGTCCATGCGGGTCTACGTTACCCGCTTCCTGCTATTCTGTCAGCGGTTCTAGCAAGGTCACTTTCTGCTTTCTTCTTTTGCCTCAAAACCTCCTCTACCTGATCCCAGTGATGTTCGCTTTACAGCATCAGTCTGATCATATTGTCGGGCATGATCTCTAACGCTAAATTCTCCAGAGTTTGCCTCTCCAATTTTCATCTATCACAGGTAAAAACGTGTGGTGCACGGCGTCTACTTCCTGTTTACAGAAAATCCAGTCTGGTTTGTCTAATTTCCTCCATCCTATAGAGGTAAGTCCGGAACCGGCCGCGACCAGTTAGAAATTGTGTTATAAAATAATTAGTCTCTCCAAGTTTGTGATCAGTAACTCGGTAACTGCTTTATGAGCCTAGCGGTACAGGTTCCCTTGGTATCATATGTCATTATCTTTGAAACAAGAAGTGGAAACTATTACCTAATGGTTAAAGAGATTTAGCGATGATTGTGAAGAAGTTCAAGTCCCATATAAGATTGAAATACCTGAATAAACAAAGAAAGTAACTCGGTTTACGATTTCATGAGGTGGAATATACTGTAATATTTCTTGAACACAAATATAGAGTTTTACATCGAATCTCAGTCCATTATCTTTGGACCCAGAAATGATAATATACATTAAAAAATGCCTATGCCAGATTTACACTTTTTTAAACTTTTGTGTGTTGGCAAGCAAATTGTTAATAAAACAGACACGGTATTTTACGGGATAGAACAAAATGAACTGAAGATATCAAGGTCATAATAAAATGTATCGTTATATACTAGTACAAACGAAGTGTTATAAAAATACTTCAAAGATATAATCTTGTAAGATAAGCAAATTGAAGAATGAAAAAATTTCATCAAGATTGAAGGTTACATAGATATAACAGAAAAGAAAAGAGCAAAGGACTAAACAGTATGGGAAAATGTTAGAGTACTGTTAGAAATAAAATGCACAAAGTACGGAGTTTTCAGTCACCAGTATAAAATCAAAACACTCGTAGGAAAATTGTGTGAAATTAGCGACGGAGAGTCCATACCTGTTTGGAGAGACAGATATAAATACGAGGATGTGTGATACTGGAGGGTGTAGTTTAACTGATATAAGAGATTAAAACATACATCGAAAGGTCACGAAAGGACGTTATAAAACAAAGGTGTTTCTTTGTACAACTATAAAGAATACGTGCAAAAATATTTGTTTGCTGGGATCGACACATTGCCAAATGTCTGTTGCTGTAGATAAGCTTTTCAGCGTAACGTTCCTTTCTGAAATTGATTAAATTAATAACACAAGAAGACACAGGATACTGACTTTCATCGGGCAGCGACTTACGTTCAACAGATTTTGGAATTCGGCTGATCACATAACTCTAGGCATCTGTGTTCAGAGGGTGACGCAGTATGATAGAACATACGAAGACAAAAACAAACAATAGAAATGTTATGGTTTGATCAACACATGTGGGGTTATCAACGTATCACACAACATGGCAAACGTGTCATGTTACACAAAGGATATAATATGGTAGTAAATTGAGTTCCTTTTCAGTATTTCAGAAAATCTTTTATTTTAATAATTTCTTAAGTAATGCATAAAAATGTGTTGTTTCATGTTGTAATAACATATTGATAAAAATTATCATAGAAAGTGTAGTTACATTTAGAAATAGAACATTGAAAATCCAAATCACAACAAGAAATTACTTAATTGACTATAATTAATAATATAATTATAATTGTTAATATAGTTATAATTAATTATAACAAGAAATTGACTATAGCGTCTTGCAAAATTTGTAAGTAAATAAAAAATTTAGGTAGTATAAAATATTAAAATTAGTGAAATAATTAATGTATAAAACACAGTAACAGCTTAGACAAGAGTAAACTGAAATAGCGTGATCGTATACTGTACAATGAATGAGGAAGAATTTATCTTAATAGAGGTTTTACTATGAAAATCATCAGGCAGACGCTAACGAGACAAAAAGTAGACAATAAAACAGGAGACGATAGAAGAGTTTAAAAATAAGATTAAGATGAGATCTTGAAAAGATCAATGTTTGAACTAAGGAAATTTGAGATTGGGTATTTCAAGGCGGTGAACGATACGAGACATATGGAAGAAAAGAAAACAATTTTCATAATTCGAACACTCGGAACAATATTTAATCCAAACAAAAGCCGAACAAATTCGAATCTTTAACAAGCGTGCTGTGCAAACCGAGATTGCAGGGCAAGTTATATATTCGAATCTTTAACAAGCGTGCTGTGCAAACCGAGATTGCAGGGCAAGTTATATATTCGAATCTTTAACAAGCGTGCTGTGCAAACCGAGATTGCAGGGCAAGTTATATATTCGAATCTTTAACAAGCGTGCTGTGCAAACCGAGATTGCAGGGCAAGTTATATATTCGAATCTTTAACAAGCGTGCTGTGCAAACCGAGATTGCAGGGCAAGTTATATATTCGAATCTTTAACAAGCGTGCTGTGCAAACCGAGATTGCAGGGCAAGTTATATATTCGAATCTTTAACAAGCGTGCTGTGCAAACCGAGATTGCAGGGCAAGTTATATATTCGAATCTTTAACAAGCGTGCTGTGCAAACCGAGATTGCAGGGCAAGTTATATATTTTCACAGAAGCGATAATACTCAAAACTAAGGTACGTAGAAGCATATGAAAATTAGTTGAAGCGCAATAGAAACAGCAACATACCTTAAATAACATTTACCAGAGCACCCATTAATGTCAGCGGCAAAGCATAAATTTAAAGAAAATCTGACAAAACTCACAGCATCTGACAGAATCAAAGGTTCATACAAAACCAATTTGTTATGACCATCTGTCTCGAGAGGATTATCTCTTGCTATATAATTCCCTTTTAGGTTAACTCTCATTATGTCTGTCCCTTGTGGCTTTACCCCTTATGTCCACTATGCCTTTCTCTTAAAAATTCTCATTACATAATGGATCCTAAGCACCATACACAACAGATTATGTTTATGCAGTGTGCTTGTGTCGCTTTATAAATAAGAACATCGTTTCAGGAGTTCTTCCATTTGTCAGACATGGACGATCCAGGAGAGTAGTCTCCTTAAAATATTCCAAATTTAAGCAAAACATTAATACCCTTTTTTTTAGTAAATACCTTAATTTACATTTCGTAAAAATTAGTGTATATAGTAATTTATATAATTAAATTTAACTAATTAATTAAAAAATTAATAATTAACAAATAAACAAATAAAAATTAAAAATAATCAATCAATAAAAATTAATTAACCAATTAAAATTAATTAATCATTTAATTAGTTATATTAGCTTCTATAATTATTTCATTTAGTAAGACATACGACTTCAGAAATGCACTGAAACACCTAACAAACTAGTTTGAAAGAAGCTTCTCAGTAACAGCGAAGAAAAAGTAGCGGTTACTTGAACCGGTAACAAAACTGATGATTCAATCTGTAATAAAGCCATAGATTTAGTATTGCAGCAGATATCATATAGTCTTTTGTAAACTTTAAGTACTGTATACGACAGATGACGACGTTGTGAACAAGCAATTTTACGACCAAAGTTTAGTAAAAATAAAACGGTAAAATTGTTGCCTTTGTTGAAAATATTCACATAAAACATCAACAAAATTAAGAAGAAAATATAATCGATAGATAATAGGTCGAGTGGAAAGGTTTTAGTATATCCGTCGACTGGATAATACGATCATAAAACGGTGCACAAAAAGAAAATATAAGTTACACCAATCGTTCAACCAGCTCGCTGCGAGAGACAAATCGATTGAAAGAGGGATGGAAGGAGAGAATGGGAGGAGGGAGTGAGAGAGAGTTACAAGAGGACAGGGGGTAAACAGAAAGGGTAGGTGTTTTTTTGGCCACGTGTGGTTGTTACAACCCTTGATTTCTGTATCGATTTTAGAGAACAATCTAACCGCCGCACGTCTGACAGTATTTCATCCCTCAGATACAGGCTCTGTTCATTTATGGCAAACTTAATTCAATTACTTACTGTGCGCCGTTTCTATTAATCCCTTCGGCGTTGTAGCGAAAGAATTTCAAGTATTTGACTGACTTTTTTCATTTAAATTTCTCATAAAGGCGATGTTACGATCTAACGTCAACTTTAGATGAAGGATTTAACTAAACAAAAATAGAATAACTGTTAAAAGAAGATATAGTCACGGCGATACACAAACGCAATAAAACAACAGGTAACATAGAACATGGTATGGATTGTGGAACGAAGCGTGATGAAGCATTGAATAGTAATATGATGCAATTAAGCAAATCCAATGGTACCGATATTCTTCAAGAACCTTCAAGGACCAATATCCTTACCGACGATCAGCGTGTCTGAGCAGGCGTAAACGGTGGCAGTAGTACTTATATCTTTCGTGTACTGTTATCCGAAATATAAATGCTAGCATTTTTTCATGTAACCGAATTTTCTGGATATATGATCGCTCACATTACAAAGAGTTATTTTTGAAAAATGTTTAGAAGTAATACACATCAATCTGTCTTAATTTATATTTGACAAAATATCTTAAATCGACAATTACTCTTAACATTGACTGTACAAAAATTGAATTTTGTACATATAAAACAAGACTGTAGTTACTAAGAATTTAAAATTTGACCTTTGTTTAAATGAAGAGTTGTCTTACATTGCTTTATATATATTTTTTTTTTTTGCAACCAAACTTCAACGCTTCCAAGTCGTTTCCAAGTATAGGAGAACTAATCTTATAGACAGCTGGACAAGAATGAAAACTTCTACATTTCAGACGACATTCCGGCTTACATTAAGCAGGACACTTTTCCGTGAATCGCGGAGCAGACATTCTGGAGAATATGTCATTGATGGCTTCTACGTGATATCTATAACATTTCATCTCCCGGTGAAATTTCCTGAATTCCGATTTCCGATTAATCATTAGGAAGGCTCAACAGCAATTGTCTTATTACAGTATACTTAAGAAGGTTATTATGGTTTATTAAGTTTAAATATGGGAATCTTTCAAAACTATCGTACGGTTGAATTAATTTTTTTAGCTAAACGGACAGTTTATATCTGTTTACATTCTTTAAAGCTTTATACCCATGACAGAAATGTATTTTACACAGAGTAGTAAAGTACTTATCATTATCTCATGGATAAGAAATCGAATAAAAAATAGTCAAATGACTGTATACAAAAAGACTAAACGTTAAAAATTAAAATTAAAAGTATTAATAGCTAAACTTGCAAAAATTCCGATAAGAAGTCTTGGCTGCAAGAAACTAGATAAACCCGCATGAAACTGACAGGAGAAACACAAGAAAACACATCGAAGAAGAATAATAACGGTGAAATGAAGGAAAGGTTAAACGCGTGTTTAGGAACAAAAAGAAAAAAACTCTTTTTTCATTTATCTTTCAGGAATTAGAATACAAGCTACGTCCACTTTCCATAGGCATTCCCCATCGACCCTACCATAGCCCCTACATTTCCATCGACTCTTCTACATCGGAATTTATAATTCTTAATATTAGATTATAGGCTGCGAAAAAATATGAATGAGAATATTGAAACGCCGGTGCAACATAATAAGATGGTTAGCGTACGTGGAGCTTATCACGTGCTCGCTGTTTAGCAATATGACACATTTTGTACAGTGTTCAACGAGCTTAGAGATTGCAAAGGATAGTGTAGAAATTTGAAGAGGATAGAACATATGGGATTTTATCGTTAATATTAAATTTGTCGCCTCCTTAAATAAAGACTACACACACAGTCGCAGGGATTTTTATTTCGGCGATTGCTGTGCGTTAGTGTATAGTTCTACGAACTGATTATTTTGAATGTCAAGGGAGTGGTTTTAGTGAAAGTGCCCAATTGTTATTTGTTTTGGGGCTATTATTATTTTATTATTTAATGGGCTGAATTTTATTATGATTTGAGTATAGTGTAATTAAGCGAAATATTGTAGTAATACGAGTATTATTGTTCACGGAAGTCTAAATACAATTACTGTATAAGTACCGATTTTTATGAAGTTTAGTAATGTATTTCATTATATTAAGATCATTTTCCGTGAGAGCCTTGTAACACTATTAATATTTTTAATTTTTATTTTCATCGTCTAAATTTTTGTCTAATACTAATTTAATTATTCATTCCCTGACCGTTCGTCTGCATTAGTATGCTTGTGCATATAGAGAGAGAGAAGGAGGGAGATAGAGAGAGATAGTTTGATGAGGAGATTAGCAAGAGATAGGATGAGAGATAACAATTAATTTGCGTTCGTTTAATCAGACATTGGCATGCCAAGATGAAGAACAGTTTTGTAC
The DNA here is from genome assembly GCA_034769895.1 of Magicicada septendecula. Taxonomy (NCBI): domain Eukaryota; kingdom Metazoa; phylum Arthropoda; class Insecta; order Hemiptera; family Cicadidae; genus Magicicada; species Magicicada septendecula. The sequence goes on from CM068375.1 coordinate 121,312,673, forward strand.
GCACGATACAGTATGAATGTTCTCCGGCTGTGGAGTCGACGAACTTATCGATTGGGTCCGCCTGGCTGCTACCTGTGGCGTGTAACCTTCTCGTCTGCTGCCCTTGCCTTGCCCATCTTTGCTACTCTAACCTATTCAAGAGCACCAACAGTTAGTATTTCGAGATGTGTTTCACATTCGTATGTTTAGTAACCGAACAGCACTGTATATGTATCAGACCATATACAAATTTCCTTATTCCCTTCAAATTAGCAACCTTATATTCAAAAATTATATGGCCCAGTGTGCAGACATAAACTAATAGCAAGCAAGATATATCGTATATTTCTTGTGTATTATAATTCTGTGATCGTGTTCAAAGAGGTGCACACTTTCTCCGCTCCACGACAGTATTGCTACGAGAATTTCGTAGAGTGTGATCATACAACAATGATAAAACTCATTAAGGGGCAAAGAAATTGACACTTTATTAATATTTCTAAAAAAATAATCACTCGAATTACAGTAGTACTTTCTATCTTAAGCCGATATCTCAATACACACTATAGGTTGTATTAAAAATGCCGCTAAATTGAACAATCAAAACTATTCCATGCTAATGACAAAGATTTTGATATTGCTTGATAAAATAATACTCACTTAATTAAATGAACCTCACGCTGAATTAAATGTCTTACGCGTACTTTGTATGCGCAGCCAAGGCACCTGTTAACTGAAAGTTACAGAGATATTCACATTAACTATGAGATATCCCGGGGTATCCGGATGGCGGGTGCGATCTGGTTTTTGTAAGAAGAAACTTAAAAATTGTGTCTATTGTGTGTCCAATCCAAGCAGCCGTGCGCCCTGAAGGATTAGGCGACCCTCGCACCCCCACGCGCACTCACACAAACACGCTCAGCCCGGCCCACCACCCGCTAATGGTTCTTTTATGAGTCACCTACTAGGCACTGGACTGCAAAACTATGAATTTTTAAATATTTATCTTTATCCAATTAATATTGTAATTTTTAAATTCTACATATTATCCCTTAAAAAATGAATCCAAACACGGTGTCATTGTGCCACTCCTAAGCAGTTTAAAGGTCGTTGGGTTAGATTAAAAACTTGACTATTTGAAAGTGGTTCTTTAGACTTTATTTGAATCAGTTGTAACATCGTACAAATTTATAATAACTCTATGTGTGATAAACAATGTATGCAAAATTCAAAGTCAAGTACAATAATTAAGAAACGATAACAAATTGCGTTACAATTTATATGGCAAAAATTCATTTATAATAATATCTTAAAAGGAAAGTTTAAATAAATTTATGCTTACGTCATTTTACAATATACAGGTACAATAACAGTTATAGGAGGGTGGCTTCTTCAAACGTGTCAAAAACATAATATTCATCTCTACAAAATTAACGAAGCAACAAGTAAATAAATGGACGGAATTGTTTTGAATTGGTCTATTAAATTAAATTAATAACGATAAATATTACAAAGGAAGCTATGAGAAGAAAACCCCACTAACTTACTGTAAAACTGCGCATCCAACATCGTCGTCTTCAGTGTCACTATCACTTTGAGACTCACTATCTCCAGGACACAAGTTTATAATTAAGTCTCGAACACTGAGATCGTTAAGTCCTTCACTTTTCCAATCTTCGTCCATCAGCTTCTTCACGTTTTTTACATATTTCTCCCACAATTCTGGCGTCACAGCAGCTACAGCTTCCAAAAAGAGTTCTTTTACGTCTTTTAACTTAAAAGTTTTGTTTCTCTCTTTCACGTAATGTTTTAAATATCCCCAGACTATCTCGATTGCGTTGTACTGGCAATGATAAGGTGGAAGGTGGATCACTTTGAATCCCAATTCTGCTGCTTTGGAATCAATGAAGTAGGTGGGATGCGGGGGTTTGTGCATTTTCACAACGTTATAAAGTTCCGGCTTCTTCAGGTCAGGCGGAAAGCACATTCCTCTGTCATTCAGCCACCTTATCATTTCATCTTTGGTAGAATTCGATGTCGGTGCCTTATTTTCCACTCTCGAATGATAAGGGGCGTTATCCATAATTATAGTAGTGCCAGGCGATAACACCGGAATTAAAATGTTGAAAAACCAATTTTCGAACTCTTTGGAGTCCATTTCTTCGTGGTAATCACCGGTCTTACAAGACTGAAAAATAAGCGGTGGCGCTTTGATCCATCCATCTTGACTCCCCGCGTGACAAACTATCAGACGTTTACCTTTTCCAAGTGGGGCGCTCAAAGTTCCCTTCACACTTCCATCAGTCCAACCCTTATCGTGACTTATATTTTCATTAACCCAGGTTTCGTCCAGGAACACAGTGGTTTTTAGGTCTATATTGTGTGTTTTCCGAAGAAACTGGCATCTTTTCAGAGCGATGGATGGTTTCTCCATTAACACCTTCCTAGTATTGAACTTCTTATATGCGAATTCCAAGTCCTTCAACACGGTGGCTAAGGAAGACTTACCACCATTAAAAAGTCCAACTTCCTTCAGAGAAACCTGCAGTCTTCTTAAGGTGGGCACTTCTTTTCTTTCGTAGTATCCCATGATGTGGCGACGTATGGCTGACTTTCCGAAGTCATCCACTTCCGTAACAGGTCGGTTCCGAGGTGTTTGAGGATTCTTCTTCCTGGGAGTACTAATTAATACGTCTCTTCTTTTGTAGAGAGTTGGTGACATCTCCACCATCTTGTGTCGAAGACTCTGCCGCCACCGTTTCGGTGTCTTTTTCGCAAGAGGCTTGTTCTGTCTCATTACTTTGCACTGTAATTTCGTCCTTTAGTTGAGTATTTATTCGTTTTACTGTCCCATATGAAACACCGTAAGCGTCACACACTCTTTCCAAAACCTTGTTGACGTCTTTTAAAGGGCCTAAGTTATTTTTCTCCAAATAAAAGTATTGAATCACAGAAGCGACTATTGTTCTTGCTTGTGAATGTAAAGTTTCTTTTGACTTGCCAGAAGACATCATTAAAGAATTCAAACACATACATAAGGAACTCACTATACTTTTAAACAAGAAAATAGGACTTAATATAGAAACACAGAAATACACTATATCCCGCAATATACTGACCGACACAGAGCTCTACTAAACACTGAGCGGCAGGTAGGCCGGGCTACACGTGTGTGTGTGTGTGTGTGTGTGTGTGTGCGTATGAGTGGGGGTGCGAGGGTCGCTTAATCCTTCAGGGCGCATGGCTGCTTGGACACACAATAATTGTTTACACTGTGCTATGTAGTGACTCATAACAGGGCTCGAGAGGGCACGTATACCATATATTATTTAAAATATACAACGGGAATATAACGGAACTTGCCCTTAATAAGTAAGAATGTGTTTCAGTTGGAAAGACGTATTATGAATACCTGATATAAAGAATTATTATCTCGGCTGGACATCTTAGATCTAATGAAGGTGATATAAAAGAAATCATGTTATGGCGAAGAATGAAAACGCCTGTCACTATTAGCTAGTATGGTGCAAATGGAAGAAAGTGCCCTAAAATATAGAGGAAAGTAAGAAAATGTTCGGCCAACGAAATTCTAAGATAGGTGAGTACACAAAGCAATGAAAAACAAGAAAAACTGAAAAAAATGAATGTCATGAAGTTCATGAAGTTATGGGAAACAGAGGTTGCAAGAAATTGATTATAACAACCGGAAAACATAAAGCAAATGTTTTAAAAACCTTGCTTACGTAATAAAAAAGTAATCAGACTATTTTATGCGATTATACGTGTGTAATAATAAATAATTCCACCCAATTTATTTTGCTTATACTCGGTTGCTGTGCAAACCGTTTCGCGTAGCTGGATTTCCAGTGAATGCCGCCCAATTTAGCGCATTGACTGTCGTTGCCATTCACAGAACGGCGGGGGCCAAGGCAAGCTAAGTCACGTTTCCTTCGGAAATTACTGGGAATCAATACCGCTGCTGCTGGCTGTATCATTACGTCGTCCGTCCCTTTATTGGCATCACTTATCGAGCAGTAACTCAATAGACGCAATATGTCACACGTTACCATTGTACGTGTGTTTCGAGCGCGTCCTGAATTCCGTCGTCGGTAAATATTTAACGTTCCGCCGTCAGAACAACACGAAGCGTTTGAAAGCGTTTTGTGTACTGCTTTAAACACAGCGTAGAAATTTGGACGCTACAGAAATGCGTCCGACGACAGACGGTAATAATTTATTGGTTCCTACATGCACCCATTCACACGCACACGCACACATGATCCCTTCCTCCCTCCCTCCCTCCCATTCACTCCCCCCTCACTCACACTCTCTCTCTCTCTCTCTCTCTCTCTCTCTCTCTCTCTCTACCATTTCCATACACTACATAAACGAAAGTTTTTTTATTGATACGTGATTATACCCTGAGATAATGGCGGCTGGACGTCTGGCTCTTTTTCTTTTCATACGCTGTTGCTTCACATGATTGCATATACAGTGGATTCTACAGGATGTAAGAAAGGTGTCGCCATTAAATCACGTCATGAAAACACACATTTTACGTCGCTTTACACTTTTTTATCTTTAACCTATTAACACTCACACTCACACACACACACACACACACACAGACTAATATTACATGAATTATTTAAATTAAATAAATACATTTTTAAACCGGAACCGGTACTATAGAGTGTGTAGATACTTCACATAAATATTTTAAATTTATACAGTGACCATTTTAACTTCCAAAATAGGTCTACTTATAAATGTATTAATGCTAAAGCTGTTCCTTGTATCACAAAGTATTATGCTAATTGCATTAAAATAATAAATTAATAACGTACGTAACCCGAAAATGTGAATTGATAAATATTCATGTAAGTATAAGTGTAATACAAAACAAAAAATAAGACTAAATATAAAAAATAATTTAATATATATGCATACATACATAAATTACACATGTGTGTGTCCGTGTATATATATCGTAGTTTGTTTTTATTAAACTAGTTAAATAAGTTTCATCAAAGATAACGGAAAATGTAGTGAAACACGGAAAATATATATGGAACACTATATATTATAATTCGTCATGGTAACTCCTAGTTTTTCTTGCAGTAATATTATATTAAACGTATTAGAATAATAATACTAGATCAAACAAAATCATTTGTGTCAAGTAATATCAGATAACTCCAAGTATTATATCGGTTTTACATATTAGGAAAATAAATTTTATATTATTCAATGTAATATAACATACTTATTTATAAAATTATATTCATACTTCCTCACGATTATTCTTGATTTGATTTATTATACTCATTAGTAATAAATAATATTTGTTTTTTGTACAAGAATATGTTTTTATGTAATTTACGTTTCCAATAATCACTTTTTCGTATTTCTGAAGATGGTTAAAACACTGTTAAAACATTGTAATTTAACTAAAAAAATATATTCTTGTATAAAATACACATATTATTTATTTCTTATAATTATTTATAAAAATAGGCTACCTCATGGTGTACCATGCTGCATTGTTTTGCAACAACGTTCTTTTCATTTGACTATCTGATAGGGATAATACGCGCACACAGATTCAGATTTTTAGAGTTGGCGCACTTTTGTGTTCCTACACTACGTTTGACTTCCACTTTGCAAGGTCATTGTTTGAGATATGATTACTAAAGTGGATAGTCTGAACCCGAGTGCTTGACATTAAGTTCCGAGTTGCAGTTCTTTTCTTTAAAGAGCGGTTTAAAACCAACCTCGGTGCCCCCCCCCCCCCAACCACCAGTTCACTATTATCATGTGAGTAACGTCTTCTTCTTACAATAAGAAGTGTAGTATCATCTGCACGTTGTCTCTGGCTTCGATTGCAATGTCACCATCGTAGAAGCTGTAGGTAGTCGTATGGACAATGTTTGAATAAATATTAAATATGAACTTTCAACACTCACACATAATTGTACGAATGCAATCGGGTAAAAGACAGTAAATCGTATCGCAGAGCAACTTTACATCCTAGCGACCGTATAAAAAGCTAAATACATTCGCTGCTCGTTTTTTACCTCGACATCATTTCCATAATTGAATTTTCATTGCAAATGCATGCGAATGTCAACTGTTAATATTAAATTCCATTTAAAAAGCGCGCAGAGATTTTATTGGTTACATACCTTTTGTAATTACATATTGGAAACGCCGAGGAATTTAATTATTGTATACATTCAGTACCAACATATTTTTACGTGTAATGGAAATATAAAATTATATTTCTATTTAATTGTATAGTCTATAATATTTACCGATGAATGTCACTGGCCGTGATTTTCCGGAAACAAATTGTACGTCGGTGTAAAGGCACAAAGTTATGGTTTATTGTGTACTATTTTAGTTTGTCATCATTATTTAATAATAATGGCAATCCATCATTAGGTAGGTTTCACTGTTGTAAATAAAATTTTCCCGTGTGGTTATATCCAAGTTTAGATTTTTTTATGGGTTTAATTCCACGCCTTAGTTAGAGAAAAATAATTATAAATATAATTAGGATTTCGATTCTCGGATTGTAAGTTCGGTTTTCGGATTGTAGAGACTGCACTTATATGCTTAAATACAAAACTTTCTTTAAAATACCAATAGAATCTGACCCTGGATATCCATTTATCCTAAAGTTCAAACGTTCTATTTCTACTTCCAACATTCAAATTACTGGTAACTATAAAACTTTTGAGATTATAACCGAGTTGAACGTATCAGGACAACACCATAATCTTACACTTTCCTATATTTGCTATTCCTGTATAAAAGACACGTGCATCTTTTATTATTATTTCTTAAACAGATTAGGGTTCCAGCTTAGGTTATCGTTCTCTTTCTATACGAACAGATGAAACAGCCGTTTGAAAAACTGGCAAACACTTCTTTGTAACTTGGCGCACCAGACAATTTGTTATTCAACATATATTGCATATGCAACACCAAATAGGTAATGTATTTCCTAATTAACTTTATATAAACAAGCAGAAGATCTATATAATGTTGAAATGAGTCCTCATAAAGTTTCTCATCAAAGAATTATGATTTTTTGGTTTAGTCTGAATTTTATATTGTTACGTGCAATTGTAATTTCAGGAAATGGATGTGTTTCATAACCTTAATGGGGTAAGTTTGTAACACACAGAGAGTTCAGAAGAGTTTCGATACACTGCGTTTAGAAGACTTTTATTACACAAGAAGGGTGGTGTGCTAGATTTCAGCCGCTCATTATTATCAGGATATTATCGCAGGATACTTTTCCGTCCATCAGAATTGCTCGGCTTTGCAGAGAGACCTTAAATGCTCGGCTCTTTCTGGTGCCTTAAAAGAGAAAGAGAAACAGACGTTAGATGAAATTGTGCGTGAATAAATGGCATGCGTGTCATTGGTAAGGTAATCGAATAAGAGGAAGATCACGAGCAGTCGTCAAGCGTGGCAGGATTTGGATACAGCCTGTGTTTGGTATTAGACTTAATGTTGAGTTTTCCAGAGAGAGGTAAAGTGAAAGAGAGAGAGAGAATAATTTTACAGGCTGAATCTACTTGGAGCTTATTGAACCTAGTATTACGCGTATAATGCTTCTAAAAAATCAAACCTATTTCTGTCTTACTACGAGGGTTATTCAGAAAGTAAGTTCCCGGTTCTAAATATTGTATCGATGCCGTCAGCTGTTGACTCTGCGCGGTCAGTTTGTTGATTCGTCAGCAGGCTAACAACGCCATTTGTAAACAACTGTGCACTGAGTAAGCTTCGTTAGACGTGACGCCCGCCGCTTGTGAAAGTAGGTATGTGATTCGGTTCTTGAATGCGAAAGGCATTAAAACTATTGAAATTCACCGTCAGTTTTTCTATATTTATGGAGAAGGAGCAGTGAGCGATTCAGTGGTACCAAGATGGATACGACTTTTTGCTTAGTCCGATCCAGAGTAAGCGACGTATGATGCTTACCCGGAACATTGGGATGAATCATGTCACTACACACATACTGCCGCTGAAACGCAACATCTCCTCACAGAGGTTGACTAGCAACAGTTTGATCTTCCGCCTTACAACCCAGATCCCACACCAAACGAATATCACCTTTTCAAGCATGAGAAATCTTACCTTGGTGGCCAATGATGTCAACAAGCAGTTAATATATGGTTCATTATATGGTTTCACAGGTGGGAAATTACTATGACGAAGGTATACAACGCCTGGTGCCTCGCTACGGAAAGTGTTTCACAAATAAAGAAAACTATATAAAAAAGTAGTTTAAGGTGTGTACTTCAAATAGCAATAGAAATATTTTGTAAATATATTCTTAGTTTCCTTTAATACCTTGTCGGAATTTACTTTCTGAATAGCCATCCTATCAGCAAAGCACTTTAAACTCATTCGGCTAGTAAGCCGCTTAAAACTTTCCACATTGGCTGCATTCATATTTATACGTTGGCAAAATAGTAGTACCACGTAAAAATGTACGTTAAACTTCATAGGGAAAAGCAACTTTAAGTTTTAATTGAATTCAAAATGAAGTCGTCTAAGGGTACCCGCATATCTCTTGTATAAACCGTATCTGTGGTATTGTCTGTACAGAACCCATGTTGTTGTATAATGCAGCCTCAAACTGACTCTGCTGGGAACTACACGTCCGTAAGGCGCATTTAACTGCTGTCAATTGAGATACGTCTTGCAGTAGACGTGCGATCGGTCGTTAAACTAAATTGATAGTTGCTTACAGACGAGGCCGGCGTTAAGCCGATTCGACTGCTGGTCGGAATGTAATACCTGTGTGCAAGTTCGATTAGTTAAGCATCGACCTGGAATAGTTCGGTACGGTGGGTTTTGCATGCTAACAAATACTAGTGCAGCGTTCCGACTGCTAGGAATCTCTACTCCTCTTTTGAAATTAGTGTAAATAAAGGATCGTAACTAAACCCCTCACAATACCATAAATCTGGTTTACACGTAGACGCAATTTGAAAAGTGCGATTACGCGCGCAATCTGCACAAGCCTTGATGTGACATTCACACGCTTAGTTTGTTTTATTTGGTTGGTTAAAGATGAAGATGAATAAGAGATACAGCTGCAGTATGTGTTATTAAACAAAAGTTAGAAAATCGTAGAAAACATTATACGGGCTGGTAACTGAAACGAGAAAATATTATTCGTACGTGAATCTGATCAATGAGTTACGAAAAGATTCAGATGCGTTTCAAAATTATATGAAACAGGATATGACGCATATTTATATCTAAGGTGTATGGTGGCTATTTATAACATAATGAATATGACATAATGAATAAGTCTTTAATGAGTGGATATTATGTGAGATCATATTTTTTTATCCATGACATTCGAAGAGTGACGTCTGAACTTTCCTAACAACCACTGAAAACCTATGAGACTTGAAGTGCTCAACGATTGTTCACCTTACAACGACACACACATGCACGCGCGCGGAAAACTATCTACAATTCGATAATTTCAATCAGAAATACTTTTTTGTTTAAATGTTTCTCCATCTAAGCATGTAAACAGCAATTACAAATATTTACATATAACTCATTTTACTGTAAACACAACGCCAGTACGGCGTTATAGATTAGAGTTGATAAAAAAACGTGAACAAAGTGTTGCGCACTCGTTCTGAAAATACAATTAGGTTGAGCAAAACCGTTTATACTTTAAAATGTCTTTCGTCAACTCAGTTTTTTGAACCAAGGAATGACTTTGCTCAAGCCAGAGTTGTTTATTTGCCACCGCAGTCCGTTTCTGCTCTCAGATTATTTGCGCAAGTGGTGATAATAATCAACCAGGACTTCAGATTCCAAGCGCGTGTAAACGTGACTATAGGCAAATTAAATGAAAGTACGGATTTTCTACAAACCACGATTATAAACAATTAAACCTCTGTTTATTGTATTTGCGTTGTAATTCAAAATCATAAAACACACAACCTGTGTAGTTCAAAATTGCCGGCCTGTACGTCTGCTATGTACGTCTGTACGTAAGTTAACAATAACGTCTGAAGTCCAGCAGTGTTAACTCGAATATTTGAGGATCTTTGTGAATATTGTGGAATGTTTTAATTATAACTTTTAATTATAACTACTTACGCACCAATTTTTTACTTGAGGAGACGTCACGGTCCATTAGAACGTCGCCCAATGTTGAAAACTGTTTTAAACAGGCTTTTGCAATTCCATGAGTCGTCACGGAGTACTTTGAGACACCAATTAAAATATTTGTGTGTGCTACGTTTGACGATAATATGCACGCCCTAATGTGTCACAATTTTATCAAGCATGTAGACTAATTTACGAAGTTGGTTTCCATATAGTTAGATTCCATTCGTTTCAATATGTTCGTGGCTCTAATTATGTATTGATTCCTGTTTAAACGTTTTCCATTATTATGATTGCTTCATTACTTATTCTCCAGCTATTAATCCATTTGTATAATTCTCTTGCTTCAAATTTTGGAAATGTGTCCTAACCGTAATGTTGTATTTTCCTAGAAGGGTGATGAAAGACCCATGAGAACAGGTCCCAGGAGGACAGGAATTCATGTTCTCTATTTACATGCCTGTTGCTAAACATGTATTGAAGCGTACACTATAAATACATGACATAATTTTTGGGGCAATAATAATATAATAATAATGGCTCCCATGTGTACCACCGAAGCAGTTTAGGAGTCAGGCAGGGTACGCTGCCTTATGCGAGCCGTACGGCATACAAGGAAGGCAGTGAGGCCAATACTACGTTTCATCCGCCCATTATTATCCCCAGGATGTTATCCCAGGTTGTCATTTTCACCAGGCTGAGTCGACCTGGGGGCTGAAAAACGGACCTTAATTTTATGGTGTGGGCCCGGGAATCGAACCCGGGACCTCTAGATTAGTAGCCAGTACAGCCCGGGTACTGGTCTACTGGTCTACTGAGCAATAATAATATGATGTTAACAAAACACGTAGTACTACATAGAAGCTTTTAGAAAATGTATATGAAAACGTAAAACACAAAAACCGATTAGTTCACAAAGAAATTAAAGCCAGTACATCACAATTTTTAAAGCACTAGACTCTAAAGCACCGTGGTATAAAAATGTCAGCTAACACGCTAAGAATATTGATAAAAACTAACGGTAATTTATAACACACGGGGAAATTACTAAACCGAACAAAAATTTACGTTCGCGGAGCATAAGTGCACAAAAGAGCATCTGAGACTTGCCTAACAAGGAAGGTGAGTAATTCAATTGAAAGGTTTAACAGAATGAAAAACGGCTACGTAAGTAATTATTTCTATGGGTTCACGTTGTTTCTTTAACATGAGTTTTAATTTTCAAAATATTCTGCGCTGATTATGTATATTATTTGATTTATTATGTTTTTGGGTTACTCAATTTTTGAGTCAAAGTAAATTTTTTATTTTAATTGTATGTTAATATGATATTCTTACCTTAAATCCAATCTTTTAAAAAACCTTAATATGAAGATTATTCTATGTCATACGCACTTAGGCGAAGGTACGTATTTTAAAATGTTTTTTCGAATGTAATGTAATTTATGCATTTCACGGTACTCTGACCTTCTGCAGTATCTTTTTTATATATGACGCAGTGTTTGAACGTATGTCAAATAAACTCAAATTCCACAACCTGGTTGGATAGGAATGTAGGCTACTAAGGATACGTATAACACACACGCGTGTAAGTAATTATTTCGAACACAAACTTAATGTCACAGTATTTATAAGTAGTTTGTATACATATATTTTAATATAGTTTTGTTGAATGGAAGAAAGCCGTAGTTAATGGTGAGTTTATTTCTCAAATTAACGCTTAAAATACATTCAAGGTTTGATTATGTCATCTATGGTACAGTCAATCTCAATTTTCTATTGTAGTGTATTTATTGTTCATAGCCTAAAGGTACCATACATATGATTTGCAATAAAGATTTGATTGCATTCTTAAACACGATCGATTTCGGTCATAGGCAATCGTCAAGTCACATACAGTGCACTTGCGGTCGCAATATTGTAAAACAGCCACTATTTACAAAAACGAATTCGTACGTACGTATCACGTTCGTTAATCGATGTCTACGAATTTGACGATTGTCTACGACCGAAGTCGATCGTGTTTATGAATGTAATTAAATCTTTATTGCAAATCATATGTATGGTACCTTTAGGCTATGAACAATAAATACACTACAATAAAAAATTTGGATTATAAGTAACATTAGTAAACAATAAGTGTGTGTATGTTATAAATACATCACATTATCATTACAGTCAATCTCATACAAAAGCGCGAACAGTTGCCAACAGAACTGAGATCACATAAAATTTTATTTGTTTGTGTAGGTCAAATAAAAAAAACACGTACGAGCATATATTAAAACAAAACTGGAACTCTGTGGAGGGCGGAGCGCAGAGTGAGAGCGCAGACAAAGCCAAGCCACTGGCTGTGAAATGACTTTCATATCCGTTATCCAGTGTCTGCTCTAATTAACGACATTTGTTGAACTGTTCGTCTAAGCTATGGCGGTCACGCGATTGTTAAAGCGTGAAATAAACGGGCACATAAACTTTAACACAGTAAACCATAGAAACACAAAAAACCTCTGCATGGACGTACTCTAATTGGTAGGAACGGAAACGCAGCTTGAGCGTAGGAGGCAGCAGAACGTAATGTCTCTGTAGTATTAGACCGCTGCTTCCAATATTACACTATACGAATGCATATACAGTGTTACGTTCCTTATAGATTGCTTTCGTTTCCATTGCACCTGTGGTTCTGATTAAGTGGAAACAGTGTCGTAAGACAGTGGTAACTAAACAGATCCCTCCTCCGTCACTCCCTCTCACTCACTCTCTATCTATCTGTCTATCTAGTTACCTATCGCCTCTCCTTTTAACTACCCATCCCATTTCTTTCATTGTATTTCTTATTCTGTGGATTGTTTCGCCACCAGTAGAGGAGTAGAGGATTTCACATCGCCGAATTGTCCTTGCTTTTCGACATCTCTTTTTTTCTTCAAAATTAAACCGTTCCAAGTTTGAAATAATACAACCATTATGTTACAGCCATTACAACTTTCTTTCTAATTTCTAGTTTTAATCAATTTTGTTTTGAATACGTAGCAAGGGATTGTATTTTTAAAGGCGTGACTGAAGTAAGATGGTTTTCATCTTTACATGATACACAGAAATTCTCTGTTTTCATACTTTGCCAGACTTACTATTTGTTAGCCTTCCTTTTACTATTACCTAAACTGACTGATAAGCTGGTCTTCATCTCTACCTGCTGCAAGCCAGATTTATGACTTACGACTGATTTTTAGTCGGTTTATTTCACGTTACAATATCACAGTGGTTTTAAAACACCCCGCCTGTGAAGCTTTGTGTCATGATGTGTCAAGAGGATAACAAAGTAGTTGTTACCATTTGTCACGCTCCGAGGCGTGTTATACGTTGGTCGGCCTGTGACTCATTTGCCCTTTTAGAAGAAATTTCCGACATCACGTGTTGTGACGTCGCTTTTTCGACACCTTCACTTTCGCACTCTTACTAGCCACTAGAGTTTAGCAGACGGAGATTCCTTACACCAAATAACACTCGGTAGGCAAAATCTCGACATAAGCTATCATACATAGACGTTGAGAATCAAGAAGGGGCTGTTTGAGAGACGAGTCGAGCGCGCTTCGGGTTCACAAGTAGCTAGTGTGAAAGGGAAGCACGAAAGCAAAAAAGAAAACAAAAAAATGATTGAGACAATTGCTAAATGTAGTAATCAGGCGATAAACGTTAGTACACCATTCCTCGAGTAGTGAGGTTAGTAAGCATTTTTCTTTATAGTAAAAATATAAAGGCGGCAGTACAAAGATTGTGATAGTTTCTGCCATTAGTTAAGTGAATGGAAGAAGTGCCTAAAGGAATTCATCATTATGTCGGTTTATGTCTTGCGGCGTTGTTCAGTACGCTAATACACTGTTTTTAGCACTTACTACTTGTCTCATTCCTTTCTTTTTGTTCCATAAGAGATATTTTCTTCCTGATAAAGAAACGGACGTTTTTCTGTAACACCTTTATTATATACTTCTACTATTTTCTCAAAACTACAATTTTATACTACACAAAAATTAAGATTCAAGAACACAAGATTATAAGATTTATAAGTATGTTATACACAAGATGAAAATACTCTCTAGAAACAGATTTTGAAGCAAACAACTAGGAAATTTGTAGAATGTGACAATAGTTTTTGCATCAGTTGAAGGGATGGATGAAAGCACAGTAAGTTACTGCTGCAGCTGAAATCCAATGTCCGTAAATAAAACTGATTTTTGGTTAGCACCTCTGCACAGCGGCGTTTGTTATTTTAACTAATGCGATTCGAAGCCCAGAATTCACCAAGATAGTGGTGTTTAAATTTAAATTTCCTTGAATTTATTTAGACAATATAAATAGACATTATGGCATTTTTGTGGTTTTTGTTTAGGAAAATAGAGATACCCCAAAAGCATAAATTAAGATACATTTCAGTTTAATGTTGAGTGTTCACCATTAAGTGTATGCTAATGCATTTCAAATTTGTTTGTAATACTTTTTTACTACTAACAGATATTAATTAACGACATTAAAATAAGAGTGCACTATATTCATTTGCATAAATACTAAATTTATTTTAATTACATATTTTATTTCAATTACTCTCAACTCTTCTGAGTTTGTTTTTAATAAACCCGTCTTCGATGTTATGCCCAAGGCATATCAAGTCAAATAAATACAAGTAGTGGTGCAAATTCGAAGGTGGCCGTATAAGAACAATGTTAATTCTAAAGATGGCGGTGTAATAATAAATGTAATGAATGTGACAGTAAAATAACGTATTCATTACAAAGATGACGACATACTGCGTTAATAAATCGTGTAATTCTGATGAAAGCCTTATATATAAAATATTTAAATATCACGTGTAATTATATAAACAATAATGGGGTCCCGGTGAGAGGTAATTGTTGAACACTGGAAAGTGTTAAAGAAAAACATCATTTGTATCAAAATTTTCCTCGCATATACATGAAATAAATAAGCTGAACTCGCGAGTAACGTTACTTAGACAAAAACATTAGTAAGCGTTATGATAACGGAAAGTCAATAGTATTACGTCAGCGAGAGAAGCGATAAGGCAAAGTGCTGTTAATGGGGTTGTAAAACATTATTTGTTGAGTTCATTTACGGTGCATTAAAACGTCAAGTCAATCAACGTTACTGTGCTCGCGGTAAACGTTTCCAACAGCGGTAAATGTTTGGTGTTAATCTTACTCTGTAGATACTACACAGTGGCGGTACAGAGAGAAAAAAAGACAACATTTCACCATGGTAAAGTAACTGACAAACACCGAGATAAGAGTTAATCAAAATTCTATTCTACGTCGTTTTATAAGAACGAGTTTTAATGTTTTAATAGTTGTAAATATTTACGGACGGACATACATAAATTGTCGAGACAAACATATCGGATGAGGGTTTATTAAAAATGATTAAATTAAACTATGGTTGAAATTTGAAAGTTTTTATTTTTTATTTACTCAACAAACAACTGTGTTGAGCAACGTGAATTTAACTAAAATTAATTGTCTTTAAGAATCAGTTTTACACAAGTTTTACTCTTTTAAAGTTCTTTAGGGTTTATGATTGAACGATAGCAAATGATGGGCTATAATTGATTTCCTACACTCATATGGCTTGACCGTGATAATGTAGATGGTGAAGGTATTCAGGGTCGCTTTCGACTTATTATTGAATTTTAAATTTTACGAGCCTAGATCAAACTACAGGAGTCTATTTTGGACTTAGACCAAAATTAATATTTCAGTTTCAAGTGTTTCACCAAAGCAATGAGGATAATTTCCCATTATCACGGAAAGCATTTGGTTTTAGAATGCGGGCTGACTAACACTTTTTTACAATATTTCTGCAATTAGAGATTTTGTCTCCGAGACCGGGGACCGTCAGTGCGACGAATTCACTGACTTGATGCCGTTTTCTCCAAACGTATCATTTGTCGAGAAGACAAAAGTGCGTCCCGTTTGAACGAACTGACCTTGTATGCAGCACAATTTAATCCTGACTGAAATTCTAAAATTTCTGACTAGCATGCTTTTTTTCTAAAGAAATCTAATTTAAGTGTAGCAGTTACTATTTGGTTATATAAATATTGGCTTATTCTGATCAAGAATTGTTCTAAATCTGCAGCAAAATTATCTAAAACTTTATGTTCCTGTTACGGTTTTTAAAATACGAGTCATACATAGGATTATTAAAAGATAACATATTCAAAGCTAGTGAACAGCATAACTGAATTGTTTGTAATAACATAAATTAATTATATTTGTGTCCAAATTCCATCTCCAAATCTTAATTAAAATGCCGTTACAATGTTTTGTCTAATTAGCATCTACGCGATACGCGTGCTCAGATTTCCATACGCATTACATATTTGCGCTTACAATCATTCATTTATAAGTCAAAATAACAAATTTCTTTACAACCCAATGTGCAGAGTCCCACATGCAGCTTCATAGGCATGTACAGAGTCTTCACATTTCTGTATCTATGGTTTATTTTGGGGCAGATATACATTCTATAAATATTTTAATTTTTATAATTATATTTAGGGTTTTACATACCCTACTCTATTAAAAATTATAATAATCTTGCAAAAGTAACATATTATTGAATAGTAACGTAGATGTACTGCAAGAAACTTGAATAACAAGAGTTACTTGAAAAGAAATAAATATATATATGTCTGTGAATGTGTGTGTGAGAGAGAGTGTGTGTGCGTGCGCGCGTTAGAGGTTTGGTAAGAAGTCGTCGAATATGACTAGAGAGGTATACTTCACACCAATGCGATGGTAGGCCTATATGCCACAGAGGTGAGCAATTAAGGGCAAAAATGGCCCGAGAAAATAATCATATCATAACTTACTAATAACACAAAGCGGCTATGTTGCTGCTGCTCTTTGGAACTTGCAGGAATGGTCTCTGCATAAATATTCTGTACAATAAACTGGATTGTAATTAAATAAATCAGTGGAGAATATCTGAGGAGGCAGGTCCCTTATCTGTGGGCACACAAATGATAGTAATGTAGATGAGACGATGATGATGACAGCGACGAAGACGAAGACGAAGACGAAGACATCAAATCGTTAGGCGCTTCTTGCAGTGCATTTATAATCGAGTGATTATGAAGTTATTATTTTCTTAACGCGTTTTTATTGTAAATTTTCAATATAAGCACATTACCTAAAATTAAAAACAGTAGATATACAATATTAGTTTATAAATCCGTCGTAAAATGTGCTTACAAGTTTTCGCGTAATGTCGTATAATGATAGCACAATTGCCTAATTAATTCTAACAAAGTTTTAGAGGTTTCATTATTTCAGAACAAACCTGTGTTCGAACCCCAGTTCCGTATTTTACAATCGCAGAAATTACACTGGTCGTAACCATTGGCAGTAAAATGGTTTTATGGTAACAGGTGGCAAAGAAAGGTCACGAGCAAAGGCCATAGAATGAGGTCACGCTAACGAATGGAAGCATTGCCAAGTTCAGTTCTGAACCACAATTCGTTTCCAGTGGTATTCGTTTTGGGAATTATACAACACGTAACAAATATTTAAGAGAACGGTAACTTGAACATAAAACTAATAACATCGTACAGTCATTATAATGAATTAAACCTTGTTGTTATTTTAATGCCTAAATTTATAGTTAACAATTTAATAGCTCGGAAAGGTTTTTTAAGGTTAACATTCTGAATACGTTAATTACATAAATGTCTAGTATATATGATTTTCTTATTCTTAATTACTATTTTCAAATATTCTTACACATTAACAATTGCTATTTAAAATGTTCATAGCACAACGGAAGCATTATTAAATATTTACTTAATAATACTATTAAATAATACTATTTACTTAAAGTTTATTAGATGATCTTTCAAGGTATTTTAGATTCTTTTAGACAGAAAGAAGTATTCGTAGACAGCTGTAAGAAAATCTTTCTGCTCCATCGAGCTTTCTCAAATGTTTCTGGAATATAATGTAAATCTAATCATATTTGATAATTTTAGGGCATTTTAGCCTTTTACAATTCATATTTTTCTATGAAATATTGTTGTATAAAATATAAGTTTCATAAAACGTTTACGTTTTACATATTTAAACATATCTTTATAATTATTTAACTTAAAATATTATTTATTATCAGATTGTTTCTTAATTTACATACAGAAATAATTAATGCAATTTAGCTGACTCAGAATATGCAACATTGCGCATTAAATATCTTCCTCTCTCCGAACTAGTATGATAGCACACGCTTTTCTAGTAGCCTATAGCGGACACAACAGTGTTTACTAAAAGTTGCCAAATCTTATAAAAATCATGTTTACACATCGGAAGAAAAATAATTTTACCCTGTAACGTGTTCGTGAAACGCTAAAACTTTGGAAACCAAGTTGTTTATTCTGTACTATATTCTTGAAACACACCCACAATCTGGTGGCGTCCTTTAGTGACCCCAGAATGCCTATATGCAAGTGAATGTCTAGCATTGGATTATAATTTAGACAGACTAGAAATATTGGAAAGACGAATTATTAGGAAAATATTAGGCTCACGAAAAACTTCAGAAGGTTGGAAATTAAGAAGTAATGATGAAATATATCAAAGTATAGAAAATATAATAGAAACAATGAGAAAAAGAAGGCTATTATTTTTTGGACATTTACATAGAATGGACGAGAATAGGTTGACAAAGCAAATCTTCAGATATCGGTGGGGGAAGAAGTCAACACCAAGGTGGATTAAAGAAGTCCAAAAGGATTTAGAAAAAAATAATATACACGCAGAAGAAGCAATTGACATAAAAGTTTTTCGGGCAAAAGTGTTGAAAATGGAGGGAGTCCAGGGTAGGAAAGATAAAAACGCAGGATCAAAGTGGATTGAAGACAGGAAGAAGAGACACAGTGAGAAGATGAAAGAATGTTGGAAAAAAAGAAAAGAACAAAGAGTAAAGAATTGAAATTGGCATGTGGTCCTTAGATGGCCGATACGATAAAAAAAAACTTAGCGTCGGAGCTATTTATAGTGTTAACAATAGGTGAGCTCTTGTTAACAGTGTTAAAAAGCGGAGCAAAATACTTGTGCAGGACAGATGCAACTGTTCGGCCAACGTGTTGTAAAATACCTGATAGCGAGCTACTAGTGCATATTGCATAGCAGTATGATTTATTAACTTAAGTTAGAAACAAAATATCTCGTTAGTTATCTCTTTATAATAAAAACCATATTAGTTCTAACTCGATAATAATAGGCATACTAATTCATTTTTAGGCGGCATAACAATTTATATTTAAAGTCGACATAATTATATTTTATTTTAAGGCAAATGAAAAATTATGCTTATAAAACAACAAACGTTGACATAAATCTAAAAGCACCTATGCGAATTTTTTCTAATCATTGTGCAAAGCGCGTGAATTATGGTATGACAGCAAGAAGACGTGCATTGTCTTACGAAACGTCAATTGAATGCCACCACGGATCAACGTCGCGAAGCTTTCATTGTCAGAATTTATTGGAAATATTTAACCTGTCATCCGCATGACGCAAGACGATCTACAGTGTCGACTGTTTGACGAGGATAATAGTAGGCGTGCTACTATTCCTGGTAGAATAAGGAGGAATCAAATACTTTAGGTAGATTTGGTGTAAAATAACTAGTTTTAAGAAATGTCAGTGTATAATCATTGTAGTCAATTATAATATTAAATCAGCAGATGATTGCACTGCTAAAATCAGTGACTCATAAAAGAAAACAGTACAACCAATAAAGTTAAATAGGTTGTGTAACGAGATAACTCATCAAAAATTACGAGTTCCGTGCTAATAAGTTATAATTACTAGCACGTTAAAATATCGTAGATATCAAACCTGTACATGAATCCAGGAAATTTATCGGTAGTAAATTCAGAGATACCGATCAGACAGAGACATTAACGTGACAAAGATTTATACAGCTAAGAAGGCGACCATAAGCAGCTCACTTAGCTGGTTGTTCGACTGCTGTACGTTGCAATTACTACAAGGTGATATGAACTATTTATTTGCTACTCAGTGACTTTAGAGATCGCTAATGTTTATTAAGAATAGCGCTTTAGGGTTATTGTATTTATAGAGAACGATTTCTGAATAAAGTGCAATTCGGATAAATGTATAGTAATAGAACGTGTGATTGTTGTACTGCTTCTGGTGAGATTAAATTTTTACCTCCGTAAAGAGACAATATAATATTAATAATTTTGTCGCCATAATCTGATATTATTCCATTGACAAATTTGTCAAAACAAAATGTGAATTAAGAGTTAATATACAAAATACCGACAACAGCGTTGTAAGGAACACCAATGTGCTGCAAACGTAAAGGAAATTTAGTGCTTTTAGTGAAATTTACTTTATTCACTATAATTTAATTACCTTGTATCCGTCAGTGACTTCGTTCTAGCGTTTTTATATAGACGCGTTTCGTGACATGTGTCACATCATCAGTAATCCTCGTCAAATGTTAAAATTCACATAAAACACATAAAAACACATTTACACATATTTACTAAGTCACAATAACGACACACACATAACACGATGTAACCTTCGGCTCCGTTGGACCGGTCCGACCGCGCGTGTAGTTGCCGACCACTAATTAAACTAAGTCAATCCTTATCACCAGTCATTACCGTCATGCGCGATTATTTTAGGGCTGTATCATATAGTGAGTGAGATTGAAACCTTAGTTGTTCGTTTAATATACTGTTATTGTTGATATTTTTGTTTTAAATGATTTATAAATCTCAAACTCCTCGAGAGCGTCCATTAACCTACCCTTACCGCATACATGGATTGCTTTGAAATTAGTATTGAAATCTGTGTAATTATGGTTATGCATCATTAGATGGCGCGCATAATTAGATTTGGTCTTGTCTAAATCATTCTTTGGTAGATGTTCTTTGTATCTTTTCAATAAAGACCTGCCAGTTTGACCCAGATAGAAACAATCACAATCATCACATGACATGCTGTAAACACCTGTTTTCTCTTCTAACGGGAATGGTTGTTTTATGCGTAACAAATTAGAAATATTATTATTTGTTTTAAACGCGACTTTTATATTAAATTTAGAAAACACATTGGATATAATGTTAGGTAAAAGGCTACCGTACACTGTCGTTATATACTTTTTATCATTATTTTTATTTTTGTTAACTTTATTATCATCGATGGTATTATGGTGGGATCTAGTTTTATATAGGTGTCGCTTAAGAAGTCGATTTATTCACTAATTAAATTATTTAATTCGTATCCACAAATTAGAGATTATTGTATTTAATGTAACGTATGTTTTGTATTGGATTATAATGAACCCAATCTGCATTGACAGTTTCAATACGAGAGAACATTCGCTTGCGCACACAAACCCATGTGTACGTGTATGTTTTAAAACAAGGTTTTTACTGTTTTCAGCCATAAATACCGTTCGTGAACGAGTCACCGAGTCTTTTTTCCACACTCGACTAATTAACATATTCTCTTTTCTCATATTCAAGCTTTTCCATACATGATGTAATACACATAATACAGAAGGCTTCGGAAACATTAATTTTAGCAAAATCCAAAGAGCTAGAGGACGATCGTTTTAATGTGAATGGATATGAAAACCGGAGGTGTAGATTGAGCACGATTTTTTCAGATAAAAAACACATACTGTTTATGTCTTGCAGGTAACTTTACCAGCTAATTTCTATTTTAGCAATTAAATTGGAGAAATTCCGTCCTATTTCTTCTTGTCCTCGTCCCTTATGCTATCTATTGCAAAACTAAATCTTTGGTATAATTACTGACTGAATTAAATACAATTTAGCCTTAATTTCCAGTAACCTACCAACGATATTTTATAAAGTCGTCATTTTTAAGTATGTCTGCTTTATAGTAAAGATTATCAATATTTTGAGATTTAAAACAGCTTATTTTTTGTACATTACCTGAAATCCATATACTACGTGGTCATGTAAACGAAATATGTGATGTTTTGTACAATCGTTGGTTCAAAACATTCATTATTGTATTATTATTTTTCAGCTCAGGATGGATTAATACAATTAGTTTTTTCTGCAGCTACGCTCATACAACCATTGTACGCGGCACTAACTCTAATGTGTGGTATTGTTTCTAGTCCTGTCTGCTGGTCATAAACTGAACTGCACATGTTCTGACCAGTTATTCTCAAGTGACTTCTCTTCTCAGAGGTCTAGCAATCTCTTAGCTTCCAATATAACATATGTGACTATCTACTATGGTCACGACTAACGAACCTGTCTTTCTCAATTTAATTTTTTAATTCAGTTTCGGTTTCAAATGCTGAATTTAAATTCGTAATTTTTCAATCTCGATCGGTTTTAGTTTTATACAAACTAGTTAGTATACATAATTCTGAAGAAAATAATTTGACGCGTTACAATTGCAGTAAAATAGTTAATCGTATTTTACTTTAAGGACTGTAAAATTAACAATCATTGTTTCCAATCTTGCTACTGTGTTTGCGTGAAATATAGCTACAAAATTTATTTAGATTCTTGACCAAAGGGTAGGTGATAAATATTTATTAGATTAAATTTACAAAATGACAAAAAATTTGCAAGGTAATCAAAACATTTAGATAATACACTTAAATGTAAATGTCTATTGATACACTGATACACTGATATAGCATACATTTTGACAGAGTACCTCCGTACAAGTGTAATCAAATTTAATCTGAGTTATGACTGTAAAATTTATTATATAACGTACTGATTATACATAAACTACAAAGAAATAAATAAAACTGTAATAATTTTGAAACGTTGGAATTAACCTACCTCATATACTTTTAGTAAGTAGTAAAAAGAGAGTCATAAAGTTTTTTTTTCTTTAGTAGCGGGAAAAATGTTGTCTTTCAACACTATAGTTCTCGTCAATACGGTGTTTTAAAGCGCTAGTTCTATATAACGTTCTGCAGAGGCAACTTTTTGTACTCTGTGACTGCTTTAATTGTGAAATGTTATTGACCCCACCCCATCAACAAATGGCGAACAGACTTTTGATCGTTAGTAACTAGTACGACAATAAACTCTTATATTTCCTTACAAGCACAGAGCAGATGTATTCCCAGACATTTATTTAAAATGGATCTTGTACGGAGAATTTACGTAGAAGAGCAATCGGTACTTTTTTTGAATGGAAAGTTCAATGACGTTTATTTCAGACGGCGCAATTATGCAATCCTGATACACGGATAGTAGTGAATACACGGGTGATGTGTACCGCTTTGTCTTACTTTTGACTTCTAGTGGGTGTATTTCTCAAAAAACAAACTAGACAGCATGTATGGTATTTAATTTTAAAGATATTTTACAAAATTTAGAAGGAAAACCTTCAAGTCAAATTCAAATAACAGGTAAAGATAACCGATTCGATAATCCCCAGCATACAATTGTTTATACACATGCTGTTTAGCTGTGAATATTTTCATATTTGTAAAATTGGACAAGTTTTAGAATTTATAGATGTTGGAGTTACGTGTTTTAAAAACTTCGAGATGTATTTGGGAATATTATTTACATGTTAAGTGTGTGTGTGTGTGTGTGTTTGTGTAAGTTTACTGTAAAAAGGTACAGTAAGATCCATAAGATGTTGATACGTGTAGGAATAGCTGTTATTTACATCTATCAACATCTGTTGACATTTATTAATATCTTCTTATTAAACCTCTACTTTTGTCTGTGATGCATTGTTTTTCATTTAATTAAAACAAAACCATCCTGCTTGTTAAGTAACCCGAAGTACGTCTTCATATACAGTTCGAATTTAATAAAAACGGACACTTAAAAATTATTATAGCATATAATCGTAAGCTAGAAAAATTAGTAAACCGGTAAACGGCTCGCGATCCATAATACATTAATATGGTATTCTTGTAAGTTGTTAATACTGACAACCGTGGCACTTTCTACAGACATTATAATTAATTATACTTAACACTTACAAATAAATAACACATAAACACAGCATGCAAAGAGTAAGTTAGCACTCGTAACACTTACAGAACAGCATAATTTAGTTGACAACACTCTGACAAAGTGTACACACGTACACTGTCTGCACACGCTCATAAACAACACTTGATGCGTTTT
The DNA here is from genome assembly GCA_034769895.1 of Magicicada septendecula. NCBI lineage: Eukaryota > Metazoa > Arthropoda > Insecta > Hemiptera > Cicadidae > Magicicada > Magicicada septendecula. The sequence goes on from CM068375.1 coordinate 121,337,004, forward strand.
ATATTTTGAAACCTCGTTTGACTACGACATTTGATTTTAATTTTTCTTTTACAATCTTTAAAGTCGAGAAATTGTTCTTTCGTCTGAACATTGAATAAATTTTGCAAATTAAAAACAATTATTTGTAGTCTGATGAATTAAATCGTTATTGTTTTGGAATTGTCTTTATTAAAATCCGCGTACGTATGGACTTTTTTACATTAGACTATGCAGTGTTTTATGCAACTACTTCTTCAACCTCTGATTATTCTGTGTTTATAAAACTTCAAGTAGCTAGAAGTCAGAACAAGTTTTCACAGAAATTAAAAGTCGCTTCTCAACTTTTGAATGCATTTTCTATAAATAAATAGATAGGTAGATAAATAAATATATTCATTGACGTCTGTTGTTCTGAACGTAGAAATTCACGCTAGGGCATATTAGTTTAAGTATGATGTTTCTAAAAGGAAATATTTATAAAATATTACTTTCAGTTATTGGTTACTTTTTGTTCTGTATATGAAGTTTTACCTTGTAATGTTGTTAGTCTTTACACCGTTCGCAGTGCATTAAAAATTTATTACCATTACGGTTTACTTGACTAGTTTATAAGCACATAAACTTTCTTAACACGTTCCATAGTTAAATCATTAAACATGCAACGATATTGACTAAATATATTCGAAAACAAACCATTGCGTCAGTCAGTAGCTAATATTAGTGAATAAAGAACGTAAAGACTCGAAATTAAATGTACACTAATCAGTAGCTAAATTAATTATTATTAAATTATTAGTCAGTAGCTAATATTAGTGAATAAAGAACGTACAGACTCGAAATTAAATGTACACTGTTAAAATTCTCTTTTGTCTTAAACTGTGACGTATCCCAGTTGACACGTTTCTTTTTCTTTTTCTTGGACGGCTGTAGTTTCAGGTTATCGACCATATATCCGTCATTTACAAGGTCTGTGATAGCTACATTGTCTACATTGTTCCGTTCTGCTAATAATTATTGCCATGTATCTTTAAACTGAGAAAAAAGTGGATTAAGAGGAACAAAATTAAGCAAATGAACGAAAAATCAACAAATTTCAAAAAGACTTGGGCGATCGGCTACAGAAATGTTTGAATCACATACATTAGGATTACGGAAATAATAAACACGTAATATCATGCAAGGACGTATGATTTGAGAGAGTAGAAAGAAGAGGGAAGATCGTCAACCAAAACAGGTCCAGAATGAAGAAAACGCGGCAGCCGAAGGGAGAGCACGGATAAGGCAACCTGAAAATGAGAAAGGAGAACAAGGTCGCCCATAAGATTAAAGTAGACACTGTGTTTTGGAAAGCAATGAATAACACTTAGAATAAATACAAAGAATAAGAAGAGAGAATAAGGGCAATTTTTTAGAAAAGTAGCAAGCAGAATTCTTTATAGAGACAACTATTGCATTTATACCTCCGTGATTGTTAAATTTAAAATACATTATACTAAAAAGAAGACAACTGACAAAAATAATGTATTATTTACAAGAAAAAAAGAAGTACATGTGATAGAAAGTTTATGGCAGAAGTCAATTCATAGAAAAGAATGTCTATGATTGGATTATGTACATGGGATAAGAGTACACTGTCCTTAAACTCGTAACTCTAATAATAACTATAGTGTCTCTAAGTTATTATTTGATGTAATAACAATAAAATATAAGTTTTATTTAAGAAACGTAAAACTGATTAAAACGTCTTGACTATTTTCTCTTTGTACGAAGAGTAGGAAGTAGACATTGTTCAGTATTAGAACAGTATATAATGCAGTGATCGGACTACCTCGGGGCAGAACACAAAAACGAAATGTGAACAGACATTGTGCTTACAGAAAGACTGATTGTATTGCATTAAAATAATACCACTGAGGATACGTATATTGTAAGAATAAATTTCGTTTTGCTTCGTCCTGTTTTACGGTTCTTACTCTTCACTCTACTATTGCGGAACAGCTTTTGAGTAAATGATGCGATGTTTAAATAAGTAAGTAAATCTGTTATAATAATATTCTATTTCTACTTCTACTTCTACTTAACACCTATTCTGATTTCTGTTTACAGAAGCATTTATGCATCAATTACCTCATCCCCCCTCTCGTCTCTCACACACACACACACGCGCGCGCGCACGCACGCGCACACACACACACACACATTTGAATTGTTGTCAGTGACTTACAAAATATTTTCCAAAGGAAATAGAAATTTAATATAACTTAATGTTTAAATTAACAAAACTGGAAAGAGTTGGAAGAACATATACACATGGATAATTATTGTTACAATATATTGATAATGACCAATTTCATATAAACAATATGAATCTTAAAATATAAACTCTATTATTATTATTGCAACAATTGTACATAATTTATTATTGTCACACGGATAAATATTTTCTCCGTAAGTTTCTAGACTGTATCATGTTGTATTTAAATTTTATTGTGTTTAAAATTTGCTATATCGTTGCATTATCTGTATCTGCAGGAGTATTTCTTGACACTTTATTATAGCAAATAAAGAAACGTAACAATAGTTCGGATATTTAAAACAAATTTTCCGTTACTGGAAAATATACAAACACAATCCCTAAGTCCAATTTAAGAATTTGATTATATGTGTTATTAATCATGTCGGTAGAGATTCATTTTGGCACGTAGCCTATAATAAACACATGTATAGTTTAAAAATAGTTGTTTTGTTACTTTTTTCTTCATAGCATTTGGTTTATAGTTCTTAATAAATAAATGTTCTTGGAATCGGCAATATTGTATAGCCCTACTCCTTCTCCAAAATTATTTACGTGCAGAGTTGATTAAAATTCATTGCTGTCTGGTAGCTCCAGCTAAATAGTGTAAATTTTCCTTTTCCTTTTTTTTCTTGGAATTTGTGTAAGGCAATGATCAGAGGAGCTAAGAACATAGCAAATGCGAAATTTGTTTAAAGTGCGCCCATATCTTATTTGCGCACTTTAAACAAGGTTAGGCAATAGCCTAATAGACGTACTGTAATTCAACTTCAAGAAACATACAGAGTCCTCTGCTACATCCTTCGTGCTTCTGAGATGTGGCTTAATTTATAACACTGCATACTGCAAACAGATCATGTCTAACGTTGTCTAAGGAGATAGGCGCGCGCGCACACGCACATACACACACAGAGCTGTTCTGGAGTAGCGATACACAGACGCACACAGCTACACCAATTTGGTATAGCCCAATGGGGACAACAGCAAGTGGAGGGGACTAGGGTCGCGTGTGACTTAGCGACAATAGTATAGTAGTAGGCCCATTACGAAACGTTGCAATATTTACAATGTACGCCGTATATCACCGGCGGGCGGTGTATGTTGGTTACATTCCAAAAGTAGACTTTACATTCAGCCAAACCGCCGGCTAGCACGGAGGGTAGGGCAGACATATGCCGCATCGGGGAAACTTTGGATCGCGTCCAACGGCCTTATACAGGTAAATGTTATTATGTACAAGTAAGTCACTGTGAACTGTTTTCAACGGAGCTAGTAGTGCAGCACAGTACAGCATAGTTCTCTCTCTCTCTCTCTCTATATATTGTTGACTGAATGAAGAGAGAGAGAGAGAGAGAGAGAGAGAGAGAGAGAGAGAGAGAGAGAGAGAGAGAGAGAGAGAGAGAGAGAGAGACAATATTGCTGCGCTGTTATATGCTTTCCATAACTAGAGCACAAAACTATGGCTGGAATATTGTTAACTATGATAAGCAATTAAACTATTGACTTTTTTACAAATTAAATTTAATTGGACTACTAATATTAGAAAATATTAGAATATTATAATATTAGAAAATTAGAAGTGAAGTCATTAAGAACAGAAAGAAGGTGAAAAATTCAATTGTTGATTTTATCCAAACAAAAAATTACAGTGGTATGGCCACACGAAAAGAATGGCACAGGAAAGATTGGCAAGGAGAGTTATGGAATGGACTCCACCAGGAAGAAGGAAAACAGGAAGACCACCTATCACCTGGATAGAAGAAATTCAGACTATATTGAGAGAACGAGAAATTGAAGAAGATCTTTGGATGGACCAGTGGAAGAGGAGAATTCAATCACTTCTGTAATCTTTGGTACCGGAAGATGTGTAAACTTTGTACAACCGGAATAATAATAAATTTAATTGGAACGGTAGAACGTAGCTTATCTAGCTGCAAAGAATCATGTATGCAGTTTTATATATTCATAAACTAATTAACAATTATCTTTCCATTAACAATATTGTAAAAAAGTTATTTTCAGTGTGTACAATACATACATAAAATACCGATGGTAAAGGCTGTTTATAGCCCTATTCTAATATCTAGTTGTGGAAACAGAAAACTATCTAGATGAAGTAGGTAAGAAGGGTTAGGAGACTTTCAAAAATAGCACAGAAATAAAATCTACTTTGGAATAAAATTTACACATAAAATGTATAGAAGGGACGGCAGTTGAGTTAGTAGGGGAAGCTACAACAAATGGAAGACACAAGACCAGAATAGTGGAAGCTACTATTGAGAAAATTTAAAAAAGAGAAGACGTAGATAAGCCTGAAAAAAGTAATTGCAATTATTCTAAAAAAATGAAAGAGACGAAATGAGATGAACATAAACCGGCAAGGGATAACCAATGCGAATTACATATGTTAAGAAAGTGAATAATTGAAGTGAAAGGAAACTTAATAACAAGAATGAGAATTTTGTAAGAGGAAATTTGTTTCAAGCGATTTAATTAATTTGAAAGCAAATTTTGTAAATGAGGATATATTTTACCATATAAAGAAACAGTAAGAAATATGTATTATTTTACTCGGTAACCTATGTATAGGCAGACAGCTTTAAGTATAGCAATTACAAAAATTCCAGATGAACTGTCAATGGGGATGATTTATTCCAAAAAGTGGTGCACATGAATGTATAATTTTGGACCCATAATATTAGTTACCTACAAAACGTCTGTTCATGATATACTACAGGTACTTACAATATGAACAAGAGTTGTTAGTAAAGTGTCAATATGGGTTTCATGCGTCGGCAGCACTTAATAAGGTACTGCATAAGGAGAAAATACACAAAGATTTTTGCTTATACAGACGATGTATAGTGATTAGAACCACAAACACACTGAAGAATCCCCTTGTTCAGTATTGAAGGTAAAGCAGAAGAAGGTTACTATGTTGACGGAAAGAAGACAAAATAAATCCAAAACAATTAAGAGAGGACGCCTACATGACAAAAAGTAGTTCTAGATTGAACACTTCGATGAATTCTCCTTTCTAGATTCGTAAGCAAACTAAATCTACTAGTAGTGACAGTCGGGTGGCGTTCATAGCGAGAAATCTGTTTATACCGCACATGGGAAGCGGTTCGAATAGAACAACAGAAAACAGTTAAAGAGCCTGCAGAGTCTGATTTAATAGAAGCAGCCACCGGATATGATACGGATAATAACGGAGGAATATGAAGTCGCAGTAAATAGGCGGAACAATATGTTAATCCTTTTCAAGAGTTACCCCAAGAGACAATACGTATTGACAATACTACGTTGATTAATACGGTGATGAAAGTAAATTATCCGATTGGGAAGCTTTGAAAAGTAAACCTGTAAATTGGGTAGAAAAGCGTTTGGCAATATGCACAGGAAGAAAAACTTTTCCGAATGATGGTTACCTCAATCGACCAGATTCCGATTTTATAATTTACTACTACAAGCGGACGGAAGGCTTGTTTGATTTGTGACCTCGGGGTTACGGGCCGTCACTGTTATCAGGACCGCTGATTAGTCAACGTTCGCCGTAATTACTGGTGTATGGTCGAGAATGGCGATTGTTAAACTGCCTGCCCTCTTGTAACGTGGTATTTATCACTATCGGAATAGATTACGCTAATCGCCCTCGCCGTTTCCTAGGCGAGGCCGATTTCAGCATTTGAAATTTATTATGCATGGTCGCCAACTTACAGATACCTTATAAGAGGTAAATATATTTAATTGCCATTCGTAAAATTTTTTAACAAACTAACGTTTCTACGTGCATAATTTATTTGGTCATAATCATAGTTATACCAGATCTGATCAATTTGAAGCCAGTACACTACTGCATTCCAAAGATGGATTTAATGATAGAATAGAAATCTATAAAACGGCTACTTACAAAAAGGTAGTGTCTTTATGATCTGAGCTTGTTGAAGTCCAATGCTATGTTCAAACACATGCAAAAATTAACACAAACGACAGAACTACCACGAGCGCATAATTCAAAATGACACTTGAACTCGACTTTTATCGATATCAGCGTTTTGAGTTATAATTTAAAGGTTTCAATTTTTATGGGATCAAATTATCAACAAATTCTTAATGAGTGACACTTTAAACAGAAGATGAGAGTGTCAGCCTGACACGTGTCTTTTTTCGCGTTCTTGCTTCTGTAACAGCATTGAGCTTACAGACTAAAGCGATGTAGATAAACTGTACTTTCTGTCTGCAATTGCGTTTTCCTATGTGTTATTCTTTCATTGTTATTGGAAAGGAAAGAAGCAATAATGTCTGACAGCTATCCTACACGTTTTGGTTTCATATTGAATTGTAACCTGGATCTTTCGGCTTTCAGTTTATAAGTTACTGTTTTTTATAAACATTTGACGTGCGTAAATAATTTTAAACTTTTTTCCAGCAATTTATATCATAAACGAAGTTAATGGAAACTAAATAGAATTACTAAAAATAAAACTTACGTTTTTTAGCGACTCCTTTTTCACAGATGATAGTTTACTTTTCACATATATGATCACATATGATTTTATTTTTTCGGAACACGTATTTACATCCAGTTCTACAGACATACAGGCAGACAGACAAACAGAAAAAAGGTAGACACACACACACACACACACACACACACACACACATCTTAAAAGCTAGTGTAGACATGAATATACGCGTAAGAAATTGAAAATTTATAAATTAGTATGAAGAATTTACAAGTAATAAATTTCAATAATATAGTAAACTTAAAAACATCAAAAAGGCAAAAAATTTGTATAACGGTATAATGATTACTGAAATTTATTTTATTTTTATTATATATTTTCATATAAATTTCATATAAAATTTTGTTATTGATTTCAGATTCCTATGTGTTACTTTGATCAAGTGTTCTAAATTATGCTGTTCACTGCGTCACTCGAGTGGTGGACTCTTAGAATGCTATTTACGAAAATTCTATGTCCTCACTAAAAATCTGTAAGTAAAATTTATTCGTAGTGTCTTTTCAAATATTCTACAAAATAGTTTGATTTTACTTAAATGTATTTGGTATGGGCGTTTTTTAAATACTGGTATTTGCATATAAGTGCGTACAACATTATCTAAAAAGAAACATTTTTGTAAACTACTATTTTAAATGGCTGCCGGTAAGCGGTTTTCCAATTTACCGGATTCTTAGACGGGACAAATGTGACCAGTTTATGGTTCGTGATATATTTCCTACACGAAAGTAATTTAACACTCAGAAGCGCTTGTCGGCAGCTATTTAAAGTATTCTTGCAGAACAATTTCTCACTTTGATAATACATGAATACCCATTGGTACAACTTTTTTACGTTAAACATTTTACGTTTTAAATAACTGTAATGCGTATGTGCCGAAATCAATTATTCAATTTAATTTTAAACAGTTGAAAGATGAAGAAAATCAAATTAACTTCAAAATAATATTAGTTGGTTTTGCTTTTAGTTAGGATAACAATATTTAGTTTTACAATTGTTATCTTTCCAAAGTAAATACTTTTATAATTATACGTTTTATTTATTTGTCATAAATGGAAAATGTTCATAAATAATCGTTAAATAACAAAAAATCTAATTTTTAAAGTGCTTTTTTCGTTTGTAACGAACTTTTATTGATGTTATTATTGTTCATCGAACGTTTCATCCATTTATGGTGTGGCATTTTCAATGGTAAAGCCGAGACCACTCTTCTGTAGTCTTAGCGTTACCATTGACCATGGTTTAAAACAGAATGTGGGAAACTTTTGTTTTGAACAATAACAAAATTAAAACGACATCGTCAACCTAAACAAGAGTTACGCACTTAAAACTTGTCTATGCATGTGTTATTATTCGACCACGCATGTCTACAAGCGAAAACTCTTTAATTTTACTTACAGATTCTTAAGTAGAGGCGTACTTTTTGTTAAATTTTACGACATTAAACATGAAACATAATAATATTTACTCACCTATATAAATATCTGAAGCGATGTGTACATTTATCGTTGAGTACGGACATATATTTTCATAAAGAGTATCCAATGTATATAGATATATCTTCAACTTATCCACTTATAAACAACAGAAAACACTGCACATTCACACACATATAAAACTATTATCATTATTATTCATACAAAAAAATAATTTCTCAATACTGACTTTTTTTTATTTATTCTTTTTACAAGCTAGGTACAGAAAACTAAAAAAAAAACCAAACAAAAAACAAAAACACACAGGTTAGCACTGACGCAGTCATCATCGTCATCATCGGACAACTAGTTACGGGTAATCGATAGCGTGGTGCCTCTATAGTGGTAAATCGATTTTTTTTACCCAGCCCACGAAATCAAAGTAATGACACGAGTGTATACTGTGTACATCCTTACACGCACGCACGCGAGCATTCACACATCGGTTTGTTTCCACATTGATTACACATTGCATTATTAATATGTATCCTTCGAACACACACACACACACACACACACACACACATAAATTAATTGGAATTCATGTATTACTAATGGTGTGGCTTGGCGTGCAGGAAGAGTTCTGTAAATACCACATCTGAGCACACCGTATCGCGTAGTCACGAACACTGAGCAAAAACGTAGACTAAGACGCCTACTCTCATATAGTCTTCATAAAATATTATATCATATATTATATATTACATATTATAGCATCAAATAATAATGACTCTTATTTCTTTACACTATAACTATAATAATTTATTATTATTAACAGTATAATAACATAAAAAATTTACTTTCAGAGGTATTTATTATTACTTGAAATGCAATTTAATGTATAAAATACAATTATTGCAAGCAACATCAAGAGTTACTCACAAAGAAAAGAAATATATAAATAAGTTATCACGTTGTTACGGGGTTAATATATTTTTGATTTTATTTTATTCAAGTATTTACATTTGTGCTAACTTTCCAGTTGAAATTTGAAAACGCTACAGTTTATTATTTCTGTTAGATAGTTGTTGATGCATACTTTGTAAAGCGACAAATAATGCATGACAAGTTTCGCCTAAGTTAAACTTATGCGTTCACTCGCGGCCTCCCACACACTGACACAAAACTTACACGTATTTTAATTGATTACGCATCACACTCTTATGGTTTCCAAATAATTCTTATAAAAACATGAAACAGTGTTTTAGCTTCATTTAAGCAATAGTAACGTGGAAAAATTTTAAGTAACGACCTTTTTAATATGTGCCTTTTTTTAGGCCGCTTTAACAGGTAGCTAAAACATTCATTTAATGAATATCAAATTGATGACATTGCTATGTAAGAAGACCGTCAAACAGGCAGGGTAATTGAATACGGGCAGAGAAAAGTATAACCTCATTAACTAAAATCTTCACGGATTTCTGATTTCAGATTCTATACTAAAGACCAAGGTGACTTCCTTTCATGGAGTCGACACCATACGACCACGAACAAAGACTGTCGTAGATGGTACTGTTCTGGAGGAGGTCAGTAATTTTGAGTATCTCCGCTGTAATGTACCTTACATTACAGACAATGATCTGGTGAGGAAGCTGCACACATTCAACCATATATGTGGGACCATCAAGTGGACTCTAAAAATTAACGGCTTAGGAAAGAAACACGCCTGAAGCTCTACATATTCAACATATTATTGAATAGTAACGTAGATGTACTGCAAGAAACTTGAATAACAAGAGTTACTTGAAAAGAAATAAATATATATATGTCTGTGAATGTGTGTGTGAGAGAGAGAGTGTGTGCGTGCGCGCGTTAGAGGTTTGGTAAGAAGTCGTCGAATATGACTAGAGAGGTATACTTCACACCAATGCGATGGTAGGCCTATATGCCACAGAGGTGAGCAATTAAGGGCAAAAATGGCCCGAGAAAATAATCATATCATAAAACTTGCTAATAACACAAAGCGGCTATGTTGCTGCTGCTCTTTGGAACTTGCAGGAATGGTCTCTGCATAAATATTCTGTACAATAAACTGGATTGTAATTAAATAAATCAGTGGAGAATATCTGAGGAGGCAGGTCCCTTAGCTGTGGGCACACAAATGATAGTAATGTAGATGAGACGATGATGATGACAGCGACGAAGACGATGATGATATCAAATCGTTAGGCGCTTCTTGCAGTGCATTTATAATCCAGTGATTATGAAGTTATTATTTTCTTAACGCGTTTTTATTGTAAATTTTCAATATAAGCACATTACCTAAAATTAAAAACAGTAGATATACAATATTAGTTTATAAATCCGTCGTAAAATGTGCTTACAAGTTTTCGCGTAATGTCGTATAATGATAGCACAATTGCCTAATTAATTCTAACAAAGTTTTAGAGGTTTCATTATTTCAGAACAAACCTGTGTTCGAACCCCAGTTCCGTATTTTACAATCGCAGAAATATATGGTCGTAACCATTGGCAGTAAAATGGTTTTATGGTAACAGGTGGCAAAGAAAGGTCACGAGCAAAGGCCATAGAATGAGGTCACGCTAACGAATGGAAGCATTGCCAAGTTCAGTTCTGAACCACAATTCGTTTCCAGTGGTATTCGTTTTGGGAATTATACAACACGTAACAAATATTTAAGAGAACGGTAACTTGAACATAAAACTAATAACATCGTACAGTCATTATAATGAATTAAACCTTGTTGTTATTTTAATGCCTAAATTTATAGTTAACAATTTAATAGCTCGGAAAGGTTTTTTAAGGTTAACATTCTGAATACGTTAATTACATAAATGTCTAGTATATATGATTTTCTTATTCTTAATTACTATTTTCAAATATTCTTACACATTAACAATTGCTATTTAAAATGTTCATAGCACAACGGAAGCATTATTAAATATTTACTTAATAATACTATTAAATAATACTATTTACTTAAAGTTTATTAGATGATCTTTCAAGGTATTTTAGATTCTTTTAGACAGAAAGAAGTATTCGTAGACAGCTGTAAGAAAATCTTTCTGCTCCATCGAGCTTTCTCAAATGTTTCTGGAATATAATGTAAATCTAATCATATTTGATAATTTTAGGGCATTTTAGCCTTTTACAATTCATATTTTTCTATGAAATATTGTTGTATAAAATATAAGTTTCATAAAACGTTTACGTTTTACATATTTAAACATATCTTTATAATTATTTAACTTAAAATATTATTTATTATCAGATTGTTTCTTAATTTACATACAGAAATAATTAATACAATTTAGCTGACTCAGAATATGCAACATTGCGCATTAAATATCTTCCTCTCTCCGAACTAGCATGATAGCACACGCTTTTCTAGTAGCCTATAGCGGACACAACGGTGTTTACTAAAAGTTGCCAAATCTTATAAAAATCATGTTTACACATCGGAAGAAAAATAATTTTACCCTGTAACGTGTTCGTGAAACGCTAAAACTTTGGAAACCAAGTTGTTTATTCTGTACTATATTCTTGAAACACACCCACAATCTGGTGGCGTCCTTTAGTGAACCCAGAATGCCTATATGCAAGTGAATGTCTAGCATTGGATTATAATTTAGACAGACTAGAAATATTGGAAAGACGAATTATTAGGAAAATATTAGGCTCACGAAAAACTTCAGAAGGTTGGAAATTAAGAAGTAATGATGAAATATATCAAAGTATAGAAAATATAATAGAAACAATGAGAAAAAGAAGGCTATTATTTTTTGGACATTTACATAGAATGGACGAGAATAGGTTGACAAAGCAAATCTTCAGATATCGGTGGGGGAAGAAGTCAACACCAAGGTGGATTAAAGAAGTCCAAAAGGATTTAGAAAAAAATAATATACACGCAGAAGAAGCAATTGACATAAAAGTTTTTCGGGCAAAAGTGTTGAAAATGGAGGGAGTCCAGGGTAGGAAAGATAAAAACGCAGGATCAAAGTGGATTGAAGACAGGAAGAAGAGACACAGTGAGAAGATGAAAGAATGTTGGAAAAAAGAAAAGAACAAAGAGTAAAGAATTGAAATTGGCATGTGGTCCTTAGATGGCCGATACGATAAAAAAAAACTTAGCGTCGGAGCTATTTATAGTGTTAACAATAGGTGAGCTCTTGTTAACAGTGTTAAAAAGCGGAGCAAAATACTTGTGCAGGACAGATGCAACTGTTCGGCCAACGTGTTGTAAAATACCTGATAGCGAGCTACTAGTGCATATTGCATAGCAGTATGATTTATTAACTTAAGTTAGAAACAAAATATCTCGTTAGTTATCTCTTTATAATAAAAACCATATTAGTTCTAACTCGATAATAATAGGCTTACTAATTCATTTTTAGGCGGCATAACAATTTATATTTAAAGTCGACATAATTATATTTTATTTTAAGGCAAATGAAAAATTATGCTTAGAAAACAACAAACGTTGACATAAATCTAAAAGCACCTATGCGAATTTTTTCTAATCATTGTGCAAAGCGCGTGAATTATGGTATGACAGCAAGAAGACGTGCATTGTCTTACGAAACGTCAATTGAATGCCACCACGGATCAACGTCGCGAAGCTTTCATTGTCAGAATTTATTGGAAATATTTAACCTGTCATCCGCATGACGCAAGACGATCTACAGTGTCGACTGTTTGACGAGGATAATAGTAGGCGTGCTACTATTCCTGGTAGAATAAGGAGGAATCAAATACTTTAGGTAGATTTGGTGTAAAATAACTAGTTTTAAGAAATGTCAGTGTATAATCATTGTAGTCAATTATAATATTAAATCAGCAGATGATTGCACTGCTAAAATCAGTGACTCATAAAAGAAAACAGTACAACCAATAAAGTTAAATAGGTTGTGTAACGAGATAACTCATCAAAAATTACGAGTTCCGTGCTAATAAGTTATAATTACTAGCACGTTAAAATATCGTAGATATCAAACCTGTACATGAATCCAGGAAATTTATCGGTAGTAAATTCAGAGATACCGATCAGACAGAGACATTAACGTGACAAAGATTTATACAGCTAAGAAGGCGACCATAAGCAGCTCACTTAGCTGGTTGTTCGACTGCTGTACGTTGCAATTACTACAAGGTGATATGAACTATTTATTTGCTACTCAGTGACTTTAGAGATCGCTAATGTTTATTAAGAATAGCGCTTTAGGGTTATTGTATTTATAGAGAACGATTTCTGAATAAAGTGCAATTCGGATAAATGTATAGTAATAGAACGTGTGATTGTTGTACTGCTTCTGGTGAGATTAAATTTTTACCTCCGTAAAGAGACAATATAATATTAATAATTTTGTCGCCATAATCTGATATTATTCCATTGACAAATTTGTCAAAACAAAATGTGAATTAAGAGTTAATATACAAAATACCGACAACAGCGTTGTAAGGAACACCAATGTGCTGCAAACGTAAAGGAAATTTAGTGCTTTTAGTGAAATTTACTTTATTCACTATAATTTAATTACCTTGTATCCGTCAGTGACTTCGTTCTAGCGTTTTTATATAGACGCGTTTCGTGACATGTGTCACATCATCAGTAATCCTCGTCAAATGTTAAAATTCACATAAAACACATAAAAACACATTTACACATATTTACTAAATCACAATAACGACACACACATAACACGATGTAACCTTCGGCTCCGTTGGACCGGTCCGACCGCGCGTGTAGTTGCCGACCACTAATTAAACTAAGTCAATCCTTATCACCAGTCATTACCGTCATGCGCGATTATTTTAGGGCTGTATCATATAGTGAGTGAGATTGAAACCTTAGTTGTTCGTTTAATATACTGTTATTGTTGATATTTTTGTTTTAAATGATTTATAAATCTCAAACTCCTCGAGAGCGTCCATTAACCTACCCTTACCGCATACATGGATTGCTTTGAAATTAGTATTGAAATCTGTGTAATTATGGTTATGCATCATTAGATGGCGCGCATAATTAGATTTGGTCTTGTCTAAATCATTCCTTGGTAGATGTTCTTTGTATCTTTTCAATAAAGACCTGCCAGTTTGACCCAGATAGAAACAATCACAATCATCACATGACATGCTGTAAACACCTGTTTTCTCTTCTAACGGGAATGGTTGTTTTATGCGTAACAAATTAGAAATATTATTATTTGTTTTAAACGCGACTTTTATATTAAATTTAGAAAACACATTGGATATAATGTTAGGTAAAAGGCTACCGTACACTGTCGTTATATACTTTTTATCATTATTTTTATTTTTGTTAACTTTATTATCATCGATGGTATTATGGTGGGATCTAGTTTTATATAGGTGTCGCTTAAGAAGTCGATTTATTCACTAATTAAATTATTTAATTCGTATCCACAAATTAGAGATTATTGTATTTAATGTAACGTATGTTTTGTATTGGATTATAATGAACCCAATCTGCATTGACAGTTTCAATACGAGAGAACATTCGCTTGCGCACACAAACCCATGTGTACGTGTATGTTTTAAAACAAGGTTTTTACTGTTTTCAGCCATAAATACCGTCCGTGAACGAGTCACCGAGTCTTTTTTCCGCACTCGACTAATTAACATATTCTCTTTTCTCATATTCAAGCTTTTCCATACATGATGTAATACACATAATACAGAAGGCTTCGGAAACATTAATTTTAGCAAAATCCAAAGAGCTAGAGGACGGTCGTTTTAATGTGAATGGATATGAAAACCGGAGGTGTAGATTGAGCACGATTTTTTCAGATAAAAAACACATACTGTTTATGTCTTGCAGGTAACTTTACCAGCTAATTTCTATTTTAGCAATTAAATTGGAGAAATTCCGTCCTATTTCTTCTTGTCCTCGTCCCTTATGCTATCTATTGCAAAACTAAATCCTTGGTATAATTACTGACTGAATTAAATACAATTTAGCCTTAATTTCCAGTAACCTACCAACGATATTTTATAAAGTCGTCATTTTTAAGTATGTCTGCTTTATAGTAAAGATTATCCATATTTTGAGATTTAAAACAGCTTATTTTTTGTACATTACCTGAAATCCATATACTACGTGGTCATGTAAATGAAATATGTGATGTTTTGTACAATCGTTGGTTCAAAACATTCATTATTGTATTATTATCTTTCAGCTCAGGATGGATTAATACAATTAGTTTTTTCTGCAGCTACGCTCATACAACCATTGTACGCGGCACTAACTCTAATGTGTGGTATTGTTTCTAGTCCTGTCTGCTGGTCATAAACTGAACTGCACATGTTCTGACCAGTTGTTCTCAAGTGACTTCTCTTCTCAGAGGTCTAGCAATCTCTTAGCTTCCAATATAACATATGTGACTATCTACTATGGTCACGACTAGCGAACCTGTCTTTCTCAATTTAATTTTTTAATTCAGTTTCGGTTTCAAATGCTGAATTTAAATTCGTAATTTTTCAATCTCGATCGGTTTTAGTTTTATACAAACTAGTTAGTATACATAATTCTGAAGAAAATAATTTGACGCGTTACAATTGCAGTAAAATAGTTAATACTTTACTTTAAGGACTGTAAAATTAACAATCATTGTTTCCAATCTTGCTACTGTGTTTGCGTGAAATATAGCTACAAAATTGATTTAGATTCTTGACCAAAGGGTAGGTGATAAATATTTATTAGATTAAATTTACAAAATGACAAAAAATTTGCAAGGTAATCAAAACATTTAGATAATACACTTAAATGTAAATGTCTATTGATACACTGATACACTGATATAGCATACATTTTGACAGAGTACCTCCGTACAAGTGTAATCAAATTTAATCTGAGTTATGACTGTAAAATTTATTATATAACGTACTGATTATACATAAACTACAAAGAAATAAATAAAACTGTAATAATTTTGAAACGTTGGAATTAACCTACCTCATATACTTTTAGTAAGTAGTAAAAAGAGAGTCATAAAGTTTTTTTTTCTTTAGTAGCGGGAAAAATGTTGTCTTTCAACACTATAGTTCTCGTCAATACGGTGTTTTAAAGCGCTAGTTCTATATAACGTTCTGCAGAGGCAACTTTTTGTAATCTGTGACTGCTTTAATTGTGAAATGTTATTGACCCCAGCCCATCAACAAATGGCGAACAGACTTTTGATCGTTAGTAACTAGTACGACAATAAACTCTTATATTTCCTTACAAGCACAGAGCAGATGTATTCCCAGACATTTATTTAAAATGGATCTTGTACGGAGAATTTACGTAGAAGAGCAATCGGTACATGTTTTGAATGGAAAGTTCAATGACGTTTATTTCAGACGGCGCAATTATGCAATCCTGATACACGGATAGTAGTGAATACACGGGTGATGCGTACCGCTTTGTCTTACTTTTGACTTCTAGTGGGTGTATTTCTCAAAAAACAAACTAGACAGCATGTATGGTATTTAATTTTAAAGATATTTTACAAAATTTAGAAGGAAAACCTTCAAGTCAAATTCAAATAACAGGTAAAGATAACCGATTCGATAATCCCCAGCATACAATTGTTTATACACATGCTGTTTAGCTGTGAATATTTTCATATTTGTAAAATTGGACAAGTTTTAGAATTTATAGATGTTGGAGTTACGTGTTTTAAAAACTTCGAGATGTATTTGGAAATATTATTTACATGTTAAGTGTGTGTGTGTGTGTGTGTGTGTTTGTGTAAGTTTACTGTAAAAAGGTACAGTAAGATCCATAAGATGTTGATACGTGTAGGAATAGCTGTTATTTACATCTATCAACATCTGTTGACATTTATTAATATCTTCTTATTAAACCTCTACTTTTGCCTGTGATGCATTGTTTTTCATTTAATTAAAACAAAACCATCCTGCTTGTTAAGTAACCCGAAGTACGTCTTCATATACAGTTCGAATTTAATAAAAACGGACACTTAAAAATTATTATAGCATATAATCGTAAGCTAGAAAAATTAGTAAACCGGTAAACGGCTCGCGATCCATAATACATTAATATGGTATTCTTGTAAGTTGTTAATACTGACAACCGTGGCACTTTCTACAGACATTATAATTAATTATACTTAACACTTACAAATAAATAACACATAAACACAGCATGCAAAGGGTAAGTTAGCACTCGTAACACTTACAGAACAGCATAATTTAGTTGACAACACTCTGACAAAGTGTACACACGTACACTGTCTGCACACGCTCATAAACAACACTTGATGCGTTTTATATTTTGAAACCTCGTTTGACTACGACATTTGATTTTAATTTTTCTTTTACAATCTTTAAAGTCGAGAAATTGTTCTTTCGTCTGAACATTGAATAAATTTTGCAAATTAAAAACAATTATTTGTAGTGTGATGAATTAAATCGTTATTGTTTTGGAATTGTCTTTATTAAAATCCACGTACGTATGGACTTTTTTACATTAGACTATGCAGTGTTTTATGCAACTACTTCTTCAACCTCTGATTATTCTGTGTTTATAAAACTTCAAGTAGCTAGAAGTCAGAACAAGTTTTCACAGAAATTAAAAGTCGCTTCTCAACTTTTGAATGCATTTTCTATAAATAAATAGATAGGTAGATAAATAAATATATTCATTGACGTCTGTTGTTCTGAACGTAGAAATTCACGCTAGGGCATATTAGTTTAAGTATGATGTTTCTAAAAGGAAATATTTATAAAATATTACTTTCAGTTATTGGTTACTTTTTGTTCTGTATATGAAGTTTTACCTTGTAATGTTGTTAGTCTTTACACCGTTCGCAGTGCATTAAAAATTTATTACCATTACGGTTTACTTGACTAGTTTATAAGCACATAAACTTTCTTAACACGTTCCATAGTTAAATCATTAAACATGCAACGATATTGACTAAATATATTCGAAAACAAACCATTGCGTCAGTCAGTAGCTAATATTAGTGAATAAAGAACGTATAGACTCGAAATTAAATGTACACTAATCAGTAGCTAAATTAATTATTATTAAATTATTAGTCAGTAGCTAATATTAGTGAATAAAGAACGTACAGACTCGAAATTAAATGTACACTGTTAAAATTCTCTTTTGTCTTAAACTGTGACGTATCCCAGTTGACACGTTTCTTTTTCTTTTTCTTGGACGGCTGTAGTTTCAGGTTATCGACCATATATCCGTCATTTACAAGGTCTGTGATAGCTACATTGTCTACATTGTTCCGTTCTGCTAATAATTATTGCCAGAAAAAAGTGGATTAAGAGGAACAAAATTAAGCAAATGAACGAAAAATCAACAAATTTCAAAAAGACTTGGGCGATCGGCTACAGAAATGTTTGAATCACATACATTAGGATTACGGAAATAATAAACACGTAATATCATGCAAGGACGTGTGATTTGAGAGAGTAGAAAGAAGAGGGAAGATCGTCAACCAAAACAGGTCCAGAATGAAGAAAACGCGGCAGCCGAAGGGAGAGCACGGATAAGGCAACCTGAAAATGAGAAAGGAGAACAAGGTCGCCCATAAGATTAAAGTAGACACTGTGTTTTGGAAAGCAATGAATAACACTTAGAATAAATACAAAGAATAAGAAGAGAGAATAAGGGCAATTTTTTAGAAAAGTAGCAAGCAGAATTCTTTATAGAGACAACTATTGCATTTATACCTCCGTGATTGTTAAATTTAAAATACATTATACTAAAAAGAAGACAACTGACAAAAATAATGTATTATTTACAAGAAAAAAAGAAGTACATGTGATAGAAAGTTTATGGCAGAAGTCAATTCCTAGAAAAGAATGTCTATGATTGGATTATGTACATGGGATAAGAGTACATTGTTCTTAAACTCGTAACTCTAATAATAACTATAGTGTCTCTAAGTTATTATTTGATGTAATAACAATAAAATATAAGTTTTATTTAAGAAACGTAAAACTGATTAAAACGTCTTGACTATTTTCTCTTTGTACGAAGAGTAGGAAGTAGACATTGTTCAGTATTAGAACAGTATATAATGCAGTGATCGGACTACCTCGGGGCAGAACACAAAAACGAAATGTGAACAGACATTGTGCTTACAGAAAGACTGATTGTATTGCATTAAAATAATACCACTGAGGATACGTATATTGTAAGAATAAATTTCGTTTTGCTTCGTCCTGTTTTACGGTTCTTACTCTTCACTCTACTATTGCGGAACAGCTTTTGAGTAAATGATGCGATGTTTAAATAAGTAAGTAAATCTGTTATAATAATATTCTATTTCTACTTCTACTTCTACTTAACACCTATTCTGATTTCTGTTTACAGAAGCATTTATGCATCAATTACCTCACCCCCCTCTCGTCTCTCTCTCTCTCTCTCTCTCTCTCTCTCTCTCTCTCTCTCTCTCTCTCTCTCTCTCTCTCTCTCTCTCTCTCTCTCTCTCTCTCTCACACACACACACACACATTTGAATTGTTGTCAGTGACTTACAAAATATTTTCCAAAGGAAATAGAAATTTAATATAACTTAATGTTTAAATTAACAAAACTGGAAAGAGTTGGAAGAACATATACACATGGATAATTATTGTTACAATATATTGATAATGACCAATTTCATATAAACAATATGAATCTTAAAATATAAACTCTATTATTATTATTGCAACAATTGTACATAATTTATTATTGTCACACGGATAAATATTTTCTCCGTAAGTTTCTAGACTGTATCATGTTGTATTTAAATTTTATTGTGTTTAAAATTTGCAATATTGTTGCATTATCTGTATCTGCAGGAGTATTTCTTGACACTTTATTATAGCAAATAAAGAAACGTAACAATAGTTCGGATATTTAAAACAAATTTTCCGTTACTGGAAAATATACAAACACAATCCCTAAGTCCAATTTAAGAATTTGATTATATGTGTTATTAATCATGTCGGTAAAGATTCATTTTGGCACGTAGCCTATAATAAACACATGTATAGTTTAAAAATAGTCGTTTTGTTACTTTTTTTCTTCATAGGATTTGGTTTATAGTTGTTATTAAATAAATGTTCTTGGAATCGGCAATATTGTATAGCCCTACTCCTTCTCCAAAATTATTTACGTGCAGAGTTGATTAAAATTCATTGCTGTCTGGTAGCTCCAGCTAAATAGTGTAAATTTTCCTTTTCCTTTTTTTTCTTGGAATTTGTGTAAGGCAATGATCAGAGGAGCTAAGAACATAGCAAATGCGAAATTTGTTTAAAGTGCGCCCATATCTTATTTGCGCACTTTAAACAAGGTTAGGCAATAGCCTAATAGACGTACTGTAATTCAACTTCAAGAAACATACAGAGTCCTCTGCTACATCCTTCGTGCTTCTGAGATGTGGCTTAATTTATAACACTGCATACTGCAAACAGATCATGTCTAACGTTGTCTAAGGAGATAGGCGCGCGCGCACACGCACATACACACACAGAGCTGTTCTGGAGTAGCGATACACAGACGCACACAGCTACACCAATTTGGTATAGCCCAATGGGGACAACAGCAAGTGGAGGGGACTAGGGTCGCGTGTGACTTAGCGACAATAGTATAGTAGTAGGCCCATTACGAAACGTTGCAATATTTACAATGTACGCCGTATATCACCGGCGGGCGGTGTATGTTGGTTACATTCCAAAAGTAGACTTTACATTCAGCCAAACCGCCGGCTAGCACGGAGGGTAGGGCAGACATATGCCGCATCGGGGAAACTTTGGATCGCGTCCAACGGCCTTATACAGGTAAATGTTATTATGTACAAGTAAGTCACTGTGAACTGTTTTCAACGGAGCTAGTAGTGCAGCACAGTACAGCATAGTTCTCTCTCTCTATCTCTCTCTATATTGTTGACTGAATGAAGAGAGAGAGAAAGAGAGAGAGAGAGAGAGAGAGAGAGAGAGAGAGAGAGAGAGAGAGAGAGAGACAATATTGCTGCGCTGTTATATGCTTTCCATAACTAGAGCACAAAACTATGGCTGGAATATTGTTAACTATGATAAGCAATTAAACTATTGACTTTTTTACAAATTAAATTTAATTGGACTACTAATATTAGAAAATATTAGAATATTATAATATTAGAAAATTAGAAGTGAAGTCATTAAGAACAGAAAGAAGGTGAAAAATTCAATTGTTGATTTTATCCAAACAAAAAATTACAGTGGTATGGCCACACGAAAAGAATGGCACAGGAAAGATTGGCAAGGAGAGTTATGGAATGGACTCCACCAGGAAGAAGGAAAAGAGGAAGACCACCTATCACCTGGATAGAACAAATTCAGACTATATTGAGAGAACGAGAAATTGAAGAAGATCTTTGGATGGACCAGTGGAAGAGGAGAATTCAATCACTTCTGTAATCTTTGGTACCGGAAGATGTGTAAACTTTGTACAACCGGAATAATAATAAATTTAATTGGAACGGTAGAACGTAGCTTATCTAGCTGCAAAGAATCATGTATGCAGTTTTATATATTCATAAACTAATTAATAATTATCTTTCCATTAACAATATTGTAAAAAAGTTATTTTAAGTGTGTACAATACATACATAAAATACCGATGGTAAAGGCTGTTTATAGCCCTATTCTAATATCTAGTTGTGGAAACAGAAAACTATCTAGATGAAGTAGGTAAGAAGGGTTAGGAGACTTTCAAAAATAGCACAGAAATAAAATCTACTTTGGAATAAAATTTACACATAAAATGTATAGAAGGGACGGCAGTTGAGTTAGTAGGGGAAGCTACAACAAATGGAAGACACAAGACCAGAATAGTGGAAGCTACTATTGAGAAAATTTAAAAAACAGAAGACGTAGATAAGCCTGACAAAGTAATTGCAATTATTCTAAAAAAAATGAAAGAGACGAAATGAGATGAACATAAACCGGCAAGGGATAACCAACGCGAATTACATATGTTAAGAAAGTGAATAATTGAAGTGAAAGGAAACCTAATAACAAGAATGAGAATTTTGTAAGAGGAAATTTGTTTCAAGCGATTTAATTAATTTGAAAGCAAATTTTGTAAATGAGGATATATTTTACCATATAAAGAAACAGTAAGAAATATGTATTATTTTACTCGGTAACCTATGTATAGGCAGACAGCTTTAAGTATAGCAATTACAAAAATTCCAGATGAACTGTCAATGGGGATGATTTATTCCAAAAAGTGGTGCACATGAATGTATAATTTTGGACCCATAATATTAGTTACCTACAAAACGTCTGTTCATGATATACTACAGGTACTTACAATATGAACAAGAGTTGTTAGTAAAGTGTCAATATGGGTTTCATGCGTCGGCAGCACTTAATAAGGTACTGCATAAGGAGAAAATACACAAAGATTTTTGGTTATACAGACGATGTATAGTGATTAGAACCACAAACACACTGAAGAATCCCCTTGTTCAGTATTGAAGGTAAAGCAGAAGAAGGTTACTATGTTGACGGAAAGAAGACAAAATAAATCCAAAACAATTAAGAGAGGACGCCTACATGACAAAAAGTAGTTCTAGATTGAACACTTCGATGAATTCTCCTTTCTAGATTCGTAAGCAAACTAAATCTACTAGTAGTGACAGTCGGGTGGCGTTCATAGCGAGAAATCTGTTTATACCGCACATGGGAAGCGGTTCGAATAGAACAACAGAAAACAGTTAAAGAGCCTGCAGAGTCTGATTTAATAGAAGCAGCCACCGGATATGATACGGATAATAACGGAGGAATATGAAGTCGCAGTAAATAGGCGGAACAATATGTTAATCCTTTTCAAGAGTTACCCCAAGAGACAATACGTATTGACAATACTACGTTGATTAATACGGTGATGAAAGTAAATTATCCGATTGGGAAGCTTTGAAAAGTAAACCTGTAAATTGGGTAGAAAAGCGTTTGGCAATATGCACAGGAAGAAAAACTTTTCCGAATGATGGTTACCTCAATCGACCAGATTCCGATTTTATAATTTACTACTACAAGCGGACGGAAGGCTTGTTTGATTTGTGACCTCGGGGTTACGGGCCGTCACTGTTATCAGGACCGCTGATTAGTCAACGTTCGCCGTAATTACTGGTGTATGGTCGAGAATGGCGATTGTTAAACTGCCTGCCCTCTTGTAACGTGGTATTTATCACTATCGGAATAGATTACGCTAATCGCCCTCGCCGTTTCCTAGGCGAGGCCGATTTCAGCATTTGAAATTTATTATGCATGGTCGCCAACTTACAGATACCTTATAAGAGGTAAATATATTTAATTGCCATTCGTAAAATTTTTTAACAAACTAACGTTTCTACGTGCATAATTTATTTGGTCATAATCATAGTTATACCAGATCTGATCAATTTGAAGCCAGTACACTACTGCATTCCAAAGATGGATTTAATGATAGAATAGAAATCTATAAAACGGCTACTTACAAAAAGGTAGTGTCTTTATGATCTGAGCTTGTTCAAGTCCAATGCTATGTTCAAACACATGCAAAAATTAACACAAACGACAGAACTACCACGAGCGCATAATTCAAAATGACACTTGAACTCGACTTTTATCGATATCAGCGTTTTGAGTTATAATTTAAAGGTTTCAATTTTTATGGGATCAAATTATCAACAAATTCTTAATGAGTGACACTTTAAACAGAAGATGAGAGTGTCAGCCTGACACGTGTCTTTTTTCGCGTTCTTGCTTCTGTAACAGCATTGAGCTTACAGACTAAAGCGATGTAGATAAACTGTACTTTCTGTCTGCAATTGCGTTTTCCTATGTGTTATTCTTTCATTGTTATTGGAAAGGAAAGAAGCAATAATGTCTGACAGCTATCCTACACGTTTTGGTTTCATATTGAATTGTAACCTGGATCTTTCGGCTTTCAGTTTATAAGTTACTGTTTTTTATAAACATTTGACGTGCGTAAATAATTTTAAACTTTTTTCCAGCAATTTATATCATAAACGAAGTTAATGGAAACTAAATAGAATTACTAAAAATAAAACTTACGTTTTTTAGCGACTCCTTTTTCACAGATGATAGTTTACTTTTCACATATATGATCACATATGATTTTATTTTTTCGGAACACGTATTTACATCCAGTTCTACAGACATACAGACATACAGGCAGACAGACAAACAGAAAAAAGGTAGACACACACACACACACACACACACACACACACACACACACACACACACACACATCTTAAAAGCTAGTGTAGACATGAATATACGCGTAAGAAATTGAAAATTTATAAATTAGTATGAAGAATTTACAAGTAATAAATTTCAATAATATAGTAAACTTAAAAACATCAAAAAGGCAAAAAATTTGTATAACGGTATAATGATTACTGAAATTTATTTTATTTTTATTATATATTTTCATATAAATTTCATATAAAATTTTGTTATTGATTTCAGATTCCTATGTGTTACTTTGATCAAGTGTTCTAAATTATGCTGTTCACTGCGTCACTCGAGTGGTGGACTCTTAGAATGCTATTTACGAAAATTCTATGTCCTCACTAAAAATCTGTAAGTAAAATTTATTCGTAGTGTCTTTTCAAATATTCTACAAAATAGTTTGATTTTACGTAGATGTATTTGGTATGGGCGTTTTTTAAATACTGGTATTTGCATATAAGTGCGTACAACATTATCTAAAAAGAAACATTTTTGTAAACTACTATTTTAAATGGCTGCCGGTAAGCGGTTTTCCAATTTACCGGATTCTTAGACGGGACAAATGTGACCAGTTTATGGTTCGTGATATATTTCCTACACGAAAGTAATTTAACACTCAGAAGCGCTTGTCGGCAGCTATTTAAAGTATTCTTGCAGAACAATTTCTCACTTTGATAATACATGAATACCCATTGGTACGACTTTTTTACGTTAAACATTTTACGTTTTAAATAACTGTAATGCGTATGTGCCGAAATCAATTATTCAATTTAATTTTAAACAGTTGAAAGATGAAGAAAATCAAATTAACTTCAAAATAATATTAGTTGGTTTTGCTTTTAGTTAGGATAACAATATTTAGTTTTACAATTGTTATGTTTCCAAAGTAAATACTTTTATAATTATACGTTTTATTTATTTGTCATAAATGGAAAATGTTCATAAATAATCGTTAAATAACAAAACATCTAATTTTTAAAGTGCTTTTTTCGTTTGTAACGAACTTTTATTGATGTTATTATTGTTCATCGAACGTTTCATCCATTTATGGTGTGGCATTTTCAATGGTAAAGCCGTGACCACTCTTCTGTAGTCTCAGCGTTACCATTGACCATGGTTTAAAACAGAATGTGGGAAACTTTTGTTTTGAACAATAACAAAATTAAAACGACATCGTCAACCGAAACAAGAGTTACGCACTTAAAACTTGTCTATGCATGTGTTATTATTCGACCACGCATGTCTACAAGCGAAAACTCTTTAATTTTACTTACAGATTCTTAAGTAGAGGCGTACTTTTTGTTAAATTTTACGACATTAAACATGAAACATAATAATATTTACTCACCTATATAAATATCTGAAGCGATGTGTACATTTATCGTTGAGTACGGACATATATTTTCATAAAGAGTATCCAATGTATATAGATATATCTTCAACTTATCCACTTATAAACAACAGAAAACACTGCACATTCACACACATATAAAACTATTATCATTATTATTCATACAAAAAAATAATTTCTCAATACTGACTTTTTTTTAATTATTCTTTTTACAAGCTAGGTACAGAAAACTAAAAAAAAAACCAAACAAAAAACAAAAACACACAGGTTA
Organism: Magicicada septendecula; assembly: GCA_034769895.1. Classification (NCBI taxonomy): domain Eukaryota; kingdom Metazoa; phylum Arthropoda; class Insecta; order Hemiptera; family Cicadidae; genus Magicicada; species Magicicada septendecula. The sequence goes on from CM068375.1 coordinate 121,363,120, forward strand.
GCACTGACGCAGTCATCATCGTCATCATCGGACAACTAGTTACGGGTAATCGATAGCGTGGTGCCTCTATAGTGGTAAATCGATTTTTTTTACCCAGCCCACGAAATCAAAGTAATGACACGAGTGTATACTGTGTACATCCTTACACGCACGCACGCGAGCATTCACACATCGGTTTGTTTCCACATTGATTACACATTGCATTATTAATATGTATCCTTCGAACACACACACACACACACACACACACACACACACACATAAATTAATTGGAATTCATGTATTACTAATGGTGTGGCTTGGCGTGCAGGAAGAGTTCTGTAAATACCACATCTGAGCACACCGTATCGCGTAGTCACGAACACTGAGCAAAAACGTAGACTAAGACGCCTACTCTCATATAGTTTTCATAAAATATTACATCATATATTATATATTACATATTATAGCATCAAATAATAATGACTCTTATTTCTTTACACTATAACTATAATAATTTATTATTATTAACACAATAATAACATAAAAAATTTACTTTCAGAGGTATTTATTATTACTTGAAATGCAATTTAATGTATAAAATACAATTATTGCAAGCAACATCAAGAGTTACTCACAAAGAAAAGAAATATATAAATAAGTTATCACGTTGTTACGGGGTTAATATATTTTTGATTTATTTTATTCAAGTATTTACATTTGTGCTAACTTTCCAGTTGAAATTTGAAAACGCTACAGTTTATTATTTCTGTTAGATAGTTGTTGATGCATACTTTATAAAGGGACAAATAATGCATGACAAGTTTCGCCTAAGTTAAACTTATGCGTTCACTCGCGGCCTCCCACACACTGACACAAAACTTACACGTATTTTAAATGATTACGCATCACACTCTTATGGTTTCCAAATAATTCTTATAAAAACATGAAACAGTGTTTTAGCTTCATTTAAGCAATAGTAACGTGGAAAAATTTTAAGTAACGACCTTTTTAATATGTGCCTTTTTTTAGGCCGCTTTAACAGGTAGCTAAAACATTCATTTAATGAATATCAAATTGATGACATTGCTATGTAAGAAGACCGTCAAACAGGCAGGGTAATTGAATACGGGCAGAGAAAAGTATAACCTCATTAACTAAAATCTTCACGGATTTCTGATTTCAGATTCTATACTAAAGACCAAGGTGACTTCCTTTCATGGAGTCGACACCATACGACCACGAACAAAGACTGTCGTAGATGGTACTGTTCTGGAGGAGGTCAGTAATTTTGAGTATCTCCGCTGTAATGTACCTTACATTACAGACAATGATCTGGTGAGGAAGCTGCACACATTCAACCATATATGTGGGACCATCAAGTGGACTCTAAAAATTAACGGCTTAGGAAAGAAACACGCCTGAAGCTTTACAAGGTGATGGCCCTTTCCATACTTCTCTCTATGGGTCTAAAAACTGGACTTTAACGAAGTCCCAGTAAAGTCGTATTCAAGCGGGCGAAATGAGATTTCTCAGGCACGTGGCAGGACATACTCTTCAAATGCTGATCGCAAAAGAAATGTCAAAGTACGGTAAGTGCTGAATATTATGAGTATACCTCGTGAAGGCTAAATATCTGCAACATATTAACCGAATGGATGACTGCCGCATCCCCAAACAACTAAGGAATTACAAAACGAAAAGAGTGGTGGCGCGTCCGAAGCAGCGTTCGAGTGACCAGCTCTAGTCTACCTCCTTGGGACCGGGTGAAGATGGTGAGATGATGAGAAAAGTATAACGTGCTTACTTGGCACATGTTTACTTGTGTTTGCTGTTGACAGTAAATCTGAATAATGATGAATCTTTGAGCTCAACATTGGACTGGATATATGTGGGATTGTGTAGCATCAAACCGGCACGCTGTCATCGTCAACATAAAACCTACTTTTATAAAAATGTTTTTGTATAAGCTACCATAATTTATCATTTATTTGTCCTGTTTTGAATTGCGTTCGTGTCTTAATCATAATGTTAGTTGATTAGAACACAAAACGTCTCCTTACAACAATTAGATTTAAACAAATTGAATTAATACGCTTGAACTATAAGATAAGTGTGAGTTACGTTCGCTTATTTCAAGTTCGTACGGTACACGACTCATTGCTGTATAAGTCCTAATTTTACGTCTGCGTCTACTCTAATCATGAATACGGTTTGGCGAAATTAATGTAGCCAGAGGGGTGTGTCAGATGATAGAACAGGCATTATACTGTCATCACAGCTACTCTAAAGACGATCATAGTTTATAAGTTTCATATTTTTGAGAACAATATTGTTGTTTTCGAGCTTAAAACTCATTCCACTTTCTTAAGCAAAGACTACTTCCATTCTAGTATGAGTATGAGGCTTCCATAGTGGCTCCTTGCTGTTAGACACCAAAACAGCGTTATTGGTAATAACGAATGCCACGAAAGTTTACGAAGGGAATGGGTGAGAGAAATATCCATGAGAGTTAGTTGGTCGTTCTACAAACTATTCATTATGTAAAGTGTTAATGCGCAGGGTTTAAGGTAATAGACAACCACTAGATCGAGCGGCCTGTTTACCTGCGTTGTGGTCTCTGACAGACAATTGTATTCCTAACGAACACCGCTGAAACTTTGGCGAAGTTCGCAAACTGCCTATTAGTTGGAGTACCTAACCTAATCCAATCCGCTTTCGTTACCACGATCGGGACCTCGTCAAATGATTTCTCTAACCATCGCCGCTTATTAGATTACCGAAACGAATGTCGAATATGTACACGAACCACATGGTAACTTGATTAAGCCCTGTATATCCTAACAAATCGATAACCGAAATCGATAGCAAAGTATGCGGTTTGCTTTTGCGTCAGTGTAACGTTAAATCATTATGGTGCAAAGGTAAAACAACACACTTGACAACGACAGGAATTTAAAAAAATACTCATAGCCTCTTGAAAATTTAACTAAATAAATTTTAATAAAGTTTTTAGATTTTTAAATTTATGAATCAGGAAATCAGAAATAGCCTATACTGTATAAGGAAAACAGAAAGAGCGAGAGAGGGTGTGAGGGCGGGGAGATATTATGTACGAATTTTGATTCAGACTTTCATTTTTGAATAAACTTAAATATTCGTGACATCTTTTTAATTTTCTAACACTGTTGTGTAAAATAATTTAAATTGTTCTTAAGTACAGGACACTAACAGAAGCTACATTTTAGACTTAGTTTAACGTGCTGGAACGTTTTTTTCTTACTACTTGTGGCCGTCCAAGTTTACTTCAAACGGCTATTGTTAAAATCGAAGGTATCCTGTATTCGCGTTTAATCTTCGCACGTAACTAACATAAGCCTAACTCTCTCGTGAATGTTCCTCATACGTATCAATCCTTTCAGTCTTTTGCTTTTTATCTTAATTACTGTTGGTTTGTCGCTGAGAGAAAGTAACTTAAAATTGACAGGAAATTCTAGGAACAAGATTCCGACACGTGCAGAAACCAATGATATTGACACAAAGATTTCCAGGAAAACTAAGTCTACTCTCGTTATTTTACACAAAACGACCTCTTTTTTATACTTTTACGTTTAACCATCTGTACGTTGTTGTTGTGAAGAGCTTCTTTTCAGGAAAAAATGTATCAAAATGTTTTTTACAGAAAAAATATATTGCTTACTTTTCCTTATTTGTTTTAAATTTCGAAAACCTTAGTTGGAAACAAGATTATCTCACAGATATAACGCGATGGGAATTATTTTAAGATCACAAATATGCGCGCTCGGGCACACACACACACACACACACACACACACACACACACACACACACACACACACACACACACACACACACACACACACACACACACACACACACACACACACACACACACACACACACACACACACACACACACACACACACACACACAGAACTTCACAACGCATAGCTGCAGTTGTGGATAAATAAATAAGGGGATATATTCCAATCATTCCTAGAACATGAGAATGAAAATTATAAATTAGAAACAGACGCTACAGACTAGCAAACCTAACTGCACTACGGGGACAAAAATAATTTAAACGTGAACTAGTACAGAAACGGCGAAATTAAAAAGAGTCAAGAACAGTGTGACGTCGAGACCGAGAAACGGAGACATTAGGGAGTGAAGACAGAAAAGTGGTAACACAAACGGTGAGAGAAGGAGGGACGGAGAGTCGGAGAAACTCTCGAGCGATTAGCATAAATTTTAATAAACGGAGAAAGGAATACGTGCGAGCCGAGAGAGAGCTGTACTTGGTGCATGCGCAATCTGCGCCATCTAATATTCCATGAATAATTAATTAATCTGAAGTAATCATTGACAGGCAACGACTGGCGCGTTTAATTAACACTTATATGCGCACATACACACGTGCACGCGCGTACACACACATACTGGAGCGCGCTTGCTACCTCAGCAATTCACCTTGAAATTAAAGTGATACGCTAATCAGATAGCATGAGAGCAATTTGATATTTTATGTTAGCTAAAAGAACTTTCCTACCCTTTAAATTATAATTATTAGGGAGACAGCGACGAGAAAGTAATACAGGCAAAGTTATGGGTGCGTTGTTAGTAACCTAATAAAACTTTATGGTTTGTGCAGTGCATAGTGACCTTAAATTTAATAAATTTTTAGTGAAATTTATTAGCGATTATTGTTTATTGTGAACAGTGCGTTCTGCTTTATTCTATTTGTGTAGAAGGAATGTTGAATTAAATGTGGTTTGGATACAATATATTTTTATTATTAATAATAATTTTTTTACTCTCCCGGTGTTGAATAAAGTTTGAAATTCAAAATATATAAATATATATATATTATATAAACGTATTCCATAAAACATGAAAAAACAAATGTACTCTATAATGAGTATCCCAAAACGTATGGTGATTAAGGTAGACACAACAGAATGTTGGGAAAACTATTACAACTGAAATCGACGTCTGGAAAAGATCACTAGGCAAATCGAAAACAGATAAAATTCTTAATATTGGAATATGTGAATTATGGAACCAAAAACACAATTATTTTATGAGGATAGAAAAAAAAATTGTTTCGTTTATAGCCGTGCGCTGAAAATACCAGGAGACAAGCTTTCAAAACAAGCAAAAATATGGATTCCACCAGGCCGAAAACATAAACGAAGATCAAAAAGAGGGACATTGAAAAGATGATCGAAAAGAAGACAAACAAAGGATATGTAGTGTAAGAGAGTTGATTAGCTATTAGAAATCGGAAAACCGATCTAATGATGAAGAGATTACTATGCTCTATTATCGGCTGAAAGCTAAGTTTCAGAATCATGCAGAAAACCTGCATGTATGCAATCATGCAGAAAACCTAAATCAGAATGTAGAACACCTGCAAAGACTGTAGGAGTCTATCACCGATCCTATTTGAAGGAATTTCAATTATTAAATTGTTTTAAATTCTGTTATTAAATTGTTTTATTAGTGTCATGTTGCTTATGCCTAATAAAGTACTAATAAGACGTATATTATACAAAGGGACTATAATGAACATTTGAGAAAACTTACACATATATAAAGATGAAACACAAAGCAATCTAATATCGGAACAAATAAATATCAATACAAAACACCACAGAATTTTTCTAACAGTAAATATTTGGAATACTCAACGAACAAATTTATAAACAACAGTAATATCAAATAAACTCCAATCATCAACAACCAACCAACAAAAACCAACAGAAGCTAATAGCAGTAACATATACCAACATCTAGATACTAGAGTAAAAAGCCAACATGACTGTTCATGAGCATACTAATTAGTACTCGAAACATATTCCAAACAAGAAAAAACATAATCTTGATTATATGCTAGTAGGTCTATATTATTTAACTTAATACTGTGTACTAACTTAGTACTAGTAAATAGCGCGTGAAAAAAGGAAGAGTTCAAGAACAAAAGAGGATCAGCTCTTATTGATGAAATGAGGTCAGTAACGAGAGCGAGCTATCATAGAAGAGAAACAGAAAGACGTAGAACATATAAAGGTTGAGATGCGGCAGACGGCTTGCAATATGTAGACCTACGAGCGCGCGCGTATGCACACAAATTCTGTAGGCTTTTTGTAATTTCCAGGAGTACTATGCGTGAACTAGTGCCACAGAAATACGGTGTCTAGTATAGCGTCCCACTATCATGCACGATTTTAAAGTTTTTAGTTGTTCATTAGTTAAAAAAATATTCGAATTATTTATTCGATTTGATTCGAAAATACATTTAGAATCCATAGTGTACCACTCGTTTATTAATATTATGCTACGCCATCATGGTTGTCTCAACGTGAGATGAGTAGGTTGTGACTAAATCACCAAACCATTGCCATCGCCAGTGCTGGCTGAAGTAATTTTCTTAGGCCGGAGCAAATGTGTTAGCCGTGAATGCTAGAGATAAGTAGAAGAAAAGAATCTAAACGGGATATGCAATCTCTCAAAGCCATAAGGAATTCCTCAAGCCGATTGATTTAATCGATTTGGGAAAGCCAAGCATGTGGATTACCTACACGTCGGTGTCTAGCCTATTGTGTTGCCAAGCCAACGGTATTCTTAAAACACGCGGTATGTGACCTGGCACGTCTGACCTGGCAAACCGGCCAGGTTGCAGCAATAGAGCTGTTTATTAATCCGGAGAACATGAGTCCGAAATAAAGGCTTTATAACCTCACCGCTTGCAGGTCTGAGATTTTAGCTCAATATTTTAGTACCTGCTGCATACCATACCTGCTGCATAACTCGGTACCCAGAATTCCAAAATGACCCGACAATGGCGCTTACTTTCTCTTTAGGTAACATTCTATCTTCAATTTAATAGTAATTTCCCTTTATCAGTCTTGATCCTTCCAATCGCCTCCAGTTAGTCTTCTTGTCCATTAATTGGGTAATATATGATAGTAGACTGTCTCTACCTCTTTAGTTCTATTTGAGTTGCACTCGAAATTTCGGCCATCTACTTTTTCAATTAATTTAACAAGCCTGAGAAAATTCCATTAACGTAGCAAGTAATTAACTGTAAACTCTAATCCTAATCTTTTTTTTCTGTATCTCAGATATTCCTCTCTATATTTCTTCTTATTTTATGCACAAGTAACATTAAGCATCTAATCCTACGTTTTAATTATACTCACTACTTTATAAATGTACTGTGGAGTATCTACTGAAAAACAGTTTCTCCTTTCGCCTACAATTAAAATGTCCAATAAGTTCTGATCATCTGGAGATTCCATTGCAAAATTAACGGTAAACCATATATTAAAATAATAATTGCTTTTTACCAACAAAGTACCAGCAGTTACCAGTTAGGCAAGCTAGTCTACCACTTTTTTATTCCTTTGGCATATACTGTAGCCAATACCACGCTTGGACCGCTCATTAACATCCTGGGATATTATCCTAGATTCGCATGTCTATGGGCTAAATTAACATAGGAGCTGGAAAACGCAATTTGATATTTTTCTGCGACCGGAAATTGAACATGGACCTAAAGCTTAGGAGGCACTATATCTATTGTTTTACTAAGCCCTTAAATAATAAAATTTAATAAACACATAATAATAGTACGTTTGCTACAAACTATATTTCCAGGTGTCAGGTGGAAACCACCTGACATTCGCTTCCAGGAAGGGACATAACTGGTTGGAATCCATCCTGAAGTGGATCGATTTTTACGTCAGCCGTTTTCTCGGTCCACCGAGAATAAATGGATACGTGGTCTTATCATCTGTGAAAGTTAAAAGTAATTCAGGCGTAGTGGGGCGTACGTCTTAAGTAGCGTGGCTTTAGAGACAAGGATATAGATAACTTGGATTAAAAAGAAAAAATTGAAAAAAAAAATTAAAAATCATGCTTGTGTTTGCGGACACAGTATTGTATTACTGTACGAAACGCGAGTGTTTAATACCATGTAAAGTCTGAAGTTAACATTTCCAGGCAGGTTGTTGTACAAGGTCTCGCTGCGGCGCAAGAGTTTGCAGCCAGGGGAATTTCGAAACAAAGCAAAAGCAGTTTGTTGTTGTTTTAGTCAAATTAAATTAGTCAGAAACGACTGTTCTCCGAGCCGGATCAAAAACGTAGTAAACGAGAGAAAAAGAAAGGGGAAACGGGGCGTGGGGGGAAAAGAAGGTAATGCAAGCGGGATCGTGGGAGAGGATGGAAGGAGGCAAACGTTATGCGCGCGGACTGAGGTTGAAACGTAGCGTACGTGGGTAGCACTGCAGGGCCGCGAGAGAGCTAATAAACGAGGACGTATGGAGAAAGGGGTGACAGCAGTTGTGGGGGGGGGGAGGGACGACGGTATTTTGTTTGCGCACACTACGCAGAGCAGTTTAGCCCTGTGCAACCAGTAACGAGTTTCTAATATCTTTGAGAGACGCAACTAACTTTCACACACACACACACACACACACACACACACAGAATCACGGACTCCAAGTGGCACTAATAAAACCAGCAAATTAATATCAGCCTATATGTAAATTGGACATTTATAAATTCACGCACCACGGACATAAATTATAGTCATAGGCCTACCCCGACTCCATTGTAAGGACGCGTAATTCGAGTACTTAATTTTTCCAGTTTCCAGTGAAAGTGTAGAAGACTACGTTACGGTAGACTTCGGTCAACGTTGTCAAATAAGTGCTGGGTGACATTGTAACAATAGAAAGGAAGGGATAAGGTGATCGAAGCTGACAGATAAGGTGTTGCCCCCCTCCTCCAAAAAAAAAACAAGGCACTGGTATTACAATACAGATCACAGGATACAAGTGCTTTGGATAAGGAGGACCAGGTAAGGAGGTAAGGAGGTCATCAGGTAAGGAGGACCAGATACATGACATAAGGAGTAGATCTCGAAATGATAATTGTTTGAAATTGTGTATTGTTTGATTTTATTTTCACAAACTAATAAAACGCCTCTCAGTTTCTGTCTAGTCTGACTTTAATGTAGGTTGCTGCTTACAACGACTGTAACCTATAATTACATTAAAAAGTCAGAATAAATTTATGTAAGGTGATAATTAAGCCTATGCTTTTTTAATAGACTCTGGTCTAATTTGGATTGTCTTCCGTCACTGAATTGCACGCGATATTATTTTGAACAACGAAAATATTAGTTTATTAGTCCGGCGTAACGGAAAAAATTGTATTTATAAAATCTCATTGGCGAAATTCTACGGCCGACGTGCGACGTATGAATTTTTCATCGCCGTTTTTATACAACGATGGGCGGCAAGCGGCAGAGTGGAAGAGAAGCGCGGAGAGATGGATGTATGGCGAGGAGAGAATTCCGCGCTGGTCGAAAGGGGTCGTTGAAAAACTATTTGGCTTTAATAAGAGAAAATGAAGGCGGCAGGCTGCTGCCACGAGATGAAAGCGAACACGCCGCCTCGCTTTGTAAGAAACGGATCTCTTACAATAGACGCACGCCTAAAATGCTGAAAATTGTTCTTCCTTTCACTGTGTGCGTGTGTGTGAGCACGTGCGGGTTTGTGTGCAGAAGAGAGAACTGTCGGAAAATTACAGAAAGAGCGCAATAACTGTTATCTGTTGCCCTTATCTTTTATACAATATAAAGGTTTCGGACGGAAGGCATCCCACAAAGAGGTGAAATATTGAGCAAATAATAATTATTTCAGTCAGCACTGGTATACGGGTTATTGCTGTTTTACGGAAAGCGTTCATTTGTTAGAACGATACCACGGGAAGCAGTATTTTTGCAACCACGCACGCTCGTATATCCGGTGGTAGTGTTTCCTGAGTCTTAAGTATATATACATATATATATATATATATATATTGTTCGTTAACGATTGACGTTAAATGGTGACAGGATTGGAACAGATACGGACTTGCGTTCTTTAATCTGTTGGATAATAAGAGACGATCTAATAATTTTTTCTCAGATTAGAGTTAAAGAGTTAGAGAGTTAAAGTTAGTGATTACAGTGATTTATCTCTACTGCAACTCTAAGATTTGCAGGTTCAGGAAAAACTTGCATTTAACTTACAAACCAGCTGAGAACAACTCGTCTACTTTAACGGCATAAAATAGCTGAGCTGTTTGGCAAAGAGAATCGTGTCTTCAGGAATTCATGTATCGAAGAAATTGAATCAAATTTTCTCTACTCAAAAATTTTCTTAAACGTCTCTATCAGAGTATAGATCGACAGGCACGCTGTAGGAAATGCAGAAAGTTTGGAGGCGTCATTAGTTTTTGTGCGGAATTTTGCAAATGATAGTGTTTTAATTGCTGGACTCGTTATCGAGGTCTATTGTATGGTTTGTTACCTCTATGATAAATACCTTACTTAGGAATTAAAATTTATTTTTAAAAACAAAATATATGATTGTAGGTAGCACAAAAAACAATCTTGAAAAATGAGCTGAGGATGTTGTAAATCTGTGCTGATTACAATTATTCTAAGGCCTGTGTGTGACGGTTAAGGACAGTAGTGACACAGATTACTAAAACCAGGAACTACAAGGGACCGACCACACATCCACCTATCCTGTTATCTCTACCTTTGTATCTATTATTTTGAATGAAAATAGTTAAATGTTAAAAGAATTAAAAAAAAAACAACAACTGAAAGTGTAACAAATGACGCTGTTCTTGACATGAAAGTCAGAAAAAGAAACATATTATAAAGAGCAGCCATTCGAAAAACAGTATTCTGTGAGGCAAAAATGTATCGGAAGAATGTATACACGGCACTCTCATAACAAGTCTCATGAAAGAAAAGTGCGACACATAAAGTACAGTTCAAAATTAACGCGACGGAAGTGTCTTTTAGCGACGAGTTGCAGTAAAACGAAGAATTGGAGAATACAGAATATCAGAATTTGAAACAAAACAAAATACTTTACACATACAATAACGGATAAAAGTTTTCAGAACAAATTAATTGATATGACATAGCCCTGTTAAAAAATGGGGTAAGATTGTTTATGTAAACAGGTCATATTATAAGAAAGCAGTTACGAAGAAGAAACAGTATCTGCAGAAATGTATAGAAAAAAATACAAACGAGATGCGAGAGAAATGTCTTAAACAAGGTGAGAAGCGATGAAGGATAGTAGAGAAACAATAAAAAGGAGGGCTGTGACGGAGGTAAAGAGAACGATGCTGTACCTCTTTATTTGCTAACTTTTCCTACAAGATGTTAAATAAATACAAGAACGCAAAGACCAGAATGCATCGGTCGGTTCTGATGCCAATGATCATGTTAGAGTCATAAGTGTTTAAAAAGTTTACTTATAATAAAAACGTGTGGAATAAAAGTATTGTGATTAGTGTTGAGATGACTAGCGTTGTTGTAGCGCATCAGGTCGGGAGTAAGACAATTTCTAATATTACGAAAATGGAAAACGAGTTAAAAAAACTCAACCATGACAGTCGGAATGGCTTGTAAGAATAGAAGAAAATGGGTAAAAATAAGAAATAATTAATAAAATGACGGAAATAGAAACGGTAACCTAATTGGCCGTGGGAGACCTAGAAAATCGTGACATGTGAAGTAGCTAAAGAAAGAAGCCTGAACTGATCACAAGCTAAGAGGAAAGCCAGTGTAGGAAGGGAGGAAATGAGAAACGTCACTTCAACATCATAAATTGAAGAGGCAAAGGGGGATAAATAATTAAAGAGGAAATAAGTAACTAATTAAATAAATAAAAAGTAAGTAAATTAGTTGAGTAAATAAATAAAATAGTAATGTATTGCTCGAGAATGGCGCCCGAAAAAACGAAAAAGGTACATAGATATAGACGAGTAATGCATGTCTGTAAACTACACATATGACAACCTTTAAGGAAAAAAAAAAAAAATCAGAAAATCATATTTAAATCACATGGTACGGAAAAGATAAAAAACGAACGAAAAGACGAAGCTATAAAAGAACAACAGCCATCATAAATCAAAAGCGAAATTAAAACACGCTCCGTTTATACGTGATACGGTGTTTTTGGTAAGAGAAAAGTAAAGAATAGAAAACAGATTGTGTCGCTAGTGTTTATAGCGCAAGGGTCATAAATTATATTTTACTGTACAAGTGGAGACACATTATCGATTCTTCCAAGTGTTTTATACGTATCTGATAAAGGGTGCACGATGCCTCGCTCGCCTGTCGAATGTTTTGCCTTCATAATATGTGAATCTAGTAACACTCACCTAAAACTATCTAGTGTTAACAAAACTACACTGAAGTAAGAAGTATATTCAATTTCTATTTCAGCATACAAGTACGATATAAACATTAATTCTAATTTTTTGTGGGAAACTTGATTATAAACAAATACGAACGTGTAATATATTGTATATACGAAATGGAAAATTAATTTTATTTCTAACAACATGCAAGTCCAAGACACAACAGATACTGTCAGATATATTTTGGAGCATAATTTGTGCTTAACTAGTCAGCGTAAACTACATAAAAGACTGGATGAAGGTTTAGTGTATATTATTAAGTATAATTATATGTAATTAAAAGACACACTTTTTCTTGCTACGTGTGTGGCAAGCAGTTTATTGAAGTAGCTTTAACCTTCTTTCTTACTACATATTTTATACTATATATATTTAGAAAAATATTTTCCCCTTTTTCTAAATAATACAAAGTTAGTTAGTTTAAATTGCAAACATCTTCTTTGCAATTAAAAAAATATCACGTGTAGAGAATTTAAGAAAAATAATATTATAAGAAAATAATTAAAAAATAAACACATATAAGTATCTGGTTTGCAAACTACACATGCGTGGATAACAATCCTTCAGGTTTATACATAAATTTACATATTTGTCTTTGATTACTGTATTTTTTTTAAAGATTGGTTTCATATTAATTATGGAAGATAATAGGCTACTAATGTTTTATAAAAATGGATTGCCTGGGGATGTAATTTTTTGGGAAAAATATGATAATTATTAACTAAATAAACAATTCGATTAAAGAAACATAATTAGAGGCGCAATGGCAGAAATTATCAGCACAGACTTTTGATAGCCTTTGGAAGACTATTAAAGATGTTTTTCAGACAAACTATTTGCCATCGTGTATATAAAAGTTGTAGTCAGCATTTGCTTTATGTAATTACTGCATTCGGCCAAAAGTATTGATAAGCAACATGAGAAGTATGGATTACACATGGAAGAATAGAAAAGCGTAATGCTAGAAATAACAAGGCGAGACAGGGGAATAGTAAAATGTATACACAGGTAAAGCGGAATTAGTGCCATCCTTTATTAAATTAGGAAAAGAAAAATGATGGTGAACGGAACGTTTGGTTAGGTAAAAGGATGGCAGATGGTCATGAGATTGCTATGTTGGACTCCGAGAGACATAATAACAACCTACGCAGAAAATGTAGAGATGATTTGGTAAAGTACTGTGGTATAGTTATCTGGACAAGAAGCAGTCAGGAAAGAAATCACCCGAAAACGATTTGAGAGGCATTCGCTCACCAGCAGATAGGTACTAGAAATAAAAAAGTTGATGATGATGAAAATCACGAGATAATACATTCATTAACATATGTACATACATATAATATACTTATTGACTTCGACTATACAGCCGGGTGAAGACATGGAACAGGTGTACATAAAGACTTCAGAAAAGATAAGACTTCATCTCATTTGCTGATGTTTATTTTGGTGATGAGTACAAAGTGTAAATATAAAGATTTGTGTTAAAAACGAAGAAAGGAACTGAAAAGATGTGCATGCTTCCCACTGCACTGTCAACGTACAGTAACAACTCTGTGTGTGTGTGTGTGTGTGTGTGTGTGTGTGTACTGTCGTCGCATTGTGTGGCGTGTACACACATAGACACGATAAGGTGTCAGTGCAGCCAGACTAACTCCAAACCAAATATTGTTACCAGCGAATTAATTAGTCGAACCAATTTGCCGGCACAAAGACGGCGTTTACCAGTTACGTTACCGCGGCATCGACACCTGCTTATAATCACATTCTCCTTCAGCGTATAGTACAAGCAACGCTTCTTGAAAACTGTTTTTATTAGTACCTTCGTATCTACGTTATGTGTGCATGTAAAGAGAAATGAACAAATCAAATTAATTCTTATTTTTTGGTGACCGAGAATTATTAAAGACTCAAGATTCAGTGAGGATTAATGACACTTAACTAGCCACAATTTTAAATACTTGCCGTGATGTTGCGATAAAATTAATTATCATTTTTAGGAAAACTGTAATGAGTTGTTACGACTCCGATGTTAAGACTGTAGTAATTAAAAGAAAAAAAAAAAACTCTACCCAAAGAGAAACGATAAACTTAACAAAAATGTTGAAGGATAACAACCATTTCAAATAAAGTAAGCCATGGTAAATTTTGCATATTTTAAATTTAAATAATAACATATGCGTCCGAAACTTAAACGTTCAGTCCAACTGACTACAAACGCTCGAATGCTTCATATTTTAGTTTAGAGGCATATTCGCAGAATGTCTTGGGAGAGCGAGAAACGCTGCTTCTAAGTTACGCCAACGTACGCGAACAAACGTGGCATATTTCAGTTATTTTAGTATAATGTAGTGAGAAGAACACAAGATGTAGAAAACATTGTTCCATGTGGAAAAATAGAAAGTTTGGATTGGATTCTAACGAGGGAGACGGATTGACTTAATAAAGTAACGGAGCATTATACGAAGCAATCTCTTGGACCAGAACAGAGGTTTCTTGTTGGGAACAAATGGCTATTAAAAGCTATTAGTAACAACAATGGGGTTACATAGCTTTTGTGTGGATTTAAAGACACAGAAATGGGAAACGCTTTATAAACCTATCCTTGCATTAACCCAACGAACATTAATAAATAATATGCAAAGAAGAGCACGAATCTCGTTTGAAATTAATTCGTACATATATAAATCTTTACGTTCAGTTGCAGTCACCAGAAGTTGTATAACTTACAACAAAATCGGAACTGAAACGTTGGAACTAAGTATGGTAACGGCCTTGGAGCCTATGTAAATTCTCAGAAATATATTGGGATAAAACTGTAAGAGAGACTCCACTATTTTCAAATTGTCTGCGGCACATCCTACTCTTGTAACCAAGAAGGCCAAGTCGCGTGATGTCTGGGCGTAAAATAGGCGTGTGTTGTGTATCAAACGGAAACGGGCGAATTATGATTTATGATAGCGTATGGGTACATACCGGCTTAGGAAGCCATGTTCGGGAGGAGAACAGACAGGACAAGAATCCCTGAAAGACTCCAGTCTGCTCTGACTATAGATCGGTAGCCTGTATAGAGAAACACATACTACTTACTCACTTACTCCAAGCTGTCGTATGTTATACAAACCCGAGAAATAGAACGGACTACAGGTTGACGACCTTAGCTAAGAAAACGGACAAGTAAAGACAGATAAACCGAGGAAAAGATGGATATTGTAACAGATGAGATACAAGAAGCGCAGGGGATCAGAAATAACATGCGTGCAAAACGAAATAGAAGCCGCTCACTCCTGTTTCTAGTACACAAATTTTCGAATATCCTCAGTTTAAATGTTCGGCAATAATTGCATATATGAAGTCGTTATCACAGAGAAATGGTAATTTTGTTAAGCAAAGTAAATTAAAGAGGTTAGACTGGATGTTTTCTGGCTACCTCTGAATGTTTTCAGATAATGGTAAGAGGACTACAACTGTAATAAATATATTCTGGGGCTACCGTAACTGAAAAATTTTGAATTTTGCTGTAGAAATAATACATACATTTTACTGGAGATTATAAAGATTTTGTTTTACAAACATCATAAATTATAGATATTGTAAATATAATATGCATTTTATGAATATTTCAATTTATTCAATACAAAGCAAATAAAATATTTAACTTGGCTACGTACATTTACAAAAACGTTGACACAATTATTATATACGGATGGTATTCTCTCTATCTCTCCGCGCGCGCGCGCGCACACACACACACACACACACACACACACACACACACACACACACACACACACACACACATTTACGTAGTCTGCGTGCGATCGATAACACACGACAAAGCAAATAATAACACGGACAGAGCAACGGCGATATGAAATATTGAGCGTTACACGAGCCGGACAATTGACGTATCGTTGTTTGGCTAAATTCATGTACACTATCGATATTGTCTCTACAACAGTCATGCATCGAACTGGAGGCTCTAACGCTGTTTAGTACTGGTGCCAATTGAAATAACGGAAACTTTATAAAATCACAAAAAATTATTAAATTATTCCTTTTTTGTTATATATCCTATTTAAGTTTGATGTACATTAATACAATTTTCGCTAAATGAAATTATGTTTTTTTATATGGATTTAGTGCAAACGTTTAGAATTATATTTGGAAAACCAAAATTACATATTATTCTATCATGTATATATTTGAAATACACAATCTTATTGCACATTATGAAATCGTATGTGTCCGCTGATGTTATTAGCATTGTCTCTGTCGACTGGTATTGTTCATGATCGTCATCATCGTTGACATTAAGGTTTAAATTACTACTGTCTTGTATTGCCTTCACTTCATGTTTGATATATCTATGATTTCCACGCGTACAATCTTCCTTGTCTTATTTTGTATTTTTATAGTACTTTTGATGTTCATTAGATATATTTTTAATGTTGCCAGTTTTGACTAATATTTCTACATTTTTTGTTCAAACATATGTATTTCTGATTTTATTGAAGGTTTTTACTTATTTTCCTATACCGCAGTGGTTATTGGGTAATCTTAAGAATTTTACTCATGAGATTCTTTCAGCCCCACTTATTTTAATATTCTTCTTTTGTTTAGGTATATTTATGTATTTATTTTTAGTTTCGAATTTGCAAATTTCTTATATATTTCTTAATGCAATGAGGATATGATGATAGAACATAATTCTGTTAATCCTTTGTGAAAGACTAAAATATTAATTTTATGGTATCTTCCTTTGCATTTATGTAGTTTATACAGCTGTTTGTTATTTTCCCTATTTTACTCTCATAAAGTAAGGAATGATGAAGTTTTAAGAAGAATAGGGGAAGAGAGAAAAATCCTGAAGTTAATAAAAATAGGAAAAGGAATTTGTTAGGTCATTGTTTAAGAAGAGACTGCTTGCTTACAACTGCCATGGAGGGTCTCATAGAAGGAGAAAAAAGAAGACGACGTAGAAGAAGAAAGTTAATAGATAGCTTTAAAATCAGAGGGTGTTACGAAGGAACAAAAAGACCGATATGCGATAGGACAGCTTGTAGAGCTTTTATTACCATTTGAAGACCCGCTTTAGGGCAGAACACCAAATAATAAATAACTCTCATAAATACAAGCGGAAACAGTGGATGGGAGTACTTATAATAGGTTATTAAATACCTTGTAATTAATCAGCCATTATTTT
Source organism: Magicicada septendecula (assembly GCA_034769895.1). NCBI lineage: Eukaryota > Metazoa > Arthropoda > Insecta > Hemiptera > Cicadidae > Magicicada > Magicicada septendecula. The sequence goes on from CM068375.1 coordinate 121,380,603, forward strand.
AAAGTTGTTTTTAGTCTTTACGGATTATTTATGGATAATTAGTCAACTATTATTTAAAGTCGTTTTTAGTAAAAACAATTAACGAACAAGATAAAAACTAATAGAAATCGAAAGGGTGCAGACATAGAAACGAAAAGATAAAAGAAACAAATAAGCTGATAGCAAAGTACAGAAGCAATAATGGAACGAGGAGACAGACGGAAGGAAGAGATAAGGGTGGGAAGGGGTTGGAACAAAGCGTTGGGTGCAATCTACAAGTCGTTCGTGTAAATAAATCCGGACGATTTCAACACGCAACTGTGAAAAACGAAAACACAAAAACAAAACGAATGAGAACACACGGTAAATAGAATTTTTTATTGTTATTGTCTTAGTCATGCACTGTGTATGAGAGTGTGTGTAATTATGTTGATGTGTATGGACAGTCGCCACTCGGTTGGCACGCGTTTACGGACTGTAGCGCCTTAATAACAACTTGTCCGGCTGCGGCTATAGCGTAACTGTACTATTATTGCCGCTCCTGCAATCACAAGGGGCGGAATTGTTTATAAAAACTACTACAACTATATCCACTCCTACAGCTAGTGTATAGTCCGTAAAACCGCTCTGCTGCCTACACAAGTTGAAGCTTCTTTAATATTTATGTCTCCTTTTTTTCTATTATTTTGGTACTCTATCGATATAGAGCACTCAAAAATAATATAAATAAATAACTACCGTGACGACGCAAGAAATAAGGGAATGATATCTGTTAGAGATATAATAATTTTCTCTAGTTTGAATAGAACTAGACAAGTGACGGCCGCCTTAGCCGGTAAAAGGGAGTTGCTTGCAGATAAAATAAATTAAACGTGGAAACAAAAATAGATACATAAGGGGATTATAGAGTATACAACGTGAGACCTGCACAGAAGGACAGAAGCAGAAAAAGTCATTCAAAAATTTGGACTTTTAGAAATTTTAGTAATAACTGAGAATACTGTGCAACGACAAGTACGGCAATGAAGGAGTTCTTAGTAGAGCTCTTGAAGGAAGAGAAATGTGGAAAAAATATTAGAAAGCAATAAAACGAACGTACTGGTTAAATTACATAGCATGAAGAAATCATCAAAACAATAATAATAATTGACGGAGAGAGGGATACGACTAACAGGAAACCTTTTTAACTATTTCAGAAATTTCAACAATTACATGGTTCAAAGAAACAAAAAAGGACACAGAAGAACTACAGATTACTTAAGAACACATTCAAGAACGCTTACCGCTCAAAAAGAAATTTAAAAATCCCCAAGGTGTTCAGGAAACCCCCAAGAACAGAACAGGTGCCATTTGGACTGACGAAAGGAGGGAGAGACATCGCTCAAGAATGAAGGAGATGTGGGAGAGGAGGAGGAGAGAGGAGAAGATGGGATGAACCATTTGAGTCAAGCGTAGTACACAGTGGCTCATACGATAAAAAAAATAAGAGGGATATATATGAAGACCAAAGTTCCGGTATTAAATAATAAATTATGTTAATCGCAAACGATGTTTTGTACTACGATTGCTTCATGTATCTGGCGTTTTAACATTGGGTCATGTTTTAAATCAATTTGAATCTTTTAATCCAGTAACTGGTTTTGGAGTTTATGTTTTAGAATAGTTTATCCGGGTTTTAGACTTACGTCTCTACTGTGGAGTCGATGACAAACAATCAGGTGCCATCTCTGCCTAATGAAATCTCCCCTCTTATTTATTTCGAGTAGAATAGACAGGGAGTACCATATGCTTGAGAGAAAACCTGTAAACATGGACTCCGCGGCTTCTACATAGACGTAGCCTAAATCTGGCTTTTACACCAAAATGGTTATAAAAGAGAACATTTGACGACTGAAGCGTAGTGCTGGCAGAGTATGACGAAAAAAACGGCTCACACAAGACAGTCTACACAGTCTACCCTGCCGTTAGGATACAAACTAGTTCAACTGAACAAAAACGAAAAATTATATCATAATTATAATAAAAATAATTAATTTAGTCTGCAGAATAAAATATTTTTTTTAATGAATTATGTTTGCACTGTCAAATACTGAATATATATTACTTGTAAATACGAGAAGGGGGGGAAGAGAGAGAGTGAAAAGGGAGGATTCATATCGCTGAACGTTTTTGTAGTCTACTCTTAGTGAGGTCTGTTCGGTGTGACTGTATCATTATGATAACTGTTATGCTGCCCCGGGGGTGTTACTGTAGATATTGGCCATTCCCTCATCCCGAACAGTACTACTGTTGTAACCTTAATAACCTGGCGGCCTTTTCGCGAACATCTGACGGTTGCCCGTTTACTCTGCGACTCAATTTAGCTGGACGTATAGTTGCCCGGCTTAGCTTTGGGAAGGTATACCTTTGGCTCGCATCGATTGCTTTGCACAGACTAAACATATTCGCCGGAGAATGAATGTATATTATTCCCGTGTGTGTCATAATATTAGGATAAACTAACGCTTGCGGGTTAGTTATTATTAAATGGTAGAGCGACCATCAACTGCCTGCTTCACGGTGCCCCGTGGGTAACCTCTTGTGAATAACTACTATACCTACATAAGATCGAGAAGGAGTCGCTTTGTATAGCTTTAATTGTAGAATAAAACTGTGTACAGGATAATAGCATACGATAGCTGCGTAGACAAACGTAGATTTGGTTAATCTACATTATTAACCATTAAGTTAATTTTAATTAATAATCCATCATTAAACTATCTCCATTTAATCCCTTGAATTACCACAGCCATGTATATAAACGTTGGTTCACGATAGGTAGTATTTATTCCTTGTAGTTAAATGACTGTACAATATAATTTATTACTTGTAGTTAGATTGATAATTTAGTCACTATCTTTATGAATAGGTATTATATTGTAATCTAAGTTGACATTTTGTACAATCGGCCCGGGTTGGGTTTCTTAAGAATTTGAAACGAATCTTATATCAAGAACTGTTCTAGTAGTGGCTTATTTCCTCACTATGTTGTATACAAACTTTTAAAAGATATTTTTTAATGATACATAAACTGTGTTCTGTAATCTCGTACTTTCTACATATAATAATATAAATCAGGATGCAAAAATTATGTCGCAATGAAGGTTAGCAGATGTTATCCGATAATGAGGTGTTGATGTGAAAAGTATTGTTTAAATTTCAATTTCCTTCACATATTTCATTTTTATATTATTACTTAATTTATTAGCATAGGATATGCAAGGCTCGTGTATCAATACGGCAGTTTATTTTTGTATACTTTTTACCTTTAGATTTTTGTTGCATATATAAAAAAATATATTTTTTAATTATTTTGTTTTAAGCCATTACTAATTCATTTGTTGGTCAAGTTGTTGCGAGGCATACTAATCGAGAAAAACTAATGCAGAAAGAATAGAAAATTTTAAATGTTAATAATGATGAGATATTTGAATTAATATTTATATATCAGGCATAAAGCATCAACAGGTGAGTTTTCAAAATATAATACGTAATGTAAATTCTATAACATTTTTTTCAATACTATCTAATGTAGGAAAGGGCGGTTGAGAGTGTCTGATAACAGTGGTGTGTTAAAATTTGATAAAAGGAGACTATCCATTTATTATTTTATTAAAAAAAGATAAAATAATATTTACGCTACACCAGGTGGCAGTGTTTAAGCAAACAATTTTAAAACATGAAATAATAAAAACAACAAATACAACAAATAATGGACTTTGCTATACTTTCTGAACATCCGACATCTGTAGTGATACAAGTTAATTTTTTAGAGGACATACCCAGTAGAACAGGCTTAAGAATTTCTGCAGAAAAAACAAATTTCTCACAAACATTAAAAATGGGCTAAAATTCCTGGTAACCGATATTGATCGAATAGAGAGGGTTCGAACATTTAAGTATGCCTGAGAAATAATTAAAGAAAATGGTTTAGAAAAATCTGCTATAGAAGAAAGGATTCATAAGATGGGAAAGGCATATGGTATAACTAAAGATATTTACAATAAAAAGTGCATATCTAAAAATGCGAAAATAAGGCATTACAGTACATTAATGAAGCCAGAATGCCTATATGCAAATGAATGTATAGCAATGCATTATAATTTAGACAAACTAGAAACGTTGGAAAGACGAATTATTAGCAAAATATTAGGCCCACGAAAAACTTCAGAAGGTTGGAAATTAAGAAGTAATGATGAAATATATCAAAGTATAGAAAATATAACGGAAACAATGAGGAAAAGAAGACTATTATTTTTTGGACATTTATATAGAATGGACGACAATAGGTTAACAAAGCGGATCTTCAAACATGTGTGGGGGAAGAAGTCAACATCAAGTTGGATTAAAGAAATCCAAAAGGATTTAGAAAAAATAATATACCCGCAGAACGAGCAATTGAAAATTGCTAAAGTGTTTTTTCGGGCAAAAGTGTTAAAAATGAATGGAGTCCAGGGTAGGAGAGGGGAAAACGCAGCTTCAAAGTGGACTGAAGACAGGAAGAAGAGACACAGTGAAAAGATGACAGAATATTGGAGAAAAAGAAAAGACCAAAGAATAAAGAATTGGAATTGGCATGTGGTCCTAAGATGGCCGATACAAAAAAAAAAAAAACAACAAATATAAAATTCTATCAGTACAGCGCGGTTTCTTGACACGCTAAAAAAGGAAAGCGACTCGCCTTACACAATATAGTCGAAAAATAAATGAGCAGAGTGACCTCATCAAAAATCAAGAGACAAAATTTACACCTCAAGTTTCCTGTGCGTTGCGCGATGTGTTTGCTGCTCGTCGATGAGTATACTTTTACAGCGTACTTGTTATCTGGATTCTGTCACGGTAAGTTGTTTCGCGTTATTATCGCCTGATTCTCTGTCACTGTACTGACTGAACAGCAGTTACGTTATTTCTGTTATTTATGATTTAGGATTATTGGATTATGATCTGCTTTTTTAGTTAAAATCAGGAACTACTAACATCCGATTCTCAAATTTAACTCGCCCACAGCATAATGGAATGAATCCGGTGAACGGTTTGTCTGTATTATCGAATACTAAAATATGATATAGATTTTAGACCCGTATTAGCTTTGGTACAATAAACCTGTTCACGAAAATGTATGTATGGTCACAGTTGTTACTAATGATAGTCGTTATTATTGGCGTCCCTCAAATATATAGAATGAACACACAAATGTGTACGTATATCACACACACACACACACACACACACACACACACACACACACACACACACACACACACACACACACACACACACACACACACACACACACACACACACACACACACACACACACACACACACACACACACACACACACACACACACACACACACACACACACACACACACACACACACACACACACACACACACACACACACACACACACACACACACACACACACACACACACACACACACAAATTATACGCTCACACACATACAAAAACGGTAACATTATAAATACAACAGGTCGGTCGATGGTTAAATACGGATTTTCCGCTCATTGGCATAAGTCACGTGACCACGTACCGCATATACGTCACACACACGCGCGCGCGCACAGTTATTCAGTTTGCTCGCGTTCATTGGCTTTCCTTTTTGTTGCGTGTCCCGTTGAATTAATAACGCATTAAATAAACGTGTTATATATGCGAGGGAGAGAGAGAGAGAGAGAGAGAGAGAGAGAGAGAGAGAGAGAGGGCGAGAGAGAGAGAGAGAAATTCATCAAGGGTAGAGTAAGCAAGTAGAGCTGCTCGGAATATTTAAGTTTGTTGCGATTAAAGAAATTCTACAGTACAATATTTATTTTATGGTCTTGTTATTTTACAGTAAGTAAATATTTTGTATATCGAAATTCTGTGTAACATGAAAATCAGAATCTGTATTCCTATTGTATAGAATTTACCACTGATTATTATAATTTGAAAGTTCGTTTTAAATTATAATTTAAATTATCGTTTTAAATTATTATAATTTAAAATTTCTATGAAAACGAAACACCAATGTCGTTACTAAGAGCCCGTAACGACGTGGCAGGGCCTGTTTAATGGGGCCCAAATGATAATTTTTTAGCATTAACCTCCATTAAGGTTTTTTTTTATAATTTCCACTTTAACCGACAGTCTATTTAAATATACTGATTAACAAAATGCGACTACAATTACTTCTGTTCTACGGTACAATTTTGCTCCGTTGCAAACAAAAAGTCTCAAAAAGATGCCGGAATACAGTTAAAAGTGGAGATAAAAGTTTTAAACACTAAAGTGCTTGCCAGGATTAAATTAAAATTATATTTTTTCTTTACGTACCAAAACGGCCGACGCCGACTTTGTGCACAGTGAAGTGAAAAGAAATCAACGATCAAAAACAGAAGCTACAGCATTTAAAGACTACCAACTGTTTATAGCATTATATTTATTACTCAACTAGAAAAGTAACGATTACTTTGCCTGATATTCCGAAACGAATTACACGTTTGTGTTAGCCGAAACGAATGTGTTTATCCCAAATCATTTAGATGTAAAAATACACAATTTTCCATGAATGTTTGTATGTGAAGGGTAGGGCCAAGAATCCATAGTTATTCTACTCTGGACACGATTTGTTAAAAATAATTTAGAAGGGCCAATGCAAAGGAACCAGCATTAGTAAAATCTGGGTTTGATTTTAACGTAATCAATCATTTTTTTAACGGGTAACAGGATTTTCAAATAAACCGGATCTTTACAAATCTATGTGAGAGCTGACAAAATTACGTCTAGGGAATATAAACAGTACATACTGCTAATTCATGTGCTTACATATACAGGAAAGACAAAAAATAGCTATTCCGTCTAAGACTGTTGGTTGCAAAGATTCAACTAGGCACAAAAAACAAAAGTTTGTCTTGAAAGATGATCCTCAAACCGGTTTACAGATACGAAACGCCATAGCAAAAACAATAGTGAAATAACAACGTTAAAAACACAGTATTAATTTTAACAGTCCAAGTTGATACATTTAAAAATTTAGGAAAATTTCGATGGGCATGATAGACGACAAACGAAAAAAAATACATCAGAACCAGGGTCTAATCACACGCTACTGAGAAGAGAAACAATTTGCTACAGAAGCCGCCTAAAAACATTTCGTAGTCAGGAAAACATCTGCTACTTGATTGGTCAAGACTACTTGTAATCATAAAACACGAGAACCGATATGACGTTACAAGCAGCCTACACATTGTCCTGACAAAATGTCAGCTCAGCCAATAAAGAACGAATAGCCCAGCGTAATCGAAACATCAGATAGTTCTGATAATACATCAGAATTATTAATAATAGTGTTTTCATTTATAAAGAAGACCTAATATAAGAGTGTTATGATTTCTATATAAAAATCTATGGAAAACTTCATTAGAATAAAGATAATTAATAATTACATAAATAAATGTATTTTACATTAAAATTATTAAATGGCTAAATATCACTAAAGTATTGACGACTCGGAACACTAAGTTTTTTATAAGTAAAAACGTAAAGTTTTACCTTACAGCCTGTAAGGTAGTACCTTTAGGCTGTAAGGTAAAACTTTACGTTTTTACTTATAAAAAACTTAGTGTTCCGAGTCGTCAATACTTTAGTGATATTTAGTTAAGTAACGGACACGTCATGGACAACGAAATCCAAGTATTAAATGGCATTAATGTAGTATTCTTGAAAATAAAACTTATCTCTCATATAAGTACAATAAGTGTTATAAATATTGCTAGACTTCAATAAAATAAGGGTAACTCTTAATCTCGGTATCACATCGATGCAGAAAACAATATACAAACTAATTTTGTCAAGCTTTATGCGAATTACGTAAAAGATCCTGGTGCAGCATGAACTTGCGCTTGGTGACGTGCAAACACAACATTCCAGAGGATCTTAGATGTGTGTAGAACGATTAATGACATCGAGATTCGCTGTTTGTGTCATTGGTGACAGTGGCCGCGACCTATATCAGTCTAGTCGGAGTTCAGGCTTAGTGAACTCCGACTTTTTACGGTGGTAATTTGTGTGCTTCACGAATCGTGTCAAGTGTAAAGCTTATGTTTACTTTTAACTGAGATTTAATAATAATTTTGTGATTATTACTGTCTAGTGTAAATGTTTCAAAGTAGACTAAAATTTTTTTAAATTTAAATTTGATAAAAATTAAAATTAACTTGGATAAAAGGGGTTAATGCTATTTTTTTTACCGTATCTGTGTATGATCGCTGGTGACGTAAAAAAGCCATGAAACAATTCTGTGGGGATCTGCTGTATCACACATAAAGTGTACACAGTAAAAACTTGGCGGCTGTGTTCACCTTATTGTTTATTAAGTGTTGTTTCCCTTGTACCTAATTTGTTTTATGAGAAACTAACGTTTCTTAGAAAACAAAGTACAGTTTGTTAGCGTGGTTTACTAAAAGCTATCGTTCATAATTTCACAACTAACTTCTTGTATAGACTCTCTGCAAATAATCCATGAGTTTTATTTTAATTTAAACTGATTTTAGGTCTCATGGGTAGAGTTCAAATCAGAAATTTCGCAGATAAAATGAACAAAACAAATATTTTCTTTAAATGGTATGAGTTGGTTTTTATAGTAAGCTTTGGTATGTCGAAATAATAATATTCTACAGAGTTTATAATATTATAACGTCTTAACGTTAGTCGAGGCCAATAAATCATTCACAGACTGCTCCCAAGTGTATCACTAAGATCATTTTTGAAGAAACTGACATAAGTGCCTAACTAACAAAACAGACCTAGAAAGGCAAAAGAAATCAATCAATTCGTGCGCGAGTTTGGAAGACGGATTAAAATAAATTATTATTTCAATCAACTAACAAAATAAATTTTCTATAATTATAAGTCAACCAAATACACACGTTTCCAGCGATGGGTCGTTCGTATTAAATTTAATAAGCAAATGTTAACGTAACTTAATCAGTAAGAAAGAAAACATTTCGTTATCTAAGAAATCGTTAACCGTTTTCAAGCTAAACTTTAAGCGATTCCATATCGGAGTCCCCCAAAGTCGTTGAGTTTGAGTTTTATAAATAAATCCAAAACATCAAAGACCACACAGATTTTGAAAAAAATGCAATTAATATTGTTAGAAATAAAAATCTAAAATTAAACTTACCATTATTTTAATACCAATGTTTACATTTTATGCAAATGCAAAAATTCACTGTAAGCATACAATGAAAACTATTGAAGTTAATAATGTTACTTGCCGTTTGGAATTTATTATTGTATGTGTATTTGTGTGTGTGTGTGTGTGTGTGTGTGTGTGTGTGTGTGTGAGAGAGAGAGAGAGAGAGAGAGAGAGAGTGCGAGTGCTTATGAATTGCAAAAATTTGCAATACGTTTATTACATTAAACGAAATCAAGTTAAGGGAAAAGGGAAACGTGTGGGCAGCTAGCGACGCCAGTCTATCGGTGTAATTGGTTCATGTCATTAAAAGGAAATATAACATTCCTCGCGCTGCGTTTCAACCCTCATTCCTACATAATCGTCGGAAACAGCTACTCTTATTACGAGAAATATCGTTTCCAATTTCAAAGGGTTTCGCTCGGAATGTTCGCGGAGGCATGATGATTTTATTCAGACGCAGACGCTGAAAACAATGCAATACAGACATCGAAGCCTTTTGCTTCAAAATATTGTTTGAACATTAATATATCGATCCTGATTGTACAAACTGACGATTAAACGTTATCAAATAAAGATTTGTCAGAGAATGCCAAAAGCGCCAGTTTAGAGATTCACTGCAGAGAATATTTTGAAATTTTGTTATTAATTGATCAGAAAATGTAAGTATTTTATACAGTTTGTGTAATCAACCTGCATTGTACTTGAAAAAGCGGTTACAGTTGTTTTTCATAATAACGCGAGAAGAAACGTTTTGGCCAAGGAGATGTTTGGTCTGCCCCTTCTCTAGATTTTACTGAATATTCATTACTGTGTATAGTATTAATTTAATTTAATATCAATTTTTTAGGAGATAAGATCGGTCTCCGAAGGTGCTATGCGGAGGTCTTTAAAAGTGGTGGAAAATTAATGTAAAATGAATATAATAATTTACTCTAAGAAAGGTGGGAAAAAGTGTATAAAAAATGTATCACACACACACACAATGTATACACTATTTATGCCTATATTATATCACACATTTATATACATACGCAAAGACATACATTCTTAACGAAGATATAAAAGATAAACAAGAGTTACGGTAGACAGTACTAACGGGGTGATTACGATAGTAAATTTACTACGCCCTTAAAAATTAATATAATTTTCATGACATCTGTTTTTCAGGTAAAATTATAGTTAGACATATAGAGCACGAGCTCAGTGAGAGACTACTTGTGAGCCAAGGTCAATGGCAAACGATAAAATCTAACTACTCTCGATTGTAACTTCAAGTATATTAGTGGTCTCGTTGTGTTTATCCGTTTTCTTCAGTTACCACAAAACCACTAGCAGCACTTTGTTTGGTCGAGGGGTTATCATATTTGTCTCCCTCGATGCAGACCAGCGTTTTTGCATCCAAAACTGATAAGCATCGGTTAAGAATTTAATTTAATCATTTCCCAACCGGAGTACAAATAATTTTTCTGTTGAAACGTACTACATCGTTGTCAGACTGAACAATGTATTAATAATTTTGGATTATAATGAACAATATAAAAGTACATGATTTAGAGCAAATACGTATTTATAAATTGATAAATTTTAGGCCTGTGTAAATATATAATTAATTTTTTAATAAATAATTAATACGTGTTTCGACGGACTAAGAACCAAAATACGGACGAAAAAATTTAATTATAGAATTTTTTGTGGTTCATTCATTGTAACATGTGGCTCTTTTAAAAGTAGAAATCTTATTTACTGTTGAGAACAGCTGCTGTATCTTGTAATTTGAAATCGCATTCATGCATTAATCGTTAGTACAAAATTCGTTGCATTTAGTTATTATTATCGAAAATAATAATATTGGCTATGCTTGAAAATTCCAATAAAAGTTTAATTTTGCTAACCAATTTGTTGCTGTTAAGATCGGTTACCATGCCAGTTGGGCCAATAACACGACTAACTAGTAGATCTGAAGATGAGTTGGGAGCTCGAAAACAGTCGTTGTATACGCGTAACTAGCGACTTCAGTATTTTATGTAAAGACATATTTTTTTTTGACACAAATAGCTGATGAACAATATCAGGTTGCCATTCACGTGTACTGGCGCGCAGCTAAGGATAATGTTCCTACATCCCTAGCTAGGTTTGAACACAACACAAAATAACGTACTTGAACTACTCAGCCTCTCAGTAAGCAGAACGTGTTAATAAAACTGAAGGTCAGGCTTAAATGGAAGGTGCATGTTAAGGAAAATTGTAAAGGGGGTGACGAATGTTTTCCTTTAATACACACCGGAAGAAAATTGTAACGGCTTATTTGAAAGTATGCACATTCGATCTATAGAGAGTTGTATGTATGAACAATATCTGTATGGTATACATCAGAACATTCTAAATTCCGTTCTTTTTCTAGATACGTGACGATGGAAACGTTTATTAAACGCGAGGAGGGACTTCACCAATACGATAACGTTGAAGCACCCACCCGTCATGTCTTTTCAGAACTCTCAAGGAAATTAAACCGTTCGAATTAGTTAAATAAGGGTAGTGGTCAAAAGTAGAAGCAGCACACATACACACATATATACATATATAACGCTTAAGTATGTATATGGACAGATACATATGTCTACTAACAATAAATGTCATGTACCGTAAACACAGTTAACAAATAATATAGAAACTGTGAAGTAATAACAAAGTAGACTGGCCTATAATAGTTATAAGCTTGTAAATAACAATCAGATGACCTAACAGTTTAAGTAAATCTCAAATATAGCTGATTATTCCTAGACACAATTATAGAGAAGCAGCAATTTAAAATAATTATGTGTGTACGAAGGCCTAGAGGTGTTAACATTTTGCGCAGAGCTTAATGACAATAAAATGAAATACAGTTAACGTATGGTATTGACTCAAGAGAGATTATATTTAGAAAATATATTTAATTAAATTGGTTGTAAATATATAATACATTACTGTGGCGAGCGTAAAACTCATCTGTTTTCCTGCTTTAAAATCGAAGTAAAACGACTTAACCTTAAAGCAGTGATGGAATAAATAATTGATAACACTCGTGCGGACTCAAACGGACCGGCACAAAATCCATAACCCTGCGTTATCTATTCACATCTTGTGGCTTATACCTTGCCTTTAACGGCGAGAAATCTATTATCCAAACGAAAAGTATAAGACAAAAACAAATTAGTATTCCCTCTTTACTTGCAAGATAATTCCAAATATAGCCACGGCATTGTACTGGAATTTCTAAAGTTTAAGTACTGTAAAAATTAGATTTATCGCGTTTTTTCCTACATGATGTAAGGATATAACCACCAGGACATAATGTAGGAATGGAATATATTATCCGTTAAGGTAGGGTGAGCATTGGTCTGTTTTGGCCATCGTGGAAAACGACACAATATGAGATGGATTCCAACCCATGTCCATAGGTTTGGAGGCGAGATCGCTAGCCAGTGAGCTAGGGGATCTCGTATAGGCCTACTTTTTCATATATTAAATTTATCCCACCCTTTTTGTAATTTTTCCAGTTTTGCGAATTTTCAGTTAAAATGGCTAACAAACGGGAAAAATAGTACGTAAAGGAATAGTCTGTTCTCTTATATTCACAAAGACCCTATTTCTTCCGGCTTCATATATTAAGTCGTCAAAGCACAAAGCCTTTAATCAGCGTCTTGATAGTGCCTTATCAACAGTTGTGAGTCCGGCCTTCATTATAACAGAAGCAGTGCTAATCAGGGATACTGCCGAAAACGTTTTTTGAAATCGTATTGTGAAAGAGAACAAACGGAGTAAACCAACAAAAATCGTATCTTTAAAGAAAACATGTGGAAGCGAGTAAAGAATTCTGGCAAATTGAAGGGAGCCGGCCGGAGGGCGCGATACACTTCTCGCGCGTCGAGTTCCCGGTAAGTGGCTGCTACACGCGAGCCGTAAATACGCGCAGCAGACACGATGCTGGTGTGTGAGAGCGCGCGCGCCTGCAAACTGCCGGGCAAATTAATAATTTTAAAACAATTTGTACTGATCACATTTACTATTTAATGTGACGTTTCGTGTACAAAATTATGCAAACCGAACTTTCCCACAAACGTGAGGACGGTTTACTGAACAAACAATACTTGAAAACGAGTAAATGCTAAAACTAAATTGTATAAAAATACGTTTGTACACCGTACTTATTAGGATTAGTTTACTTACACGATCTGTCGAAAAATGTGCATTGCTGTAGTAATGATTAACTTGACAAAGAGTTTTGGATGTGAAACCATTTTCAAATCTTAGAGAACAGTTGAAAATATGTTTTAAAAGCCTTAGTTAAAAACTCAATAGTTAACATTTTTGATTGATTATAAAATACACGTTTTTTAAAAACTATTCTAAAAATTTTTAGTTAAAAACAATAGACTTTAATACAAGGAAGGGGTCTTTATTATTTTTATTATTTGGGTTTGAAAACTAGTAACAATATTGGGTTTTCAAAATTATAGTAACTTTACATTCAAAATCTTACTTTACATAATATCAGTAGAAATTAGTTTAGTATTATCAGCGTAAAAGATTGTTATCACTGTAATCAGCTAGCCTCACGTCAACAACATTGGTTGGCATTAATCATGCTAAATCATAGAAATGTTCAGATTAAGGATAATACGCATGTAATTCACGATCATTCTTGTATTATTTCCGTTTGTTCGGAGTTTTTATCTTATCGTAAAAGTGAAGTTAGAGGTCTGTAAAACTTATATTTTTACCAGGTCAAAACCAGAACCGTATAGAATTTTAAACCTGCAATGGTCGTATAAAAGATTATAATTTTATGAGACTGCGAACGGAGTATTGCGTACTACAAACTACGGAATTCTGAGTGGGTGTGTGGTCGAGTTGTACGCGCTACGACGTACACGCATTCTGGCTGACTGTGTAGTAATTAAACTACAGACTATTACATTCTAACACATAGGCCACACGCATTTCATTAATATTGGCTAGGTAACGGCATTTTAAAGTTAATCATGTACTCCCCATAATTTTCGTTCATTAAGCGTAAAAATACAATTCATAAAGAGACACAGACATTGACTTATTTAAAATAAGCATATACTTAGGCCGTGAATACAACAGTTGTCTGATGAAGAAGGATGACTGGCTTATTTTTATATTTCAAAACTGGTGATAAATAATTAATTAATAATTGCACACATTGAGATTATCACAACTGTAGCACAAGAACAACAACAACAACAGCAACAACAAGAACATCACTGTGTGGTAACGGCACAACAACCACGCATCATCGTCATCGACAGTAGTGGCGGCCGGACGAACAAGTGTTAATACTAGTGTGGAGAACATTGTGTGTGAGTTCGAGCGGTCGGGCGACGGTCACGGCACCGACACCCTTTGGTTCACGTCTAACTCCGTACTGAGTGGAGGCATGCAACCGAGGCATAGCTACCCCTGCGCTAAAAGGAATTTTACCCCGCGCAAACCTATTGATCTTAAACGACCGCCGCCATTTTGTACCTACTCACACTTGTCTCGACGGGCAAAAATTTCCCATGCCGGCTGGTAAACGGTAACAAAATTTCCCCACATTTTAAGACCAAAAAAATAATTACTTACTACGGAAATAGCAACTGCTGAAACATGTGATGAATTCTTTATAAAGGGATTATATAAGTTTTCAGTTTGTAAGTAAATAAATCCGTTCTCAAATTTTCAGCACTGGATACAAACACCCCCCCCCCTGTGAAGAACTGAGGGATCACATATATAGAATTATATCGTTTGATAGAAATAAATTAATTTTAACAGTTTTTAGGAACTTTTTATTGCTCAAATAGTTTGTAAAACCCATCTGGACACATGCTACCCTAGTTTTGATTTGCACATCACAAGAACAACATTATTATTACGTAGCCTTTTTGAAATAAACTATTAAGGATCATCGTTGACACGTCTTGATTCGACAAGGAAACGATACCTACAGTAACATGGAAACAGGATTTGTGACCGACGTGCGAAAACGTGACATTTGGGGAGAATAGACTACATTAACACGAAACAGTTGAGACATCCAACTACTATAAAACAAACTGGAATAACGAATTAAAGTTGAAACGTTTTAAGGGCCGACCGTTAACGTTGTCTAGTGCACAATATGAAAGTGCAGTTACTATTTACAGATGAAGTTAAAAGACTACTGAAAAACGTGTAGATAGGAAACAAGTTAAGTTGTAGTTAAATTTACATTAAAGTTACTCATTAATCATGTCACTGCGTAGCAATAATATAAATAGTGATTTAGTGCTTAAAAAATAAAATAAAATGACCTTATTAATATTTTATATAAAAGTATGTGAACAAGGTACGACTTAAACCCGTGCAGAGCTTTACACCGTCTGTATATATTATTAAGTTAATGCACTTATGTTTACAAAAGCATTGTTCCTTGTACCCATTGTCTGTTCACTACTACGTCGATAGGCGTTCCAACACACGCGTACACACGGTAACATCGTTTCCCTCTCTTCAGATTGTGCACATGGCATAAATAATTACATTAAATGTGTAAATTAGTTTTCATTAGCTTAAAAAGCACAGCTGATCAGAGTCAATTGGCGAATGTCGACGTCTCCGATTTTCTTCGTATTTTTCATACTTCATGAAATTGATATTCTTATGGAGTTTTTTTTTGTCTAAGTTTCTTTTTGTATCCTGCAGGTTTCCAACTTATAGGATTTATCACATGTTTCCTACATTCGTTGTATATACGCTTCTCTATTTCGTACTCCCATCTCAACTGCTCTATTCGAATGTCAACATAAGCAATGGGAAGCTGCCGCATTCTGATGTCACTGTGGCCCTGTTCTGTTGATCGTTTTCGGTTTTAAACCTCCTCTGTTATTTCGAACTTAATGCTGCAGCCACTTCTTTTGAGAATGTCTGTCTGTATCTTCTTATGGTATTTTTTCCACCGACATTTCTCCCTATTATTGTACCATTTTTTCTCCTTACATACGCTACTTCGTTTACGGTCGTTAACATTCATCGTTATAACGTCCTCATTTCTTATTCGCACCATCTCAGTATTCTTCATGTTTTCCACATACGTTTTCATTACTTAAAATGTTACGTTATTATTTACTTTCATCTTTCTGACTAACGCACCAACTATTTAATAACATTTATTCAGTTTTTATATTTTTTTATTTTTCTGTGTTTACTGGTGTTGTCGTGTCTTCTATCCATTGCTTCTTTGATCCATTTTTTGTATTCCATATAAATTTCTAACTCTAGATATTTTTCCTATAATGACGTCTTAAATATACTTAAACGCAACTTATACACATCATACTCACACTCCATGAATTTTCATATCTCCGTTTGTTACTTGTTCAAGTTTCAACTTCTTGCTGTCTTCTAATCCTTTTCTAGGCAAATCCATTTACTGTCCATTTAACATTAAACATAAATCTATTTAACATTTTAACATAAATTTGAAGCATTTTACATTTACCTCAATTTCTCAGTTAATGACTACTATACCACGCTCTTAACTATTCATTTTCTTTACTTATACTTGTACTCTATAATACACTATAGTACACTGAAATATTCCTTTTTTGTTAATCATTCGTTTCCGCTTTCTTCCACTTCTTCTTTATTCAAATTGTTCCTAAACATTACACACGATTGCATATTTAGTCACTGTCGTCTACCACGAGGTCTCTAGTTTAGTTTCTCACGTAGAAATATTGTGTTATATCTGGCCTCAATTTGGACACTTTCTTTTGAATAACATGACGTATCTCCCCCCTGGGGTTTCTTTCGTTGTCGTTAAGTACTCCCTGACCATCAGTAGGCATAGTTGAGAGTACACAAGCAAACGTTTACTTAACGGATGTGAATTCACATTTTACAACATTAGCCTAGAATAAAGACGCTGAACGTTACACGTAGGAATAAGATAACAAAACACACAAAAAAGGAAGCCATTACCATGCGATGAGTAGCATAATTTAGGACAAACGTATATCGACTGAAAATAAATTAAGTATATATGGTGTAATAGGAGAAAGTATAGTAATATACAATAGTGAAGTATGGACCGTAAAAGTATAAACAGACAAGATATTGAGGCAACAGAAATATAGCCAGATCACAGAAGACTACGACTTGACAGATGACAATATTCGGAAGACATGGCGGTGCCGAATACAATAACAGATGACATCGAGAAGAAGTAATCAAGACGGTATGGTCATAATATACAGTGAATGCTAGAGGATCGGATATCGAAGAAAATAATGTAACGGGCATCTCACGGAAGGCGTAGAAGGTTAAGATTGAAGAGAAAATGAAGAAACAGAATCGATAACGAAATAGAAAATGAGGAACTGAAGAAGATGTATAGAGGGAAAAACAGCCATACCGACTGAGAGTGAACGGAGACTATGACGACTGCGCCGACCTCATTGCATCATGCACCGTTTTTATGACAATGAATAAATTAAGGATTAAAGTTTTAGACTAGCTCTAATGAAAATAAGTGCACAGTTTCACTTATTGACTCCAGTAGGTCAATGGTTTGACATTATTTTTTATATTTTCGCGCTGTTTTTATTTCTCACAAATATTTTCCGAGATCCACACTTTGGAGACCACTGATAGAATGTGTCAAATAATTTAAGAACAAAATTTATACAAATATAATATTCGTAATTAATTCAATTTCTATAAGGCCAGATAACATAAATAAAACAAATGATATTATTTATCAAAACAAATTTATATAATTCGTATTAATCTCTAAACAGATTTGTTAATTTTTATTAGTTTTCATTAAAAAGTTTGTTAATTTAATATTGAAACTGTGTTAGTTTATTTTTAATTCACATGAAAGTTATTTTGCATTCTCGATTAGTATTGTTTTTTGCACTGTTACTTTGTTATAATACAATTCTTTACGTTGGGGATAACGTTTTATTTATTTGCATTTCCATAATTTACGTTTGTTTTTGAATGTTAGCTTTTGTAGCGGCACAAACAGTCCAACTCAATATTCACACGCGCAATGTTTGTATAACCTTCTATGCAGTTGCAGTTTATTATTCAAATAGGAAACGCAAAAGTTTTACTCACCTCACAACAAACATTAACTAACGGCAACAATAATTTAATAAACTAACAGTAAACCTAAATAAATACCCGATATATTTACTATTTCATGAAAGAATAGTTTGTTTGATGTACGGTCTGTATACCAAACAAACTGTCTGAGGTAATCTATATCAAATGTTTTTGACAAAGCAGCAAAGAAGTGAAGAATGAATGCAGAGATAGACATTACCGAAGCCTGTTTGGGAGGTGAAACGTATCCGGTCGTCAAAATTGTAGAAAAGACGATTGTACATTTACTTAAATGCCGTAAGTTCTGGAAACAGCAGATGGAAGTAGAATTACTTGGGAGTACTGATATTTCAAAAGCACTGTAATCGATTAAGAAACAGATATTTTGACAGCAGATATTTTGAAACAGTTGTACACGAGAGCGGTCGTGCGCGCACGCGGGCGCGCGCACACACACAAAATTTATATGGATGGTTCAAAGACAAATCTGATTTCCCGCCAAAAGAGTAGGTGTGTTAGACCTACCACCTGATTAATAAATCACTATGAAAGGACGCATTGTAAAGCAGCTTGTCGGCAGATGAAGACTCACTTTAGGGATTGCGGAACTATGAGTTGTAGAAGGAAATAGTACTAATTGTCACAGATTTCGAAGACGTAACTTCATTTGGATATAACCTACACTTTCAAATCCCGATGATATCCTTTGTTACAACTGTTCCGAAATACAAATAATTTATTTGCGATTGTCTTATATTTAGACGTTTCTAAGAAACATGGATCGATACCTATTTTATGAGTGAAATCACTGATTTCACCGTTAACTAAAATAAGGAGATTAATATTTAAGAGAATGCGTAAGCAGAATGGGTATGCGTAATGGGAAACCTTAAGTCCACCTGACATTACAATAGAATTTACTGTCGCTATTGTACTTATCGCAGGATATTTTTATAAGCGGTAGCAGAATGGAAGACACATTTGGTGTTAAGAATTTTATCAGCAAACGTAATTGTGAACTGAGTAAAATTGTTATTAGTAGGTCGTAGATCTATGAGTGAACAAAGTGTTAGCAAGATTATTAAAATCTTCTTAGCTGTGTAATTTGCCATCCGGAGTACTTTCTGTTCTATTCATATTGTAGTACCCGTACTGGTGCAGCAACTACAGTAATAATAGTGGCGATGATGATGGTGATCATGAAAATATGACGATAAAGACAACCACAACAACTGGCGACAACGCGGCTAAGCACCCATACACAGCACTTAAAGTTGTTTTACACACATAAAAATACTTAAAACTAACTTCTTTCACAATGTTTCTTATCAACTAATGTTTTATGTTCAAACCTGTAATCTCTACTTATTCATAGAGTGTTTTTATATATATGCTATACTCTCTGCTACATTCCAATGCAATCATAATGTCCATTGGAGTTAGTGTTAAAATTCATATTTTATTCTCAGCTACTGTACAGTTTGTAAAACGTTATATTTTATTTAAGTGCAACAGATTTAAATGGTACCGGTAGAATGTTCAGCGTTAGTGAAACTAGGTTCACAAACTGTCTTTTACACGATGCTACAGGTAAAAGGGCTGTACCATGGCCGGATCTACTAGAATATTAAACATGGCAACACTGAAACGAGCTGATGTTTGAGGCCTACTAGACGATTTCTTAATTTATGTATTTTAATAATCAAATTGCGTTTTTAATTGCCGGTTACCAGAAATTTCATAATTCTTTGTTTTTTGCAAATTAAAAGTTTATTATATATTATATTACTTAAGAAATATAATAATTAAGTTATTCATATGATAAGAATTCTACAATTCGAACAAAATTAATTCATTAGACCTAATACTAATTCACTAATTTCTTCAACTTAAACCTATACAACTAAGTGCGCACAGACCTATAATTTAGATTTAGTTATAATTAAACCTACTACTCATAATTTTACTTACATGTTACATAAGGAAATGGAAGTATGGTTATGGCGAAAAAAATTGTGTTGGAGATAAGAGGTGATTCTGGTTGTACTACCCTCAAAACGTGAAGACAAGTCATTTTCCGAAAAGTGCCTATGTGTGTGTCTGTGTGTAGAATTTTTTTCAAATACAGGAGAGAAACGTGTCACAACGTCAACTATCTGATAACAAATTCATGCGTAACTGACTAATTGTACTATTAACATTCTGTATATTGTATTATAAATTTGCAAGTGTTAATATTAAAAGCGACTACTAGGAAACCAACATCACCCTTTTTTCGCAACAAACAAACAGACCTGTGGTGTGAATTATTCTTATTACTCTATCATATTCGTAGCAGATTTCGTAGTCGACACTCCTAGTTACTGGAGGGAGGAATTTTACAGTTTGTACGACATTCCGCAGTTGCAAATACCTAGCGCCTACTACTACTACTACTACTACTACTACTACTACTACTACTACTACTACTACTACTACTACTACTACTACTACTACTACTACTACTACTACTACTACTACTACTACTACTACTACTACTACTACTACTACTACTACTACTAATGTTAATAATAATACTTATGTTAACATTACTGTTAATAATAATACTAGTAATAATAATAGTAGTAGTAGTAGTAGTAGTATTAGTAGTAGTAGTAGAAGTGGTAATAGTTTACGCCCGAGAGCGTAGTTGCGCTTACGCTTTGTGGTAAGGCTTATTCAGTGGGTCCTACTACAAAAAAAAAGACAGTCCTAACTTGTACCCAACGGGCAGTAGAAGATAGCCCGATAAGGAACAACTAGAAGGAGCCCGATAAGGGCGCAATAGGTTCCATCCTGAAGTAATACGCTAAGTAATTTCAGGATGGATATGAATGCTTTAATTAGAGGCAGGTTTTTTAGTGGATGAGAATCCCACACACCAGACGAACCACGGCCTCCTCTGACGGTGCATACAGAATTTTTCCCCTTAAAAAAAGTAGTAGTAGTAGTAGTAGTAGTAGTAGTAGTAGTAGTAGTAGTAGTAGTAGTAGTAGTGTAGCAGAAATAGTAATATGGAGGTGTATGAGGGAAGCATATTTAGGCAGACGGTTAACAGAAACAAAAGAAATTAAATATAGTTTAAATCGTCATCCTTGTAATCACAGTTTGTAGCCCAGCTGGTGAGGAGGTAACAAAACTGAAAACTGTCTGCCTGCTTCCCTGTAATCAAGACATGTACAGCTTGTTATTTGTTAGTGAAAGGATGAATTTAAACGTTAGTCTGAAAGTCAAACTTTTAACGACACACTAGCCAAACAGAAATCATTGTTTTTATTTTCTTATTCGCAAACTGTAACAATTTCACTTACAGCTCCAAAGTGTTGAATGTTAAGTTTTAAATTAAATTTTCTGTAAAAAAAAAACTTCTCTCAACACAACGTTAAAGTACAGAAAAGACTGTTTTTAAGGCGTTAATGTTGTTACCGCACTGAATAACGCTAAATTCTCAGAAATTTACCTGTGTTTACGCTCACTTAATTGGAATTACTTGCAAACACCGCAACATGGCACAAACGGTGTGCCCGTGTTTTTGAAACAACGTTAATTTCTGTTGTTAACACGGAGAACGTTATACGCTTACGGTAGACCCTCTCCTTCAGATCAGATCGCCCTAGGCTGGAAATAATAACGTTGATCTCCCCCCCCTCTGATATACATATACCAACCCAACTGCCCTCCTTAACACTACTTCACATGCTTCCTTTATACAAACATACAGTGAATATTTGTTTATTACAAGAATTGTTAGTCCAAAATTTGTCAGTATTTTTTCTTCAAAATTTATTGTCACGCAAGTTATATGGGAAAAATAAAATTACAGGTTTATCTCAATAATCATTTAGTACGCTTTCACTGAATGATAGGTCTATAGATAATATTGTTACGGCGGAATGTTCTCGAACAATGGAGAGTGTCGTTCTACAAATTTCTCGGCTAGCCCAGCAGGTGCGTGTTTCTGCCAAGGCCTCACTCAAGTATCCTCTAGAATTTTCGAGTGCTTGTTAAGGACGCATATTATGGAACATTAGTCTGGAACCCTGCAGGCTGTAAATAGGCAACAGCTGCTGCTTGGTTAGTCAGCTATAAGTAGCGATTTATTGAAGTGCGTTTCGTAGTATTGTGGCGAAGTGATAATTAGTGTGAAACTCTAATAGTTGACATTATTATTGCATGTAAACAGATTTAACTATAATTACTGTACGGGAGTATTTTGTTGATTCCAAATTGTTATTTGTGATTAATTAAAGCTGGTTATTAGTGACTTCATTGGTGTCTGTATTTTGTTTCCACTTTACCATACGACGATCAGTGAGACCGTCGTAACAATATTTTAAAAACATAATACTCAGAAAGCACCTAACATTTCCGCGGTAATCATCTACAATCTCACACATATTTCGGTTATTTATGAATGTACTTATTCATTTAATGAGTGATAAAATTTTCAAGATCACATACGCATTACTGAAACCTTGTTATCGAAAGTAATTCATGTAGGGGCTAATAAGGAGGAGAAATAAGAAAAGAGTGGAAAATGAGTGTCTGTAACCATATAACTTCATAAGTATTATATACATGTCTATAATGTCTATAATCGTATGAAGAAATAATATTGTGGACGTTCTAAATGCAACAACAATTAATCCGGTACGAATATCGATGTGATACTAACAGTTCGTCACTCACGGGTCGTAGCAAAGGGAGACGACCCTTCTGCTTGTGTTCTCAAACTGAGGAAAACGATATTAGTGCTTTCAAACTGAGGACCGCTTTAGCATTAGAAAATATGCTTATGGCATCGAAAATATGTCTGCCGACCTCTCACTCACTCGCTCTCTCTCTCTCCCCCCTCTCACTATCCCCTCTCTCTCACTCTCCCCTCTCTCTCACTCCCTCCTCCCCCTCTCTCTAAGCCACATTATAAACCTGTTTTTAACTGATCTGGTTAACTCATAACCGTATCGTACTTGCAGTGGGAAATGACGGGAAGGTACCACGTGCAATGAACGTGAAGCAGTGCAACAACGTGATACTGCGACTTAACTACCCTGATGCTGGTGGGTGTGCGTTGTGCGTGTCTTTAAAAGCTTCCTCTGCTTGTAATTGCTCTTACACGACACGAAATTCAACACGTACTTGTCTTAAAATTCTAAAAATGTATGAGGACACTGAAGGAATGAACACTAAGAATGTTAGACGAATAAAAACTTTCATGTTCGACTCTCTTCAAGTCTCTAATGAGAGACAACAGCCGGAATGAATAGTGAGTGAGTGTAGGGTTTTTGCGTTCTCCATTATTATGCGCTTGCAAATCTAGACCGATAAAAATAAAGTAAGATATAAATCTAAAAAAGATTATTATAGATATTCTAATTATAATTCTACACATTTCGGCATATTATAAATAAACTTAGTTCAAAAAGTAAGACGGAAACATGCTGTCTGAGTTGGAATAGAAGACCAGAACCAGGACTTTTATTTGTTTCCTCATATTTCACGTTACGTTTATAAAACTGCAAATATATTACAGCATACGTAAATATTCGTAGGCTATATACGAGGTATATACCAGGTATATACACAAGTAGATGCTAGAGTAATTTCAGATGCAAAGAAACGATATATCATAACAAACATACATAATGCTACTAATTTACTTACAAACTACTCCTGAAACAGTACTTTTATGTTTTTGTTAGTTTTACATCTACATTTCTTACGTCAAATTTAAGCTGACTTTATAGAATAGGCTCAGAATATTCAGGCCTATACATAAAGTAAAATAGACTGGGGTTTATATTAGAGAGTAGAGATCTGACAAAAACCGGGTGGAGGAGGATCAACAAAACGATGAGAAAATGTATATAATAAAGTGGAGTAGAAACAAATGGCAGGCACACTACCAGGAAATGAAGTATAGTTTTACAGGAGAGATGCATCTGTAAGGGATTTTACAGAGAAGACAATTTTTACTTCTTCCCTTACGGAAATACCTTAATTAATTCCTCTGATACCTCAAGTAATTTTCCAATCACAAGACGTATCTCGCAAATTTTTACACATCGTTACCCCCCCCACACACACAACGATACACGCACGTACACACACTTCTCGCTCTCTCTTCCTCCCTCTATTTCTCTTTCTTGAAATAGCAGTAAAACACACACTATAATACGCATATTGAAGAATAGATAATGCACGTAGAGTAAGTAATTGAAAGAAAAATTATTTGTTTGTTTCATTAACTTAACAGTCTGCCATAAAGCAATACAGCATTCAGTAACTAATTGGTTTGGGTGGACACTTATTTTTGATTGTTAACTTGATTGGGTTCAAACTACGGTGCATAAGTATAAGTTCAAGCAGACAGCTTCGGCTTAAAATCTTCTGATGATGTTGGCAGTCGAGTTAGCTGGTGTTTCCCAGAATTGCAGGCCGTGTATCCGAGGTAAATCATAAATTGTAAAAAGAAGATTATGCAATACCATAATTGTATATTGTTTCTACCATGGAGATTGTTTCTGCAGACTATCGGATTGTAACAATTCAAAGTTCTGTAATCCCAGGAAACGATGGATTGAATTTTGATAGAATAGTTTCCAGAACTGACCCACGTCAGGCAGAAGAAAGAATTTAACGTTTCGCGCTTCTAATACAAAAATACTTCTAGCGTTCCCACTGTAAATGGTTAACTCTGCAACAAGGTGAATGACACTTTACTCTTTTCTACTAACGGGCACCCCTCTGCCCATCTATCTTTTCTCTCTCTTTCTAAACCGAATTCTAAACTTGTGCTGGTTGACTCATGTCCATATCGTACTTACAGTAGGAACTGACGGAAAGGTACCCTGTACAATCAATGCACGTGGAGCAGTGAAGCAACGTGATACTGCGACTTAACTACCCTAATGCTGGTGGATGTGCGTGCGTGTAACAAGCGTCCTCTGCTTGTAACTGCTCTTACACGGCACGGAATTGCATGACATTGCTAATATAGTTTATTTTGCTATAAGGAATAAAGTCCGACCTGTGTCTGTTTGCAGTCATTAAACTCAGCATACGCTTCTTAATAATTTCCATAAACATGTTAAATATATACCACACACACACGCGCGCGCGCGCGCACACACACACGCACGCAAGCACGCACGCACACACACTTGAGTTGCTTTAAATATACGTAATATAATTTCTATAATGTTAATATATTTTCTAAACATTTACTATAAATATCACCATACGAGTATGATCCCAAACACTTATTCTGTACAGTATATTACTTTCGTTAGTTCCATTAAACTAATTATTTAATTTCTTACGGAGTACTTTTATAATTTCATGTTTTACTCAATTTTGAAAAACTGAATCACACACACACACACACACACACACACACACACACACACACACACACACACACACACACACACACACACACACACACACACACACACACACACACACACACACACACACACACACACACACACACACACACACACACACACATCTGCGGGGTCTTTTTATAAATGTGTCTTTTTATTCTCGTGTATAACTTACATTCGTGCGTGAGCGCACACGTGTGGTGGGAAATATATATATTCCTTTCCTTACAAATCTTCGTACATTTATAAAATAATTATAATAAATAATTTTTCAGAGGTATATACACAAGGTATGTGGCAGTGGATTTTTCAGAGGTATGTTCACAGGTCTAATAGTTTCGTAAATTTTAAGCTACTGCTGTACTGTAGAATGATAGCAGAGAACATTCAGGGAATCGACACAGTCAGAGTGCATGGCATGCGTAGCCTGGATACAAAGTTGGTTGGCGGGAAGCCTCATACGCGCGTATGCCAATCCAACCCAACTAAACACGCACATCCAATGTTTATGTTCGCTCATCTGAGTATTTATTCGTTCTAATTTCACATGTCCTTAAATATGACATAATTCGACAGTTCTCACAAAGCAACTGACATTATATTGTATATAATTTACTCATACGAATAGTGTTACATTGTCTAGAATACATTTTCTAAAAGAGAAAAATAAATTTTATTTTTGGAACCGTAAGATGAAATCTCAAGGGAAAAACGAAAGTCAAAATCTCATGGGAAACAGAAATACGAGAGTCAGAAATTAACACAAAAACGGTAAGTAAAAGACTAATTTCTTCGAAGTTATTTCGAAACAAATAACAAATAGAATAACAAATTACAAAATAGGAAAAGAACTAAGTCGCAGAAACACGGCAAAGGACATGGTGAAGCTACGCACCAAACAACTGAAGTAAGTTTTCCTTACATAGTGCTTAAGCTAGACCGAAGATACAGCAGGTGACTAGAACAATTTTGTAAAGAACTTACAGAAAAAGGACAATACGAAAGGGGAAAATAAACAGAATTAAGAAGCACGGTCTTAAACACAAGAGAACACCGGTTTACCGGCGAAAAAACGCTTTCAAGACATGGAGTTGCAGTGAAGAAAGAAAAAAGGAAGAGAAGAAGAAGAAGAAGAAGAAGAAGAAGAAGAAGAAGAAGAAGAAGAAGAAGAAGAAAAACACAACAACAACAACCACGACGAACGGTTATAAACCACAATGCATATGCATCTACAAAATAGAGAACATTACGTGATACACTTGTAATAAAACGATAATGTGTGTTTGAAAGTAGTATAGTTGGTATAAAAGTAAGTGTCTCCGCATTTATGACGACGCGGTTAGAAGTAAAATAATAAAACCACAGTGGATTTATTCCTTTGTTGCGACGTGAAATGAATAAACGTGTTTCAAAAGTATATAAAGAGAGTAAAAATGATTCAATATGTAGCGCAGAAATATAATATTTATAGCCTCAGTAATACATTGCGCATCTCTCCCATTTATTACCTTATAATTTTCCTTGCACTGTGTCACAACACTTATCTTTAAATGATGCCCAGACAGTTTTGTTTTCTCTAAACTGTCGTCAATCCTAACTCTCATTTCGCAATGATGTACTGTCATCGCCTTGTACTGTCCATTTTGTTTCTACAGCCTTATTTTCAAAGCTGTATGGCATTAGAAGGTTTTAAATATTCTCTGAATTCAGGGAAAATATTAACACTTTTCCTTATCACACTCACTGTAAGGAACAGTACAGAAACGGTCAACTGTGAAGATCTCCCCAGGACGAGTACAATAGCATTTTTAATTTTTTAGTCAGCCGGGAAAGTCAATCACAATCATAGGAATAAATTGCTTACGGCAATTACGCGACGTGGAAATACGAAGATAATGCGATTTTATTGAAGTGAAAACTTTTTAGGCTATACGGCCCGGGTCACTCCCGTATGTCTCGCGCTCCTAGGGCAGTAAACTGATTCAACGCGTAACGAAACATGTAACTAAAAAGCCGTGTTGCCAGGTCAATCAAGTCTCTTTTACCGACATAGCTACCCGAAATTTCCCCACTGCCACAAACATGTGTGCTTTGAGCAAAACGTAATATTTTAAAGAATGTCAGCATATTTTAAATGTTTATATGCTATTAAAAAATAAAGTAGACATTAAAAATAATTTTATATATGATAAAAAAATTGTACTTATATGCTGAGAGATACAGCTGAATACATCCTTTTCTTGTACTTAGTTCATTATTAGCCTAATATAATTACACAACTTCATTAAAAAAAATTTAAAAAATCACTGGCACCTAGTTTCTATTATAATATTTATAGTATCGCTTCGGTTCATGTCTGAAATGTCGAAAGTGTACAATTTTGTTTCGTTGTTTAATTTGTAAGTTTTTTAGTTGCTCCGTAAGTTTGATTTAGGTTTTTGTATTGTACTTGGCTGGAAGTTTTTTATGTTTCAAAATTCGATTTAGTAATTTAGCTATTTTATAATGTATAAAAATCTGAATTATTACATTGCACATATCACATTCTACTTTCCACATTCTAAATAGTGGGTAAATCACATTGATACATTGAACAAATCATTTATTACATACTGTTTGTATATGTACGTTTATAATCTTAATTAGTTTTTCTGTTTTACCATTACTAGTACAGGTCTACAGCAGAGTTGTGTTTTTTCTATTTGCTACTAACTTGTTTCAGACAGTACATTATTCTTGGAGTAATAATGGTTATAAAATAAGGATATTATTTTTGGTTAATAGTGGTTAACTCACGTAGTCACAGGTGGGATCCGTGGAGTTATTTATATATACATTTCTATCAACCACTCTGAAAATTCTAGTGGTCGGTGTGAATCATGGCGAAAATTCCTAATTAGGGATATTATGGTGGTGATAAGAAACAGACAAGAATGTTTCAGGAGTACAGTCATTGGATGAGTAGTGACTGGCTGGCCAGGGGAAGATGATGATGGAAGTTAACAATATCGTTTCAGCTTGTTCTTGCTCCTGTCGCTTTAGCGTTGCTTCTTTGATGGATAGAATAATTATGTCATTTTCTATTTTTACTTAAATTATTGGCGATGTCTACTTCGCAGGCCAACACCCCACCATAGTTTTATTTATTTATCTCTGATAATAAGAAATTATTAGTCAGGCATGAACGTTACTGGATAGTTTTATTCCGAGAGCTAGAGTTTTATATCTGGCCGTATAAGTGCACAGTATTGTATTATGTATTGTACTTGTTACCATAAAAATACTTTACATTTCATGCACTGTTACCTACTGTCAACTTCATTTGTTTTATTAATTCTTGCTGCATTAATTTGACGCACAGCCGCTAACCCAGTGTTCTGTACTACCAGTAGTGTGGCGTCCATGTAACCGCTGTTGCCGGCGGCAACAGTTCAGGAAACGAAAGAAAATAATTTTAACTATATCACACAATAAATACTTTAGTTATTAAATAATTTGAAATCCGAACCATATTTATAGGGAAACTTGAAGAAAGCATAGCATTGCTTTCGAACTGCTGTGCAGTTGCACCGTCTTGTGTAGCCGGCTCAGACAGCGACAATCTTTTACTGCGTACGGTCATTGACCTCGTAGTAGTTGTCTCTGTACAGACTGGAGGAGAGCCATACTCGTCCACCCAATTTGTTGCCGCTGTACAAACCGGCAAAACGCTCAGTTAGCAGCTATGTTTGTTTTCGGAACCAACGTGTAGCAGTTACTACATATCTATTTGTATTTTGTTCGTTTAGTTATGTGTTTCTCTGTTTGTCTTTATTATTTTTAATTCGATTATTAGTGTACTGATTTATTCTGTGTAAGTATAATGGAATCAGATCCCGTTGAACCAGGTCCCTTTTCTCCCAGGAAATGATAAAAGTACTTTAAAAAATATTTTGGCTCTAAAAAGAATACTTGGTACAAAAAAAAATATGAATTAATTTTTAGGCTAAGTTTTGGGCCTGTAGCAACCGGCAACAGCTACTACAGTATGTCACGCCACGCCACGCAGTACTACAGTATGTCACGCCACGCCACGCAGTACTACAGTACGCCACGCCACGCCACGCAGTACTACAGTACGTCACGCCACGCCACGCATTACTACAGTATGTCACGCCACGCCACGCAGTACTACAGTATGCCACGCCACGCCACGCAGTACTACAGTATGTCACGCCACGCCACGCCACGCCACGCAGTACTACAGTATGTCACGCCACGCCACGCAGTACTACAGTATGCCACGCCACGCCACGCAGTACTGCAGTGTGTCTACTAAACGTGTTACTGTTGTCACGAGTCTTCAATTACTGGATCCATATTTCTATGACTGAGAAATTAAATGCCTTAACATTTCTGGTAACATATGGTTCGCTAATCGGAACAGACAGTAACATTCCGCAAAGCGTGTTAGACACTTGCACTCGTACACTACCCGGTATGAATCTGTGAGATTGACAATGACGTAAGCTAGCAAGGTCAAGCGGTAGTAGTTTAGTTAGAAACATCGCTCCGTTACTATACACACCCGTTGCATCAACTTATACTGGACTACAGTTTGTCGGTTTTAGCTCGGTTCTCACTAGTTTTGGGTATAATTGTTTGTGTACACTTTCCAAGGAGTAGTTAAAGTACAAGCATCATACAATTGTTATTTAATGCACGCTTGTCGGTCTATACCATAACTTAATGTATTTGTTCTTTAATCGCTGTGACACTTAAACATTTCCATTTAAGGTGTATGACACTTGTTCGGCGTTAATTATTATTAATGTCGATTACCGTTCGTCATTTGTAACGTTTATTTACCCTGTTTATATTATAAAAACAATATTTAATAATAGAACAAGTAATGCAGATAGACTACTTAGGAACAAGGCTTACAAGTAACAATGGGGCAGATGAAGAAATAGAACATCAATTGATCAATTGATGAAAGGAAGTAGAATTGCTGGATGCATGGATAACCTTATATGGAATAATCAATACCTCACACAAGAAGCAAAACCTAGGGTTTACAAAAGCACAATACGTCCAGTAATATCCTATGCTTCAGGGACTATGCTGCAGATACAGCAACAACTCATAGAAAACGACAAACTATAGACATGACTATATTACAGAGGGTACTAGCAAAGACAAGGTACGATAGGTTGCCAAACAATACTATAAGAGGAACGTGTAATGTAATATATTAATTCTTGGATTTAGGAAAGAAGAAGAACATGGAATGAACACATATCAAGAATGGATGGCACAAGGCTAGTGAAAAAGGAAAGAGATAGCCAACCAAACACCAAGAGGAGCATTGATCGGTCAAGGAAGAGGTGGAGTGACAGCATGTAGGACCGTTGTTATAGAACAGGACAGAGTCCTAAAAAGGAAGTTAAAGAAGAAGAAGAAGAAACAGTATTCATATAATCTTGCCATTTGTTGTATTTTTATTATATTTTTATATGACGCACAATGGGGAGAATCGAATCCAGTTCCACGGGGAGAAGCAGACCACTACATCTTCCTAATATCAGTGACCAATTATCAATTGCCATTTGAGTAATTAAAAAATTTTATTACATCGATGTCAGTAAACGTTTTGCTTAAAATGTCTTTATTAATATTTTTCGTTTTATAAACCAACAAACAATGTAAATATTTATGAAAACGATTACAAATTAAAATTAAATTGAAAGCGTTCAACTTAAATAAAATAGCGTAAAAATTTTATTTAATGGGTTTGAATTTGCCTTTACATTTGAACGATTTAATTAAAATTCAACAAAATGTTTAATTTTAATTTTCGTCGATACGTTTCGCTAAATACAACATTCAATTAGTCTAATAGCAAACAATTATTGTTTCACAAAGTAGAGAAACAATTCGGATGAAACAGTTGTTGAAATAGATTATTTGTTTCTACAGTGTACAACGTATGCCCATATAGAGTGTAAATAGATAAGGTATGAAGTATTTTTTTCTCTGCTTGAAAATCCATTTGTAGAAAATTTATGTGCGGTATGCTGATAAATACCAAATCCGTGTGCTGAAAGAAACAGCATAAGAATTTAAATGTTTTAAAGTAGGGTGTTTTAAAATAATGTCACGGTGACGCTATAAGTCAAAAGTTAATAGAATTTCTTATATGATAGATAACTTCAGGAGGCAACTACGGAATTGTAAATTAGGAATATCAGTAGAAATTAGCCCTGTATCATTGTAGCACGCGTATAGAGTGTTAATGCCGCCCTAATAAGGCTTAGCGCCCATACAAAATATTATTAACTGACATTTGTTAGTGACTATTACTTTTGACATTATTGAATTTGTACAGTTGTTACAGGATTGTGAACAGTTCATACTGGATTACTGTAGTCATAAAAAGATTTGGTGACCTATGTTAAGTTACCTTCCTAGGTGGTTAATAAAGTTTATAAACGTTTCGCTGTCTCCTTTTAATATTTATTTTACATTAAAAGTATAAAAGGTTTATACACAAAATCAGAAATAAGCTTTGTGAAAAATATATTAATGGAAATTTGCCTTTTTTGCCCTTTTTTTCGATAGAATTACTCAGCTAACGTGTTTATCGAATGTTTCAGTGGAATCCGGCTGTAATGTGTGTGCGTACGTGATTCTCAACGCATTAGCTAGACTGTGACAGAAGTCGCTCGGTCGCAAGCACTGTGTCAAGGTTGCAATAAATTACGTTCTGGTGTTTCCTAGTAGCTTTCTTGATGCGTAGTATGGATGTTTCTGGATTTTCGGCGGTGTATAAATACAAGTGGTCTGCTCAGATTCACTTACGTGAGCGATTTTTGTTAGCGCGGATCTAGTGTTTGTCGAAGTGATTAAATCAAAAGGTTTGCGCAATTAATAAATCTGGTAATTATTAGAGTTAACTTTAGCTATAGCTTAATGAAATAGAACAGTTATCGCTTCCATTCACTGTAAGCAACTGACCACAGCGGGCCGGCGTGTCTCTATTTACAGCTGATAGAATTGCGCGATGCTCGGAGGATAATCTGTCTGTCTTTAGGAAGGAGCAGAAGAACTTAGAAAGTGCGAAAAAATTCGACATTCTGTTGCTCACATAACGCGTGCTAACCGTCACACAGACAATGCATAAAACAGCGTCACTAAGGCATAAGGGATAAGCCATAACGCAGCGCATAGAACTGTCAGCGTAACTATAAAAAAAAAATCATGCTTCAATTTTATTTTCTAGTGTTACAACAATTGTTCGTTACTTCGCTTTTTTGTATCGGCCATCTAAGGACCACATGCCAATTTCAATTCTTTATTCTTTGTTTTTTCTTTTTCTCTAATATTCTTTCATCTTTCACTGTCTCTTCT
Source organism: Magicicada septendecula (assembly GCA_034769895.1). Classification (NCBI taxonomy): domain Eukaryota; kingdom Metazoa; phylum Arthropoda; class Insecta; order Hemiptera; family Cicadidae; genus Magicicada; species Magicicada septendecula. The sequence continues at coordinate 121,413,785 of CM068375.1, forward strand.
TCCTGTCTTCAGTCCACTTTGAACCTGCGTTTTTCACTCTCCTACCCTGGACTCCTTCCATTTTTGAACATTTTTGCCCGATAAACTTCTCTTTCAATTGCTTCTGCTGCTTTTATATTTAATGAAGAAAGTTGTGTTAGTGGTTATAGTCACAAACAGAATTATTACTGTTGCACACCACTATAGAAAAATTATTCCGATTAGCGCTTTCAAGCTTCTCAGCTCATCGTCAGATCGGAAATAACAAGAAGAAAGTAAAAATCAAGCCCTTCACACCCCACACCCCACCCTCGCGCCACACACAACAAGCTATAATTAAAATGTGCCTTCCCTACCTCCGAGCCCTGTACAGACGGGGGTGACGAAGAAAACGAATCAGAAGATTAAAATCAATGGACTGAAAAGTACTTTTTACCGTACCATGACTTATGTTTATGAAGATTCGAGAATATTCCATCATGGGATGTTACTCTTCAATATATACGAATATGCTGTAACTTGTAGTTAGTCATGAACATATATGTTATAACAAGGAAAATAACGTGTGACATTTACCATCGTCAGATTAATATCTAAGTAACTTAAAAAGAGCTAAAGTATTAAAAAGTTTAGGCTACAATATATATCTTTAATCTAATGCAAATTACAATTGCATTATTACAATATATCTACACAAATTAATACAATTGTAAGTTATTATTAAAACATGTCATGAGTTTAGTCTTTCACTTACTCTGCATTCTAAATAATAAGCAAGCTGAGCTTTTATAGACTTTTAATATTTATAGCGACCCCTGTATCCACCAGTTCACTAACTAACACTTCGAATGCATATTCTGCTACATGAGGTCCCTGTGTAAAACGTTCTGTTTTGAAAGTCTAACCTCTGTTTCTGCTCTCCCTGTTTCCATTATAAACAATAGTATTCACTACAACTGAGTTAGAGAGAAATACGCTGGCTTTGAAACTCCATAGAATAACAAATCGACTTCATATTGTTACATTATCTTTCGTATAATCTATGATAGCTTCTGTGTTTTAAAACGATCAAGACTATTTATTTTCGCAGATACTAAAGAATATAGTTATAAAACAAAGTTATAAGGTAACCAAATGTGTAATGTAGCAATAAAAACATAAAATTACATACAATTTGTAAAATTTTATCCGATTATAAAATGGAATGCGTAATAAAGGCGATTTGATTATTACCAGTTTATTTTAGCTTTTTGTACTGAATAGAGATTTATAATAGTACCAAGTTAAACACTATTCAAAAACAATTTAGTAGACGTACTTGTTTTTTAGCCTCTACAAGAAAATTTACAAGACTCATGTAATGAATCATTTTAGCTTGAATGTTATCTAGAGCGTGCTAAATAACTGAGTGGAAGAAACAAGGACAAAGAGTGAGAAGAGGGTAAGGGGTAAGGGGAGAGAACAGAGAGAGACAGAGTACCTGAAATTAAAAGGTACAATTTTATGAGAACACGCTCCAATAATTTTAAATAGTTTACAGTCACTGCAGCTTGGAACAAATTAGATGGATTTAGTGATACTGGTTGTGAGAACGCTGCATCTACTACTGCGAGTTACAGCAGTGTGACACACAATATATCATATGTTAACCGCATGTGTAATATATGCACCACAAATAACACGTCTTAGAACAATGAAAAGAAAGTATCTTGATGGAATTTCATTAAAGTTAGTTTATAGAAGTTTGTTTACTTGAAAATGAAGCGCAAAAATGAAAACACTTTTAAGAAGTCAATTTGTTTTTGAACTAATAAATTACAGTTATTTGTATTGTAATATACTCTGTTGGAATTCCAAGGATGGTACACTCTGTTGTTGTATACCAAGGCGTTTCTCCAAAGTCGTACGATGTGTACGTGTGTAGGTTACAATTATAAAGTAGTTACAGTAATTGTGTTTTGTGTAAAATTAAATACGCTTTACAAGTTACATCCCTGACTTCTATCGTAAAACACTAATATAATAGAGAGGAAATTTGTAACAGTAACACGATGTTGAATCTTAGCTTCAAAAATCTATTAATAATCGAAACGGACCCGGCAGTATTATACATATTAGGAAACTACACATAAAACTAGCTCATTCTTTAGTAAATAAGATTCTTAGTTTACAAATGAAAAATTTACATTTCCATTTATTAATTTTGTTGTTGTGCTATTGTACATCTGAAGACGGTACGGGCAACAAATGTCGAAGCGTCGCCTTTATGATTAGTCCTAGTGGTTTACTGCTGTGTAAGTTAACAAGAAGTCAAATCTAAGTTTACGTTAAATGTAAATTAAGTTACGCTAACAGCCGAAACTTAGCTTCAGGTATAAGTAAGGTTCAAATGTACATATTTTAATTCTTATTTAATTTTTAACCGTATATCATCATAAGAAAGCCTAATATTTGAAATTTTGTGCAAGAAAATTAATAACTATACTCTGGGCAGATTAATATCTTAATCTGTGTACTCTGTGTTTTAGAGTACATTCAGGGTAATGATTAAAAATGTATTAAAAAAATTTTTGAGCTCTACTTAGTAATGTTTCAGAGTATTTTTTTTTTTAGTTAGACAGTGTATTCTTCATGGAAGAACGTGTCATTATTTAGTTGCATATTGTATTTTTTACTTTAGGTGTGAGTATAAACCTTTGATAAATATTTAATCAACTCATAAAACTTTTTAAATCGCAAGTGTAAAAACATTTTTTAAATTTAATTTTATTCTGTTTTTGTATTTAAAGAACAGTACTTCAGTTCTTTTAAAACAAGATTTTCATTTGTTTAGTTAATCTTTTATTCCGTTTTGTTTTGTTTTTCTACCAAATTTAGGTCTGTTTTGTTTTTAGTAAACGTCGAATTTAACGTCAAACATCGAATTGTTTTGTTTTCTGTTCACTTTATTACATCAATTTTTTCAAAATTAAATATTCTACACATTTCCTTTAAAGTGCGTGGATTAGCTGTGTAACAAATGTATTGTACGTCGATCCGAGAAAAGCCTATTTTGCGACACCAATTTTTTGTGTTTACAATATTTTTCTCAAAAATACAGGCACGGGTCTGGTACCTCTTTTATTAAATTTTCTCAGGTAAAAGACTATACGACACTATCAAGTTTACCCCGTAAATTTAGTTGCAAGAATTTAAGTATGGTTTCATTTTTACCCTTGGAATAGAAATCACATCGAATATTTCGCTAGCCGTAACTGGAAAACGATGAGTTTTGGGGACATACGTTTATAGGAACGTTTTTGCTAATATTAATAGCCCGAATCAGCTGCTAAAGTATTGCCGTGCAATTTTGCATCATCCTGTATATTTTCAGTATATTTAGGAATTTAGAAATAATAAAAAAAAATTCTTTGTACAGGTTACTTTCTGTCCGCTACTGACCGAAATAACACTTCACAACTATGATTAGAGCGACATTTGAATTCTTATTCATTCACCGATATTTGTTGTTCATAGTATCACATAAAATTTATAACAACTGTTAATTGCTTTCCATTATAGAGTTTAACCATGGCGACGCGTTTTGTTTGTTAAGATACTTTTACGTAACTAGTAAACTACGTACAATTCCAAGACCGGCAATAACTGGATCGGAGTACTATCGACAAGTACCTACTAGTTCAGTATCACTCCAGTGGCCTCACAGAAACCCCAATAGAAAATGAAACCATTATTAACAATATTTGTCACCCTACGTATACCTACACAATAATTACTTCCAAACACCCACATGCGAGGCCTTGTGCAGCAACTGTCATCTCTAGCGTCGTGCAACATAGAAGTCTGTCATTCAATTATCCTCGTTACAAACCTCCTCATAAACGGTATTCTTTCCACTGGCACTACCACAGGCGCTTCATATTTATGGTTCACGTTTAATATTGTTCTGTCGACGTGAATTCGCGTCTCGAAGTCTTCGTTTCTAAAGCACATGAGCCTGGATACGCCAAAGACCTTTTCGAGAAGTGTATGACTAATTCACAAGTCTCCCGTAGTTTCTTTATCTCCCAAACTTCAGTGCCATAAGTAACTACGTTAGAATTTTTAATACACAATAAAACAGGTCATCCATCTAAAAACGATTTAGCAAAAACTATTTTAACAATTTTTTTTATTTCAAAAGTTTGAATTTCTTTACTAAATTCCTGTCAATCAATTTGTTGTATTTTTAATGAAAGTAATTTTTTCTGGGTTTTAATTCAAAATTTTACAAGTAAATAAATTTTCTACTATGAAATGTAGTAAAATAAGTATGTTCTTCCACCTATTTTCCTCCTTTGCCGATAAAACGTTTTCATAGATTCATATTGTTTTATCCTGTAAATTCAGTTTTTGTATTCCCGGTATTTTTAATATGCTGAAATAACGGCTGGACTTGCTTGTTCCTGCATTCATCTCCCACATTATTTACATTCGACTATTTTATTTCCTTTTACATCCTACATGTGTTTTTAGTCGCAATATTTTCCTGTTATTTATTGTTTTCTTCTCTCTTAACTTTTTTCATGTATCCTCTTTAAAACTGTGTTAAACATATTTGCTTAACTGCTGTTGTCCTCTTATTATATATTTTGTTGTATCTACTGTTTTACCAAATGCCCCCTTACTTTTTAAGATTAGATATTTATAGTTGATTTTTTTTATTTATTGCAAAGTTGCTATCTACATATCTAGAAAACTATAAATAAATCATTTGGTGTAAACAGACACTATTAAAAAGTTGACCACTTGGAGCTCGTACTTGTCCACAGACAAAGTACATGTCAAAAGTAAAACTAAAAATTTTTAGTTAGTGACAACTGACGCAACACTTATTGTTGCCACGAACTTGGAAACAGTAGAGAGTACACTAAAAAAAACTGAGGCCTAATAACTGATACTAACTTTTCTTGCTAATATGAACTGAAAAACGAAACAGTAGCATATTAAACACTGAACCCATAGGGAAATTCAAAGAATCCACGTCTTTCTAATCTGTGCATGTCTTTGCTGCTCTCTAACAGATTAACGACTAGGGAGCTAGGATGATATTCTAATTTAGATTACAAGTATATTTCTGAAACTCTACTTTTTCAGCACGAATGTTTAGATCTTCATACATAGTGTTTTGAAGACAAACCATGCAGCGTCTGCTATTGATCTAAATTTTTTGGACTAAAGCAATTTTAAAGCCTTAATTTTGCACATACTAGTAGTTTCCCCATCAAGTCAATACAAGTTTGAAATTTGAGACATACGAATTTGATTCCATAGAGATTTGTTCATTAACAGTTAGACATAATGGTGAAATTTAGATGGGATCTACTATGTGTAAGAGCACAGTCATTAGAAAAGAGGGGGGAATGAGAGAGAGAGAGAGAGAGAGAGAGAGAGAGAGAGAGAGAGAGAGAGAGAGAGAGGAGGGGGATATGAACAGACGAACAGACAGAAAGAGAAGAGATGATGTTTGAAATTAAAAGCAACAATACTAGAAGCACGTACTGTCATAACATTTAATAATTGTAAATGACTTCAAACTGGAACAGGTCGAATGTCACGCGTCGCCAAAGTGATGCATAGGCCTAAGAAACAATTTAATTTAAAAAAATTAACTGCTAAGCTGTACAAAAGTAAAACAAGTGTTAACATATAGAAAATACTGTCTCAAATTAATAATAGTTTTAAAGAGAATACGTACACTTTACACAAGTAACTTCGCTGTCGCTACTCCTAGATGACAGCTAGGAGTTCTGGATGGTTCTGGGGGAGTGGAGATGCGACTAGTTTAACGGGTGGACTCTCCATTTTTTCAGAATAAATGATAAATTGATTATTCAACCAATATAATTTTATAAATACATTTCATGAATTTCTTGCGTCCTAAATTTTTTTGAGCAAGCCGTCTGCAAATACGTTACTTACCAAATGTTGAGTGATGGCATTGTTGAGAAAACTCTAATTTTATGTAACTAATTTAGAAATATTGTAATTCCTTTTATTTCTACAATTTTTATAAGCCCAACATTATTACACGAAACTGGCTTGGGAATGGAATCTACGTTAAGTAATTACGGAATTTCACTGAAATTTTAATAGCTCGGAAGGAAACTGATTCCACTAATCCCCCCTTCCCGTATTCACGCCACTGATTTACACAAAATTAAACCTGAACAGAAACATTTTATACTTTGCTTAAAATTAAAGCAACTAAATTTAAACTGTATGGCTTATATAATAAAATTCTTTAATTACGTTAAGTATTGTTTCTTATATATAGCGTTCCTAAAACATAACATTCTGACGATACCGGTATGTTTCAAATTTGTATTTCAGTATTTAAAATAACTATATGATGTTTGAATATTGAGAACACGTGTACCGAGATTTTTATGTCAGCAGAAATTATTTTGATTTAAGCATTGTACATAATCACAGAAATTTGTACAGTCTATATTAATTTGTGTATGTCATCATGACTTTAAAAACAAACGAACATAAATTATTATGTTCGTTTAACATAAGCTGTGAAATGTCTGAAACTAAAAGTAGTAATTTGTGTGACAAGCTCCAAAAATGTTAAGTAACTTACAACCGCTTTAAACTAAAACAAACTACTTGTATCTGGTTCTTGTAGCTTTGAGAATAGCGTAGTCACTACCGCAGTAATTTCATAAATAATATATCAATTCGCGCTATAGTTAAACACGTCTAAATGTGTTGAGAGACCGCGTTATTCCGCTGTCACTTAAAATTTGAAGCCGAATTACAGTTATTCAACTGAAGGTAAAAAACGTGTAAAGTATAAAGCTATTACGCATTCAGACGTCTGAAAACTTTCCATATTACAAAAACTATGTACTTTTAGTGTGTTAGTGTTTTCTATGCCTATGAAATATTATCGTGTATGTTTCCATTTCACTTTAAAATAGTCATAACGCCTTCAGGTTATTTGAAAAGTAATGAATTACTCGTTGAGGGTTCTATGCTAGTATTAAGTACTGAGTCACAGAAGGAAAGCGTAGAGCCAATAGAACGTAAAACTACAAGGTAAAAACAGTGGTAACAGGTAGCTAAGAAAAATCTGTTAGAAGGAAATGAGAAGAGTAGCAAAGAGAAAGCAATGAAATGGAAAGATTTGGGAAAAACTGTTCAGGACAAGAAAAAATGGGAAATAAAAGGAATAGACTTGAACAACTCAATTCGCTCCCTAAGTGTGGCACCTGATACCATTTTAAGGACTAAGCAATTAAATAAGATTTATTTAAGAGCGATACGCCATTGAAGGAATTTATTATGACAAATTTGAAAACAAAACAAAAAAGAAAGAAATTGTTATGCAACATGACTTTAGCTTTTTGCAAGCGAAGCATTTTCAAAAAGTAAACTAATTTTTGTTTAAACTTCCGTATACTGGGAATCAATATAAAGGTTACATGCAAACACTTTTGTTCTGTGTTTATTTCTCCTTAGTGGTTTGTTTGCGTTGTTTATTTTTAGTGACGAAATCAAACGCATTACCAACACGTGGTATGTGTAGGTCTATATACACGTAGTACCCTTTTGTTTCCATTTGCCTTTGTATTCGTTAGTGTTGCTCATTTCTCTGTCCTCCACGCGAGCTTGTAAAGTTGAATCCCGACGTTTACACACAAAGTTTAAAAGTTATTAATAATGTTTTCCACATATTTTAATAATTTGTTTGTTTGTTACTTTATTAATATATTTATTACTTTACAGAAATTGGTTTATTTGAGAAAAATTATGTATTTATAACGTACGTTTTTATTCATAGAACAAAACATTCATTGATATCAATTTTATAATTTTATTGTGAGACCTTACCGTATAAATTATTTAATATAATTAGAGCTGGTATAGCTATATACAGCCATATTATTTGCTTTAAAAACTTTTTTAAATGTTTGTCTTAAAGTTCCCGTAGCAAGTTCCCGATGATTCAGCAAAACTAAATTATAATTTTAATAATTTGTAGTACATAGCTCCTACAACTTTCGCTTCTTCATTAATCGAAAATGCTGTAGGCCTAATACCTTCTATATTTTGTTGCTTTAATATATTAATTATATAGTAATAGTTAATGATTTTTTTCCTTCATACTTATTGTAATTGACAGTGTATTTGTAACACAGCTGCAACTTCAAATTTAGCAATGTAATTTATTAAATGATGTCGAACTACGGGAGTTTATTTTATTCAATTTTTGCTTCTTGCGTGATTTAGTATAAGGCTTTACAAATGATGAAATATGCTCTAGCACAATTATGAATAAGATTACTTCATAAAGATCATGTAAAAATTGAATCTCATATAGAGCGTGCTAAACAAACTAGTGGAGTGGCGCAGTGGGAAAATGGAGTGAGAGAGATAAGGTAAAGAGTAGAGAGAAGAGACGGATGATGTTTTTGAAATTATAGGGCGCAATTGCCGGAGAACACGCTCCGGTAATTGTAAATACTTTAGACCAGCTGCAAATAGAACGATTCGTCTACTCGGTCGAGATGAAATCATTTAAAAAATAATACATCACATCGTGTTAAAAATGCGTTCGAAAATGTAGAAAAGATTTATATTATTCTGCTGTAATTAGTAGTTTGAAGGAGAAGAACCTTTATGCAAAAACGTATTTGGGAATAAATGAATTTGTTTTGTAGTCAATTATCTTTACATAACTGTTTAGTGTATATATGTAATTTAAAAGGCAATATTCTATCCACGTAAATGCGTTTAGTTTTGAATTTTAACTGTTTACAATAAATAAGTTATTTTGTCTTTTACAACAAAAAACCCTGCAACGTTGGGCAAATGCCTTCCGAAGGCATAAGCGTAAGAGAAATAAGGTTTAAGAACCGTCTCCTCGTAACCAATAGTACTTACAGCTATAGCTTACTTCAAATGTAATAAAACATTGGTTACTGTTTTCATATAGATAATGAGTATTTTTAAAACACCTTCTTGCACGAATATTCTTAAACTTTTAGATACTTTTACTTCCATATTCCTTAAGGAATGGAAGTATGGTGATGGCAAAAAAAATCGTGTTCGAGATTATTGCAGATTCTGATTCTACTACACTCAAAACATGAAAAAAAGTCGTTTTCCGAAAAGTGTCTGTGTGTGTGTCTGTCTGTCTGTCTGTCTATCTGTCTGTCTGTAGATTTTTTTTCTATGGCAAACGATAACTGCCGCAAATTCAAACAGAATCAAATAATTTTTTGCATACAGCCCTGATTTGCAGAGTACTCGCGACCTATTGTTTTTGGTGAAGATCGGTTGAGGGAAAGGGGTAGTTTACCTGCAACGGTTTTTTTTAGCAAGGGTAATTTTGTTTGTTTGGCAAACGATAACAGCCGCAAATTCAAACAGAATCAAATAATGTTTTGCATGCAGCCCTGATTTGTAGAGTACTCAAGACCTGTTGTTTTTGGTGAAGATCGGTTAAGGGGAAGGGGTAGTTTACCTGCAACGTTTTTTTATCAAGCGTATTTTCTATGGCAAACGATAACAGCCGCAAATTCAAACAGAATCAAATAATGTTTTGCATACATCCCTGAATTGTAGAGGTCTCAATGACTTTCGATTTTGGTGAAGATCGGTTAAGGGAAAGGGGTAGTTTACCTGCAACCTTTTACGTTTTAACAAGAGTAAAGTACTTGAAAATTTATTTAAACTTTTTGAAACAATGGTAATTGTTAAAAATAAAATAATTTTGTTGCCAGGCAATAAAATTATAATTTTTTCATTTTAATGTAATATAATATTTTTCATTTAATACAGCAATAAAAAGGCAGGTAAGACACAGCCTGGCTGTTTGGCTGAAAATGATTTTAAATATAAATCTTAGAATATGGAAGTCATGTATGGTTCTCCATACCGATATTTTTAGTTAAGAAAACGGATTTTTAAAACCAGATTAAGACAAATTTTTTTTAAAACGCACACTCAAATAAACAGACGTAGGGATACAACGGAAAGAACGCGATGCATCCGAAATTACATCCTGTAGGCTAATTTAGGTTTTTATTGTTTACACGATTTTACATTTTATTGTTTGTTTCTAGAGATCTTTTAGTACGAGTATATTTACACTAATAAATATTAGTATATTTATACTAATTATTTTGAAATAAATAAGGCAAAATATTTTGTGAATTTAAAGTAAAATTAGCATTAAATACAATACAAAATATTAAAATATAAAAAGAAGATAATTTGTATTTCAGAATTATTTTTAAAGGAATCATGTTTCTATTATGTTAATATTAAAACGGTAATATTAAAAAATTCACTTTAGAGTTAATTATTTGCTTTTGTTATGAATTCCTTTCGCAACCTATGTACAGCGATTCTACAAGGTAAAAGAATTTTCCTTTTTTCTAATTATAATCTCATTATTATAATTTTTACATTTTATATACTCACAGCATATTATATTAAAAATTACTCACGCTTATACGAGTTACGATCGGTAAAACAAAAGACATACGGTACCTAGCAGATAAAAGGTTCTGGACAAACCGTGCTAAACAAAGATACCAAACCGATATCATAATATTAACCGTTATATTGGTATGCATACCAAACCGTTATTAAATTTTAATGCGATTTTATTCTTTTGGTATTTGAGCTATTTAATTTGTTTTGAATCAGATCACAGACAAATAGCGTTTGTTTCGCTTTGTCGATTTTTGTGTACTGTTTATAATGTTCAGTTCTTCCAGATTAAAATATGTTTAATTATATTATCCATCAGACATCACCATGTTAATATTATCAATATATATTCGGAAGTATGGCAAATGCAGAACGAAATTAAAATAATCGACAAACAGTTTACACAAATAAAATTAGCTGACAATCTAGAAATGTATTAAAATAGAAAATATAGACACATTAAGATTACTTTACATTCCTTTTTGCCATAAGAAACTTTTAAAAACTTTGAAAAATTGTAAGTTTAGGTTTTCATTAATTTATTAGTTTAATCTTATTTTTAGGTCAAATCTTGGAAATGAATTAAATAAATTTATAATTAATTTAAGTGTGCTTTATTTTTTATTTTTCGTGTTTATAAAAATATACAGATATTGACTTTAAAACTACCCATATTTCTCCACTAAATTACGTTTGAAATTGTTTTTGAGGAATTTAATTATTTTTTACTACTTATTCTATGTAATGTTTCGGATGCGCTAAAGTCAGATTTTGTTTTGTTTATTCTGTCGCGGGTTAATTACGTTATATAGGGTCCGGCACGGGAATTTGACGTTTTCCAAATTGCTGTAGGTTGATCAACGTTGGTGCAGTCCGGTATTTCACTGTCTACGACCAGCGTAAACGATGAGATTTTAGTTGCTGTGGAACAGTGGAATACGCAGATTGTATTTCTGTGTTCGAGACGATTTTAACAGCGGTGATTCAATTAAACGAATGCAGCGAATTCCGTTTCCATTTTAACATTAGCCATAACAGAAAAGTGTGTAACCGGAATAGAATACAGTTATAGGTAGAATCTTAGGGTCAAAATGTTTAATAATAAAAAACAATTTCTAGAAGAGGTGCAATACTCGTGAAGTAGAGAATATTGCAACTATTTGACGAGCGGTAGAGAACAGTCCTAGGAGTTCCACGCATCAGCCGAATTGCCCGTCTTCCACAGCTAGCAAAATGACATTGTTTGCGTTTCAGTGACATCAGTGACATAACACTCTCGGTTAATGTACAGATGTTTTAAAAGCGTCAGATCCTAGTTGGACCCCGCATGACGGCCACTAAGCAGTTAGGTACAAACTTTGGAAAAGTTGTTTTTTTGTACTAAACATTGTAACATGACATTTAGAACAACATAATATCTTACCTGACTTAATGAAGACTTTGATTAAGAAGCTGACAAGGAGAACAATATCTTCAAAGATGATAGTGAAGAAGAACGACTAACAATTTCAGACTGACTAGTAAGACAACTGACCGTACCCAAATTAATGATTTAGGCTAAGTGATGCAGATATCTTTAACCCCAGCTATGACAATAAACTTTCAGTATTGACCAAACAAAGAATTGTAAAGACAAACAGTTTATGAACCAGGACTATAAAGAAACAAATGGTTTCAATTGATGTATCATTAAATCCAGACAATCAAAATACAAAGTGAGGGATAATAGACCCAAACATATAATATTATGTAAGAGAAATATTGTTAAATAATTAAGTTAGTCAATGTAACAAAAATATAGATACACATGATTATAGATACAAGAACCATACCAAAAATTATCACATATAGAGTTCATAGAGTTGTCCTGTAAACAACAAATTATAACATGGTCACAATAATATTTATAACAAGAATAAAACACAGATAACCAGTAAATGTAACAAGGTTATTAGAACTGTGTGTGAGGTAGAGCAACAGTGTTCACTTTATTGTAAATTTTGTAACACAAAACATCAGTAAGTATACGGATGTTTAAACCCATATGAATAGTCAATATGACATGGACAGTGTCAGAATAAGTCATAAATTAGCTGACAAGGACTAAATAATTAGCATAGGATTTGTTTTGTTAAATGTGCATGTTTTATGTTATAGAACAGTGTTTTATATAATAGTATTTGTGTTGTGTTTTTTGTATGTACCAGGGGAGACAGTTAGTTTAAAGGAATGCCAATTTTATGATATTAATTCCATTTTTTGTTTATGTTGTGTTAAAAAATATAACAATAGAGCTGATATTGAACCATGGTAAATTGATTAATTAACCAAGCAGAATGGACTATACAAAGATGTTTTGTTAAGTGTCAAACACCTATACAGTTTGAGTAGAAAACAACTATTTGTGCAAGGAATTGGTATAATCATAGTCATGTGGACATGAATTTAAATATTAGAATAATATATATTTTGTGTTGTTAAAATAACGTTATATGTTAAACCATTTTTATGAATGTTAGAAGTTAATTTAATTGTTAGAGATGTTAAAACATGATGATGAAAATAATACTATTACATAGGCCAGGTGAAACCAAATTTAGTAAATTTTGAACAATTATATTAGAAATTTTGTAAAGCAAATGTGGAAAGGGTTGATGTATTTATAGGTAATAATGTATCCAAGGAATATAGAAACAAAATAACACATATCAAGTTATTTAAGAAAATTCCAAATAACAAAATTGTAACATCCATAGTTCTTAAGCAAAAATAGGCATGTTTGGTGTCTAATTATAACACATGTGAAGATCAAAATAATGCTGATAATGGTTTTAAACTCCCATTCAGTATAGAAAAGTTACGTTAGTTTAAAGATTTTGAACAAATTTAGATTCTGAAATAATAAAAGTTTATGACAATGTCTATTCGGATTGACCAACCAGGTTCCAAGTTTACCCATAGCAACCAGAAATTTCGGATAAATAAAATGGGACTTCTTTGACAACGATCTTAGCAGATAGACGCGTTCTTAAATCGTCTTACATTATATGTTATAAAGTGTGAAAAAACAATACAAATAGACAAATACTGTTAGAAGTACACTATACAAACATTTTACAACAACAGAAGACTACCCATTAGATGGATGAGAAGGAATAATAACCAGAAAGAAGATTTGACGTGGACGAGGGACGAGAAGAAGACCTGACGTGTACGTGGGACCTATTTACAACTAAGAAGAGTACAAGGAGAGGATCTGGTGATCTGACATCTCATTATATCGTACTTCAACACATACACTTGTATACACGTATTTTAAGTAATAATCAACTGAATTACAGACACCATATAACACGAACACTAGAACCAACCACTAATAACACCATATAAGACTAACACCTTTTTAATCACAACAAGAACCTTTAATTCACTTAATAAATATCAAAGCCTGATAAGACATAACCTTTTTAAAACTGGCAACCACTATACGATTTCTGTGTGTACCTATCACTCTAACGTTGTAATATCCCATGATTGTGAACTTGTATTTTGATTAATAGTGTAATATTTTGTATAATTATAAATCCCCGAACCATATACGCCCTGAGATAATTGACATATTTTAATTTAAAACGTTAACAAAAAGCATTGTTTTGATCTAAGGAAGGAATACTGAACAGCTACTGCTGCCAACTGATAAAGAAGACTTATATTTTGTACTACAATTGCGATTATTCTGTTTAAAAATTATTAAAACAAGTTAACCAGTGTTTTTTCCAAATAAAGGATTCCACAAGGATATATGTTTGATGATAATTGTGAGTCATTATTATTGCCGTTATATTTAGTAAATAGAATTCACAGGTTGTAGCTGACCCGATAGTTGGTATCGGTGAGTGACGTCACGTAAAAGAAGCAGCGTAGTGGGAGTAAGCGGCAATTTACGAAATCATTCGCCGTTCGACATAATACATTTATAATTTACATCGACGACTCCAGTGCGAGTTTGTCGCTACATCATTTATCCATATTACAAGTCGACATTTCTAACGGACGGTGTATTCAAGTGCACGCTACATAAATACAAGTAAACTGATCCACAATAACATTGTATGTAACGAAATATTCTCTGGTTACGAATAGACGAACCCGAGGTGAGGCTACATCTCGATCGTAAGTAACCCGATTACGAACGAACACCCTTTCACTATCGTTACAACATGTAAAAACTTTCAACGGCATACTAGTAACAATAAATACTCTTAACACGTTATTGCATACATGAATGTTAGATATTTATAAACGCTTCTTTTTTTGCAGAAATTGGCAGACAATTTTACATAACTGTTTACACCAAATTTGAAATCATCGAAGCCACGCGATATTGCGAGTAAAGTGATGCTATTTGTGTTAAGTGCTGTAATTTTTAAAAGTAAAACGGATGTGTCTAATCAAACACGTCGAGAAGCACCTTGATTCTATAAGTCTACCAGCACATTTTTCTTCCATGTCCACAAAACCTGAGTTTTGTAACTACAAACACGAGGTAGTTGGCAGGATGTTTTTTAAAAAATGAAACCATCAGAGGAAATATCAACATAAAATTGAGCATGACTAATAAATTATAATCCCGATAATTAATCGATTATAGCCATCAAAGACAAAGAAACAACAAACTATGAGCAAACATGATGTTTGATTAATAAATTTCAGAGAAAAAGATTAACGAGGCCATGCGGAGTCGACAAAAGAAAAGTGTGGCAAAACAGAGAGGTTTGCAGTCGAAAGTCAGGGAACCCCCTCCACTCACGGTATAATACATTCGTGTAATGTACACCCTCTTGCAGTTTGCAATTTTATTAAAAAATTGTTATCTGTTTTACAATGCTTGCCTTTGTTTAAAAATTTGTGTACATTAACTTTTACTATCACTAGATTCATCACGGTTTTATAACTTGAATCTTACTTGGTTAGGTTGATGGCAACTACGTTGCTGTCTTAACCGTCTAGTTTTTTCATGAAATTGTAAAAGTTTTCATGCGTCTGCATTTCGCTTGATACTGCAAATGCATATACAGAATTCTCACGGCGGAAGGCAGCTTTTACATACGTTCTGCGAATGCGCCGGTCATTATTCCAAACACGAAAACATTTAGTGCTTAGACCACGTGGTGTCAAGGTAATTTTTTCATTATTTACAAAACTAATTTCATACTTCAAAACAAATACGCTCACTTCAATTTTATTGTGACGACAAATAACAGCCGTCAGTGTAGCCTAGTATTATGGAACAAAGTTGGGTAAACAAATGTTTGCAGGTTAGAAAGTAGTTTGTTTACGTCACACCACTTCCGCTTCTCCCGCGTGGGAATTATTTGCGCGACCGTACAGTAGGTAGGGTGTCGCGTTATATATTCTCTTTAATACACTCCAGTAATAATTCTAAACAGTGGAATATTTTCCTAAAAAACATGAATACCTTACACGAATTAATACCGTATTTGTATTAATTATTGTATTACAAGTCATTCAGTTGACTTGTGTGTGTATCTGATACATTTTGGGAACCTTTTATTGCAAGCGACGTTAATATTCCACTGAATGACGTAACAAAATACGTCACCAACAGAGAGTTCATTGTGTTGCTGCGGGCACTTAACCTATGAGAACTTGGATTATCTCTCACCGTCCTGCAGCACAAACCAGTATAATCTTCGTGTGTACTCACCTGTAACAAAGAAAAAAGATAAAAGATAAAGAAAAAAGATAAAGATAGATTATTATAAGAACAATTACAAGATGGTTTTCCGTTTGCAAACAACATACATAAAAATTCGTACACAATTATGAAAATTTGAAGCGTCCCGCTAAAAATATAAAGACTAGAATTTCTTGCTCATGGGGTTCCCCGTATCCAAAACATGGTATTCACATTTTACATTCATAAGTATTCTCTTCTTCTTTTTTTTCACTTCACGATCTTCCTAGATGGAGCAACCCAGCATGTGGGGGTAGTACACGTGATGACTAGACATAAGCCATAAAACACCAGACCTCTCACGCCATCCTGTAAGAAGTAATTTTCAGCGTAATAAAGTACTCGAATGCTTCACAGCCAAAGGCCGGATGGATTTAGGGGCCAACAACCTAGGCATAATAATGTCTAAAGAGTAGGTATTATGGGTAAGTTAACTCTTGCAACCTGGAATGTTAGGGGAGTCCGGGAATAGGAGCGTATTTAGCAACATTTAAGGAGACAAAAATACGTTTCTATAAGATAGAATTATGTATTCAAAAATAAAATTAGTAAATTGTAATATTAGTTTGTCTATAAACTCTGTGAATGTTTTACTTCATTAGTTATTCGAATCTGACTTTCCTTACAGATAATAGCAAATGTCTATAACTTAAAACTTTTATGCTTCCGTATCGAAAATATGGTATTCACATTTTACATTTATATAGTATTATCTTCTTATTTTTGTTTCACTTCACGATCTTCCTAGATGGAGCAACCCGGCATGTGGGGGTAGTACACGTGATGACTAGACATAAGCCATAAAACACCAGACCTCTCACGCCATCCTGTACGAAGTAACTTTCAGCGTAATAAAGTACTCGAATGTAAAAAAATAACTTCCAATTTTTAACATATTTTTAAATATGTACAGTAAACATTCAGTTAAAAAAATTAATTTTGTAATTTTTACAGAATTTGTTATATTTTTATACTCGAACACTTACACACCAAGTATTGCAGGAAGCCTGTTTACAATGAAAACATTACATTCAACGGTTAATAACGGTTAATAATTACGGTTAATAACTAACCGTAAATGTTAGTATTTTGAGTTTTGCTAAACTCGAGTCTGCTTCTTCTTATTATACTAGAATAAAAACCTGTATGGTTTTCTATGAATTCTTGTCTGTCTAACCGTTTGAATGTTATGAGTATACCTGACAGAATTGCACATATCGGCTAAACTGGTTGGAACAACTTACCCGACTGCCGCATCCCGAAACAACAATTTAATTATAAGTCGATAGGACTGAGAGTTCTATCTGTTTGGGACCGGAACAAACCATTTTTGGCATGAAAGCCTTTCTTAAAAAGATAATGATGATCATTCTGCATGAAAGCCTATTCTGAATAAGCGTTGACCCCTTTTGCTTACTAATAATAGACCGTACCAGTCAACATTGGTAGGCCTATACTATTATGAAATTTAAGGAAAAAATGAAATAAAACCTGTAAACATACATAAAAAGCAAATGTAAAGAATCGTCTACTTAGTGTTCGAGAAGGATTCGGTATTCTTTTTATCAAACGGTCTAACGATTGACGATACCTCTAAAACTAGTAGGATAAACTGTTATACTGTGGTTTAAGGACTTCTCTTATCTGTGCTGTCTGCATTACAGTTGCTCAGCTATATGTATTTTCAATGAATCTGAAAGTTGTTATATTTACAATCGTAATCCGGATATTGACGGGTGAGCTTATTCTGTTTAGTGATCTCTTTGAGATACGATTCTTCAGCTTTTTGACATCAGAACCTCTGTTTGATGTTCTCTTAGAATTTCTTCTAAACACCTTTCCCTGTACTGGCACTAGTATCACTTTCAGTAATGACATCCGTATCGTTTCCCTTCAACAATCACTTTCAAATCCATATTCACAGCACTTTGAATCGCAAAGGAGTCTCTTTTTAATGGAGCCAAACAACAGCTTTTAACTTAATACCACAGGCGTATTGATGATGTATATATCTACAGCTCTGCTATATCTTTGTAATAAGATTTTCTATAATTATTTCTCTTGGAAAAGCTTCAGTATTGCTCTACTCTATACTTCCAATAAATCAATCCTCTTCTTCCCCCAACACAATGTCCCGAAAGCCTCTAACTGTTTATTTTCATCGACCTATATAATCTACCTAAATAATCGACAGTATCAATCGAGTTGCCAAACTGCCAATCATTTTGTCCTTGACAAAGCTTCCTTTTGGTGGCTCCAACTTTACCAAGTCTTATTCTGCAAGAAACTGTCATTAGTCCACTCCCTTCTTACACATAAGCATTCGCTTCTTTTAGAACTGCTCGGCCGGTAACATCCGGTAATAGGGCCGCATCTCCTTATTCCGTCACTTCGTTTCAGATTTGTGATTCCGTACGTTCCGCCCAAATCCGTCTCACGTCGGTAAACATCTTGTAAGCCATGCTCTAAAGACCTATGCGGCTAATCGCTTGATATAGCAACGGCCAAAGATATTGTTACGACGGTCTAACGGATCGTAACAATATCTTTGGACGTTGCTATATCAAGCGATTAGCGGCGCAAGGTGTTTAGGAGTTTACACAGTAAGTACAGTGGAAAACAAAATACAAGACACCAATTACGTAACTAATCACAGCTTTAATTATCACAATTAAACAGCTTACAATAAACCAAATAAAAATTGTTCACACGCAATAAAAATGTCTACCAATATAAACACAATTGTGTTAAAAATGTCCCGCGCAATAACTACTTGAACGCACAGAGTAATCGACCGACAATAATTTGCAACTCAAACTGAACTGAACGTCGCTGAGTACTTGTATTTATACCCCTCCGAAATACCAGAATATTCCATACTACGCATTAACAATAAAGGAAAACATTAGAGCGTAATTCATTGAGGCCTTGACACAGTGCGCGCGGCTTCTGTCACAGTCTAGCTAATGCGTTGAGAATCACGTACGCACACACATTACAGCCGCATTCCACTGGAACATTCCATGAACTTGTAGAACGTTCCATATTATGTAACACTTTTCCGCGTTACATAACAATATATTCTGCAACAAAAAATGTCTATTTTTAATAACTGTCTTTATGTTTACAAGTGCATTTCATATATTTCTTCTGCCATTTGAATGTTTATAGATCTTCATAAGTTTCCGTTAATTTAGATTATTTTCTACTTTAAGTATTTACACGGTTCCTACAGGTTTATAAATGCGTGTCCTGTTTGTAAATAGTGTTTAACGAACAAAGAGCCTTTCTGTTTTATCTCTTTCGCTCATTGATTTCATCAACTACGCATCTACGTTTCGATTAACTGTCAGGGATTTCATTACATTCATTGTGTTTTAACTGGTAAACCCATTTCTATATAATGTTGTGGTTTCTATGTAAATTATCCATCTTATGTAGCACTTTCAAAGATAGTCTATGTAATAATACACACATACATGTGAACGCGTGCACAGGTTCATATATTTTAACTTTATTAATGTCGTAACACATCAAAATGATGCCACTAGCAACAGCGACAAGCGACGAAGTTATCAAATTCAAAGTTTCTGATTTGCATTGAATACGGAGCACGCACAAAGCGTTGCATACCCGCCCTAATAGCACAACAGCTGATTACAGCTCTGTGTGAAGTATATAGTTTACGCATAAACGTTTGTTTATTACAGAGAGGTGCGTTGTGTCGTAGTAAAATTATACGCCCGCAATTATATCAGTCGTATTGAAGCGGCTGAAATATGATTTCTCAGGCACGTAGCAAGATATACTCTTCAAGATCACAAAGGAAATGTCGATGTACGGCAGGAATTGAATGTTATGAATATATTTGATGGGACTACTCAATATCGACTAAAATGGTTGGAACATCTTAACCGAATGGATGACTGCTGCACGGCCAAGCAACTATCGAATTACAAGCCGAAAGGACGGAAAGACGAGGGGCGATCAGCTCTAGTCGTTCTGCTAGGAGCCGGAACAAACCATTTTCGGTTTAATCCTTGCTGAAGAATATAATGATGATTATGTTAATCCATCATCAGAGATTAAAAAATTCGTCGGTTAAGACTTCGTTAAAACATTAAAAGTTACACTAAAAGACATTTAAGTATATATTCCACACACACAGCGACGTACGTGGATGTGAGTGCGCACTCAATACTGGTTAGCGACGTACTGCACAGTTTATTGGAGTTTTCATGCTATCTATTGTTGTGTTGGGGCGTGTATTCTATGGCTATGTTATCTATAATCTTATCATATAGTGTATGCGATTTAAATGGCAATTGTTCGTTTAATATATTATTGGGATTATTTCTGAAGGCTCGGTAAATTTCGAACTCTTCTACCGCATCCATACGTCCCTAACCAGTATTGAGTGCGCACTCACATCCGCGTACGTCGCTGTGTGTGTGGAATATATACTTAAATGTCTTTTAGTGTAACTTTTAATGTTTTAACGAAGTCTTAACCGACGAATTTTTTAATCTCTGGTGATGGATTAATATAATCCGAAACGCGTAAGAAGACAAAGAAGACAAAATTAAGCGGTCACATAGACGGATTAAGGTAAAAAACTTTAAATTTTAATTATAATAATTGTGACGCGGATACCAATACAATGACTTTAAAATATAATGATGATCAAGTGTTCAAGGCTTAAGAGCATTCTCATTTTCCGCTTTCATATATCTCGCCCCCCTTAACCAATATCTCTTATTCCATGGTGTTTATAATATTTTAGGCTACCAGGAAATGCAAAAATTATATATATTTGTAAACGGTTTTCCATTTGTGTCTGTAGAACATTATTTACTTATAATTAGAAAGTCGTTCCATTACTTCCCGACATTCGAATTTCTAAAACGTTTTGGTCCTATAAATCAGTTTACTACTTTTAAAAGTCTCATTTAAGATTCAGTCTTGCTGCAGCCACTCTTTTTTATCACCCACGCTTCGCAACAATTTAATAAACTTGAACAACTTTAACCTTATAAAATTTATAGTCACTTATTTTTTAGATCTATAATTTTGAAAGGAGTAAAATTTTATAATTGTTTACCATCTGTTTTGTTTATTATTAAAATGCTACGTATGAAGGAAGGGGAATGGTCAGGTTGTTTGCTGTGTTAGAAATTATTTAAATCAATAGCTATCACGGTGTTTAAAACAGTAACTAAATTAAAATTAAAACAAACTAATTAATTAGTTGCCCATATGCAGGTGAATTTTTACAGTTCACAACCAGTTGTTTTGGATATCTGTTGAGCCGTTTGTGGTACTTTTTACTAACGTCTGTAACGTCTGCTTTTTGTTCTTAAGCGAAGATGGAGAAGCTGTCAGTCAGGCTCACGGTATATCCGATCGGGGTTCACGTTTAATCGGAAACGATCAGTCTCACACTGTAGAAAGGGAAGAATAGCCATAAATCCGTAGTCTCGGATTTGAGTTACGTACCTGTACAACCAATAAAACTACAAAAAAAAACTTTATGAAACTTACAAATTTTTCCACCGTTGACACCTCAGGTAGCATCGACCTTTCTTGTGATCTGTGTAAGCGGACATGAAGGTAGTTGGTGTTGGTTACTTTTCGGTGAGTTTTCGTGCGTTATAAATTGTAAAAAGTGACAGTATGTGTTTAATCTTTTAGCAACAGCTTAATAAATTTTGCGACTTAACAACTATATCTACAACTTCACTAATAGTTATTGTTATTGTAAATAGTGTGCAATGGATAATTTTATGTGCCAGGATTGTTGAATTAAGTATACAGGTGACAAAAACGACTTGCGAGTTTGTCGTTTTACCATCTCCGGTATTCAATTTAATTTTCACAAGGAAGAGCACATCGCTCTATGTAACATTATCTACCTCTGACTTCTTCAGAAAAAACATGACGTTGTTAAAAGTAAAACAAACATGGTTGTAGGGCGACACTGTGACCCCAGTTTCAATGTAGGTCAGGCTATGGCGAGTGCACAGTTCTGTGAGAGATATATATATATATATATATATATATATATATATATATAAGTGTACATTATAGCTGTTCAGCTCGACAATACCAACTAACAATGACCATAAAAATCAACAGCTGTTCGCTATTGTACTCAGGAGAATACAGTCAGTTGTTTTTCCAAATGCTAACGTAGTATTGTTAATTAAGATGATAACTTTTAGAAGATTAAATTATTTTTTTTTACACAGGGTGAATCTATAAATTTTCATAAGTTTGTAATTTTAGAAATTATAGAGTTAATCGTATTCTTTGTGTATTACGCTTTAGTCTTATTTTAGCTACCACCATTCTATTCTGTTAGACGTGTTCATCTCCAGTCATTCACTCCCAGTGTCTTAGTGACTTTCAGAATACATCACAAAACTGACTAATAATCATTAATCGTGGAACAACAGAGCCTAATTAAATTAAACACTCTGGACATTATTTACTTTTGACAAAACTACCCACAATATTTTATTCGCTATTTTCTTTAAACATTTTATAGTCATAACATTTTATGGCTTGAGTTATTATTAGCTGTTTCCTCCCTATCCTTCGTCTTTATCATTTATGATTTACAGTGTAAAAAGACATGGGTAAACACATCTTACTGACAAGTCCCCCAACCTGAAAATCGTTGATGACATCACCACTTTTCAGGAACATCATCTCACTTTCCACCACAAAACGCAAAGGCCAAGTTTGATTTAAATCAATGTACATATTAAATTGAAAGGTATGTATGTACCGGTATGTATTCAATATAAAATTGAATTACATCTTTTTTTTTTAAGTAACTCCTAACGTTTTTAGCAGTACTTGCATGTTATATATTATTTTATAAAATAGTAATAATAATAATAATAATAATAATACGTCTGCAAGTGTATTCTTCTTATTTTTATTTAACCACATTTTCATGTAACGCATGTTTCACAGATTCTATTTGTATCTTCAGATGTTTCAATGTTTTTACCGCTGGATAATATAGGGCAACACAAATTTATCTGTAAGATTACTGGAATCTGAAGACACGTAAACAGAAACTAACAATCTAATTAACCTACTACAGAATATAGCTTTAACTAGCCACTACATGAATCGTTTTTCGAAAGTCAGGTTACAGTATTCCATATGAAATCAAGAAACTAATAGCGGCAAAGAAGAGAGCTAATCAATCTGGCAGCGAACATATTGTTACGACATTGCAGAACAATCTACGTGTTTATCGAATGTTCCAGTGGAATACGGATTACTTTTGTGGCGTACGTGCTTTCAACATGCGCTCGCGAGATTTTTCTGGAAGCCGCCAGCCGCTCGGACTGTGTCAAGGCCGCAATTAATTACGTCGTAGTTTAGAGATAAGGCGTAGTTTGGAATCTTCTGGTCTGTGAGCGTTGTATAAATGCAAGGCGACAGCGGCCTTAGTTTTTCAGTTATAGTTGCGATAAATTACAGTGCGGTTCGAGAGTTATTATCGGGCGATATTAATGTGTGCGTTCAAGTGGTTATTAGTGAAGTGCTGTGTTTTATAATCGGGCGGTATATTGTAATACAATTGTGCTTAATATTAGTTGATATTTTATTGCGTGTGAACAATTTTTGTCTGATTTATTGTAAGAGACTGTGTTGTTAATTATGAACTATTTAACTGTGAAAATTAAAGCTGGTGATTAGTGACTTAATTGGTGTCTTGCATTTTGTTTTCCACTGTACCTACGACGATCAAGTAGACCGTCATGTGACAATATACACACGACAGAAGAACAAGTACAATCAGCTTAGCAACAAGTTAAAATTTAAACTCCGACATATAAAGAAAACCTCTTTTGATCAATTTGTCAGTAACCAGTCATCTTGTCAACTAATGAAGACCCTACAGTCGCCTCGTTCAATCTTCAAGATCACCTAAATCTCATTGGACAATGGCTACGAAAATTGAAAATCAAAACCACGAACCAAAGTCGTCACACATTACATTCACTTTAGGGAGAAACAACTGCTCCGCAGTTCATCCCAACCATGTCGAGATACCGCAACAAACAGTATTCAATATCTAGACCTTCACTTAGACTTTAAACACCACATAAAACAGAAAAGAAAACAACTAGATTTAAGATTATGGAAATTAACTGGCTAATAGGCAGAAAGTCTTATCTATCTATAGGCAATAAACTACTTCTCTATAAAGCTGTCTTTAAATCCATATAGACTTACGGAATCGAACTTTGGTGGCTGCGCTACCAAATCCAGCCTAGCAGTCATACAGCGATGCCAATCAAAACCCTACGATTTATCGCGAATACCCCGTGGTATGTATGTAACTTTCATACAACTTA
Source organism: Magicicada septendecula (assembly GCA_034769895.1). Taxonomy (NCBI): domain Eukaryota; kingdom Metazoa; phylum Arthropoda; class Insecta; order Hemiptera; family Cicadidae; genus Magicicada; species Magicicada septendecula. Next base: position 121,438,394 of record CM068375.1, read on the forward strand.
CTGTACATATTCCATCAGTTTGTGAAGTCATTCATGTGGCTCCAGGCACAATACAAGATTTTACAACCATCGGAACTCGCTCATCATGCATTTTCTACAGCTTAGAATCAACAGAAAATTAAGAAGACTTTGGTCATAAGATCTTTTAGCACCACGAGGTGACATAGCTGAATGCAACACCCTTTCACACCATCTAGTTGTACATTTCTTGTAGTGTTCATTAATCAGAAGTTTAGCTTAAGGGAAGTATTTTCTGATTGTTAATAAATAAATAAATAACAAAATAAAAAGGTTTCTATAAATTCATATAGAAGTAATTAATCTATAAAATATATAAAATAAAAAGTTTTTGCAGAAGATACTATTACATACTATTACATTTTATAACATAAAATAAATGTATATATGAAATCCATTTGTTGGGTTATTGGCTACTTGCATTATTGCCTGTATTTTCAAAAAGTACGAGTAGTTTACGATGGTCAGTGACGTAAATTACAAGGATGTAACTTTTTTACTGAATTATATTTTTCTTATTGTTCAATATATAATGTTTTACGTTCCAATGTAATTACGTGTGCAAAGTTAACTAAATTAGTGTAGTAACTTTCCGGTGAAGTCTACACGATTTTTATAAAGCCTGGATAATAATTTTATTATTGTTAAGTGAGAGTGATGAGTAAACTCCAAATTCCAAAGTACGGCCATCAGCCCGCTGCTATGTACACCCTGCAGCCAGGTAATGAGAACGCCATATTGCCGCATTCCGGCATGACGGAATTAGTTTGGTGGTTTTCCATGCTTGAGGCGTAGGATTAGTTTCCCTACATCTAAGCCGAGATTTCGTCAACATGTGTCTCTCCATGTAAGCGTTTTGTAAATATGCTTCACATGTAACATCTCAGTCATTTGCACGTGCAATATTCTCAATCAATTATATTATCATCTTAGTCGTCTATGCTTCTTGTACGTTCTTCGTTTGCTATTAGTTCGTTTGTTGCGATTCCATCTCTTTCCTCAGCTTCCATCTCCTTTTCATTTTATATCTTTTTGATTTTAGTGGCAACCCAGTTTCTTGTATTCACTCCTGAAAAGTATTCATTCCTTTTAATCAGTTTGAATTACTCTTTCCATTCAGAGTGAATAGTCAGAGTTCTTTGTTTACTTAATATTTCATTTATTACCACTTCATTAGCTCTTCTTAAAAACCTTATCTCTTGTACTTGGATTTTCATTTCTTGTTTTTCTGCTGTAACCGTTGGTTTTCTGCCATACATGCGTGTGAATACTGCCAGTGACACAGTTTTAACCTTTTTTTTTTAATATTTTACTTTTTAAGCATCAACCACACACCACATACATAACCACAAACATAATACTTTAACCTTTTTTAATATTTTACTTTTTAAGCATAACCACAAACATAATAAAAGCCTCCAGTATTCAAACACAGTCTCTGCTACTGTCAAAAGAGATATTAAGACCAAAATATTAAGTCATATTTGTCTCAAAGCTGTATTTTCTGCAATAATTTTTATCATTGTAAGTTACATTCCAGAAATTTTGTTTTCGTAAGATAAAACGCTGAAATAATTGTGTTCGGTACTTAGATTTTCAACGTACTTCTATTACTTTCTTTGTTTAATTAATTTTATAATGCAGGTAGATAGTGAATTGCATGGCGATGACCTTGGAGTGTGTTCTAAAAATCAAAATAAGAGAAGTCTATTAATTATGTGTCAAAAAGGTTTATTGTCGACGTATTCATGGTTAAAAACGCATTATTAGGCAGAATACATTTAAAGTAATTGTTCGAGGTGGCTTCAGTTTGTTGGGGGAAGAATACATCTTTTAGATTGTACGAACTACTTGTTAGTTAAATTTATGTACCAGTTACCAACGAGAACATTTGCGTTTTATTTGAATGCAAATACAAACGGAGTACAGGTATCTCCAGGCAATCGGTCCACGATCACCCGATCTGATCGAGGTATTGTAGTTGTATTCGAAAACAACAGAATCTACATAATCAGATCATGGAAGCTACATCAACTGTCAAGCATAGTTCTGACAGTAAGATGTACTCAAGAACAGTGAGTGTTTTGTGATGAATGCTGCATTTAGAAAAACTGAAGGTATTTCTAACAACTATTTCAAATTAATTCTATTTAACAATGTATGTATAACTAAATAGGCACACAACTTAAAAGAAATTACCCTATATTTCAATAGTTTTTCTCGTTATAAGTTATAAATAGGCTCATACAATCCTGCCGTATTGTATTTAAAAATACCCTACATAAAATAAAATAAAGGTGGGCGCGAAAGTGGAAGTGATTGAGACAATTTGCTCCTTAATACTGGACCGAATGTACAAAATTAATGTTAAAGTATTATCTAATTAATGTTAGAGTATAATTAATTGTTATTATCTTAGTTAAAAATTGAGTGTAGTTAAGTAAAGGATATAAATATTATTGTCCTGTACAAGAAATTGAAAGCCAAGGCAGGGAGTTTATTATAGTTGGAACATCTTCAGTAACACGACGCATTGAAGAAAAAAGAAAAGTCAGTTTTATAGTTTGTACCGTTACGCTCTAACGAACTTCAGTGTGATGACTTTTAATTGACACCAGAGGGAACAGCAACAATCACAAGTTTGATTTGTTACTTTCACGCTTACTTCAATTACTTTTACGCTTACGATTGTCAAGAAATAATAATAGTGATTAAAGTCACGAATTTTCATAAACCGAAAATAAACGCTACACTTTGCGCCTACAAGAACAAATACCCAAAATGCGCAAAACAACTGCCATAAAACAACACGTAACTGAGTAGTTCAGTTTTCCAAAACTTTTCTCCTAGGCGACCGTAAAATTGTTTGAAACGTGCCGTGAAAACCCATCTCCAAAATGAGTGGAAAGTCTTATTTTATGTTCAGAAATCAGTTATAGTGTACAGCAAATATGCTATTTTTCCTTTATTAAACTATATAATACTAGTTTTATAGACAAATTGTTAAATAGAATTAATTTAAAATAGTTGCAAGATGTAGCCTCAGTTTGACTAAACTCAGCATTTCTAAACATGCTACTATGTTACAATTTTTGAATTCTTTTTATAAAATCTTTTATGGAATACTAGATAGTAACATGCAAAATACTTTAGATAATAGTAAATACTATACATGGTGATAACTAATTACAAAAATAAAATATAAATATAATTACTGATTTTAATATATAACAGTACATAAAAGAAGACTGAAAATCTGAATATTGAGTTTTGCAGTTGCTGTATGTCAGAAATGGATTACTGAATAATATAGTAACATATAACATACAATAAAAAAAATGATGTTGGAAGTTCGCCTACTTAACCACTAACTATTTAGCTACAGTGCCGTGAAGGAGTAATTAATTAATCTAACAGAAGTAGCGTACGGTAGCCCTGAAGTTAGAATGCATATGCATTATATCCTAATTTGGTGGAGAAACGCGGAGTGGCTAGAGGATTGCACAACTTGCATTCAGCTTATTACACAAGTTGCGCTGATGTTGTTAAACATCTCGCCTCACTCACTTGACTTTGGCGGATTTAACTCTGGAATATCGAATTAACAAAATAACGAATCTCCCCACCCAACGCCATTCCGTTACAACATATTTATACCCGTTATAGTTCTGCTGTAAGTTGCAACAACGTCCAACTGAGATACCAGAGCCTGTAGTACTAGAAATGTGATGAAGAGCAACAACTGGAAAATTAGATTTCCATTAACTTTATTTACGTTACAGCTTTTGGCAATATTTATATTTGACTGTGTGGAACCTATTACTCTGACTTATCTTTCTTAAATTTTGGGGGAAATTAAGTTGTACATAGTCTTTCTCGTTTGTTAGAGGTACAAGCGATCCATGATACATTTAGGCACTGTCATCAAGCACAACGCTTCAAAGGCCTCAGTTTTCTTCTGTCTGTCTTTTCAGTAGTCTGCAGACTCTTGTTCGTACTCCAAAAATTATCTTCACGGAAACATAATTTTGTCATATTCTGAGCTCTGAGGCAATATTCTATGGCAATCAGAGTTTCACATTTAAAGACGGCATTTGTTGTGTATAATCGTTTATCGTTTAGCATACTTATGATGGCTTGTTACTTTGATCCATAAGTGCTTAATGTTTTATGTATTTCATTTCTTCTCACTCCGATCTTGATTTTAAATGCATTGTGTGACTTTACTTGTCATTAATTACAAGTGCTTACGATTGTTACGATGGCCACATAGATCACTGTGTTGAGTGGAAACAAAATAACCGACATGAATCAAATCACTAATTACAAACTTTAATTAGACACAAGCTAAAGTTAGAATTCTACACATGCAAATATACAATAAATAAATAATAATATAATATATATGCAAATAATTCAGTTAAATTTTGTCAACAAATACAATCACCTTATTACAGTTTTGCACTAATTAGGACAATGATTACAGCCACAATAACACCGAACCGCACTTATAAAATCGGCATTGTAACTGAACGTCTAAACCGGCCGCTGACGCTTATATATAGCCCGCGGAGGTTTTAGAGTAATCTTCCATTTTTCGGACGGCACGGCGAGCATAGTTACAGGCGCTACAACAATCTGGAGACTAGGGCAAAGCCTGGACTTGAACGCAACGCACCGGCTGTATATGCGCTAGGCTAGTCGAGAAACGTGTACGAAGACAACCTCGAGCGTTACGCAACTGTCTTTCATCTCAAGAAACATGGGACTATCTACTTTCTTCCCAGAGCTCATTATTTATTTTCTTAACAAGTTGCTCAACACAAATTTTTATCTGCATAAATTCATTTCCTTCTATGAGCACTGTGTCAGCGGTGTGTTTAATTCTACTAGACTCTTCATACATTTGAAGAGTTAAGCCTAATGAAACAGATGTCACCTAAATGAATCGACGCATATTGTCTATGGTTCTGGAACGTGTTTTTTTAACTTCTAAAGGCAATGCCTTGTCGCTGTAGCCACGTCACTCTATCCCTTGCGATATTCTTCATTTCTCCATAGGACCCACTACTCACGACATTCATTGTGCTGCGGAAGTATGCAGTTCTTGGTCTTCCTTTGGGCTTCTTCCCCACTACTTTGCCCTCAAAGATGTTAGTTAAAAAAGCACTATGTCTGATCACATGCCCTATCAACTTAACAATGCCTGGAACGTGTAACAGAGAAAAAATTTAAAACCACGTCCACAGTAAGGGAATGATTGGGCTACGATTTTCGTTGGAACCAGACTTATATCAAAACCTTGATGGGGTGATGAGGAGAAAAATGTTTAACTGGCACGAAAAACACAGCCTAATGAACTGAAAACAAAGCGGCGACGAGGGAAAACGAAATTCGCCATCTTGAAACGGTTAACTTTGACATCTGAACACGGGGTAAAGTGTCCTCCTTCTTTAAAAGTCTTTGTTTGCAACGACTGCGCCTAACAATTAATTACAACCGTTATGTTTTTGTCCCTTGCCCGTCGCTACGCTAAATTAATGACTGTTAAAGTTCGTCGGTTTCGTGTTTTGTTCTCTTTTAGCTGTTCTTATCTCCGAAAATTGGTTGTTAATTTGTAACATCTTAAAACGTTAGCGATGATGAATTGTTTGTATTTTAAAACGGACTAATTTAAGAAAAAAAATTACAGAATTACTTTCCAAAACAACGTTTTGGCCACACAATGAACTCAGTATACGTCTTCAGGCTGAACTAATATTAAACAAAACAATTAAAAATAACTGAAACAATATTCTGTCTTTAAATTAATGGCCTAGATAAAGAAAAGACGAATCACTTTACAGGCTTCTTTAGTGTATTCTACAGCGTTTTCTTATTACCGACGAGGGTATTTTGCTCATTTATTAGACCACTGGGACAGTTGTTTTTGTTAGTTATGTGTAATAACTAATCATTTATCTGACTTCTTTATACCTTATATTCTGTTACACTTGACTGACAGACTAATATTTATTACTTTTATTTTTTTATTTTCAGCTTCGATACGGCACAAGACAGTTCCTTCGGTAGACTGAAAATGTTTAGTTTAATTAATTCATTAGTAGCTAACATTAGTTTTTATAGTAATGCTTTTGGACTACGCTGAATTAAAGTTCTGCTGAACAGAATTCGTTTACTTACGTATAAATGCGTCTATTTCCGTGCACAGTTAGTATAAGATTAAGTCAAATGGGGTTTATAGAATTAGGACAAAGTTGGAAAGAATTCAATCTTAGTTATGATAATTTAAAATATGTTGGTGTGACATTCTACGCCTATGGTGGGAGTAACGTGAGGGTACCAAATCAAATCGGCTAAAGAAAAAGTTAATAGCGTGATGTATACTTTGTGATGATCAAATAAATAAAACAACAAAAATTGTCATACAGAAATGCATTATAGAAAGCAATTAATTATGTCGTTTGCTGTAAAAGTTTATACTGTTGTTAAATAAACCGTTTGAAAAAAATAGAGGCAAAATCCAATAAACTATTTGATAGTTTTTATCAATGAAAACAATAAAAGACTCGCTGTTTTTTAGAACAGGTCGCTGGGTAAACCAAGAAGGTATGGGAGATATGGAGATTAAGAAGCTTAAGGAGAATATATTTAACACTATAACCGAGAAATGTGATAAGTTCATCTCAAACGAGATGGACAAAGTGTATAAAAACATGGATACCTATAGGCCTATGTAAGGTAAAGCAAGATAAGATATCCGGAAATGTTGACGTTGAAGATACAATGGTATTACCGGGGAACATTAGATGTGGAAACTGGAAGTTCGCATAAACATAAGTAGTTCACGTAACAGATCTTGAACCTTTATTTTTAAAGTCTCATGGCATTTGTCATGTGTAAGTAAAATGCAGATTTACTATAAAATTTTTTCTGTAAATCAACCGCTCAAAACACACACATACTTGCACGCTTATACACGCACAGACATCGTTGTTGACACTTTGGTGTTATATATGTTTCATTAAACAATTTGTAATTAATGAAGTTATTCAGAGACATCCTAACGCGACGAATAAGCTTCAAAATTTTGTCAAATGTGGTTTGACTACCTAGTTGATATGTAAGGAATGATGATACTTGTGAGTGTTTTAGTGTTTTTGGTGCTCTTTAGAGAATACTCTTCACTTTTTAAATATTTATCCCTTTTATTATTTTGTAGTATATTGACTTTAGAGTTATTAATATGAACACAGCTTTCAGTGAAAGCAACTCGCGTAGTGCATCCTATTTGGTACAGGAGTCTGGCAACAGTACAACTACCCTCCCTCAACTTTTCCTATTTTGTAGACATTCTGCAGTCTCCAGGTCATCTGTTCCTGTATGAATTCAGCTGATTAATAGACGACACGGGTACGAAACACTAAACTCGCGTACTCGCCGCACTGCTTCTCTTGTGGCAGATTTTGAATCAACTGGGCACACTGGAAGTCACTGTTTGGTAATGCTAAAAACGCAACTTAAATTTTTTAAACTTAAAATACGCCAGCTTTTCGTTAGAAAATCTTGATATAACGACGCACTGCTTATAAGTAACTCTCTGAGATGGAGATTTTAGCGGAAAAGATATCGTTGTTTTGGAAGACTCAACTTACTTACCATATCTGGTGCCAGGATTCAGTATGACGGTTTAAGGTGATCCGTAAAACCAAATTATAAGCTGGCGTGTCCTTAGCTTCAATGAACATCTTGTCAAGACCATTACGTTGAAGGAGATCAAATAGACGCTTAGCAATAGGAAAAGTAGAAATTTTATCACATCCAGTTCGTGAACTTTATTTTTGGATTTAGTATATAACTTAAATACGATCATTCGATTTAAAAATAAGTTTTTTTTTATTTCGATGTATTTTAAATTACAATGTAACAATATTGAATTAAAAGAATATAATATTTTATTTTCCAATATTCACAACGGTAATCAGCAAAATGCCCTATAAGTGGCATTATCAGTAACTCTATACAGTTATATGAGAGAACAAGCGTTATAGGTCTACTGAGTACAACAGGGTTTGTACCATGATCTCGCCTATGGGGTCTCACTACGTTGACAACGACGATCCAGGTCAAGATTGCTGTCTCGCTGCTAATTAATTTCCGAGCAGCGGGCGATCGGTTATTATACGTTCAAACGGAAGTGTACATGATGTCACAGCTTGAAGCGACGACACAGCAGCCGCGTGCCGGACAACGTCAACTTGTGGTCTCGTGAGATTAACGAGAAAAATAAATCGTTTATAAGCTTTGTAACGAAGACGCTACCAGAACGTTCTACAGCTTAGTGTCCAGCAAAATATAAAACAAGTAATAAAAAATAAAATCAAAGAAGAAACTTTTAATGTGACTTTCAAAACATTGTTTTACGTGAAGCAGAAGTATGGCTATTCAGGATGAAAATAAAAGACCGAATAACAGCTGTTAAAATGAATTAAATGTGAAGATATTTACGTATCATATATGGGATTGGAGCTAGAAACGCAGACGTATAGTGGCAAATGTGAGCAATTTGTTCCACTACAAAGGGCATGGGAAGTAAAGAATTGCAGTGGTATGGACATGTGAATAGAATTGACGATGCAAGGTGGCCTAAACAGAATCTAAAATGGCTATCCCATTTTAGAGTAGTATTTAAAGCACTCTTTTCCCTAACAGAAGAAAGAAATACCCACCGGCCTTAACATGACAAAAGTATATATTAAAAGATTCGAACAAAAATGTATTAGCGGAGAGAAAGTAAAATGATATAAAGCTTGGTGCAAAAAAAACAAGACGATTCTCCTATATCCTTGCTATTCTTATTATTTTGCTGTAATAGATGTTATTATATTCAGTCTACACTGTTTCTCAACTGAACGTTACAGGGTTCGAGGGAAAAGGGTGAGCACTCCGTTGTTAGAGAATAGGTTTCTAGCAAACAAACGACTGCTTTTTTAACACATGGCTGTGACGTATTATAAACAATAGAATCTAAATAACGGAATTTTTTCTTTTAGAGAAAATTATATAGAGCGACGTTTATACTAAAACGTTTCTAAAACTCTTCTGTCGGAATTTAGTTCTGGGCCTTCAGTGGGCTCTGTTTATATTCATTTATGTCAGCAAAACATTTTTCTTCATTTAGCTTTTCATAAAAGGGATCCATTTATTAGACCTATCTCTCTGTTTATATGCTCTTCGAGAAGGCAGTTGGCACCTTTCTTAGGCAGTCTTTCGTTCAATCTAAATGACGGACTTTCACCGTCACACAAACATTATAAGGAGTTACGTTTCGGCCAGCCTTACAATCGGCAGCTGACTTCAAGCATATACTAGTACACACCGGAAATATGTACTAAATAATACTCTGTTAAAGTGTAATAGAGAGCTAAAAGAGTTTTGGAAAGTTTTAGTAGAAGAAAAGTGACCGTAATCAAGCACGCACCGTGCCAAAAAGGATAGTACATGTCTCAAGGAGACTATAGATGTACTGCTTGTAAAACAATGTATTTACAAAAGTAATTTGGTTATTTATCGGTCTCTCCACTTTGATTATGAATTATTTTCTTGGATCTATTTCCAAAACAAGCAGTTAAACATTTCAAATAAATATTCTACTTAAAGACCAATAAATTTACACGGACCCCCCCCCCACACACACACTTAATGCATATCTGCAAATGGATATAACAAGTACAGAATTTTTTCCGATATACGAATATATTTCATTACATACAAAGATCCTTTGTATTTGCAGCTTATATCGAATAATGTTAAGTTAGATAGAATTAATAATACTAGAAAATGGAGGATTAGAATTTAATATTTATAGTAAATTTATTAATATTTATTATTAACTTATATGACGAGTTTAGGTATATCGGTGTGGTTATTTCCGTCTATAGAACGAGTGACGCGGAAGTATTAAACGAAATTGTTCAAAGTAAAAGAGAGTTGCTAAATACTTGTTCTTTCAAAGATTTGGATCATCCACTGTGTACGATCACTGTATCTTGTACCAAACAGTCTACACATTAGCGTACATTTATGGACAAAATTAGTTTTGGTTAAAGAGAGTAATACTAATATTTACGGTAATGTAATTTGTTAAAAACGGTCGTATATTTTGAATGCTGCGTGTTATATACCAAAAGTAAACGGCTCAGATATAAAAGCCAAAGGAGATAATTTTTAAGAACATATGTAGGGTCGTTTAACATTTTTTCATACGAACTGTCAATACTTTGTAGTCTATCCCACCTTTAAACCTAACTGTAGGTGGTACGTGAACTTTATCAGAAGGGATATGTCGGACAGTAACCATCATACAATTTTTCACACAACATTTCGATTGTCAGAAGGGTTAGATCGGACAATGACCATCGTAAAATTTATCACACAACGTTTCGATTGTCAGAAGGGTTAGATCGGACAATGACCATCGTAAAATTTATCACACAACATTTCGATTATCAGAAGGGTTAGATCGGACAATGACCATCGTAAAATTTATCACACAACGTTTCGATTATCAGAAGGGTTAGATCGGACAATGACCATCGTAAAATTTATCACACAACGTTTCGATTATCAGAAGGGTTAGATCGGACAATGACCATCGTAAAATTTATCACACAACGCTTCGATTATCAGAAGGGTTAGATCGGACAATGACCATCGTAAAATTTATCACACAACGTTTCGATTATCAGAAGGGTTAGATCGGACAATGACCATCGTAAAATTTATCACACAACGTTTCGATTATCAGAAGGGTTAGATCGGACAATGACCATCGTAAAATTTATCACACAACGTTTCGATTATCAGAAGGGTTAGACCGGACAATGACCATCGTAAAATTTATCACACAACGTTTCGATTATCAGAAGGGTTAGATCGGACAATGACCATCGTAAAATTTATCACATAACGTTTCCAGCGGAATTGGAGGATAAGTAGCAAATCTTTTTATTTACTTTTTCTTTAGTTGTGTTAAACTTTATAGGTGGTGGTAGTTTATTATTTTTTTACTGTTCACGTTTGTTAGTGAAAGAATCTCGGCTAGGCTTAAGTTTCTATTCACGTACTAGTTTAAATTACACCTGAAGACGACACAGATTGTTTAGTAGTCGAAACGATGTGTGATAAATTTTACGATAGTTATTGTCCAACTCAGCCGTTCTCATAACCTTCTAGTCTGTTGGGACGTGGAGACAGTGATAGTCTTTTCCATGTTTTGTAGGCAAGGGGTATTCGTTTTTAGGTTAGTTCCTGCATGATAGCCTTGAAAGATATTTTAAAATGTATTTAATTAAATGATCGAACCTCGTTAAAGCTTTCGTCACTTGATCAGTTCTTGGTTTCAACTGCAAAGATTTAACAATTCAGTTGTTAGTTTGTTAAGAGTATTCACGAGCAGTAGAGGTATAAACGACGGCACACTGACAGTTTAAAAAACGGTCGCGTCAGCGTGTAGCGGCGCTGTAACGAGGCTACAACAATAAAGATAATGGGGAAGACTAACAAATGTAGTGGAAACAGAACAAGAAGCAGCCAGTTATTAATTATCCGTGCTGCTGTACGATGTATTGCTCCGCGTTGTTGCACACACACACACACACACACACACACACACACACACACACACACACACACACACACACACACACACACACACACACACACACACACACACACACACACACACACACACACACACACACACACACACACACACACACACACACACACACACACACACACACACACACACACACACACACACACACACACACACACACAAACGCTTCTCTGTACTGTTCCAGTTTTATTTTATTTTCATTTTGAATTACCGCACCCCTTCGACCGCACTCTTAATCCCACCGTTTTGTACTTTATGCTATAACGACAAAATATAAATGTTTATTCGAAGGCGTTTCCGACTGATAGATATAACGTAATTTACTCACTGGTAAGGTGTCATGTGTGGTCAATAAATTAATTAATGCCTCCGTTTGTTTACGTTAATGTATAAATTTATTTGCTAGCAAGACTTCGTTTTCCTCTCTCTTTATTGAACCAAAGAATTTTTTCGCTACTAAGAATTTATGTTCTATTTAAGTTGAACTTTCCCCAATATAGGCCAGGAAACAATATCGTAGCTATATGATATTGTGTCATCCCACCGAATATTAGCGAATATTCTGGAAACTCAGCGGGGTATAAATACAAGTACTCAGGGGCGCTCAGAGTTATTGTCGGGCGAGTACACAGTGCGTTTCGATGTATTGTGGCGAAGTGTTATGTGTTTTATAATCGCGTGGAACAATTGTAATACATTTGTGTTTTATATTGTAACGCATCAAAATTATCGTTACATAAATATAATATCAAATACCCAGAATGAAGATCTACCATGAACATATCTAAGCCAATATAGCCAAACACACCAACAAGATGAAAGACCACACTAAAATGTAAAAGTCAATCGTATATCCATGGATAAATAATGTTGAAGAAAATAAGCACCGTAGAAGGAAGAAATTGTAATTGAATAAATCATCAGTATATCACAAAAGGAAAAGTGAACCAAACAACTACGTTAGCAACCAGGACCCAATAGATCAATAAGTGAGGGAAAAATATATAAGAATAGGGAAAAATATATAAGAAGAGGACACAATAAGTGAGGGAAAAATATATAAGAAGAGGGAAAAATATATAAGAAGAGGGAAAATATACAAGTGAGGGAAAAATATAAGAAGAGGGAAAAATATATAAGAAGAGAACACAACAAGTGAGGGAAAACATTTAATAAATAATGAAAATATTTAATGGTAAATGAGAAAACAACATTACCAGTGTGAAGAAGACACGATAAATAAGGAAAGTAGTTAATAAATGAAAAAAATACCCGACTAAGAAGATAATATTACAAGTATGTAGAGTACCAAATAAGTGAAGAATAATACCAACAAGGAAGGACCTGAAAGAAAACAAAGTGACCAAGAACAAAGTATTGACAATATAATAAGCAACCACAGACAATAATAGTGTGTTACTTACAGTGAATTGATTAATACCAAAATACCACGATCTCAAACAAACTAACACAAACAATGAAAGTGTAGTGTTTATAGAAAGTGAAAATAATAAGTAATAACAGTTATATACAACAATCTCAAATAAACAACACAGACAATTAGTGTATTATTTATGAGACAAAACGTATAATAAAGTAAAACATAATAAATATCACAAGTAAACTGAAATTCAGTACAAAAAATAATTGCTCAATTATGAAAGCAAAAGGAACTGCTTACCAGTAACTACCATGACTGACATTGAATATAAAATCTCTGCAAATCATACATTTAAATATCAGGAGAGTCGAATGTAAAGTCAATACAGAATGTAATTAGTACTATATAAGAAATAAGACAGCATGTATTAGATAAAAGAAACAATCAACCCAAACCAAGTGTAAATATCACAAACCAATAATCATCGTAAATATATACGGAAATATGCAAGAAACTAAACTAATACATATAAACATTGTTGTCATTCAGTAGAATACACATAACCTCAACTGAACAGAATCTGCAACAAAGAATCATAAACAACAATTAGAAAAACACTGATAAAAGTATTTACACAATGCAACAACCAAACTAGAATAAATAATAAACAGAATAAACCCAGTATGAACTAAGAAACACGAATATATACCTTAAATTATATAAACAAATCATAGCCAAATTACCAAACCACAGAGTGACTGACAGGATTACATAAAAAACTCAGTTAAAACTAATCAGGAAGAGGAAAATAGCATAACAGTAGTTTCAAGAATACTCAATACCTCTTTGAGGACCATTAACAAACATTAAATACATGAATTTGTGTAATAATAATAATAAACAATAATGCATGTCAGATGAAACTAGATGTAAGTAACAATCCAGCAGAAAATTGTGAATAATTAGCACAGCAGGGAATATTAAATACCCAAGATAAGCTGTAGACAAAGACTAAAGACAAATTAAAGGATGAAAATACATCCTTGATAAAAAACTAATAATAAAACAAGAGTGTCAATATGACAGGACACATAACAGGGTGTAATAAAACCATTCAATGTAAATAAATGAAGCTATATTAATAAATACAAAGCTGCACAAAAGGTGTAGTATCATTTGATGTACAAACCAAGAACAATAGAATTGTGTTAGAACAATATATGTTAGAACTGATAAGAAATAATGCATGGACATTTAAGGCCTACTCTACTGAAAATGCATTATGGAGTATTGTAAATATTATTATTTTAAGGAATAGTTGATAAGAAATAATGACTTTAACTATTATCAGTGAGTGATATAAGTATCATGTGATACTATAAAGTGGAAAAAACTTATATTTAAATAAGAACCACTAAAAGTGCATCGACGAAAGGGTAAATAAGTTAATCATGGACGGAATTAGTGCTTGAGTGGACTCAAAATAAAGAGCAGAGCATCCGAAATAACGTGATACCTTTAGTTTCCAAATCGGAGATGTATTAACAAAGTTATAAACAATCATAATTTTTCAATCAATTCCAAAAGAATTGATAGCGTCACTTTTGTACTCTCAAACCCAAAGCCAGATGCCGAGAAATAAAATTTCTTAATTTCTTGTGGCGTATGGGTACGAGATTAATCGATTTCCAGCCAATGAGAAACGCTAATTTCAACAGACGCCGGTCGAGGCAGCTAAGGAGAGCGACATTAAGAAACTGATCGTCAACGCCGACAGAACGCCTCTTCGACGAGAGTATTTTTTTTCAAAATGTGCGCGTTCCCCAGTTAGTAACAATTGTATCTAACCTAACTTATGTGTTAATAACCTTAAACGTGTGAAGTGTAACCAGTGATGTGAAATAGTGAAATATACCATTGCCAGTGTATAATATCGGCAATGATGAGTGAAATAATAAGGGAGTATTTAGAATTAACAACATTTAAATGAATTTTAAACAATTATCAAATAATAGTTTTTGTGTTGATACCACGTTAGTCAAGTACATGCATACGTGACTAACCTCAGTAATGATTATGAATTAACAAATTATTGAATAAAAGTTCTCAGTTTTATTTATTATATAAAATAATATTAATTTTAAAGAAGAATTGCAAATTAAATTATTACTTAACCAATATTGAAGTAAACACCCATAGATGCTGATTTGACTAAAACAATTACGAAAGACAATTCGATTATCAACAATAATTGAGAACTGTCAATAAGGTTAATGATTAACAAATGTGTCATTAGTTAATATTATGTGTAACTATAAGTTTTATAAAGATAATTTAAATATTTTCAATAACTAACCTAGAGGAATTGTCACTCTAACCTATCTGTTATTGAAAGGTACACAGATAATGCAGTGCTGTGCTTTCAAGTCAAGAAAGCCTAAATATTCTTAATTGCACTGAGATTATAAATTAATCATTATATTTTATTCTTTATAACCATTAAAGGAATTTTATTCCGATGCACAACAATTTTAATCGTATTGCACATACTATACCATAACCTGCAAAGTTGAAAGCAGGCGTGCCTGATACGATAGTTTACAATATTATAATTAAACTTTTTTCTAATTTTGTAACCACTCTCTATAATACGTCATTGTCGTATTTAAGCATTTTTTGTAGTAAGTATCTTGTATACTAAAAGAATTCACGATTTTGGTAATTATAAATAAAAAATCTAACCAAATCAGGTTAGAATAGTACGATATAAAGAATCAGTGTTACCAGCCCTGAGTTTTAAGAATCTCTGTAACAAGCTAAATTGTTTTTGATGTTTTATAAAATGTGTTAAAAGTTTTTAAATGAACTTTAATTATTGTTAATAAATTATCATTTCACATATAATCGAGTCAGTCCGTCATTTCAAGGTAGATTGTAATAACAACATATAACAGAGCATTTATTTTACAAATTGGCAGTACGGCAAATAAGCGGCCAAGATTTGAATAATTTCAAAACAGTATCATATATACAACAACTTTATTTACTTTATATCCACATACACACTAGTGGTAAATGTTGTATGGACTGTATTGTGTTATTTTCAGTGTATTACAGGAAGAAAGGATCTACTTTGGAAGGTTGACACCAGTAAGTAAGTGGTAAGTGACAGTTAAACTAACCAGTGCTTCGAGAAGAGAATTTGAACATTTGTTTTCAGCTTTCTAAGCCTTTTTGAGATATAATAAATCAATAATAGTAATTTTAAACCTATAATTAAAACATCTATACTCATTGTATTACAACGTGACGAATCAAACGTGTGACTTATTACACAATTGAATAGAGGACATCTATACTCCGTCTATTCGTCTAGTTATAATATTAGTTGACATTTTATTGCGTGTGAACAATTTTTATTTGATTTGTTGTTACAGACTATCTTGTTGATTACAAACTGTTTAATTGTGATAATTAAAGCTGGTGATTAGTGACTTAATTGGTGTCTTGTATTTTGTTTTCCACTGTAACATACGACGATCAGTTAGACCGTCGTAACAATATAAAGAAGTGCAATATAACTAGCACTACGTCTGGACAACATTTACCTTCTTTAGTTTATTAGAGTCTACAGTATTCTTCAGGCTATTTGAGTCTGTGTGGCTGGACATCGTGAAAATCGATCTAAACCTAGATAGATTTGTGGAAGCCGTGACTGTCTGCTTGAGAAGAAAGTTCCCTTAACACTATGTGCACGCATGTTCTGCCTAATATCAATTAACGTTTACCATTTTGTGATAGTGTTAGGTTATACACAAAAACAAAATAAAAAAGATTGTGTGGAATACTGAAAAATCATCATGAATCTGTAAGGTTCTATGGATTACTACTTGTAATGATAATTAGTCCACAAATTATGAACGTTTTACATATGGTAGAAAAATCGCATTGTTTTCTGTTACACAAAATACGATGCGTACACTTCAATACTACACAAAATAATACATAAATAATTCACTACACAGTAAATACAGTAGAGCATACTATTGTTATGACTTGGTCAAGTTTTTGATCAAATTGATTAAATTAATTTTATTTTTTGAAGAAATTAAATTTATTGTATGTGGTTTTATATAACCTCGAAACATCCTTTGTACTTCGCTGTAACAATGGCATCCAGATTCAGATTCAACTTCACTTTACATCACCTAGTACTTAATTTTCAGTTGCTTCTTACTCTTTTCTTCATTTGTGTTGCTACAATTTACTGTCTGCAGGCTGTTTGTTATACAGGTATTGAAACGGAACCGAAACTTAATTAAGTAAGAATACATATTTATCTATTACGGGTTTTTTACTACTATTGCAGAAATTTATATTTAAAATTGCAACAAAAAGCATTTTAATACTGGTAAAAATTTTCTGTGGAGTGAGCCTTTACAGTGGCTACCATTTTTTTTACACAAGTTGTATTTTCTTCTATATTTCCAGTAAATTTTCTAAACTTAGTTCTAATTTCTGTTTTGCGTCAAGTTGTTTGCTTTGGCTTCCTCTGAGTATTTTAAAAAATATTGCGGAAACTACGTTCTTGTAAACAGCCTTAAAGAAAATAATCCATTTAAGAGAGATCGTGAGATCTAGCTGGTCAAAGTCCGTTCCAATACATCGTCACCAAAAACGTCTCTCTGTGGAGTCCACCGTTGATTAGTTGTTCAATGTTCGACACGTAAAACTTATGTTGACACCGTGAATACCTTACTTCTTCCTTTAACACTAGTAAACTGCATCAGAATCTGTCGATACAATAATATGCTACAATAAGTATGTTTTCAAAAATTTAGAGCCAGCAATCCGAACCCTATTTCTGAGAATGTAAAAATTCTACACTACTCTACGTGACTGTCAATCAACAAAATTGTAGTCGTTATTTTTTAAAGGCCATTACGTGCCTTATCACACGGTTGTAATGTCAATTTCATTTCAGCCATAGACATTTGAAAGATCCAAGCCTCACCTGAGTAAAAGAATTTGTCTACGATTTAAGTGCTTTCTCGGAATGAATGTTTTGTTTAATATATTCACGTACAAAACTGGCTATGAAAGTCTTTCTCCCAGAAAATAATCGATCTTGTTTTTGGAATAATGTTTAACAAAAGACAAACTTTCGCCTTTTCTCAAAACTATTTTCATGGTAAGTGAATACACGTCACCACGTAAAGTAAGAAATAACAAAATTATTGTAAAAATCTATTTAAACAACTTCATACGTTAAAAAAATTAAATTAGCACACTGTATATGATACATTTAGAGAAATTGAGTATATTTATTACACAAAGTACTTAATAAGTAGTAAGTACGTAGTATATAACATAGTGTACTATATATACAATAAAGTACTATAGATTACAGTAAGGTATATTATATATTACACATCTTCTATTTCCGATTCCCACAAATACACATGCATACAGTGTGCACATGGTACACGAGTGTGCAGAAATTTGAAACAAATGTGACAAAAATAATTTTTGTAACACTACATCCGCCTACGAGCTAATTATTTATTTATTTATTGACTGTACACTATATACAGTCAGCTATACACTGTATGCTACATTAAGTATCTTGTAAGGAGTACTTGTTTGAATACTCTCCCTTTTATTTTTTACGTATTATACGATTGACTGTGCACGCAGTTTGTAATACATTTCTGCCTTAGGCTGAGGATTTCACAAAATTAATATTTTTGATCTTATCTATAGTCCAGTGGCTGGCGGTTTCCCTAAAGCTGATTCCAAAGGTTCATATAGGAAACAAAATTATCTTGTATGTTAGCAGCTTATTTCTACTGTTTACTATGACTGTCTGCCCACAACCAAGTTCAACTGTCTCAGTTTTATTGCCATTTACTTCAGTTTATTGAATGTATGTATTTTCCACGTCATGCTCCGAATAAAACTGACAGCTAATAACATGGAAAAGCAATGCCCTATACAAGATAAGAAACGTAATCAGATTTTATGTTAATCATTTGATATATATGCTATTAAATTATTTCTAGACCCATGTCAGAAAAAGAAAATACCTCTCTACTAAGCAGAAAACAACATTTATTTATTATGTGACCTAATTTTAAAAAAACCTATACGGATATATGGAATTCAACTGTGTTTTGGTGCTGTTTTTGACGTATTAACGGTTATCAAAAATAAGTATTATGTTTTTTTGATGCATAGTACCCTAGAAAAGTACGAGACCAACAAAATTCAAATGTTGCATTTAAACTTCAGGAAAGCTGCTGAAGCACGAAACATGTTGTTGAAGTCATTGGCAACAACTGCTATCAAGTCTCAATAGAAGAAAACATCTGTAGTTATTGAAGTGTAAAGCTTTAAGACACAAACGTTGAATCAGAGCGATATTCTTTCGAGTACAGGGTAAGAGTGAAACTATACAAATCATAAATAAAGCTAACGGTCACAAATAAGGAGCTCTTAGAGATAAGTTAAGTACAGTAGGTTAGGCTGGATCAAACCTTTTCATTTTAGTATCTGACTAGGTTGCAATTAAACTCTATAAAAAGTAAAACAAATGCTAAAAAATAATAAATTGTAAAGTACTGATTAAGTCATTTATCAAAAATCTAAGCTCTGAAATATTGTTTCAGACTAACAAAACCCTGCAAAAAACGATTTCAGTAATGGAGTAAATAAATATATATTTTTACATACACGTCCAAAAAAAATTATTAGCAATCTAAATTTCACACTTTTCTCTGTTAGAAACTTTGGCCGTTATGAAACGACTTTAAAATGAAACACGTAGTTTAGCAGCGCTTTGGATTATCTAGATTACAAACAGCGCCTTAGAGTAACAGGTAGCTGCAACTTGCAACTCGTAATTGCTACTAACCTACTTTGAATTGTACTTCACTGCAAAACTGTGTTCACTTTTCACATAAATATCTTAAGAAAAGCTATCGTTGAAGTTTCCATCGTTCCAAGTGGTATAATTCTTCCATTCTTGCTTTTTAACTATTCTTTTATTAACTCCCTTTATTATAGAATCAACATCATTTCCCGCTCTGTTACAAATATATGTATGTAATTCTTAACCTACATTATAATATATTGCAACAGATCAAACTTTATTATTCTAATAAGGATATTGTGAGTGTGTAGAAATCGATAAAAGTCTATTATGGAGGAGATGAAATATTATTTATTACATACAAATATTGTTTATAAAGATGTATAATGTTTTTTAAATTGTCATGTATTGATAGTATATTAAATTGTTTGTATTGTTCGATTAATATAAATCGCTTTTACTTGTTTGCTGCAACGTCCTCCTCTCGTCTCGTCGGTCCCGTCTCGTCGTCCTCTTCTACAGCTTCACTCCTTCCTGGTGTCCTCTTCGTCTCGTCGTCCTTGTACAGCAAGCGGCTCCAGCGGCGATATTCAGAGTCTCGTAGTTATGTTTAACTGCTTCCACGATATCTTGTAGTGTCTTTAAGTTCCCTATGCGGATACCTTAACTTACACGACACAGCACTGAATTTTATTTTAAATTTTACTTAATTATTTATCCTCTTGGTTCTTACCGCAAAACTTCGTTAAGAATTACAAGGTTTATAGTTTACTTTATATAAAATATTCCTACATTTGTAAGAGAACAACTAACTCTCTTACTCGGGCACAACTTCCCCTAGCAACGTCGACAGACAGACTGTGTTCAACCTAGCTCTGCAGCGTATGAATCTCACTGAATTTGGTGTAATTTGATAGGCCAAGCCCAAGTCACATGATTGATGGAACAACCAGATACACAAAATTCATGAAAAACTTTGTATAATTTTGCATAGTCCTGCATGGAAATTATCTACAATTATTATTACCCTATCATTGATAAGAGTTACACTTGAGTTTTGCTTTACTTAAAAAATCATATTTCTAAAATAATTACAAACCTCAGAGTATACACAAATCGAAGCTATTTATTTAAATAATTCCTTGTCAAATTTTCATGTAAATCGGTTAACTACCACTGCCGCTATATCGATCGCAGATTATCACACCCGCACACGCGCACCATTTCATACAAAAAATACATGCCAATATAGTACAATTTTTTATGAAGAGTTTGATGTAACATATATGCTTATCATTTTTTAAATACAAAACTTATGACTAAAAAACAAAATATTACACAAAACAAATTTAAACAAGAAAATGCTTGTCATTCATGTACTCTGATATAAACAGCATATCTTATCATCCTGTGTTCTGTTGCAATATCTTAATCTCCATAGTTACGAATCTATGAAACAATACTTACAAAAACGTGGTTATAACATTTTGGGTACATTTTTTAGACTCATTTTTTCCGTTGCATGAATATGTGCTCATTAGGGCACATACCTAATTTTATTTCTCTGTGGCTGACACTGAATTTTAAAATTTATTCTCAATTATTGGTTAGAACTCTAATTCTACATTCTCTATAACTCAAAGAGTAGTTTAATTGTAGATGGCAACACTTATGCAACTTTAGAGAAAAATATTGTTGTGACTCTTTTTAACTAAAATAACATAGCAATTTTCAGCTTTACTTAAACTGTAAAGGTGTAATGTAATGAAAACGCGCTGATATTTTTGTTAGCTGCCAGGAGCAGTAGCGTGGCCCAATGCTCGTCTCTGCTGTACATTCCCACCCTTACAGCCTGTAACCAATAATAATGTGGGTTTTCATTGTTATCCAGTGTTTTGTAATAATTATGATTAAGAACGCTTAATGTAATAAGAAGATTATGTAATAATCTTAGCCTCAAGACGAACAGAAGGATGTAGAATGTCATGGATAAGGTGAAACAGGTGAATTGATAGGAGCCGTTGGGTAGAAGATCATCCATATATACGTAGGAAGAACCATAGATCCTTAAAATACAAAACTAGGAAAGACACTAAGCTTACGTTTTATGAGACTATGGCTGCACTGGTAGCGCTGTATGGGAATGAGACACAAAGTGAGACAATGGGTACTTTCACAGAGGTATGATGACGAAATGGGTGAAAGAACATAAGTGAGTGGGGTAAGTGGTTGAGTGGTCAGAGAAGCGCACGCGAACGTAATTTGTGTGTGTATGTATTGGATGAAAAATGAATTGCATATGGTTTTATTAGGATTGTTAGTTTTATTTGTACATAATAAGCTACATGACGGTAATTAGAGAATGTAAGAAATATGTTGGATTACATGTTGTAATCACATTCTCGAGCATTACTGTAAGAAGTATCTACACATAGCAGTTCTACGAGAGCAATTCGAAAAGTTCGCGGCCTCCCACATAAACATATGTGTAGCGTTTCAGTGTTTTACTCCAGCGTAGTGCCACATCCGTCCCACGAACAGCTGTGAAGCGTTAAGTCATTCTGCTTAATTGTTGCTAAAAAACAGCTGTGTAAACAAAATCGTGTCGGGGTTATCTAAGTGTAATGTTGAAAATGGAGAAAATTAAACATCGTGCAGTGATCAAATTTTTTGTTAATAAAGGTTTAACGACAACAGAAATTTTTAATGAGATGAAAAATGTGTTGGGTGCTGCGCCTTCATTAACTACAGTGAAAATCTGGGCTGCTGAATTTACACGTGGTCGTGCAAGTTTGGAAGTTGACTCGTGTAGTCAACTACAACTTCGCACACGGGGCGTCCGAAAAAAGCCACTACACCAGAAACCATCAACCAGAAATCACACCAGGCTTGTGTAACTTATATTCAGCCTTAAACACTACCGAGACTCTTATAACGCTCTCGTAACAGTAATTCTCTCTCCGTGTATTATTGAATCAGTAGTGTCTTATCTGCAATTTGTAACACAAAACGTTAACTTTTTGTGTACGATTGACTGTCTTGGACAGCTGCATAGTGTCTTAACTCTTTGCAGGTTACGATTTATATGTACTGTAAATATGATAATTACTTCTCGCTTTGTGATTACTGCATTTCTTCGATTTCTTTATGGAAGTAAACCGCATTCCTGACAAACGTTTGATAACTTCTCTCATAACACGTAAATGTACCAGTCAGCTTAAACTTTCCCATATTTTATTACCTACCAGCTTATAAACAACTTTAAAACTGTAGGCTACACAAAACAATATAAAATGTATGTATAAACATTTAATATACAAATATCTTTTTTTTAAATTTCACGTACATAAAATTTGACTTTTTTAAATGTTATTGTTAACTTTATTAAAAATAAAAGTAGCAGAAAGAGAAAACACAGTGAAACTAGTTCAATTAATTATAAATGAAATCGAAAAGTATTCAGGCGTAAAGAAAGTAAAACACAAGTGGTTTGCCTTCAACTTTGCCTTTACAAACCGACTAATACTATCTTCTGTATTGTTTCGTTTATACAACAAACAAACTTTCATATCTATCTACTAAACAGTTACACCTGTATAATTCTTATAAGTTTTAAGTTCATTTTCTTTTTCCAAGTTCATACAAGATTAGTTCAAAGATTAGTTAGGCGCTCACTAGTCCCTAAAACTATACACCATAACAAATAGCGATCGCGCGAACACTAATGTTATAGTATTGTTACACGAATGCAAAAAACATTTCCCACCAAATCATTTTTTGGTTCAGATGAGATGATATATACCCATAAAATATTTTACTGTATGGTGTTCAGTCTGTTTGTAAAACAATCTGAAAGAGCCCCACTGTCTACCAAAAAATTTAAAAAATCGTGTTCATTATATGTTGTATGTCGGAAATTAAGTAAATAGCTTACGTTTGTTGGCTGGTTTTTCAGTTGTAAAGAGTTTTGTTCACAAGTAACAGTATTCATTTATATATAAATGAATATATATATTTGTTACTTTGTTTAGTAACAAAGTTTTCAAAAATATATGTTTAGAGTGCCTTAAAACGCCGAAACTTTCAAGGAAAAGTTCAGTTCGTTTGAAGAACAAGAAATATGGATATAGAAGAAGTCAATAAGGTCAGGAAAAACAGATATAAAAACAAACTTGTGTAAACCAATATAAGGGAAAGTGTATGTATTTAAATATTTAAAAAGAAATAACATTTTTGATTTAACGAGAAAATGTAAAATTCTAATCTATATGACGAACGTAAATATAATTATAAATTGCTAGAAAATACAGGATGATAGGACATAAACAATGAAAAAAACAGAAGAGAGAAGTTTTATCTACTTCAAACGAAAAGATCAAAGACAGATGCTCCTGGCTGTTATTAGTCATAGATAAATGTGTCATTAACATAACAGAAATATTAGAGATGGTTATTACTACTTATTATTTTCTTTTGTCTCAGAACTAGCATCTAACCAAGAGACCTACGTTATTTAATTTTAACAATCAAAATGTAACTGTTTCAAAACACAGCATTACTTCATGGGAAGGAGAGTTCGTGAGATTCGCGACTTCAACGTAAAGATAAATGGAAACAGGAAGAAGGGGTGAAAATAAGTGGATGATTCAAGTGTAAAGATAGTGTAAATGTAACGACTTTAAACCACTGGGAAGCCAAATGAAAGTAGATCAAAATTGTTGCAAATAAAATAAGCAGAATTAAAATAAAAAAATCATTTCGTAACTCTTGTTTCCGTATGGCTTTCAATCATGGACGGTTAAGTAAACGAGGTTAAGAGGCTTTTAAAACATACTGATGAAGAACAACACACAGGTTTTCGTAAAAGGAATACTAGAGTAAGCAATGAAGCGATTAAGAGGACAGGTAAAAAGTAATGATTTTTAAAAACCCTTGAAAAGAAGATACATCATTGTTGTAGCTACATTGAGCTAAGAGTCAGAGAAATGTTTACCAGCCGGTGGTCTAAAAGAAACTCAAAATTAATTGTTATGCGGATCTACTAAGATAGAACTATAAAAAACATATTCGTCTAGCCTGAATTAAAAAATCAAGCACTTGAAAAATGGATTTGGATGAAAGCGGTAACATATAACTTGTTTTAAGGTACAGTATGAGCTTGTTTTAAGGTCCAGAATTTCTACAGCTGTAAAACAAATACAAGGCCTAAAATCAAATTGATTAATCTGAATTAAAAAAGTGAATTTGTTTATGTAGTTGCTTTAAAATAATTTTAGGTAATTCAAATCAGTTAAATTATATGAAATACAATTCATTTTACTTTAATAAATAAAAATAAACTGTACTTTTCTACTGAGACCTAAAGTCCGTGTAAAGAGGGATGGTAAAAACAAAGCAAACGTTTCCAAGTGTCGGAAAATTATTTTGAAGTGGATAGTGCTTAAAAATCAAACTAGATGCAAGTTAAAAAAAATGGACTCTTCCTTTCGACTCAGTGTTCTGCGATCATCTTAAACTTTTGAATTACGGTGGTAAAGAAAGAGATTCTTCTTCTTCTTCTTCACTTCATGTTTTAGGCATTCTGCCTATTACGCTTCTCACATTTCTTTGGTCTACCTAATTAAAGAAAGAGATTGATAAAAGAAATTGTGTGAGAAAGCCAAGACTACGGTCTTTGGACCAAGTAACTGCAGGAACAAATATACAAGGATTCTATACAGAAGTCAACGTCTTGACACCAGATTACAGCCACCACCAATCAATCTCCGGGTTGAGGTTGAACTAATAATTTGGCGGAGTAAATATTTCAAATAGATGGTTAACGCAGTTGGAGTTCGATCCAGCCATCATCACACCTTTGTATTTAGTAAAAATTGAAAAGTAAATGTAGAAAAATTTTACTCTGAGAATAATTTATATTACAAAAATAGATCAACAAAAAACCTATTCGGAAAGTTCAAAAACTTTTAGCGAGCGTAGACGGTGAAGAGTACAAGAGAAGTAACAGAAAAACTTACTTAAACTATAAAAATTTGATTTCTCACCAAACTGCAGATGATCACGTCTGTGTTGTACTGTACTTACCTGAAACACAAGAATACAATCTATTAGCGTAAAGAAAGGCATACAGGTTTAATGTAGGCCTACACACAAACATAAGCAAATTTTAATTATCGTATATACAATCTCGTTATTTTTCATCGCTGTAATTTACAGAAAATTTATTTTAATAAAAACTAGATAGGTACTGCCAAAACAGTATTTTATTTTGTGATTAGTAAAAGTAGCCATATTAAGGTTGTTCAAAGCTGAGCCTTTAGTCTAAACAGCGAAAGAAAGTCACAGCCACAAGTTTTTCAGTTAACATTGTACCAATGTAATTTACGAGCCGAGCTATTATGCCGCACGTTGGATGCGTCAATTTGTACCAATATAACTTTATTTAGTATATTAAAATTCGTTTACGGTTATTGTTCACTGTTCCCGCCGTTCGCTCTCGCCTCGGCGTCCAAAACCAGTGACGTAATCGGAGCTGCCAACTGCCGCTCCGTCCGCTTTGCTGTGCTGTCGTATCCTTTAATTTTAACAGTAATAATAATGCAAAATAAAACCAAACAGATGTACTCCTTTAATCAATCTTTATTCAAAAGAATTGGTCAATTACGTTTCTCGTTTTTCTTTATTTTAATAACAAATTGTGACAAAATTATGTCGTCTTCATTCATAAGTTGGTAAGTTGGAATCAACCTCAATAATGATGCTTGTTGTTTTTATTTTATTAAATAAAATAATCTCAGGGCGTATTCGGTCCGAATATTATGGTCAAACAATTAATACAACTCTTAAAATCAAAATACAAACTTTACAAGAGAAGGATATAAAAAGGTTTTGATGTTTATAGTGCAAACTAGTAGTCGTGTGTGTGTTGTCCACAGTTCTAGCTTATGAACAATTTTAGATATTTATTAGGTGTCGTTCAATTTTTTGGTATTCAAAAGGTGTAATAATTAATTTGTGTTATCTCTAAGTGTTCTTTAGTGTTGGTGTATTATATTGTATGTGGTTTTTTATTGTTTAGTTTTCTAAGTGGTTCGTGTGCTCGTATGTGGGTGTTCTTGTTAAATAAGGTTATAAAATTATTCATATTCACCCAGACCCTCTTCTTTTATTCGTCCAGGACGAAGATGGGGTCCAAATCTTCTTTAATTCTTCTTCCGGGATTTGAATTCTTGCGAATTGGTGTCTTGATGTTCTTGGATTCCCCTAATGTTCTTCAATAACTGTCCTGATTCGTTTACTATGTTTAGTATAGGTTTACTCTATTTAAAATATAATTAGCTAAGACGTTATAAAAACGCGTCTGTCATCAATGATGGTTGTTAAAGAAGTCCCATTTTATTTATCTGAATTTTCGGTTGCTAAGGTAAAACTTGAAATCTGGTTGGTTGATTCAGATATACATTGTCATACAAATTCATTGTTTTATTGCATGAACTTGGCCAAAACTTTTAAATTAGTATAACTGTGTTATAGTAATTAGGAATTTAAAACTAATAGCATAATTATTTTGGTTTTAACATTTGTGACACATAGACACCAAACATGCCTATTTTTGTTTAAGAAATTCTGATGTTACATTTTTGCTATTTGAATTTTCTTAAATAATTTAAAACTGATTATTTCGATTCCATATTTATACTATTAATTATAAACCTATCCATATTACAACATTTGTTTTATAAAATTCTAAATGTATTTCCTAAAATTTACAAAATTCCAAAGTTTTTATAGGACTAGGTCTTGACATGTTAAATTTTTATTTTCTGTTATTGTAACACCTATTAACTATGCAACTACCATCAAAACTACTCCCTATAACTATATTAGTATTATTATTTAAAATTACAACAATAGTTATCACTGGAACATCATAAAAAACATAATTCACATTTTGTGATCAAACAATCTGTATATGCCTGGTTACATAAATCCTGCATAAGACATATCATCCACTCATTACCTAACAAAATTATAAATAACATAAACACAACTTCATTCTTACTTTCAAATATTGAAAGAAAATGTTTAATCATTTAATAATGATTTTGTATCTCTCTATTTGTCTTAGACAGTTCAGCCATTGCTGTACTAAGTACTTTTACTGGTTTTTCTTTCTTGTCATATACATTTGATAATTATTACTTCTTAAGCCTTGTTTACACATGGATTGGCATTTCTATCTTTTTGTCCATATTTTATTATTTGTTTTTTATTACACAATAATCTATTCTTTGATTGTACAGTATTTATTTTATAACATTAGGTCCACCATTAATCACACTATTTTAATTGTATGTTTCCATGTATATATAATGATTGTGTTCTTGTATTATTCAAATATATTGGTTAGTTAACATTACATTCTATTGTATATTTGGGCCTATTATCCCTCAATTTGTATTTTGATTATTTCTATATTGTATGATACATTTAACAAAACAATTTGTTTACTGATAGTAATGGTCCATAATGCTGTCTGTCTTCGTAAGTATTATTATTGTAATTGGTCAAATTTTATCTCATCATCTGGGTATTTTCCATCACTTTACCTAAACATTAATTTGGGTACGGTCAGTTATAGTCTAAGTTAGTTTAAATTTGTCATTTGTTCATCTTCACTATCATTTTTAAAAGATTCTTCTTGTTAAGTTTCTTATCCATGATCTTCATTAAATCTGGTACGATATCAAGCTATGCCAAAATGTAATGTTACAACATTTAACGTTAGCCATTGAAAGATAATAAGAATAAAAATTGAATGTTAACTATTTAGGTCTAAAAACTTGACTGTGGAAACTATATAGGAATTGTATTCAATAATTAAAGAGATAAATGACAGCCTATAGTTTATTCAAGAAATTTAAGAAGCTGCACGTTTCTCAATATAGTTTCCAGATACAATTGACGCTTCTTCCACGGAACAATTGGTCTATCTTAATGCGGGCAACAACAAAATTAATTACTCGGACAGTAATTATATTACAACTACAGTTTACTCGGACAGCCAGTGCGCAAGTAACATCGCGACGGTGTACACCGGTTAAAACGCAACGCGAACACATCATAGTGTGACAGTGCGTGCTCCTCTGTGTTTTTAGTGTGTTTTAATATTTTTGATGCTTTAATGTTTTAACTATTGATATTAATTTTAATTTATTATATTTTGATCTTAATGTCTGACGTTCTTTAAAGAGAAATTATTCTGAAGATGGGGCATATGCCTCGAAACGCGTCAAGTTAAGCGAAATTACAAGTAAGTCACTCGACGGATTCGGTAAGCAATTATTTATTTAAAATTAATTACCTTGAAACTAAGGCATTTTTAGTACGTCCTTGTTCTGAAACATAACTCTTTGTTCCTGTGATGCCCAAACAACATGAAGTTAGACGGAGCGTGGTCTTAACTTTAATGTGGACATAGCAGGACCTTCCGGCTTAATTTTTCAACGGTTCCAAGTGCCGATAATGTAGTGCAAAACGGCGTCTTTATAACAGAAGCTAACAGTGGTACAGAATCTAACTGGGAAATCAAATGATACGAACTTCGCGATGACAAACGCATTATATGGAAAGTTACATTAAACGAAAAGAAAACCGATACACGGGAGACAAAAAATTCCCAGTGAACTAAAAAAACTAATAACCAAAATAAAATGACAAAACAGAATTTTGAATTTAAACAAACTGATAAGGACATACACGAAAGAACATAAGAGTAAAAGAAAAGTAAGTATCTTGTGATAGATATAATATAGACCAATACGAGCCTTAACTCACTACGCCTCCCATTGATGGTGCGGGCCGGCTTGCGAAATCTTTTAAGTACGCATGACCATCTACCAGTGTTTAAGATATAATTGAAAAGTAACTGAATGTTGTTCTAGTCTTCGTAGATTAAGAAAAGGCTTTTGACTCGTGAGATATGGACA
The DNA here is from genome assembly GCA_034769895.1 of Magicicada septendecula. Lineage (NCBI taxonomy): Eukaryota > Metazoa > Arthropoda > Insecta > Hemiptera > Cicadidae > Magicicada > Magicicada septendecula. The sequence continues at coordinate 121,468,333 of CM068375.1, forward strand.
GTAGACCAAACACTATGGAACTGCGGAGTCGACATAGTTAATTGATATAATGTATAAGCTATATTCAACAGTCTATTTCAATGAGATAATAAGCGTCATATTTGACGATGAAAAAATGATATAAGCGGTGTTCTCTCAGCAAACAAATGTGATAAAATAATTCGACTGTATGAATAAATGACATAATTTTATCTAAAATTACTTGGTTGCTACTTCTAATTTTTGCAACTTTTTGTATCAAATTTGGAAGAGATTTAAAGTGGGACACAGAAGAAAATAGACCTGTTTGGGAAGAATGGGGCCGAGGGAAAATAAACTAACGGAAACGAATACAGAAAATAAAGACAATATTATATGAGGAATAATAATTTGAGGAAAGAAACATTAAAAATATGGATGTAGAAAAAGACTCTATATTGTGTGTGTGTTTCATGTATATTTACGTATTTAAATTCCTTATGAAGAAGATGCAGAGCGCCATTTCTTGAATAATAGCCTGTCACCCACAAAATAGAAAATAGTAACACCAAGTCGGAAGCATTAAAATGTATTCATCATGAGGTTCTAAAATATACACTACAAGTAGTTATTATGGGACCATGTAATTTGCACAGAACGTAGATGTGTAATTAATGTCTATAATGTAAGTGTATCTACTGGGAAGTCTATACTTTTTGTCGTGAACTGCGAATAAGAGGAAAGATTGCCTTGAATAATCGTTTTCTAGATCAGGTGAAAAGTTTTAATTATCTAGGATGCGATATGAGTTATATCGCATCTAGAAAAGAAAATACATAGAATTCAAAATATGGGAGGTACAATTTTAAGAACGTACCAAATAAAATCAAAAGAAATCAAAAGATCAAAAGAAAGGTACCAATCAACAATTTATTGAAATTTTACAGAGTAACGCCTGTTCATACTCTGTTATATCGTAATGAGGTTTAGACATTAAAAAATAATATTGTAAACATATTCAGGCTGCAGAGATAAAATCATTGCGCGCAGTGGCAGGATATACATTATGAGATGGTAAAAGGAATGATGAAACAGGAAGGAACCGAGTAAATTTTCAACAAATGAAAAGTAATAGAGTATCGCGCCAAATGGAAAGACAATATAATAGGCAGCCAGTTAATGGCATTGGCAAAAAACCTTGGCAGTTCATAGTAAGAAATAAAAGCCTAGGACGACCAAAGACAAGATGGACACAATATACCTGTGAGGCAGGAACGGGTGTAATCAGTTCCTAATCCCTGAAGTAGATGACGATGATGATGAAATACTTGCCTATATAACGGTTGCAACATGACATAATTATAAAAAAACACAGACTATAACAGAATAGAAGAGAATAACAGAAAAGGAAAGAAAAACACTCATAAGTATGAACAATAAATGGGATAGAGTCACTAAAACTTATCGAATCTGTCTTCTGAATCAGAGGGTTTGAATCTTTTCAGTCTTGGCACTTCAAACGTGTCTACCGTTAGTTAGAACGTTAACACGTTTTCCAAGTCTCTCGGTATGTTTGGCACTTTGGCAGAAATGATTGCACATCTTGATTTACCTCACGGAAGGCACAGGACAGAATGTCGCGCTGTATAATATTGTTGGGGCGTACCAAGGTGAGTCGACCTTTTTCTTAATAGAAAGTGGTTCTTATACCTTTTTCTGAAAGCGCTAGATTACGTAAATCTTTGAATTCATTGTCGAACCCCACAGCTTTATGCTGTACAAATCCGTCTCGGTATGGGTTTAGACAGTAGCTTTCGACTAGCTTTGTGACAATTGGCTATCAGTGAGTTGAACCGGCGGCCAGGTTTACTTTCTCACGGTGAAAGTGACTTGCAACGACTTAGCTCTGTTGACTTTTGTGCGCCATTTCTTCATCCAAGGTTGAACGCAGGTCAGATGAGTTTGTAGGCTATAGGAAGCTACCTTCGGGTCAGGATGGGTGGCAATTATTATGTAGCATTTCATCGGGTGTGGACTACATTGTATTTATATGAGGAGGACAGGATGAAAGGCCGGTCTAGATTGGAGCTAGACCCTATTGTAGTATGCATCAGAAAATGTGCTTTGACGGTAATCACAACATTGTTAAAAATGTAACAAGGAACAAGGTGACGGAATGAAGACAAGAATAGAAAGCTAGCAAAGCAGTATACGGGACGGACACATGGAAGCAGTAGGGAGAGGACGAGTAAACAAGAAAGGGTTAGAAGCGAATAGTAAATGAACTGGTTGCTTTCTAATTAAGTTGGGTGCAAGCAGATCTAAGCCACACGTGCGGCGATAAACAGGGGGTTTCAGTTCCAAATATATGTCCAGTGTACAGTGGTTACACTGGTGTCCATTGTTTTCTCAAAGATTACTTCTCTTGTATCTAATAATATTTCAACTCCGTCTCTTCATCGTAGTCTTTATCAATTAATTTTCCATCTTTTATGTAGTATCCGTATAAACCGTTTTTTGTTTTTTCTCCTTTCGTTCATTTTTTGTTTAATACCGAAATAATTATTTCAACTCTGTTTTTAATAGTGTCGTTATTAACCTGTAATATTGCTATTTTAATAAGCTACACACGAGCGTCATCACAGCGTCGTCATAAATAGTTACTTTCAATGGAGGGTTTTCTATTTTTAAGATTTCTATCACAATGTTCAAGACTTTGGAGCCATAAACAACCGTATTATTAATGCAGGTGTATACCTTAAGCTTTTATTGAGCCCTTATGTTGTATCCCGTGTATCACAACGTGTTATTACCTTCTGTATAACAGATTTGTTTACCTTTTTCATCACTAGTCTTCAGTGCTTCCGAATAGTTATATTCTTTTATACTCTTTGTAGTTCCTTTACCATTAATCAAAATTTTCCCGTCATCAATAACTACATACTGAATACTGTTTCCCAATTCCAATCTTCAAAGTCTTATTAGCTTTTTTGTCATACAGGATATGCCTTGCATACCCTTAGCAGAACAACTTGGTAATCACTATGTACAACTGTAGGTATACAATTTCATTTTCCAAAGATTCTCATTCTGCGTTCAATGTTTAAATAGCTAACTCACACACATTGAACAAAAGTGTTTTAATAGATTTATAAGAACAATTTTTAAATTAAACACATGCTTAACCCGTTGCAAAATATAAATGGATTGTTATATTTGATGTCATAAAATTATTAACAAAAACACACTCTAATAGAAATGTAAAATTTCTTGGGGTTATCGTACGTATATCTGGTCCTGATTAAATTAAGATATTTGCAGGCGTAACAAAGGCTCAAATTAAACGTTCCGGATGTAATGAAACGTACCAGACTCGATCTGGAAGTCAGTAATACGTGATTTCATTACAAAGGAGGAGAACGCAGCTCTTGTACACACAGCGAGTGACAATACAAGACTGCGGTGTTTTGCCGGGTTAAGCGTTTTAGAAGAAAATTTAATTTAACATAAAGTCAATTTAATGTGGTACGAGATTAGGTCTCCGATAACGTCAATGCCAGAGTTAGAATAGAATAAATACACAAATAATTTGCAGAATAATAGTTTCGTAAGAAAAAGGATTCTCAGTATTATTTCGTTATTTATTGTACCATTTACGTGTACAATGAAAGTGTGAGCTCAAAATATAGTCAATATAACCGGACCGGTGGTAACTTCAATTAATCTTACTCTCTACTACCAATGACTGGTAATATTAAAGAAACAAATCCCTAAAAAACTAAGGGAATCCAAGTTTCTAATGCCTTAGATCCCTTAGAATCCCATTTATCTAAGCTTCCACTTTCCGCACATATTTTATTTTTATTCTTTTTATCCGCTTCAATTTCTCCACTGAACATCAGGTAAGTTTATTTGTTCCTGCTATCAGTGTTTAGCCACCTTTCTATCATACCTATTCTGTTGAGCTGGTATAGAAACACCTCCCAAAACAGTCTGCTTTCACAAATTCTGTGATCGTGTAGTAAACTAAATGTCTGATTACAAGCAAGCAACCCGATTATCGACTGCACAGACTATCAGGGTCTCTTTGATGGCAGCGTTTCAAAGGCGATCTCCCATTGTACACCTCCCACGGGGGCACCGAAGAAATATAATTTTCTCCGCCTGACGTCTGGTAAGATATATTCTAGGTTTCCGAGTAATACGTTAGAGACTATATTATATCGATTACTATACACAATTTTTATAACAGCTTCTTTAAAGGTTTATTCAGAGCGTGGTTCTAATCGTGCCGGAAGATAATTAAAATTTCCTCCATTCTGTAGCCAATTCGGGAGCAAAGTCATTAAAAATATCGTATCATATTCTTGCGTAATTAAGTTTATCTTTTTAAAATATTGGTTCTGACAAATCTTCTATCGAAAGTTCAAAATAAAGTGCTCTGTGTATGATGTGTTTGTTACTTTTTTGGGTACATAATTTTAGAATTCTTTAAAGTCAAACTTCAAAAACGATCGTTAACCAACACTAGACAATAAATAAAATGTCTGTTGTATCCTTAAAATGTCACTTTTACGCATGCGTACTTAAAATAAGGCAATTTAGAAATTAAAACCAACAAAAAAAATGATTTATATAAGAAACTGATTTGTAACTATTTATTTATTAGATGTATCTACAATACAATTATTCACATTGGAAAAGAGAATATTCAGAGAAAAAATGTCTTTATTTTGAATAACTGCAATATAAGGAATGATAGATTTGTACCAGGACACTTTGCTAGCACAAACAATATTATAAAATTTTATAAGCTGGCATAACATGTGCTCCGAGTTACAAGAATATCGACATCAGTAATCGCTTTGAAAGTGTTTTACGAACAATGGCCTAGGCGTAGTTTCTAACGTACAGTTTACATCTTTCTCGGGGGTTCTATAAATCACATTCAAGTTACTCTCAACTTTATTCATGAACAACTGTATTCATGATACAAACATTTATTGAGAAACTACACACACACACACACACACACACACACACACACACACACACACACACACACACACACACACACACACACACACACACACACACACACACACACACACACACACACACACACACACACACACACACACACACACACACACACAATTTGTACGCACGCGCTTGAGTGTGTAGGCTTTAAAACGTTCTTCACCGATTTTGACTTCCAGAGTAATTGGAAATTATTTTGTTTAGCATTTACTCTTGTATAATAATCTCTCTCTCTTTCTCTCTCTCTCAACGCCTTACATAATATTGTCTCTCTGTTTTCTAAAGAAAAGAATATCATAGTATTTCATATAATAGCGAAGGATGTATCCAAAGGACATTTAGTAGCTTTACCCAGCAGATTATATTATAGTTCCCGTAACTTCCATGACTAATACATAGGGCCTACATCTGCTACTACCATACCTATTTTTAGGTATATGTAATTAGTATTATTTCGTACCTTGTTTAATCTTGTTTTTCTAGCAACTAAGCCAAGTTTATCCTTCTGTAGGCAGCCAGCCATCTCCATCATTTCTACCCTTTTTACTCGTCCAATATTCACGCTTTCGCTCCATAAATCACTACCTCCTACCGTTGAATCGTGTACGATTCTTATTTATGTTTTGGCATATTTTTACTCCATTTAGTCAGTCCATTTTACTGCAGTCCTCTCCTGCGTTGTTTCTTCTTTCCCTTTACCATTCTCACTGTCACACTACTACTTTGGTACTCATTACTAATGTTGTCTAACTTTTCGACTGTGTATGTGCGTGTGTGTGTGTATGTGTGTGTATATATTACAATATTATACTGAGATCCAACAATACTATAATATACTATAATGAGACAACAATATTATATAGTATATTCCCTAATTATAGCCTAAACATATCACGTAGCTTTTGAAGTTCCAGTATATTATTTGAGTTTACAGCGCAGAGATATTTTGTTTATCGCCATTGATCTACATAACCTGTTTTCCATATTCTCTTTATAGTTTTCTGCCTTTCCGTACTTGGTCATCTGCAAACTACAGGCTTATCACCAGCAACGGTTCCCAAAACCGTATATGCCTATTTGTTTTTTCAAGTTTTAAAGGTTTTTTTATTTCAATTTTTGCAAACTGGTTCTAAGAACGGCCCACATTGCCCACCTCTGCAAGTAGGTGAAAATGTGTGAAAGTGACAGTAATTTCAGCTTGACCGTCTGATAGTACCATGAACTCTAAGCTAGAGTCAGAGTTACGTTTCTACTCCGTGCAGGTTAGAGGTTTGGCTAGGGAAAGAAAACCAGGAATATCAGTCAACCTCTATGTTGGAGGTAAAATCACAATTTCTCCTAAACCATTAACACTAAAGCCTAAAAGGAGTTACTTTCTCTCTCTTGTGTGTGTGTGTATGTGTGTGTGGAGTAGTAGTAGTAGTAGTAGTAGTAGTAGTAGTAGTAGTAGTAGTAGTAGTAGTAGTAGTAGTAGTAGTAGTAGTAGTAGTAGTAGTAGTAGTAGTAGTAGTAGTAGTAGTAGTAATAGAGTTGCCATGTTGAATACAGGAAATTAAATGTTGAATAAACAGTTAAATTGTAACTGCGCTAGAATTTATAAGTTATAGATATTTAAAAAATAACAAGCAAGGGTCAAATGCTTATCAAATTTCCTATTTTGTTTGTATTAACTTTTACAGTACAGGAAAAATATTTTAGACATTATAAACAAGATGTTAAAATTTACAAAGATTTCTCTAAAATTTCCATATGATGCAGGAGAAATGATTAAATATGTACAGACATTTATTAAGAACGAAAACTAAAACAACAAAACAGATATTTGAATATCTAAGAAACATGAAATTTGGATGGCACAAAGGAGTACAGAAAGCCTTTAATCAGATCCCAAATATGGCGAAAAAACAATTACGAACAGTAAAAAGGACACTAAAATAATAGAGGAATTCAAGCTGGAAGAAATGACAAGGGAAGCGAGCTGAATAACGAAGAAACGAGAAATATCAGAAGTGAAAGGATGAAGACTACTGCAAAAAGTGGAAACTGTGCAATGCGGTCCGAAGTAGCCTTAATCAAAAAATGTTGATACTAAAATTAATATGAGTCAGAAATATAAACTTATATACGTTTTACATGTCTCAAGTACATAAATCAGTGATATTCCAACGTGTGAATTAAGAAGATTCTAATTTATTAATATTCATATAACTCGTCTTGCAAGCCAAGCTCAGTTACATGCACTTTTAAACCCAAATCCAATACCACACGACACTCTTTGAAGATCATCGTCACACTGCTGAGTTATAACTGAATCATTGTCATTTAATAACAACTTCAAAGGACAATTGAAACAACATTAATACAGCGTATTCCAGCCCTTTAGCTGATGGTCAATGTGGGATCAAATGTTAAACGTAACGGGCAATAAACTGTACAACCTTAACATTACATGCGTGGGGTTTGTCAGTGTCCACTGCCGAATAACCGTACGTTACCACTTTTCTAATCCATGTCTTATCAGAGCGAGGTCACCAGTTTGTGACGGCTTTATCTCGTATAATGGAACACAGTCTCGTTATTAACAAGCTGTCGGTGAAATACAATTTATATCGCTTCACTGTTGCATTCACCATTCTACACTAAGAATATTCCAGATAATTCCGTATATCAACCCCTTCCTACTACACAAGCATTGATGAAATTGAATTATAAATTTATTTCCGTGCTGTCAAGTTAATGTCAAGGGTCAACTGTCCCGTCCGTCATACAACTATTTTGTTTATTCCTCTTATCAGTGCTACGACACCTGACGCTTTAACCTTCGCGAGAATGATCCATATTACGTTTTATTTTTGTGTGTGTGTTAAACATTAAAGTTGTTATGTAAGGATAATACTGTATTATGTTAAAATTACTTATATTGCAATGGCCATTCTAATTGCGTATGGAATGTAGCAGAGAGTAAAAGCATATGAAAGCATATAAAGACACTGTGTGAATAAGTAGAGATTGCAGGTTTTAACATTATTAATTAGTTGATAAAGAGCATTGTTAAAAATGTTAGTTTTAACTATTTTTAGGCTTGTGAAACAACTTTAAGTGCTTTGAAATGGTGCATAATGATGCTTAGCCGCGTGTGTTTTGTGCATGTGCAAGGGTACGCAATTATTTTACGCGATTTTTGTAAAAAACACGTCAATTAAAATAACTTCATGATATGGGAAAATTTTAAAAATCAGTAACTAAATGTATGCATATTTTATGTAAAATGGTCTTATGGCAATAAAATTCAGTCGTAAGAATTATCAGGTTTTTTAACAAGACCTGTTCTGTTTGAAAGCCTTCTGGGACAAGAACGTTTATTATCTGTAGAAAATCATGAGTAGGGATTACCAAAGAACCAATCAGATTACTAGAATTCAGGCAAAGATAATTATTTTAAACTGATAGATCACTCTCTCGTGGGAATCGATAACGTGTAAGCGCCGAGTGGTTAATGACGATCGGTCGCTAATCGCGAATAACACAAGTTCAAAATTTCCTAGAGTTACTTAAAGAAATATTATATCCGATCTGACAATGAGCTGTGAAAGCGCTAATCGGAATAATTTTTATGTAGTGGTGTGCAACAGTGATAATTCTGCTTGTGATTTTAACCACTAACACAACTTTCTTCATTAAACTTCAGTAAAATTTTAGTTGTGTTAGAAGGGTCAACAGAGACAGATTAATTATTATTTTTTATAAACTGTATGAAAAGCTCAGTAGACTGTCATAAAAGGATAGCATCATTAATAAGTCCACTTCATTCCAATAACACATATCTCGACTACTTATTCTGTGCGACACACACACACACACGCGCGCGCGCGCGCGCGCGCGTAGAGAGAGAGAGAGAGAGAGAGACACGAAATTACGTAACGCTGTCGAAAAGTCGAGTGCAGTTGCAGTTACGTGCATTAGTAGTGTCAATTTTTTTGTTAAAATTTTGTCTGGTATAGAGCTTGTATTTTATGAATAATTTTGTTTGTTTGCTGTCTTCTGGAAAGGAGTATGCGATGATTTAGAATTCAGTGTTAGATAACGGAGTTATCTTGTTTTGGATTTTGTTCGGCGACTGCGACGAGACACAGCAGTGATGTTACATTCACGCCCATATAAATCACACACACACTGACAAGATGCACTGTACGCTAGCATTATCGTACAGCGTACAGAACTGCCGCAGGATATACAAAACTCTATCACTGCGCGTTGCCAGTTCTTGTCAAATAACTTGTCTAACCCGCACAGTCGTATTTTAGCTTTTTTGTATTAAATTTGTATTTAACTTAGCTGTCAACAATGTGCATAAAACGCACACCCAACATTGTGATAACTACTTTTAGTTATCCTCAGGGATAACTAAAATATAAATATTTTTGTGCTCCTCAGGGGACACATATTTTTCAAACTTTTTTGTATCAACAGTACACATCTACGTTCTGTGCAAATTACCCGCTCTCAGAACAACTACTTGTAGTATACATTTTAGAACATCATGAGGAATTCGTTTTAATGGTTCCGACTTGGTGTTACTATTTTATATTTTGTGGCTGAACAGGCTATTATTCTAGAGATGGTGGTCTGCATCTTCTTCATAAGGAATTTAAATACACATACAAAATATAGAGAGTCTTTTTCTATATCCATATATCTAATGTGTTTCTTTGCTCATATTTTGATTTCTCACATAATATTGTATTTATTTCCTCTATTCGTTCTCCTTAGTTTATTTTCTCGCAGCCACATTTCCCCGAACAGGTCTACTTTTAGGTCTACTTCCTTTTGTGTTCCACTTTACAATCTTTTCCAATGCTGCATCTTATTTCATTCTTCTTAAATCATACAATTTAGACCATTGAGTCAATGGTATAAATAAATCGAATTGAGTCAATTGAGTAAACTAAATCGAATATAATAAAGAATAGTATATTTGAAAATACATTTCTTCTGAGATCAAAATTCGTTGCTGAGAAATACGCTGAGGTGTAATTAACACATAAAGAGAAAAAAATCATGGCAATTAAAATAATAAAATCTCAAAGAACCTGAAAAACAATCTTGAAAACATTCCCAAGAAGTCCGAAAACACACGCACAAATTTTTATTCAAAATTTTTTTTTCTACATTACTCCGTATGCTTAGATTGACAGTCAAATCCCATTTTAGTCAGGTCAATACAAATCACAACTATCCAAAGCTCTTCCAACAACATTTATTTTCCCTGTTCTGCGGTTTTCAGTTTTTAAATTGCGCATGTTAGGAGTTTTAGACACTCCTAAAATTGTGAAATTTACAATCAGCAGTTTACTACTATAGATGGTGTTCACAATCATAGTCTATCATTGATAGAATTACTTTTGACTATTTATATAAATTTATTTAGAGGAATTGTCTTTAGTTTTTGATACAAAGACTACAGCCTACGAAACATGTTCGGAAATGAAGGGTTAGGCCTATATCACCAAACGCAAAAGACAAACTAGTGTAACCTTGTGAACATGTACTATTATTAAATTTTGTTTTACACGTGTATAACGCAATACCACGTTTAACAATCTAATCTCTAATCTTGCCAATGTAACTGAGGTGAAATAATACCTTTATGCAGAACATTATTATTACGTTATGTGAATTAAGTATGAAAATTAATACGTTTATGTCAGTGTTCGCTAAATGCTGCTACCACTTTTTGCAACAATGTCACACGCTTTTTGTATTGTTTTTCACATACACGTTTCTTGTGCTTTGTTTATTAATCTAATACAATAATAAAATATTAATGATTAGAAGAAGAATAGAAATACCAGTAGTAATATGGAAACATTTATGACTAAATAATTCATGAAGTTTGAACAATAGAGTCTTCTAAGTTCGTCTTTTTACCATATTTTTTTGTTTACGGAATTCTCAACGATTAAATAATTAAGCTGTCACTCATCATGTCACTTCCATTGGATTTCACCATGTTTATATGCTGAGTAACAAACAGCATTCCAGGAAAATAAGCATTAGACTGATTCCCGTTATGATAAGTAAGTAAGTAGAGTCGGTAAGAGACATTTTATCATGAGCAATTTCTATTCGACTTTGTGTTATAGGCAGAGTTGTAGTCAGTGCAAAGGGGATTTTCGACGTTAAACCCTCCCGCTCCACAATGATAAAGAAAAAATAAAATCTCAAAAACAGAAAGGTAAAAATGTAGTCATACAAGGCGAATTAAATAATTGGGATAGTTATGGGAGTACGAACATTGTCCTATGTGTCCATAGACCTATGTCCTATTTGCAAGTTGGAATGTTTATACAGTCCGGAGTGTATTCAACCCCGTTGTGGTATTTAGGGTGTAGAAATTTAACCCTCAGATACTTAAAACATTTCTATATGAAACAGTTTATTTCTTGCTACTCAATCTTATATAGGTCTGATTATTGTTGTATAGGCCTACGGTTTATTTATATATCCCTATTTATAATTTTTTAATTTAATGTTTTATTGCCATTAAAAAAGAAAACTTATTTATTGTTACGTACCTCGTAAACCTACAACCGAAAGCGGAATTTGGAATGACATTAAACGCACTCCATAGTCTCTACCGGTGAAGTGATTTCTGTGACAAGTTCAATAAAATTTGAGACTAACACAGAAATCACTTCACCGGTAGAGACTATGGAGTGCGTTTAATGTCATTCCAAATTCCGCTTTCGGTTGTAGGTTTACGAGGTACGTAACAATAAATAAGTTTTCTTTTTTAATGGCAATAAAACATTTTTGAGACAAAACGAGTAGGTTGACTTAATTCTATTTACTGAAAATTTTCCAGGCGTAGTTTTAAAAATTATGTACAAAACAGTGGATACAATCGGCGTCTGCAGACGGTAGAAGAAAATTTATGTCAGTTTCCTAGTATAGTATATTTTATTTTTATTTTTTATTTAAAATATCAGAAAAACTTAATGTAAATAATATACAAGAAAATAAATATCAAACAACAAGTTTTTACGTAGGCTATCATGGCCAGAGTCATTGATAAAGGATTTTATATCCGGGCTGTTTGGCCATGGTTGATTGTTTTTTTTCTGCGATTGTCTAAACGTTTCGGACACCCACCGGAGGCTTCTCGGTTGCTTTTACCTCGGTTAGGGGTACGTTCGGCTCTCCACCCTTTGGTCGAACACTATATAAACTTTTTTCTACTCAAGAAGGCTTCCGGTGGGTGACCGAAACGTGTAGATAATGACAGAAGAAATAAATCGACCACGACAAAACATTCAAGATATAAATTTTTTAAAAAATAACGAGATTTCTTTTAATTTTTGTAATTTTATTCATAAAAAACTGAACCCCGCCTAGAGTCCGCCAGACTCCACCCCAGGAGAAAATCCTGCTACGCTCCTGAGTTAGTATTTCATGACCTAAGACGACCAAAAGTATATCACAGAATACTCTTACAACAAAAAGCGTTTAATAAACTAGTTCTACAGTAGTTAAAAAAAAAATTGAAGATCTTTATTTAGTTCGCGGAGTTATTGTCATAATCCATTTGGATATCCAGGGGTGCCCACGAGGGGGGTCGTGGCGCCAGTTGCGTCACAAGAATTTTGGGGAAGGGTTTTAGATGCAGCATAAGCTTACTACAAATAAAGTTCTGTTTAGGAAAACGTAAAAATATATTCATCCAAATTGAAGCCTAATTCAAGTTTACTTTTTTCCACCAACTGTAGTCCAGATTAAAGGCCCGATTAAGAATTTTGGTTTTAAACGTATGATAACAGGCATCCTGCGGCAATAGCTGGACCCGTCACAGATTTTGTTTTGTGACATCTGACTGGCAGCAGCCTGCGCAAAATATCGTGTAATCATCTCTTAGCAGAAGCAGAGTAGTCAGAGATTAGTTGTGTTTTGTTTTGCGCCCCAGAGAAACAAATACTTTTATGCCAATTGTGTCAGTCATATGTAAAAATAAAATTAAATGTTAATTTTTATTTCGTTTTATTATTTCACTTAACCTAACTGAAAGTTTTTAAAAATAAAATTTTAAGAAAATTGATGTGTTTTTATGGTAACGTGTTATGATTGTAAAAGAAAAAGAAAATTTGGCATTAAAAGGTGAAACAAAGTGGTCAAAGAGTTTAAATATTTATTTTCAACTTTAACTGAATTGTTTATACAACTTTAACTAAATTCAAATAGAGTACTAATTATAATTTATCGATTCCGATAAAAATAATACGTAGTTTTTTAAATTTTGACCACGGAGGGAAATAGGCAACACTTCTGTACAAGAAATTGGTTGTTATATTCTATGTCCACACTTGTGCGCTTTCAACTTAAACTTCGCTTTCAATTTTCAATTCTGCCTTCAACACCAAGTAGTTCTTTCGCATGCCTTACACCGAAAGTACTGAACGCATGCCACAAAGTGTCTTCACCTGTGCGTCACAGTTGTCAATGTTTCTCTAGTGTAAACTTGAAAATGGACGTGACTGATACTGCTGTGTTAGCGGGTATAAGTGCTACATTTTTAGTGCTGAAAAGAGTTAGAAAAAGGCGTGAAAAATATCAACGCTCGGTATGGTTGAAAGATTACTTGAGAACACGGAATTTTGGAAGTATGAGAGACCTGGATGATAACGTCCTGTTTAAGAACTGTACGCGAATGTCTAGAACGAACTTTTACATGCTGTTATAAATAATGAAGTCTAAGATCGCAAAAGAAAATACTCGCTTTTTAGAGAAGCAATACTACTGAAGTGAAATTAGCAATCATGCTTAGACATTTGGCTACCGGTGATTCATTTACTTCTTTGATGTACTTATTTAAAGTATCCAAGAAATTCATTTCATCAATGCTTCCCGGAGTTCTTTCACAGTCAGTTCATACTTCGTAGCCAAAACAGCGTATGCATCAGTTCTTTTCCCTAATGTCCCATAAGGCACAATGACCTATAATCTTCAATAAAGACCAACGTTAGTTCTGCCAACATGGTAAACAATAAACACAGTCACAGTAATCACGAAAACAGAACAAAACCTTTCTGTAAAACTTTGAAATTGCACGGAATGTTGAAAGAAGATCCACTGGTGGTGGAAGCACGTGCGTTACTGAATGCGTCACTAAAAACGGTGACCTTCAACTGATTTTGGGGCATGCTTTGTGCATGCGTTACGTTCGCTAGAGGAAGGTCCTACTGAGCATCCCTCAAATGCACGAAAAGCGCACTAGTGTGGACATAGCTATACGAAAATATTAAGGACAGCAAATATTAAGGGCGTACGCGCGAAACCCCCCGAACGCACATATATACTTGCCTGCGTGCTGATATGATGTATATACATCGATATACAAACACGTCGTAACTCTCTTGTGAGCGTTATAACATATGCATTACAGCTCCCCTGTGGGCGCTGTAGTGATCTGGGGGCCGCATGCTAGCTCAAGAGCAGTAAGCGATGAAGCGGAGCAAATAGGCAGGAAGAAAACTCTAAACAAATTTGGACGCCTAATATTTCGTCACATTATTAGCCTGAGAGAATTCGACGATAACTAGACTTAGCTTGACAAAATTTTAGAAAAAAATTTTCAGCATTAGTAGACCTTACCTCACAGAATTTGTAAATAGCCTTTCCCGGTTCGTTGAAGTCTTACGCATGCTAATTAAATAGTAGAAATTATTTCTGCAGTAGAAATACTCTAGCAAACATTTCTTCAAAGCAACAACAATACTTCTCGTCGGGGCAGCGATGAACAAGAACAGGCTTATCAAGCGTTCTGTATTGGCTGCCGTGTTATGCCTAGAAAAAATTTATATGTCAGGATTCCAAAAACTATACTTTCCATAGTGCTCAAAATTCTATACGATGTTTGTAATCAAAGTCCACTTCAATTCACTATCTTAGTGAAGTTTGACAAATACATTGGACCAAATTTTAATTGCGCTGTATCTCCGATTTTCTCAACATTGGCATATTGGAAACGTAATGCAACTGGCTGCTCTTCTCGACAGCTTTCATTATCGTTTCCTCATGGGTTAAAGATGCATATAGATGCATAACACAAAGACTAACTATAGATTAAGAACTTCCTGACATTGGTCAAACCAAAACAACGCCTGGATTTTCATATGCTCTTAGCAAAGAGAAAAAGAGTACTCATTTATTCTTCTTTCAGTTTAGATTGGATTCAGACAATTTCGAAATCAAAGCCAAATAAACTTCAAGAACAGAATTTATGAGATGTTCATCGTATAATATAGAGTTTATAAACTTAAATTTAAATAAATATTCTTACTCATTTGTCAATACTTTGTGTGTGTATATTCGAATATTGGTTATTAATATTAAGTATTAATATTGGTTATTAATAGTTACCAATATACTTAATAATGCTCATTTACTCGTACACATGGCTTAGACATCAAGTGTTTCACGTTCATTTAGTAACTATAAAATTTAACCTTTTTAGACATTTGTATTTATTTAAATTATTGTGGCGTTATTTAGGACATTTTGTGCAACATAAAGTACTCCGTAATCCATATAAAACAAATTTTGATCCATATCAAACATATTTTGTTACTGTAAAGTGGTCGGTGTATATTACACTCGTGCATTTGTGAGAAGGGTTGTGTATAAATATCTCATTCTGTGATATGAAAAAATTCATTGCCAAGAGCAGTCTCAATATGTTTGAAATGGAAGCGGTTAAGCAGAAAGTTTGGGAAACAACTGAGGTAAACGATGCCATTTCCCCTTATGGGATGGATACATGTTTACGGGAGAGAGATTGAAAACATAAATTTATTGGTTACTTTGTTTTTTCGTTACTGAGTTTGTCATAAGTTATATGTGGTGGCTGTTCGAATTCATTCATTTTATTATCATTAAATTGTGATTTTATACATATAAGGTTCCATTGACACAGTTTCCAATCCTTATTCCAAGGCGGCTTTGGGTACTGTAAGTACCCCAGGAGTAATAGTTTTACATAAGGAGGTTACTGGTCTGTTACCCAACCTCCTACCAGGAGGAACAGAGACTCTTTTGTTAGGGTTGCCATACCTTATCCGAAGGGGCCCTGAAGAAGAAGGAGAACACACAAGTAAGGTATAAAAATATGCAATAAGTGTCGTACAATTTAACTCCTGGATAACTCAGTTAGCTATTTTATTGAATCAAAATACAAATCCCATCAAATCGTCAAATTATCAGTAGATACAGTGTCTTTTTGCCTCCGCACAATGTCTTCATTGAATCTGCCGCACATTAGAATCACTTTTAAGAATCCTATATGTATTTAATAGCGGCAGTTGCGGTACATACCCTACATAGTAGGTATTACTTGCATGTATCCTATGTTATACTTAAGCAATTGTACGCACCCCCACGCACGCGTAGGAAAGTGGTATATATTTTTAATGATATTACTTGATGACTCGTTGGGCACTTGGTGAAACATATTAATACAAAGGTTTTTAATGCTTTGTAACTGAGTAAGATGTTTAATTGTATCAAGAATAAAAACATACTTTTTAATTTAAAACGGTATTGTTATTATAATACTTGTTATAATAATAATAATTATTATTAAACTTTTGTAAGTAGGAGTAAAAAGAATCACGTTTTGTGATTAAATAGTTTTGTTTGTTACTAACGTAAATTCTGCACAATACATCAATCTTGCCAGGTAATACAGCTCCTTCTAAATAGAATGTAGTATATACACCGTTGAGTCCTATAGGTATCTACGTAACAGGGAGTTGTTGTTGGCCACGCTTTACGAATTTCACAATTGTGCGTGGTGAAAGTGTAACGCTAAACTTACTCTGTGCAGCCGCAAGGCTGATTGTTTCTGATTGGCTCGAGGGCAACGAGAGCTTTGTACGAGAGGTCGGGGGTCGTGATTCCTGTTCTGGTCTGGAGAACAGCTAATGGACATCTACCCCGACCTCACCCACTTGAACTATGAAACCTTAGAAATATCTACGAATGGAACTGACTGTCTGCACTAAATCATCCCCATTTAAAATATAATAAACGAAGTCTGCGTATACAAAACCATCTTCAAGCGCGACTAGACGTACAAAATCAATTTTTTGTGGCCTAACCATTATCAATAAATTTAAAAATTATATTTTTTTCAAATATTTAAAATAATATACTTCAACTTCTTTTTTCCTCATCAAGCTCAAGCATACGGTGTATTCAACTGTTCCGGATTCAACATTTAACATCGAAAATGTTGTCCGCCTGCTTTCATAATTCTGTGCCCCGCCTCTGTCCACCTAATCTAATTTTGGGCACGTTGAATAAATATTCAGAACTGTCTGATATTCGGATTTCGCAGACGGTAATCCCTTGTACTTCTTTTGGCATCGGAGATAGATTATTCGCGACTGTTGTTAATGCGGAGCGCTCACAGACTAACAACACTCATGCTTACTCCAGTAGCACTCTTGTCCTACACCAGTAGACATGACTGGTATTCTTGTTATAGCTCACACATGCCTAAGTACGATCATTTTGTTGTCGTCATCGTCGTCACTGTTGTTGTTGTTGTTCTTCTTCTTCTTGTTCTCCTCCTCCTCCTCCTCATGCCTTCAAACGTTAGGCCGTGGTACACCTCTCATCACAACAACCCCAAAGAATAATCGGTCTGCGTTTAACCACTGTGTAGTGAAGAATTGCATGGTGGAAAAGTGTGTCGTTGCGTGTGCTCACTTGTGGCATTGTTGCTAAGTGAAGTCCGCCTATCTGAAGCAAGCTGTTGATCGCCCAGACGACAAGTAAGCGATACTGGATTGACTTGACCTTAAGCCGACGCACATCACAGCATGACGAATTAATTCCACGCAAAACAGGTCTCTTTAACTGTGATACCTCGCCGTAAAGTACAATTAATATAAACCCATTTAATTACACAACATTATCAAAATAAAACTGAAATAATCTGCAGAGTAATATTTTTTTTTGTTCTTAGAATAGAGAATTAGTGCAACGAGAATATTTTTAATTTGTCAAAACCTGTCGAATAAATAGAACCAAAGAACTGTATAATAATGTGTACACCTTCTTACTGTGTAAGCCTTGTCACTCTAAGAAGGAAACATTTTAATAGGTTGTTGGCATGAAATTACTCCTAAATTAAAGACCTGGGCAGCACACATAAAAATGGTACAGAAATTGCGGACTGCACCCAGACATGGGATAATTGCTAACCTGGAAACAACAAAGAGAGAAAAAAAATGTCTTAGGAGATTACGCAACAAACTATAATAGACAATATTGTTTAACGAAATTAGTAAAATAAATGGAAATGAGAGGCCAGAAGATTGCTAACTTAGGCAGGTGAATCGGTGATAGATTAGAGGCCATGGCGACGATTCTTTATAAGATGAAGTTGATTAAGTATTATAGCAAACCGAATCGGAGACGATTTGCGCAGGACGGAAATTCCTTGCGAACGACTTGATGTTCTTGATATAGGCCTAAGAATATTTATTTATTTAAACTGGGTAGGAATTTCTGGTGCTCTAAATGGTATAGTGTAGTTATACCAAGTGCAATAAAGTTTGAGAAATGAGCGACGATGCATACTAGGTGTCTCTAAAGGGAATGGCGACCTCGAGAAAGGTTTATGAATGCTTACCGTGTGTCATAAGTAAAACCAGTTTTGGATCTACACCGTGAAAGTAATGTTCGGAAGCAGACGAGATTCGTCGATAGATGAAGACAGTATAATTCACCTGACCTGTTCATTGTTTTAAATTTAGAATAGGACTTAGTACTAATTAAGGTTACCACTAGCCTTCATCCTTCCGCGAATTAGACGCGAATGCTTTTCTGGACTTTACAGGAAGATGAACTCAATCGACTTTCTGTGCAGTGGCATAGATCGACACAAGATGATTTCCATAGGAAAAACCCCATACAGAAAAAAGGCTGTATGAAAGAGAGTAAAAAGATGACCTACAAATAGAGATCGACAGTGCTAGATAGAGCTTGAGTCCGGATCTACGTCCTCAAGGAGACGCGAGGATTCGTTTGTTACCTTTCACAGCATCAGGATTACAGGATTGTAAACGCTGTCACATAACACGTTTTATGAAAGTAAATAGTTTTTAAAGACTACTTAGTAAGGGTATTTTATAAAATTAAAATATAAAAGTCTTCAAAAAAATTACGTACGTAATGTCGTAAATCATCTCGACATAAATTTCAATATTCTTAGTTACGTAATTAATTACGTATTTAAGATCTAATTTGACCTTACAGTAGCTTGCCTAAAAACACACACACACACACACACACACACAAACAAGATAATAAATAATAACTGGCCTAGCTAGCAGCAACTTTTCTGCCTCGTGGTTCCTTCGGCTTCGAGCCTAATCCTACGGGAGAAGAGACAAGATAGGGCTGCAGCTTTCGATGGATAAAAGAAGGCTGAAGTAAAGACACAGGTACATGTCTGTGCACATGGGTGTCTCGCTCTCTCTCTCTCTCTGTCTACCTATTGTATACGTACCATACACTAAGGGCAATTAATACTTTTAAATAATATTTGTATGCGATAGAAATGTAATTCGAAGTGATTCAGACCAAATAACAGTAAATATATAGATTAGAATACACTGAAGAAACGAAATGTATGAGGGAATGGAAAGGAGAATACTGAATGTCGGAAGCTGGAAGGGGAGAGGTGAACAGGACTTTAAAAAGTTTCTTGTAAACATCTTTATCAAAAAATACAAATATTTATTTTCTGCAGAAAAACCAAATTTTTCACAAACATTAAAAATGCGCCAAAATTCTTGCTAACAGATATTGGTCGAATAGAGAGGGTTTGAAAATTTAAGTATCTAGGGGAAATAATTCAAGAGAATGGTTTAGAAAAATCTGCTATAGAAGAAAGGATTCATAAAATGGAAAGGGCATATGGTATAACTACAGATATTTACAATAAAAAGTGCATATCTAAAAATTCTAAAATAAGGAATTACAGTAAAGTAGTGAGGCCAGAATGCCTATATGCAAGTGAATGTCTAGCATTGAATTATAATTTAGACAAACTAGAAATATTGGAAAGACGAATTATTAAGAAAATATTAGGCCCACGGAAAACTTCAGAAGTTTGTGAAATTGAGGAGTAATGATGAAATACATCAAAGTATAGAAAATGTAATAAAAACAGTGAGAAAGAGAAGACTAGTATTTTTTGGACATATGTTAACAAAACAGATCTTCAAATGTCTGTGGGGAAAGAAGTCAACATTAAGTTGGATTAATGAAGTCAAAAAGAGTTTAGGAAAAAAAAATTATATAAATGCAGAAGAAGCAATTGAAAGAGAAGTTTTTCAGGCAAAAGTGTTAAAAATGGAAGGAATCCAGGGTAGGAGAGAGAAAAACGCAGGTTAAAAGTGGACTGAAGACAGGAAGAAGAGACATAGTGAAAAGATGAAAGAATATTGGAGAAAACAAAAGAACAAAGAATAAATAATTGAAATTGGCATGTGGTCCTCAGATGGCCGATACATATAAAAAAAAATTATTATGTATAAACACTACTACTACTACTACTACTACTACTACTACTACTACTACTACTACTACTACTACTACTACTACTACTACTACTAATAATAAACATCATCCTTATCAACACAACATTTCTTATATTTTATTGTAAAGATTTAAGTACACTCGAAAGATTTCTGTACGCAACTGAAGGTATCTCGTAACAATGTAGCCTTTGAATAAATTATCATGAAAAAATCCTAGATAAAGTAAATATAAAAATGAATAAAAGTGTAAGGATCAAAATACATTAAAATATATCTCTACATGTAACTTTTATAATGAAGAAGAAACCTGTCCTCCGAATTTTTACAGTAAGTTGTTTTAACCATAGGAAATTAAATATACGGACATGAACCTTGATAGAAGGCTACCAGTGGTATAAAACCAAACAGGTAAGAAAATGTTGGGAAATATACTGATTTCAGTACACCTTGGTAGTGCCAAACCAGATAATCTCAGACGACATGGGTGTCCTACCAGTTAGGGAATGAAATAATTATATCACTCATCCATCCTACCAACTACTGTGAGAGACTACAAATCAGGTACACGTATAAGGCAGAAAAAGTGCTTTATTTAACTGATTAACTGATGTTACTAACCAGATTTGTCTGCTAAACTTAACAATTTATACGTCTGTTGAAAGTACCTTATACCAGTAATTTAAATGGGAATGGTATTGAAACATTCCCTAAGTACCATTAATTAATTATTAAAAATAGTTACTTATTGTAAATTTACAGAGGATTTAAGTTTGTATACATTTGACTAAAACATTTTAGCAATATTTGCGCACATCAAAATTTAGAACGTTGAAGAAATATCGCAGGGGAGAATACATGTCATCATCACGAACAGTAGGTCTATTCGTTGTTCCGCAGTGTTTATCATTGGCCCTGTACGAGTATATGACATAAAGTGCGCATAGACTATGTAGTGACCTATTTTGTTGCTAGCATACACAACACATTCGTAAATACAAAGAATATCTGCAGCACATTTAAATAATGCATTCAGTTACTGCATTTCGTAACCGTACAAAGACAAAGGAAATACCCAAAGGTATGTAATAAACAGTTGAACTGTGCCTTCAGAGTAGCTTCAGGATATACAGCAAAACTGGATACTTTTACTAACATTATAGTCATAGATGAAAACGTGGTTAATTATAATTAATGACAATTGTAGTTTATGTTCATGTAAATAATGTTTTTTTAATAAACTCCAGTGTGAAAGACTTTGTAGAAAAGATAGATTTTTTAAAGAAATTCGTTAGTATTCGCAGGTTTTGTACGTATGGACATTCTTAAAACCGTCTTCATCATAACCAAACACATTTTTAAAATGAGAGACTAACAGAAAAATTGACTTATATATAAAAAGTGTAAGCAATGCCATAATGAGCTATAAATTAAATTTATCGTTATCACATTAAAAGTCTAATATTAACAATGGGTAACAATAAAAACTCAAAAAACCTAAGCTCCTTGAACATTTGGTGTCATAAATGTCAATAAATAAATACGATTATTACGAAAAAAAAATATTGAAAGTTCCAAAATCACGAATGTTTTGAGTCCGAATGATGTAAATTGGTAAGCTGAGTTAACCAGAACTAAGAAAAATAGGTCGCAAGATTAGATTACTGAAAGTGCACAAAACACTTATTTCCTTATTTCGTGGTTACTCAAATTTCTTGTGACAGGAAAGAAGTGGTTACAGACTCAAAACGGAATGTATAAACGCAACTTATTAAATGAAAGAGCACATGGTATCAAGTAAAATACTAATGAAGCATGATAAATTGACAACATTGAGAGAACTTTGTGTGCAGACGATTAGAATAGAAAAAAATTGAAATGGATAGAATACAGATTTAAATCTGAGATTTGCAGGTGATGTAGTGCTGATTATCAACAGATGATTCAAAATGGGTGAGAGAGTATTGAGGTTGGAATGAGAAAAAATATAGAAAGTACAACGGCTCAATACCGCTACACCAGCTATGCAGATAGAAAATCATAGTAAATATGTGACAACGAGAATAAAGTAAAAACTGTTCGATAAAATACAAGGGAGACCCAAAATCAGAAGTTGTTAATGAAGTAGAACAAAGCTGGATTCTCCTCAAAAATTTTAAATATTACAAAGAAAACTGAACTGGTATGTTTTGTTTACAACGCGTCTTTCAAGACATAAATTGTAAGCCAGAAATATCGGGTCAAGAATTTAAGAAAATTATACTAAAAATGCTGATTGCAAAGAGAAACGTAGTAAGATATATGCAAAAACATAAATAAATGGATACGTACGTAAACTGAAATGCATGATAATATTTACAGAATTAATAATATTAAGTGGATAATGACACGACATTTGGCTAGGCGAGAAAATTACGGATGTATCACAAAATTATTACTGGAGACCAGGCCAACAGGTATAAAGTTTTTGTACGATGAAGGGTATCTTGTTCGTTCTTTGTCTTGTTAAGATCTATGATACAAGTGAAATTGATGAGATTTTCTCAAGAAAGAAATCACTGCAGCATTACTAGAGAGGTGTTGACTTTCCATCTTATATGAGTTTTTCTTATAGTCTTCCATGTTCTACAATAAAAAAGTGTGTGTAGATCTATCACATATTAGTGTCTCATTAGTGATCAGTGTGAGAAATAGATAAACCTATTACGCCGGGCTTACGAAGTTAAACAGAACGGACGGTGTAGTTAATTAGCGAGTTATTAAATGGCAATTAATATTTCGTAGTAGTTACTATTAGGTGATGATACCTTCATTATTTGTTTTAAGCACAGTATAGAAAAAGTAATGACTGTAGTAATTTATATTGATATTGCATTCATTCTACTATTTGGCATTCGTCTGTCATTCTGTCTGTTTATATATTTGGGATAGATCTATGTCTTACGATAAGTTTGAACGCATGAATCGACTTCCATAAAAAGTGGCATGCGTATCCATTGTCGTTTCTGAGATGTTTCATCTAAAAAAATCAGGAGGCGGGAGGTAAAAATGTGAGGGGGTCCAAATTGTGAAAAAAGGCCATGTGGGATGTAAAATGAAAGAAACGTTCAACTAAAATAGGAATTTTGTGTTCATTTTGGAAAACTTCAAAATGTTTGGACACAAGGGCTCCAAAAGTTTGATGAAATTTCAGATTCCATGTGCACATCAAATTAAAGAGATTTTATCCAAAATCTGAGAACAGAGTACAGTTTTAAAAATTTCAAAAGTACAGCCGAAAAATTTTAAACATTTGAAAAGTTATAAAAATCCAAATTCGACTTTTACAAAATTGATTGTTTGGAATTTTTAATGTTTACTGTGTGGTACAAAACATAGTAGGGTAATCGTAATTTCACAATTTTCCTGATAATTGAAAAATTATTTAATATCAAAATTTATCAAATAAAAAATGCACTTTGTTCGCAATAGTGAGTGAGTTCTGCAGCTAGATAGCATAGTAGTAACGAAATATTGTTACATCGGAAAGAGGGTTGTTGAAGTATGTGTGATTCAAATAAGAATTTAATGAAATTTGTAAACTTTTATTGTCTCTGGTGTCGATTCACTGAAACGGTAAAAGGCCAGCCTTTGTCAGTATAATTAATAGTTTGCGAATTGTAATTTCAATTGTAATGCAATTATTTATCCACTTGTGTGTGTGTTCCGCATTGCCGTCAATGTTGTCAATCTGCTATCACTCTCCATACGTCATAGAAAACGCAATTTCACACGGGCGAGTAGGTCGACCTATATTTATTATTGAATTTCAAGTTGACAAAGTTACCGGAGTTTCCCTGTTCCGCTTTATCGCCTATCACACAGGACAGTGAATGTTTAAGGCTGCGAATTGCTTTCCAAAATGATTCAATGACGAGAATGGAATTTGAAGGACGATTAGGAATATGAATGTATGCATTTGTAGTGATTAACGTTGCTATACAGTATAATTATTTTTCCAACAATTATAACATGCTGTTTCATTTACTTCCAGTTAATAAAGACTCCTGTCAATTAGTGTAGCAAAACTTATAAAATGGAACTTATAAAATTATAAATTAATTTATATAATTATGTTTAATTTAAGTTTCATTTGTATAATTTAATATTAGAACTTAATGGAACTTAAAATTTATAAAATTATAGTTATAAAACTTGTAACTATGGAACTATAAGCCGAGGGGACGGAGAGGTGTGGGACGTCCGAGGAAGCATTGGAGTGACCAGCTCTAATCTTTGCCTATTTGAGACCGGAACAAAACATTCTTGGTTTAATCCTTGAAGTTGATGATGATGAAAACTTTAAACTAAAACTTCGAACAATTTAAATTTAATTATGCTACGTTGTTTGTCTTACAGATTCATACTTCTTGGTTAATTTCTGTTTTCTAAAGACCCTGCGATTACCATAAAATTGGGTATTTCACTGTATATAATATACATTTTAGTATAAATGGATCTATGTAAACCATCTTCGTGCCACCAACCATGGAAAATATTAGTATCGGATAAACACAGATCAAAAGTAAAGCGGCATCAAGAATCAGATATTTAAGAAAGATGTCGGTGAAACGAGATGTATGGCTAAAAATAAAAGCATTTGAGACCTGGAACTATCACTACTAGTGAAAACAATAGAAACAAAGCAGTTCCAACCGATTAACTGTAATAGGAACTGGTATTTCAAAAATTACACATTACACAAGATATACGTGGTATTTTTATTATACATTTTAAAGTTGAGAAAAAAAATGTTATGAAAGATTAATGCGTAAGAAGTAGAAAAAATTATGTCTGTGACGGTTATTGTTTTTATATTTTACCATTTATCTACGTCATATCGCACTTTTTCATGGCTTTCTTTTCCATGTATTATACACTGATTGTTTCTGTTTCCTTTGTTGATGTTGTCCTCACTTACTGGACAACAAAATTCTGCAAGATCAGCCGTTTCTGTTGATTTAAGCGTAGTAATTAGTATTTTATGTGACTTTTTCCCGAATATCTAAACGTTTTTTTGTAGTGTGTTTTTACCTTTATCCATTATAATTTAGTATTTGCACAATTTAAAGTTTCATGTAACTTAAATACTGCTTTTGAAAATTATTCAATAATGCCTGGTTTCCAATCATAAATTTTAACGTTATATAACTACCAATAGTCAACAGGAAACAATACGATGAATAGCAGAGTTAACGGAACAAAATATCCTCACCAACACTGTATTTGAATACGTGTTAGTTTGGTGTAGTGCCAATGAATACCATTATAACGTTAATTAAGTGGCCTGTAAATAACCATTCTGCCATGAGTTATTGTGTGAACCGATCTATATGACAATTAATTGCTCTGTAATAACAGTAATAAATAATAGACATTTACCGTACATATACTAATGCGTTTATCAGGAAACAAAGTGGGTTAAACGGTGGAATTAACGATTGTGTTTAATGGCTTCTGATAAAATTATTTTTGCGATAAAAAGGAATTCATTAAAGTGAACATAAACAGAAGTTCAAGAGTAAAGGAGTGAAATATACAGTTAACAGAAAGCAGGCTCCAAGAAGTAACACAACAGAATGTAATGAAAATTGTTTACCAAACATAGACAAGAAAGTATGTGAAAGGAAGTTAAGAATTAACATTCTTAAAACAAAGAAAATATTATTAGAAAAATGATTATACATTTTTAGAATTATTTTATTAAATTTAATTCTTTAAATATTATATAATTATGCTTAGAATAAATCGTGTATTGAATTTGGCAGTAAAAAATTGAGTATTTCTATCAATATAATGAGCAACACAGTGCAAAGAAAGATGCAGAGACCTTGCAATGCAAATGTCTCTAGTAAACACACCTTAGAAAGCTGTATACGGATGTCACTAGGAGTGATCAGTGCTGTAAGATCAAGAATTGGACGCTAAAGCAGTAACGGGCAAACTCGATCGGGTAAAGGTCGAGTATACAAGCGACTGATGTTGGTCATTTTATGGAAGAGTTAATTTCCTCTATCGGTGTTAAGGAGGAATAAACAGCAGGTAACCAACTCCGCAGTAGGGAGTAGAATACAGGACACTATTCAGTCTTGACTTTAAATTAGATAAACTACGAAACGGGTTATCAGTATCTTAACCAACATAGCGAAACAGCAACTAACGTTTTAGGACAGGAGTGACCGGTAGCAATAATTATCCTCTTAAAGAGGAGGAAAAAAAGAACTCTTGTTGAATAATTGTGTTTTAGTTATAAGACTGATAATTATTTTGAAAATTTTTGTTAAGCAGAGAAATGATGGTGTACACGCAGCGTAGACCGGTACAACGTGTTATTCGGTGATTATTGTTATTGGTTATTGTTGTTATTGTTGTTGATAACTGCGGTGACAGACATCTGCAATTCCTATTATGACGTTTGTGGTACCTGTAAATAGTTTGTACTAGATTACTGTAAGTGTGAAGACTAGCATTAAATGCTCGTTAGATAAACGATTAATAAAATGAGTAAATTCTTGTTTTTTGTCTCTCGTGTCTATTCTGAATTCACCTTGTAAGTAACAGTTGCAAGTAACAATTAATTTGTTTCCGATAGTCCTGACGATTGAAGCGACAATGGTGTATTGATTATATACAATTATCTGCACTTTTTGTACGCAACAGTGACATCAAAGCAATTAAATCACAATAGCAATACAACTATCCCACATATTGCTGACATTACACAGATAGGCATACTACTCTCTACATACAACTCACCAACGATTGCAATAAGTAACGTTTTTATTTTACTTAAATAAAGAAATAAGTTTTTAATTAATTTTATAACGATATAGTACAGCCAAAATAATTATTTGAAAACGAAAACTGTACATTTCGTAACATATTCAAAAGTGTAGAGTGCAGAGTGTAAGAGTATGTTTAAGAGTGTAGATCTGTAGTTGTTAAGATAACAGGGCCACGGATCTAATTTTGGTTTCGATACATTATGATTCAGATTTTTCGTTACTGCTATATTGCGATCATCGGCTCAATACATTTGTAATTGCACGTTCGTGTTTTTCATTACAAATATTTATAATCATAAATATAACTTGAAAGACCAAGGAATTCTCTTTTTCTACACGAAAATATCGGAAGGTTACCACATGGTTTTATACTAACCTGACGGAGTAGTGTGGTGTAATAAAATGTTCGTTGTACCAAAGTCAGGTTCGGATCTTAGCTGAAGTCAAAATTTATCTTTTCATCCGTGATATGATTACTTTAAATTTGGAAATCTTTTAAAGTGGTGTGAATGAGCGCTACATATGTAACGCCTGACAGCCATCGATTGGAATAAATTTGTTCGAGAAGGTATTTGAAGAGGATCAGACACAGAATAAAATTTGTAGTGTCTCAATAAAAATTGTTGAGATTGACTGAAGTTCAAGGTGAAGATATGACTCTGGTCTAATATACCCATAAGAGTGCGTTTTTGGCTAGGTTTGCCGCGAAACAAACAAAGAGTTTGTCGTGCAAGTCTTTAACAAACCTTTTATGCACTTTTGAATATAATAAAGAAAAACATTCACGAAAGCAGAACCATATATTCAGATTCATAGCGTACGTATATGACAACAGAACTTGATCGCAACGGTTTCCATAAGTTAAAGGTAATTGAGCGATATAACGTTTTCGATTGAGACAGATAATGGCGTAATTATGTAAACAGTGAAATAGGTCGCTATTCACTTTCGGGAATTAATGTGGCGCCGAATAGCTAAAAAAATAGGCAAGGTTGAGAAAATATTGGTTGTAATGAAGAGTACTGGTAGACAGTCATATGTACAAAATTACAATCAAGTGATTACCGCACTTTGTAGTACAACTAGGTTAATAAATTAGTTGTAGGTTAGTTGTTAGGTTAATAATCTATAAGTAGATTACATTATAATAAATTATTTGAAAATATGTGATTTTAAATGCAAACGCTTGTATATGCCAATTTACAAGTTGTGTCAACCAAATTGCGGGTGGGGCCGGTTATCTAGACAACCACACTAAAGGGAAATTTGAACTTGTTTTGTGCTGGAGGTTACGTCTGTGCAGACGTAATAAGGGAGAGGATACGAGATTGTCCATGAAAGTCTAGTCCTACTACTTTGGATTCAAATCTTTGTCTGTCACAGTTCTGAGGGATAGAAAAGGATTACCCGGCTCTTTTACTCCGTTATAACATAGCGTGTTGCCGGCGTTTTTGTTAATTTTGAATCCTATTACAATATGTACTTATTAACAAATATTTTTGCGCCAAATATATTTCTATTATTTCATTTGCGTTACCACGCTTATTTTACCTACAGATTCATATTTCTTATGATTTTAAAATTAATATCCTAAATGTTTCTAGTTTCGTAAGTTCTAATTAGCAGAACCCACTAGTTTAATACTTCGTATATTTAGTGATGGAGTATTTTCTTGTTTGCCTCTCAAGAAATACTAGCGTCCAGTAATGTTAGACGACTTCGTGTTTAGTCTTTTTGTGTTTATCTTGGCAATCTATTTAGGCAATCTTGACAGAAATTTTGTAAAATTTTAAATGTAATTTCTTGATAAAAAGTAATGAGATGGTGTTAAGTAAAAGGAGGCAATCTAGCACGGCTACAAGGCACATAAAGTAGATATTTGTTGAGAATATTTAGCGGGGAGCCTACAATAAAACCGAGAAGAAGAAGAAGAAGAAGAAGAAGAAGAAGATAATAAATATGGATTAAGTGATTATAAAACTACTTTCGAATCATCACGCGTTAGACCTGCATAAGAAAAAATTCAGGATTAAGTCATTATTATTTAAAAACAAAAAGGAACTAAAAATTATCCAATTTTATGGGCGCCATAATAAGAAAATATTATGACGATATTAAAAAAATGTCGGGAATATGCAATTAAGAAGTTCTCGCTTCACAACAATTGTGTGTAACAGTTTTGTTTGTAATAGATTCAAGATAATTTAATACAGATATCGAAAATTTGTTTTATCGTAGTAGACATGACAATTGTGGTTTACGGTTAAATCCGGTGAAATATGTGTCTAACCGGTATCCGGAAGCATTCGAAAGTCAATAATAAGGTTTCCGGTTAATGCATAGTGTATTTTATTGTTATAATAGTCAACGAATTGACTGGCCAGCCACGTAGGAAAGCTATATACAGTAACGATTGCTGAGCAGTTACCGCTGTGATTCGACAATGCATAGCAACTATGGTCAATATAATTTGTAAGTCAATGAAGGTTGGACTCAATACAGAACGATCGTTTTTTTCCTGTAAAAAAAGTCTATATGGGTCACTCTGTAACATTCTAAAGCTTGGCTTTTTTATTTCCTCAAACTGCAGAGGTGTAATCGAATCGTTTATCGAGCGCGGGCTTGTGTTTCTTAAACTGATTTAATGTGTATTTAAAGTCAAAAATCGCATATTTTTAAATCTGTATGGGAAGCGCAATTTTTCCTAGCATTTTGCTAATTTGTCAAAGTTGGGAAAATTTGTAGAGAAAAATCTGGATAGTGTATAGTGTCACTAGAATTTCGCCTGGTAATATAAATTATTTTGCCTTGCGATGCTACACGCACACACACACACACACACACACACACACATATATATATATATATTAAAACGATAAAACGTTATAAAATGTAAGTGTGTCGGGCGCACGCTCATGAGCGACAAAATTATACAACGGTAAATAACATTTCTAACAACGTGTACGTGTAATTAGGGGTTCAGGTAGTATAATAAGAGCAGCCTTTTTAGGAAATTCAAAATGTTCCCATTTATTAATTTAACAAACATATCAAGAAATAATAATATACAAGTAATGATTACTTCGTCATATGACATTCATTATACATGGTTTCAAAGTTTCTTTGTTTGCTGTAATCTCATCACCAACATAAAGCTTATATCATAGATATAATATTATTAATTTTAATAAAAAAACATTTCTTCATTATGTTATACTGTCTGGACTACTCAGTCTGAATGTGTGCTTTCAATATAAAAATATTTAACTAAGTTAACTATTTGTTCATTCTTTGAACAAATCTAATTGATTCTTTCAAATGTACATTAAAATATTTTCAATAAATTATCAATTCAAAAATTATGCTTTCATAATTACTCTACAATTGAAATTTAAATGTTTTCAATAAATTATTAATTCAAAAATTATGCTTTCATAATTACTCTACAATTGAAATTTAAATATTTTCAATAAATTATTAATTCAAAATTTATGCTATAATTTTTTATACAAGACATTTATAAGTTATAAATTACACTTTTTTTTTGAAAATATTTTCTTTCTTTTGACAATGTTTATAAATCTTTGATTAAGTCTTTTGTTATGAGGAATACATGGCTTTCTTTCACCTTAATTGTAGTGGTTCCTCAGCATACCCTCTCCTGGTCCTGAGTCCTTGATGTTTGTCTTGAGTGACGAACGTTTGTGGGTGTAGACATTGTAGAGTATGTTCTATAGTCGTATTAGTAACCAAACCAAGAGTTACTGTTTGGTACTTAGATGAACGTATCGTCCATCCAACTTTACAGTTCAATTAACAAAATTTAAAAATCGCGTCGATCCTGGGCATAGCGTCCCGCCGCTTCTGAAGACTGATTGAGAGTAATTTGGCTTCATTCGTGCCCTTATTTATATTCAAGCATCTTACTGCACCTGCTGGGCCAGAATTCAGCATGTCAGAAATTGCTTGGTGGCGTCAGTTCCCCCACTATCGTCCAATTTCATATTTTCGCACATTTCTGCCAATTGCAATGTCTAATGTGGATTACAAGGTGCTCTGACGGTGTCTGATTTAATTACATATGTTCAATGTAATTACCATCGTTAACGCATAATTCGTGTAATTACTATGCTCTTAAAATCGCATTGTACGTCTTATTCACGCCGTTTCGCACTGCACATGTGTATTATTTTTATACATATTTAGAAGTCTTTGCAATTTTTCTATCATTTATGGTTTTCTTATAATTAAATAAAAACTATGATTTAACATCTATTTGGGGTGAGTTTGCAAACTTTCAGGCTTGAACCGGCCTCACGCACACACATTATTTACTACTGTACAGTCTCTCAGCGACAATCGCGTGATCGTGCAGGTCGATTCCTGCGTATAAACTCAGCTTTCAATCTCACACCTGCGTATTTATTACATATTTCTAAATGTAATCTAATTATTTATTTTATCTAATAAATGCACATTACAGCATATGCTTGTGTTGTCGCAATATATATATAACTCAAATTCTGAGGATTTATGGGTACTGAATACAAATCCACAACGTTACACCGAATGGCACCAAATTTTCACAGCTAACCTTTGACACAAGGCGGAAAACAATGTCTAACTTGGAATTTAGTATTTCGCCCCGTTCGCACGATTTAGGCCCTTTTAATTATGCCTTTTCGTTGACTCGTATAAAGATGTCAACATCAGAATTAATTACCATAGTAACAAGTAAATAAACAAATGATATTTACTGGCATCGGAACTGTACCTTTATCCGTTCCTGCAGTTTTTAATGTTTTTAATATGGGATTGTATCGATATATTTTGTAATTTTGTATACAGATACGTCTATATATTTTGTAATTGTCTTAAAAAAATATAAAATGTATGTTTATATGTATTTCTGATGATGCAATAAAAAAGTAATGAAATATATTAAATTCTACTACTAAAGATGTCAACAACACCATTGAGGCCAGAATTAATTACCATAGTAACGAGTAAATAAACAAAAGATATTTAGCGGCATCGGAACTGTACATTTATCCATTCCTGCAGTACATTTTCGATGTTTTATATAATATGCGATTGTATCGATATATTACAATATGGAAAGTGTACTAATTGTAAACTGTCCTATTACTTAATCCAAAGGGAAAATACGTGTTGTTTTCATTTGTGAGATTAGGTGACAACGGGTGTTGGTTTTTAGTTTACTGCTGAAATAAACATAAGCCATGGTTGAGGAAAACATAATGTTTAATGTGTTATACAATGCTTCTAACACAGTAACACTTAAAATAAAGAATTTAGCGTTTTTGATTTAACAAGTACTTTATAAATATCTCTAAATGCTTTATAAACGGGTACTTTTAAATCTCCAAAGGCTCCAACATAATAATTTAGTACAAGTTAAAATAGTACAATTGTTGAAAACAGCTTTGGAGAGAATTTGACTAATGAGTACAAAATTGTTATATAAGCTGACAGAACGCCATATAAATATAGACAATAAAATTATATTAAAATACTTATTAAAAGTCAAATATTCGCGTGCGAAGTCGCGGGTAGCAGCTAGTATTGAAAAAATGATATTGTCACCATTATTTGTTATTATTATTTGTTACCATATTGTTTGTATACTTATGTATTCTGGAAATAAAACGAGATGTGATATGATTATATTTATGTTCATTGTGAATATCAATTTCTTATACTAAAATACATATAAACACTTATACGCCTTTGTCTCATTTATTTATCCGTTCACTCTTATTAGAATCTTAATTCTTTATAGCAAAATCTCTCTTACTCAAAATACATACGAGTAACATTTTACACGTTGAATCGGTTCATTTGCCACTCGACACTGATGTTCTCACTTCTGATGTATTTTGGCGCCACGACATACCCAATTTTATGCACATTTTTTACTTAAATTGTGTTTGATTATTAACAACAGTTAAATCTAACAATTGTTAGATTATTAGTTGACAGTATTTTAAAATAACAGTTTTACAGAAGAATTTAATCATTGTTATGACAATGGTGATGAAATTACAGAACTTTTGTAATAAGAGCTACAGAGCTACACACTAGAAAAATACACACTAGCATATTGTCTCTCTCTCTCTCTCTCTCTCTCTCTCTCTCTCTCTCTCTCTCTCTCTCTCTCTCTCTCTCTCTCTCTCTCACTCTCTCACTCTCTCTCTCTTTCTCTCTCTTACTTCTGCTCTCAATAAATTGGACGTTATCTAACAAATAAGGTAATTTATGTATGAGAAAAAAGAATTTTTATATATCAGAAATCTGTGATTGCGAACAAAATGTCAAAATTTCACGTAAACAGATGACAATTCCCTTAGTACCACGTACATGCAGCGCGTGCTCAGCTAAACTTTCCCGTAGTTGTTACAGCTACACAGTCGTGGCACGTGACACGTTTGCAACAACAGTTTTACATTACACAACTAACACGTACTCACAAATCACAAATCCTCAGTAACGCAATTTAATGAAAACAGATGACACATAACTTACTGTCGTTGTACGTTCACATAAGTGAACACAGTTTGAATTACGTGGGTTAAGTTCTGTTAAGTTCATAACGTTTCTACTTTCATATACAAGTATTTGAGACTACCCAGATGGCTAGTATAATAACTTTTTACGATCATGTGTTTTGTAAGCAGAAGTGACGTTACGAACATAAGATTTTGCATACTTCGCTTACATTACAAATGAAAAATACAACTTTAATTTGCAGTGTTTTGGTGCAGTATTTCCTGACTGACGTATACCAGTGTTATGTAAATGTTCGTTATTGTTTTTAAATTGACGTATTTCTTATATTAATTATTAAGAAAAGCATAATATTTGTTATTTTATAAAAGAATATATATTTTTTTGGATACAATTTTACGGTGTTTGAACAGTATTTTTAAGTGTCATCCTCAGAAATATAGAAATATTTTTCATGAAATTTGAACTCAATTGTTATTACCAGATGTATTATATAAGCCCTATTCAACGTATGCTTTATATGTACGTAAAACATGTTATATAAATGAACAGAGAAATATAATAAAAATGCTTAATATTTTAATAAATTAGTAATTTTAAAAATACTATATTTTTTGTATTAATTTGGAGTCTTTCTGGTATTAATTTAGTATTTATTTTATGTTTAAATATTTCCAAATTTTCAAAAAGTTTAAATTGGAAATATGTCTTAATAAAGTAATATTATTTAAATTTGGGAATGTGTAGCTAAATTTTACTTGTAAATGTCTGGTTTTAAATACGTATTTCGGTGTAAAATAAGTCTTTCTTCTCTACATATTATAACGATTCATATAGTCGACCTATCAGATCGTTATATGAAAGTGTTACAAATAACTGTTGAAGTGTTAAATATTAAAATAAACTTTGTTAAATAGTTATTGTAAAAAAAAAAAAAAGGCTAAGTCACAAGCAGTAGATATGGCAGCAATTGAACAGATGTTCAAGCAGTTGACCACTAAAATGGATGAAAATAATACTAAAATTGAAATTACAAATAGTCAATTAAATAGTAAAATTGAAGAAAATAATCAAAAATTAGAAGAAAGTAATAAAAAATTAATAAATGATGTTAATAATAAAATAGAGCAAACTAATAAATACTTATCTAGCGAAATGAAACAAATAAACGATAATTTAACTAGCCAAATAGAACAAAGTAGTAAACAAGCTACATTTAAAATAGATGAAGAAATAGCTAATTTAGCTAGTAAAATAGATAGTACCAATAGCAAAATAGACGAGAGTAATCTTAAGTTTGATAAGCATACCGAAGAGGTTAAAGCTACAATAGAGGAATTTAAGAAACAAGTAAGTACTAATTTTCGCCGCCAAGACGAAAAACTAAATAAATTTAGAAACGAATTTCATGAACGGTTAGAACAGAAAGTAACCCTTATTAACCAACAATTCAGCAAAGTAACTGCTGAGTTAAAAACCCAAACGCTTCTAAATAAAGAAGAAATCCAGAGTACTAGGGTAGAGTGCACCCAACTGGGTGAAAATATTAAGGAGGTTAAGAAACAAGTAGAGAGTAAGGCTGACCGAGACGAAGTACATCAAAAGGTAGAACAGCAATTAAAGGTAATGCGGGAAGATCTGACTAAGGCAATGAAGTCACAGCAAACCAAAGTCGTGAGGTGTGGCGGCTATAAGGAAGAACCGGAAAACCTTGTATTCTCAGGAAACACACATGAGAATCCTGTGGAGTTTCTACGGCTGTTTGAGGCTTATGTAACTCGCGTAAACCCACTGATGGACGACGAGGACAAGAAGGACATGTTAGGCCGATTCCTCAAGAATTGGGTAGGTACGTGGTGGAAAGTCATCTCGGACCGTGTCCAAACCTACGCCGACTTCGGAGAGAAATTCCTTGCTCAATACTGGAACATACAGATTCAAAGAAGGGTGCGTGATCATCTGGAATTTGGTAATTATCACCCGTCCATGAATATGACAACCACCAACTATGTGCTAAACGTAATGGCACAAGTAAAGCATTTAACACCACCAATGGAGGAGAGAGACCTAGTTTATAAGCTAGCGCGTCATTTCTCGAAACGCACTAGAGTAGCAACCACTACTAGAGGAGTGGATACCCTAGAAAAGTTTATAATGGTCGTGGATGAATGTCAAGACCTAGAGAGGGACCTGAAGCGAGTAAATAATCAGCTGAGTAACCACCTTAGAGGCGATCATCAGGAACCAACTTTCTACCCAACTAAGAGAAGAGACAATGAGGGCCCAAAAGAAAAAAGGTTTACCCCATATCCGGGTAACAAACCCCAATATCGGCAGGAATTGGAAGAGAAGGGTAGAAGTAGGAGCGTTGAAATCCGACCAAGTAAAGGGTTTAAGGTATGTAAGACAGTCATATCATCTACCGAGCCACAACCGTCTACTAGTAAAACGAATACGGGAAACGGGAAGCCACTGCAGGTAGAAAAGAAACAAAACTAAATCTACCATTACCTGCAGTGAAACAACCCATTAATGCAGTTAAAAGAAAATTAACAAATAATATAAATCAAGGGAAAGATAGGGAGTTCTTTTTAAAAGAAGAGCAAGAAGTGGATAGAAACCATTATCCTTAATGTCCGGAAATAATTTGTGAAATCAGTAATCTACTAGTAAGAGCGTTGCTAAACACCGGCAGTGAGGTAACCTGTGTCAGCTCAAAGTTTGTAAAAAATAATAGTCAGTTGCGTAATTGTCCCAGACTACCCGTAAAAAATTGTAATGTACAGGGAGCCACTGGAGCCAAAATGCAAAAGATAACTGAACAAATTTATTTACCTATCAATATAAATGGTACCCAAACCCAAATTGTAGCTCTTATAGTCCAGAAACTCGTTCATAACTGTATTATTGGGGTAGATACGTTACTTGAATGGAAGACAGAAATAAATTTCAAAAGAAATATCATCAGGATGGAATTAAATACCAAGAAAATCAGTGTAAACATTAACGAATTTAAGCATTGGAAGTCGGTAAGTGTCATAAAAGGGTATGGAGAGAAACCGGTAGTTGACGTTAGGAGTGACCACCACTGTACTGAAGATACTCCAGACATCAACATCGGGACTGAGTTGAACAACAAGCAACAAAACCAAATTCAGCAACTCGTCTATGAGTATAGGGATGTTTTTAGAACAGTACCTGGAAGAGCTAAGTTCTATGAACATCAGTTAACACTTACTGAAAACGCATCATTTGTGCAAAGGACTTATCCAATCCCTTTACACTATAGAGAAGAAATGGAAAAAGAGGTCCAACAGATGTTAGCGAATGGAGTTATAGAGAGGGCAAGAAGTCCCTATATTAACCCTTTAGTAGTTGTCACCAAGCCAAACGGGAGTATCCGCTTATGCCTTGATGCCAGGAAATTAAATTCTTTATTAATACCTGATTACGAGTGCGCAAGGAGTGTGGAAGAATTGTTCCAAAAATGTAATGGAGTTAAGTACATGACCAAACTGGACTTAACATCCGGATTTTGGCAAATTCCAATCCGCAAATGTGATAGAAGTATACGGCATTTTGTATAAAAACAAGTGCTACAAATTTTAAGAGTTATTTGTAACGATTCCGCTTAAATTCCACTCACTGAACGAATCCTGAGATAGTGTGTCTCTGTGCTCTGAGCTAAGCTGAATCCGTGTCATTTGTATCTGGGATTTGTTCTGGCGCCCAGGTAAAGAAAAAGTAACGGGTAAGTAAGATTTCATTATATATATAGAAAGTAGATTGATAGATAACAAGGTCTTTATAATATATATATATATATATATATATATATATATATATATATATTGTAACGTCACAGAACGTTCCATAAAAAGAAATCATTTATATAGTAAGTTAGCATAGGAGGAAAGTGAGGTGAACAGTATCGAACCCAAGTAGTCCCAAAAATTGTGTAATTTTGTATAATAATTATTTCTATCAACTTGAAAAAACGACCAAACTATGACTAAGACAAAACCCCATATATATTATTAAAGTGAATAAGAGTGAAAAAACCATAAGACACTATAAGAGAGAGAAATAATGTCAGAATCCACCAGAATAAAGTCAATAATTATTAAGTTTTATAACTATGAATAATAGTATTAAAAACTATTTTTTGTGAATAAATGGACATGATCCATCATTATATTATGTGATGTAAATAAAATAAATGTATTAAATGACTTAAATACATTATTGGAAAGAGTTTAAGTTAAAATAAAAATTGTATATTTGCAATGACAAAAAAATATTAATGTGTTGGATTTGAGACCATACACCAAGATTTCATGAAAAAATTAATTATTATCAGATTTAAATAAAAACTATATGTAATTGTCAAGCAGACAATAGTGAACAATTTATCTTAAATAAAGGAAGCTGTCAAATGAATAAGAAGCAGTCAAAATAGCCAAAAACCGTGTTAACTGAAAACATGTAATAGGCATCTAATATTGTATAATTTATGAATTTAATATTGCCAAAATGCAACCAAACTGTATTAGAAAGCTGTAATATGATATAAAGCAACTATACTAATATACCTGACCAACTTTAACATTGTAATAGTCAAGTCAGCAAAATATTTACTTATACCATGTATGGCTGAAGCCAATTATCCAGTACAAAAATAATCATATCTGGCTAAATACTTACATAATACTAACAAAAATAAGATAGAAAGGTACAATACATCAGAATACCTTAATAAGAAACAAACTCAGTTGAAAGTAAAGTCAATTCTAAAAGAATTTAACTAATTAGAGTGAGATTTGTCACACCATAAAAAATGACATCTCAAGACCAATCAATGATGCTATGTCATCTTGTGATAAATATAATATATGTACAAAGTAACCAGGTATCACAAAAGATAGACAAAATAATAAACTCTGTGTGTATAGTGGTGAAATAATACATATATTAAGGAAAAAGACTAATCATTGTATTAGAAAACTGACAAGAACCTAGGCCATGAGCAGAGGCCATATAAAATTGTATTTATTAGTGTTTTATTGATGTTAAAATTTGTTTATTTTGTTGTAGGAGAGTAGTAGTAGTAGATGTCCAGCTTGTGAAGGGAACTTTATAACTCCACAACAATTTTTGTTATAAATATTGAGTTTTAATGACTACAACTCAAGGTGAGGGTTGTAAATTGTAATGTTTATTAGACTTAAGTTAATTAGATACCAATCATATTTAGTATCGCTAGATTCAGTAAAAAACAAGGAATCTAAATACATTAATGGCATACAAATTGTAAGTACTAATGTGAAACTGTTTGATAAATACCAGTGTAAATTTTGAAATATCCTTTGTATGAAGAATAAGAAATTCGTTCTAAAAGCTTCTACGGAAGTGAAAATTGTTCTATGACATTCCATTTCGTTTATTCTCGAACAATCTAGAAAGAATTTTTACACAAATATACCGGAAGTCGACGAAAACAGTCATCCCGATTTAGTATAAAAGCGAGACCAAATTCGACCAGAAAACAGACTGGGATAAGGTCATGCGGCGACTTCACCGGGCCGCTCCTGCGAATACCCTGACTGCAGTTTGTCAGGGTGGCCGCTCCGTCAGAATTGAGACCACGACCATCGACAGTTTCCGGCTCGCCCAGAAGCTGCTGACTGATCGTGGTATCCCTTACTACACCTACGCCCTGCCGGAGGAGAGGGAACTCAAGGTCGAGATCATCGGCATCCCCGCCGATGTTCCCGAGCCTACAATCTCGCACGCCCTTGAACTTTTGGGCTTTACTGTCAGCTCTGTAACTCCTCTCTTCTCCCCCGGCAGACGCATTCCCAGAAATGCCTTCCTTGTGAAAATCCTCAAGGTAGGGAATTTCCAAGCCATTTACCAAGTAGACTCTCTCTTTTACCTCCGGGTAAAAGTTTCAGCTTTCGAGTCCCGACCCGGACCCAAGCAGTGCTACAACTGCCAGAGGTACGGACACAGTAGTATCTATTGCCATTACCCGACACGCTGCATTCGTTGTGGTGAAGGTCATCACAAGGGCGATTGTCCTCGTGAAAGCACCGCCACTGCCACGTGTGCAAACTGTCGTGAACCACACCCGGCAAGCTCTCGCCAGTGCAAGCACTATCATGACGCCCTAAAGCGCATCACCAAGGCCCAAAAGCCTATCCCACCTGCCCCCAAGAAACCCTCAGCCCCTGCATCTGCCGCCCCGGCGGCCCCAGTTCCGGCTACCTCGTCTGCGCCTGCAGCCGCTGTAGTCCCCCCGACCTGCCCAGCGCCTGCCGGAGCGCTCAGTTATGCGGCAGCCGCCGCCTCCGATGCATCTTTCCCTCCTTTGGCCTCGTCGCGAAAGCAACCCGCGCCAAAGAAGAAAAAGTCATCGACCACCATCCTCACGCAGCACAAGCCCGCTGCAACTAAGTCAGCATCTGCCCCAGCTCCCCAAGAGCCTCGGCAGCCTACAACTACACCTCGGCCCGATAATGGTATCATGTATCGAGTGCCCCCGCCCACGCCGCAGGCGCCATCGACGGAGGAAGGGTCCTCGGATCCGACCTTTGCCGATCGTTTGCGTGTCTGGGTTGAGACCCTCATCCCTCAAATCTTGGCTGCCAAGGACGTCCAGTCTCTGCTAGTCACCATTCTCACCTCCCTCATGACTCTCCTGCCTCTCAATGTCTAGGCCTCTTCGGCTGGTGGCATGGAACGCGTGTGGTGTTCCGTCTCGCCGAGCCGAATTGGCTAACTTTGCCACTGAATATGACCTCGATGTCATCCTCCTCTCCGAAACTTTCCTTACCCCTGCTGCTTCCTTTCAGCTTCCGGCGTACACTACATATCGCACGGATAGGCCCCGGCTACAACCCCCCGCTCGTCCCAGCGGGGGTACTGCTATTCTCGTCCACAGGCGCATTGCCCATCGTCTCTTACCCCCTCCAGATACTAGGTATCTGGAGACGACGGCGGTGGCCCTCTGGATCGGGGATCGGGAGGTTCGCCTAATTTCGGCGTACCTTCCTCCCGGGCCCGGAGGGCCTCCGCCGCCTGAGGAGTGGGACGCCCTCCTCGACCACGAACTACCTACTCTAGCTGCCGGAGACTTCAACTCCAAGCATCCCTCTTGGAACAGCCGTGTCACGAACCCGCGTGGCCGCTCGCTCTACAGCTACGTTCAGCGTCATCTGCAGGTCTCAGTTATTGGTCCTGACTCACCGACCCACGTGCCCACTAGGGGCCTTCCGGATGTCCTTGACATTGTCATTGTCAAGGACCTGGCCATTCCTATCACTGTCAGTGCTGTATCGGACCTCTCGTCCGACCACGACCCGGTACTTATCACTGTTCGTCCCCTGTTGGACACACCTCTCCAACCCCCCTCTCGTCCACGGAGAGTCAACTGGCGCTCCTATCATGACGAACTCCAACGAACAGTGCCATCTGACCCCCCGGCCCCCATCGCCTCTACGGCTGATGCGGACCGTATGGCCGACTATCTTCAAGACGTCGTTACGTCCGCTATGGACACACACACCTATCTTGTCCCAGAGACAAATCGCCGGTCTCAATTACCTGAAGAGGTGCTCCTCGCCATCCAAACTCGGCGCCACCTCCGCCGGAGATGGCAACAAACCCGGGATCCTGCTATCAAACGCAGGCTCAACGCCCAATCTGACCTTGTCAAGCAGCTTCTGCTTGATGCCACTGCACATCGTTGGGACTCGTATCTCGAGTCTCTTGAAGTCCGGCCCGAGTCTGTCTGGCAGGCTGCGAGTCGACTTAATGGCGACAAAAGGACCCGCCATCCCCTCAGATCACCGGACGGCGTTGTGTACTCCGCGGCCGGCAAAGCTGAAGTCTTTGCCGCAACCATGGAGGAGCAATTCACCGTCCACGGAGGCGTCTGCGACCCCGTCCACTCGGCCGAGGTCGCAGACTTCCTATCTGGATATTTTTCCCGCCCTCCAGCTGACATCCCTGACCCGTTCGACCGGGCCGATGTTGTCTCGGCTATTGGTCGACTTCGCCCTAAGAGGGCGCCCGGCGATGATCGTATCGGAGCGGCGGCGCTACAACACGCTCCCCCTAGCCTCATCAACTTGGTCCACGAGCTGTTCAATGGATGTCTCCGGCTTCATTACTTCCCCAGCCTGTGGAAGCGTGCGAAAATCATCATGATCCCCAAGCCTCGCAAGCTGCGTATTGACCCCTCAAACCATCGACCCATCTCACTGTTGCCAGTCATATCGAAGGTACTCGAGCGCCTCCTGCACGGTCGGTACGCGCCTCTGCTGGATGGTTTCATTCGGCAGGAGCAGTTCGGCTTTCGCAGAGAGCACTCGACGACCCTTCAACTCGTCCGGGTTGTTACCCATTTGACGGACGCCTACAACAAGCATCTGTCCTCCGTCGCTGTATTGCTCGACGTGAGTAAGGCCTTCGATCGAGTCTGGCACGAAGGCCTTCTCTACAAACTGGCCCACTCCCCACTCCCAGCCTCATTCGTTCATTTTCTCCGATCGTACTTGTGCGATCGTATCTTTAGGGTATGCGTCGAAGGGTCGTACTCATCCGTCCGACCAGTCGCCGCAGGCGTACCTCAGGGATCTGTCCTTGGCCCCGTTCTGTACCTCGTGTACACGAACGACCTGCCTGTTCAGCCTGGAGTCACTCTCTCGCTCTATGCGGATGACGCTATGTACCACGCCAGCTCAGCGAGTCTTGATTTCGCAGCTGGCCTGGTGCAACGTCAGCTCGCCGTACTTCCGGACTGGCTAAGGAAGTGGAGGATGGCGGTCAATGCGGAGAAATCCGAGGCGATCGCCTTTTCTCGTAAATTAACTTCCCGCTGCCAGTCCCTCTCCCTTGAAGGGAGCCCAATCGAGTGGAACCGGACTGTAAAGTACTTGGGCGTCACTCTTCACCGACGCCTAAGCTTTGCACCTCATGTCTCTCTGAGTCTCCAGCGCGCCAGAGGCGTCAGAGCCAAACTATTTCCCTTTCTCTCTCATCGGGGTTCAGTGCCTGTGCGCACTAAACTCACCATCTACTTGCTCTTTCATCGGGCAATCCTGACTTACGCAGCCCCCGCCTTTTGGGTACTACTCAGCCCATCCGTTGTCGCCCGTTTGGAAGCTTTCCAATCCCGAACCCTCCGCTACATCTCCAACTCTCCCTGGTTTGTCAGAAATGATGCCATCAGGCGAGGGTTGAAGGTTCCTTCACTTACCGAATTCGTTCGGTCCCTAGCCCTCAAACTATTCTCCCGAGCCTATGTCTCGACCCATCCTCACATCCGTCGACTAAGCACAGATGTCGGCCCACCACCTAGACGACACAAACGCCCCCGAGCGTTGCTCGACGACCCCCCATAAGCACTTACAGAACATCTGCCCCATCCCCCCGACCTTGAGTATTTTCACGCTCCTCCTCCTTCCTTCTTTCTCTTGTCCGTGCTGGCGCTCGGTGACAGACTAGAGGGGGGTCTGCGCTCGCCCTAGGTGTGCCTAGTGCCACCTCTGGTGGACGCTGCCTCCTCCTACGCTCTCTCCCGTGCGCCGACATTGCCGCCTGGCAGCCCTCGGCGACTTTTCCTGAGCGGCTAGGGGCGCCCTACCCGTTGTGGGAGGGTCATTCCTGCTTCTCACGCGAAAGGTCTTCGAGGTCTCCCCCATTCTGCCGTCACGGGTCTCTTCGAGGTCCCAGGGTCCAAGTAAAATCGTAACATCCTGTCCCTCCAAAATAAAATTGATGGAGGTCCCATTCCTTTCAAAGCGCGAGATCGCTAGTCAAGGTAACAGCAAGGCAACATGCAGTCATCGGGTATCACCCGGACACTGCGACCACCGGAGCACGACTAGCTGCTGCTCCGTTCAACTCTGGACTCTGGACTCTGGACCAGAAAACACTTGAAGATTGAACTCCAGAACTGATGCATCTCACACAACACTGATCAACGCAGCTAAGGCGAAACCAAAGAGGCGAGAAATCGACAAGACACGGCAGGAAGGCTTTTTCCCGTACATAGACATACCCGACTGACTTAACCTCAACGAGAGTCGCCAAAAAGTATCGCTGAAATAGAGCAGCGATACGGCAAATTTTAATAGAAAGCACGCAGCCAGAACGTCGACGGCCCAGGAGGGTCCCAACATTTAAATAGAGAACGAATTCTGCTGTGTTCGCATTGACTGACTAACGTGACAAATAATTCCCCCGAACGTAAACAAACTATACACTAGCCTTCCTCAACACTGCATGGGAATCAGCGCTGCGGTGGCAGATTTC
This sequence comes from Magicicada septendecula, assembly GCA_034769895.1. NCBI lineage: Eukaryota > Metazoa > Arthropoda > Insecta > Hemiptera > Cicadidae > Magicicada > Magicicada septendecula. Next base: position 121,512,605 of record CM068375.1, read on the forward strand.
TGAATCAACGCTAAACAGATGATTCGTAGTGGCGGCGTTTGAACGAGATTTTACTGCCAAACGTTTTGACAAAAAGTGCGGAAAAAGTAATGATCGCAAAATTTGACTTTAAATAGATTCAGTGTACACCCGAAGAGGCGAGATCGAGAAACTACCCGAAGGAAGTGTCCAGTGAGAGAATAAACGACCATTGGAACGTGAGTTACCAAAATTAAAGTCATTTGTTACCTGGTTACATTTATCACACAGTTGTACTTTACACGCCACACATACACCTTCAAATCACTTAGTTTTTTCTTGTAAGGCATCTAATTGATATGTCTTGGTAGTTCAAAGGAGTCACGTCCTGAGAGTAAAGATTTTTCACATATTAAACTCATGCTTGTCAACTGAGTCAGAATCTGAAATACTAGCCGATACTTGATTGGATAAAAAAAAAATTGTCAATAATAATAACTTGTAAAATTTTTTTTTCTCTGCAATTTTATAATTTTTATGAATGATAGTCCTTCAGACGATTTGTTTGTTTTTAAAGAACCATTAAACTTAACTGATTTTTCAAAGCTAAACTGACTTGTTTAAATTATTTCGTAGATTTAAAAATTTTATCAATCACATTTAATTTTTTCTTGGAACAAACGTTTCCAAGTGGCGCCCACAAAAAGCATAGTTTTAAGTTGTGTTACAGGACTACATCACTGCAGAGGATCCAGTCAACAGAGTAAGTAACAAAAGTGCGCGGAGGTAACGCCCGACACAGATTACAACACACAAACATTTATACAACACACACCCCTTTCTTTTTTGTTATAAATTGGCTTCCATCGCGGGGCTTGAAGAAGGACGTACTCACTCCTCTCCATATATTTGTTTTACTATAATATATATATATATATTTACAGTAAATATTACTGTACCTATCTGTACACCCGTATTTTGAAACAAAAATTAGAGTAAGTTAAGTATTCGTGACTAACGCGATCGTGTTAAAAAAAAAAAATATATTTATATCACCCTCTCTACTGGGGGTCATACTAAAGAATTATTTTTGTATCAATTCCGGATTAGTTGATTAAACAAGTTATCAAATTCGTTTATTTTATTTTTTTTAATTTTTTTTTAGTTAACAAAGTACTGACACATCTTGTAGCCACGAATTTAATAGAAGTTAAAGTCTTCTAATTAAAATTAGTTGAAATTTAGTAACAGTAATAAGATTAAAACTTTACAAATCATGTAAAATTTGTTCTTGGCGAAGTACACGCAAACTCCAAAACCTGTAGAAATAATAACATTATTATTATTCTACAATAAGAAACAATTTGTTTTAATTTCTAGCTACTCTTAATTAATTAGAAGAACTAGTATAATTTATAAGTATACTGTAAATATCACAGATTGATGGCAGTCTTAAATAACTCTTCATGTATTTATTAATTTTATTGTATATTTTGCTTTAACACAATTTGCGATTAATTAACTACAACTACTTTTCAGACAAAATCAATTCGCTTTTATTAACCAAACTGAAAAACATAATGTAATTTATTTAACAATTAAGTTACTTAATTTCTTTTAATTTTAACTAGAAGGCTTATATTAGGTCAGCTAAATTCTTTCTCTAAGTTAGCATAGCGTTATATTACTTACTCGCATTATTACTATGAAACATTGCGAAAGACCAATTAAGTAATTATTTTAATTTGAATTAACAAGTCCATAGAACGATAAGTAAGAGCCGACTTGCTGAAGATTAATTTTGTTAAATATTTTTGCAGACACAAAAATAATATAACCGTCACAAATAAAATAAGCTGCCAACTAGGAAACCGACAAATAGAATGATCACGTCGATGGAATACCAGAAAGCAGATGGTTAGAAAGCATGTAAGCTTCCGGAACAAGTAACAATGAAGTCCACCTCTGTTTTGGAGTCATTTTGGAGTTTTGTGTCCTAACAATTGCGTGTTCTCCGTTGAGGGTGTTTAAAAAATCGATTTCAAGATTACAAGATTAATTTTCAGGGACAGAAATACTAAATCTTAAGGGAACGTCAAAGGTAACGAGTAAAAGATACAACAATTTTTGTAAAAGACCTGAGTCGTTCTTAGTTAAGAACAAATATTAACCTAATGAACTAATACTTATCCGATTTACGACCGCTACAGTAATACAATATTATGTTGATGCAAAAAAAAAACTCGGGTAAACGTAATTAGAAAATCGTTTTGATCGTACAAGTTCAACATAATAGCTGTCAAAAATTTGTTCTACCGTAGTAGACATTAGAATTGTAGTTTACGGTCAAGTCCTGTGTTAGAAACATTATTAAAGAGCCAAGTTATTTACTGTATTCAACGCCAAAAATTACTTGTGCTTTGCGAATAGAGGCTTTCTAGTGATAAACCGAATGTCGATATTAACAAAAATATTCAAAAAGTTGATTCACAAATTAAAGTTTTAAACAATTTATTGGCTTTTAACTGTCAATCTGCAGTTAGGAAAACGATTTACTGTAGTTGAACATCCTTTTTATTGTAATAGCCATTGCAGTGGTATGTGTTTCCGTCTGGACACAACAAATTATAGAAGCAATCGAACGTCAATAATACGGTTTAATGTTAATGCATTTTTTATGATTGTAATACTCTGAAAATTCACTGGTCAGCCTCGTAGTAATGGGTGAAGAAGTGTGCAGTAATCGCTTCGGTGCAGTTACCAGTGTAAATCGACGGCAGCGCGACGGTTAATATAGTCTGTAAGTCAATGATGATTGGACTCAGTACAAAGCAAACGTGTTACAAAAAGACAGTATATTCAGGTCAACTTGTAACATTCTCTAGTTTCTGCATCCCGGTCAGATGGAAAATAACATTTTTTGGAACTGGACTTTTTTATGGATAGAATTAATGTCGGTTTTGCTTATACACCTTTGACATATGTTAAGTGCATTCATTTTAATAACAGAAATTCCATAGCATCTTAGTTGTACTAGCTCTACTATATTGTTCCAAAACGTCGGTGATAAGACAGATTGACAGAACTGCCAATCACTCAAAAGGAATTAAGTTCATAAATTTCATTAGCTTAAGAGTACCAGACCGGCTGAACTCAGTAATAGCGATGTTCGAAAGGCGCTGGATACTTCCTAATTAATTGGTTGGATTTATGAATTACGGAGTTAAACAGGTAGATAAGGTTAACGACTCTGGAGCGTCTCCACTCTTATCTCTTGAGGCTGTCTGTACTAGTCGCAACAGTGATAAAAAAAAAAAAAAAAAACAGAACAAAAGGTATAATAATATATGTAGACAGCGAGTTGCTGGGAATGGAAAAAGCATTGGTCAAGATACAAGGCCAGCTGACAAAAGTTAACTAAAAACTCAAAAAATCAATCAAAGCCTCAGTGCCGAAAAACATAGACAGAAGCAACCAGAATAATTATCTGCATAACTGAAAATTAAACATAATTAAATTCCGAAATATTTTATAATCCGAAATGTTGTGAAAACCAAAAACGTTTTATTCGTTGTGCTTAAATCGGATCTGCGAATTTAGTGTTTAAAATTGGTACTTAGTTCCACTAACTTTTGTAATATCATGCAAAGAAGAAACATCGTTTAGCATTTGCTTAATCAAAGTCGGATTAGCCATTTCCACTGTACTGAAGATTAAACAAATTTACGCAAAAACATAACCCTCAGCGAGTGCTACAGTCTTAAAAAAATATACACCAGTTGTCATGTTTTACCATACTGCACTACAAATGTTCAGTAAAATCACACAAACGTTTTCACATCCTGTTTCATCTTTCCTGTTCCCTATGCCCAGTGAATCTGTACAAGATTAGCCAATGCCGAAATATAAGGGTTTAACATGCGCTGTTGTAATTTTCTCTGGTATTCATACGCTCTTTTAGCTAGTTCAAAAAAAAAAAACTTATTCAATTCCGTTTTAGCACAATCAAAATAAAGTCTAGAAAGCCCCAAATAAAACAAAGAAACTGAAAGATGAGTTAATAACTACTTCTTGTTAAATAACAGTTAATCTACATATATAAAACTCAAAGGCTGAGGATTTATGGGTACTGAATACAAATCCACGCCGTTATACCGATTGCCACCAAATTTTGCACAGGTAACCTTTGACACAAGGCAAAAAACACTGACTAACTTGGAATTTGATATTTTTCCCCGTTTGCACGATTTAGGACCTTTTAATTATGCTTTTTCGTTGACGCGTATAAAGATGTCAACAACACCATTGAGACCAGAATTAATTACCATAGTAACAAGTAAATAAACAAATGATATTTAGCGGCATTAGAACTGTACCTTTATCCGTTCCTGGAGTTTTTAATTTTTTAATATGCGACTGTATTGATATATTTTGTAATTTTGAACATAGATACGTCCATAGTTATATTTTGTAATTGTCTTAAACGATTATAAAATTTATTTTCATAAGTACTTCTGATGATGCAATGAATAAGTAATGAAATACATTAAATACTACTATTAGAGATGTCAACAACACCATGGAAACAAGAATTAATTACCATAGTAACAAGTAAATAAACAAAAGCTATTTAGCGGCATCGGAACTGTACATTTATCTATTCCTGCACTACATTTTAGATGTTTTATATAATATGCGATTGTATCGATATATTACGATGTGGAAAAGAAGAAGTGTACTCATTGTCAATTGTCCTATTACTTAATCCATAGGGAAAATACGTGTTGTTTTCATTTGTGAGGTTAGGTGACAACGGTGTTTGGTTTTTAGTTAATGCTGAAATAAATAAAAGCCATGGATGAGGAAAACATAACGTTTAATGTGTTATATAATGCTTCTAACACAGTAATACTTAAAATAAAGAATTTAGCGTTTTTGATTTAACAGGTACTTTATAAATATCTCCAAAGGCTTAATAAACGGGTACTTTTAAATCTCCAAAGGCTGTTGCACCAACATAATAAATTAGTACAAGTTAAAATAGTACAAGTGTTGAAAACAGCTTTGGAGAGAATTTGACTAATGAGTACAAAATTGTTATACGAGCTGACAGAACGCCATATTGACACAGACAATAAAAATTATATTAAAATACTTATTAAAAGACAAATATTTGCGTGCGAAGCCGCGGGTAACAACTAGTAGTAAATAAGAGGACGCTGCCAGCAAGTGTAGAATCATTGGTAAGTACACGTAGCGTTTTTAACTGCCGGTTTGTTTTGGAACGATCTTCCCGTCTTAAAGCTGTCATCTCGAATACGACAACCTATAAACCTGATGTGGAAAATAATAGTCTATCCATCGTTGTCTTCATGACCTGTAGTAATACTGCCTGCAATTGAATTGCCGGGTTTTAGTTGCTTACAAAATTGCATTTTTAAAAATAATTTCTTTTAATGAAAGTCCCATATGAGGTTTGGTCATTAACTAGACACAATTTTAAAATATTTGTGTCGATGTTCCAGCAAAATTTATCGTCATCATCAGGACCTGTATACGGGAATTCAGAAATAACTAATACAAACATAACGTTGCTTAGTAAGGAAAATTATAATTGCATTTTCTTAATGTAAGAATAATAACACGTATGTAATAAAATATTATTGTGGCAATAATCATAATAATATTATTACAAACGAGCGCGCGCACACAATCACACAGATGTGTATCTGTGTAATCTCGTTGCATGAGTAGCAATAATGTCTGTACTTCCTAAAGAAGTCGTTAATGATCAATTTCTGACTTTTAATTTACGTGTACAAGTTCTGATTATGACAATAAATTCTATTAAAGTGATGAAGCTATTGCTCTAAAACTTACCTTATTACAATTTTATCTTTTATTAATTCGACTTCACTACTAGTCTTAGGTTAAATTATATTTCAAGCGACTCACGACCCATTCTCCATAATAATGTTTCACTGCTCTTTGTAGTAGTGATAATGGAAACTGAATAAAGCTGTGACGTTGAGTGTTAGTTTGCTGTTCCTTTTAAATCCTCGTAGATTAATTTTTCTGAGCATAACAATAATTACAGACATGGAAAACAAACGTGATAACTTACCTTCTCTTTAATTATAAAAAAAAATCACTACACTACTGTGTTACTTATTATTATATAAACTACTATTTTTGTATATATATTATATTATATAATATTACATTATATTATATATATTTTTATATTTAATTTTAAATAAAAAAACTAGACGACAAATAAAAAAAGCTAATACCGAAGCTAATACTGAAAGAAATAAGATCATCAGTTTATAGTGAGAGTTCAAAGTGTTGTGAAAAAATTTAAAGAAAATTTAAATTTTTAAATTCGGTAAGTCAGCAATACTTATCAATCAGTTGACTTGAGGTGTAGTGTCATTCAGTTGAATTAGGTCGGGTCATCGTTTGGTCTTCAATCTTCAATCATCTTGGGATTCAATCACGCCTTGCGTCCTTTTCGTATTAGTTGATCGAATTTAATTAATTTGGAGTTAATTAATCTGGTCTGTTGCCTAGGTTGAATGTACTAGTTCCTCATCAGGTAGTTTGGTTCTTCATTTTAATAAATTTGGTTACTTTTGATTGTTTTAAATTAAAAATTGTGCCATTTACGGCTTGGCGTCAATTCCATCTTGAGCGTCACTTTGGAATTAACAGTTTCTAACGGAATATTCATAAATAACGTTCAGTTGTCATGGTAACTGATTGATTCTGATTGGCTATTCATGACTTAAGCCCATTGTTAGAATATTTGAATTCTTATTCAAAATGATTAAATATCTTCTGATTGCTATTATTCTTCGGTCTTCTTATTTAAGTATAAGATATTATCACAACTGTTTGTATTTTCTTTCAAAGATCATTTTGACATCCCACAAAGCTGGGTTTGCTTATGTATTATGTTTTGACAGTTATGTTGATATTATTTAACTACATTTCTTTCTTATTTTATGTTCTTAATTTAACACATCTCTTAAAATGATTCACTAATTATCATTGACTAGTTACTTGCCTTGGATTTGCTAATATCATAGTTAATTTCTTACATTTTGTTGTTATTGGTTTTATACAGTTAGGCATTTCATAGGCCTAGGTAGTAATTGGCTATATTTTCTTATTTTATACAAATTACATATTATTTTGCCCTTATACATGTTTTGTTTTGTGTTACAAGTCATTTGTTTATTTGTTGAATTGTTTTGGGTCTGTTTTACAATAATTGTATGTTTTTCATTAGTTTCCATATTATGGTTTGTCTATTATTTTCTAACTGCCTTTCCAGTATTATAAGATTTATATTAATTTATCTTTTTTCTTATTTATATTGCCATTGTTTATAATTGGTCTATTATTTACTATTCTCTATAAAATATAACATAACATTTAAGCTTATGGTCTGTATAACTCTTTCAGCCATATTCCTACTTATAAACTTAATCAAACAATTCTTTAACAGTTATTATGCTACTCTTGTTTACAATTTGTTACTTCTTGTTTATTTTTTGGTGATAAACATCATCACGTCATTTACTTTAGCTAATTAACTATGCCTTAGAACATAGGATATTTATTGGTTTTGCATTTCTATTCTTTACTATATTTTTCTATTCTAATCTTTACTAGCTAACCATGGTAACACTAACATTTTGACACTTCCTGGGATTTTTTCCCCTGAATATCCTTGTATTCCTCATCTACAATTAATCTTAATCTTAATAATAACTATATCCTTATTTACTAACACTGTTCACCTTTAACCTTTAGTGTTTATCACTGGTTTTTTGGGCGTCTATCCCTATCAACAGGGTTTCTATTTATTTTGTGGGGTTTACACTTACACTTTGCACTTTTTATATTATTTAAGTGTTACTAGTGGGTATTCCCTAACATTAAATTCTTGTTCCCACTTACTCATGTTCACTATCTAACTATCTCTCACTTTACAATGGTTAGTTATACTGTTAACAAGTTCATGTCATTATAGAGTGATTTATAATATTTACTTTCTATTTATTTGGTTAGTGTACTTTTAGTTTGTCATTACTTTATTGGATTTTAATACTTATCATTTACTTTGATTAATTAGTTGGTACTAATAATTATCCTTTACATTTATCATTTATTGATTTCTTTTTCATTGCTTTATTTGAGTGTAACATTTCTCCTTTTCTGTCCTGTATTATTCGTTTGTGTCTTTTCATTTCTTCTCATTTTATTTCATTCATATATTGTTTGTTTCCTTTTCATTCACCTTCTCATTTGATTTCACTTATTTCGTTTATATGTCCTATCACTGGTATTGGGGCTTGTTCTACCTACTCACTTATTTTATTTGTTTTTATATCTCCCATCACTTGTATTGGGGCTGGTTCTACCTTCTCACTTACCATCTATTGGGTTATTATGGTTAAATCGCATTGTACTATCGTTTTTCCAAGTTTTGTTTTGTTGCTTGCTACATTTCTCTTAGCAGAGGTTACTTTTATTATTACCTTTATTTGTTTTATCGCATTATTATGTTAATTACCTATTCCTTTATCTCTGACTCATCCCTTTTTATTCATAGTGTTAATCATTTAGTATTTTATTCTTATCATGTTGTTTCATAAATGTATGTTGAAGATATGTACCCTTACAATATGTATGTCCTTGTTTGTGGAAATGCGGGTATAAACTCAAAACACAGGCGATACGAATATTTCACACAGGTTTCTAGCAGAGCAAGTGATATTATGCACCGTATGAAGTCATAGGGCTGACGAGGAAGTTGCATACAAAGCATTATCTCAGCTGTAGGCAGGTAATTAGGGTTCACGCTGTGCTCTCGTTAGCAGACTTCACTCAGCCTACGTAGTAATGGCGTCACTTCTATTCACAGTTTAATGTGTACTTAACATTAGTACATAAGTTTGCTACTGCTTATGGATAATGGTAGACTAGTTATGCCGGATATTTTGCTTCCTTTTGGTATTATTGGTATTATTAATTCCGTTCCACAGATTTAATGCTGTGACTCAACACGTCATACAAAAACAAAACAGTGCACAAAAATACAAAAACATGTAGTAAACCCAAAGAGTTCATAATGATGACGATGATGACGATACCAGAATCAATGTAAAACCATTTCCCTTTTGATAAGTGGGTCTTCTATCCTTGCTTTCTCAGAACAAATTGACGTCAGGATGCAGTTGATAAGCCGATACATTGGGTTATATGTAAACGTTCTTAATATATGAGTCGGGATTAAATGGTAGTCACAAACCAAAAACTGTTGAAGAAAAAGAAATAGGTAAAATAGAATATGGAGCTGCAAACGGACAAAAGTAAACACATAGTTGTAACAGGATACAGAATAAGATCTGTTTACTAACAGATATAACTATGTCATCTGATCGTACAGAACTAGGCGGATCAATTAAGTTAATATAGACTGCCTTTCAATAGAAGTTGAGAGAGGGTGGAGGTAAAAACGCTGATAATTCTCACACACACAGGAACATCGGGAGTGGTTGGTAACAACATTAGGCCTACGACACATTTAAGTAACTTAGCCGGTACACACACCTATTTAAGACCATTCAGAAGTCAGATATCTTAAGCACCGGTTACATAACGTACAAATGGAAGCAGTACTTTAGGTTTCAGGTTGATACTTGGCGGCTGCTACCTAATCCCAAACAACAACTGGGTGGGATAGGTGAAGGTTCCCAGCCGCTCATGTTGGGTATAAAGTGAGATGAAATAATAATTACTAATAAGGGTCCCAAGCTGCAAAACTCACCCAGACTTTTGTACAGTTTTGCAAAATTTCGACTTGCATTGTTAGCTCGTGGTTCTCCTAAAGTTTTCAAAAACAAGTTCAAAGCAAACACTACATTCAGATTTGGGTTAACATCATTTACTTTGTTCTGATATTTGGCATTCGATTTTGCAATTTGTTCAACCTTTTTAATACATTTTTTGTTGTCCTAAAGTTTAAAAAATTTTAAGCCTAAACACTATATTCAGACTGTGGTTAAAATTATCTTTAATGTGTTATCCTACTTTGTTTTATGCGATTTCCAGGTTCCCAGACCCTGTTATCCTAAAATTTTACAAATTCGAAAACTGAAAACTATATTCAGATTGTGGAGAAAACTCTGTTTAATATGATATCCCTCATTGGTTTATTGCAATTTTTTCAAAATTTGAACCACTCACATTACCCCGGCTACCTTATTTTTGGAGGATCGATTTGAAAAACAATAGAGTTATGTAGGTTATATACGTATGGATACACATGACAAGTTTTACAAAATCAGTTAATGCATTTAAAAGTTATCACAAGACGTAATCCAAATAGACAGATAGGCAGATAGACAGACAAATCCTAAAAGGTCGAGTTAAACTGAGAACTCGCGTCGCTCGTTCAATAATAATAAGCTCATTTAAAATACTTTTAACGTTATACAGAATTGTGTAATTAAAATCAAAAAAAAAGATTTTTCTAGTTGGAATCGACATTTACTGTTGTTAGTATAAACAATGAATAACTTTTGTTGTCCATTCTACAATCTGTCGTTCTCAGTGGTACAGACAAGACGGAAGAACAGTCCGACAGTCACTTTATTCATACCCGCAAAGAATGAGTGGGACCATTTTTAGAATTATACATCTATTATTGGAAGTGTGACGACGTCATGAGATGAACGGTTTTAGTTTCGGTTCTACTGCTGAGAATGGTACATTATAGAATTGGCAAATCGTTTGATATTAAAAATAATGCTGTTAAAACCTGGTTCTCAACTCATAATGTTTTAGGCTTATTATTAGTTAGTCTACCCAAGTCTGTGAGTGAAAAACAGTTAACACTTTATTAGATATGAAAAAATAAACGGCTTCAATTGATAACTAATGTACATTTCGAAGACGAAACGTTATATAATAATGAAAAATACTACATACATAAAACACGATGAATTTGTATATAAGGTAAGTTTTACCTTTTTTATCGTCCGTAGATAACGATGTGATGGGAGTGTATATCGCAAATCGATGCGACACCGAAGTAGCGGTGATCACATACTCAGTAGCAGTCTTTGTCTAGCATTTCGGGCTTAAAACTATTTGTACTTTCTCGTATACATTTGACGTACACTTGTCTACTGATACAAACGAAAACATGGGGCAGCAATGACCAGTCAGATTTCAGTTTTGAATCGGGTGAAACACACTAGCGGTACGAGTGCAAATAGTTCAGCGTTTAATCTGTGCCATATTAGGTAAGTGCGTTCAATGAAAGTGGTGTATTAATTACTAGTTCCTGTAAAAACTATTGTAATTATTGTTTACTGGTCACTTTTACTGTTTGCTACGATAGTATGTGCTGGACTAATATGCCTATTACTTATAACTAGAACTGTTTTACAGTGTTAAACTTCATTTCATAAAAGTGTTATTAAAGTATATATCGATCTATCTGGTTCTCAATGATTTATTCTACTGTTGCGAGATAACAATCCATGTGATTGTTGTAACACCCGACAGTGATATATAGGCATATTCTTTGTACAAATGTATCTGTGATAAGCATTTCTGTTCTGGAAATCATTACATATCTGCAACCGTCAGAACTACTAACAGAAAACGGTCAAGCGTGAGTTAGCTGGAGGAAGTGTATTCTGTGAGTTATGTAGAGGAAGAGAAACAGCTGATACCATTGTTTGACTGTCACTAATGGTATGCTGTTTGAGTGTAGAGTTACTAGAATACTGTAAGGTATTGTCAGACAATTTAAATCTTTCTGACGATGTGTTAAGTTTATAGATGGAAACCGTCGAGATCATCTTGTACACGAACGTACTATGTTTTCTGGCAGTATGGTTACCATGTGTTTTGTTTTGATCTTAAAAAAAAGTAGATATGTTTGTCCTTAATAAGGCGGATTTTTAACATCTTGTATATATTTTAACGACAACCCAAAACCAATAGGAAACATACTATACCCGCGGAAAAATCAAAAGGTAGATATGAACCAATCAAAATTAATGTTTTATTAGTATTTTCAACCGAACTAGTGTAAATAAAATGCACAACTAAACCAACCTGCAAGTTATGGATACAAAAGACGTAACACCAATTAGTTGACAGTACGGATTTTAAATAGGCTAGATATATAATATAAAAAGAGACAAGAATAAAAATAAGTTAATGCAATTCAGACAAAAATTGTGCGAGTTATTTGTTGTGTTTATTTAGTGTCCTCCAATCACAGACAGCTATGCGGTTGGAATTACCAACCTCAACATCCTGAATTAGTGAAACGAAAGAATTCACTTGAGAACAACAGTATAATAATTATTATAATTATACATAACAAAAAAGTAACCTACATTAAAATATACTCATAATAAAAATATAATTAAAAAAAAAAAGCTACGGATGGGTGTAGTTTTCGGTGAAAGTAGCAAACAAAAGATAGAAAATATTGTAACGACGGAACTCTTTCGAAGAGTTGAGAGCGTCATTCCACCCGTTTCTCCGCTAGCCGAGCAGGTGTAGCGGCTCAATCAAGGCCGCACTCAAGTACCTTTGAGGCTGTTCTGAAGAGCACTTGAAATACGCAAATTAATATGGCACGCAAAAAGGATGGAAAGGTATTCTTGAACACCTGCACTACCTATGTAATCAACGGCTCCTGGCTTCGTCAGTCAGTTTACATTGGTCGATTTCTCAAGTGTGGATATCAAGTGGTTTTTGTTGAAAGTTATTATTCTGTTATAATTAGTGCGGAGTGTATATCTGACATTATTATTGCCTGTGGACAAATTTACCTTGAATTACTGTATGAGAGTTGGTTGTTGATTTCAAATTGTTATTTGTGACTCATTAAAACTGGTAAATAATTTTTTTATTTTTTATTGTATTCTTTTTTATATAGCCTAAAGGTACCATATGATGTTATTATTTACATTCTTAAAGCGATCGATTTTCGGTCATAGACCATCGTCAGGTTATATAGCACATTTGTGTTCCCAATATTATAAAACACTATTATTTATAAAAACGAATTTGTAGACATTGTTAATTTTATACATATGTTGTTGTCTAAAGCTTCCTAAGAACTGAATCTGTTATAGAGTGTTCATTGTTTACATATATATATCAGCTGATTACTTAGGAAGCTTTAGACAACAACATATGTATCAAATTAACAATGTCTACAAATTCGTTTTTATAAATAATAGTGTTTTTATAATATTGTGAACACAAATGTGCTATATAACCTGACGATGGTCTATGACCCGAAATCGATCGCTTTAAGAATATAAATAATAACATCATATGGTACCTTTAGGCTATATATAAAAAGAATACAATAAAAAATAAAAAATTGAATTATAGGTACCATTAATAAAACAATAAGTGTAAGTATAAAAATACATCACATTATCATTGGTAATTAATGATTTCATTGGTGTCTGTATTTTGTTACCTCTGCGACAATCAGTGAGACCGGTCGTGACAATATGTACATAAAACCAACAACAAAATAAGTCAGTATAAAGCAACAATCTAAACAAACAATTACTGTCAAATAATTTAAGTAATGAAATTGAAGAAAATTTGTATGATCATTGTTAAGGAAACTATAGGCAATTTGTAAAATTACAAATTTAAATAACTTAAAGTGTTTAGTTGAAAAAATTTTTTATAGAAAATTTACAGATTAATTTGCAAATAGAAAAGAAAGTGCGTGTACTCCCTATTCACAACACATAGACACACAAACTATGTATTGTGAAGGTTAACGCAGGTTAGACTGCGAGGGTTAGAAGGCTCTCACAGTAGGACTATATGTTTAGCGGGGCACACAGTACAGATCCGAAGAACTGTTGGATGCTTAACATAGTATTTCATGATTCGTTTTTAATTTATATAGTGTCTTTAGATAAAAAAATGATGTGAAGTAAATTCAAATCTAAAATTGCCTAAAAACGTAAAGTCTAAAAGCAAACAAACAAAATTAGGTGGTGACAAAATGCTTTATTTTAATTGAAAGATTTGTTTCCTAGTAAAAACATTATTCGAAGAAATAGTTATGTGCTGGTTTAATATACTATTGTGGAACACTGATATTCAAAAAAGAATGGAAAACTACTGTATAAGAAGGTAGGCCTACTACAATACCCTACAGAAATTATTTCTACCTGGCATAAAATTAAGCGGTAATTAAAGAAACACAACAATTCGAAGGCACCGGAAATTGAGAACTAGAGACATTTCGCGGGGTTTAAACTTCAATATTACTATCTCATAAAAACCAACACGAAAACAACGTATATGGGAGCCTTATCTTCAGCAAATCGACGACCAAATATTGCTTAAAAAAAGATTCTGGGAATTGGTACGCAATGGAAGAAACAACGCACGGCGTCCTCAGTATCCTGAGACTTTGTTATCCAAGAAGCAGTGGCAGAAGATTGCAAGAAAGTAATTGGGAAGACCGGCCAAGTCAACGGAAGAGAAGCGTCATGGGTTGTAAAACATCACAATTAAAGAAACGAAATAATTTGGAAGAAAAAACTCTCTACACATCAAGTAGTTTACTGAATAGCAAACGTTAAATATTTTATTCAAGGAAAGGAGGAATTCGTCATATCAGTGGAACCGTTTGGTTGAAAACTTTATTCGTAGCTATTGACAAAAAGAAAAGAGATTCAGCAGAAACTGTTTCCAAGAAAGAAAACATATATGTAAGACAAGCGTACAGGAATAAAACAACAAACGTTTAGTTGAAGAGTGCTGCCAGGACTGCCTTAAGGAACACATGTTGATTTGTTACATTCCGTAGGGAATATTGTCTGAAAATATATCACGATAGATATACTAGATAAAAAGTTTAAGGTTAACCGGGTCTACGTCTATATAAAGACTTCTATACATATTTTCTGGTTTATAAATCCCGATTCTTCAAGCGTTTACAGTAAGGGTTTTCGTTTTCAAGGAATTTATTAAAGAGTCCATTGATAATTACTAGTGGAAAGTCTACGACGCGTTTTTATATTAATCTACTCTAGAAGAAAATTACGATTTGTCCATCTATAGGCTATTAATACTCATATTTTAATCACATTGTTACATTTTTGCGTGAATCAGGCGTATGCTATAATTTGTTACGTCAAACATACATAACGTGTGTTTGGATTACTTTACAAAGCGGATCACCCGTTGAACGTGTCTGAGGTGTATATGATCTATCGCATAATTGTCTTTTTTATGATAGGCCTGTACAAACAATGCGTACGCTATATGACCCTCCGCATGCTGACTAATTAGTGCCAACTGTTAATAATATGTTTTGTTTTGTTTTGCCTTCATAACAGATACATTATGCAGTAGCAATCTTTTATAGTATCACGAATCTTCCACCTGCCAATTTCTTGAAACTTAATAAAATTTTAAGGCGACTAAGTATTTATACATAACAATACTTGCGTGGGAAATAATAAAATACACACAATAGGAGACTCTACATTTAAATTTGTTCTCTTCTCTTTAATGTAATCACCTCTCTTTCTTGGATATGAACGACCAGTGTCATGGCAGTTTGACTTCTCGTCTTCCACTGGTGACTTTTTTCGTTCTTTATTCTGTTTATAGTTGAAAAGCTGTAGATTTGGTACAAAATAGCTTTATGCATGATTTAAACTTTATATAATATGAATCTACCAATTAATGTACTGTTTGCTAAGTTTTGAAAAATTATTTTCCCTTCACTCATGACATTAAATTGTGACATTTAATCGTATCCTGTATGAATAAGGACCATCATTTTAAGCCGAATTCGAAAAGCAACTAGTTTTTTCCTACATATTTGAAAGTATTTTCTTTAAATACTTATTTAATTCACATATTTAAATACACAATTCACATATTTTCTTCTCTTACCTTCTCATATTTTATCTTTAATATATCCTATTAATATATTTAATATATCCTATTTAATATATCGTATTATATTCTCGTCCAATCTTCACTTCTCTCACCGTGCATTCGCCTTTAATTTCGTTTATCTCTGGAGCGTATGACACTAAGTACATAGATCGAGGCTTTACGGGAATCATTCTATGCTGGATAGATTTTCGTAGACTCAAAAGTGTGTATCAGTTTGAATTATCGTAGGTCTGCGATGTAGGATAATGTGGTGGCCTTCTACGTTATTCTGTGATAATTGTCATCTAACAGTGAAATCTTTGACGATGTTGATTCTGATTGTGACAGCGATTGTTATTTGTGACTTTGATATGGAGTACTTTGGCTGATACGAGCTTAATTTTCTTTCCTCACGAGACCTCATGAAAGACGAACGAGTGGGAATTACTAGTAGCACTGAAACCTTAGCCACCCACGAAACGTCTACACGAGAACACCGAGAACAGAAACCCTTCTCGATTACGTTCACGATCCCACATAATCATTTTTGCACATGTCACTTGTGAAAACGGCTATCCCTGAGGCAATTCGACCAATGTTGCCAGTAAGCAATCACAACAGAGGACTACTGTTTTTGGTTTCCTCTCTGTGCTAGTTATGGTAAAAGTAAGACTTTATTTTGGCAAACTTAGCGTAATAAGTAAGCGTTAGTTAAACACAGTGTATTTAAGCGTAAGTAAACGCAATAAGTTGACTTCTTCATCGTTCTTAATTAAACCACATTACTTCTAGGTTGTTTATGATTCGAACATGGCCTTCAACGTTCTACTTTGATATACGGTCTTACATTTTGTCACGTGGAGACGCACAGATTTGTGTGCGCGGGGGGTGGGGGTGGGGTGGGGGGTTAACGACTCGAAAAGCAAAAACAAATATCTGGCAGGGTCTTCCTGAAGCATTCACAAGCAATAACATGTAGAAACGAGTGTACTAATGTTAAGTACACATTAAGCTGTGAATAGGAGTGACACCAGTGAGTGAAGTCTGTACGTCTCTGCTAACGAGAGCACAGCGTGAACCCTAATTACCTGGCTACAGCTCGCTCGCATAATGCTTTGTATCCAGCTTCCCCGTCTGCCTATGTCTTCACAACTACCGTTAGGTCTCCTAGAAACTTGTGTGAAATATTAATGTACTGCATTTTGTAGTCGTATATCCCCATTATCCACAAACGTATGGATACCGCTTACTCAATGTAATAGTGGCACAACTCGAAAATGTCAAAAATTGGGTTAGTACATTCTACAACCGCTTTTGAAGAGTACTATGTTCGTATAATAACGGCACAAGGATAGTTATACAATTGGTCGCTAGAGAGCAGAAGTGTCTTTATTACAATGAGCAATTTTTTGGCAGCGCGTTAGTGTAACAGTGGCACAACAACGGTGTGACTCAGAGAGTTATGAAATATTCGTCCGCTTATTGTGCAATAGTGACATTCAGTTGTGCCAGTATTACAGTTATTTGTAAAGAGACTGCGCAGTGGAGCCGTGAAATAACGACACTTCTTAATTGAGACTTATATAGAGATTACAAAAATGACTGTGAAAAAGAATGCAAGCCGTTTGGAAAGTTGGCACTATACCGTAACATTTTTTATAATGAATTTAATTTATCATTTTTTGTTCTGAAAAAAGATCAGTGCCATAAATGTGTGTTGCACCAGAATGCTGATATTGAAAAGAAAAAACAGCTGCAACAGGAATATGATTCTCATGAAACGGAGAAAAAGTTAAGTAGGTTAGAGAAAGAAGATAAGAGCAAAATTAATCATTTGTATCAGGTTGCATGTTTTGACCTACAAGCAGTGTTCCCTATTCCTAGAGGTGACGTTTCTTCCTTTTATTATAAGTCATGTCTATCAACGTATAATTTTACTATAAGTGAGCTGCAAAAAAAAAGGAAATGGTGGGGCCTAATGTAGGCCTACATTGTTATTTATGGCACGAGAGAGAAGCCAGACGTGGGGCCAATGAAATAGGTTCATGCCTGTTACATTTTGTAAAGGAAAAAGCAGAGACAAACTCAGATGATTTAGAATTAGTTTTATACTCCGACAACTGCTGTGGGCAGCAGAAAAACAAGTTTATAATCACTCTGTACTTGTATGCTGTGGCAAATTTGAAAATTAATGCTATCACACATACATTTTTAGTTAGTGGGCATTCTCAAAATGAGGGAGATGCAGTACATTCAGTAATAGACAAAACTATTAAACTAGCCTTGAAGTCTGGGTCAATTTATGTACCGGCGCAGGCGCAATACGCTACTTTGATCAGAACTGCAATAAAAATGGAGTGCCTTTTAAATTACATAAAATGTCTTATGGTAATTTCTTTGACTTAAAACATTTACCTGAAATTACAACTTCAAATTTTAACACCAACACACAAGGAGAGACATTCAGGTTTTCAGAGGTTTCTGTTTTTAGAGTTGAAAGGAATGAAAAAAAAAATTTTTTTACAAAATGTCATATAAAGATAAAACTTATAAAACTGTCGACATTACAGAAAGTAGAACAAGAAATTCACGATTATTGTTTTTTAATGATGTTAAATTGAACACATGTTACACAAACACACTTCCAGTATCGAGAAGAAAATTGCAGGACCTTCACACTTTACTAAATGCTGACTTAATTACAAAATGTTACTCCCGTTTTTATGACACATTACGTTCTGATTGATTTAAGATAAGATTGTGAAATAAAATTTATTATAGAACTTTCAAATTTGTATACTTCTATTTTGTAAACGTAGCATTTTTAGTTAGTGTATCATTGTTTTTAAATTTTGTATTACTTTTTATTTTTATTTCACAGGCAATCTTAAATAAAAAATTGTTTGGCTATGTGTTTAAAATTATGTTAATTTTGTTGTTTATTATTACTGACAATTTAAGTTTGAGTACTAGTTGTTTTACAATTTGGATTTGTTTTAACAACTTAAATTGTGTTACTTATCACTACTATTTTTTTCTTTTAACTGTTTTTGATTATTACTAGCTGTAAGTTTCTGAATTATTATTATGTCAAAATTATGATGATGATTATTATTATTATTATTATTATTATTACTGACTTCAGTGATAGTAAGTATTTATCATAATTATTTTAATTTTTGAGAATAAATGAAAATACTATGCATTTTTTACAAACAATTTTAATTTGTTTTTTAGCTTCAGTTTTTCCATGCAATTAAAAATATAATTATTTATTATTTTTAATAAAAATAAAACGTTTTGAACAGCTATTTAATGAATTACATTTTTGAAAGTGCCTCTATGATTTTAATTTTTCACTACATGTGTATCACTGAAATTATGTAATAGTGGCACAACTCAGGTTTTTTGTTTTGATGGGGGGGGGAATCCGTTTTTAAAATAAATTTTTTTCTAAAAATGTTAATCACATAATAAATTGATTATTTTTCTATAACATGCCATAAAATATAACTCTTACAAGGAAAAACCATGGTGAAAAAAAAGGAAAAGAAAAACAGAAAGTTTGTTTCTTTGATTTCTCGAAAAGTACATTTTTAGATTTGTGCCACTATTACATTGAGCGAGCGCTACACGAACGATAGTGTAACACGCCTCAGTAACGAATTTGCTTCCTTCATTTTAGTAATTTTAATGTATTTGTTCTGTTGTGACGAAGTGGCGCAGTGGTTAATGTACGACTGACAAGGCGTCCATTTTCTGTGGTCATACAGTGGGTTCGTCTCACTGGTACAGGAGAACAAGGAACAAGAACCAAGAATACCGTACTTTAACTTAACCGATGACACAAATAAATACCAAAGTGTTATAGAAAACACAGACGCACGAGTTCACTCCCCCCCCCACATACAGAAATCGTCGTCGTCGATGTCACTTAGGCTTATAGCCTGTTCCGTCTTCACTGCACCCATCTCTTTCAGGGCCTACCCCCACATATATTCTGCCAGCTGGTTTGGTGGTCCATTCTGTAGACGTTATAAATCCACTGCTGCTTTCATTCTTTTATCTTATCGTTGATAGGGAATACGCCCAGTTTTGCCCTTATATATTCATTACGCATTCGATCCCTTAGACGATAACCACTCACATCCCTTAAAAAATTCATTTCAGCGGTTGTATATGGTGCTTTTCTTTCCCAGTTATCGTCCGTGTTTCACTAGCATATAAGAACAGATATCGCCATTAATTTATAGAAATTTATTTTAG
This sequence comes from Magicicada septendecula, assembly GCA_034769895.1. NCBI lineage: Eukaryota > Metazoa > Arthropoda > Insecta > Hemiptera > Cicadidae > Magicicada > Magicicada septendecula. Next base: position 121,532,804 of record CM068375.1, read on the forward strand.
TGTAGAACAAGGACTAAGAAACAGAACAAGAACTGATACTAAAATGAAGTTCTACACACACAAATTAACACAAATAATCTTACATACTGTGTCTGATGGCCAGTTAACTAAATCTTACTTATCGCGAAGCGTATTAAACAGTGGTACAGGTACTCGAAAAATGGCTGAATGTTCATATACCGTTTTTGAGTTGTAGACACATTAACACATCAATATGTGAGTGTAAGTGCGAGTGTAAAGATAATATTTTCTCAATGGCCTTGTTGGGAGCATGCGTTTTGTTTATTGCTGTTATCTTTGAGGAAAAAGAATGACTTCAGACTTAAATTTTAGCATCAGTATTGCGTTCAGTGCCTGATTCGGTCAGTGTTTCTGCATTGTTTTTAAATTTCACTATAATGTTAAGCGTTTCGTATGAATACTCCATACAATAATACTAAATTTATTGGCAATGCCACTTAACGGGATTGAATAAATAATGATTTAAATTTTATATTCTATCAATGGATTTTCAGTCAGTCGTACTGTACTTACGAGGGCTTCGTGTATTTCTAAAATAATCCACTGAGTACAACATTCGTAACCTCGCCGGGCTGTGAATAAACTGCCTGCATGCAGATTGGTACTGACTTTTCAACGTCTGAGTTATCAGAATTCATTAGTGTTGGTACATTATTATAAAAGGAAACGTAATCAACACGCTGTCATGTTATACTAAAGTTAGAATATTCAATATCTTGCAGATTGCCTACCAAGGTCGTCGGCTCCGATTCTGAGAAACAAAAGCTTACCCGTTCAACACAATGTGACATTCCATTATTAATAAGTTAACGTATTAAAGCGTTAGCGGAAGCCGATCAATAACGGAGTAAGTGTATTAGTATTCGAGCAGTGTAACGATGTCGAAAATTCAATCTTGCTACTTCCGAAACGAAATTGAAATGACGTCACACTTTAAGCACACGTCATAAATTACTTGTCTGATTTCGTCATGTAGTCACGGCCGGAACATAAACACAAGTTACACGTTTATACTGTACATTTACTTGTAATAACGCATTTCGATCACATGCCATCTTTTAAAGTCTTTGTCTTCTTTTATTTATTGCTATTTTACATTTTTTTCGTCGTTTAGTTATTTTCATGCACTTATCTTTTACATTTTTTGCTTTTAATTTATTGTATTTATATTTGGATCATTAGATCATTACTTTACCATTTATTGAATGTATTAGCTTAACTGGATATTAACGGAGGTTCATATAACAATATCAAATAACCAACGAAAAATTGGTTGTGTGAACTTTTATGAGTATTGTGTTCTCCGAGTGTAAAGATAATATTTTCTCAATGGCCTTGTTGGGAGCATGCGTTTTGTATTGCTGTTATCTTTGAGCAAAAAGAATGACTTCAGACTTAAATTTTAGCATCAGTATTGCGTTCAGTGCCTGATTCGGTCAGTGTTTCTGCATTGTTTTTAAATTTCACTCTAATGTTAAGCGTTTCGTATGAATACTCCATACAATAATACTAAATTTATTGACAATGTCACTTAACGGGATTGAATAAATAATGATTTAAATTTTATATTCTATCAATGGATTTTCAGTTTATTTATTGCTATTTTAAACATTTTTTGTCGTCGTTTAGTTATTTTCATGCACTTATCTTTTACATTTTTTGCTTTTAATTTATCGTATTTATATTTGGATCATTACTTAACCATTTATTGAATGTATTAGCTTAACTGGATATTAACGGAGGTTCATATAACAATATCAAATAACCAACGAAAAATTGGTTGTGTGAACTTTTATGAGTATTGTGTTCTCCGATTCTGCCCACCGGGATTCGGGGTAAAAATGTTTTATCATGTGTTTATAGTTTGCTTTGACTTTTGTGTTGTAGTTTAGTGTTATTTTTTACAGGCATTTACTTATCGACAATTTACGTCTATTGTTGCAGATTATATCATTTAATTAACTTACAATTTTTAAATTAAGTCTGTGTTACGGCCGAAAACAACTTCAGAGTTTATCAATGGTCGAAACGTTGTGTATCAACATTTTAATGATGGTACCGGACCGTTTATAAACTCTGAATGTAATGATTGCATACCATCGAAAGTTAGGTTTAAAGATCGTAATGAGTTTCTTTTAAACAAGTGTATAAAGGTATTGACTTATTTTGTCTGTAAGAAAAATTTTTGCATGCTATAAACCAATTAGGATTGTAATATTATTCTTTCAAAATACATTACCATTATTATTATTATCAACATCATCATGGTCGTTGTATTTTTAATATGCATGGTGATTAGCACTTTATTTGAGATCTTTCTGGTTGGTAAATTGTATTGTATTGGCTACTTGTGTCTAAGTAGCTTATTTGTTTTCTTAATCTTTATTGGTAACCTACATTTTACCTGATATTTTTGTATTAGCCAATGCAAAGGGTTCGTTCTTGGTTCAAACCTGACGTTTGAGAGTACTAAATGTCTGCAGACTCATAATTTAGGTTTTGTTTCTTTTGCTACCTCCATATTTTAAACGTGTATACGGCTATTGGTGTCAGCGCAAGGAATATAACCAGCACTATTTTTTAACCATTCTCGCCAAAATTTAATTTTACCTAAAGTTAACAAATAAACTGACAGAACAGACAAAAGAATGAAATACAATATAATAAGTATAGTTTATATTTCAATAAAGTAAAATCTAAAGAAAACTTTCTTGTTAGTGGATTACAGGAATTATCTATGTCGTCCCCTGTTACTTTATAATACTGTAACGACGCAACTCTCTCGAACAGTCAAAGAGTGTCGTTCTACCCGCTTCTCGATTCGCCCAGCGTTCATCGTCTGTATCAAGGCCGTCCACTCAGTAACACTAAAGTACCTTCCAGAGTATTCTGGAGAGCACTTGAAATACGCATTATGCTGGCACGCCGCAGTAAGGATGGAAAATTATTCTAGAACACTTGCTCTACCTTTATAAGGGGCAGAGGCTGACTTTGTCAGTTAGTTACGTTAAGCGATTTCCGTAGTGCGGATCGAGTGGTAGTTGAAGATTAGTGGAAAGTGTTTACTGTGTTATAATTAGTGTGGCACTCTATTACTTGACATTACTATTGCGTGTGGACAAATTTAAATTGAATTATTGTACGGGACTACCTTGTTGATTACAGATTGTTATTTGTGATTAATTAAAGCTGGTGATTACTGAGTTTATTGGTGTCTGTATTTTGTTTCCACTGTACCATACGACGATCAGTGAGACAGTCGTAACAATATGTTAACTTCTTATGGTGCTGATTTAATCAGCGAAACGTCCGTAAGGTGATAATACAATCTAATTCCTCACAGGATTCCAGTCGAGTTATATACAAGTTGATAAAGTAGTACTGTAACAGAAGCAGTGTAACAAGTTTACAATTACAATGAACTTTAGATATTTAGTTCTGCAATGCTTACCAAATTGTGTTGTTGATTTCCTGCTGACTTTACATAGTTTAGAAGCGTTCAAGGTAGGACACACTAGAACTGTGATTTCTTTTTAGTTTGATTTAAAATGTATCCTTCCGTGTTATACACAGAAAGAAATATACATATACACATACTTATGTCTCATGTCATCTCGTTTTATAACTTTTTAATATAAAAGGAGTGTATCAGTTTCATAGTATGTGGTAAAATAAAAACATAAATAAAGACAATCTATCAACATTGTCTATTTAGTTTAACTAAGCGATTTTAGAAGTTAATGAAATTATTTTTCTCTTTTTCCATTACTCTTTTATGTAAACACTTGTTGTTATCCCTATTTGCAAAACAACGCTTTGCGGTCTTCCTATATCCTTTTATAACTTTAAGTTATAACTTTTTATCTCATCTCTGTACACATCTACTTTCTTCAGTCCATCACATCCCGTCCTGTCCAGCCTCTAACTCTTTTTCAAAGTTTACTCACCGATCGTTTGCTTTACAGTTTTCCTATTAACGATTTTAGAAATTTCTGGCTATTTAATCCATTTTTATAACTTTTTTGACACTGTCAGTTCACTTAACTGTGAAAGTTTATAAAATCTATTATTTATGTCCAAATTTTAGATAAGACACAATTAAACTATTTTATAAAGCAATAAAATTAATTTCTAAGTCGCTGCTCATATTACCTAACCGTTTTATACGCAACCGTTTCTTTTAATTCTCTATTCTTGATTTTACGCTATTAGTCTCAATATTCGTATTAGAATTTTTCTTTCAAACAAAATTACTTGTAACCTGCTTTCTGGGTCACATATTTCGCTTCTCCAACTTAGGATTTGGTTTATAAACTTATGATTTACTGTATTGTGTATAGAGAGAAGGAAGTATTGTTTTGACACGACGATGTATATACCACGAACTATCATTAGAAATAGAAGTAAATAAAATTCTGTTTTTTTTTTATACTCTTCTTTACACTATATAGTTAATAATTACTTACTTTGATCTGAGAATGAATGCGTTTTTTCTCGAATGCCTAGTCTTGATCTCATTTTAGTTATTATTAAAAACGTTTCTTTTTAACTTATAAACTTTCGAAGATGAGTATTCTTTATTATAAAACTTTATCCCCATGAATGGAGACACCTTACCTTAAAACAATTTTAAAATATTTTTTCTCAAATTACTTAGTTATATTAAACTATAAAGATTTTCTGTGGACCATTTTTCCGCTATGTAGACTTTCGTAGAGTTATATTAATGAAATACCGTTCCTATTTTGTGTTTTTTTTTACTGTTTATAAGACTTTGGAATACTTTTATCTTACATGGTTATTCATGCCAACTTACAGGATTGCCAAAAACTGCCAACATGAGGTTTTTGCAGATTACAATTATTGTATTCCTACGACAATTGCGATTGACCCTAAATGGTATCTCGTTGTATTAAGAAAGCGTGTTAAAGGTAATAAAACACAGCTTCAAGACATCCTTTGTCTTACGTCGTCAGCGAGCAGGAAAGTAGCGCGGTAACTTTGTCATTGTGAAATTCAATAATAAATAGGCTTATAGGTCAGCCGTGTGAAATTGCGTTTCCTGTTACGTATGGAGGGTTATAAGAAAGTAACATCACACACACACACACACACACACACACACACACACACACACACACACACACACACACACACACACACACACACACACACACACACACACACACACACACACACAAAATAAATGCGCCTGAAATTGCCACATTTTATTGAGACACGTGAACTCCAGTTTAAAATGGACTCTTCTTTCAGCAGCGCGACAACCTTCGTACGTTCAGCTCTTGTCCACTATCCTTTCCCATCAGCTATTCATCTGCTACACGGTCTTCTTGGTCATTTGGCTTCTAATCTGTAGTCACTTCTGTAAATCTACAGAGGTACATTAATTTTACATGACCTACCCTAGCGAACGTTGGGATTAGTTGTTCTTTAATGAATCGTTTTCTGCTTTTTAAATCAGGATGTTGATTTAACAGTGCGTTCGTCTTCCGCACGTCCCCTCATACTTTTGAAACGACGTGGATCATTCTTCTAAATAACTTTAAGCCCGCTAATTTTTCTGAGTAGGAGCGCATGCCACATATCAGAACTGGCTTTATAAGTTAGGCACTCGCATAAGGTAATACAATCTTGAGTATATTCATACGTATGAACTAAGTAAATGTTTTTTCGCGTAAAAGCAATAAATTCCTTTCAAAATTTCTTTTGTATTTAATTACATTATACCACTATTCTCATTTCAATTATTTGTTTATTAAGTGTAGAGTTTATGTAGTTGATACATGCAATTTTGTTTTGTCTGTGCTCATCTATTTTAGTAGGCCTACTTTCCACATATTTATTTAGTGTTCCAGAGTAATTTATGTATTCTGTCTTACTTTCGTTATCTTTACGTTTAATTCGTTTGCGTCTCTTTCTCTGATTTACTGAAGAGCTTTCCAACTCTCTCTGTGTGCCCTGTTCTTCATTAAAATGCATGGGTGTATGGCCAATTATGTTTGAATTTTATGTTTATGTTACCTTTTATATGTAACCTGATAAGTACGGTACTGGATGTAATGCCACATCAAGGAGAGGAACCCAGACTCACAATTTACAATCAACTGGTGTGGGTTTGACTGACGATATACCACAGAAGGTAAAATAAATTTGCTGTGAGTCTGTACTACAACGTTGTCACGTTACTTACTTAACGGTTAGGCTGTAGACTATGCCTTTCAGGATCTCCGTTATTATCAATTTCTATCCGACAACTGGTATTAGAAATCCAGGACAATTATAAATGGTATCCGCCAAATGGAGGAAAAAGTGAATTGTCTCGTTCAGTATGAAGGCGTTTATGGTAGGGCACGAGGCATTTTAACAAAAAATGCTACAACATATTTCTCTTTGTGATATGATGTCTTGGGAATGTATCTATGTTTTAATTGCAGTAAACTTTTATTAATGTAGTTGTAAAAAGACCAGCTCAGTTAACAGGAATAAAATAATGTGCAGACATCTGGTGTTGATTGAAATATCAAATTAGACTTTCAATTATATATTCTTTTGCCTGTATTTCGTCTTTGACATTATTTTTTATGTCAGAGTTTGTTGAGGACAAGTTTTCTTACCAACCCTTACTATGTGCCCTAATAATTCTTGCCTATGACCTTTATTTTACATCGCTATTGTAAAACTTTCCATCGCAAAAGTCTTGATTTATAATTCTTTCATGCAATTTCCATGCCTCGTAGAATCTTAATTTTTGTGACTGTATTTTTTTTTCAATTTTGAAACCGTAAGCCATGTCTCATACCACACAATAAATAAGGAGAGCTAGTATTATAAAATGTATAAATTGATGTTTGTCTCCTTGCACACTTTTCCAAAATTAATAAAATAATATGTAAAAAATAATAGAAAAATAATGAAATAATATAATAATTCAAGTGAATTTTTGTATAGAAGCCTTTAACAATAATATTGATAATTTGTTACCAGAGAAACATTAGATTTTTTTTTTTGGACTATGCCGGGCACTTGAAGTGTCTGAATATTTGAGTAACAAAAACATTTACATTTTGTTACGCGATAACCCCTTGAGCATTCTACACATCACCAGTAACTTAAAATGCTACTACATATTAAAATGCTACAATAACTTAAAATGCTAGTTACATATTATACTACAAAACAGATACAACAGTTATATTAGAGAATTCAGACATAAAATGATAACAAATACGTTACTTACGCATTAAGCTGAACTCTTGACAACAAAAATTAATTAGTTCTAGCAAAGGTCCGTAGGCCTAAACATACATTTTTTAAATTCATATTTGCTCAGTTTTCTTATATATATATATATTTTATATTATTATTAATAATCATAAAAAAACTTTTTGTTCAAGAATATATTTTTTATTATTTTGAGAATGTTACAATGTTTTAATAGTATTTAACTATCATCATCAGATACATAAATTAATAATTGTATCATTTAAAAAAAATAAATTGTTCGAAACAGCTGTTTTATATGTATATAAAATTGAATGCCCTTACTGTAACAAATATTATGTAGGCCAAACTAAAAAACGTTTAAAAGAAATATATATTCAACACCGTAATTCATAGTTAAAATAAAACATATATACAAATCAAATTTAGCTACACACTCAATAAAATATAAACTCACATTTCCAAATTAAAATAATATCATTTTGTTAAAACACATTTCCATGGGTCCAAAAATGACCTAATGGGAAAATTTAGAAGTATTGAAACATAAAACAAATAATAAATTAATACCAGAACAAATTCAGATGAATACGAAAAATGATAATATTTTCAAAATTACTAATTTAATAAAATAATAAATAGTCTATAGTTTTTCATTGCTCTACCTGTGGGTTGCAATTTAAAAATTTTCTTTGGGAATCTATGATTTGTCTTTCGTTGTATGTGTTCATTTAACTGTTGTCACCTACAATGTGTAAACTCATAATTCTCATACCCATCCATTTGTTTTCGTATCTCTTCTGGGCAGTTTCTAAAAATAATTTCGGCTGTTATTCCTAGTACTTTTTCTTAATTACCATTCAGTTGTTATATCTTAAAGCTATAGGTTAATACATGTGTGCTTACAAAAAAAAAAAAAAACACCTTTATCTTGGTGGTATATTATTTAGTAGTATTATGAATATTTATGTTACTGCGCTATAAATATTAACAATTAAGTACCTTACGAAGACTTTTAAAGTTTATTACATTTTAAGTTTTACAAATTATATTAATATAATTTCATTATAAACGAAGAAGAAGCAGAACTGGAGGAGGAGGAGGAGGAGGAGGAGGAAACGGAAGATAAGAAGAAGAAGAAAAAGAAGAAGAAGAAAAATAAGATACCTCAAAACACTAAACATTACGCGGAGGGGTAGAAGTGCAACTTAAGTTTAAATTTATTATTTAAATAAAAATGTGTTTTTGTATAAGAATAAGTATTAAACTCTCTCTCTCTCTCTCTCTCTCAAAGTTATAATATCTTCATTATGGGATACATCCAAGGTATATTTCAATTTAGTTGTAAGTAGAAGTCTGAAAGGCTACTTAAACTCAGAAAACGCAAAACTTAAACTTCAAAGTAGAAAGTAAAAATTATTTAATGAAGAAAATTGTGTTAGTGGTTAAAATCACTACAGAATTATCACTGTTGCACACCACTATATAAAAATTATTCCGATTAGCGCTGTCAAGCTTCACAGCTCATCGTCAGATCGGAAATCAAAACTCATTTTCCGAATAATTTTTATATAGTGGTGTGCAACAGTGATAATTCTGTTTGTAAAAATTATTTAGGAATTTCTCTTTTACTAAAATCTAAAAATCAGTATTTTTATTTGCGTCTTTTCGTTTAGGCCTTACCGTATTACAGATGACAGTGTAGTTTTCGTGTAATCGAAACGTCCAGGTAAAGACAATATAGAAAGTCGAAATTCAACAAGGATTACATTCTAGCAGTGAGAAGCATGGAAAATATGGCTACCTATGTTCACCCATTGAGGGAATCTGTGACCGCTCTTGCGATAAGGTAATCTAAAAGTTATATTTTTGAGTGAGTAATGGCAACAAAAAACATAATAAATTTTCAGAATGCTTACTTATATAGAGTACATGATTTTACAGTTTATATAGATATGTCTTCAAACTCATGTTAAAGAAGTTTGACAAAAAAAAACCATCTCTCATAAATATTTTTATTTATGATAAATAAATATTTTATTTTGATAAAATAAAAATTATCCATTTTGTTTTGCCTGTATGCTCGATCACGCTCGATTTGTGTCTATTTCTTTGTACTGTAGAACATACAGAAAATGGCTCAAAAGGAAAAACAGTAAAGTCGGAAACAGAAAAACAACAGTGTAATAAATACGTATTAGGGTGTTTGTGTGTCCTACATTCAACGTTAATTAACGATGTAAAGTCAGCAGGCAATTAAGCGATCAACAGCACAATTTGGCAGGGATTCCACAACGAAATGTCCATAGTCCCAACTGTATTTGTAAACTAGTTTCACTGCTCTCGTTTCACTGCTACTTAATTAACTTGCTTATAGCTATACTGATGTTCCATTTACAAACTGTTTTTATCTGTCAGCGGAAAAATACCATAAAATGACGTCAGAAAACACTTCCATCGTATTATTACGATACCTGTCAGTAACATAATACTTATCCCAGCAAATACTTATCATTTTTCCAAATGATAGTATAAATAAATATGAATTACATTTTATTATGTATGAATGATTGAGTACAGAAATTTATAATCCCGGTCATAAACGTAATTTTGGAGGCTCATAAACAATAATAATGTTTCGGCGTTATCATAATTTCATTCTCTTAACATTAAAAATTCATGTCAACGATGCCTAAGCGTTTACTGGCAAAACTTACTGTGTTATAAAAAACTAATGAACGTGTTCAACCCCCCCCCCCCCAAAAGTAGTGTCGTTTCCAATGCTGAAATTTCTAGTAGTCAACAACGATGTAACTGTAATGTTTTGACAATTTGCCTACAAAGTCCATAGAAAGACAGGTCCCTTAGTTAACAGCGGACGTCAGATTGTTTTGGCAGAATTTTACGTAAAAGTAATCAACGGTGAGATAATTGAACTACTTTTCGGGTAACTGAACTACTGAACTGAATTTGTGTAAATTTTTTTCAGATCGAATGAAATAAATTTAAATTACACTTGAATCACAGATGACATCAAACTTGAGCAGTTAACTGGTGTGGACACATACGGCCGAATGCGAACTCCCAAACAGATGTTGAACCGGTAACTCGCACGTCAAAGACAGAAGGAATGACTTTTGGAATGGTCATAATTGATATGCGAAATCAAAAACGTAAACGGATCTATGATATCTATCCACGTAACTTATATATGTACCCAACGTTAATGTTTAGATCATTTAAGTATGATGTACTTGTCTAATACAATATGAATGTATATATAAAGCAGACAGTACACTTGGTTCAGATTTATACGCTCAAATGGTCGTGGTTTATAATCAATACGATGTCGTATATCCGGTGTGACATAATCGACACAATACTAGATACTGTAAGTTTAAAAAACCATCAGACAGTTGTGTGATAATCATGATACTACCTTTTTTATTACTTTACCTAACTTATTGTAAATTTAAATACAACTACAAAATAAACGTTATCAAATACAAAACTCACTGTGAATACAAAACTCACAGTACAAAACGGAATCGTAAAGATGACGTAAAAAAATATTTAAAAACTGTCACTTGGTTGGCAGATATTAAAAATCTCTAGAACTAAAAATTAAAGTTGACATTGGTGAACGTAATATGTATGCCTTAGAAATTGTTTCAGATATCTAAAAATGAATACGAATACCTATTGTATTTAGAGATTCTTAATACTTGAAATATCAGGCATACTATTTAGAAAAAGAAGTGTGAAATGTTCAGGTATTAATATTAGAAAAGTAGTTAAGAATAACTAGTAATGAATTATTTAAAAACATACTATTAGTGTGAATGAAGAGCGGAGTTTAGTTAATGAGTAAAAATATGATTATTAAACCAAATATCAAGGGAAATCATGACGGAAAATTTACAACTTAAGTTCATCAGAGAAGAAAAATTGTCGCACTTTTGCACATGTGGTTTCTGTGAATGTTATTTTTTTTCTTTTAAATTAATGTATTGTGACAATATACTGGACCACATAAGAGAGTGTGATAAAACTGTAAATGTGAGATTCTATTTCTGTTCCGATTGGAGAGAATCTGAATTCTAAAATCTCCTGGTCCAATAATTAACCCTACAGAATTCTGTTGTTTTTAAGATTCATCCCTCCAAAAATAGGGAGGCAAAGGTAAAAAATGTGAGGCAAAATTTTGAAGAAATTGTAGCACGCTCATTCGGGGTGTCGAAATAAACATAATTTTAACCACAATCTGAATATTTTGTCCGTTTTAAGAAATTTCAAAGTTTTGGAGCATCAGAGTCTAAAAATAGTACAACATTTTTCGAAAATTGCAAAACTCCAAGTGGGATACCAAAATAATTTTTGATAAAAAAACAAGTTTAAGACGAGTGATTAAAGACGGTTTTAACCACAGTCTGAGTATAGTGTGTATAAGATTGAAAATTAAAAAAAATTAGGACACAAAAATTTATAAAAATTAAAAAAATTTAAATTTCATACCGAACATGAAAATACATGAAATAATGTTAATCAAAATCTGAACGTAGTGTTTACTTTGAAAATGTTCATCTTTAGGGGACCACGAGCTAATAGTAAATGTAAAAAATTTGTTTCAAAAATTGAAAAAGTCTGAGTGAGTTTTGCAGCTGAGGAAGGAGCTTACTAGTTATTATTGAATCCAGATATACATATAGTTATTAGTCTCTGTTATTGGAACTTTCTCGCTGTAAATTGTGGAACCAACAATTGACCAAGCGTCGAATCACCTTGTTCGCTAGTCGCTTAGCAGTAAATGGAGGAAGCGAGGAATATGATCTGTATCACTAGCGATATCAAAACAAAGCTACTTTTAGATACCTACCCGGTGAAGCTAAAACAATGTAGTTTCTGCCGTGTATTGGTTACTTATGTCACCACAAATATTAATTAACTTAATAACCCAGTTAATATTAATTAACCTAAAGTCTAAAATTTAACTGAATGTTGACGCTGATAATTTCTATATTTGTCAGAAATTCATCTTAATAAAGATAATTATTATCTGTATTTCAGAATTACATAGAATTGTTACCAACTTATACAATTCGCAAAAATTGCTACCAACGAGATCGTATAAAGATAGACACATTTGACTGGACTCCATTGCCTATCAGTATAATAGCGAAAAGTTTAAATAAGGACATAATGCGATATTGGTGTCCTAGATAAAATTGTTTCAAACAGTATGAATTTTGCAGCCAGTGAAGAGAGCAAAAGCACAATTTGGCAGCAGTTACACGATGTTATGTCAACAGTTCTCCTGTATTTGTAACGCGGTAGTGTTTTTGTTACACTACTCGAATAACTCATTTAGAGCTCCAATCCATTCGTGAATCCTATCGAATTTTACTCGAAGTTGTTGATTAATAACTTGCTTGATTGAATTGATTAAATAATTGTATGATTGATTGAATAATAACTTGCTGCTTCCTTCATATAGCAACCATTTAGACAAAAATCTCGTCATTTTTGAAAATTTAGATAAAACACGAAATTTAAAGTCAGTCATAAAATAAAAATTTCTTAAATTATTACAAGCAATTCACAAAAATCTAGTGCTGACACATTTTCTGGTTTTATTTTCTATGATTTTGGAAAATTATTTAAGGGATATGTAAAAAGCAATCTGCTTTCAATAATAAGCGTGTTCAAATTACATCTAGCAATGTTTAACATTTTGACCTTTAGGTTTTATGCCTCTGTAGTAATATACATCAAGTGGTAGAGTAATAATACTTCATTAAGGAAAAAACAGTATGGCTATGTGGACTAACCATAGTGCATTATTATTAGCCTGATTGTACGCACTCGTACACAGCACTAAAGTCTTGTTGACCTTAACTGTGACATACATAACGCGGTGACGGCAAGTTGTTTTGTAACAATACAGTTATGAGTAAGAATTAACGTGAAACTTATTAAGTGTTTACTTTTTCGTAGTTGTAATTATGTAAACTTTATAATTTGAGCGATTTTATTTTTTAATAAATAATAAAACATATCGAGTGATTAATAAATCGATATTTAAGTGAGAGCGAATAATCGATTTTGGACGTTAGTACGTTAACAGATCATAATTTTTCTACAAGTGTTTAATACAAACTGTAATTGTTCTATCATTTCGGATAACTATGTAATTTTATTGGGTTTAAAATCGCTATTTACTTATCAATACGTCACTAAATATGGTCAATAAATGTGAGATTTTTTATATAAATATAATGTAATTTTATATATGTAAATAATCCGACATTATTTGTATTACAGACACCTCTCGTCGGTCGGTTATAGGCCTATATCTTTTGTAACGTATGCTATAATATTAGTCTGTTCTTGATCAGTACACTCTGATCCTACTAAGGTTTTAATACATTAACATATTAATAATTAAATGTCATGTTGCGTTATCTGGTGATCTGTTGTTTCCCAGAATCAGTGCCAATGACCACACGTCAGGCACTGTTGAATATTCTATCCCTACCAACTTGTCATTGATATAAAATAACGTATACTTTATCTGTTAGGTCTTAGTAACACTAATTATGGTTTTGTAGTTTCATCCTCAATTTCGACAATTATAGGTCGTCACTCTGAAGTCTGGAGTCAGGTAGGTTTACTTTCCGTTGGGTTATACATTTCCACTGTTAACACCATGTTTATCTTTTTCAAAACGTTTCTACAGTGAGTTCTTTCCTTTCACCTTACATTTACCCCATCAACCTTCCCTCAAACAGCATCAGGGGACGGCTGGCGAGCGACAACGGGTGAACTAGTTTCAACTGAAATATTCTTTTCTACGATAAAATAACTGGATTTTGATTTTCATATTTGAATTGAATATCACTAATGGAGCCAGAGGATGCAATCACGCGTTGGTAAATAAAAAAAAATAGAAGATATCAACCATCAATCTGTGTTCTAGCTATATTACTGCAAAGCATTTCTTTAGCAAATTGAATCTACTAGGTTCAAAGTTAATTTTTATTTTTATTTAGCTAAAGTTGAAGAAAAATATACAAGTCAAAATTAAATAACCAAAAAGGAGAAAAAAGTTTTTATCATTTACAATTATCCGATTTTCATATCGTGCTGTAATAGATAATAGAATTATGTATTTTATACATTATAAGTTTCTTATTGTGTAATAAAATATACATAGTTGTATTAAATAACCAACCCATATAATAGTTGTATACATAGTTCCCCCCCCCCAAACAAATCAGCATTGGCATGAACTCTACAAGAACTCTACCAACTCTATCATATGATCCGTCAGAAGATACATTACGGGATGAAGTTACATTTATAACGTAAAATGAAAATAAACTTACATTTTTGTGTTGAAAGAGAGAGAGAGAGAGAGAGAGAGAGAGAGAGAGACCGCATGGCCGGACCGAGTCAATTCTGTTGTAACGGGGAAAGAAAAAAGGCAAACACTCGTTATTTAACCATAATCTGCACAAAATTGGATAATGTTTACTCGATGGTGAGATGTCGCACATCTGTTTATGACTTTTCTGATGTTTCGTTGATGACAATTTTGATGTACCTTTCTGCCTAAGTGATAGGAGTGAATTTACTCTTTCAAAATGCTGCAATCCTATGATGGAAAATCTGTTGTTTATACCCTTCTTTATAGGGCTACTTCTGTCTTTTCTGTCGTCGACTGTGTTTTGTGCGGGTAATATAAATAGATAAATTATACATAGACGGACAGTGAGAAGTCAAACATGCAAGTAGACAGAAGTACTGTCAGACAGTCAGGTGTATGAGATAGAGATATAGAGATAAACTGTTACAGATTACGTCAATATTGTTTCTCACTCATACGTCACAGGAAACGCAATTTCACACGGACGAGCCGGTCGATCTATATTTATTATTGAATTTCACAATGACAAAGTTACCTCCAGCTGTGACGCGGTGCAAGTGGAAGCTGTGTACATTGTTCTTTGTTGTACCGACGCTAAGTCAAACAAAACAAAGCCTGCAGAAAAATTACAAACATGCAAATTACAACAATATGTTTTAACGTTCCGTCGTATGCCTATCATCAGTTGTCGGAAATAACAATGGTACATAGTATCTTGTGGTCAGTATACAAAGCAAGTATACGAAGAGGTAATTCACTAACCGGTTTGTTTGCTGCATGTTTTGAGGAAAAAAACCTTTTACAGTAGAAATTAAATGTTAATCACAATTTGTTTGGAATAAAAACGTTATTTAATTATAATACGGGGTATATTAAGATTTAAAAATGTTTGATAACCAACTCCTTTTACTTATTTTCGGTATTATAAAGACAGGCGTATTAGTAATTATGACAGTCAGCGGATTGAGACTTTTTGTAGATGGGAAATATAATATTTTTGTTTAAATATGTGTGTATCAGACCTGTAAATACTTGTTTCTATATTTTTTGTATCCGTATGCATACCTCGTCGACATCTGCTTATTAATTCTCAACTCGTGTCGTAGATTTTCCGTTCTTTGTAGTTTTCAGCGCTCGTTTTGCTTCCTCATGAGGTATCTCATTCTTCCTGTATTATATTATCTTGCCGGATTCCACTCTCATCTTCACATTTCAGTCCCACAGTTGTTTATAGATTTTATTCATTAGTTTCAATGTTCTAACTTTGCTTGACTTTGCTTTCTTTTTGTTTTTTGACCCTTTCTAGAATAGCTTCTTAATTTCGCTGTAGTTCTCTTCTGTTTTTTTTTTAATTCTTCCCAGGGTTTATTCTTTCCTTGCTTCACAGTTTCTTTATCTTAGTTTCTCTTTCGTAAAAAGTTTAATTTGTATTCTTGCGTGTAAGATTTTTTATACTAATTTCATGGTTCCTTCATTACTTTAACTTACCTTTTGCTTCCTCATTTCGCTAAGTAGGTTTCATACTCGTCCTTTGTTAGCGTTAGCGTGGTAGAATTCTATACCTATGTTCGGGATAGATTTTTTATGTGTTTTTACATTAGATTTAAACCATTTCTCTGGTTTTATAAAAAATTATTTCGAAGATATATAATATTCATACCTTTTAGTCTCAAGAAAGTAGAAATCACTGGTCACCATACTGTTATGTGATTATTGTCCCTTAATAGTGAATCTGCTCTAAGAAAAGTTTCAGTTGAACTATACTCTCCATGTTGTTCTATCCTTGCCGCTCTCTTCAGTTGTTCATAATTTATTCTCATCATCAAATCTACTAACACACCACATCTTCTTTTTCCTTGACATCTCACACCTTGCTCTTAATCAACAATTTCCGTAGACAACTCTTTTTTAAAATATGACTACTTCAATTTGCTTTTTCCTTTCTTATGGCTCTCATGGATAGTTCTCTCTTCGTTTATTCTCCTAAGCACTTTGCACATGTTATCTTTCCTTTTCATTTTCTCCACAACCACATTTCTAAGCTTTCCAGATACTTATTTTCTTCTGTTTGCGATCGTTCATGTCTTCAATGCGTACAGTGCAACGATCCATATAAAATACTTTGGAAATCTCTTCTCTAATTTCACATCAATTCCTCTCGTAATAAATAGGTTTCCAACTGTACTAACCCCATTTTCCAAGTGCAATTCTTCTTCTAATACCATCTGTACAACTTCCGTTCCAAGCGATTATACTCCCAAGGTATTTATATGAATCTGCTTGTTCCAATTTTTGACCTTATATTATCATATTTACCCCATTCCGTTCTTTAGTGATTCCCATTCCTTTAGTTTTCATGAAATTTATTTTCGTAACAAATTTTTTTTCTTATTGCTGCTATTCTATTCATCATTTTTGTAAGTCTTCTTCACTTCTTCACTAGAACTACCTGGTCATCTGCATAGTTAAAGATCGTAATTCATTGTCCTTCACTCCATCTATCCCTTCTAAAGGCTCATTCATCAGCTTCTCACCGTAAACATTACAAAGTGTTGGAGACACGCAGTCCTTGCGCTATCCACTGCAGTCCGTCCCGTTGCTCATTTCAGATCATCATTACAGGTGTTTGACTTTAGAAGTAAACGTTAACATGTAAATGATTATCTTCGGCCAGTTGTTTGCAAAGGATTATTTTTTCTTATAAATACGTTTGCAAGGTTTAACGATAAATAGATCTATAAAAACACAAATACAGTTCAACTTTGTTGATACGTAAAAATACAAATAGTTTGATATGAAATAGACTTTACTGGAATTGCAAATTAAGACAATGCTGTACCCGTGTAGTACATAGTATTTTGTATGAATTACGTTTAACTGTATCAAGTAATTTAGAATTCACCAGGCCATTAAGAGATCAACAGCACAGTCTGGCAAATTTCCAGAACAAAACGTCTACAGTGGAATTGGATATATGACCATGTTACATTGCTTTTGTAATTAATTAATTATTTCATTCATAGTTCGTCGGTACTGTGGTATACAATATATTTTATTTATTGCTCTAGAAAGTAAATCATACAATCGCTATCTGCAGGGCAGGTGGCGTAGTGGTCTCCGCGCTGTTAGTGGGTTTGAATCCACAGTTTTCATTACGTAATTAATAGGCCTACATGGTCTCAACATCCGAGGAAGTTAAAGAAGTTTATACATACTGTTAACGACACCGTATACCTATACAGTGTGTCTTTACCGAAATTACCTCCTAAATCCATATGTAACGTTACATATCATCACCATACCAAAGAACCACAATTAAACATAAACTAACCATCAGCTGACACATAAACAACCAAGTATAAGGAATTGTATAACAATTATTAAATTCAGTTCAAGAATTAATGACTAAATAATGAATCAACAAACAATGAATAATATAGTAATATATTAACCCAAATACCCAATAGATTAGGTAGGTGAGTAGAAACAAAAAACAGATACAAAAAGTAGGAAAGAATAAGTTAAAAACCCAAATAAGAATATAAGGCAAGTAAGAAATAAAATATCTCAACCACTCAACACCAAGATGAGAATAACCATAAGATAAATATAAAAAGAGAACTCCAGAGTGACAAATAATAATATAAAACCATTAAGAGACCATTTTAATTGACTGGACTATGACTATAATTCTGAATCCAAACAAAAACTTACTCAATAATGATTAGGAGAGTGAAAATAAAACCTGTATTAACATAAAATAATAATGTATAATAGATAACAATAAGATTGTCTCTTTCCTGCAAATTGTGTAATTGATATAATTCAAGGGATATCAGAAAAACTGATAAATAACCATTAAACTTGTCAGTAGAGTATAAATTAAATTGAATCATAACTACCAAAACAATAAATGATAGTTAATACTATTAGTAAATAAGAATAATAGAGTGAAAGGTATAAAAAATAACACACCATGTAAATCTATTGTTGTAAATCAGAGTGGGGGGTCCACATAACCTAACTCACTAAGCATTCTCACTTATAATGACAAGAATCAATACTAAAAATGTTATAAAACTGTAGTATCTTGTATTCTACTGAAACTAGATATTATAAGGACCATTCTATGACTAAGATTAATTACCCAAAAAGGCGATATGTGTTGTGATTAGTGTAAATTAACAGACTGAAGTGGACAGCATAGAATTTACTCACTAACTACACTAAAGAACCTTAGAAATACTAGAAAAAAGAGAAAGAAATTAATCTCAATGTAAATAATGATATATAATCTAACCATTATTATGTAAACCAATAATAATTGTCACGGAGTTAAGTCATAATAATATAAATAAGATATACATGACTTTGGATAATCAGCAAATAAGAATATTCAGGTGGAAACCAACTAGTATAAAACTCGATAGTAACTATGATGGTCGTTTATGTAAAAGATAAGGACTTAATAACAAATTATAAATTAGAATAAGGAGAATTCATATGACACCTAGTAATGCAGAACTATAGGTGATTATAACGACTAAATCCAACAAAATAAAAGTGTATTAACAAGAAACTGAGGTGACCGAAAGTTGTAATGGTCATCTGAGATTAATTATGACATGTTAGAAATTGTTCAGACTCAACTATTAATCTAACATAAGTGAATCGAGTTCATAATGCTATAGGCATACAGAAGCCTAGGCCTAACGTATGTGTTTTGTGCATAATTTTATGTAAATACTGAGTAATAAGTGTAAAATATCGGTATGGAGAACCATACATGACTTCCATATTCTAAGATTTATATTTAAAATCATTTTCGAAATGAAATATTACCATAGAAACTACTTCTTTCTACTTACTGCTTCAGCCTTAACCACAGTACTGTGGTCACTAACGTATACCACCTCACGTTATCGCACTCGATTTTCACTGATGATGGAAGTCGATGGCATTGCCGAAATGTCTGGTTTTGTAGAAAACATTGGACTACGGCCAAATATCCCGGGAAGGAATTTTAACAAAAACTACTTCTTTGTTGCCGATAACGTTGTACACATATATATCTACACAGGAAAGTTAAATCTACAAGAAGTAACAGAATTGTTACTTTTACTAGACGTAATATTGAAACAAAATTATTTCACATTCAATAGCACAATTTTTATTCAAGAGGAGGGTCTTGCAATGGGTTCACCCTTATCCGGTTTGTTGGCTGACATTTTCCTGAATAACTTCGAAAATACATATTTGCTATCACCACATAATAAATGGCAACGTAACATTACATTTTATAAAAGATATGTAGATGACACATTTGTTATCTTCGACGGGACAACGAGACAGGCAAATATGCTGTTACATTACATGAATAACATCGCCAAAAACATACAGTTCACACTCGAAATAGAGTCAAACAACGCAATAAATTTTTTGGATTTAACTTTTATGAAACACAACAATAAATTTCAATACAGGATATACAGAAAACCCACCTCAACTGATGGGGTCATACATGCCGATTCGTTCCACCCGCACTCACAAAAAATGGCCGCGTTCAACAGTCTGATACACAGACTATACAGTGTACCTTTAGATCCAACAAACCACAAGGAAGAAATAGATATAATTAAACACATTGCAATTGCAAACGGTTACCGCAGCTCATTAGTTGAACACTTGATGCTTAGACACAAACGCAGAATTGACAACCCTCACCGTGTCACGATGGACGTAATACATAGGGCGGTTGATTATACTAATAACTTCTCAATGCTCATTAGAAATACATTTAAAAAACATAACATCCATATCACATTTAGAACAAGTAACAATATCCAAAAAATGTTAAATAATGCCACACGAACATCAATTGAAAAAAGAACGGGCGTATACAAGATGATATGTGATGACTGCGACATGCATTACATTGGTCAGACTGGCAGGGGTTTTTTCGAAAGATATAAAGAACACTTACCCACGAGCATTTCAAATACAAATAAACCAAATTACGCTAAACATCTCGTTTCATTAAATCATAATTACACAAATTTTGAGGCAAATTGCAAACCCCTACACATTTGCAAAAAGGGAAGATATATGGATGCAGTAGAAGAGTTTGAAATTTACCGGGCCTTCAGAAATAATCCTAATAATATACTAAACGAACAGTTGGCATTTAAATCACATACACTATATGATAAGATTATAAATAACATAACCATAGAGTACACGCCCCAACACAACAATAGATAACATGATATCGTAAATAAACTGTGCAGTACGTCGTCAACCGGTGTCGAGTGCGCACTCACATCCGCGTACGTCGCTGTGTTTGTACAACATATATATAGATGTATTTTAGTGTTTTTAATGTTTTAACGAAGTCAACTGACGAATTTTTACTCTGATGATGGATTAAATCTAATACGAAACGCGTTAGAAGACAGAAACCAAGCGGTCACAGTGACGGATTAAGGTAAAAAAATTTTAATTATAATAATTGTGACGCGGATACCAGTACAATGACTTTAAAACATATATATCAGTGGCGAAGTTACATGGAGGCAATTGAGGCAATGCCTACCCTAAAAAATTCTGTAGAATAAAAATTATAAATACGTATGAACTACATAACGTAAAGATTATACATTGTTACTGCGACTGTCAAATTTATTAAACCGAAACGTGCTTTATTGAGCGACCGCTAGATGGTGACAGGTGAGATTCGGCATAGTTCGTTTAAAGCGAATGAGGCAACCTGAACTTGCCTCAGCGTTTTTTGTATACATCGTATGTAAGCAATGTAGTGGTGTGATAGGGAAGTGTAGGGAGGGGGGATTGTCTCGCGCTGTACACATAGAGCGTTGAGGCATGCCTCACTTCTGTGGTCCAAACAGTTAAGTTAAAGCGCCTGTGTTGTTTCTAAGTGTTTATTTTATGCGGTTATTAAAAGTGTCACTGTTATTCCGCTGAACTAACAGATGATCAAGATTGTTATTTGAATTATTTGTAACATTAAACATATATATAGAAACTAATCAAGTTTAAAAATTTGAAGTTCAATCAGTTGTATTATTGTGTATGACTAATACAAGGATTGTTCAATAGAAACACGTATAGAGCTGTAAAATATTTTTTATTCAACGATTTTAAAAGAAGTCTCCAATAACATTAAGACATGAGTTCCACTGTTGTGCTAACCTGTAGATTCCCTGCTAGTAAAATTCTTACGGCTGTTTGTGGAACCATTCGGTTACAGCAAACTCTACCTCAGCGTCCGATTTGAACCACCGTCCTTTTAGTGATTCCTTAAAAAAAATTTGAGATAAGATTTTTGCCTACCCATTCATTAACTACTAGCTTCGCCAGTAAGCAAATTGATGTCCATTTTTTCGGCTTGCACGCGTTATGTTGGTGTGGGTTTCGGCACTTTCCATTTAAAAAGCGTGCAAACGTAAGAAAATAAACCATGAGTGAGGCCAGAAATAACGTGAATTGTGTGTGTGTGTGTGTGTGTCTTACCTGCCTTTTTATTGCTGTATTAAATGAAAAATATTATATTACATTAAAGTGAAAAAATTATCATTTTATTGCCTGGCAACAAAATTATTTTATTTTAACAATTACCATTGTTTCAAAAAGTTTAAATAAATTTTCAAGTACTTTACTCTTGTTAAAACGTAAAATGTTGCAGGTAAACTACCCCTTCCCCTTAACCGATCATCACCAAAATCGAAATTCCTAGAGTCCTCAACAATTCAGGGACGTATTCAAAAAATTATTTGATTCTGTTTGAATTTGTGGCTGTTATCGTTTGCCATAGAAAATACGCATGATAAAAAAACGTTGCAGGTAAACTACCCCTTTCCCTTAACCGATCTTCACCAAAAACAGTAGGTCTTGAGAACTCTACAATTCAGGGCTGTATACGAAACATTATTTGATTCTGTTTGAATTTTCGGCTGTTATCGTTTGCCAAAAAAAAATTTCCCTTGATAAAAAAAACCGTTGCCGGTAAACTACCCCCTTCCCTCAACCGATCTTCACCAAAAACAATAGGTCGTGAGTACTCTACAAATCAGGGCTGTATGCAAAAAATTATTTGATTCTGTTTGAATTTGCGGCAGTTATCGTTTGCCATAGAAAAAAAATCTACACACAGACACACAGACAGACACACACACAGACACTTTTCGGAAAACGACTTTTTTTCATGTTTTGAGTGTAGTACAATCAGAATCTGCAATAATCTCGAACACGATTCTTTTTGCCATCACCATACTTCCATTCCTTAAGGAATATGGAAGTAAATATCGGTATGGAGAACCATACATGACTTCCATATTCTAAGATTTATATTTAAAATCATATGTATCATTTATATCAAATGTATACCACCTCACGTTATCGCACTCGATTTTCACTGATGATGGAAGTCGATGGCATTGCCGAAATGTCTGGTTTTGTAGAAAACATTGGACTACGGCCAAATATCCCGGGAAGGAATTTTAACAAAAACTACTTCTTTGTTGCCGATAACGTTGTACACATATATATCAGTGGCGAAGTTACATGGAGGCAATTGAGGCAATGCCTACCCTAAAAAATTCTGTAGAATAAAAATTATAAATACGTATGAACTACATAACGTAAAGATTATACATTGTTACTGCGACTGTCAAATTTATTAAACCGAAACGTGCTTTATTGAGCGACCGCTAGATGGTGACAGGTGAGATTCGGCATAGTTCGTTTAAAGCGAATGAGGCAACCTGAACTTGCCTCAGCGTTTTTTGTATACATCGTATGTAAGCAATGTAGTGGTGAGATAGGGAAGTGTAGGGAGGGGGGATTGTCCCGCGCTTTACACATAGAGCGTTGAGGCATGCCTCACTTCTGTGGTCCAAACAGTTAAGTTAAAGCGCCTGTGTTGTTTCTAAGTGTTTATTTGATGCGGTTATTAAAAGTGTCACTGTTATTCCGCTGAACTAACAGATGATCAAGATTGTTATTTGAATTATTTGTAACATTAAACATATATATAGAAACTAATCAAGTTTAAAAATTTGAAGTTCAATCAGTTGTATTATTGTGTATGACTAATACAAGGATTGTTCAATAGTCACACGTATAGAGCTGTAAAGCATTTTTTATTCAACGATTTTAAAAGAAGTCTCCAATAACATTAAGACATGAGTTCCACTGTTGCGCTAACCTGTAGATTCCCTGCTAGTAAAATTCTTACGGCTGTTTGTGGAACCATTCGGTTACAGCAAACTCTACCTCAGCGTCCGATTTGACCCACCGTCCTTTTAGTGATTCCTTAAAAAAAATTTAAGATAAGATTTTTGCCTACCCATTCATTAACTACTAGCTTCGCCAGTAAGCAAATTGATGTCCATTTTTTCGGCTTGCACGCGTTATGTTGGTGTGGGTTTCGGCACTTTCCATTTAAAAAGCGTGCAAACGTAAGAAAATAAACCATGAGTGAGGCCAGAAATAACGTGAATTGTGTGTGTGTGTGTGTGTTTGTGTCTTACCTGCCTTTTTATTGCCGTATTAAATGAAAAATATTATATTACATTAAAATGAAAAAATTTTAATTTTATTGCCTGGCAACAAAATTATTTTATTTTTAACAATTACCATTGTTTCAAAAAGTTTAAATAAATTTTCAAGTACTTTACTCTTGTTAAAACGTAAAAGGTTGCCGGTAAACTACCCCTTCCCCTTAACCGATCTTCACCAAAATCGAAAGTCCTTGAGACCTCTACAATTCAGGGACGTATGCAAAAAATTATTTGATTCTGTTTGAATTTGCGGCTGTTATCGTTTGCAATAGAAAATACGCTTGATAAAAAAACGTTGCAGGTAAACTACCCCTTCCCCTCAACCGATCTTCACCAAAAACAATAGGTCTTGGGTACTCTACAAATCAGGGTTGTGTGCAAAACATTATTTGATTCTGTTTGAATTTGCGGCTGTTATCGTTTGCCATAGAAAATACCCTTGTTAAAAAAACGTTGCGGGTAAACTACCCCTTTCCCTCAACCGATCTTCACCAAAAACAATAGGTCTTGAGAACTCTACAATTTAGGGCTGTATGCAAATAATCGTTTGACTCTGTTTGAATTTGCGGCTGTTATCGTTTGCCATAAGAAATACCCTTGTTAAAACATAAAACGTTACAGGTAAACTACCCCTTTCCCTTAACCGATCTTTACCAAAAACAATAGGTCTTGAAAACTCTACAATTGAGGGCCGTATGCGAAACATTATTTGATTCTGTTTGAATTTGCGGCTGTTATCGTTTGCCAAAAAAAAATTTCCCTTGATAAAAAAAACCGTTGCCGGTAAACTACCCCTTTCCCTCATCCGATCTTCACCAAAAACAATAGGTTGTGAGTACTCTACAAATCAGGGCTGTATGCAAAAAATTATTTGATTCTGTTTGAATTTGCGGCAGTTATCGTTTGCCATAGAAAAAAAAATCTACAGACACACACACGCAGACAGACACACACACAGACACTTTTCGGAAAACGACTTTTTTTCATGTTTTGAGTGTAGTAGAATCAGAATCTGCAATAATCTCGAACACGATTTTTTTTGCCATCACCATACTTCCATTCCTTAAGGAATATGGAAGTAAAAAGGACTTGGAATGCATTATCTCTATGAAATGTGATAACCAAATGTTAATTTAAGTCAAATAGGACATAAGTTTATTGAAATTTGTATTAATCCTAGATTCAAATTACTACCTTTGTTAATAATAGACGAAAGTGGGCCTTGTGAGTTGTCTAAATAATGAGCCAGACAATCGCCATATCATGGTAAGGCTAGATGGGCAGTCACAAGTAACATAAGAATTTTATATCAGTTGTAATGTATTTTTATTAATTTTGACAAAATATTTGGCATCACTTTTTTAATCTCTACACCAAAAACCCACGTTTGCTGTAAAATTAAATAATTTAGTAAAGGGGGAGTATGTATACACACGAAGGAATGTCATCAATTTTTGACCACTCAGAAGACTTAAATCGAGAGGTGGTCAGGTAACGCAGATTGGAATAGCGGGGAAGGCACGAAATTTTTGAACACTTCTTCATTGTTAACGACGCGAGACAGACGACAGCTCCGCGGTAAATTAAATCGAGAGAATACCCATCATGCAGTGCGGAATCCGAATGTAAATACTGGTCGATCTAACCTCATTTGCTCAAAGTGCTATAAAGTATTAATTAAATAAAGCAACGAAGTTTAGTGAATGTGTAACAGTGAATTAACGATTGCATAGTGTATAATAATTTGCAATTGCGTGAATTAAGGGAAGTATGGTGACAATAAATTATACTTATAAGAATTAACAACTTATGCGATAAACGTATCGAACGTAATGAATACTATGAACTAAGATGAACACTATAAGGGCTTTGAACCTTACTACCTTTGTAAAATTAATTATTGTTAAAAAGATTTATTCATAAATCAAGGTTAACTGGACATAACCATAGACACTCCAGGTCTAACCTAAAATGTTGACGCCAGTCGTTTTCTTAAATTATGTTATTAATGTATGAACTCAACAAGGGCTTTGAACCTTATTACCTGTGTAAGTTTATTTATTGTTAAAAGATTTATTCACAAATCAAGGTTAACTGGACATAACCATAGACACTCCAGGGTTAACTTAAAATATTGACGCCAGTCGTATTTTTGAATTTTATGTTATTACTTTAAAATCTTCTTTATTAATGTAATCACTCTCCTACTACTCAATTATTATAGTAGTGTAGCTCTTCTAGTTGCGTATTTTGCAGTCTAAAAGGACCTATTTTAAAGTCAAACGACTAACTAAATTTTCACTAATACGGTTTTCTGAAACCAGAACAACCACCCTGAGAAAAGTTGTTTTAGATTTTTAAAGTACATTATTATTGTAAATGAACGACCATCAATTTTATTGTTATATAAAATAATTATCTAAGCATCGTTAAATGAATAAACTGCATTTTGACCAGATAAAAGAGATTATAAAATTATTTCTTTAGACGATACGCATTCAGGTTAGGTGAACAACTGATAGCAGTTGGTAACAATCGCCGGCGGTAATGAAATTATTTAAATGTTTTAGATTGTCGTCTCGACTATGCCTTGTTGACAGGACAGTTAACAAGGGAGATCTTCATTCCAAGCAAGTACTTCATTAATGAATAAACTTTATTCCTATGACTATTAAACTTATAATTCATTAAACAAATTTACAAAGTCAGACACAATTAACGGATGCCAATGGTGGAATCTTAACCAATTCGTCTAACTTATAGAAACCACAAGTCAATTAATCTACAATTCATACTTTAATCGATTCGTTCAATTAATAATAATCCATTCATTAAACAACAAAAAGGAGGTAGAAATAAAAAAATAAAACGTAACAATATTGGCCATAGCTAACCTGGCAAGAATAAAAACGATATAACATTAACTAGCTAACGTGGTTTATCAGCTTTTCAACTCTGGTTCGAATTACTTTCGCCGCAAGTACCGTTGGAGTGCGTCTTTGTGTAACGGATGTCTCCTTGTTACTAGCACGAATCGGATAGTTCATTATAGAGCCGTGGATTTGTAGTCAGTGAGCTGAAATGTAATTGCCTACTACATTTGCCAACTTATAATCCGTGGATTTCCACTGCGTTCCTGCTTTACAGATCACTTCTTTCCGTCGTCTTACAGCACAACGTCTACCACCTCGAAATATTCCACAGTTTACAGTGCATATTGAAGTTGAATGGAGTCTAAGAAGAATAATAGAAAGCTATCAGACCCAGTATAGGCTGTAAAAGTGTCACTATAACCTCAATACTAGGTACAGGTACCTCTTGTTTATCGTGTACGTTGTCTGTAGGTATGCGATGTTTGTTTGCAGCGCGACCCAGTTTGATGTTACTGTAGCATTACTGATTTCGAACGAAAACGAATGAGAACATGGAATAAACCAACATAAAAGACATGAGGTAAGGCAGTGTTATAAGCACGAATTTATTCACTAAAAGGAAAGTTAAAAATCACCAATTCTTTTATAATTTATTAGGCATTGAAAAGTAGTAACAGGAACAGAGATAGCGTATTTTTAAGTAAACCGAAGTAAGTAAAACCAGATGAAATTTTTTGACACGCTCGTAATCTAGTTTCTTTTAAAGAATATAATGTCAATTTTTTGACATTTTAAATAATAAAATTATGTTAGTGGTTACAATCACAAACAGAAAATACGCTGTTGCACACCATATATAAAAAGTTCACGATTATAGCTTCCGAGCCTCTCAGTTCATCACCAGATCGGAAATATACCCGGCATTTCCAATCTGATGATGAGTTGAGAGGATCTAAAGAGCTAATGGTAAATCTTTTATATAATAGTGTGCAACAGCGTAATTTGTAGTTGGACATCGATTTGTATTTTGTTTGTGATGTTTTTCCTTCCTATTTCCAATTTGAAAGCTGTAATACATTAACTAGATTTGATATTTATGTACAATAATAAAAGATGCTCTCGGTGCCTGTTAGTAGTAACTTTTCCTTAACGTTTCGACTCGAAATTTCTGTCGTCGCCCTGACAACCTGAAAGAGGCAGTAGAAGTGCCTGAAAGACACTGCTAGAATACCCAGTAACAAAAGAAGTTGTTACCGCGGCAATAAAAACAAATAAGTCTTTCCCATCTACTGACAGCTTCTGAGGATGACCAATGTTTTTAGAGCTAAAAATGTTAAAGTAAGGCAGTCGAGTGTTTACTAGAACTCAGGTGGGTTTTTAACCCATCGTGCAAGAATTTAAAGAAGGGATGCCTTTATTTTTTGTGCTAATTAAGAAAAGAATTAACAAAATGTGAATGGAGGGTTTAATAGCGAACATAGAAAACGTTTAATTTGCCGCTTTAGAACACAGTATATTTTTCATTTCATCCAATCTTTATGGGCACAGCTTTTTTTCCAATAATCCAAGTCCACTGCTTTCATTCTATCCGAAATCTCGTACCACACGTTCTGAAGTTTTAGTGAGCTCCCCACACGTCTGGCCTGTGCAGTCCGATATTTCTATTGAGGTCTCAAAAAAGGCGTCTGTTAATTATTTTTGTTACATTACTTTACTTTTTTGTAATTTTTTTACTACGGTATTCCCTATGTATAACTGTTAAAATTGTGGAACTGTGGCAACGACAGAAAATACATTCTGATTTATTTATGGTTATAAAAATATATTTTGTTACAATCTGTAAAAGTGACATTATAACCTCAATAAAGGTACCTGGCATTTATCGTTATGTGTTGTCTGTTGTTACACAAACACGTACATGTACGCGTATGCGGCGTTTGCAGCGCGACCCAGTTTGTTGTTACCGTAGCGTTGCAGATTTCCTTGTTTATGTGTCTGCTTCCTACAAATTTTATAAACCAATGGAAACACCAGGAAAACAAGGCATACTTAATGCGGTCGACAGGAAGCCCGTATTTTATTTTATGTTTTGCACACTGAAGTAGGGAGGGAGACATTTAAAGTTATTTTCAGTACATCAGCAGTTTACCTTATTTCTTACGTCAGTTTTTTATCTGAGAATTATACTTAATTCTAATGTGCCTTGTAAACGGAATATTACATGGGTGATTCCTTTAAACTTACAATTTAATATACGAAAATACAGAAATTAACAATTTAAAACTTAAAATTAATATACATAATTTTATCAATGCATACAATTTTAAATTTCAACTTATATATATATAGTGCAACGATACATATTTGTATAATCACGAAGGGTAATATATTTATATGTATACGAGTAATATATTTCGTACAAACTGTAAGAAATAATTTTAGTGGTGTAAACGGGAATAGGCGGGTTGATAAACAATTCTTAACTCGTCGCTTTAAATACCTATCCATTTTAAAAGGTGTACGTTTGTATGTGTGTGGGGGGTGTAAATAGAGCAGCCAGCGGCCGGCAAAGTTCAGTGTTAGAGCAACGACGTAGCAGTGAGGTTCTGTGTGTTTGTCACAGAGACTGGCGGTTTTAGTGTAATTGTTTTACTTCGTGCGAAACTGTAATAAGGGGAAAAATGTACTGTTGTGTGATGGAAAAATTCAACTTGAATTATCGGATTAGAATGCGTTTGTTGATTTCTAACTGTTGTTTGTTTCTAATAAAAGTTATACCTAGTGATTTCATCTGGTGTCAGTTATCCTGTATCCACTATACAATACGACGATCTGTGAGACCGTCGTAACAATATTGATATAACTGGTTATTCTTGTCGATGATACAATACCTGTAACTTATCATCATCATTATTGTGTTACGAATGTAATATGTAATGCAGATTTATTTGCATAAATTAATTATTCCATTAATTATATAAATTTTTATCTGTATTTATGATAGTGCTGTCGGTACGAACTTTGTCGTACTTATGTGTATTTAGCCCCGTAGTTGGACGCCATATACGGCTGTATATGTAGTTTGTTATGCCCCACGTTCTTTGGGAGCCATATACGAATGTATATTTATGCAGATTTAATAATTGCATAAATTAATTAATTAAATACATTTTGCTTATTGTCCCGCGTTTGGGCGGCATGTACAAATATAATATATTACCACGCGTTGGGCATCATGTACAAATATACATGTATTATGCAAATTTATTAATTGCATAATCTAATTGAATTTTTTAATTGTATAAAATTTACTCTTGGTTACAATTATCTACTAGAATTTGCTTCCTCGTGTCACGTGTTGAGGCACCATATGTAACTGTAATATATTTTATGTTTGTCTCTACTTGCATAAATTAGTTAAAATTATTCAAAGGAGTTTCCATAAATGTAAGTTTTTACTACAGATCTTGTTTACTGCTCCAGGACGGGCATGCCATATCTGATGATACACTCTGATATCACTGAGCTTTAATACGCCCCGCGTGCTGGAGCACCATATGTAAACAGGTGTTTTGGGTGAATAACAATCATGTGACTCAGACACTATTAATTTTTGTAAACAATATAAATTTAATTTTTATAAACGATACAAATTTATTATATGTTTTCAATATCATTTAAATACTGAATAAAGTTAGCGTTTCTATACGACATATTAAATACACAATGCTGTTATATTATCTCTAACGTTATGAACATCTACAAAATCAATAAAGACTAATTAATTAATGACCATATAAATTTCAATATATCCTACTCTATGGATTCATATTTCTCAATTTGCGTTACTTTTGAGCAATTAAATAAATGTATATTCAACAATTAAATAAATGTATATTCAACGATTAAATAAATGTATATTCTACGATTAAATAAATGTATATTCTACTCAGTGGCGAGTTCTTTTTGAGTGGCAGGACAGTGGCGACCTAATCTAATGTTACATGAATGATAATAATTTACTTGTTGTTTGTATCCAAATTGCGGTGATTAACTGCGTCGTACCTCTCATACTGCGAAGAAGCCCAGGCTGAAGATACGCCAATTAAATTACACTTGACACTCCGTCACGACACTATTTGTTCCACATTTTATCCGGATACTCGCATGAACGATAATGACTAATTGCGTTAACTCGAATATTACTTCATCGTCTAAAACACTTTTGCGTGTAGGTTCTTTGTCACTTTCGATGTACGCGTGCAATAGTTTATGCTGCGTTTAAGTAGAGCGATTGTACCATTTATACTGTATTCACAATGCAAATATAATTGGTTTTATTTGCATTTCAGTGAGTTAATTCGTGGCACAATCTTACTATATTGTCTCATGTCACTTATGTCACGGTAATGTGATATTGTCAATACCTTATCACTCGCATTAGATTCATAAAAACGAGATTTTTATGATCACAAAGTCTGATCGTACTTAACTCGACATCGTCATAGTATTTGGTCACGGGTTAGTTCTACAGTTTTACATAGTCTCTGATACACTCCCGAACGATCTCTCTGCTTGTATCAATACACTTTACTACCGTCCATCTGAAAGACTCTGGCTGGTTTATACCGAAATAGAAATGACTGACAAAAATTAGAATACGACCGAACTGAGACTGAACTCAAATTTAAAATAGACTGAACTCTCCAAATCGACTGAACTGAGATTTTAAAATAGACTGACTGAAATTGTTTGAAAATTGGAAATCGACTGACTTCTAAAATAAAACTGATTTCTTCTTCTCTGCGAACACCTTATTTTATTACTTCAGCAACACGACTCCCTCCACGGATGTCATACCCTTACCACAATCACTGTCATGATTGGTTTCTCGCATCAGATTCTGCGAAGGCTCCTCCTGGATACTCTGGCTGGGGTCTCTAGTCTACTTCCCATTCGCTCTTCACCCTCGTCTCCATGTTGACGTCTTCTTTACACCCGCCTTTGCCGAATTCCTTGCTCCTGATAGGTCAGCCAAGACCCCTCTCTAAAAGTCTTGCTGTCCACACCACCTCCCCGTATGACGACGGACCTAATTACACGGTTGTCTGTTATGTGATTGTCTTACGTTCCCTAGTGTCCTTTCTAAGCGATTTCCTTTCCGCACATGTGTGTACCATAACCCGGGTGTGTCGAATCGCCGTATTGTCCTCGACTTCCCTTGTTACGTTCACACGCTGATGGTGGTCATCTTCCAGGAACTAACATCTGTTCTGCAGCCTTACAAGATGCTCCGTATGTCGCGCCAGTAAGCAAGTTGCCCGCTGTGCGGCTATATAAGTTCCTTTGTACTTAACTGCATCCGCTCTTAGACTGCTTTTGTGGAAAACGTTATGTCCATGTGCAGCCGCTAACTCACACGTGTATGTCGAAAATGTTGGCGTCCCCTTAGTACACGCTTTGTCGGTAGTTGTGACGAACTGACACCGTCTTTTGTTTCTTTGTTATTGTCGCCACTTGCGCTTATGTCGTTCATTCACGTCCAACATCTGTTGTGTGCAAGGCGTTGTCTTTCTTAAGTCATTGTCTAACGGCGGCCGTTTGGCTATACCATGCATCACTCTTGACAGTTGACGCCTGCTACAGTGCCGTTTACGCAAAAAAAAATTCTCTACCGTAATTGCTTTACAGAGTCCCCAATTTGGGTTCATTGATGAGTCCCGAATCAAGGAATCGCAAATTAATGCCCTTGTTGAAGTTTCATCAATGGTCATTCTTCATTGAAAAGAGTGTAGCCACTAAAGATCATCTTACACGTGAAAGAGTGTAGTGTCACTTACCCTTTCCTTCCCCCATTTTCAACACTGTCTGTCATTATTACACCACTGTCGTTCATAACCTCGATACTGAATTTATTGCTCGCTTGTTTGAGATTATGAATCCATTTACAGATTTTCTAGTAATTAAATGGTTAAGTTATTATTCATTTACATGTTCTATATCTTCAAAATTCCTTCTTTTTAGGAAAATAAAGTAAAAAAAAATGTTCTTTTGTTGCTAACTAGTTATCACACATTTTTTTTTTCGTTAATTAAATTTTTTATATGCATTACTCCTAAATAATCTATTGGCTAAAATTTACATTTTGTTGACAAGCGTTCTACCAACTTGGTTACAACAAAAGAAAACACAATAAGCTTAAGTATTAATATCTTGATAACCTATTCACCCTAATTATCCTTGGTTAGATTTTCCAAAGATTATATTACAATTTGATTTTCGCTAAATTTTACACGTATAAACATTAATACTGTACTTCTTATACGTATTAAAAAAAAATTTTCTTCCCCTAAAATTCTACAATTTCTCAACAAAATCTCATTTCAATTGAATACAACCTTATTTACATGTCCCTTTTATTTGAACTTAACAACTATCACACTATAATTCTCATTAAAGTTTTTACGTTTACACAATCTATAATAAATGATTTTTTTTTTTTTTATTTTACATTCTCGTAATTTATTACTGCTTGTTGTACATTCCAATAATTTATAGCTAATTATTTCAAATGATTAAGTAACAAACCTTTGTTTACTTTCTCTTATCGATTACTATCTTATCACGTACATTATTCAAAATTTTACCATGAAACAAGACATTTAAATTTTTACAAATTAGTCTATGATTTCACTACTAACTATAACATAATGACATAGTTCTTGATTTATTTACAAAGACAATTCTATCTCTTAGCTAAGCAAACTTGAATGGTTTGTTTTTATTACCGTTAGAGGCGTTACGCATTCCTCTAACTTCTCCCCACTTAGCCGTTGAGTAGTTTGCCTTTTCCCTTCTTTACATAACATAAACGCACGTCTTGTCCTTAAATAATTTGATGTATTATTTTTCACGTTGATTTCTTTCTTTAATCTCTTTCCTTTCGGGAATGATAAGCTTTTAACTGTCTTATGTTAAATTTGCCGCGTATTTTCTGTTCATCGCTGCATTCAACCAAGGTATATGTAGCTTCCCCTAAGACCTGTTTCACCTTATAGGGTCCACAATATAATTCACAAAATTTGTCAATTTTCTTCTGCATGGCATCCGATTGGCAATATGTCCTTACCAATACTAGATCTCCCAATTTAAATTTGGTAATTTTGTTATCCTCGTTCATTTTCTTTGCGTGTTTCTCTCTCTTCAGCTTCATCTTCACAAAGATTTGGCGGTTGTCCGTTATACTATGTTCATGTATCTCTTGGTTTAAGTATTTTTCCCAAACGCGTGCTGGTCTCCTACCAAACTGCGCTTCGTATGGTGTTACTTCAATGGTGTCGTGATACGTTTCATTAATGCAGCTTTCGACTGTTGTAATGAAACGTGACCACTTAGTGTGTTGTTCGCCGACGAATATACGGAACATGTTTCCTAATTGTCGATTAATACGTTCGGCAAGGTTGGCGCACGGGTTGCGAATGGCAGTGTACTTCGGTTGTATTTGAAGTTCACTCAATCCTTTCACCCATTGTTTCGATGTGAACTGCGTCGCATTGTCCGTTAATATTGCTTTCGGTTTTACAACTTCTTCGATGTATTGTCGGACTCTCCTGATAGTTGCGGCCGTTGTTGCCCTTCTCAACGTGTATAACTTCACGTATTTTGTAAAGTTATCAACCATGACGAAGATGTATTTTACGCCACCCGTCGATACTGGTAACGGTCCGTAATAATCACCGCTAATGAGTTCTCCTTTCTCTGATGGTAAAATTGGTATCGTTCCGCCAAACAGATTCCTATTTTGGCTATCCTTGCAACGTTGACATTTGTCACAAGTTTTTACGTACTCTTTAATTTTCCTTGACATTTTGTCAAATGTGAAACTCTCCTGTAACAGTTTGGTACATTTCTTACCTCCTAAATGGCCGTACATCTGGTGTATTTCGGAGATGATTATGTCCGTAATACTCTCTGGCACGTATAATTTCCATTTGTTCTTACGCTTCCTATACAATTTGTTATCAACATACTGATAAAATTTACACATATCATTTTCATTACCATTATCTAGATTATCTATAATAGATCCTAACTTCGTATCCTCCTTCTGGAATTTTCCTATGTCTCTTATCATACTACATACGTCTTTCTTCATTTTTATAGTTACCTGATTTATCTGGTATTCAAAGTTCTCATCAACTTGGTCCTCTTCCGTTGCATCTTCTGGATACCGGCTGAGTATGTCGGCCACTACATTCTCTTTACCTTTACAGTGAAGGATGTTAAAGTTATATTCTTGTATGGATAGGATCCACCTAGTTATCCTGGAGTTGTTTAGATGGCATTTATGCATGAAAGTGAGTGCTTTATTATCAGTTATAATCGTTAATGGTTGACCCAAGATATATATTCGAAACTTCTCTAAACATCTGACAATGCTTAAGAGTTCCTTTTCAGTCGTGAAATAGTTCTTTTCCGCACCCTTAAAAGTTTTACTTGTGTAGGCAATAACACCCACATTCCCCTCTTCATCCAACTGATACAGTTGTCCACCGTAGGCGTATTTACTCGCATCGCATTGAAGAAAATATCGTTGGTTGACTTTCGGAAATTTTAATATAACCGTTTCAATAAATAAATCCGTTACTTCCTTGAAGCATCGATCTAGTTCTGATGTCCATATAAACCTTTTATTTTTTTTCAATAAATCCAGTAATGGTTGACTCGTTTCTGCATACTTAGCAGTAAATCTATTATAAAAGTTAGTCAATCCTAAGAATCCTTTCAATTGCTTCTGGTTTCTCGGAACTGGGAAATTTCTGATCGCAGCAACCTTTTCTTCTGTTGCTTGAACTCCTTCTGTAGTTAAGCGATACCCTAGGTAGGCGATTTCTTGACGAAAGAATTGCGATTTATCGAGGTTAATCGTTAGGTTTGCTCTGCGTAGATTGCTTAATAATAAATTCAAATGTACTAGATGCGTCTTGACGTCGTTCGAGTAACAAAGACAGTCGTCAACATAGATGATTGTGTTTTCCTTCACCGGATCTTCAAGTGCCATGTCTAGTCCTCTCGTCAGAGCGGCAGAACTGGTGCTTAATCCGAATGGTGTTACTGTATATCTATAACATTTCCCCTCATACATGAAAGCAGTGTAATCGCGACAACATTCCTTTAGTGGCACCTGCCAAAAACTGCTGGTTAAATCCACTGTTGACAGGTACTTCATTCTACCACACCTTGCTAATATCTCTTGGATAGGAGTTGGTCCTTCATAGTCGGGAATGGTAACACTATTGATTTTTCGTGCGTCCAAACACAGCCTGACGTTTCCGTCTTTCTTTATTACGGCGACCATTGGATTAATAAATGGGCTATTTCCCCTCTCAATTACACCGTGTTTCAACATTTTGTTGATTTCGGCATCAACTCTTTGCTTGTATGCAAGTGGAATTGGCCACCCGCGTTGGAAATAAGGCGTGTTGTCCGTTACTTTAAATTCATGCTGATAGCATTCCATTCTCCCTGGACTCTCCCGAAATAAACTTTTATTATTCATTAAGACTTCTCTCAGATTTTCTAACGTTTCCTCATCCACACCTGTTATGTTGTCCACTTTCGCGTTTATTTTCTTCTCGATTTCATCCTCTTCTTCTGCTTCTACTACTTCCATGTGTACAATGGGTATGCTGACATTTTGTTCTTCCTCTCTTCCTCTAAATTCGACGACTCCCTTTTCCACGTCAATCAAACATTTTTCATCTTTCATAAAGCTAATACCTAATATACAATTTCTACTTAAATTTGGAATAATTAAAAATACACAGTCTATCTTGATATCACTAATGTAAATGTCACATAAGGTTTGTTTCCGTACTAGCTTAGACTTACTACCTACTGCACTAATAATCAGTGTATTAGTCATGCTTAATTCCTCATAAGGTTCTAAATAATGTTTATTTTGGTTGAACCATTCTTCTGACAACGCATTTATCGCGCTCCCAGTATCCAATAAGGCAAGGACCGTAATATTATTATTGAACTTAATTAATATTTCTGGACACTTAGAAATCCGTTGTTCGAATTTTAATTCATCTTCATAAGTTAATTCATTTCTAAGATCTGGTAATAGTATGTTGGTTTCGTGAAGTCGGTTCTTGGTCAGTATATCGGCTATCTCATTGTATTGTAGGGTTAATTTTTTTTTTCTTTATCTATGTCGTTCCCCTTACCAGTCGAGGTCGACGCACCGTTGTTTACGAATTCTAAGGAATTTATGGGCTGTCGGTTAGTGTGTCGTCCAAACCCCTTAACGTTGCGATCGTTTTCACTTTCTTTGTTCGGCACATGCTGTTTTTGCTTCCAGCTGACACCCTTATTGTGAAATGGTTGGGGTGTGTTTGTTGCTTCTCCCACACTTCGGGTATTCACCTTCTCGTGACTCCCTACAAAGTCATTATCTCTGTTTGTTCGCTGATTAATCGTGGCGTACTCTGCAATCAATGATTCAAGGTTTTGGATTGAATTAATCCCCCTTGTCACCACAGCAATTTCAATATTCTTACCAAAATGGCGCGCTATCTTTTTGATTAACTGACGATCAGTGATAGCTGGCGTTAATTGGCGACTTTCAAGAAGCTTCCGCTCCATATATTGTATTGCGCTCAGATTGCCCTTCCAATTAAATCGACCAAATTCTAGGTTGTCCCTGACTGCGTCCTGTCTTTCTTCTCCCCAATACTTTTGTGTGAAGAGGTCTTTAAATTCATCAAAGTTGCGGATTTGGTCTCGTATCACTCTCCACCAAATCGCGGCGTCTGCTTCTAGATGTCGACCGATCCATTTGACATCGTCACTTGGGTAGAATGTGTTCTGGATTTCGGTCAGTTCTTTGAGAAATTCGATGGGATATCGGTCTGTGCCGTTGTATTTTAATTCGTTGTTATGCGGCCCACCTGTTCTTGCGGTCGATCCGACTTCTGCGTTGGCTAATTGACGCTGTAGTCGTTCTTGGCCTTCTTTAACTTTGGCGATGTGGTTTCTTAATTCTTCTAGCCGTGTCTCCTTCTCTTTATCTGTCTCACTAATTTTCTGTACAGCCGACCGTTGTCTGTCATCTACTTCTACGATCTTCTGTTTTAACGAGTTTACTGCTTCTCCTTGTTCTGTCCGTAGTCGTTCTACGTTGTTCATGACAACTCCTTTCAATTCTTCATTCCTGCTGTTGGTTTCTTGAATATGTGTGTCTAGTTTGTTATTTATTTGGTCAAC
This sequence comes from Magicicada septendecula, assembly GCA_034769895.1. Lineage (NCBI taxonomy): Eukaryota > Metazoa > Arthropoda > Insecta > Hemiptera > Cicadidae > Magicicada > Magicicada septendecula. The sequence goes on from CM068375.1 coordinate 121,571,215, forward strand.
TGACTTCTGTGTATTATTAATTGCTTCTTGCCATTCTTGTCGGTCCTTCTCTCTCAATTCTTTACTTTCTTTGGTATGTCTTGCTAATTCATTCTTCAACTCTTTCATTCCACGTTCATTCTTTTTCTGTAGCTCGCTAATTTTCTCTTCCCATTTCTTGGTGTGTTCTTGCAATTCTACTTTTATTTTTCCAATCTGTTCTTCGTTCTGTTGTCTCATTTTTTCACTCATTTTTTCACTCATTTCTTCATTCTGTTGTTTCATTTTTTCACTCATTTTTTCATTCTGTTGTTTAATGAACTCGAGCAATAACTGGAAGTTCATCTCGCGAGGTACTGACGATTGTCCCCCCGCCCTTGTAGTCTCGTCGGCGCTGGTGTTTTCACTCTGCGTCGTATCTTCCTCACGTCCTTCGACGCCTAGCTGGTTGTTCACGTCGAACTCCATACTATCTGAATTATTGTTTGTCATTTTCGCGCGACTACGCGTAATCATTCAAGTATGCTTAACTAAGACTATTTCTACTACTGACTTACTGTCTAACAATTGTTTATAGCCACTGCCTGTCCTCAGCCTACTCACTAATAATATTTATTATTAATTATTCGAGCAATCGCTTCGTGCAATCGCGTTGGGCGCCATTTACGAATGTAATATGTAATGCAGATTTATTTGCATAAATTAATTATTCCATTAATTATATAAGTTTTTATCTGTATTTATGATAGTGCTGTCGGTACGAACTTTGTCGTACTTATGTGTATTTAGCCCCGTAGTTGGACGCCATATACGGCTGTATATGTAGTTTGTTATGCCCCACGTTCTTTGGGAGCCATATACGAATGTATATTTATGCAGATTTAATAATTGCATAAATTAATTAATTAAATAAATTTTGCTTATTGTCCCGCGTTTGGGCGGCATGTACAAATATAATATATTACCACGCGTTGGGAATCATGTACAAATATACATGTATTATGCAAATTTATTAATTGCATAATCTAATTGAATTTTTTAATTGTATAAAATTTACTCTTGGTTACAATTATCTACTAGAATTTGCTTCCTCGTGTCACGTGTTGAGGCACCATATGTAACTGTAATATATTTTATGTTTGTCTCTACTTGCATAAATTAGTTAAAATTATTCAAAGGAGTTTCCATAAATGTAAGTTTTTACTACAGATCTTGTTTACTGCTCCAGGACGGGCATGCCATATCTGATGATACACTCTGATATCACTGAGCTTTAATACGCCCCGCGTGCTGGAGCACCATATGTAAACAGGTGTTTTGGGTGAATAACAATCATGTGACTCAGACACTATTAATTTTTGTAAACAATATAAATTTAATTTTTATAAACGATACAAATTTATTATATGTTTTCAATATCATTTAAATACTGAATAAAGTTAGCGTTTCTATACGACATATTAAATACACAATGCTGTTATATTATCTCTAACGTTATGAACATCTACAAAATCAATAAAGACTAATTAATTAATGACCATATAAATTTCAATATATCCTACTCTATGGATTCATATTTCTCAATTTGCGTTACTTTTGAGCAATTAAATAAATGTATATTCAACAATTAAATAAATGTATATTCAACGATTAAATAAATGTATATTCTACGATTAAATAAATGTATATTCTACTCAGTGGCGAGTTCTTTTTGAGTGGCAGGACAGTGGCGACCTAATCTAATGTTACATGAATGATAATAATTTACTTGTTGTTTGTATCCAAATTGCGGTGATTAACTGCGTCGTACCTCTCATACTGCGAAGAAGCCCAGGCTGAAGATACGCCAATTAAATTACACTTGACACTCCGTCACGACACTATTTGTTCCACATTTTATCCGGATACTCGCATGAACGATAATGACTAATTGCGTTAACTCGAATATTACTTCATCGTCTAAAACACTTTTGCGTGTAGGTTCTTTGTCACTTTCGATGTACGCGTGCAATAGTTTATTCTCCGTTTAAGTAGAGCGATTGTACCATTTATACTGTATTCACAATGCAAATATAATTGGTTTTATTTGCATTTCAGTGAGTTAATTCGTGGCACAATCTTACTATATTGTCTCATGTCACTTATGTCACGGTAATGTGATATTGTCAATACCTTATCACTCGCATTAGATTCATAAAAACGAGATTTTTATGATCACAAAGTCTGATCGTACTTAACTCGACATCGTCATAGTATTTGGTCACGGGTTAGTTCTACAGTTTTACATAGTCTCTGATACACTCCCGAACGATCTCTCTGCTTGTATCAATACACTTTACTACCGTCCATCTGAAAGACTCTGGCTGGTTTATACCGAAATAGAAATGACTGACAAAAATTAGAATACGACCGAACTGAGACTGAACTCAAATTTAAAATAGACTGAACTCTCCAAATCGACTGAACTGAGATTTTAAAATAGACTGACTGAAATTGTTTGAAAATTGGAAATCGACTGACTTCTAAAATAAAACTGATTTCTTCTTCTCTGCGAACACCTTATTTTATTACTTCAGCAACACGACTCCCTCCACGGATGTCATACCCTTACCACAATCACTGTCATGATTGGTTTCTCGCATCAGATTCTGCGAAGGCTCCTCCTGGATACTCTGGCTGGGGTCTCTAGTCTACTTCCCATTCGCTCTTCACCCTCGTCTCCATGTTGACGTCTTCTTTACACCCGCCTTTGCCGAATTCCTTGCTCCTGATAGGTCAGCCAAGACCCCTCTCTAAAAGTCTTGCTGTCCACACCACCTCCCCGTATGACGACGGACCTAATTACACGGTTGTCTGTTATGTGATTGTCTTACGTTCCCTAGTGTCCTTTCTAAGCGATTTCCTTTCCGCACATGTGTGTACCATAACCCGGGTGTGTCGAATCGCCGTATTGTCCTCGACTTCCCTTGTTACGTTCACACGCTGATGGTGGTCATCTTCCAGGAACTAACATCTGTTCTGCAGCCTTACAAGATGCTCCGTATGTCGCGCCAGTAAGCAAGTTGCCCGCTGTGCGGCTATATAAGTTCCTTTGTACTTAACTGCATCCGCTCTTAGACTGCTTTTGTGGAAAACGTTATGTCCATGTGCAGCCGCTAACTCACACGTGTATGTCGAAAATGTTGGCGTCCCCTTAGTACACGCTTTGTCGGTAGTTGTGACGAACTGACACCGTCTTTTGTTTCTTTGTTATTGTCGCCACTTGCGCTTATGTCGTTCATTCACGTCCAACATCTGTTGTGTGCAAGGCGTTGTCTTTCTTAAGTCATTGTCTAACGGCGGCCGTTTGGCTATACCATGCATCACTCTTGACAGTTGACGCCCGCTACAGTGCCGTTTACGCAAAAAAAAATTCTCTACCGTAATTGCTTTACAGTGTTCTCCGAGTATTACGGATTCCAACACCCTTTTCAGTATAACACGGTTCACTTGTCCTGTTCGATCCGCCTTGTTCTTGGCCGTCTCAAACTACTACTTGTGTATTTTACGGTGGCCGGCAACCTTGTTGAAGGTGATATGCGCAGAACCCTGTTTTTTGCCAGTGTAACGCCACATCTTACTGAGTGCGTAAGTGTTGATGCGTTTTCAAAAACATTTACCATATAGGCCCGTATTTCATTTATTATTTTCAACATAAAAAGCATATCCTACGCTACGAAAACTTCATCAACTTCTTAAGTATAGTGTAAACTTTCAAGGGAGCTATTCGTGTTTACGGAAACTTATTATAAACTTAGGGTTTAAATGGAAGAAGATTAGAAATAATAGGAGTGTATTAAATGAACGTCAAGAGATATGGGCAAAAATATTTGAATATCTCAGGAAAATAAACAATTCAGGACAGAAAAGCGGCCAATAACAGTAATAATTTATTATTTGCATTATGTAACGAATAATATTGTTTTGGTATTACAAATACATATTTGATACAATTTCGAGTAATACTGAGTAAAATTACACATAGTAGTTAGTTGAATGAAATCCGGAAATGTCAACAATGTGTAAAACCCGAGTTCTAATAATTAAATAGATAAGGGCACCCATAAAACCGGCTGTAGCAACAGTAAAAGACAGACGTTTTTGAAATGTAGTGTTACAATTGAGCACACTCAGTCTCCCCACTACCCCCCACTTTTCGCGCAGCTATGAAGCGGCCACCGTAAAGTAACGCGATTGTACGCCGTCATCTTGCAACGTAATGCAGCACACGCCTTCCTGTGTTATTTGGTTTTTGCTGTAGGTGGGTGGGCTGTCCGTTTCTGTTCATATTCTTTTATTTTACTACAAATATTAAATATAGTCAGTTTAGCCCTGATATTCATATTCTTTTTTTGGTCGATAAATTTATACCCAGCGACCGTTTGCAGAAATTTCATTTCCACGGCTGGTACTCCTTCTTAGTTAAAGTCCACGTTTTGTGCTCACGTATTTTCAAATATGTATATTTCCTTCCCCTAGTTATAATTGATATCAAAAGTTACAAGACACCTTCGATAATTAAAACCATTTACTTGTTCAACTGATTTATTTTCATACGTTATTTCCCCTCTTACGTCATTTTCCATGAAAAACAAGTAAGTTGGTTTTCGCTGCTGATGTCATCAGATTGTACTGCCTGGTGACGTTTCCATATTATGAAACGCTTCTAATTTGATTCTTTGTACCTGATATCAGCACTTGGTCGTCCATATATAAAAGAGCAGGTAACTTATAATGATTTGTATTAAAATATACGTATATCACTGTGTTTCTGCCGTGAACAAATGGCGTCATCCAGGTATAAATTAAAAAAGACTGGAGACATACAGCACACTTAACGCAACCTCTGATTTCTCCCGCACTAAAGACATTGTTAAATTCAACTTTTACATTAGATCCAGCATACAAACTTCTGATTACTTCAATAAATTGTGAAGGTATTCTTCTTCTATCCAGATTTTTCATGATTTCTATCTGTCAATTTTGCTAAATGCTTTGAGAAAATCTAAGAAGAGGAAGTAGGTCGCTATATTAAACTCCCTGTGCTTTTTCTATCATCTAGTGGATTGTATGGATTGTAAATGTTGCTCCGCTGAGGAAATAAAAAGGACCGCATTGCTGAATAAATCTTGGCATGCCGCGGCACGCGAGGCTGTTTAGAAGTATACAGATCATTCTACACGGCAGAATTATATAACGCCCCTTTCAGACTACCCTACCGGTATCGGGGCCCGCAGTCATTGCTGCGGTTTATTAAGAAGTGATCATTGTGTTAACTGTAATAACGTGACCTTTATTGATGGACAAATTTTAATTTTAATTATTGTGTAAGAGTACTTTGTTGATTTACGTATAACTTCTGTTTGAGTCTAATTAAAGTTAGTAATTTGTGACTCCATCGGTGTGAGTTATTATGTTTCCACTGAACAACACGACGATCGGTTGTTGTGCGAAGGTCATAACAATATACACACTGTAAATAAACGGATTTACAAATAATTAATTATAATAATAATCGGTTAATGAAATTTTTATTATTTATTTTAATTTTTCTATTATATTTAATTAATTTAATTTTTTAATTTACTTTAATTGTTTTATTGTCAGTGTTCAATTAATAAATATACTGATTAATAACTGTGTATGCTCTGATGAAGAATTATTTGTTTCTTCGCGTTAAATAGATTTTCTTGGCCACATCGATTGCATGTAGCGGTCAACTCAGTATCGGTACTTCTTCGCCTCGTTCCTTTCCTTCAGAAATTCACGTTTAGCATTTAATAATTAATGTAATTTAAATTATGACTCAAATAATCAATAAAACAATTTTTAAACAATAATTAAGTTTATTAGGTTCAAAGTAATTATTTGAATTGCCGCGACTGGCTCGAGTCTGATTCGAGAGTAAGTTCCAGTTCGATTATGATATATAAAAAAATATTCAATTAAATTAGTATAGTATAAGGGTTCTTTTAACTGTAAAAATAGTCAGAAAAGGCAAGAGAATTCAAGACTTACAAATTATAAAAAACTTATTCATTAAACAGACCAAAAATATAATAAAGTATAATGTATAGAAAAGTCGATTTTCGAACCAGCTGATGTCTCTGACGTCACCACGTCTCCTCCAAGGTTGAATGCGTTTAACTCAAAATGAGAAGATGGCGTCCCCCATGTGTTGTTCTGCGATGTAAATTCAGTTCCGAGATTTCACTTCAAATAATTGTACCAGTTGTTTAATTCTTCTTCAGTGATGCCGCTATTGGAATATCCACAAGTTGTAGTGTGTAGTTGTATTCATCCACTGGATTTTGTTCGGTAATAGTTGGGTTGTGTCAAACGGTTCCCTACACTCGTTTTCTGGTTATCTGAGTTTAATTTCGTTCTTCAGTCGTGTCTATACGTAGTGACAGCTTGATTTAGTAGTGTTTAATTTAATTTTATGGTTTCAATGATCGTTATTATAGTATTCGTTGATTTAATTTATTCTTTATCCTTTTATAAACTCATCATATCTCTTGGTTTGCGTTATTTAAAAAATTCCGTTCATAGTTCTCTGAAAATGTATTCCGACACGTCCGTTCTGTTTGGCTTTTAACAATCAACTAATTATATATGTTCCTTCATATAGAAAATTCTATAAGATTTTGGTCTCATTTCTCATTGTTCATTGATCAGCTGTTCCTATGAAATAATTCAATCTTATAGAAAAAATGTCATATTTTATATTTAATTGGCTATAAATTATTTGTTTAGTACTTTTATGTAATTCTAATTATTTATTAGATTCCTGCTTTTATTTTATTCAAAGTTAATACTAAATTTGACCTGTTTTGGTTTAAGCTTCAGAATTACATTCTTTGAAATTTATCTATAGGCCTTATTTTGATTCACATAAATACCTATTAAATGGTTTACAATATGTTTTATGTTACAATTTTACTCACACTCGATTACTAATTAAACCCTTGTAATTTACCTTTTATGTCTGGCTATTATTTTAAACATTTAACAATTTATTTGCATTTTACTAGTGCTTGCTTACTGCTTTTGGCATTTTCTTGTACAATCACCATTTAAGTCAATTTTACATGCTGATTCTTTTAATCACTATTATAGGTCGTTGTTATCATTAGGATAAAGTATTTGTATTCTGAAAATGATAATTTATATCAATTTAATCTAGGTTCTATAAATTTATATTCTCTGATTTGATTTATATGGTCAAAGTTGAATTTGTCTTGGTCACCAATTTTCAGTTTTCCTAGCAATGTTATTATTAATTCACCTTATTAGTTTTATATTTTTTGATTCACTATTTATGGGTCGTTTGAATTATTATTTTGCATTTCCTTACTTCACAAAAATACAACATTAATTAAGATGATTCAAATACAATAAACTCTTACATACTAACATCTAGTATTTCCTACTATCAACATATTCTGTATGGTATACACAAAAAATAATAACACATAATAATAATATAAATAAACACATTAAAACTTTATATTAATGATTGTCTTTTGTTGTCCTTTTTAAAAATGGTTTGGGGTGTTCCCCTTAATCACATTTATTTTAATTATACTTAATTTTACATCATTTCTCATTATTTGTATTGGATTCTCTTTTTTGGGCTAGTTGTTTCATTTAAGTTGGTATAGCTGATATAGTTTAATTTCTTTTTAATTATTTGTTTGTTGCTATAGAGCTTTCTGTCTTTACAATAGGTTTTTTGGGTATCTTGATATTATTTCATTTTAATTCATTTGTTGTGGTCTGTTAATCCTTACTACTCCATATCTTGAGAGTTGTCATTTTAATTTATTTGTTCTGGGCTGTTACTCCTTACTACTCCATATCTTGCGAGTTGTCATTTTAATTTATTTGTTCTGGGCTGTTACTCCTTACTACTCCATATCTTGAGGGTTGTCATTTTATTTTATTTGTTCTGTGCTGTTACTCCTTACTACTCCATATCTTACGGGGTCTACTAACTATTTTACTGTGATGATACTCATACTATTTGTTTTTTAACACATTTTGGCTATAAATGGACTATATGTAATTTCTTTGAATCGATTTTTCTAGTTCTGTTAAGTCCTTTTATTTATGATTGTAATTACTTTTTTCTGTTACTTTTATTTAAGTTGATATTACTCCTTCCAGATGACTTCTTCCCTTCTTTTCCTATATGATCTTATTTTGTAAGATAAGGTAAAAACTTCGTTGTGCTACAAATGCCCTCCTGTAAAAGTGATTAGTTCAGCTCATACTTTTAGTGTGGGTGAACTAATTGCTTCTGACATTCGTCTTTGTTATATTCTTGGCTTCGTTTACCCTGATATACCTGCTTCTTATGGTAGAGCTCTAAGTTGATATGTATTTTTGCTGTTTTTACTTTTTATTTTACTCTTATGAGATAGTTCTTTTTAATCTGATTAATCTTTTAATTATTAAATATATATACATTTTCCCTTCTTATTTAGTGTTTCTTCATTTATATATTTACTCCTTAACATTCCCTAACATGTGAGCTGGAACAGTTCAGAGTGGCAAATTTTCGGCTACATTCTCTGCTGACCAAACTTCACTCATTTCAACTCAGAGGAATTATCATTTCTGCTCAATCATAAAAAACTGGTGGAATTATCTACATCCAGTTATTAAAATATCAATTATAAAAAGTAGTCCATTTTGACTAATAATAAATATACTTAGAATCATCACTTCATAATTATTAAGATTATTTAATATTTCTATCCATATGGTTATCTTTACATTTTAAAGCTCGGTCTATATTATTTATCACTAGGTATATTGCATAATATCCATTTCATCCTTCTTTTTGAAATTCTGCTATTTTGGTTATTTGTTGGTACAACCTGGTTCTTGTTTACTCTTTGGGTAGCACAAGTTTATGTATATAATTTTTTTTTCTTATTTGTTGTTTAATCACTTATGTTATTGTTCATGGCATAATGTCTGGTTTTAATACCTTTTCCTTATCTGTTTTGGTTAATTGGTTCTCCTATTCATTCTTCTACGATCTTATTTTTATTTTGGGGTTTCATCAACTTATAACATTGAAAACATATAAATTATCTGGATTTTTATTTATCTTTCACTTAACAGTTCTGTAACATTTTTGTCTCAATAAGTATTTCATTTATATAGTTGTTTTGATTAGTCACAATTAGCCTTCAGAGTTGTGATAAAAAAAATGTTTTTTTTTTCTTTTTTTTTAAATTAGTTCATTCAATTTCTTTTTAATCTCTTATTAATTAAAATTATCTACATCCAGTTATTAAAAATATCAATTATAATAAGTAGTCCATTTTGACTAATATAATAAACATCCTTAGAATCATCACTTCATAATTATTCAGATTATTTAATATTTCTATCCATATGGTTATCCTTACATTTTAAAGCTCATTCTATATTACTTATCACTAGGTATATGGCATAATATCCATTTCAGCCTTCCTTTTTGAAATTCTGCTATTTTAGTTAGTTGTTGGTACAGCCTGTTTCTTGTTTACTTTTTGGGTAGCACATGTTTATGTATATAGTTTTTTTTCATTTGTTGTTTTATTAATTATGTTATTGCTCATGGCATAATGTCTGGTTTTCATACCCTTTCCTTATCTGCTTTGGTTAATTGGTTCTCCTATTTATTCTTCTATGATCTTATTTTTGTTTTGGGGTTTCATCAACTTATTACATTGAAAATATATACACTATCTGGATTCTTATTTACTTTTCACTTAACAGTTCTGTAACATTTTTGTTCGATAAGTATTTCATTTATATAGTTGTTTTGAGTAGTCACTGTTCAGCCTTCATAATTGTGATAAAAAAAATTTCTTTGTAAAATTATTTCATTCAATTTTTTTACCTATGTTGTACTTATTATTTTTTAAGCCTTCGATATCTTATTTCATTCCTTCTCTTTATTAATTGATACAAAACAAAGTACTTCTGAAATATATTCTGTAAACTGTTCTTATTTATTTTAGTATTGAGATATTTTATTTATTTTCTTTTCTTATTTCATTTAAAATAATTTCCTTGATATATACTATAAGATGTCCTTATTTATTCTTAGAATTTAGATGGTTTATCTTATTTGATTCCACATATTTTCACCGATATTAACTGTAAGTTGGTCTTACCCATTTTAGAATTTTTATGGTTCTATTTCATTAAAATACTTTTTTATTGATAACTGATTATAGGTACCTTTTATCTTTGGTGAATTAATCTCCTTCAACTCGTACGTGTTATTTTTATTATCCTTAGTAATCACGTATGGTCCCGTATACAACAGTAATAGTTTTTTAGTAATCCCTTCCATAGTACTGGGTAGTTCCCGGTTTTTAAGCAACACCTTTTCTCCAATTTTGTATTTTAGTACCTTTTTAATTGCTTCTTTATACTTGTTAATTCGCCTTTCCTGGTCCTCGGCTACTTTATTATAAAATCTTATCTGATCAAATATATATTCCTTGTGGGTCGGAAATTCAACAATCTCTTGTATCGCTCGGGGGGGGGGGGGGTTTCTCATGCATTGCCGTATATAGTGTAATCCCTATAGCTGGATGATGTGCTTAGATTGAGGAATTCTTCGGTGGCTAATAGGTATTCTTGCCATTTTTTCTGTTTATAGTGGCAGTATGTTCTAAGTATCCTACCTATCTCTCTCAACACTCTCTCTGCTGGATTACTGTTTGGGTGGTAAACAGATGTTTTGTAGGTCTTTATACCTAGCGCCAATAAAGTATCTCTATCTTTTACCTTTAAATTGGGTTCCGTGGTCTGTAATTATTGACATAGGTTTTCCTACCTCAGGAAGATATTGATTTGTAATTACTCCCAAAACCTTTTTGGTGGCTCGGTTCACAGGGTATAATTTTATGAATTTAGTAAAATGGTCCATCATTATTATGATATATTTATACCGATGGCGTCCGCCACTACGGGGAAATGGCCCGCATATATCTAAGAAAATCTTTTCCAATTTCTTCTGTAAGGTTATAGGTATCATCACACCCTTCTTCTTATCGTTATTGGTTTTTACTAGCTGGCAAATAAAACAATTCTTGATATACCTCCTTACCTTCCGATTGATGTCCTTTATGTGACAATTTTCCTCCAACGCTTTTACTACCTTCATGGCTCCCATATGGCCGTACCGGATATGGTAGACCTTGATGATTTCCTTTTCAATATCAGTAGGGATTATTATCTTCCATATTTCCTCATCAAGAGATGGTTTTATAAACAACACATCATTATGGATACAGTAAATTTTGTTATGGTGTCATCTTGATCGGCTAGACGTCTTTGAATACTGCCTAGCTTTGGGTCAGACTGCTGGTGTGTGCTGATGTTCCGTACTATTTTTTCCAAATCGGACCTATCTCTGATAATATTGTAAATTTTCAGTATACCTTCCTTCTCACCCTCAAATGTTTGGTTTTGTAAATCCACCCGTGACAGTACGTCGGCTACCACATTCTTGCTTCCTGGAATATATTCCCACTGTAGATTATATTCTTGCAAGGCGAGTATCCATCTGGTCAGTCTACCGTGGCTTAACTTACACCTTCTCAAAAACGATATTGATTATGGTCTGTGCGGACGGTCACTGGATATCCCAAGATATACAGTAAGTATGGAATTTTCCGCAAGCAAACACGACACTGAGCAATTCCTTTTTTGTGATGTAGTTTTTCTCACATTGATTCAGTGTTCTGCTAGCGAAACTAATGACGAGATGATGGCCATTTTCGTCCTCTTGGTATAAAGTTGTTCCCAGACTAATATTACTGGCATCGCAGTTCAAGAAAAAGGGCTTGTTAAAATTTGGGTGATGGAGTATTACTACTTCTAAAAACTTATCTTTGATTGACTGTAATGTCTCTTCTTGCTCTTTACACCATCTCCATTTATTTTTAGCAGACAACTGGTATTGGAATTTGGCAGATAGCTCTGAATAATTACTTTGAAATTTTCGGTAATAATTACACAGACCCAAAAAGGATTGTAATTGTTTCCGATTTTTAAGTTGAGTGAATTTCTGTATAGCGTATACTTTTTCTGAGGATGGGGATATTCCTTGGTTATTCAGATTGAATCCTAAAAACTGAACCTCCTTGGCTATAAGCTTGGATTTTTCTAATTTTAACGTAATATTATTATCGGCGAGTTTCTTCAATACATGCTCCACTCGGTTGCAATGTTCTTCCCAGTTGGCTGAGGTTATTAACAAATCATCAACGTATACCGTTGTAAACTGGAGTGCTTCTGGGCCGAGTATTTGGTCCATGCAGGCCACAAAGATGGCTACTGAATTTACTAAACCGAAGGGCAACCTCTTAAATTGGTAATTGCGCCCTTCGAAGATAAACGCCATATATTGACGACTTTGTGGGTGCAATTCCACCTGCCAATATCCGCACACGGTGTCCTATGTTGTAATAAATTTAGTACCAAAAAAATTTCTTTAGGATTTCTTCGATGTCTCCGGGCGAAGTTCGATCATTTACAATCATTTTGTTAATTTCTCGTGCGTCTAGACAGAGTCGGACCTTACCGTTTTTCTTTTGAATAGCCCCAATCGGACTGGTGAATGGTGACTGACTGCTTTCTATTATATCTTGGCTTATCATATTATTAATTTCAGTTCGGACTGCCTCCTTCAGTGATTGCGCTATCGGGTAGGATTTACGGTTGAACTCCACTGGTTCCCTAAATCGGATCTTACATTGATAATTCTTGACTTTTCCTGGCTCATCAGAAAATACGGCACGATATTCCTACAACACGAATTTCCTTTTCTACATCCTGTTTGCTCTCTCATAAGTAAACACTCTGTTAATCAACCAAGCCCCCGATGCTATTAATAAACTGTCTCCCCTATAGTTGTTAGAATTATACCTATCTTCTTTCTTAAATATGGTCCACCCGGTTGGGGACTGTGTAACGTAAGCTGGTAACTTCTACATGGAAAATCTCTATTTATCATATGCCCTAAAAATGAGTATCCGGACCTGTAGCACAATTTTTACTAAATTAATTCGTATTAACATACAATTTTTTAGTGAGAATACATCTTTATATTTTAAAACAGCAGTCTACAAAGGATAAAATTATAATTTGGTATGTAAAGGCATTATATTAAATTTTATAGTTGAAATACGACGACGTATAGAGTAAGTGCTTTTGAAAATGTTATTAGATTTGAATTTTAAACTGTAAGTTTCTGAGACAGAATGATTCAGGTAAAAATGCATATTCAATCGAAATCGAATGTTCTATTTCCATATAGGCCTACGACTGTATCTTTGGTTGGTTATAATTTACATTCATAGGATAGGGAAGAAATTGGTGATGCAGCGCTTGCAATCAGCGCGTTTGCAAGGTGTAGTTCCCTCCGTCTCAGACTGCTTCAGCCACTCTTGTTATTTTGCCTCGCGGCAAAGGAAGATTCGTATGTTCTTTTCTATTTTGTTTTTCCCGGTAACGATTTCATTGCACTTCTGTTCAAACGGATTTTGCTGCACCGCTGGCAATACGCTGGAAATATCTGATATAAAATTGTCTCTAGTTGGAAACAAGTGTTTGACTTGTATTATCTCTTCGTCAATAGGGTGACAGCTGGAGCTATTTTTATAAAATAACTTTTTCTGTGTGATTTCTTATTGTTAATTGCAGTTTATTTCAACTTCATAATTCTTTTAATTAAATATTTTTTGCAACATAAATAGTTGGTACTTTCTGTAATGGAGATTTATAGAAAACCTAAAATACATGGATATTTATTTGATGCAACATAAATTACTACTAAGCTTGTGACTAAAACGTTCTGATTAGTGACTCGGCCACATGTCTACGACGGTCTACTTGATCGTCGTAGGTACAGTGGAAACAAAATACAAGACACCAATTAAGTCACTAATCACCGGCTTTAGTTTTCACAATTAAACAGTTCGTAATTAACAACACTCTCTTACAACAAAAGAAATAAAATTGTTCATACGTAATAAACAATGTCTACTAATAGAGTCTTGCACAATTATAAAACACATAACACAATAATTCTTCACTTTGACAAGCACTCAACCCACACTAGCGAAAGTCGCTCACGTAACTGATTTACAATCCGGATGCTATGGCTTTATATACGCCGCGCTGAGGTCCAGTACAGCTTTCTCTCCTTAACCGCACGCCGGCGGCGTATCTCAGATGTTCCTGGAACTCACTAGAACGACCTACTTGAATGACGCAACAGCTGCCACACTGGACGGGGAGAGTGGAGAATGTTCTGGATTGTTCGCTAGGCTTCTAGTAACATTTTCCCCTCCTTAAGCCTGTTCGTCCCGAACTGGAAAACCGTCTCTGAAGTAATACTTGGCCAGGCGATCTAGGTAGACGTCCTTGCGAAAGATAATTCTCCGGTTCCTCGAGTTCAGTCTCGTGTGATCCGAACGTATAGTTCCCAGGAATACGAGTCTTCCGCTCAACCGCTAGTTTTGCTGGAATCACTCCCGTTGCGTCATGTACTGATGACCTAAACACCACTGGCTGATCCAAGTCTGTTTGGTTCTCGTCAACAACCCCTTGTGTAACTTCATCTTCAGCAACTTTTCCCCCGGGCGCTTCTATTAATTCACAAACAAACGAGGGGTTCTCCTTGATACCCATAGTTGGCTTTCCAGTCACTTCTTTTGCCGTTTCACGTATTTGTACTTCCTCTGCTAGTTCTTCTTCTATTTCCGCCTGGAATAGGAAAGATTTCGCTTGACCAGACCTGTTGACTTCTTCTTCGGCCAATGTCACTTGCTTAATCGAATGGTTGTTTGGCCCTGTCATTTTAGCCATGCAAAGCTTTATCTTCTCTTGGCTATCCTTCAGGACATTGTCTCTTAAGTCCACAACGAATCCGTAGGCATTCATAATGTCCGTGCCAAGAATCACTTCATCAACAATGTCTGCAACAAGCATTTGGTGGCTAAACTCGAGAAGACCCAGGCGTACACGTACGTCTACCTTTCCTAGCACCTTGACGGGGCTTCCAGTCACAGTCTGTATTGTACAAAAGCTAATTTGAGGCCGTCGATTGCTAATAAGGCAGGGCGCACAATAGATACTGTAGCGCACGTGTCAACTGTAAATGATTTTCGTTTACCTTCCGCAAATCCATTAACGATCAGGTTTCCACTAATCTTATGTAGCTTGGAAACTGTGTGCTGTTCTGGGGCTTTACTCCTCCAATTGGTGCGATCACTCCCTTCTCTCGGTATTTTCTTCTTACAACAGTCTACTTGTAGATGACCACGTTTCCCATAGTTGTAACTCTTCGGTCTTCTGTCTTTATCCTTTGGTTCGAAAGCACACTGTGGCGCTGACTTCTTAAACTGTTGTTTTTGAATCGTCTCTTTATGCAGTCCGCTATGACGATACTGTGGTATTGGATCCGTTTGGTTACAACGTGATGACGTACTTTGATTTATGTAGGTCGCCGACTTGGCAGCTTCAAAACGGAGAGCATGAACAAGAGCGTCTGATTTATTATCGTGCCGTGCCATTCTTAACATTTGTTGTAATTCACTATCTCTGATACCGTCAATAAACATAAGGAGACAATACCACTTCCGGAAGTCCTCCGATTCTTCGGGATAAGTCAATCTCGTCAGTCGGTCGATATTCGCTTCAAACTCTTGAAGGCTATCCCCTGAACGCTGTCGCCTCGCTTTAAGTTGTTCACGGTACATTTCGCACAAATGCTGGTCACCGTACCATAATTCCAGAGCTTTAGTTAATTCGGCATAGACATTCTGACTGTCAGATGGCACTTTCTGTATTAGTTCTGCGGCAGGCCCTTTTAAATCAAGAATTAGTGAAAGTCCTTTCTCTTCTTCTGTCCATTTATTTAAGCGACGGCAGCTTCAAATTGGCGAATATAAGTTGCCCAGTGAATGCTTCCATCAAACGTTCGGGCCTTTGCGAACACTGGCCCTACTACAGTTTGATTTCTCTGATATTTTGAATCTTCATCAGCAACGATGGTCTTTCTTTATCAACTTTTTCTTTGACTAAATGTTCGACTTCCTTTTTAATTTGTTTTATTGAATTTGTAATAGAATCTTCTATACTTGACATACTTGTTTTTATAGTTGACAGAGGTTTTTCTATTTCAGATATTCTGTCAACTTGTTTGTTTAGCTCACCTTGTGAAAGGACGAATTTGCAGTGTTATCATCTTGTACGAACGCCTTAACGTCGTCTGCTTGACGACTAAATTCTTCTTTTTTTCGTCCCTCTGGTGTTTCATTTTCACGCTTACATTTTTCGTCTTGCCATTTTTCTGCTTCTTCTTTTTCCTGCCTTCGTTCTTCTTTTTGTTGTTCCTGTCCTCGCTGTAGCATTACTCGGAATGCTTCTATCATCTGACTGGTATCCATTTTATTTTTATCAACTACCACTAACACCACTCTTCTACGAAGTGTGCGCAGTTTCCACTGTTAACGTTCTATCCCAGTTCTGACACCACTGTTACGGCGGTCTACTTGATCGTCGTAGGTACAGTGGAAACAAAATACAAGACACCAATTAAGTCACTAATCACCAGCTTTAATTTTCACAGTTAAACAGTTCGTAATTAACAACACTGTCTCTTACGTCTCTTACAACAAAACAAATAAAAATTGTTCACACGCAATAAACAATGTCTACTAATAGAGTCTTGCACAACTATAAAACACATAACACAATAATTCTTCACTTTGACAAGCACTCAATCCACACTAGCGAAAGTCGCTTACGTAACTGATTAACAACCCGGATGCTATGGCTTTGTATACGCCGTGCTGAGGTCCAGTAGGTCTACAGCTTTCCCTTCCTTAACTGCACGCCAGCGGCTTATCTCAAATGTTCCTGTAACTCACTAGAACGACTTACTTTTATGACGCAACAGCTACCACACTGGACGGAGGGAGTGGAGAATGTTGTGGGTTGTTCGCTAGGCTTCTCGTAAAAATACATTTATCTCTGTTTTAACAGCTGACATTAAAAAATTCTGCGTTTTAACTAATTCGGATAACTTCAATATACTAAGTCTCCAAACCATAAACCCGGACTGCTAGCTGCTCCACATTGACAAGGAGGTGAAGCGGTTCAATCGTGAACTCCGTTTTAGATCCTGTGAAGGTCGCTGTTTCTGGCGATAAGGCTTATTAAAGATTTTCAATTATTTTGGAAACTTTGTATAAGAAAAATAATAATGCTCTTTCTAATGTATTTTTTTGGAGTTAAATATCATACGTCCAGTGAGTTTTAAATACAGTTACGACAATAATTACGGAACGCTCTCGAAAAGGCGAGAGTATCGTTCTACACGTTTTTGACTACTCCAGCGTGCCTCGTTTGTGTCAAGGGCGTCCACCTATGTCGCACACAAAGTACCTTCCAAACTGTTTGAAATCACTTTTAAATACGCAAATTAAGCTGGCACGTCGCGAAAGGAGTGGAAAGTTATTCTGCAACCTCTGAGAAACCTATATATTAACAGCGGCTGGGTTTGTCAGTTAGTTACATGGGCGATTTCTTTAGTGCGGATCGAATGTTTGTTGAGGATTAGTGGAAAGCGATTATTGTGTTATAATTGTGTGGAACTCTATTACTTGACATTATTATTGCGTGTGGACAAATTTAATTTGAATTGTTGTACGAGAGTACCTTGTTGATTACAAATTGTTATTTGTTATTAATTAAAGCTGGTAATTAGTAACTTCCTTGGTGTCTGTATTTTGTTTCTACTGTACCATACGGCGATCCGTGGGCCGTCGTAACATACGCTTGTACGTTAGACGTTACTGCAGATTAATGATGGTAAACTTTTCTTTTATCAGTCAAAATAATTTTGTATATTTGAATCTCAGGAAACCTCAGAAAATATTTTCATCTGCGGAGATCATTTGTTGTTTCTCTCCTGTAATTACGTGGCAAGATTCAGCCTTTACTTGAGACACAGCTTTCCGACTCTTATTATATTGTTACGTTATACGGAAAACGTGTTACGTAATAGGGAACGTTCTACAATAATCTCGGCTATCCCAGCAGAGCCCAGCTGTAATGGTGTGAGTGGGTAAACGTACATATTGCTGCTACTTTGAGATGAAATACAATTACACGTCAACTATCGAGTCTATTCCAGACCGTACCGGTCAGCGCAGTGTGTTCAAGGACACTGTTTCTAGTGGATTCTCGAGAGCGCCTGTTTGTTTAACACGTCTTCCAAAGTGACAGATTATTCTGGAATATCAGCGGGGTATAAATATAGGCATTCAGCGACAGTTAGTTTAGTTTACTTCGGGTGATTACACAGTGCGTCTCAAGTGGTGTATTAGTGAAAAGTGATTATTGTGCGGGAATCTATTAGTTGGCATTGTTATTTATGTGGACAAATCAACTTAAATTATTGTACGATATAATCTTGTTGAATTTACAAACTCTTACTTGTGACAATTAAAGCTGGTTATTAGTGACTTCATTGGTGTCTTGTATTTTGTTTTCCACTGTACCATACGGAGATCAAGGAGACCGTCGTAACAATATTATATTATTCTTATATTCTCCTATAACTAACAATTTCCCCCCAAATTCTAAGCAAATGTTTCTTATTTAATTCTTCGACGTTTCTCTCCTGAGCAGTTCTTGCCAATTTCAGTGTATCAGAGTACCTTATCAGAACACACTTATATCTTGCAAACGCCGTGATCGTGGGCGTCATTATTCTCTTGAGTTTTTATGTAGCTCCATATTCACCGTCGCTTCTCGCTGAATAAAATTGCTCACCTCTATTTTACTTTCGTCGTTCTGTGAGTGATACTATCTATTCTAGTTTGGTTGCATATCAATTAATAGTATTTCTGCAACACTTTGTTACTTTTTTGTTTAGTTCGCGGGTTTTGTATTATTCTTTTTCAATTTTCCATGTTTCTAAATCACACGTCTTTGAATAAACAAGGAAGTTGTTAAAACTACATTTTGAAATACAATGCAGATGGTTTTTCTTTATAAAAGTTAAGTCAATTTTCTAAAGGTAGTCTATTATGATGTGATAATTTCCTTTATATTTCTCCACTTTTTCTGATCACTTTACAAAATCAGTTACTTTATTAACAAATATTACAATCAATTTATAATGCTGCCATATTTTCAGACTGTTGTCCAACGTTTAAAATCTGTTCATTGAACTCGTCATTATCTTGTCCATCTAAAGTCGTATACTACGTGCAACCAATTAGTTAAATTTTACATAAGATATAAACAAAACAACGTGATTTTTGTATACATTTTTTAAACGAAAACTTCAGGCTGAAGTTACAATTATTCTAATGTTTTTGTGGTACTAAGAAAATTGTATTTAAACTCTTCAAATTTCACAGAATTCTAAGATATTAACAATTTTCGTAGAAAATAAAAGTTTTGTAGTACTGAAAGTTTCTTAGAAAAAGGGAATCAAGTGTTATATTTGCAGGATTGTAACTAACATAAAAATAATTTTCTTTATTTTGTAGAGAAAAACACTGACTAAAGTTTTTAACAATCAAAGTTTGTACACTTCTTTTTATGAAATACACGTTCGCACATATATACATATGCACAAACACGATCCGTCTGTCTCCGTGTTCCCACACTCGCCCACACGTCAACTTAAAATTATTCACTAATATATTTTACTTGCTATTCCCTGTTGTTTTGTTACAAGTTAACAACATTCAAACGTCTCCTGCATACTTAATATAGGAGCTCCTAAACTACAGTTTTTCTAATCATGCCTGTGCAAAGTGACAAAGAGTCTTTGTATAAAACGATATTCACTATTCACTATATATAATTGCTATTCACTATTTTTATCAGTGACTCCCACCCAATAGCGACTCTGAGCGAAGGTGGTTGTCAATTCGAAGATGCTTATCGTGAATCGGTAGACTTGTGGATCGAACAACTTGCGTTCTACGTAAGTAATCTGCAGACTGCCAATAATTGTTGGGTATTTAGTCACTATGTTAGATGTGTAGTATAGAATCGAAATTGGGCGACAGGAAGAAGGTAAGAAACGTTTTGAGCTGTGTCAACTTTAAGGTTAAGTTAAGGATACTTTTAGGCAAATCTTATTTTTCAGTAAATAATTTTTACTTAATAACGTTATGCCAAGATACCGATAATGTTAATATCGGTACTTAGAATGCTTTAACTATAAAAGTAAAAGAGCAGTGTATAAAGGCATGGATTATATTGGGGATAGGCTCGGTTTATGGGTTATTTAATGAGTTATATAGAAAACTGTGCCTAGGGACACTAGATCGTTGGACAGATAATTCTTCATTTGAGATTTTATGTAACTTTGGATTTAAGTATATCAAGAAGAAACTTCATTAAGAAGTACCTGTATAAAAGAAAATCTTTCGGAGGTTGTTCTTTCAAAACGAGTTTTCCACTTTCCCCTGTAGCTCTTCGCAGTTTTAAAGTTATACTGGCTTTTGCAACGAATTCTTCTTGCTCAGTCTCATTCCAAACTATATCATGCCTAGTACATTCGTCGGCACCCTCAGAAATTCCATCTCCCATGTTTCTATTTGCCTTTTATTATTAACGCTTGGTGTCCAGCATTCGGACATGTACAGTAGAGTGGTTGTCGTCAGCACTTTCTAAAATTTCACCTATGTCGCTCTGGTAACCTATCCTCTTTGTGATCTTATAGTGTCACATATTCGGGTTGGTATACAATCGTCGTTTGTGGGTATATTTGTCTGCTTCATAAGAGATACACAACGACCCGCCAATTAAAGGTGACCTATATAAATATGAAATAAGTTTGTAAATACTGCTACTTACTCCTTGATTTATATGGATCTTTGCTAGTAAGTTTTCCTGTGCCTATAATTATTTGGGTGTCTCTGAATAGTTTTCGTACGTTTTTTATTAGACGTCTTAAACATTATTGCTTTTCAATTATTTTTTAAAGCTTATTTCTGTTGATACAATAAAATATTTCCTAAAAATCTATAAAACCCAGGTTTGTCTTATGACTTAATTTTCCTGCGCTTCACTGATAAACCTTTAAAGTATCAGTCAAAATGGGAAAGGTACTCAGTCTTCAACCAAATGATTAGGTCACGACAAGAAAAATTAAAAATTATATATTCTTTGATAATT
This sequence comes from Magicicada septendecula, assembly GCA_034769895.1. Classification (NCBI taxonomy): domain Eukaryota; kingdom Metazoa; phylum Arthropoda; class Insecta; order Hemiptera; family Cicadidae; genus Magicicada; species Magicicada septendecula. Next base: position 121,592,464 of record CM068375.1, read on the forward strand.
TATTAGACAACAAAAACTAGTAACAGGAGTTGACAAAATGTATTTTTAAGTAAACTGAAGTAACTAAAAGCAGATGAAATTTTATTTATCTATTATTTAAGTCTTGTCTATCTACATATCTTGTAGTATGCTGAACATACTCTTAATTTAGTTTTTTTAAAGAATACAGTGTCAATTATGTAAACATTTTGAATAATAGCATTGTGTTAGTGGTTATGATCACAAACAGAAATTACGCTGTTGCACAGCGTATATAAAATTTCCCGATTAGGGCTTTCGAGTCTCCCAGCTCATCATCAAATCGAAAATATGCCCGAATATCAGCTACTTACTTCTTGATTTATCTCTGTAGGTACGTTTTCCTGCGTCTATAATTATTTGGGTGTGTCTATATAGTTTTTGAACGGTTTTTATTAAAAGTTTTGGCTATTCCTTTTTTTCATTATTTTTTTATGCTTATGTCTGTTGACACGGCCAAAGGTTACCTAGAAATCTATGAAGGCCAGCTTTGACTCAGACTTAATTTCTTACGTTTTTATACTATCTGATATGTGGTAAAAACTCTGTCAATACAGAAGCCTGCCCCATCTGAAGCCCGCATATTCTTTAAACAAAATAATTTTGTTAAAGAACACGAAACATCGCATTCACGATTTTATCATATACACTGTAAGCTGTACTCAATAAAGCAATGCATCTGCAGACTCGGCCTAAACAGTCTTTTCCAATCAAGTCTTTGGTGGCTTTGTATTTGTTGTTTTCATATTAAATGTTTCGTACAATTTCAGCAGTTTCAGTAACTACCTACCATAATCAGTGAGCGCTTCAACAGGATCCGATAGGATCCGAAACCGATTGAAGAGAAGGGACATCCCATTCCAATACAACTGAAGCAAAGTGAGAATATCCCACACCCCTCGTACCCCGGACTTACCACATCTGTAACACAAGACGTGAGTCTCTGAGGTAAAAAGAACACTTTTATCAGTAAATTATTTCAAGTTACATCATTTACATGTGCCAATAATTTTATCCTTGAAGTAAAATTTAACAATTATAACGTTAAATCGACTCGACGAGTATATAGCCTATACTGCTTCTAAAGGCGAACAGCTAGAATTATCAACGAAGAAACAAGAGCAGGCATGGGAGTAGCATCTTAATCGCACGTTCTAGTTCGAACTTTGCCCGGATGACACTTAATTCAAGAATCTGTTTCTATAGTAAAGCAATCCATCGCGCGTTATTACCAGTAATAACAAGCACTAATGTCATTAGTTTACCAGGCCGCAGTAAAAGGACGAATGTATACTTTATATAAAATCACAGAAATCATAGTCAACTGTCTAGGCGTTTGTTGCGGTTAAATTTAGGTTTATATAAACAACATTGAAAGTTATAAACAGAGTATGAGTAATCATGCAGGTATCGAAATTCATTCTGGAATGTATTTTTATAGTGTTATGCGTGGCATTTTTAGATGTGTAGCATCACCATTATTTAATCTGGAAGTTAAGAGTTTGGCTATTTAGTTGTATGCACCGCTACTATAATAGACACTATCATAATTCAGTTTATATGTTTAGTAGTTTCATTTTATAACGCCACGCTCTTGCAGTACTGTGCCAACCGTGATCTTTCTTTACGGTTATTCCCTCGCAGTCTTGTAACTAACGTGGCTCACTCTTATTACATAGGATTTACATTATGTATTGCTTTAGAAGACGTAACTATTCTTGCTTTATGAACACAATTTTTTGTATTTACAGCCTTAGCTACTAAACGCCAGTATCAAGGCGTTATATAATTTTTTAAAAATTACTCACTTTCCTTAAATGAATCTCAGTTTAGTTTAATTAAAAGTATTTTTAAGTCATACATTTGAGTACATTTTAATTACTTTTTTCGACTTAATCAGTTATTTCCTTCTTTCAGTTACCTCAAGTATTTTTCCAACAGCGTCTGTTATAACTGGTATGATTGTGATATTTTTATCTCAGATCTGCAAAATAGAGCTACGTTCGCTATCCGCACAGGGTTTTTAGTAGAACCTGTATTTTGGTTGCCGTCCTCCCGCCGTTCTTAGTACTTTCTATCCAGTACTTTGCCTTTTCTTTATGCTTTCTTACTTTTTGATTTCGCACTAAAGAAAAATAGGATGAAAAATTCTTAAATACGTGTCCAAAACAAGAGACCTTTCCTTACAAAAAGAAAGTTCGATTAATTTTTATATTACATTGTTTATTAACGAACAACATAATTATTGTCATATAACGAACAAACGGTCACATTTAATTATTGTAGGCCCAGTTTGTGTCCAGAACCAGTTATGTTGATTTCAGGGACATTTGTCTCCCCCCCCCTGAATGCGGGAGATTAATTTCCTTTTCAAGGCACTAGATTTGAAATACTCTTCCTACTCACGCGAGATAACAAGAATATTAATAACAACAACAACAATGGTAATCATCATCATCATCATCATCATCATCATCAACAACAACAACAAGATCTTTCTCTAATTCGACACGTCGTATACAAAAGAGGCTATAGGATTTAAAGTGACATCTACACCACTGCGGTTTAGTGGATACTGACTAGAAAAACTAACCACTAACTAGAAAAACTACATACAAAAATCGTGTAGCATATACTGCACTGAATTGATGAATATATGAGGCCACACTAAGGTATTGAATACATAACGCTATTATTAGACAAAAGATTCAAATCAATAGTACAGTCACTATAATAACTAAGTTAGACTGGAGTTGGGCGTTCATGTTGCAAGATTAAGAATAAGAGATAGATAAAACGAATAACCAAATTGTTCTTCTTATATAGAAAAGTCGATCCACAATCCGGGAGTATATAAAAATCGATCCAGAACACATTGGACCGGAACCACGTCGAAGAACAGGTTATTGAAACTGGGGATGGTAAAAGCGGAAAAATGTAGAGAATCCTTGAAACCGAGCCTGAAGAATTGATTTGCCTGAAACGTGAGTTGCACGCAGTTGCAAGATACTATAAACTATTCGTCTAAACATATGCTGAGCAGACATATAATTGTATATTGATGGTAAAGAATGAAACAAACTGCTAAAGTCCGGAGAATAGTTTTGACTGTTTCTTTGGAATATTCTTTCATTATATCCACAAAATAGAACACGCCATCCTGTGGACTGCATTAAGGGATTCTTATTTTGCTAGTATTCCGGTCTACCCTTCGTTTATAATATTTATGGAGAGGACACAAACTAGGAAGCCAACAATTGTACTGGAACACAAACTGGGTCGCGCTGCAAACAAACACTGGATTTCGTGTATATATACGTTTGTGTACGAACAGACCTGTCAGACAACACATAACCACAAACATCAGCACCATGCTCAATATTGAGGTTGCAGTGTCACGTTTACAGACTTTAAAGTAGTCTGATAATTATTTAGTTGAAAAGTAATTTCCGATTTATGGGAATATGTGTGAAACCTACGCGCATCGTGTCCGATTTAAAACCGCCAATTCTATGAGCAGCATCGCTATTTCACAACAGTATATGACAATACGTTGAGATATATTTTTAGATGTCTACTATTTTTTCCAAGGTGATAGAAAACAACGGATGGCATCTCTTCTTCTTTTTATCAGCTTTTAAAGTTTCACGTATTTCGATACCCAATCGTCGTCCATCTCTATCCTTCCACACGTCCTCTTTCTTTCCGCGCCGTCTCATCTTCACCTATGTTACTCTGCTATCACTTTTTGAACCGTCTCTGCTGCCTCCCTCCTCACGGCTTTCGCTGCAAAGTCTGTTTCAGCAGTCTTTGTTTTAGCATTCTGCATACATGTCCCAACCATATTAATTGTTTATCTTTGATATCATATATCACTGTTTGTTTACCTCCATACATTTTCTTATTTTTATCATTCGTTATTTTTTCCATTCTTGATTTGCCTGCGTCTCCTCCGAAAGTCCATTTCAGTTACGTTCAACGTTTGTTTCACTTTATTTTTAATTGGCCACATTTCCAAGTTATACATTAATATAGTCTTAAGAATATTATGGAATATCCGCTTAGTATTATCTTTACTAATGAGTTTATCGCATACTGTTGAACATTGCAATAATTTTCCGTCCTAATTGGATATTTCGCTGAATGATAGCTCTGCCTAGTATTAACTCATAAGCATACCCGTTCGGGGTCTCTGGTAAACCGTAGGTTTCATTCAGTAACAAGGAATTTGTGAACAAACAGCACGAGTGTTTACAGAGACACAGTCTGCTCTTGATTACGGTGTGTGGATGGATGGACAATGAGATAAACACCGCATGCGAAAATTGATCATCAGGCCGAGAAAACAACCGGATCATAAGCTCTCATCGTGTTGTAATTGAAATTGGTTAAAAGTGTATAGGCCTATATACCTCCTTAGATATTTCCAAAATTACGAAAATGTATACTATTTCGGAAAAACGTGGGCACGTTTATCAGAGAACATACATGAGTGGGAAAGAATTAATGAGATTTAAAGATTTAAATATCAAATAGTTATTGCTGTTGTTATTGGTACTATAATAATATCTTATTGTTATTGCTGTGTGGTAGTGTTACTTTTGTGTTTTTACCACTGAAATTTAGCAGATATGACGAAATTTATTTATTGTTAAAGATCAGATATAATGAGAACGAAGTTAAAAATTTTTAATTTACGTGATCATTAATCACCACAATAATAAGAAATTAGACGCTTACTTTCTCCTAGGCTTGAAATTATAAAAAGACTTTTCCCAAAATTGGAATTTCGCTCGTTTTCTAAGATGAAGACTTGACAGTGGCTAGATTGAGGCCGGGACTGGTCTACGTATAGCCACAAAAAACATTTATTGTAAAATGTCTAAAACGCGTTCTGTTTCTAAAAGTAAAACGCATCTTAAAAGTGCACGTTTGTTTCCAAAGTGACTCTAAGCATGCCCGTCTAATGTGTTATAAACTTGTGAGTCTCTTATAATGAAAGAGCGAACTGCCATCCGCTCACTCCCTTTTTTGGTAGTGAAAATAACTGTTTATTCCAGATCGCTGCATAGCACCTGCTTTAAGATGTCTCTTCAATTGTACGACTGACGTTCGTTTATGGAGACACTCTCAAACCAACAAACATACCCCAAAATACACAAAACGTATAATATGAAAGCGTATAATGCGAAAATAGTAGCTTACCTCTTATCACACAGAACATAAGATGCGGGATGTTGATTTCCCAATCATTTTTGCCGTAATGTACAAGTATCAGCAGAATGCCGATACAGTACATTATTTCGATGGGACGAGTTACATCATTCTCCTCAAATATTTAGGTGTCTAATTTTTAGAATAGTTGTGCCCAGTTATGGGAAGTGTTTTTCAAATATTACGTTGAAAAGTAGGCCTAACTTATCTGAAAAAATTTATCACATTTTACTATAAGATATCTAATTGAAATTAATCTTAAGACAAATTTCTCCTCTTGTTTTAGTAGCAAAATGGAACGTACATTCCGGTCATCTGTATACGGTATAACGGACAATGTTTACACAATTTTCGTTGGTGCAAACGAAACAGAGATCATTCAAATAATGTTAAAGAAGAGTTGTTGCTAGTATTAGAAAGTTGACACACAAATACTGTATTATGTAATACAGTTGTAAACAAATTTGTTTGAAACGGCTCAAAGTGGATTTTCTTGGAAAAGAAACTGAACTGTCACCCTTGCTGTTCGGCTAACTGTACACAGATTAAAGTCAAAGGTCAACCCATTTTTTCATGTATATTTTTTCAGTTCTTTTTACTATAGACATAAGCGAATAAAAAAATTACTCTTGACAATTCTATTATTTTGACACACTGATGTTCCGTTTACTTTCAGAATTTTAAATGTTTACAATTATAGACAGAGGAGAAGCAAAAAAAAGTACGACTAACTTGATAGATGTGCTTATAGTGTACGACTATGCTTATATCAATTGGAAAAAAAATGAAAACATACATAATTAATTAATACTTGTTATCTCTCTAATACGAAACAGAAACATCAGGCAATTGTAGTTTTTGTACAGTGTTGATGCTAGTGTCATTGAAGTAATTTTCGGAAAGTTTAAAAAAAGTAACATGTTCCTATTGTGATTCTCAGCCACGTTCCTTCGCTCCGTTGATATTTTGGTTGCACTATTAAGTACTTATGCCTGTTTGTCAGTAATAGGCTACTAAATTTTCTTAAATACAATGCAGCATTTCATTATTGTTTAATGTAAACTGTACTGTTTACGATATAAATAATTAAGTCAGATTATCGCATTGATCTGTGGACTCAAATGTGCTTGTTTTAAACAGAGGGAGGTGCAAGTTAAAGAAATTCTTGCTGTAACCCCCACATTTTGAGATCCATAGTTAAGGGGAATTGTCTGTGAGGAGCAGAATGTTTTGTCCGTTTTAATCATTTGTTGCTAAGATTCTTTAAATACGTGACAAAAAAATTGCCGACAATCTATGAGGGTGCTTGACTATTGTGTACAGATGACTGTTGTATATTTCCGTCTGTTGAAAACATCTCGACGTAACTGATGTTTTCCGTTATGACCATAGGCAGTTTTCCAGTGATCTGAACTTGTAGCAACGTTCTTTTTTACAATTAATAATTTCTTAGCTCTTCACCATATTAGTTTTCTACCTCGAAAACGTATGGTAAGTCAGAAACAAGCTTAAAAATTCATTAGTCTTTAGGAAAGTGACCATAGCAATGATAGGAAATGATAGCAATGAGGAAAGTGACCATAGCAATGATAGGAAATGATAGCAATGACAGAAAACAAAACAAAATTATGAAAAATTTAAAAACGTTTTGAAAATTATTTTAAAAATTTAATGAAAAACTACAGTGTTATGTTGTTAAGATAGATCTCGATGTTAGATCAGTGAAGTAAATCATTTATCGCCAGATAAATTGATACTAACGATATTATTACACGCCTTAGAAATAATCTCACACGTTTTGCATTAATTCTTTATGTTATTCAGGTATCCAATACACACAGTACACAGCAGTTGGTAATAATAATTAAGTTCGTACATTACAATATAGCAACACAATTAAACAGTTGTAATAACAAGCACTTTACACTTCCATTAATAACGCACACTGATCGCTATAAAAGAATTATTTGCAGAACTAACTAGCTTGCTTTGTGATTTTCTGTGTTTGAAAAAGTCCATTCAAGAACACTGTGATGTAATAATGGCTAGAAATATTAACTGTTTCTAAATTAATAGGGGGTTTTGAAATATGCGAGTTTGTTCTAAAAGACATTGAAAAAAACGTGTCTACTTGTTTGTACTTCGCTGTTTGATGACTCTTTAACACATGACAGACTGCATGGCACACGTCTTTCACGGCTCTTCACCGTAACAATTTGTAACAAATCGTATTTTTCACGATTTGTGCTCTTTAAAATAGGTATATGGTGTTTCACAATGTGACTATATGAGACGTTCAGGGACCGGACAGAAAATGTATATTACACAGGGTTTATAGTATGACCGTTTGGAAGTCACCGTGATGGTACATCTACAACCAACAAAAGCAGTACTTGTTTAAATGAATAATATAGAACGCCTCTTTGCAAATCCCGACTCTAGAAGTTATAATATGCACGGTTTCTACCATATCACGGTCATATAAATTGAAACTGCCTAAGCTAAATTATACGTCAGTTAAATACGGTAGTGTAAAACGATAAAGTTCCAAAAGAACGAAAAACGTTGTATAAAAAGTCACTGTAGAAAGCTTTTCTACTTACAACTGTAAATTTAGAAGTTAAGTAAATGGAAGAAAAACTGTTGAAGGCGCTGAATTCTATGTTATTTAGGACTCAACAGGCGGCTATGAGATCAACAATGCAGCTTTGAAACACTTCCGGCAGACGTGTACTCAACAAAATTGTCTTGTTTGAACATGGGTGACTCTGGTCTCGTGCCAATGTTATATTAATTATTGCCCAATGTACAAGCACTCGTACTAAGTTAATATTGCAGACGCTCTAATAGCAAATACATTACAGTACAGTGATAGTAATCTGCTGCCTATTTTAATATTTGAATTTCATGTTATAAATATAACAGGACAAGTCATATTTATTAAAACAAAACTGCCAATCATATAACTGACAGTATTTATTGGAAGTCTAAAATAGGACAAACAGACATTGAAACGCGTTCATTCAAAACAAAAATAGAATTGAAAAGAAAAATTACCTGATATTAAAATATCTAAATATTTAAAAAAATGTGAGGTACGTAAAATAAAATTAAAATAATTTAAGTTGAGATTTCCAGCAATATGTTGTCAAGCGTGTGCGTTTTTTATTTTATTATATATCGTATGACCACTGTCGTAATAAACCAACTTGTCTAATTGTACTTATTTCCTACAGTCGCTGCAGCAGGTTTCAGATTACCAGACAATAAACATACGCAGTAGAAAAACAAATAACCTTCCTGCCTGTATATCAGAGTAATCACTAGCGAAAAAACAAGTCGTTTCAATTAAATTTAGTGAACGTCAGGTAACTTAAATTGATAATATTTGCATCCAAGGTAACAATAAATTGTTTAATTTCTGCCACCTTGGGTATTAAGCTCTTTTTATTTATATTTTGATCAATGTGGCTGTAACGTCTGCTATTATGTTTTTGAAAACACTTCGAAGCCAAGGACGCTCGCGTTGATGAGAAGAATAGATTTAACTTCGTTTTGCAGTTGTTTTGGTGTTACTAATGAACATAAAACGTTAGATCCAAACTTTTATCTCCTTGAGAATCGGTTACAACATTAAATACATTCCCAAATACTCACAAACTGTTATATATTCACATGTTAAATTATGGCGTTTAAATATCAATTTATTCCCAACACTGTTGACACCGGCTTTGAAAGCCTTAGATCTTCAAGTAATATCTGCATCATATTAAATATACAGAATGCTCTTAGTAACATCATAAATATGATAATCAGTCATTTTGTACGTGACGGGTGGACATTAAATGGAGATTTGCCGTGGAACTTAATTATGTGCATCATAGTGTCAAAATATCTAAACAGATAATTTCACAAATTTTGAAATTATGACAAAAATGTATACTTATCAGATGATGGAGAGAACCCAGAGGATTGAGGTGGTCTGGTCGCGTACTACACATGAAAAACTACTTACTTACTTACTTACTAGCCAACGCCCACCCTTGGCTGTTGAGCCATTAGGCGACGCGCTGACCAGTAGCGTCGGGCTTCGGCGTCTCGGTGTCCTCGTTGGACGGTGTGTGATCTAAGGCCGGGCAGTCTTTCAGATGGTCGGCGTCCATCGTCGCGTGGCCGCACAGCTGGCACTCAGGGGTTGGCAGCGCGTGGAGGCGGTGCAGATGTGAAGCGAGATAGTCGTGTCCGGTTTTTAGTCGGAAGTTGGCGACACACACTGCACGAGGGAGGTTGGGGTTGATTGGACCGTCGGTGACGAGGCTTTCCCATTTTTTACCGGCGGCCGCCTCAGACAGTCTTCGCTTATTCCATATGCCGACGGCGGAGTTTATTTGAGCTTTGGAAGATTGTAAACACTGCGGGCGGGTAGGCTGGGGTAGGGTTGTGCCTTGCTTGGCCAGTTTATCGGCCTCCTCGTTGCCCCAGATGTTCACATGACTGGGTATCCATTGGAGTTTTAGGATCCACCCTCGGCTCGCCAGGGTCTCCAGTTTCCTTCTACAGTCGATAGTCCTTTGGCAGTCGGTTTGAGAGTTCCGTGATAGACTGCGTATTGCGGCCTGCGAGTCGACTAGGAGCATGGCTTTTGAAGGGGGAGTGATTTTTTCCAGTTCATCAACGGCAGCGTGAACTGCTTCGATTTCCCCATCGTAGTTACTAAGGGGGCTGCCCACGGCTAAGTGTCCTTGGAAAAGGCGGCTATAGTACCCAGCTCCTGTTTTTCCATTGCCCGGAATTGATGAGCCGTCAGTGTAGATATGGATCCACTCTTTCTCGGGATAATCTTCGTGGATGGTTTGCAAAGCTGATTGCTTTAGTTCTAAATCTGTGGATGCATGTTTAGGTGCTGAGTGGTTCTTAAGATGGTAGCTGGCTTGGGGTAAGAGACTGAAGAAGTCCTGATGGGTATTCAGCGGCGCTGTTTCTGTGAGGGCAATATCGTATTTTTCGGCGATGTTTTTGTACATGGTTAATGGGGTTATTTGTGTCTTTAGCCTGGGAGTAGGTTGTCGGTAGTCGTTCCATAGACGCTTGTAGACACGCCTGGAGCGCTCCCAGAATCGCAGTGCTGACCTTTCTCTATATGACTGTAATGGTTCTATCTGGGTTTGTGCCTCCATGGCTTCGATGGGGGTGGATTTTGCCGCGCCTGTTATTACTCTTAGGGCTGTATTTTGTGCGAGATCGAGTTTGTTTTGTACGCTGGCGCTTGCTGTGACGGTGACTTCGCTTCCATATTCTAGCATGGGTCTAATATATGCTTTATAGGTAGTCTTTAGGACATCTTGGTTAGCTCCCCACTTAGTGACAAACTAAAACCCTGAATACTTTAAAACACTTTAGGGAGAAGTCGAAGAAAGAAATGCATGGATATGACGTTAGAACTCTCTAGATAGTAGTAGAATGATGTCAACTGTAACACTGTGTTGCAGACTGAGTGCCATCATTAATTCCGTAATATTAATCTGCCAACTCGCAGTATCGCATAAACGATTTAAATCATTTCACTGCTGTATCGTCGTGTCTCAACAGAGTGAAAGCTTACGTTTTGTTTTAATGTTGCCGTTAGAGTTGAAAGCAATTGTTGAGACCGTCTGAGAACGCTTTTAAGAAAACGTCTGTAATCGGGGGAACACGTCTACAGGCGTCTGTAAACGTTTTGTCTCGATAAGTTATTGCAATAGCAATAGCGAAAACTATTAGATATTTAAACCTCATTAATTATTTCCCACTCTTGTATGTTCTCTGATAAATGAGCCCACGTTATTCCGAAATAGTGTACAATTTCGTATTTTTGGAAATATATAAAGAGGTGTATATTTAACCCATTTCAATTCCAACACGATGAGTGAGAGTTTATGATCCAGTTGTATTCTCGGCCTGGATGATCAATTTTCACAAGCGGAGTTTACCTCACTATCCGCCCGTCCACACACCGTAATCAAGAGCAGACTGTGTCTCTGTAAACACTCGTACTGTTTGTTTACAAATTCTTTGTCACGTGAATGAAATCTACGGTTTACGAGAGGTCATGAATTAAGTTCATAAATTCGTAGCAGATTCAATTTGGTAGCAGAGACCAAATAGTAACGATTATGCCCCAAGAGGCTAATATTCTAGTAGCTATTAACTAACATAGATAATAAACTAACCGTTTGTTAAAAACATATTTAAAAATACAATACAGGTTGTATTTTTAAGGCGGTTAATTTTACGTACACAGTAATGTGTCTTGTTGTAAACCAAAGTTTACTAAATAGTTCATACGTTTGTGTATGGTCTAGGAACACAGAAGCCGGGCCTTGATAGTCTTTAGTGCACAGTTAGTAGTTCTGGCTCAAAAAAAATATAATTCATTAGTAGTGATACTATGAAAAAATTTAGTATTTGCTACAAGGTGCAACACATTTAAAAGTGAGGATTTATGCAAGCGTACAGTGCGTAAGTACATTTATGCAAAACAATGCTGGCGGGGATAACTGTACGAGATACAGTAGAGTAATTGTAATTAGAGAAAGTTGTGGGAAACTAGTTTAAAAACTGATAAATCTTGTGGCGAAAGACTGTAGTCTTCCAAGTGGGAAGCAGAAAGATACTTATATCTGTAATGTATCATGGCATGAAGATAGTACATATGGCATTCTGTTTTACTAGGTGTGCTGTACAATTGTTAAAGAGTAAAGTATGATTTATGTACAAGAGTAAATTATAAAATCTCTTCTTCTATTCGGATACGTAGCGCTCTTTGTCATCTTCCTCCAGTCTTCTCTAGTCAGCCACTATCTTTGTCCCCGCACCTCACTTCTAATTCCTTGGCCTATCCCGCCTTCTGCTGCCACATTGTTTCAGTTGTATGGCGTGTTCGGTAGACATTCTTCATTTATTCTCCACGCGCGATCGTACTACGCGATCGTACTACCTCGTCTGACTTGGCCTCGCCTCAATAAGAACAATTTTGTTAAATTAAAAATATTATTTTCTTCTCCATAATCCTCAAAATCAATTGAAGTGTTGCGACTAATTTGTATTTAACTCTCCAATATCAATGTACATAACAGAATTAAAATTAATTTTGTAAAGCAAATGAATTACTATGAGCCTATTGATTAAGTCTATTTGAGCTTATTAAATATGCCACTGAGGCGTATACGTTTCCTTAATAAGCACAATAACAATGTATTATTACACTGATCGAACGTGACCTTCTCGAAGTACAGCCTCGGTTGTATGGTGCACCCTGTTTTAATTGACAAGGAAATGGCGACCGAGTGATTACCGGGATAAGTAGTCTCCCACTTGCTAGTCAACTGGCAAGCGGTAGGACACCTCATTGTCCTGGGGTTGAGAAATTGGCCCCGAAGGTGGACGAACTAGTTACTAGTCAACGACATTGGGATGTAGAAGGCAACGAGAAACCACTACATTAAAGATCGTTTAGATATCTATGGTAATATCATCATGGCTATGTTCAAGACAAAATCATCCGGAGCGTCAAGCTCCCCAATCAGATCTCTGGGGGGGGGGGGCAATTTTGAACAGTAAGAAGATAATTTAACATAAACACAGACGTTAGGGAAGTTATTAACACAGTGAAGATAAAAAACTTTAGTCTCTGGAACATCTCATGAGAAATGAACAGAGATTTTACTTACTGCATTCCATACTACAGATTCTAAGAGAAAAGTACTTGGAAAGAGAGGAGTTGGGCTACCGAGAATATCATTGCTGAGAAATTTAAGGACCTGGTTTGGCATGAATATAACTGACTTATTCCGTACAGCAGCGCAGAAAGTTAAAATAGCCTGTATGATATCCGACATTCGAAACGGATAGGAACTATCAGAAGAAGACACTGACCGAATGGTCTCTCAGCACTTGTAGTCCAGTCGCCAGAGTAAAAATAATGGTAAAATTTCGTAAAAAATTGAGGCAAAGTGATATTTGGTATAGTTATTGAAAAAGGTCTAAATATCGGTTTAAAATCATCTTTGCATGTTTATAAGGTCAGGCTTTAAAAAAAAACCTTATTTAAGGGCAGCGCGCGGTAAAATCGATAAAAACGTTTACATTCCGTGAATTTCTTTTCTTACTACTAAATAAACCATCGGATCATGATAAAGTCTTCATTCTTTTTGTTTAAAATAGTTCAAATTTTAATAGTAATAAAATCAAAATAACGATTTTGTTATTATTTCATCGTTAGGAGTATTAAATCGATAGACGGAATGGTCAATTTTAACAAATCTTCCTCTGTTGAATAATATTATTAAATATGTGTATCTTAATATACATAAAAGTCATTGTGTGTATTTATATTTCACACCTCCTACTAAACCACTGGACCGATTTCAACAAAACTTAGCACAAATATTTTATGCAACGGGAGAACCAACATAAGATAGGTGTTTTGGGCCCTGGGGATGTCAAAAATGGAAAATATGAAAATACCGCATGTAGGGTATCAAATTAAAGGGGATTTCAATGCAAGTAACAATTTTTCATGCATATAAGCACTATTGAAAATTCTTGGGCCCTGGGGCTCAATAAATGGGTGGTTTTGGGGGAGGTCAAAAATGGAAAATATGAAACTGGACCGATTTCCACCAAACTTGGCACACATTTTTTACGCAATGGGAGACCCAACATAAGATAGGTGTTTTGGGCCCGGGGGGATGTCAAAAATGAAAAATATGAAATATGAAAATACTGTGGGGTATCAAATTAAAGGGAATTTCAATGCAATTAACAATTTTACATGCATATACGTACTATTGAATACATTTGGGCCCTGGGGCTCAATAAATGGGTTGTAATGGAGGGGTGTCAAAAATGGAAAATATGAAATATCATATGTGACATGCATATACGCTCTATTAAAAATTTTGGTTTTTAAAAATTTTGGGCTCAATAAATTAGTGGAATTGGCGGAGGGGTGATGTCAAAAAGGGAAAATATGAAAATACCGCACGTGGGGTATCAAATTAAAGGGAATTTCAATGTAAGTAACAATTTGACGTGCATATAATTTATCATATAATTCTAAGGCTGTTTTCACAATTAATAAGTCTGCATCATCGTCAGCTTGTTTAACGTTAGCTTTCTTCTTCCAAATATCTCGTTAGAATTTCAATAAATCGAGTTTTATTAGTTTTATTCGAAAGAAATTGTTCTTGGGTCACTGTGACACACATATCTTCATAGAATAAAATATCTAAAGAGGAATGTTGATTGGTACGGCGATAACGCTCCATAGCTTTGATGCTGTTAGAATTGTTTGTATAGCCATCAAAAACTACAGTAACTTTTGATCCAAAGTGTCTCTTGACATAATTTACGTATCTTTGAAAAATACATTTGAACTTGTCATTTTTTGACCATACTACTCTATGCAGTAACATACCACCATCAACGACGTAAATGCAATCTTCAAGGTTAATCTCAGTGCGGTCCACTTCAAACATATCATATAGTTTAGACTTATCTGTTTTCCGAAATACACCTTCGTAAAACATAGATGTTGGGTACGGTGCAAGTTCATAACGCATGTAATCTTTTAATTCGTCGTCACTTTTTCTTGCTACACAAATGCGTTGAAATATAAACATTGGATCTATAGGGACAATTTCCTCTTGAATTTTCAGACTACTATTAACACTTTTTAATGACAGTACTCTATTTTTTCGTTTAAACGAAACTTTATGGACGTTTGTACCTGCAGTTTCTTCTAACCCTGCTTTTCCAACCTCAAAAGCATTATGACAGTTAATATTATTACCGCCAGTAACTCCAGTAGATATAGACATTATTGAATCTTGATAAGGAAATGTCTCGTGACAATCAAACCAGGATTTTATTTTGAGAATATCTTCAGTATCTCGTTTTATTCGAGAATCTCTAGCATCTACATGCTGATCGGAAGTAGAAAATTGTATACCACAAAAATTTTCTACTTCTTCGCAGATATCATGTGTATATGGCATAGCTAAAATCCATTTATTTGCAGTACTGGTAGTTACTCCCCGTCCAATCATACCACCATCAACTTTCATGACTCTCATTAAGTCCTGTTCGATTGTCATATCAGTATGAGTTCCTGACCAGAATTTCTCAGTTCGTCTTACAGTACAAAATCTGTTATTTATAAAATTTTGAAGTTCTTTAATTTTTAAAGCGGTAGTTTCTGGAATTACATTTTGGTTTTGCATTGAGGTGAAAAGTTTCTCAGATTCTTTTATAAATTGATTCATATATTGTACATATACTAAGGCTGATTTCGTATAATTAAAATGTCCAGTCGCATAAAACTATGGCAACATTTGCTGAATAACTTGTAATTGAATTTTTATATTACCCATTTTTTCAGAGCGCGCAAATGCTTTTGCAATAGAGATCATTCGTATGTATTGTATCCATAATTTTGCAGTTTTACCGCATTCCTCAATTTCAATAATTTTTTCTAGAAATTTACCATTTAAGATGTTAAAAAAATTATGATCTTGTACTTCTTTGTAAGTAAGATTGTCATCTAAAAATTCTTGTAGTAAAGATTTCATATTTGAATATTCAACTTCTGAAAGATTCATTTCCTCAATAATCTTTTTACACAAAACTATCCAAATTAATGTGTGGCCTCGTACTGCTCTAGCATAAGCATGGCCATCTACATCTTATCTACAGTTCCTGGCGCATAGTAACAGCTTAATGCTTCTTTTAAACCGCTTCCTGCCATCAGATAACCGATTGAACCAAGAAAAGACATAAGCAGATGAAATCCTCCAAGTCGAACAATTACATTATGTATATCATCATCAGGTGAGGATTGGACCATTTTAAACGCTTTCTGATACAAAGTTTGATCGAAAGTAACAAAACAATTAAACAGATTTAAGTTTTCATTAGTTTTACAGCGTATTTTAAAACGGTGTATATTGTATTTTTGTCAGTTGGAGGAGAGTGTACAAAAGGCAAGCAAACAATTCTAGATAATGTATACGTCATATTTTCCAAAAGCTTGGACATAAAGGCATTCCAGCCAGTAATGCCTGGTTTGGTCACTCCATAAATCCAAAGCAAGTCAGCATTAGAAAAATCTATATTATTAAAACTCGGGTTATCTACTTTTTCAAAAACAATGTTTTGGAGTGCATGTGTATTAATATTTTCAAAAATTTGGAATGGTATTTTGTCAATTTTGCTAATTTCTTTTGCAGTAGGCTTAACTGTCAATCGTTTTAAGGGAACTTTGTTATAATAACAATCTCTGGGACTTACAATCATAATACCTCCCATACTATGAAAAGTATTTTTCCCGTCTATAGTATTGATGTTAATATCTGAATTGTCAAATGCCAATTGTGCAAAACAACCAGATCTAAATGGAGAACGTGGACTAAGCAATACACTATCCTCATAAAGTGTTGCTTCTTTGTATGATGAACACACTCCCAGATGCGACAATATATCTATAATTCGTTTTGAAGCAAATTTCCTGTGCAACATTACAGACAGACCAACTTGCAATGGTGATAGAAAGGTTCTAGGTCTTATGCAACTCATAATTGAATGAGTAATTGCTGTGCATTTTGTTTCATATGAACTAATATCACCTTTTTTATTTTTTAAAATTATTTCTTCTATCAGAAACTGAAGGGATTCTGGGATATTCTCATTAATATTTTGGAATATATTATCACTTGGAGGCTAAAATTCTGTATTACTTTTCTTCAGATTAACATCGTTTCGAATAATTGCTGCTGCAGATTTTAAGATTTTTCTTTTTTCTTCATTTTCATCTTTTTTTGAGGCTATCCATGTCTACGTTTAATTTTTTTAAATGGTCAAAAAATGGTGTCAGAAAGGCCAAAAAATTTTGTTAATTAACCACCCGAAAGTATTTTTAATAAGCTTTAATTTAAGCCGTCGTACACCTTTGTGCCACAATCTTGCCGTACTTTATGAGCACTCAAAGTTTTTTTGTGAATTGCGATTTTTTTGAGGTAATATTCGACATTTCAATATGAAATTTTTGGGGTTTATAGTACTCCACAAAGGTTACCTTTCCCTCAAGTTTTATCAACTTTCATTAATTTTTGTTAAAACAACAGCAATTTGTTTATAAACGCCATCGCCACTTTATTTATTTATTAACAATAATAATAACATCGACTTCCGTATTAAGGCTAGAAATGTTCTAATTTATTATAGAATACTGAAAAAAATCACATTAAAATCGGCTTGTTAGGTCCAAAGATATTTATAAAAACGCTATTTTGCAACTTAAATTGTTAATAAAAAAATAAACGGGTTGTTTTTACACAAAACTTAACTATTAGCTCAACTTGATCCCATTAACCAATTTAGCACACAAAAAATCGACTCCCAAAACAATTCACATTTGATTTTTATTTTGACTCCACTACACGTGCTCACAAATAAATAAATATTAGCATGTATAAAAAGTGTAAATAAAAACTTTAAACTGCAAATTTTTTACCTTTTTTATATGATAAAAACAAAAATATTTGTAATGTTTTGATTATAACCTTTGAAGAAATATCAACTGCGTTACTGCTCCGATCTTGTATAGCAGATATTTGTATGGCACACCACAACAATGGGTGTTGCGCGCGCAGCTACATTTACAGTTGCACACTCGAGGGAAATAGAACGCCGCGCCGTTTAAAAATTTTACCTGTTTTCTAGGGTCTTGTTTTTAGAGTATAGGTATAATCAGGTAAGAGAAATAACATGAATAGATAGATTTAGTATTGTAGTAGCTGTAACGTTAATTTCAAGTACTCAAATAAACCCACTTAAAAGATACATGTATGTAACGCAAAGGAGGCACCTTTTTTTAGTATACACAATTTTTATTTATTTTTTTTAATTTCGAAAATGATTTTAATTTTCATGAGTATAGTTTTTGATGCAGAACACTTGCAGCTTTCAAATACAGTTTTTTGTATTTCGATATCTCTATTTTTAAGATTAATAAAGGCAGATAAACTCTGAATTTTCGAGTAAATTTAAAATACGTCGAAATACTCACTTTTGAAAAGGTGTTTTTTTTTTAAATAACAACTTCAAAAGTATTTTTCATTATTATAAAATAAAAAGTTTATCTCTTTTAAAGGTAAATTAGTAAAGAACTACTATTTTTTTAAATTTTATTGTATAGTACTTGTAATTTTGTGGTTTCACTTCTTTTTGTATCTACAGTAAATATTTATACACTATATTCTTTATGTTCAAATAAAATATTTATGTAAAAATCAACAAATTTTGAAAGCTATACTGTTCCCCTTCAAAACTAGCCTTTATTTAACTTTCTATGCTCAGATTAAAGAAAGTTATGATATTTTTGAATAGACGCGCCTGGCTAATTTAGCGAATTACGCAAGATCGGGGGCAAACGCTCTTTTTAAAACGCAGCGCTCATCATTACCAATTTTCAGGAAAACAGTTCTATTAACGTAAAAATATGTAAGGAGACTTTCTGAAGTAAATTGTTTGCTCTTCAATATACACCTTTTTATTTCTTCCAACTGTACATATTTACGGAGTGCTTTAAGAAAATCTGTCTTTACGATTTTTCCAGACCATTTTCAGAAAACCCTAGAAAGGTAAACATGCAAAGATTTTTTTATATTAATTATTAACCTTTATTTAACACGTGCACCAAATATTGCTTTGCCCCAATTTTTTATCAAGTCAAAATCTCTGGCGACTGGACTATATTCTGCTGACCATAGAATATACACTTAACTCGGTCCTTTTATCTTAATTTCGTATTTGATCTCTAAGAGTGCATCCTCTGGTTTTTCTCAAGAACTTCATTTCACTTGTTTGTATTCTTCACTAACCATTTCTCGTCATTGCCTAAGTTTCACTTCCATACGTTAAAACAGGTGTTCCCGTTACTTTACAGCATTTTATCTTGGTGTCTTTCCTTGTCTTATTTCCAATTGTTCTGTATATCATTACCGCATATCATTTGAAATCTATTTATTGTTATATCGATGTCGTTGTCGTACTCATAAGTTACATCGCACCGTAACAATTAAAATGAGATACGTGTTCAATAGCCTGATATGAGATACCTGTTATAGACAGATTGTTTATAATTATCTTGGAACGTATCGGATTCTTTCCTCTACAGGCCATAACTTTTGTTTTCTGGGTTGATATTCTAAGATGCATATTTGGCTCAAGTGGAAAACTGCTTTCTGGAGATCTCTTTTCCTATTTTGTTTTTTGCATAATACACTTAATATGTTGATTTAATAAATAAACACTTCAAATATTCTACAGATACCTTCTGTTTTTCTGACAATTGTTTGATCAGTTACGGTAGCTTCAAAGTTTAGATTTGAACAGAGAGGTTTGAAATGTATATTTGTCGGTGTAAGGGGTGGATGGAGGTAATGTATGACCACGGGAACAGATGGAAACTCGTAGGTAAAGGAAGGTGTGTATATTCTACTGTTTGGAAGAAAATGAAGTACCGTTACGGAATAATTATAACTCATATACAATAAGCTTTTGTGTGAAGACAATTTACAAATCAAACTACGTGTTGTATCAACTAATGTAAATGTATAGTACAATTACTAGGTGATTATAAATAACATGCAGTAAGCTTTTGTGTCTAATTTACAGTAACCAATTTACGAGTTAAATAACATGTAATTCACAGTGTAATATAAAATACTTAAAAATGAATAAAAGAGATTTAAATGATTGCATGAAGTAATGGTGAAACTGTCGTCTATAGTAAACAACTTATAAATAAAATGAAACTAATTTCAATAACTGTTTGAATTAACACGAACATTGTAACTTAGACATAAAAACTTACTGTATATTATTGTATACTTACCTAGGCATTGTATTATACATATGTGTGCATTAGTTTAATGTAGGCACAAATCTCTCTCAGTTGAAATACTGTCTTAGTAACAAAAGAAAATGATTAAGTACACTTTTAAGTAGGATTACGAGAGGACTGGATGTGAAGGAATCTATTATAAATGCAGCTTACAGAGAAAGTTAGAACGAAATGAATAGTAAATTTGAATAAGCTGAAAGATAAATCGGTCTTGAAATTGAGTAAGAATGGTTTTTATTAATTGCTGTAATCGATTTCATTAGACTGCAGCACTCAGCCGATTATCACACAAAGAGAATTAATGAAATTCTGTGAAAGACATATCTCGTATGAGTGGGAGAGATATGAAGAGCGAGTGACGCCGTTGTAGGACTCATTTTGCCTTTACAGTGCTGTCAGAAACAAAATAGTGAGCGACAATATGAGGTGAATACTCCACGGTTAACAACAGACTTTGGTATAGAATTCTATCAAATGTCTGGACGGATTTCTAACATAAAAATTTAATAATAACAATTTAAAAATTTAATGAAAATATAATAATAATACAAGAAGGAGAAGAAGAAGAAAAAGTGCAACAACTACATTAATTCTTCCGTTTATTGTGTTCTCTAATATTGTTCAATAAACCAAGACGTCGAGTAGAGACAAATATGTGTTCACGAGACAATTTCACAAAAATTCAGATTGGAAGATTAAAATTCGACAATGACAGAACTGTATAAATTGCTTTGTGCTGATTAGATATGCTGTCTCGTCATTACAAAGTAAATACTGTACGTATACATTCTTCTATTGTTGTTATGATTATTGTTATTGTTGTTATCGTTATTTTTTCATTTTCTGACACATATTAAAATTGGCTGTTCTATGTTACAGTGTTAATATGGCAAACTCTAGCTCTGAGCTTCTGCTGGTGTATTTGAATGAGTACTAATTATTAGGCACCTTTTCAGAACTGTAGCTGTTACATAGTGCTACGTAATGTGGCAATTGTAACGTGTGTGTGTGTGTGTGTGTGTGTGTACATAATGCTGCTACTTTACAGTGAAAGACAATTACGCGTCAACTATCGAGTCTATACCGGACCATACCGGTCAGCTCAGTGTGTTCGAGGACACTGTTTCTAGTGCGTTCTCGAGAGCGCCTGTTTGTTTAACACAGTGACAGATTATTCTGTCAATCATCGGGGTATAAATACAGCCATTCAGCTACGGTCGAGTTAGTTATTGTCGGGCGAGTACACACTGCGTTTGAGTGACGATTTACACAGTGCGGTTCGAAATATTGTAACGAAATGTTATGTGTTTTATAATCGTGTGGGACAATTGTAATACAATTGTGTTTTATATTAGTTGACATTTGATTGCATGTGAACAATTTTTATTTGAGAATATCTTGTTGATTACAAACTGTTTAATTACGATAATTAAAGCTGGTGATTAGTGACGTAATGGTTTCTTGTATTTTGTTGAAGTGAAAACTTCTATAGGCACGTTGGGCGATTTTTGGATGGGTAAAATCTTATGAGTTCGCGTCACCGACATGCTAATGCTAACATGATATCTGTAGCTATAAGTATGATGTGTTGCGCGTGGCCAGCAGTGAAAGTATAGATTATACTTGTGTGTAATACTATTATACTACAATTATATTATACAATTGTAATACTATTTATACTATTTAACACACTTTTATCGTTTACGTACTTTATTTTGGAGTTTCTTACGCTGCCGAATTTGCTATCGCGTGTTCGATCCCTAGCGCGATTTCGGCTTTCCGTATTAAAAATTAACGCAATACTTATGATCTATTTTACATTATTTTTATTCTTATTAATTACTTATACTATATTATATGATATTTACATAATTGTTATTTGTCCGTCTGGCTGTTAACTTAGGGTTTTTCGTCATGTCTAATGTCGAAGTATGTATTTTTAATAGTTTTTTTATTATTGTAAGATTTTAACATTAGTGCTGTGTATATGTATATAAGTAAAGTTAAATTGACTACGTGGAAAGTTTAATGTGTGTATACTGTGCATTGTTTAAATTGTGTTTAAGTTTTATCATTATTTGAAATGTTCAAATGTAGGATCACTGTGCAGTACAAAAGTGAGTACTAAATATGTTAATATTTTTATATAGAAAAATGAATAACATAAACAAAGCATGTATTTTCAAATATTTCCAATATTCGTATCAATATTTCCGTTTAAAAATTTGATATTATTTATTTTTTATTTTTGATATTTGACCTCTGCCATACATCATGCAATGAGTATTTCATAGTGGCTTAGGAGTTATCTTACTAGCGTGGTAAAACAAATTTCTAGTTGTTCGATAGTATTTTTGCCGCGGATTTTAAAATTAAAAATTCTATAAAATTTTATAATAATTTTAGATTTATGTGTTGAATTTTGAAAATATGGTTACTAATTCAAAATTATTTTTTATTAGCTTATATGTGAAAACCAGACTGATGTTAAAGATTTTAATTTACAAAAAATTTTAATTTTTGATACTACAATTAATTTGAATATCCAAAAAAACCACTGTTATTTCATAGTTTTTTTTCACTGTACCATACGACTATCAGGAGACCGTCGCAACAATATTTTGTATGTTAGATAGATCAGTTAACACTATCAACACCACGAATTTTTTCATCTCATTCCCCGATGAACGGCCGTTTTTCCGTGTCATTCACTGATGAACCGCTGTTTTAGCGTTATTTCAAAAAATTGTAACAAATTTCTTTTTAACCAAATAATAGACTACTTATATCGTTTACAAGCTTGTTCTATATGGATTTGACGTATATTCTTAGTATTTGACCACACGTATATAAGTTATAATAAATCAGTCTTAAACATTCTTTATCACACAAAAAATATAATCTTCGATATTCAAACTTATGGCCATTATAGTTGCACTTTAATAGATAATTTAATTAGTCTCTATCAAAAAACGATGAGAAACAGTCAAATTCTTAACAATTTTTGTCAATTGTCATTATTATAGCAGAATCGTGTCCAAACAGAAATAGAGAGAGGAGGCTGGACATAATTATTAGTCCAATCAATATCAGTATTATTAGTCACTGTTACGATTTATTCCCCTTTGCAGTATCATTGTTACTTTTTGTAATGCATCTCCATACAAGAAAAATAATATGACTACTATAGGACGATAGAATAAAAGTAAAATGTATATGAAAATACACGTAACTCACTTCGGCTATGTGTACGAAATTATATTTCTGTTTCGTCATTGTAAGGTTCATCAGGTTTATAGGTAAACAACAAAAATGGATAAAGAAAAAGAAAAGAGGCAAGAAGACAGATGACAATTTCGGAATCCAATTGATCGGAGTTATTGTCATATATTGATGTATTGTTTACAAAATCATGTGTATTTGGGTATTTGACGTTTTGTCTACGTTAGAAGCACAATGCGCCTAGAACATCCAACAGCTGAATCTGAACACTGAATGCTTTACTGGATTGTAGGAGACATCTAAGGGTAAACTATAACTTATTATACCTAAACATCAAACATAGTTTTACTTCAACTAACCTAAATTACAAGAGCAGGCAATGCAACGAATGAATCAGCTTCACGCTACAGACTTTGTTCGGACACCATACGAAAACCGAGTGCCAGTATGGCATACCAGTATGGTTCGCAGCGCCATTTAGCGCTGCTCGTGTAATATAACAGAAAGTGTCAGCACGTTCTGGGTTACAACATCTCTTGCTGTAATTTCAGCGGTATACTTTTAACAGGTTGTAATTTATGGGTTTCTTATTTTTTAGATCATGCAAAACTATATAAGGTTTATTTGCTGTTATCGTAAGAATGTACTGGAAAATAATAACATATTATATCACTCTTCGCTTTTAAAAGTGGTAGGTATAATAACTTTTTTTACCTTTATGAGTCTATATTTGAGAGCCTAGTGTTTAGTGGATTATCTTCCCTGTTAACTTATGTCTTTCTACGTAGGCTACCTAGTGTACATAAACTAAAGCATACTTATAATGCGTCGATTATCTCCCTATCAGAGACTAATGATTAGGTATTCTATTCTTTCCAATACTCAATTGTTGTTATTGTTATTACTACGATTACTACTACTACTACTACTACTACTACTACTACTACTACTACTACTACTACTACTACTACTACTATTACTACTACTACTACTACTACTACTATTATTTTGACCGAAAATTAATCCAAATAAATATTTCATTAACAGAAGTAAACCATAATCAATTACAAAAATAATATTGCAATAAATATCCTCATTATGGTATTGCGGATGATATTGCTGTTGTTATAAAATTAAATTTTATAAATTTTACACATGACAACGTAAACCCTTCTAATTACAATACAAGCGTCGGTTAACATTACATACTTTAAATCCTCCCAGACAAGCGATTTATCTGTCACGTTTGTCATACAAGCTATTAACTGACACCCTTAAATTAAAAGCGGTAACGTACGTTTTGAAACTGGTTTAACAAGTAAAATGACAAACTATTTAATATATTTGCTTTATTCAATAGAAATGTTTAAATACGTAGTTTTGCGACTTAACATGACCAGTATGTGCACTAACGCGATGTAGCTAAAACGCTGTCTAGCATCCTTCTAGTAATTCTGAACTTTTAACACAGAGGGCACTGCACATTGCTACAATTCAGTTTGTCTCTTCAGTACTGTATTATACAATCTAATCGTTGTTGAACAATTTAAAATTCTTTCCCTTCAATCCACCTTACGAAATATATTCGAGAAATACTACAGTTATAATTTCATTTTGCATGTAGTACTTGAAGTAAATATGTACAGTCCAATAAATTGCTTGCCCTCGTACTGTTGCGAAACGTTAAAGGGGAACAATAAAAACTTTACAATATCAGTAAGTATTATCTTATCTTCTTGAGAGGCTAATAGTGTTTATGGTTTGGATAAATTTTTTAAAATGTCGCCTTAACGAGTACGTATCTGTAAATATTTGTAGCTTATGGAATAAAGTTAGTCTACCGATTTGCATAAAAATGAATAAAAGTTTTAGGCAAAATGAGCATTACAGATTAGAAAATCAAATAATGCAAAACTGAAAAGTCACGCTGTTGGGTGCACAAATTTGAGTATGGCCGCACATTTTGTTAAAGCACAAGTTGGTAGGAGCTATGGAGAGTTTGTAAACGGCACATTAAACACCGCGATGGGTTTAAAAACATGTGTACCGAATAACAGACACGATTTTAAATTTTAATTATTGATTTGTTTTCTAAATGGTAATAATTATTAACTTAATAAATACTGAAAGATTGTAAAATTGTTTAAGGTACGGATAATACGCAAAAGACTGTTTAATGTAGAAATGTTTTAAGCTGGAATACTGCGTAAACTGTCATGGATAAACTCCGGGATGAATAAACAATCGAATGCTAACTTTTTACTACTCGTCAAGGGGATATACAATACAAATTTATAACAATAAAATAATAAAAATTTGGACAATATCCTTAGGCTACCAGGCAAATAACAATGTTTGCACATAAAATTTCGTACTCACCAGGTGGTTAGTCTTCTGCGACTAAAAATATCCAAACTCACATAACTAGTTATTTAAATAGATGTCTAAGATTAAGCTTCTAACAGCAGTTTTTTTTTAATTTTAGATATCTAGATATTTTCTTTTAGACACATCCCTATAGGGGGGGGGGGGTTAACCCATAAAACCTTCCTCACTGCATCACTGTATCACTGCGGGATATTTAAATGTCCCGTAGTTTGCAAAAAAGCAGCAAACAATGCTTTATAAAGTAAGCTTAGAACAGGATAATTCAATAAAAAACCAAAATGATTTTTTTTTTAATATAATAAATGTTGATTAAAATAAACTGGGGGTCGTGGTGAATTTTCAGTGCCACCACGACTCTCTCGAGTAAAGTGTATGTACAGGAAACAATCGTACTGCTAGAGTACTGTATTCAATTATCGTGCGCCAGCTTCACCTACTGTTATTGTTTTATTCTCCGCTCTACTTTAGTACATCCCCTTCCGCTCTGCTTGTCTCAACAAGAACTTTACTTCGTTCCTTTTCTAAACGTGTTTATCTTCACAAGTTGTGAATACCTCACATGTCTCCAGTAAAGTACCTGATTTAGAGACACCCTTCACTAGTACACACTATACGTACTTACTACTCAAAAGCAAGTGTCTTTGTAGTTAATGACAGCTTTTTCGGTGTATGTTCCTATATAGAGAATATATCGTTACATTAAATTACTAACAGAATCTTTTAGTTTTCTTCAGTCTTTTTACTCAGGATTTGTATTTTATTTCAATGGGAAGAGTTTATCAAAATTTTTAATTAGGATTTTGTTATAAAATGTTATTACTTGAATATTGCAACGGTTACTTTGCAACGAACCCTTGAATATAAATGTATACAAGTTTACCTGTGAGATGAAAACTATCATTACCACTAATAGACCAGTCATTCTGTGACTTCACCTTGCAAAAAATTAAGCACGGACCAAACTTTGCACAATGCAAATACATATTAAAAACAATGTTTTAAAAAGTCTTTGCAACCCTCTGGACTCTTTTATTTATAGTTAATAACATTTACATATTATTTTTTAAATATTTGTCCTAAGATAAAAATACAAACTTTACGTGAAAGAGTGGGAAATTTTGCACAAAAAGATTCTATTGATTTTTTTTTTGTAAAATTGACAGTTTTCATGGAAAACGCGATTATGAGACGCAATGGACCGCAGCCGCGGCATTTCCGCGCGAATTTTCAGCGCGCTCACACGTTTGTCGCTCGATACTTTTTTTATAATGGTCTCTAAAAATCGCGTAAAGACGTATATTTTTATAGAAAAATATAAGCTTTTCAATGGTGTAAAAAGAATTTATGTCACTACTTTCACTAAAAGAATACGGTAACTCAAATATACGTACATGTTTTCAGCTGACGCGAGTTAGAAGAAATGCTCCTACTATTAAAAATATTTGATGAAATTCCTTTTACTATTACATGTAACTTAACAAGAGTATGCACATTTATACACATATAATGCTTTCTTGATATAGATTATGAATTTAAAATGCCAAGTATTCTAAAATTTTGTCGACTTTGAAAATTTTAAGAATTTTACAATTTAAGTGGCTATTATTCCGTAAATATTTGGTATAAAACAAAAAAAATAGAAACTATTTTGAAGCTGAAAGTGTTTACTTTTCAACGGTGTATAGCACTATTCCTTATGGCTCTACCTTTTTTATGTATAATGAAAAGTTGCGGAAATTTTGGTCTAGGGTACTTTTCTTACGATAAATCAACTCACGCATTACTGTTTTAATAATTCGGTTAAATTTTGGGAAATGATTCGCTATGTACACTCTTTAAGCCAACAAAAGAGATTTTTACCTGAGTGCCCCTGTATAAAATACGAAGGGATAAAAAAGAGGTGTGCCCGCTAGGTCTACCGTCGCCGGGATCTCGCTGCCGGGACCTCTAACGGCTTCGGAGTTGGTGCATACGCAGACTACTTTCTTCGCAGATCAAGTAACGATGCTGCCGGCTGCTCCGTTGTTATGTGCGTTTGAGTACCAACGATCATTTCGGAGTCTTCACTATTGTTTATAGATTTATGTAAAACTAACTAAAATAATGTAAATGATAATAATATATTTAACTTTAGTGTAATTTTTAACACTATTTTCAATAATTGTACATAATTCTAAAAAGTATTAATTACTTATATATAAATTACTTAAGTGAGATAATATACCATTTTTAACTAAAAACTTAATTTTAATTCAAAAACCGTTTAAAAAAACATATTGACATTGTTAATGGCTCATATTGTAGAGAATTAAATAGGCTACAACATATAGGCCTATATAAAACTTTTTTAAAAAAGTGGGAAATGACTTAAAAATTAAAAAAAACTACGCCCAAATTTCCCGGACGAGCAAATGTTTTAAAAATATGACATCTTTAAATCTTCATAACTCGGCGAATTTTGGTCGTACACAAATAAGGAAAAAACCAAAATACGCAGACTTTTATCAGCCAAAATTTTTGTTTTAAACGTCTAACGGAAAAGTGAAGAGAAATAGGTGAAAAAGTGGAAAAATTGATTTTTCACCCCTTTCAAAGAGGGTGGGAAAAAGTCCCGGGCTTAGGGATGTAAAGATTTTTAAAATAAAAGTAACATACTTAAAGGTCATAATTCCAAATTTTCATTCGTGCTAAATTTTTTGCAAGGTTGTGCCGTTTTTTGTCTATAATGACTGGTCTATAGACACAAGAAAGATACTATGACTTTTATTAAACAATTTCATTCAAGTTACAATTAAATCAACAGCAACTGATTCAGCACCTTGAAGATACAGATTCGTGAGAAGACAAACGGCAATGGAAATTTGTAGAAAATATAAGATGAAGCTTAGACAAAGATTTTTTTTTAGATAAGATCATTCACAAAACAAATGGAAAAGGCTTACATAGGAGTGATAGGAGTGATAAGACGTTTGTTCACATATGCTCCCAGGCCTCCTGTGTGCCTTAGAAAATAGGAAAAAATAAAAACTAAAAAGGTTGGAACGAAAGATAATAAGAAAAATGCAATATCTAAAGAAAACAGAAAAAAATAAAGAAATCAATTAATACAGTAATAAATCAAATATTAAAGGATAGAAGTATACTAATGCATATTAAGGTAGAAAAGGATCAGATGATTTTGATTACACTTTTATAAGTTTTAATAACTTAGTCTTAAAGATACTCTTTCATCACCAAATAAAAATGGGCATTTTAATAGAAGATAAGGGGAGAGATAAAAAAATTACGGAGTTGAGACTAGACTGAGTACGAAGGGAGAGAGAGAGGGAGAGGGGGGAAGAGGGAGA
Source organism: Magicicada septendecula (assembly GCA_034769895.1). NCBI lineage: Eukaryota > Metazoa > Arthropoda > Insecta > Hemiptera > Cicadidae > Magicicada > Magicicada septendecula. Next base: position 121,621,597 of record CM068375.1, read on the forward strand.
GACAAGATTAAGTTGGAAGTACCAAGTTACGGAAGACATAAAACAGTTGGGATAGATGATCAGAGAGGAATATACCAAAACAAGACAAAATTGAGTTTTATTAAATACAGCGCAAAAACGCATATAAATCTACAGCTCACAAAGAAACGGAAAGGAACTAGGCTCTTCACCTGGAGAAAAATAGGACTTTAACAACTCAGAGGTGCTGGACTCCTTCACTGGAGGGTGTAGCGTATTGTATGTACAAATATTCATAACAATCAGTTACAATCACGAAACCTATAAAGATTATTAAGCATCAATTAAAAACAAATAAACACTTAAACTCGTACTAACAACACACGACTATATCTTAGAAAACCAAATGTGTCTCCTTTTTTGTTAACCAGTTCTGTAATGGCTGTAGAGCGCTTTTTTTGTCTATGGTGTTTTGTTGTGTTGTGACCTAATTATAATGTTGCTATGTTCCTTTACACACTCAAGGATACTTAGTCAGAAAGGTTAACACTTAAACTGTAGTGTTTTACTTCGTTTTATTGATACTTCTTTCATTAATTAACTTTAATAAATCTAGTTAGTACTTTCAGCAACTCCTTGAAAAGAATAGATTTGACCTTTTGTTCTTACTTTATAATCCTGTTAGCGCATCTCGCTTAAACCGTTTACGTTTCTCGTTCTAACCCGTTTCTCCATGAAACCACATTTCCTGGAACGCTTTATTACACACACTCTCCGTACACTCTTCTGTTTACATTTCAGTTTCTTAAGTGTATGCGTCTTACTACGCTGCAGATGGTGGGCGCTATTAATAGGATTACATCTGCGTCCGTAGCTTCTTCTTCTTCTTCTTCTTCTTCTTCTTCTTCTTCTTCTTCTTCTTCTTCTTCTTCTTCTTCTTCTTCTTCTTCTTCTTCTTCTTCTTCATTTTATCCTTCTTCTTTATCCTTATTTTTTCTTTTCTTCAACCTCCTACCTTATTTAGAAGACAATCCAGTTCCTAACAAACTTACCAATTTCGTATCAGTTCCTCCATCTCATTATCTGTTGTCAAATTCGTCTTTTTACGCTTTTTGGTCGTTCATCTTGCACTTCTTTAACTATTGTATCTTTGTCCACCCTGCCACGTGTGGCATGTGTCGTTTCACAGCTTTAACCGTTTATTTTCTTTTATCTAGTCCGCTAAGACTGTAATTTTGCACAGTCTGACATTTGACATTCTTGACTTTTTTTACTCTGATTTCGGAAGTCGTATTTACATTTCAATAACTAAGAAGAATAGTTTATTTTAATATATGCTGGGTTTTCAAAGCCGCACTTCAATCCTCTCTTTTGGTTTGGTTTGGTTTATCGGTATAAGGATGTCAACATTATTAGATGTGTTCTTCCCTGATAGATGTTTTGGCTACATTCGTCATAGTCCTAGTTTATTGGTCGCCTTACACTCTCCAGAGACAATGATGACAAATACTACCGTTAGTAGGCAACGTATTTAACTTTTTATTTTGTTTTTATATAGTATCCAAGTCACTTTTTCACATCATTCAGTGACTTCGTTCTAGCGTTTTTTATATAGACGCGTTTCGTGACATATGTCACATCATCAGTAATCCTCGTCAAATGTTAAAATTCACATAAAACACATAAAAACACATTTGCACATATTTACTAAATCACAATAACGACACACACATAACACGATGTAACTTCGGCTCCGTTGGACCGGTCCGACCGCGCGTGTAGTTGCCGAGCCACTCGACAACTACATGTGGCTCGGCAACTACACGCGCGGTCGGACCGGTCCAACGGAGCCGAAGTTACATCGTGTTATGTGTGTGTCGTTATTGTGATTTAGTAAATATTGCAAATGTGTTTTTATGTGTTTTATGTAAATTTTAACATTTGACGAGGATTACTGATGATGTGACACATGTCACGAAACGCGTCTATATAAAAAACGCTAGAACGAAGTCACTGACGGATACAAGGTAATTAAATTAACGTATTTAACGGCTTTCTATCTCGCGGTTCTAATTAACTTCTTACTTATTTTTTATCAAGACTAATTTCAATTAACAAACAACGTGAGGGCAGGTGTAGTGATGCGAATAGCCTAAATCAACTAACGAGTTCACCACATACAAAAATGTTCACCACGTTAATAGTTCAAACAGCAAAAGCAAAAATTCATACCAAACATTATACGGTAAATTGTAATTTTAGTTACGTTAATAATTAAATTTGGTAAAAGAAACAGATGGTTACAAACTTTTAAAAACTTTCAGAGAGCACGCGTTTCTGAGAAAACAAGAATGACAAAAACACGGTGGTAAAAGTTTCCTAAACACAAAACTCACTACAACGCAGGAGTGAGTTATCATTTTTTTTGTGTTCACAAAACGATAACGAATTTTTACTGAAATATCTCTAACCGCTGAAGTATGTCTAGTAATTTTACAGAAATATCTGAAACTTCTTTCTCTTTGTCTCTTCCTATCCTTTCTCGTATACAAATAAACAAACGCACGTATGTTGACTGTAGATTTAGAAGTGGTTACTTCTACACTTCTGTAATTCTTAGAAGTGGGTGCGAGTAACGAAAAGCGGCTTTGTAATATACTGCTAAATAGATGGTTAACTATCTTAGCCAGAAAAAAAAGAAATTAGGCATGTAGAGTAAAACATAACAACAAAGATAGTAGTCAAGGATTGTTAATTATACAATATTTTTTTATCATTGGTCTCTTATACACCTGCGTGAACATTTCCTTTTTTGTCTTTGAGGATTCGTAAGGTTTTCAACGTTTATTTACTTTTCAAAGAATTTCCTATTCTGGACTAACTGCACTGTTTTGTATAACAAATTGGATTCGTTTTTCTATTCTTTCGTCTTACTATATGTCTGTCCAAAATCCTTTATCTTTTATTTTCCAATTGTTCTTATACTCAGCACACTCTGTTCTGTACATACTTCTGGCTATATATCCAGAATCGCATAGATAGTGTCTTTCTAGACATTTGTGGTTTATTGGTTAGTCGCTTAATTAAGTTGTCTTCGTAACCTAAGTTTTTATTTCCTGTTCATCATCATCATCATCATCATCATCATCATCATCATCATCACCATCATCACTTACTTCATGGATAGGATTTCTCCTGTTCCGGCCTCATACGTCCGGCCTTGTGACTGGCCTGCCTACAGATCTTCTTCCAAAAGCTCATACTCATAAGCCAACTTCGTAAAGCGGGTATTGTCCATTCTTTTAGATGTTGTTTCCGGCAATTTCTATAATTCTGAATGAGTTCATTTAGGGAAACTATATCAAGTTCTCGTATAATATACTCGTTTCTTATATGATCGAGTCGCGTACCGATCGAGTACGCCCTTTACCGATCTCAAATAGATCATTTCTGCAGACTGTAATTGGCACCAGACCTTATTCCTTATAGTCCAGGTCTTGCATCCATACAGCAATGCTGGTACTGCCATTGTCTTATAGAATTTGATACACGTCTCTTGTCTAGCGTTCTTTTTTAATGTCCTTCTCAGTATTCCAAACATAGTTTGGAACCTGGTTTATTGCTGAGATCATCACTACTTCTATAAGAAAGACTACAACCAAGGTAACTGAATGTAGAGACCTGTTCTGTGAGCTTGTCATTTAACATAATTTTAGATCGAATGGGGTATTTTCTACAAAGTGCCAAAACCTTTGTTTTTGCAGTAAACATTTTAAAATTATTGGATTTCGTTGTCCATGACGTGTCCGCTACTCAACTAAATATCACTATAATGTTGACGACTCGGAACACTAAGTTTTTTACAAGTAAAAACGTAAAGTTTTACCTTACAGCCTAAACCGGCTTTCACCTATAGAAGGCTTCATCAGAGCCTCTGATGAAGCCTTCTATAGGTGAAAGCCGGTTTAGGCTGTAAGGTAAAACTTTACGTTTTTACTTGTAAAAAACTTAGTGTTCCGAGTCGTCAATATTATAGTGATATTTAGTTTAAAATTATATTCCTTAAAATTATATTCCTTCCTGTTGGAGGCCATATAAACTTATCTGTAGTGAATTCTCAGTTTTGCAGTTCTTGTAATATGTAATTAACCCATAGCTCGACAGCTTTGTTTCTTGAAATCTCTGTACTTCTGTTTTAATTTTCCAGACTTTAGGCGTACGGATTGTTACTGGGAATAACAAAGTACTAGCCAACATGTTGTGTACTAAACGTATATAAAACTAAGTGTTATGTATGCAAACAAAAATCAGGAATGAGATAAAAATCTATTTATTTTTATTTTATTTTTATTTTTTGTATTAACGGTGGTTCTACAGTCTAGGCCGCATCCCACATTTCGAACGCAATTTCTCCCTATCTTTCCCGTCATCGTCTTCAATAGCTCGATCTCTCATGCTTTTCCTAATTCCTGTTCTCCATTGTATTGTTAGTCTTCCTTTTCTTCTCCTGTTTTGTGGTGTGTAAATCAATGCTTTCTTTGGCCATCGCTTCTCCTCCATCCTCATTATGTGACCAGCAACTGTCTGGATTCTATAACAAAAATCTATAAAACCGGAAAAATAAATAATTTAAAGAAGAGTAATGCAAAGTCAACGGTGTAGCAATCAGCTCCAAGTAGCAAGATTGAAGAACAGAGTAGCAACACAAGTGAGATTTGTTACATAGGAAGCGTCGCACATTTTTATAACAATGCTCATATTCGTTTTGATATTGGACGCACACTACAAGAAAGACGAATTGAGATCGTAAAGTATTCGCAGTTAAGACCCTTAAATTGAAAGTTTTATGTTTATCTGAGTCCTCGGTGGTAAATGGCCACCATGTTGGCGTTAATACGCTATAAGGCACCAAACGAATAACCGTAAAACGGATCACATTGTAATTGGCACAGTTCTGTCAAAACGATCACACAGAGTTACTGCGTTATAAAGCGAAACTGTTGGATCCATAAGCTGGTTTAAGGTACTGATCATACTATACATCGGTTATCTGGCTGCTATTATATCTGCTTGTGGATGGTATGTTCTCGCCGCGGGGGGGGGGTGCCAATCAATTCATCAATTCAGTTGATTTCTTCGTAACACCTAACCTCTTCCTTAATTCCGCATAAAACTGTTGTATTGGTTTTAGCTCTAGTGTCTTTTCCCAAACATGTCTGTCTTTACAGACTTGCTGAAACCCATTACATCATTACAAGTAAAGGTGTTGGCCTCGCTTCAAAGAGTGGTCTTAGTGTTTATGCTTTCATTATATCTGATTCGAGCTACACGATCTATTCCTTTACTATAAGAAGAAAGCACGTAATAAAAAGCTTCTTTTTGAAAGACCTTAATTTAAGCTACCAAAATTCAATTTTTACAAACTAGTTTAAAAGAAAGTTGTTACTTTGGATACAATAAACAGTGAAAAAGCAGAGCAACCGTTACCATGAGTCCTGTACTTTAGTTTAAAAGAAAGTTGTTACTTTGGATACAATAAACAGTGAAAAAGCAGAGCAACCGTTACCATGAGTCCTGTACTGACTTTCTTTAATACTGTGCGTGTTACAATAAAAAAAAAAAACTGTCATTGAAAGTATAATACGGCCTGCGAATGGAAGCCGTAACTTTTGATTTGCATCTAAGCGTCGAAACCGCTGGTATATTAATCCTCTGGTTTGAATTCTAGTTTTAATTTAGGAAAGATGGAACAGTAAATCTGAAGAGATGTCAAAGTTAAGTATCTCTGCCTGGAATCCTGTGGTCTTTCGCCATGAAGACTTAATACTGAACATTTAATGTTTCTGACGCAATATGAACGCAATAAATCGCCATTACGATCAAGGTCAAACTGTGACGATTATAGAACTTTTTATTAATATTTACTACTTTTGGTCATCGCGTCTACGTTTTTTACAAATAACATTAACCTAAACGACATTAAAATACTATTAACCGAGTCTGGTAACTGCCGCGTTGTCTCAAAGGACAATGAATATGATTATATGGTGTCGACTAGTTTTGCCCCAAGGTAAGACTCTTTGTTATTATGGCTTTGTATAGAGTTATGTGTGTAAAGTGTTTGTATAGATTTATGCGTTTCAATTGATTCAGCCCCTGTTCTTAATCTGCATAATCGGACATAAACCCACGAATAATCTGTCTATTCGGAGCTTGATGTATTAGAGAATGAACGTGGCCACTCGCTGGATTAACACAGCAAAGAGACATAATAAAAGAGACATAAAAGAGACGCATCACACATGTCTGTAGTAACGCTGGAGGAGACAAAGAAGCAGCAGATATCCACATAATGTACTTGCCCTCAAGATATTTACTCAAGAAAATACTATTGCTGTAATAAATAATTGTTATTTTAGGTCATCCTAAAGGACGTGCTGGTTATAAGCCGTGCTGATTCTCAAAAATAACTTTTGTCGTGATGCTTTCAACTGCGTACTTTACAATTTACAATTGATAAAGATGTGGTTAAAAACTTCTACGTAAACTGATCTTTACAAAGTTGGATGTAACAGACAAAGTTGATCGTTTTTTCTTAAATATACAGTCATTAAATTTGCTCAGATAAAATAATGTTCAGTGATTTCAATAGGTATAATAAAAATATGCCACGTATCATAACATTTCAATTATTCTTAAACCTACAGTTGTTTCAAAATGAGTACAAATATCTATATATCTTTAGCATAATTGGGAAGAAAACAAAAACACGTGCGTTTTTGTATCTTCCAGTGAAGTGACTTCTAGTATTTTTTTTTTCATATTTACATCGTACAAAAAAGGTGTAGGAGTACTAATTTTAATATATTCTTAAGTGTACTTTTGAAGAAATAATTAAAAAGTCATTATTTATTTTACCCCAATATTACATTTTGTACAGCATACTGTACGTATTCTAAAATACGTAGCTGTCTCATCGCAGATTGATGAATTAGAGGATGAACGTGGCCACTCACTGGATTAATACAGCGAAGAGACCATAAAAATCTAGGGAAGTGCTATCATGATTTTTCTAAATAAAATTTCTTACTTCCAAACGTATTTATAAAACTGTTTAAAAATACTTCAGAAACAAAAACCTGAAAATAAACAGTGGTAGAAGGTTACAAAATTTTATGAGTTCTTGCACTTGAACAAAGATAAACGTAAGAAGACTACAAGCTTGAGAGCAAAGACTTCAAAACAAATTATATATTAATTAAATAATACAATCAACAGGTCTTTTATTTGTTACTGTAATCAAAGTCTAAGCGTAAAAATGTATTCTTACAAACCTGCGTCAGTCTATATAAAACGTAATACAATAAGGAACGCTTATTTGAATCAAGATAGTATTTCAGAATTATTCAATTATTCTGTCAATCTAATAAAACGGAGATAATATTACCGTACTGTAGCTTAGAATCTGACAACTTGATTCGACAAAGCGGTTAACACAATTTCCACTGAGTCAATTAACATGATTTTATTTTATTGGAAAAGGAAATTATTATTATTATTACCTATTGATATATGAAATTGCAAGAAACTTTTGAGTTACAACAATTTGATGTGATATTTAAAATGAAATATATGCTTCAAAATGTTTCGATAAATAATCACTGTTTTCCTTGTTGTTTCTCTCCTGACATTAATTGTAAAATTTATAGAGAGGGAACAAACGAAGAGGGAAGTCAGTAATGGTTCTGTAACAACAAACTGGGTCGCGCTACAAACAACCACTGCATATATACGTTTTTGTAACAACTATAACAACGAACCTGTCAGACAACACACATCCACAAACATTGTTTTGTTAACACAAATCAGCATCACAATCACACAAATTCTATAAGCTAAGCTAGTGACACAGAAATAGGCACTATAAATCCTTAAAATTATAGAATAAGCACTCTTCAATCGAATAGACCTCTTGCACCTCATTTGAAGACGGCAAGTAAGTGTTTTTTTTCAATTTTTTGTTAATCTGTTGCGGTAGAAGTGCCTAAATGAGTTAATTAATGTGTCTCTCTAGTCTTTCATAGTGTTTGTTGATTTGTTCACATGTCTGACGCGCAAGTTAGTTGTGAATTGTGTTATTCGATAGTAAGAAGCGTCTGCCATTCTTCGAAATATTATGGATTGGCTGGTTTAAAGGAACGGAAATGCTTGATTTGCTGGCTAATTCTAAATCCTTTATTGTAAGTCTGGTACCGTTTTAGAGTCTTATAAATTAAACCTTATTTTTCAGGGATGAATATAATCTTCTCACTCTAACCAGTGAGCTCTTAAATTCTTTATCTATTTGCTTTGTTTTTAATATGTAATTTCTCCAGTTCAGTATCTTGTCTAGAGGTAGGGCCTAAATGACGCATTGATGTTGATATAGGTGTTATTATGTTATTAAAGGGGCTAATATCAATTATTTATTTACTTCGTTTAGTCTCATTTATTTTTAACGTATATTTTTTTAGCCAAATTTATGATAGGTTGAGATGATGTTGAAGATGGACGTAGTTGGCTTATTGGTTGTCGTCGGTAGATGTGATGTGGGTAATGAAAATGTTCTTAGCACGGTACCCTATCCTGGGAGACTTGAGACTTAACTGGAAGGATATCGGAGACCTTCGCTGTTAACTCTGATTCTGACCTGGAGGTTAGTTAATTAAGACAATTCACAGTACCTTGGCAGAGAAAGTTTAACCTTATAAAGCATGTCGTCGTATCGTACCTTGAAAGAAGCCTAAACTAAGTTTCAGTGGCGTGGCGTGGGTACATAACACCTGTTGCCGGTTGTGATAGGCCTAAAACTTATTCTAAAAATTAATTAGAATTTTTTCTTGTAGTATTTGTTCTTTTTAGAGCATTTCCTATCATTTTCTGTGAGAGGAAGAGGGTCCCGGTTCATCGGGATCTGACTCTCATTATACTTACACAGAATAAATCAGAACACAAATAATCGAATTAAAAATAGTAAAGCAAACAGAAAAATACATGACTAAACGAACAAAATACAAATAGGTATGTAGTATCTGCTGCACGTCAGTTCCGAAAACAAACATAGCTGCTAACTGAGCGTTTTGCCTGTTTATACAGCGGCAACACTTTGGACTCACGAGTGTGTGTCTCCTCCACAGTTTGTATAGTGACAACTAGTACGAGGTCAATGACCGTACGCAGTAAAACACTGCAGACGTCTGAGCCGGTAACACAGGACGGTGCAAGTCCCCAGCAGTTCGAAAGCAATGTAACGCTTTTCTTCAAGTTTCCCTACTAATAATATTCGGATTTAAAATTATTCAATAACTAAAGTATTTATTCCGTGGTGTAATTAATATTATTTTCTCTTATTTGCAGTACTTTTGCCGCCGGCAACAGCGGTTACTGCTCAGTATGTAAAGATGAACTGAGGGGCAATATTTTTGTGTTCTAAAGATTCACTCTAATACATTGACCATCAACATTAACGCAAAATCATAAACATCAGGTGAGGAACCCATTTTCATAAATTTTAATAACATGATTTAACTTACATGGATACATATTTCCACCTGGAGTCATAGGTGAGGTCCCTTAAATCCAAATATCCCTTGATGGGAGTTAAATATTTACATTTTGGCGTCAATAATATAAGGAACTTTGTTTTTCAACATAATACGTAATATAGGTGTTTGCGTCGACAAGGGAAATCAATTAACAACTATTCTGTTAAATTTCTTGCGGTCGTTTTGAACTTGACGGAATTATACAAAGATATATTACACCTAAACACATGGCCCTCCTCTTTGCGTGGTCAGTAAAAATACTGGAGCGCGATGCTACAAATCTTTCTCTCTCTCTGACGCCTACAAAAACCACAAACGAGCACTCCCCTGTACCCCCCCCACACACACACACCACACAGTGTGTGAAAACTGTCGGATTTATCTCAGTAATCTCAATTATGAGAATAAATGGTGCTCAAAAAGGTTGATGTCAAAACTTGAAAGAATAGCTGGATCTTAAAAACGCACCTTTTTAAAAACTTTAGCAGTGTTTGAATTATTAGAAATACTAATAAGAAGAACTTTATTAAAGAAATGTATTAAATATTATTAAATAAATATAGTAACTTCTATGTGCGGGTACGGTTGCGAGTAGTGTTTGTATATACATTTTACCATTGACCATTAGCTGTATACATTAATGCAGAGTACTGCCAACCGTTCCGTAAGTCACATACCATTTTTGCTTTAAAGTTAGTAAGACTTTATCGTCCTGTATCTTACTAATGGTTCTTAGCATTTTTGGCTTTTATATGCTTCATACTCAAAATCAAATGCTACAATCAGGCCGCTTAATATAACAAGTTTGTGACTAACGGCGTAAAGAGAAAAGTGTAAGAGTAAAAGGTGCAAAAATGAATAAAACACAAAAATTTGTAAAGATAGAAAGGGAATTGTATGTGTAGTGATTCGGCGCGGTGCCTTTAACATTAAGTCGAACGAGTGTTGTGGCTCGCGTCAAAGTGCTCGAATTCTGCTAGGAATCTATGGGAATGTGTAGATCTACACATCTTTCCATAACTGTATTCAACGTTAATACAGTTTGTTTCGTTGATGTACCGAATTACTGTCATTGTCAGAAGTACATGACAAAATATATTCACATTTACTTGTGCATCAGTTGCTATCAGGTTCACTTTTCGTCTTTAAGGTAATTGCATCTGGGTATAAGTACAAACCCTCAGACAATTACCTCATCAGACAAAAAGTCACCTACGGGTTCACAGCCTAGGTGCCCGAAACAAGTCCCACAAATGAATGCCAATACATCTTATTTTTTTTCTACTTTATTTGTTTCCAAAGCAAGTATTTAATTTAGTTTTGCTTCTTGAGTGTGCTTCTGCATATTTCGTTGAAAATTCACTAGTCACTTTAAATATTATCAGTAGTGCTTATAAAGGATTTTATATTTTAAAACTTCATTTTATAAGTAAATAAAATTATTAACTTTTTTAAACCAATAAAAAATGTTTAGTTTGTTAAAAAAATAGCTCTGCTGATATCGGACAGCGGATGATCCAAAGAAATATGTACAAAAGCAAAAAAAATATAATAAACACTTGTGTTTGGAAACATATTCCAAATAAAATATTTACGTATGTGTACAGCTAAAACCTCCATTGTTAGACATTAAACTATATTCGATTCAGCGTTGAAAAATGCTTAAGTGGCGTTATAGGCTTTGTTGTCGTGTACTATTCGAATGCACATTGTATTCGTTGCTACTGTGAAAGCAAATCTTGAGACAACCTTAAAAGATTTTTAAGAAACCTTATGGGGCGGTAAGAAAACTTCTCTTCGAGTAACAATAGCTAAGGAGAAATTATTACTTACGTACTAAGAGTATTATTACAGAACAATGGTGAAAAGTGAAGGTCGAAAGGTAAAATGTATAGACGGATTCGTTGAAGTAAAAGTAAAATATTGGCAACGTGGAATGCCATCAAACATGAGTACGCAGTCCTATGCAAGTAACTCTTGTTACTGCCAGTTTGCTACTTTTTGTTTTTATTTTTTAATAATAGTTTTTATTAAATTCCTTTGCAATTTGTAAAACAATATTTCATATCACAAGTGCGTCCAGAGATCGTCAGTTATTATTCAGATCGTCCATAGTACATCGTGCTAATACTAATGCGGAGATTATAAATTCAATTGCAGCTCACGGTCTGATCAAACTAAGAAAATGAGTACCTAAAACAACAAGTGAACGAGTGGCATAAGGAAAAACGGAAGCTGCCTAAACGTAATGTTGGTTGCCATGCTTCACAGGATATGTCCTGATTTCTTTAAAATACGCCATCTTTGCGAAAAAATATATTTATTTACTCGTTGTGTCTAGAAAAAAAAACACTTCATGGAATCTGAATAACTACATAACTCTGTAAAAACAATTGCTGTTTCCCCAAAGAGTAGTTTATTCAGAATCATAAAAAAAAGACTGTAAGTGATATAACGAGGAGTGGACTGCAAATATTCGACAACAAAAACAAGACTGAAATTGAAAAAAAGGAATTAACTTTCGATCGAATAGAAACAGAAACACTTCTACTGAAATTAAATTTATATAATTATCTGTAAAACATGCTGATCTGTTTTAACACGCGTCTTCTGTTAGACTGTTCGGGTCTTCGTCTGACGACCAGTTGGAACTTACATCAACTCGATCGAGTGCTACATTGGATACCAAAAAGTGTGTTAGCGAGTCGTCTCTACACGTTCTGGGCGCGTACAGGGAAAAGTATAGATTATTATTATTACTGCACCGATGCGGACTTGGGTGACACCGCCGCTACATACTGGTGTTCCCGCTGCATTCAGTCCACCGTTTAGCGCGCACGATCTGCTTATATGTTCTGCTTAAACATTCTTATTTTTCATTCGGACCACTTTGAATAGTCTGACTGTATTTTAGTTCTTATTTCTGTTCACGTCCTCTGTTCTGTTCAAGCGTTGCTACCAAACACGTCGATAAAATGAAAAATAAAATTAATTGCTTCCTAAGTAATAGAATATTTTATTACAAATTTATCTTCATAGTTAATATAACATTATAAAATGAACTTAATACGTTAAAGACTAATAACATTTTATTATTATATTTGTCAATGTAAATATAAAAAATCAATGCAAAAAGAAGGGTATATACTTTGTTAGTGATAATGTCTTTAAGTTTTAACCCACTTCTTCCAAAGAATGGAATGTTGGCTATGTCCAACATCACGATTAGACCTACTGTACTGTACTATACGCATATACTCTTATAACAGTAAATTCAGTAATTTATATTATATGAAATAAAATAATAATAAATTGCATCATCTTATAAAATTTACATTCATTTAATACTTAATACTCCTCTCAATACTTAACAAGAGGGGCACAGTCAGTAATTTTTGCTAATGGGTTCTTGACAGTTTCAGATTTTTATTAGTAAAACTGCAAAAATTAAATAAGAAAGGTCTATTTATTTAATATTTATTTTATTGTAATCAATAAAGTAACTGATGTAACAATATTAGATATGTAAGTTTAACAATGTTATGAAACAATAAAGATGACATTTTTAAAAACTTTGCTTCAGTAAATACATATATGTAAATATTTGAAACAAACGTATTTAAATCAGTCTACTCGTGTTATAATAGAAATAAATCAAGCAAATTCATAAAATGGGTACTACAAGTCTTCAAAACTATCACTTAAAAATGACTGTACGTAGTGCGGAAAATTTTGTGGATCGCAAATTTCGTTGAAGTTACGATATCATTTGTTGAAATTTCGGCCTTACGTATAACGGAAACTTTCCAAGATGTTAATTGTTTATTTTATATCAAAATCGTAATAAGTTTAAAGCTCTAACTTGAAACATACGACAAAATTGTTAAATACGGATCGAATAAGATTCGAATTACAAGCAAAACGCTAATTGAATGTACAAAGCGTGTTCGCAGTTGTAACTCGACAATTTTGGAATTTGTCTGTCTATTTACATGTCTATCAGAAGTATGTCTCACAAACCAACCGATTTCCTTAATAGTCTGCATACGTGTCTGTACTTTACCGCACAGACCCCTAGTGTTTTTAAAATTGATTCCTCAATTATTGCGTGAGGGTGGTAAAAATAGGAAAATTTTGAAAAAATTTAAAATCTGCATGTAAGATATAAAATTAAAGAGAATTATCATCAAAACTGAAATATTAGAAATTTTAAAATTTTAGGCCATGAAGACTTAAAAAAGGGTATGTAAAAACCCGAGCCGGGTTACGGGTTGCAACATTTGAACTATCCTTCAACCGGCAGACAACTACCAATGTTTACACGAATCGATGTCGTAATCGTAAGTTGGCTACAGCTTACGGCAATTAAAATATTCCCTGCACACAACTAACTAGCCTACGCCTTTGTTTATATATAGCTCAATTTATATATCTGTATTTTTACCACGAAATTTACTTTAATTTCTTGCATTTCCTTGTCTCTTTATCTCTCTAGGTGGTGGTTGACCCCCCAAAAAAAGACAACCCTTTTTTTGGTCGACACACCTTTTGTTTTTTCTCCTAACCAAAGTTTCTCCCTATCTCTGATAAGAAATCCTCGTTGTCTCGGCTGTAACAGTCATAAAGTACCTGTTTATGTTATCACGCATTTATTACTATTAATATAATTATTAATTGTTAACAGTAATACCCACATCAGTGTACGAACAAGTATAGGCTACTTGAACTCTCTTTACTTGTATCAGCATTATTTGACACGGACATAAAGACGAGATGGTGTCAATGAACAAACAGACATACAGTGATTTGTTTACAAGACAAAGAATGTACATTACGAGAAGCAAGTCAAATAAGATTTAGAAGCAAACTACTCTACTAAAAAAATAACTGACCTCCTCTTCCTTGTTTTCTTATTTATACAACAGCTTCATTTTTTACGTGTATCTTGTGTTTTATTTCATAGAAATGGATCCTACTGTTGACAAACCGACAGTCAATCCATGTGCAGCTGTTGTTAAACCTTCTTTTGGGACATAATGATCTTGCGTTACTTTAATTTAGTTTTTTTTTTTTACAAAAAATCACGTTTACATTGGAACAAACTCCCAGTCAACTGTCTGATAACAAAATAAATATCACAATTTATAGCGCCTTCTGGATGTGTGCAGCACAACGTTTTGTGTGTTTGTGTATAAGAGAGTGAGAGAGATGAAAGACAGAGACAGAGGGAGAGAGAGAGTGTGTGTATAGACGTTAATTTTTTACGACGTAGTGGATAAAACGTACGTACTTTTTTCAGGAAAGCAAATGACCTGCTAGAGCTAATTATATAGACAGTAAAATCCGATGTAAAAAGTGAATCTGCTTTGTGGACAAGTGAATAGGTATTACAACTATTTCCTTCTTTGTTCTCTCTCTCCTAAAATGCACTACCTTGCTAAGATTTATCCCCCCTTCCCAATGTATATTTTGAAGATTCAGCAAAAGGACAATCTTCTCCTAAATTTACAACAACACAAAGTGCAGCAAATACTTTTTTAATAGTTTATGCGATTTGGGATAGAGATCCAAGCACCGACCACCACTTTGTAACGACAATTCCGAACAGAGGAAGAGAAACGAGCGAATAGGCCTATTTACCGGCCACGTATTTGTGTGTCTCTTTTGCATAAGAGTCGCCACTTTGAGCAGCCAGTACTTTGATGACACGGATAACCGATCATATTTGCAAACGCTATGAAACTGGATTAACAAATATATTATTCGAGTATAGAGTCAGTTGATATATTTTCATACACACGTACTTAATGCTGAGATAAATTTAAGTTATTGTTGACTGGCAGTTAATGTGCCGGTGTTTCTTAAGACCATTACCTCAAATGATATAAACCACTTATGGTTAATAATTTTTATCACGAAATAATTGCTGATATACAGCTCGTATCATTAACATGGAGGTCTCTTAATGTCAAGTGGTCATCATCTTCCTGTAGTATCTAAAATTTTCTCAGTTATCATTATTATTGTCTTTATCTTCGTATTCGACAAAACTATCTTCAAATCCTTACAGTAACCCGCTTCTCTACCTCTGTAGATCCTTTGGTAATCCTTTGTTTTTATTGAATTTTTTGCATTTAAAAGTTGGGTTATAGTTTGAAATTTCCAAGTTTTACCTGGAAAAATTTTAATTTCTGTTAATATTGTTCTTTAATTTAATTATATAGAAATAGAATAAAATTTACCTCTTTTATCTGTTTAGTGGCTTTACCTTCCTCATATTTCACTATGCGTTGCTGGACATATGTCCCACCAAGGTACCGTGGTGCGCACCTACTACTCCGCGTGTGTTCCGTGTTCATATATTTTATATTTATTTATGACATGTGTGTAAATTTGTTTTAATTATCTGACGAACTTTACTGAGGGATTACACTTGAAGATGGGACATATGTCCAGCAACGCATAATGAAATATACAAAAGAAGAGCCACTAGACGAATAAAAGGGGTAAATTTTATTCTATTTTTATACGTATGCTGAAAACAGGTGTTTTGTTTCGCCTTGGATACTGAAAACATGAATTTAAAATTATATAGAATTCTGTACAAACTTTTACAGGTTTGGATAAGAATGTCGTTGTTATTCCTATCCATTGCTTGATTTTCCCCTTCATAGTGCCAACTGTTTAATATTTAGGCCACAAGGAAGTTATTCGGTAATAGTTTATTGCGGACAATTAATTTCTATAAAAGGTCCAAAGAAACTGAATTGTGAAAATTTTAACGGATTTAATAACAAACTTATTCAATAAATTTTCAAAACAAAATGCTAATAGTGCAAGTAATTATAGAAACTAAAAGCTTAGCATTTCCCTCATTCAGAAAGTTGCGTTACTGCAAACATGACACACGCTGCATAAACAATATACAATAGGCCTACACAGCGTGACTCATGTTTAAATGTTAATCCAGGAATGAAAAGTTTTTCATGTTATAATTAATTCGAGGAAATCTATAAAAAGTTTTACCACTGTTGTAAAGTTTTCACTCTAAAAGTTGTGTAACATAATGAACTTAATTATTTTGTTTTAAACAAAAACTCGAAAAGAGAACAGTCTATACTCATGATGAAAACAAAAATAATTTTACAATTTTGTTTACAATTCTGATTCTCCGTACGGTCTGTAAATAATATACATATTTTATATCTTTTTTAAAACGCTTAAAGTATTAAAATATATAGGTGTATATTATTAACAGAAAACAGCAAAGTTTAAATCAAGTTTTCTTTCAAGTTATTTAAAGACAAAAATTAATATTTAAGAAACATAAACAAAGAGAAAAATGGTATTTATAAAATTTTAGTAAATTCATAATTATATTAAAACCTATTTGTAATAAATAATTTTATAATTTCAAACTAACAATTAATGTTATGTTTTAGTACTTTGTTAGTTTGTTTTAATATTTCAAAACACAACTATATAAGCATAATGTTTCTTTAAATATCTTCAGGACACTGTCTACTAGAAACTGTAGGATGGGTTTTAGAGAAGTATTTCTGTAATAGTTAAAACATAAAATTATGTTTTATGAAAACAATGTTCTTAAATATTGCAAATAAATTAAGGCAATAATAAATTACATTCGTAATACAGTTTTAATTTGATTCCTTTAATTTAAAATAAATTTAGTTTTAATAGAAAATGGAATTTAAGATAATTGTTTTTTGTCAGACACGATATTTTTTAACTTTATATGGGGTTGAATATAGTTCATAAGATTAAGTTTGTTTTATTAATTTTTTAAGAGTTAGCAAATAGATACAACGTACTGGATTCTGTGCTTTTATTAGCTAATACAAAACAGTTTGAGGGGATCACGTTTTAATCATTAATGATTACGATGTTATGGATCTAGCTTTGGAGGGTGGACATTACATTTCAAAATCGATTTAAATCTTTCAAGCATTATCACTTTTCTACTAATAAAATCAAGTACCCTTAGTTATGATGTTTAACAATATATGAGAAGTAAGAAGTACATACTTGGAAACAAACACGCAGACCTATCACATACTGCTTATATGTAGTAATGTTAGACCAGCTACGTTGCCTCGACGTTGCCCAATCAAACAGCAAGTATGTTTTCAAACATACTGTTAGAATATTGGTTCACCAATGTAGTATATTGCGTACTCACCTAAAAGAAATGATAAAAATAATTAGTTACAGTTCTAAATATTATGAAGATTTCCACACTAAAATGTATGCACAAAAAATTAACACATACAAACTTACACTATTTCTGTTTATTTTGCAGTCCGTTCTGGTGTGAGAGCAGATGAATAACAAAACGTAAGAAGAAGAAATGTCTTCTCTGTCTGCCTGTCTGCCTGTCTGCCTGTTTGCCTGTCTCTCTCTCTGTCTCTCTCTCTCTCTCTCTCTCTCTCTCTCTCTCTCTCTAGCTCTGGGTCTGGCTCTCGCTCTCGCTCTCGCACTCCGTTCCTTCCTGACTATCGTTACGTCAAAAAAAGGTTACATACACGCGTATTATTCGGTGATATTATTGATTGAAAAGAGCTTCATAATATATGAAATAGGCATATCTTATATTAAAGAGATTATATCTACACACAGGAAACGTTTAGATCTATCTATTCAAATGAAAATTACGTAGTACAATGTAGCTACGGTTTTATCATAATACAGAATGGATCATAAGTTGCTTGAAGACAATGCAATTCCTCTTTGTATCTTATAGTGACGAAAGACTTTTTAACGTTCTCATATGAATCAGACATATTCTTAAAATATTTTATCAACACTTCGACACTTGATTGTCGATGGTCAGATTTATTTTCATCATTAAGAACGTACATGGGGAGAAATGAGTGCTAGTGTTTATGGAATATTATAATTATTGTTATTTCTACTAAAACAATAATGTGTGTGTAATAGTTATTTTTATTCTTTACATAACATAATTATTTACTTGTTGTAACACGTTAACAAAACAAACTCTGTTTATTGTGTGTTATCATTATTATCAGGGCGGGTTTTGGCCTGCTGAAAAAGACCTCTCCAGCGATCCGATGCTACCATCCTCCGGTTGCGGAATCCTGCTCTTTTTATATCCTGTTGCACTCCATCTTGCCACCTCAGCTTTGGTCTTTCCACTTTCTTTTAGCATCTGGGTCATACAGGAAGAGGCGCTATACACGGTTCTGGGGGTCCATCCTGGCACCATGACGTGCCCATCTAAGCCGTCCTGTCTTTATCTTCCTGATTATGGTCATGTCGTGTAGCAGGTTATATAACTCTTAATCAGTTATTTTTCTCCATATACCTCCCTCCTCCACTGGCCCATATATTTGTCTCATTATATTCCTCAGAATATTCATTGCTCATACAATTTTCCTCAGTTTAGTATTTTTCTCTCAAAATTACACACATACCTACACAAACAAATATACACAATAATCAACTAAACGCTATGCAACTCACCGTCTGTGGCTTTAGTAAATGTCTTTTTATACAATTGACATGTTTCAGGACGCTTGTCCCATCCTCAAAATTTTTAAAAATGTCTCTTAATGTCTCATACGATGGCACAGTCGTCAATATATTAAAATCCACATAACACAAAACACAATGTTTCAAACTCTTGAAGAGTTTGAAATATATAGAGCGTATAATAATCCTGTTACCAGGCCACATGTTTTAAATGATCAGCTGAACTTTAAATCTAATGTCCTGTATGATACTGCGTTGCGATATTGTCGCGACACGAGTCAAATATGAATCAGTGCGCTGTCGGTTACCGTGCGGTGTACACCGTAAAACTGTTGTGCGCGAACTTTGTGTAATGTAATTGTGTTTTGTGTTATGTGGATTTTAATATTTTAATATATTGACGACAGTGCCATTGTATGATTGTATGAAGAGAGATTTTTAAAAATTCTGAGGATGGGACAAGCGTCCCGAAACATGTCACTCGTATAAAAGACATTTACTAAAGCCACAGACGGTGAGTTGCATAGCGTTTAGTTGATTATAAAATACGTGGCTTGGACTATAAGCGGATTTATTCCATTAACAATATAAATATATACAATGTGTATTACTTCAATTTTGCCCTGATGATGACAAACAATTTTCTCGAAACGCTGTCACAGATGTTTTAAAACTGTGTCTAGTTGATGTTTGAAACTAACAAAACGTTTCATGTATTAACCACCGGTCACTACTTCTTGTGCCTCTCACTCTGTTAAATTTCGGTATACATAATATCACAAAGAAAAGTTCTGATGACACAACCATTTTCGGTACTTCTGACACTGAACTAACAGAGTAAATTAATAAAATAGAATCAACTAGTACAGGAAAAGGCTAATTGTCGAATAATGATAAAACAGACACCGTGGTGGTTGGTCATCAGAACAACCTTCATTCTTGCCAGATCTCATCTGGTACTTTAGTTTTCCTACATTCATATTCATTCCGAAATCTTCATTTCGATACTGGTCATGCCGTATTGCAAAGCTATTATCCTTCCAAATTTTTGTAAATTCTTTGCCATAACCGTACGTCTCGTTCTCTTGGCCGGGACTGCGGGGACCAGTTGAGTCCGAGGTAGAAATTTGAAGAAATTCGAACCCGGTCAAATTTGAACCGAGATAAGGAGACGTCTGTGGTCTATGGTATCCACGAAACGTGTCAACTGATCGGTTGAGAAATGCCCAGCTCGAAAACCGAATTGCTCGGGAATCAGAATGTCGAACCGTTTTAGGTGTCTAGAAGTCGCCGCTGGACCAGTCGTTCGAAGACTTTCGTCGTGGATGACCTTCACAGATAGGTATCTCACATTTATATTATTGCATTACAATATTTGCTTAGAAAACACATTAGATTAATGACTGGATTAGATAAGATTAAAAACACAAATTTTTATGAGGTGCTTAAAAAAATATATATTTTTAATTGATTTTAAAAATTGATAGTAACGTAAGCTGTTTTTATTACTCATTGAAGTACTTTCAGAAACTTGGATTAGAAAATAAACTAATATTTTTAAATGTATACATAAAATATCAAACAACACTCTAATTAATAAAACAGAAAATAAATGTAGGTCTCGTATTGGTATACAGAAATAAACTTAAGAGAATAGCAGAACAGATTTTAATTCTATTATTGTAAAACGAACTAAACATATCGCTATGCAGTACCCGTTTTAATCTAGTAGTTGGTTTGCTACCATTGGAGACCATACTTTTACCATACCATACATTTAAACGGATAAGATTTTACAGAACTGATTTATTTTAAATTGTTTAGTAGAATTTATATGTCTGCATAATAACACGTTTTCTGAATACCCCTTTCCGTTTGTTTTGACCTAAATTAGGACGTGGACTATATATTTATATTGCACTACATCAACACTGGCCTTCCAGACTGGCCGTCTACGAGTCACTCGTACGCTAAGGTTACCTTCTTCGTTCTAGTTCTCGTTTCTTCCAGCCCCAACGCTATCGATTTATTTTGTTGCAAATGTTTATTAGTAATATGATATGTATGTTTTCAAACATACACTGCTGTACTGAATGCTTTTTGCAGCAGCAATTCTAAAGTGTGGGTGTGGGTTAGAAAATATTTGTTGTTTGAAGAATTGTACCCATAACTTACAAAAGGAATAAATAAGTAAAGAACGTCTCTTCGGTTCATAGCCTCTTTTCTCAAGGACTGTTACGTACAAACTGATGCCGGAAACTTCAGGATCAAAACCGTTGGTCTTGATCATAAGACAATTGGAAAAGTAATTTGCAACAAGCTAGGAGGGCCGCTATAGAATTTCCATGGAGTCCTCGTCAACATTGAAGTTCAGTGACATAGTTCATTTCCGTAATGATATCAGTTTGTCCATTTTTAATTAAAATGGGAAAACAATATCCTCACTTACTGTAAAGTTGATGGTATTTTTATTCGTTACTTGTGTAAATTGCTTTTTGTTATTATATTTCGTAAAAAATAATTCGAGGCATTACCTTTTGGTAAAGTACTATTTACAATTAACTCTTCGTTCCTTTGATCTAACTACAGATTTTTTTGGTGTAATGTAAACATGTTTATGTATACCACTGATGAGTTCTATCATAGGAAATAAATTAATTATATTAACGTGGATTATTTTGGTTTGGTAACCTTTATACAGTAAATTCAAATGTAGCGATCTACGTTTTAAATCCGCTAATAATAGAATTAATACTCCAACTTCGTCGTGCTTATTAGCTAAACTGCTAAATGCCAAGTCCTGAACGAGGCCTTTTAGCGTTTTCACCATTTTCAAGTCCTAAATCACGACCTGGAAAATGATTTAGGTCATGATTTAGGACTTGAAAATGGTGGAAACACTGAAATGCCTTGTCCAGAATATGACATTTAGCAGTTTAGCAAATAAGCACGACGGAGTTGGAGTTACAGAGACTGTTAATTCAAATAACAAGATTAAGAATTAATACTATTAATACTGTACTTTGACTTATACTATTTATTTGTTTATTTTTGAATTACTACATTTAAAAAAAATCCTGTGTGATTTCTATGAGAAACATGAAAGGAGTTCTAGTGAATCCTTATCTCATTGCAGATTGAAAACTGATACTTTAAAATTCTCCGTATCTAATCAACAGACACAAGAAGGGACAGTATAATGTTACGTCAAAGACTATAGATACGATGAATGTGTGGCTACGAGACGCTTTGCATGCGTTTGTGAGCGCTAGCGTTACGCAGTGCTCGCGCACATCTTCTCGACCTTCCCAGAAGTTCCTTCCAGATTGTGATCGATTATTCCACCGGCATCTAGGTAGTTTCTGTCACAAACAACACCACACAGCCGAGGTATAAATACAGGCTTTAGAAGCGGAGTTAGTCAATCAATACTGCGATTCGGAGTACGTTTGGCGTAAAGAGCTACTGTACGTGCGAGTTTGTGTGAGCGGATAACTGTAATTGGTGACTTGTGTTATTTAGTCCGTTACTGGTAAATAAGTGGCATTTATTGTGTGTTACGTTAACGTGTGTTGGTCAACCGTAGGCTTAAATAATGGTGTTATGTGAATATGTTTGTTTATTTAATTGTAATTAATGAACTTTAAATTGCTTTACTTAAATTGTTTTATTTTGACATTTAATAAAAAAAGTTTTAAATAGCGATTTGTTTGTGTTTTATTATTAATTTTCACTTTTTAAACGCGACGATCCGAGCGACTGGCGTAACAGTACAAATATTTCGGACATTTTATACTATATTTTACTCTTTTACAGATATGTAGTGAGAAGAACATGTATGGCTTACTTAAGCGCCGTGAGCACAAATCTTGTCAGTTTCTTGTTCATAGCTGGACGTCGGACTGTCAGTAACGGCGACGGACGAGGTTAGTCATAATGAAACAAGGCTACCACCGAATCTGCGCAGTATGGAAGCAAAGACCAGGGGCGGATCCAGCAAGCAACTTTGGGTGGGGAAAAGTTGACTTTAGGGGAAGGAGGATTATGGAAAGTTGGATCATTATTTAAAGGCCTAAAGTAAAAATTATTGGAATGACTGAAGATATATAAATACAGTTTGTTATTATCAACGCAATAAGTTTATTGACGTACAAGTATAAAATCGTATCTGTGTTTGTCCTTTTAATGATATTCACTTACAGTATAAAATACAAACTACTATGGTACACACATTACTGTTTTTAACTATTTCTGTGGTATGTATCAAACAAAATTAACCTGCTGGCAGATACAGTTAATTTTTTAAGTAATTATAGAGTAAAACCATGAATAAATAATATAAAGTCATATAAATCTTTTATTATATTATAAAACGACGAAATAAATATCGTCAGAAGTGACCATTTGGGAGGGGAAATTTCCCCCTTTTCCCCCACCGTGGATCCGCGCCTGCAAAGACTGTACGTATATTATCATGGCAGTTACTAATTGTTCTTCCAGTCTTCTAGTGGACGCATATCTTTAAAACTTTTATTAGGACATCTGTCCTTTCGTCCAGAAAAGTCGAAAGGAAGAGCAAACTACGAAATCTGTATTTGCTCTTGAGATCCGATTGTAACCTTTCGGATTTTGGGCAAATAAAAAATATATAAAAAACGCGTATTATATATACGACCGTAAACTAAAATTATTCATTTCTTGTCAATAATCTGTTTCAAAATAAAAACAAAGTTAATCTTATCAATTAATTAATGTAATTTTATTAAATTTAATTAAGTTTGTTTTTGAGATCAGTGAATTAAAGTGTGACGAACAAGAACCAAAAGTAATAACGTGGATTTAAGATGTCCACTGTAACCCAATAAATTACTCATTTTTTGTAGATTATTTGTTGTAAAATTAAATTATACCTTACACAAAATGTTTTGAAATCACTAAATAAAGATGTAAATTAAAAACAAATCGTTTTATCTGCTGCGTATATGTGACAATAATACTCAACAGGAATTAATTATTATAGTTTAATAATTAAACAAAATTGTTATTTATTCTGTTTACTGATAATAACTTAAAAGTATTAAATAGATTAACGTTTAAGTAACAAATGAACTTAGAAAGATAAAAATTTAAATTTTGAAAGATTTGGTTTTTACTGAAGTAAATTGTGTTTTCTTTATTTTATAAAATATTGTTTTTCCTTGTTTTTTACTTTTAAAAAAGTATGCACGTTTTTTTCTTATATAATTTTTTAATCGGGTTTCTGTTATTTGAAAAAAAGATTTTATAAGTTTACTTTGATTTTAAAGTAAAAATCTACATTATTGAACTAATTAATAGTTTTACAAGATCAACTTATTGTTAAATAATTTATTATTGACAATAATTATTGGACAAAATGATTATCCATAACATTCCTTGGTTTTCGTTAGAACAATCTCGAATCCAAGTGAATGAGGACACGTGAAAAATACATACGTGTAGGGTATATTTAAATTCTATAAAACATATGTTATTATTTTTTTAATTGAAAACACACATGATTCAAATGACGCGCCCGTAATACAAGACTTTAAATGAGACTACTATTAAGGCGAAACTGAAAGTAGTTTAACCTATGGTAAGATTGGTTTAAACACTTTATGAATTGTACGCGGAAAATGTAAAGAATTTCAGCTCCACGCCCTTATTATTTCCTTATGTTTATATCACCAAATCCCTCTTAACATTTTACTTTCCATTTATCCTTGTTCTCCGCCAATAAGGCACTACGTAATCATTTCTCCTTGGCTACTGTTATTGTTGAAACGAGATTATTACGGTTACAGACGCTTTCTTAAAAACATTCTCAGACGGTTTCAAAGTATTGAAAGTACAAAGAAAGTATGCATTTTCTCTGACCGGGCATACCACTACAGACTATAAAGCATTTTACAGTGTTTTTTAGAAACAGCGATTTTCACTTGGTGTTTGGGGGCTTAGTAACGCTGCCCAGTCAATTGTTCTGAAAACGTTTTTGTTGTAGTGACATATAGACGAAACTGTTGCTTTTTTAAAGTAAAGCAAGAGATAAAGCCAACGGTGCAACAGTAGATTCAATTAAAATAATTTGTCGTGAGGATAAAATACGATTTACAAAAATGTAGATATGAATGAAAGTGCCACGACTAATTAGGACATGCAATAAAGACTCTGGTTAGTACCAGAAAGTATAGTACTGGAACGTTCATTATATCCATGAAAAACTGAAAGACGAATAACTCCTTCGTCATAGTTATTATTACGGACAATATATATTGACATAATATAATACCGTGGAGATTATATTCAGAGTGAGCCATAAGTAACTTGGGGATAATAATTATCGAATAGGCCTATTTATTTTTGTGAAGTGACTTTAGTTTCACGATATTAATTGATGACTCGTTGGGCACTTGGTGAAACATATTAATACAAAGGTTTTTTTTTTTAATACAGACACCTGAAATTCCCTTGGATCCTGTACCCCCTCTCCATTTTAACATCCTCACAGATGTTCCAGTACACGCCCTAAACAGATGGCCACCACCATCTTTACTTACATCCTGTGTTTAGGTTTTTAATTCATTCATCTCTTTGACAATGGCTTAGGAAGTCGAAACAGCTGTTAGAGGTAAATAAAATCTGTGAAACGTACCAAGTGTTTATATATTTATAAAAAAACAAAACCTTTGACTTTAGTTTCACCTCGTACTGCAGACGAAGTTAATGAAAAGGGTTTAATAGCACGCGATAGAACAGCAAAGGAGATGGGACGAAGAATCGACAACCCCAAAGAAGATAGGTTAGAAAAAAAGAAGTCAGAAGATTTCATTTTTTTTAAGTTTCTTCCAAACTGTTTTCATCTTAACACGTATGCGGATGTAGGCGATACTGTGTCAAGTGGTTTCGAACTTGAAAAATAATTTTCCGAGTAAATTCGATTCCATACATTCCAATTATCAAATCGTTCAATAGGATGCATCTATTTTTGTTTTTAACCTTGGCTGTACTTACAGATGTTTCAAGAAACAATAATTACAATTTCGCATGCAAAATCAATTGTCACAAACGAAACGTCTCTTCAGAAATTTGTATTGACTTACTCGAAAGGAAAAAAGTTGTTTACAATGTAAGTACTGTTGTCCTCTACAATCTGTACAGATACATGTAAATGTAATGTCCTATTACTTTACGACTTACTAGAAATACGACTTTTTATAATTACCACTGCTAGAGAATGAATGAAGAAGAGTTCTGCTTAATGGCAACGAACAAGTTGATCTCAACGGTAAATTTTGTTTCCCCGTTACCAACAAATTATAAAAAATTATAAGTTTTATTGTTATAAATAGGTATTAACAACTAGGAAACGAAAAGTACGCAGCATAGCTCTGATATGGATTAACAAAAATTCACTAATACTACTGTTTCAATGTTGTAAAAATAATCTCTTAAAGCTACATTACAGATAAGTTGTTAAAAGTAATGACAATTTGGTCTTAACACTCAGTAACCTCTTCATAGATAATAATTATCAAGATTCATAAAAAAATTAAAGTCTGTTTTACAACGATGTTGGATCCTTGACATATTGCATCTGTGTGTGTGTGTGTAAATCGCATCTGAATTCACGACGATAACGATTTAGTAGAGCAAGGCGGTAGGGCAGTTCTCGTATGTCATATATGAAAGAAAAAATGCGTTGTCAGACTATGCTTCGCCCGTCTAAATATGAAAGCATATGCTTTTAGGTTAAGTTTCGTTGAAATACACACGTGTAACATTTTTGTAATATGTCACATAATACTTAAACGAAGTTTTCCACTGTTCATTTGATTTTACAAATATTCAATCATAGGCATAATTTTATTCCAAGTTTGCGCAGTTCACTGTCTCAAAAAATATACATTAAATGTGATTCTAGTTTAATATCACAGTGACACGAATAATATGTAATATTTGTATAATGTGTGTCATTGGACGGTAAGTAACGTGACATTGGCATGATATCAAAGTCAGCGAACAACGCATAGACATACTGTCGTGCCGGAAGTATTGCCAGATTGCGCTGTTGAACTCTTGACCGCCTGTTGAGTAGTACCAATTTTTGTTAGTATCCTTAAATACCTCTGCAGATAATACTACTATCTCTCTCTCTCTCTCTCTCTCTCTCTCTCTAAAACACACAAACACACACACTATCTCAACGCCTTCACATATTACAATGATACACACAGACGCACGTACACGCGCGCATACACACGCGCACACACTCACACACACACATACATGTTTACTTAAATTATTGTTCTGTTGTGTTTGACATTTCTTTTGTATTCATACACAGATCCTGGTGATGACAATAAACATTGTCGAGACGTCGACAAATAAGTTAAAATTTATGTTATATTTTTGACCGATCATCACAAACCCTTCACCGGCAAAATTATACACAATATTCTAATGTAAATAATAATAATAATAATAATAATAATAATAATAATAATAATAATAATAATATTATTATATATTAAATTATTTGGATTTAACCACTATCAGAAGTGAAACAAATTTTCAACAAAAATATATTTTACGGTCCCATAAAAAAGAAACAAACAAAGGAATTTTATTAAACAAATAGCAATAGGTACCGATACAAAAGAACAAATATACTAATTAATTACAAAACAAATAAAATTAAATACAAAAAATTAAATAGATACCTAGAAATCCTACATCTAGAAATTAAAAGCAAAAGTGATAATGGAAAATACAAAGTCTTTACTTATTACGGGTGTATAACATAAAATCAAGATAAAGTATTTAAAGATACAAATCTAAAAGTATTTTATAAAACAGGTTTTGATAAATTAACACCGAAAATAAATCTGACAGATAGAGTAAAATACACTATACAAAATAGAACGTTTCGATTGCAATTAATTCAAATGGGACTGGCGGAGAAAAGAATCACATGATAGATTACTTCCACACCGCAAGGCCATATGAAAGCCGCATATCTACAAATGTAATTCAGTCTAAATGATAACTTTCGATTTTTAGACGTTTAACACGTTACAGTAAAAAGAAGTTTACAAAAAGAGGTGACAAAATGAATATGTGCAGAAATTCTCTCGTAGGCTTCCTCTACGTTCTTACTAGAAGTCTAGTAAGTGTTTATGCACCCGTGTAAAATCTATGACTCGTGGAAGCAGTGCTAAAAGGGGCTGACTCATATGTATCATTTAGAACTTAAAAAAGTACCTGGTAAAGTTACTGTTTTCGTAACAAATTGAGGAGAAAATTATTACTAGGTAGCAAAATCTAATCAGAAAACGTCTTAAGCAGTACTATGCAGAACTAGAAGTTGCACTTATCTGGGAAAGATATTTTTTAACATCTGAAAAAAAAATTTTCTCTAACAAGTAAAAGTAAATTCTTTAAAATCACTGTACACAGTATACTATCGCAATATTTGATGACCGTTAATGGCTTACAAACAGAAATAAGATTTTTACTGACAATGCGACGTAAGATGTCACGTGGGGGCTAATATCAAGTTAGTGGCCAAGTTCTAACGAGAGGAAACTTGTTAGTCTACAGTGTTTGTTAGTTCAATGCTCGTGTTAGCTGCGGCAGATTAAAAATGCACCACTGCAGTGTTTCTGCAACCCTCGTTAAATTCTTCACGCAGTAAACACTGTTTCTGTTATGTGTACAGCGCTTATAATGACGTAATCAAAGTTAAACCCATTCAAAGTTAAAGAGTGCCGTGTGTGTATGTGTACAGTCGGTTAATGGCGTCGCGGCGCTGCACCGCTTACTGCTGACAGCACTGTAAAGTTTAATTAAATCATGACGGCACGAGGCTTTGTACGTAGTGAACGTGTTATGTGTGGTACCAGATGTCCTTGCAACGATCCGCCCCACATCCCGGCGTGTGACTCCGCCACAACTGAATATGGAAACTACTGGCCTCCCTACTCACTTTTCATCACATTGTACTAGTACTACTAGAATAAGATCACACTGTATTTTTCAATAACAATTTATAATATATTATTTTCACACACACACACACACACACACACACACACACACACACACACACACACACACACACACACACACACACACACACACACACACACACACACACACACACACACACACACACACACACACACACACACACACACACACACACACACACACACACACACACACACACACACACACACACACACACACACACACACACACACACACACACACACACACACACACACACACACACAATATATAATTAATGTTTTTACCTACATCCCTTATTCCACCTCTCTTCCAGTCCTTGTTTCTTCTCCATTCCACATCAATTCTATTGACAACTTAAAAAATATTCTTAAAAAACAGGAAATATCTAAATGGAATCGGATGTTTTATCTTGTGCGTAGTCAATGCTATTAATCCATCTCCTTTGGTGACTTCTTACTTGTCACTGAGACTTCAGGTATATATTTTAAACATTATATTTTAACTTAGATCACAATATATTTCAATTCAATTGATCGCCTGGCTATACGTCCAAAGTGACTTTATAAGCATCATTAAACTGATTAGTAACATAATCGGTATAGGAGTTTCTTGTAATATGGAAGAATATTTTATTCTCTGTGTTAAGTCTGCTCATTTTTTGTCACATCTCTCAAGTTTTCCTACACTCCACAGTCCGGAAACACGTTTGTAGATCCATAATTCAAAGTCTACTGTCCCTTACTAACTACATACAAAAAAGCTTTAAATTCCAGTGGAGGAAGGTGGCCGCTTTTTAAGACCCTCTAAGTCCCATTCCTGCAGTGGGTCAGGCCGCTTTCTTCAATCTTCGCACTATAGGCTACCTGCTTTTGTGCCGTTTGCAGTATCTCTTAACTTTATCCGTCCTGTCACGTTTCTCTACAATTATTCCGTTTCTTTCTGTCCCACAGGTTGATCCTTCCATCTTACCTTGATCTAACTATAATCCTTGTTGCAGGAAAGAATTTTTATTCTTTGGGCAATTTTTATCCTTCTCACAGAAAATTCCACTCTTATATATTACACAGTAAAATTGTTATTATATAACAATTGAGCTAACAAATAAGAATATCTTTTGATCAATACTTCTAAACTTTGTAAGAAATAATTTTGTAATTTAGAAAACTATATTTGTTTGATAAATTTAGTATTAACAAAACCAAACATTACTACATTATATTTTGAAACTCATGTACTCTAGAATAATAAATTTGTTGAGAAATAAACTCACGACATACACTGGTCTACGCAATTTCTGTTTGACTCTGAACATTCTAAACTGTGCCTGTTACAGCTCAATACACGCAGGTACGGGATTACATCTCTCAACCGTCTTTATTTCCTTCAGGTATTTTAATGTGAATTCCTCTCTCTGCTGTACAATGGCTGCAGCTATTCACCGTCCTACGAACGTAAGAAGTATTTGGCAGTTTCTACAATAATTATATGTTGAGATAGAAAGTGAGACTCTACACTCTTCCAATTTGTTGTCAGAGATTCCAAAAGTTTTCACATTCAAATTTTGTACCCTATTTATTAGCTAAAAAATTTCCGGTGTACATTCAATTGTGACACATTATATTTGCGGCTAAAGAAGTTCCATTAAATAAAAATACGTAAATTAATGTTTTACTTCAAGGGGTCGTATGTAAAGACTCAAAAATACCCATAAATACTGGTAATTATATCAAATTTTATATGAAATTAATCTATAAATAATATTTCAGTCTGTACGTTTTGAGATAGATTCTTACTTCCAAGACGTGTCTTTGTTCTGTCATTCTACTTATATGCCACATAAGTAGACATAGTTAGTAGACATATTTAGCTCTCAATTGTGACTGAGCACAAACTATATTTAACTCTTGTTTTATCTTCTCTAATTAAGAGTGTACACATCTATAGTACTTCTTGATAATAAAGTGTTACAAGACTAAAATGCCAAACAAAAGATCAATACAATAAACAACGAATAAACAATCCAATACCCCTAACATACATTTCAAATCAGTCAGTTGAGATCTAACCTCTGAAGCTGCCGTAACTGGTAAAACAATTGTCATAAAATAAAAATTATCTGTAAAACTATATAAAGTGTTTATTTATTTAACTGAAGTATTAATAAAATGTTTTTACCAAGTGCCGAGCTACCATTCGATCAGAGATTAACTGTTTATTTGACACGGACGACCAAACATACAAGTAACAAATACAAATGTGGAATTGACAAGCCAAAGCAGAAGGATACTAGGAAGCGTAAGGTAAAGCTGTAGAGAAACCATAGGCAAAAGTACGGAGCAGAGGGACATTGAGGGTGCCCAAGACATATGAAGATTGGAAATCGGAAAACGTTTGCTAACCGCTTTACGCTGTTGATGATAATGATGATGATGATCTACTCATGTTTCCGCTTACTGCTTTGATTTAGTATTTTCATTAGCGACGATTGCAGCCGCCGCAATTATGTTGAATGGATACACGGAATCCGACTTGAACGAATTTTTCTTCAGCAAACCTCTTATGATCGGTAGAGTAATAGGACATGTACAAATGTAACCTAACATATTAATAGACGCCTCTAACACGGCAGCAGGAAACGACATTAATAACTAAGCCCATTCGTTAGGCGCGCACAGAAATTGTTATTGTGTGGGTGACATAAGTTAATCTAATTTGGATTAATTAAGCGTCTCTTTAATGATGAATAGCGGAAACGGTTTCTCTGTCTGCCTATATATATTCGTCGGTTATGCTCTCTCTCTCTCTCTCTCTCTCTCTCTCTCTCTCTCTCTCTCTTCATTTTATTTGTTTCTCAACTTTTGTCTCTACCTTTCTCAGGCTTTCTCTTTATGTATTTATAAAACACACACAGAGACACTTTGTTATAAGCGGATTGCGCCTACACTTTAATTGTTTCTGCGACACAATCGATCGTTGTCAGCTGACTTTTTCTCAGGCGTCGCATAGGCCTACAGTAAATCGCTTAGCTTTGTCAGAATAAAGAAATTATACGTTTTCCTAAACTTCATTTAAGCACACATTGAAAATAAAAAGTTGATATTTTACAGGTTTCGTAGAAATAAATCTTTAATGTTCAGAAACACCACTTCCGCCGCCACTTCTTATAGAATATTTTGATTTAAACCATCTTTAAAAATCTAAGAATAAAATACCTCCATATCTGTTCTAGAAAAAAAAAGAAATACGAGAAAAAAGCTTTCAATACATGCGTTATTGTTTGTGATGCTAAATTTAGTTTTCATCAGTAGCTTAATAATTAAATTAAGCCTAACAGTGTATAAAAACACACAAAAATCGAGTCTGTTATCCTTAATTTTCTAACATATGTGTAGAAAATTGATTGACTAACAGCGCTTCTAAGTCCTGTTTAGACCTCGGTTGTGTGGCGTTGTGTGTGACAAAATTACTTAGATGCGAGTAGAATAATCGTTCCCAATCTGGAAGGCACGTCTGGAAAGGTCGAGAAGGTGCGCTACCATTGCGTAATACTACCGCTCACAAACGCGTGCAAAGCGTCACGTAGACACACATTCACGTTATCTATAGTCTTTGCAGTATCATTCCTTCCCGTGTCTGATGATTAGAGAAGGAGAATTTTAAAACATCAATTTTTAAACTCCAACGAGATACGGGTTCACTAGAACCTTCCATGTTTTTCATAGAAATCACACTGGATTTTTTATTTAAATAAAAATAACCATTTTCTTTTACAATGTAGTCATTCAAAAAGAAAGAAATTTAAATTAATCCTATTTTTAGTGGTTTCAAAACGTAGATTACTAATCCCAAACTCAATTTATAATCTGTTTGGAATAGATATTACGAATTGGAATAGATATAGACTTACAGCAACTATATTGTATATTGAAAGCAAAGTTCAATTGTTTGTCTGGTTAGTAATTACACTATGGAAGTAAGTAATTATGTCGTATTAAGGGACAAGGACTTATTATGTCCCGTACGTAACAGAGTGTGGTGTGTATGTGTGTGTGTTTTGCAAAAGACGATTATAGGAATGTACTACAAGCAGAGAAGAAATAGTTCAAATTCACTGTGTTCTCTGACAGGAATGCAGTTTCCGAAAATACTTTTTTTTTATTTCTATGTGTTCAACGCGGTCGCGATCGCAAGGTGCATAAACTCTAACTTATTTGCGCGTTATGGAAGATATGGCAAGCATTGTTATAGATGTAGTAGTACGGAATTAAGTTATTCCAAAAATTATACCTTCAGCCTATGATAAAATTTCCAAAGTCGATGTAAAAGACATTAACAAGTCAGTTTGATGATAATTTCTTTTTTTTTTTGCTAGGCTCAACTACATATATGAGAACAGTTACAGAAAATAGTAAATGGTTTGCTATAGTTAATATAGCTAGTTAGGTAAATTTTACTAGATTTTCAGAGAAAATATAAAGTATTTCATATCATCATCATCATCATCATCATTATAGCCGCTCCAATTATTAGGTCCTAGACCTGTTCCGAAACCTTGCCTCCCTCTTAGAAATTTTATTTCAGCTCCCTGAATCCTTTGTATGTCCCTTTCTTCAAGAGTCCATGTCCCACTAGCATACAGGAATGTGGGGACAGCCACAGTTTTGTAAAATTTCATTCGGGTATCCTTCCGTGTTTTATTTTTTAAGTACGTAAGATCGTTCCACAGATGTGTCTAAATTTTATTAGGTTACTACCCCAGTCAATGACAAAGTAGTTTAAAGAACTAAATTAAATTGTTTAAAAGCTTCGAATTAGGATAATTATTCAGGTTCCATTGTACAAAATAATATTAATTTACAAAATGTTATATTTGTCTAGAACAAAGCGTTTCAGTCTGAGCTAGTACAAAAACATTAGAATAAGTATAACATAAAGTATACACTTTTACTACAGCGATACAGAATCAAGAAACCAATTATCTAAAATATAAGATAACTAACCTGAACTTACCTAGGTTACAGAAGAACACCAAAGACACTTTTGCTACACACGCGCGCGCGTTCATCTGGTCTGATTATGGAGTACTTTGCTTATTTTTCTAGATAGTACGAGCCTAAAACGTAAATTGTTTTCTTTAATTAATTGTGCTAATAATTGGTATGTAGTCCGTTCACTTTGAGTGAATTTTGTTTCCTGACTCTATATGAAGTAATAGAGTCGTTATTTTTTATAATTATCATATTGAAATGTTACTTTAGCATAAAAAACACCTAACGATTTCTAGCTTAACCCGAATGTAGCTACTTAAATTGATTCTAACGCTCGTTTCCAAATTTAAACATACAAACTACTAACGCTTAAAAAGAGGTAATAATCTCAATTGATATTCGATCTTATAGTAACTTATCGCGTCTCATTATTCAGAAGCTGTGCTTTTACCTGATGTAAACGGTGTGAATGGAAAAATAATTAAATTTCAGTCCTTTTGAAACTACAATAAAATAACCTAGCGTAGAAGGTCTAAAATGATGCTGCCCTGAAGTATGAACATTACACAACTGAGCCGAGCGAGACTACATGACGATTGCTATTTTTTTACTTTTGTAAGAAAGTAAATAAGTACCACATGTTAGGTAGGTGGAGGAATAAGCGACGCTCATATGGCAGGCATTTAAATGTGATGTCTGCATAAGAATATACAAGTTCTGCTCGTACAATGAAGGGATTTAAACGGAGGCGCGCGCACGAGCGTGTGTTTAGTATTCAGGAGAATAAGAATACGTAAGTATTGCAGAGCCCTATGCAAAGAAGGGTGCAGGTACATTTTAATTAGGACGTTTGTACCTGAATGTCAAGGAAAACAATACTGTGAAATGACAGCTTAAGAATTAGATCAGTCGTATCTATTAAGATACTTTTTATCCGGTACAGATCAGAGTATGAAACAGATGACTTTATTTTTACCAGTCATTATCAAATTTAAGTGCCTAGGGCAACAATTAGCTTCATTTGTAAAACCCAAGTGAGCTAGAAAATAAAATTCAGGTTTTTTTGTAACAGTAATATTAAAATGAACGTCTGAAAAACTTTTCATCACAAACATAAAGTTTTGGGTTACGCCTATATTTCCTTAGCAAAATTACAATCGCACTGAAAATTGTATAACCTTAACTTATACGTCTTTCTTGTTTTTACTGGAGATTAAAAGCCTAATACAGCTTATACTTAAATATCTGTCATGTAGCAATAAGGTTACACAACGTTTTTTATTATTACATGAAAATAGTTCAACGGATGGTTTTGTTCCGATGTGATAAGGTTACAATGAAGAAGCGCTCCCTCGCGACTAAACAAACTTACAGTACGTTCTCTAGTTTGCAATTTCTAAGTTGGCTTGACTCCAGCAAAATAAAGAGCAAAAGAAATGAACGTGTCCTTTATAAGGAAGTTTACGGAATACGTCCGCTTACCCTGTTTCTGGAACTGTTAGGTCATAAATCCTCAGCCTATAAAACTTTGTTTGTTGATTTTCATGCTGTTTTTGCTCACATATACACGGGCAACATGTCCAGCCCACTTAAGCCTTATTGATTTTTATAAACTGGGTTGTCGGTAGTTCTTTATAAGCTATTTCATATTGTTTACAGTTCGTAGTCTCCATCGCAGGTGTTCTCACACATAATTTACAAAACCCTTATCAAAACCTTCCTTTCAAACACGTTTTTACTTGTTTCACACGCTTCTCTAACATTGTCCATATCCCTGAGGCGTAAGCCAAATGGGTCTTACCAGTCTATACGACAACAAGATTTGTTTTAGCAGATAAAAGTTTACTTTTAATGTGGTTTAAAATGCCACAGTTACCTCCATTAGCTTCTATAAGACTCGATCTAATTTACTCCGATATAGCGTATCATTACCTCTGAGTATTCCAACCGGCAGAAATTGTCTTCACTCTCGAGAAGCAGTTTCTGATGTTAGGCTGTTATCACAAGGGGCATATTTTTGCCAGCTTTCCCTGCCGCCTTGTACTTCTGTTAGACTGTGGTTTATACTGAGCTCCATTTTCTTAGAAGCTTCTGATGTGGACATGAAAAATTCCTAAGTGACTATCCTACTGTTTCAAAAATATCTTAATTATCGTCATAACTTAATATCTGTTCCTCGAATTTTATCTGCCCCTCGTTGAGAGTTTTACCTCGTTCTTCCACTGCCGTTTCTTCAATAAATTGTCTAGTGCAGTATTATACAAAAGGCATGCCACAGCGTCCCCTTGGTGAAGTCCATATATACATATACAGTATATGTGTGCGTGTTAAGAAGACGCTCCTGAAGAAAACATCAGAGAGAAAACTATCGAAATATCGATGGCAAAAGAAACAACAGCAGTCACATACGGAACGACACAAACAAAAACACTAACCCACACAAGACACTAACACCACACAAATTATTCCTATTAGTTGTTACATGTGTCGCATAGTGAACGCATATGTTTACGAGGAAAAATTGTTGAATTAGGTATGATTTGGTTGAGAGCGTGTATCAAAAGTTTTCTCTTATGTCACCGTATTTCCGCAATATTAAAGATCATTACGTTACACTGTTACCTGATGAACTGCAAATAGCGCTAACACACGCACACACACACACACATTTAATGTTATTAAACTGCTTATATATTGATCGATATAATATCTAACTTCTACGACCAAATAATATCAGTAATCCTAACCGTGAAAACTAGTCAAACGGAACGGGAATAGTTGTAGTTATTTAGACAGTTGCATAACACGTTTTATGTATTTCATTACGTCACTGACTTGATCTTTGTGAAAGTCAATGATTAATGATTTAGTTTTTGTTAGGGCCTAGCAGTTGTATATGGAGCAGAGCCCTCTATCAACGCTGAGAATAAACGACAACGTTCCCAGAAGTGCTATGACGTTCAGAGCTGAAGATGCATAGTGAAGATATAGGGAAACATTTACGTAATTGGTAAGGAAGAGGAATACCAAAAATTGGGCGAGAAAATATCAGTATTATATGAATTGTGGATAGCAGTTACAATATCTGGCATTGACATTATAAACTGAAATTGAGAATGAATGATGTTTTGCCAATACACACAAGGCTAAATATCTGCTAAATCCTTTGGAGACGTTATCGTTTTATGTAGTTGACGTCGCCAGTATGCAGTGCTGCGTTTTAATTAAACCTGATGGACTTGTTAGCAACACAGAAGCTTAGAGTGCCGTCTGCTTACACTGCAGTGTAGTACCGCTATTATTAAAATTTTAATTTACACTTAACCTTAGTAAGAGTACGCGCTCTAAAAGGCGTGAAACTGTCGGTGTGACAGGAAATGTGGCAGCCACGCCGATAGCACTTCCTCATGTAAAGTGTAACTAATTGATATCTAAAGTAATGTGCATTCACAGGAGCAAACGGACTGAGTTATATCATCTTGGTGGTTTGTTTTCCAGCATCAAAACCGTTTCTGTTCAATTTTCAGTAAGGAAATCCTATAACAATTCAAGAGGTTAAAAGGTACTTCTAACACAACGGTCTTTGCCACCAGTTTTCACCCCACTAAAATCATATAGCCTTGTTAAACACTATATTTGTCTTTTCAAAAAATGAATTAATTTTTAATTTTTTAATGACCGTCAATCAAGGAATTTCAACGATGGAGGGTTTGCGAGGATCGGTCAAAAAAGTATGACACAAATTT
Source organism: Magicicada septendecula (assembly GCA_034769895.1). Lineage (NCBI taxonomy): Eukaryota > Metazoa > Arthropoda > Insecta > Hemiptera > Cicadidae > Magicicada > Magicicada septendecula. The sequence goes on from CM068375.1 coordinate 121,659,439, forward strand.
TAAATTATTTGTGTCGCACTTTCGACAATATTTATTGTCATCATCAGAGCAATTGTTGCTGAGTTCCTGTGACACAGCTGTGTGTTTGGCGTCGTAACGACTCAGCACTCCTGACCTGATGATGACAATAAATATTATCGAAACGTCGACACAAATAATTTAAAATGTGTGTTACACTTTTTTGGCCGATCTTCGCAAACCCTTCATCGTTAAAATTCATTTTTCAAAAATGTTCTCAAGTAAAGCAAGCATTTTCTCTCTTTATTTCATTAATCATATTTTCGATAAAAAATGCATTTTCGTTGAGCAACGTTACACCATTTTCAGGTCTCAGATTCAAAGGATCTATTCCATCTACTTTATTTCCTTTTTTATTTCTAATTGTCTTACACGGCCTACAATCAAGAAATGTCTACAGCCTACATGTAAATTGTTATATAACATTACACTAACTCTAATACTTTTATACGATGAGTAAATGTTGCATGACAAAACCTATTTCCGGGCTATCTCTATCGTCGCATTTTCTTCACTATTAACGTTTCGACTCAAAGTATCTATGATGGCCCTCAGAGCCTATAACCATTAAAGTAACAAAATATTATCAATTTAACAATAATTATCACTAAGACGTTACCATTAAACCGTATAAATTAAAGACGCAAAAATTAAAAATAACATGTATAAGCATTCAGTATAAAATAACATATAAAAACTTTCTCACTAGACAACGGCGGTTGAAGCACAAGCCTTTCAACGAGATCCTTCGATGGCTACTCTCAAGGTAAGAACGTTTTTAGTATATACAGTATTACCTTATGCTATATAAGTGTTAGTTTTAATTTCTGTATGATTGAGGGGTTAATGGTAAGAGTTTTAGTGGTAATTGTTGTTATTTTGTCAATATTTTGTTTTTATAATTCTTATTTCGAATACTTTTATATTTACAGCTTCCGAGGACAACCGTAGATCCTTGGGTCGAAACGTTAATGCTGCAAAATTACTACAACGAAGGTAGACCACTATGATATTTTAATTAATTTTTCACACACGCTCGCGCTCGCGCGCGCGCGCGCGCCCACACACGGTATTCATATATAGAATTAAATATGTTAATACTACAGAGCAGACGAAACAAACAGGCCACTGATTTCATATGGCGTGTTAGTGCCTCCCTTATATAGCAGTTACAGGATCACATAATTTAAGTCAACAGGCTGTTATGAGATCAACAGCTAAGCTTGGCACAGAATGACACCAATACAACAGCGTGTTCCCCTGTGTGTGTGTATTATTTGTGTGACTCTGGGTTCGTGCCAAAGTCACATTATTTATTTTCAGAAACATATGCGTCTAATGAGATTTTTTAAATTGTAAATTGAGGGTAATTATCATGGTCCGGTGTTAAATATATCGATTTAGTCACCTGAACATGATAACTAAAATTGCGGGTAGGTTAATCCCAAAAGTTAATGTTAATATCAGTGAATTTGAGAGGGTAGATACGCTTAGGTATCTTGGGTCCCTCTTGACGTCAGTAAATCAGATGGCAATGGAAATTCAAGACAAACTAGCCATGGGAAATAATTATATTTTTGTTTGCTGCCTATCCTAAAGTCCAAAAACATTTCTAGAACCTTCAAGTCCAGATTTATAAAAACCGTATTGCGGCCATTAGTATTGTATGCTTCAGAAGCCTGGACCATGACATCAGCCCAAGAAGATACGATCATTCATCATATATATGTAGGTGTACTAGATGGTGGAATGCTGGATTTCTGTAAACTATGAAATACAATAATTATGCAATTATAAAATATATTAAATTATCAAGGTTGAGGTGAGCGAAGCTCATTTGATAAGGATGACAGAGGATAGAATGGAATACAGGAGAAAGTCAGTCTTGACAATTCAGCTGGGTGGAAGAAGAAAGGCAGACAAGCCAAAGCTGCTATGAGCTATAGCTGATGTGAGCAAAGATGTCAAAGTATTTAGACTGAGGTACTGGAGGGCTCGTCAGATCGCGAACGTTAGAAAAGGCTTCTGAAGGAGATCCAGACTCAGCAATGCGTTATGGCACCAAGGACGACGATAATGAAGAAGAATTGGTACAATAAGAGAGTGACCAGTAGTTCTCCTACTTCATTTAATATTTATATTAACGAGGTGTATTTATATTACCGAGGTATTTTGGGAGGTTGGATGGACTACACAGTATACACCTTGATACTGTGTTGCCACAGATTGTCTTAATAAATATTTTGATGTCTGAAAATGTTTGATCAGATTCAAAACAACGCGGATAAGCTGAACCTGGAAATATGTAAGTCTTTAAATTATCTATTGACAATATAGTATTACGATATCGACCAATATCACAATATTATATAATTGCTGCAAGAAACTTTGAGTTACGTATTTTGAAAATTATATTAAAATAGACTGAGAGAGTCAACATCATCATTGTACAATTTCGTTTGGTTTCCCGTGCGTTAAGTCTGTGGATCATTGTTGGATGTATTCTTGAACCAGATGTGCACGCAATCTTCAGTCAGTCTTCGGTCAATTTTCGCTGCTCCTTAGTTCCCCTTCTTGGCCATCCATAAATTACAAGAAACCAAAACAAAGCATAGATTACTTTTCGGCCTAAAAATCTTGGAAGATTATGATTATCACCTTCTGGGCATTTACATACACGTATTTCTAATTCAAGAGAAACTCTCATTCCACTTACATCGAATTACTAAGCCAATCGTTTTCATCTGGTATTTAGTTTGTTAACTTGCAACGTTAAATTAAAAAATTCTAAAAAACACGAAATTGATTAAGTATTTAAGCTTAAAATAAGTAACAGGCCTCAAAGGCCTCATTAAGAGACTTATGTCCAACAATCAACGATTTAAGATGAGAGATAATAGTTAAAAGTGGAAAACGCCAACAACAATAGAAATAGTTTCATAACGTTATCTTGATAATGATCATTGTGATCTAGCTAATGTTTTTAAATTTATTTTTTAGAATTCTATTTTATTTCTCATGTTCCATAATGTGCACATTATTCTTTAGCAATTAGTATGAACTATTAGCACTTCTCTACGTTTTCTTATCCAAAATTCTAATAAATCCACAACCCATTTTTACTATTATCCTGTGTCGTTTTAGTTTAAATTTTAAAGTTTTTATTACGTAACCTTACAAAAAAATTTAGAAAACTCGCTCGTTTCCTTTACGTTCGTCTATGAGTAGCAATGTGTTGCTTACACTTTTGTTCCCCACAACACTCTACAGAAATATATTCACGCTAGAAAGTAGGTCTCTTTTGTCTGTATTGCTAAATCTTACATTGTGACAGTCACGAATTTATTTGTTACATAACTTCATAATGAATTACAGTATCTAGAAAGTTCCCTAAATACTGTAGGCCTACGGGTATCAAGTACGGGTGTTGCTGGCAGTTTTTTCCCGACGGCAATGTTTAGAAAAACGCACATCATACGTGCTCATGAAATAAATTTCGTTTGTGTTTCACGTTGCTATAGCATGATTATTTTGTTATAAATTGACTGATGTCTTACAGTACGCTTCCTGAAACACATGTGCAATGAGGAAATTCTTAGATTTATTAAACAACTCTTAAAATTTAAGTTTAAACGGCTCGAGGGCTCTATGAAAGTTAAAAGCCGTATGAAAGGGTTCTATGAGGAGTTTATGAGTGTGAAAGTTAAAGTCCTGTTTGCTAAAATATGTTGGGTTATTTAAAACGCTTTTACTAATAAGTTCTACTGTTAACGCTACACTATTCACTGTATAACTGAAAAAAAGCTATATTCAGTTATAATAACTGCATGATAGATTTGAGTTTTAAGCTAATGGTGACAACATGTATCCTATTACCCAGACACAGCATATGTAAAAATAAAAAAATATCTCAACATCTGAAACTTTGACACAATAAACTTTAAGGTAGTAGTACTTTATCAATATTTTAAGCTTAAATACTTAAACAATTTCGTGTTTTTTAGAATTTTTTAATTTAACGTTGCAAGTTAACAAATTAAATACCAGATGAAAAGGATTGGCTTAGTAATTCGATGTAGGTGGAATAAGAGTTTCTCTTGAATTAGAAATACGTGTATGTAAAGGCCCAGAAGGTGATAATCATAATCTTCCAAGATTTTTAGGCCGAAAAGTAATCTATGCTTTGTTTTGGTTTCTTGTAATTTATGGATGGCCAAGAAAGGGAACTAGGGAGCAGCGAAAATTGACCGAAGACTGACTGAAGATTGCGTGCACATCTGGTTCAAGAATATATCCAACAATGATCCACAGACTTAACGTACGGGAAACCAAACGAAATTGTACAATGATGATGCTGACTCTCTCAGTCTATTTTAATATATAGACTGAGTTTCTTGCAGCAATTATATAATATTGTGATATTGTTCAATGTGGTTTCTTCTGCAAGTAGACTATTGCGTTTTGATTGTTTCAATACCTTACAAACATTTTACTGAAAAAAATCAGCATCATCAGAGAGAGGCTTGTAAGTAAATCAAAAACAATCGAAATAATTCTATGTTAATATAGAAACTAACGAATAATCACAATAGTCTACTTGCAGAAGAAACCATATTGAACAATATCACAATATAATTTAATATAATTATATTGACTGACAGCATACAATGGGTATTTCTGGTAATTCTTCACGTTGTTACATTAATAATGGACTTTCATCACAATTGTCAGTTTCTTTTCGGTTTTTCCCCAAAGGGTTTTTGTACTGTGGGTATTAAAACAGTTGCAACAATTTTAAATATCTGACAAATGTACCAGTATTGTTTACTTCCAGAAATTTTTAATATCAACTGCTTTCTTCTAGCATACTTGTGCTAACTTATACGTTTGAGGACCTTATTAATCAACCTTATTATTTCAATTTTATTTAATTTTACATAATGATAAATGAATATATAGGTTATTCATTGAAGTTGTCTAAAAACGTTCTGTGACACCATGTATTTTGCTGTATTCGGTAATTAAAGGTAAGAAAACTAAGTTTTTTAAAAATGTTTTTATGTATAATTTTTCTTTGTAGATTTATTTTTCTGTAATGTCGAACTAAAAAGGATCAAAGTAGGAATGTAGACACCAGAAATTACAATTTTTAGAATGCAAACGAAGAGCTCTGATAAGGAATGAAGCCAACTTAAAACTTATACATAGTTTTTATATGCTGCAATCAACAGAATTATGGAGTAAAAAGAAAAGGTGAGGAAATATATGAATCGAAGGGCACGAAATAATTCATAGAAAAATCTTTAACTGTAAAACTGGAAAAGAGAGATATAGATCCGATCAAGCAATCGCTGGCCGTAAATACATTGTAATGTCTGAAGACAGACTTAATATGGAAAAAGAAAATAATGGTGGTGGTGATGATGTTGGTGATGATGATGACAACAACTTTTGAACGACACGGTACCAACGACCAACGCAAATTTCGATGAACCAAAGCAGTTCAGAACAAAGTTTAACGAATGTTGGTGCAGTAAACCCCTTACGTACGGTACAGCCTCAGTAATTAATGGAACGACACTAAGCCCATTCGTTAGGCGCGCAGAAATTCGTTATTGTGTGACATATTTAATCTCGTTTGGATTAGTTAAGCGTCTCTTAAATGATATATGTATAGCGGAAACGGCATTCTCTCTCTCTCTCTCTCTCTCTCTCTCTCTCTCTCTCTCTCTCTCTCTCTCTCTCTTTCTCTCTTCCGTTCTCATTTTCTATTATCTGTTTATTTGTCAACTCTCGGCTTTTGCCTTCCTACCTGCTGCAAACTTAAATATGAGCGTGCTGTATTTACACTCTATTTCTGCGAAAGACTGCAGACCACAGACAAACTAACGATGGAGGTTTTCCGTCACACCAAGCTTAAGAATATTTAGCCTGTTAAAGTAAATATTTTTATCTGAAATGTTCAGTCATATGAGACAATAGATAAAAATCTAGTATATGAATGTACTATGTGTTCTTTAATTAATAAATGAGCATATTACAAAAAATAAAAGTATATAATTTACTATAGAATAAATAAAAGTTTAATTTGCAAAAATTACTTGCAAAAGACTTGTAAAAATGTACTGAAGAAAGTCCACTTGTTTACATTTTTACTGCCAGGGGGAACACAGGAAGAAACCTGCATAATAAAAATTGGAAGGAGAGAGTGATGAAATTTAATAATTACAAATTTATTACTATTGACTCGGATTCCAAATTTTTATATAGGTTTAAAGCAGGGGTGTATTTTAAGCCCCCTGCTATTCAACCTGGTATTGGATGATGTCAAAAAATGTAAAAAAGTATGAGTAAATATAGAATAGGATACTGGAACATGAAGATAATAACAATAACAGAATTATGCTACGCAGACGATTTAATAATTATAGGAGAAACAGAAAAACAGTTACAAATAACATAAAGGTATTTAATGAAGAACTTAGAAAGGAAAACATGAAGATTAATATACAGAAGACTAAAACTATGGTAATAGGAAATTCAGAAGAGAAACACAGTATAATGATGGAAAATATTTAGAACAAGTAAAAAGTTAGAAATATCTGGGAGTAGTGATTAACAGCAAAGGGAATTTAGAGAAAGAAATAAATGAAAGAGTAGCGAAAACAGGAAGATTATTCAATAGTATTTAATCAAGTTTCCTGGATTAAAAAGAAATACCCACTAGGATAAAAACAGAAATAGTCAGAAAAATAATGAAGCCAGTATTAACTTACGGAAACGAAACATGGACAACAAATGAGAAAATAAAAAGCAAGTTAACTAGTAATGAAATGAGGTTTCTTCGAAAAATAGAAGGGAAGACAAAAAAAGATAGAATTCGAAATGAAATATTTAGGAAAATATTTAGGAAATATATTGTTCCTGTAGCAATAACAGTAGAACCAGCACAACTTAGATGGCTGGGACATGTAATGAGGATGGGAGAGGAAAGACTGGTAAAGCAAGTGTTTGAATCCAGAGAAACAGGTAAAAGAAAAAGACGACGACCGAGAAAGCTCTGGAAGGATGAAGCCCGCACAGCTGCAGAAAGAAGAGGAGTAAAATGGGAGAAAATAAAGGAGCTCGCAGGAGATAGAAAGAAATGGGGGGATATGTGGAAAAAGACGACCTCAGAGGACTCAACTCCAACATAGCTTTACACCGAAAGGTAGAAAAGCTAAGGATTAAGTAAGTAAGTAAGTACAAATGTTTATTGGTAAAAAATGACAAACTTTTACCTGATAGCCTAAACCAGTTTTCTCTCCGTTGGAGCTTCGTCAGAGGCTACCTCTGGGGGTGCTGTCCGTCTTGTTTTTGGTGACAGCACCAAACTGGTTTAGGCTATCAGGTAAAAGTTTATTATATTTTTATCAATAAAAAAAATTAGTGATTCTAGTCAGTAGTGATATATTTATAATTAATTAATCAACGGACACTTCACAGACAACAAAATCCAGAAATTTATACATTGGTTGTCTTCGTATTATTGTGTGACTTTGAGCAGGACAGTTACGTGAACAGAGCGCGATCATAGCAACACAGGATTGCGGTCAGAGTACTATTACAAACATACCAGTAAACCCGTGCGAAACTTTCGCACATTGAACCTACCCCCCCCCCCCCTAAATATGATTTAGTCTTTTGTTGGGTTGTTGAAATTAAATACTCAGCGAAGTGTATACACAAAATAGCAAAGAGAGTTTATTAATGTGAACGTATTTACAATTTTACAATACCTCTTTGTATGCAATATTTGATATCAGAATGCAATCGTCTTGAATTTTTTGTAATGTGAACGTATTTACAATTTACAATACCTCTTTGTATACAATATTTGATGTCAGAATGCAATCATCTTGAATTTTTTCTTTGTCATTTTCGGCAATTGTTACAAAAATATTGTTAGATTTAGTGACTCTTGAAAAGGTTACATAGAGTTGTCCATGAGTAAATACAGCATTTGGCAAGTATAATCCAGCTCTTCGAAGCATTTGTCCCTGAGACTTATTGATAGTCATTGCAAAGGTAACTTTCAGTGGAAACTGTCTTCTGGTCATTTGGAATGTTGGGTCGGATGGTGTGAGGTTAATTCGTGATATGGCAACAGTTTTAACTTAAATTTTAAACCAACAATGTGTTTTAACGTAAACTGAGTATGCTATGTCAGAAGTCGGTAAAAAATCCTATCCACTGATACTTTATTCATCGCTGTAGGCTTTGTATTAGTTGAGGAAAAGGGATGTTGACAACAGAAATAATATATATGATAAGAAGATTCTTTCTCTGATAGTGAAAGACGCAGATATAACCGATTACAAAGATGACGTTTGAACATAATGGAACCATTCACCGTTCACCTTTTCCAAATGCCTTTTGGTACACGTAGTGTACATCAAAACAAAATCAAAGTAAAGGGCAAATAACTGTAATGAGACCAAATTTTGAAACTTGAGGGTAAATCAACTCAGCGGGTATCCGAAGCATCAGTTACAAACTCTCATGTATGCTCGCTATCTTTACCAGCCAATTCTAATCTCCTTTATATTTCGTCGGCACTCTTAAGTTTTGTATACCTTTTTTAGATCGGTTTGTACCTAATCCTTTCATCTCGGTTTTGGTCTCCATTTGGGTGTATTCCTCAACCATCTCCAAACCGTTACCTTTGTTATTGCTGCCTTTAAGTACCGTTTTGTACACATGCCAAAACCATGTTGACCTCAGTGATGGTAAGAAAAATGTCGGATTGAGATACTCTTTATAGTATTAGTTGTAAATACGTAACTGAACTGGACTGAGGAACCTGTTGACACATACACGTTAGTTCACATTGTAATTAGGCCTACTATTGCCTGTCTTAATCCACTGATGAAAACAACCACCATTACGAACACAGTAACAAAGTCTGTAATAACACAGGTAGATCATGTGTAGCTTAAAACAATGTATATAGCACGTGTGGAGAATTACAAAAGTACGAGAAACTATAGTTATGCAAAGACAAGGTAAACACAAACACGACCAAAGTAAACATCTATAATATTGTGTTCAGGAGAATAATAATATTATCATAACACTCTGACCTATATTGCTGTGTATATTTCAGATAAAAGCTAGTTCTGCTAAAAAATATGTACACAAAAACACAACATCATACAGATCGTAATTGAAATTTAAATTCAATTGGAAGGTCAACAAGAGACAACCGACTTAATACCAGATAAACGAAAACAAAACCAAGATACGTGACACGTGATTTATTGAAAACAAAATACTGTTAGTTAAATAAAATATTAGAGTAATAACCATTTGTATATGTTAAGAGTTAATAAAGTACCAAAATCATTTATTTAGAATGCATTTTCGTCCACGACATATTGCATCCAGCAGATATTACAAAATATTTTGGAAACGACATGTTTTGTATTTTCATTTTCTTTTATGAAACCACGATCATATTTAACAGTAACTGACCTAACTATTTTAACCTTTCTCTAAGTTTCTAACGAACTTTAATGTGAACTTATAAGCAAACAAAGCAGAAACATCATTTGAAAATATGTTTTTCCTCATGTAAAAAATGTCAAACATTTATTTGTAATCTAGATTTTGAATAGTGCTAAATTAGTATAGCAATACAGTAGCAGTTTTATTTTATGTAAAATATGAAATATGTTGACAGAAAGAAGTGAAGTCCCTTATGGAACAAACGAGAAGCAACACATTTATCTTAGCGAGTATGGAATCCCTAAATTGGTATGTCCCAGCAAAACAAAGGACAACTAATGTTTTGTTTATTTTCTTCAAGACCACTTTGGTATTACTGTCTGTGAAGCCACCCTCTGGGACTGTTGTAAGGTCATAGACCCTTTGCGAAAAAACGTTTGTTTTAGGTTTGTAACTATGTAAGCCACTCACTTCATATAATGTATAAAATTATGTAAATTATATACACATAAATTGCTGGTTGCGTTAACTAAAGTGAGCTAAAGCATGTTTTGGTTTCATTTCTCCCACGGTAAATTATATTGTTACAGTTAATGGTGAAAAGTTTTAGGATAATTTTCCTTACACTTCATAAATCGTAAGGCCTTACCTTTATTTAAGGGTTATCTTAGCCTACGTCTTACGATGTGTGATGTGTTACTCATTGCCTATAATACAGAGATAATTAGACTATAATCTTACGAATTCGTCACGTATTGTGCAGAAATAGTCACAATGTGCAGGACAAAATACACAAGATAAGGCAGATTAACGTTAAATAAATAAAGCATACCAATAAATTACCATACAGAGATAGGTGGGAAAATCAAAAGCTTTTTTTCAGAGTATTGAAATCTTTTAGAAAAGAAAAAACTGAGAATGATATATGTATATATAATGCTAATGGGAAAATACTGATAGAAAGAAACGATATAATGAATAGATGGAAAGAATACTTTCAAGGATTACTAGGTGGTAAGGGAATCAACAAAGATGATCATAAACATAAAGTCAATATTAATGAAGAAGACGATAGAGAGGATGGTGAAGTTGCAGAAGAAAAAATAACGATGCATGAATTAGAAGTAGTGATTAAAGGACTTAAAAGTGGGAGATCACCTGGAACAGATAAAATTACAGCAGAAATGATAAAGAATATGGGGAAAAAGGGGAAAGAAATACTTTTATAAATTATCAATAAAGCGTGGACAAGTGTAGACATACCAAGAGAATGGGAAGAAGCATTGATAGTTCCTATTTTTAAGAAAGGTAACGCAAGAGATTGTAATAATTATAGGGGTATCAATCTGTTAAATACAATTGTTAAGGTTTATGAGCAGATAATTAATAATAAATTGATCCCAATTTTAGAAAATAGTTTGGAGGAATCGCAGAGTGGCTTTAGATCAGGGAGAAGTGTGCAGGATGAAATTTTTATTCTGCAACAGATAGCTGAGAAGTCGATACAACAAGATAAATTGGAATGTTTGGCTTTTATTGATTTTGAGAAGGCTTTCGATAGTGTCCCTAGAGAAAAAATATGGGAAAGTTTAAAAAATAGAGGAATAAGGAGGAAAATAATTAAGGTAGTACAGAGGTTATACAAAAATAGTGTTAATTATGTAATTGGTAAAAATATGAGGTCGTCAGAATTTATAACAAACTATGGATTAAAACAAGGAGGTGGACTGAGTCCGACATTATTCAACTTGTATATGGACGACATTATTAAGAAGTGTTCACTGAAGGTTAAGAAAATGCATGTTGGATACAGGAACTTGCCAAGTATAGAAGTAGCAGAAGGGGCTTTTGCGTATGATGTAGTGCTAATGGCTACAAGTGAAAGGGCGTTACAGGGTAATTTGAATATATGGAATGAAGTTTTCCAGGAAAAAGGGATGAAAATAAATAAGACCAAAACAAAGGTAATGGTAATGGGGGAGAAAATAATAAATACAGAGATTGGAGGTGTGAAGATAGAACAAGTCAAACAATTCAAATATCTAGGGGTTATAATAAACAGTAATGGGAAACAAGAAGCCGCATTAAATGAAAGAATTGAAAAGGCAATAAAAGTATACTATGCATTAAACAATAGATTTATAAATAAGAAGGAGATATCAAGAAAAACGAAAATGAGTGTGTATAAACAGTATATAGACCGGTTTTAACATACGGCTGTGAGACGTGGGTGCTATCCAAAAGCCAAAAAAGTAAAATCCAGGCGGCAGAAATGAAATATCTTAGGAGAGTAGTAGGAGTAACAAGGAAGAACAGAGTTAGGAATACACAAATAAGAGAGGATCTGGAAGAGATATCGATTCTGGATTTTATTGAACAGAGACAACTATGCTGGTGGGGACACATGCAGAGAATGGATAGTGACAGAATGGTAAAACAGGTTTGGGAGGCAAAATCAGGGGGGAGAAAGAAGAGAGGAAGACCGCGACTGACTTGGGATGGAATGATGGGAAACATTTTGAGAGAAAGAGGCTTGGGCTGGAGGGAAGCGAAGACATTGTCAATAGATAGAGTAAGATGGAAAAAATTTGTATATAGAGTGTAGTTGATGTACTTATCATATATTGATGTAACCCGACACCAATATGGTATAAGGGTATTTTGATAATAAATAAATAAAAAAAATACCAATACATACAGTACATGCAAATCGCCATATGGTAATAATTGGTTCCTTTAAAATGAGGCTTATTTACAGCAAAGACCAGCTCTAATTTTGTCATTTGACTCTTGTTACTTCCCATTGGGTTCAAAGTAATGCCACAAAAATTCGTCCCTCCCCCTTCTCTTCTATACTGATCAACTTAGTGATCCCAAGGTGCAAATTATCTGTTCAGTCCCATTTTAATGTCTTAACTAATATTTCCTACTTCAGTTCTCCTTAATACGAGTTGCTCTAAATTGATACGTTGCTTTGACGTTTCTCACATTCCTTTCCACGGTTCTGACGGTGGCGGAGCTTATCCTTAGTACATTCACTACTTGTTACCAACCATGTTCATACACCAGGAAACTAAATTAAATTCCAAAATTAAAAACTATCCCCTCGTTAGAAAATGCAAATCAGATATTAAACTATATTTATGTTACTAATATTTTTTGATTATAAAGATATTCTTTGATATACCATTTGTCATTAGATCCCTTCCAATTAAATCCACTGTCCAAACCAAAGGAGTTTCATCTATTGATTCTAAAGCTTTATTTCTAGGAATTATAAAATTTATGTTAGCAAATTCATAAAATTACATGACGCTGTCGGGAATATCTTGATATCCGATTCTTGTAGGAATTTAGGCTTTCAAAGACTACTGTTTCAATTTACCGCTATGGAAAAATAAAAGTATGTCTGAAAAAATGGAAAAATCACATAGAATGGATAATACGGTGAAGAGATAAGCTATGATAATTCAGCAAAAAAGGGAGGACTGATTTAAACGGAATAAATTGACAACTGTTTGGAAAGAATAAGGGCAGAAGACTATCACTAAAAGTAAAATTTCTTGGAAGGAGAGTCTCTGGAGAGCAAAGAAAGGCCTAACTATTAGGCACGTTGCTGCCTAATACTTGTAACGGACAAGTTTGAAAACTGTAAATGATGCGGCATAACATTTGAGTAAAGCAGCCGCGGCCAATGACCTGCCAATGTCACCGTATATATGAGTTCACTGTTCTAATTAAACTTGAGCATTCGTTAGCAGCAGCAGCGCAGTCCTGAAGCTCTCAGAGTGTCATCTGTGCATTTTGCAGTATACTGTCGGTATTGTAATATTAATTTAACATAAACTGAAGAAAGCAGAAAACGGCGCTTGTATAACATTGCAGTGTGCTTATACTTAAAAAAAATATATAACAAATTCATACATACATTCATATATAGATCATCACACTGACATGCATGCATACATACATACATACATATATACATACACACACACACACACACACACACAGTTTCGCAATGCGACGAAAAATATCGGCAATCACAGGAACCATTATCAAAGGAATCGATTGGCGACGACTTTATTTTGGCAACCACTGGGGATACCATTAGTGGACCTGAAAATATCGCGAACATGGATAAGTTTAAAATACCAGTATTGGTCAAAGATAACAAAATACCCTTCAACAAAAAGAAATCGAAATTCGTGCTCATTTCCATAATGAAGAAAACAGAGAGAATTTAAAAAACAATGTACCTTTAGGGCGCTGGAATAAAAATAAGTAACAGGTATAAAATATGTATACATACTCATCGCCAATACATTTAAATTAAAAGAACACGTAACGTGTTGAGTATAAAGATGTGTCAAATTAATCCATTTACTATATAAATCAGCCACACTACAATGGGGAATTACAGCTAAGGCACTTGACACAATTTACAGAGATACAATTAATTTTACCTTCACCTTGTACACACAGTGGTTCCATTTTCGATTCACAATTGCAACGGCTGTGCTGCGGTCGTCGAATCGATTCAAGGTCACCACCCTTATCGCAGGGGACAACTACGTAATACACTGAACTCGTCTGGCATACCTGGGTTTGGGAAATAACAAAGGCACACTTACACAACTCGCGCGCACACGCATATACAATTATCTCTCCACTGTGCGGCTCACTACCTCACGTGGTTCCTAGGTACCTTATTTCTCTCTTGCGGTGTAAGCAAGTTATACCACGGTCGGGAAGCGCAGCAAGGCTCAGGCCTAATGTTTGAAGGGATAACAAGAAAAAAATAATTTTATATCTCCTGCTGTATGCAGGAGAGATAGCGCCCCTATTGATCAACGCTTTGATAAACATAAACAACAAAATAGAGTACACCAAGATTATTTATCAGTATGAAAGAAAAGTTGATAAGTATTAAAAATGCAAAATCTTTCCTCACAACTTTAAGCAAAAGCACTCACTGGTTTAACTCCAACACATTAAAGGCAGAGGAAGTAGCGTAAGTGTACCAGATAACAAAAGAAAGAGTAAAACGAAACCAGCTTGACTGCAAAGCTGAGCCCACAAGTTCCACATCCGTCCATTCTAAACACAATAAGGGAAACTATAGAGGACAAAAATGGCTAAATCCAAATATTCACTGACGGCAATAAGACTGAACAAGCAGAAGGTGCAGGCGTTGATATATTTATTGGAAATGAACTAAAATAATAATAATGATAATAATAATACTCAAACTTGTACTAATAACACGTACTCAAATATCCAGGCCGAAAAACATACCCTTTTGAAGGCATTAGAAGAGATTTGTAGAGACTCAAAACATAAAAGAAATAAATCCACGTAAATCAAGAATATAGATGACAGCAACATAACTATAGACTCCAATAAGAATCCCAGCAAACATAAGGATTTTATAGAAGAAACTAGTCGATTTACCCAGCGTTGCTCGGGTTCATAATTTATTCACAGGCTGATACATTTCTTTTTCAAAAATTATCACTAACTTTCAGCGACAAAAAATAAACCTCTTTTCCATGCTATTTTAAATTTAAATCTTTCAAACGTAGCTTGAATACTGCAATAGTTATTACAATAGTTTGTTATACAACATTGCAACAATTTGAATAGAATATTACAATAGTTTCTGTTTAAATGAAAATGCGTGTAGTTTTAAAAGAAACATGTATTTGAAACTTACACACAGGTACAAAAACAATAACTTGTTACAATAAGGTATTTGTTAAATTAGTGTCTCCTAAACTTATTCTAACAATACAATACTTCTATAGATTTCAGCTTATCAATTATTAAATTCAAACTGAAGCAAGCGCATTTATATTGTCTGAACACTACGATCTGAATACATTCGCTATCAAAACGTTGTTTTTTATACTCGCTTATAACATACTTCGATCTTAACTTATCCACTTTTAAATTCAAACTGAAACAACTATGAATTCACGCACTATTAAGAAGTTTCTTAAGATGCATACACCACCTTCGATATCATAACCTATATCTTTATTTATAATTAATGCTGGTATGAACTTAGAAGCCTTGGTTAAATTGTCGGATATGGTGCACGATTTTTCGCTAAGCAAAAGGAGCAACAATAATATTAGAAATGTAAGGTTAACAGAATCGACAATTTTCTTATTAAACTACAAAGGTATTTATTTTGTTGGTTGCTATTGCAACCAGAATGTGTTCTATTGGGTTGCCATAGTAACCAGATCTAATAGTTTTTTTAGACCCCAAAGGACCCCCTAAAGGATCATCGAAAAAACACCTATCCTTTGTTGGTTCTCCCGTTGCGTAAAATATTTGTGCCAAGTTTGGTTGAAATCGGTCCAGTGGTTTAGGAGGAGATGTGGAACATACATACATATTTGTAGACCCCAAAGGACCCCCAGAGGATCGTATCGAAAAAAACACCTGTCCTATGTTGGTTCTCCCGTTGCGTAAAATATTTGTGCCAAGTTTGGTTGAAACCAGATCTAATAGTTTTTTAGACCACAAAGGACCCACAAAGGATAGTATCGAAAAAAAATGTCCTATGTTGGTTCTCCCGTTGCGTAAAATATTTGTGCCAAGTTTGGTTCAAATCGGTCCAGTGGTTTAGGAGGAGATGTGGAACATACATACATATTTTTAGACCCCAAAGGACCCCCAAAGGATCGTATCGAAAAAAACACCTATCCTACGTCGGTTCTCCCGTTGCGTAAAATATTTGTGCCAAGTTTGGTTGAAATCGGTACAGTGGTTTAGGAGGAGATGTGGAACATACATACATACATAGATACATACAATTACTTTTATTTATATTAAGATAAGTAAAGTCACGAAAACTATAAATAGCGGTAACTGGAGAATTTACTTCTAATTCATCGTAATCATGAAGAACGTCGCGACATGAACTAGGAGACTGACTAACAAATGCAGTACGGAAAAATGAACACAGAAATCTTTTCGTATGTTCCAAAGTGCAGTGGTTCAGAAAACAACTGAAAGAATTGCACTGATGTAGGGAAACAAAATGAAAGGAACAACGAGAGGTCTAGTAAGAAAAACGTGTTTTATTAATATTAAAGACAGGTTAAAAAAATACTGAAAGTAACTCCTAACTTTAGGCACTAGTGGCTAGAAGTGGAGAACGAGCCACTTCACCACTATTTTGCTATTTCAAAATAATAAACGAACCAATGTACTAAAGGAATATGAGAAAACAAACAGTGTAGCGCCTCATATATGAGTGAGATGTCAAAACTAGTTTATATCCAAAGTTCCACGCTAACTACCCTAGCATTACAATATAACAAAAATTTTCCCAAATAAAGCAACTATGCAAATATCTTAAAAGTTCCAGTCCACTTCAAATACAAGATAGAAATAAGAATACAGTAAATACTTTGAAAAGAAAAATATATAATAAAAGCACAAAAAAATACCCGCGTCGTATTTGATCCTGTCTGATCCTGCAGAAGGCTGTTTCTGTTAAGGTATAATCTCATGCGCCAATTGACTGAACCCTACTCAGTGATATATGATACTATGTAGTCTGAAGTCGTGGTGAAACGACTGTTTGTTTACACATACATATCGGGATAAGGTGGGAGGATTGCTGCACACACACACACACACACACACACACACACACACACACACACACACACACACACACACACACACACACACACACACACACACACACACACACACACACACACACACACACACACACACACACACACACACACACACACACACACACACAGAGAGAGAGAGAGAGAGAGAGAGAGAGAGAGAGAGAGAGAGAGAGAGAGAGAGAGAGAGAGAGAGAGAGAGAGAGAGATAGGTAGATAGATAGATATAGATATGGATATAGATATAAGCAGCTATTGGACATTATATGACAAATAAAATAAGAAAACAGAGTTAGTGTTACGCGGCCTTTGATTGATCTACTTCAATCGTGATTTAGTAATTTAGAACCAATCGCGGTCTAAATTAAGTGATTTACAATCGCGGCTTTTTGTAATTTAGAACCAATGGACGATTATGTTATCAACAGCAGAGCTTGGCACGGAATTACACCGTAGAACAGTGTATACATATTTGTATTATTTGTATGGTTCTGGTTTCCTGCGTAATTTGTATTAATGATTTACATGATAATTATCTCTGTGTAAGTACTGTGATTTATTCTGCAAATAGTAACTGAACGCCATTAAACAAACATAACGTAATTAAAAGTAACTAAATAATAGCCTATACTGTGGTACTAAACAAACCGTGGCAAACATAGAAGTTCTGCAAAAAGTTAGGTTCGAGGTAATTTCAGATGTCTTAGTTGCCAATAAGAAGGCAACATTCATTTTTTAGCAGTGGACATTGGCATTACATGTACATACTCATGCTTAATAAGACATTATGTTCAGTTCCGATTTAGACATCGATTGAGAATGTTGTCCCTAATCTCATCTAGTTTGTCAAGAGCATTGTTCTAAGGGTGAGTACGGAACTAGCACACCTGGACGAGAACCTCTGCAATAGTTGTAGCTACCTAATTAATCTACAGCATTGACGAGGTAGATCAAAGCTATCTTAGTAACATCCTGAGGGAGTGACAGGAACTTGAAATACGCGGGACGGACCGGTCTTAATCGTGTATCAAACTTAAAAAATCATTACAAAGATTTTTCATGAACTTCTAAAACATTTTTATTAATTTATAAAGACTTATACTCATTAAAATTATTAAAAGCCTCTTAGTTTTAATGTACTTCATATTAATTCTAGTAAATACGGTATAAAAACTAATGTTTGTCATTTTGTAAAATGACTTAAACAGTGTTTTGTAAAGGAGATTATTTATTTAAATTTTTAATTAATTTAATTGTATTAAATAACGGTTAAAATTGTTATTTAACACACACCTATGCAACTAAAATATATTTGAATGCAAAGTAAAAGCACAAACAAAGTTTTGTTTTATTTCGTGTTTATGGACAGAACAGTTAATACATTTTTGTGTATAAAATTTAGCATTACTAGTATATGTGTTAATCATTCGATATAAGAATTGTCACAATTTCTGTACAGACCGAAGCATCCAGCGTTCCAGTATTCAGTCGTATTATTGGGAGTCTTACATACATGCTGCGACAATATCATCGTTTTGTTTTACAAACACACCAGCCGGTTGAAGGCCAAGCGGCGTTGCCATTATTTGCGTCAGAGACTTATTTGCAATGGCGAACGCCCAGATGGATTACTGGCTGGATTAGCATACAACGCCCAGATGGATTATTGGCTGGATTAGCATACAAATTGTACAAAATGTATAACCACGATTGTTTTATCAGTTGCACGAACGACCTGTTATTTGTTAGTGACCTACTTTGTATGCTGCAATAGATTTCGCGAGAGAAGCACCTCATTCTATCGTCTTCACTCGATTATTGTTTGTCCTTACTTTTTCAAAGATTCCTTCTAATCTTTGTCAACTGTTGATTATGCTTATATATTGCACTGTGACGAGCGTTTCACGAAGTGTATAATAAACGAGACCTAATTTATTATGGGCCACAAACACGATTATCCTTTACGAAACTGTGAATGAGCAAGATCTCATTGTAAGTAAATTAAGAAATTAGGCTTAACGCGCTATTAAAACGTTAATGACATAAACTTAAGTACTGTGTGTGTAGTGTCTAAATTGTGTGTGTGTCGGCGCGAGCGCGTGTGTTAGTCAGATGGTGAATATATTTGCGCGTATAACTAAAAACATGTGTTAGAGAAAAATAACATTTTACCCATTTACGGACAGGGTAATGAGTAAATTTTAGCAATCAGAGTTGTGAGGCAATATAGACAATTTTTGTGAGGCAATTTTATAATTGAATAAATTAAAATATAATAAACCCTAATTATGGATTAAAATGGGTCTAATTCATAACTGAAGCTAAGAGATATCAACGTTCTCGGTTGGCGAAGTTGGAGATGCTACGTTGAACTGAAAAAGCAACAAAAGTGCCTACGTGACTCTCGGCGACCCGGCAACGCACGAAGCTCCACACGCTTAAGAGATCAATCCAGGAGGCAGAGTTACGTAAGGTTCTAGGTCACGTGACGTGCCCTTTCCAGACGTTACTTGTCTATTCTTCTGGCACCCAGGACCGCTATATCACTACAATGCTAGGCGGCAAAGTATAAATAGTAGATTTTTAAGTAGGCCAGTTCAGTCACACCTGGCGATTTTCACGTGTGGGGGAAAGAGATTGTTCCGGTGATTATTATGAAGTACGGAACTGTAATAAGGTGACATGTATTATTGTGTGCGAACAATTTTATTTGGAATTATTGTGTAAGGGTGCCTTTGTTGATTTCTAACTGTGATTGTGTTTAATTAAAGTTTGTAGTTAGTGACTTTATTGGTGTCAGTTATTCAGTTTCCATTTTACAACACTACGGTCCGTGAAACCGTCTTAACAATAATTTAGCAAGTACTCTGCATGTTAGGAAGACGTTTTAAAGAATATTTGTTTTACCATTTTGGATGACCTATAATAGCCAATCAGATAGCAGAATTCATATTTATGGGGTGGGACATGACGTAATGAAAGTTATTAAAGACTTGAATGATAATTCATAGAATATTTTCTGGAAATACAATAAAAAGCTATTGTTTTCATTTTCTTAACTGATTTAGCAATATTTTTGTAAATAAAGTTATTTTACTTAATTAACTGTAAAACTAATTATAATAAAGAACTCTGAACATTACACGTACTTAATAAACAATAGGCCTATGCATAATTAAAAAGATTTTTTTAATACCACTTAAAACCAAACTAATTACGATTTATTGGAAGTGCATGCAATGTACAGTCAACAAAAGTTTTGTGCTCAAGATTTTGTTGTACCAACGAATTTATTAGTCACTCATCACAAGATTAATAAATTACTTTGCAGACCCCAACCTGTACTGCTACAATATGTTTGTGTATAAATATATAAAATTCAAACACTTTTTAGTACAGTCCGTGTCCTGTTGTATATATTATATTATTAGGAACATGTTTCGTGTACCCATCCTGGGTACAAAATGGTACCCGAAACATGTTCCTAATAAGGAAAGAAGTATCTTGAGGTAAATTCATCATAAAAATTAAATATAATATATAAAATTATATAAAAGTTATCAGCTCACGTTAAGACTGATCAATTTACAATCTAACGATTTCATTTTATATTTTTGTGCAGCAGTCGTAATGTAAAATAGTGATCCATACACACGACATACTGTACACGTGTAAATTAACATTACATGGATGCTTCAGGATAGATACTTTGAAAGAGAAAGTCACGCAGCGCAAATACGTAGTAAGTTGTGTTAAAACTAATAGAATTATAGCTCCATCATTACATAAAGAACGCAAGACTCGATTATCAAGATAACTACGTTAAAGTACATTTCGGCTAATAATTTCACAAGTATAGAAAACTACAGCTGAAAAGCAAACAACTGAGCGGCATCCAATACCGAAGGACAGGTGGCGATATACGAAGAAAAATATGGATCATAATTTTTTGTCATCTCGGTAAATGATATGAGTTACGAAAGACATATTCACCATTAAGCGTTTAAAGTGATAATTAAAGTAAAATTTGAAAAAATTAAGGAACATTTCATTTCTTATATAAGTCAGTGCTCGGACAATGTAGTGCGTAGTACAGACACTTTTACTTCGTACAGGTATTTTAATGTAAATTCTTCTAAAGGTCGCGTTGTCTGTTTCTTCAAAGTGCTGTGCTTTATATGTAAATGTTATATTGTACTGTATGAAGTTTGTCAATTTATCTCTAGTATTTGCATTTTTCTATATCAAGTGGTCCTGAAAAGGAAATAGTTTTACATGTAAAGGTTACATGTAACCTTTTTTAGTGATACTGTAGTGAAAACATTATAGAGTATGCTTTCTTGGAAATTTATTACTTTTTTAAGTATTTAATTTAGACAGTCATAGATTTAGTTTTCTTGAAACGATAATAAAGTTATTAAATTTCATATTTAATACAATCTGTATAACACCGGTATATTCTTATCCACTTAACCCATACAAAGAGAAAATAACTATTCTGGTAGTGCAGAATTTACTGATTATGGAAATGGGTAATTTTAATAAATAATTTTGTTACATCGTCAACATTTAGTCTATGTTGACAAAAAACATTTAGTTTTAAACAAAAGACGAAGATTTCGCAATTATTGAGTATCAACAACTATGCTTTTAACAAGAAATACGTAGGCTTACTCCGTCTTTTTCCGCTGTCCACCAGTTATTCATTTGACAAAATCTTATTTTTTCGTCAAATAAGTCAAACATTTGGTGCTCCTGTAAGAATTAAATGTCCCGTTTTACGTAAAGTTTTAAGAGTTGCTATTTGAATCTGGTTTCAGCCTTGTTCTATTTATTTGAAAATGTTCAAGAATTAATTATTTCTTGAATCCTTACTGATCGCGCCAGTAACAAACAGGATATTGTTTAAACTGTCTAAAGTAACAGCGTGTGAACTAAAGGTAAAGTGCAAAACTGTAAGCTTACCAACTGTACGCCTGTACATTCGATATGCCTGTATATTCGATACTCACCTGCAACAAAACAAACACATTAATTAGACACTGTACACTGCTCAGGGCAAGCAACACCGTGTCATTAAGATACGATGCACTGTGATTAACATTTGTATACATTGCATTACACTGGCTTTGTGCTGTGAAAAGAACAAATGTGAGATAAGGTAATGTCTACAGTTTTTCTTGGGTTTTAACCACTTCTGTGTATAATTCCAGACAGACAACCATCTCGGCAATAATTTAAGCAATATAAATTAGGTCAAAAATGACAACTTTAAACAAATGTATAACGTTAGCTTTACTACAAGCTGCCAATGATGAAATGCAAGAGTAGGAAAGAATGCAGTAAGTGGCCGGATACCGTGAGGAATAGACTTTAAACATCATCATACACACATGGAAAGTGGTAGTTATAATCAAGCAAGTAACGTACAGATGCTGCATATTAACTGCGGAGGAAACCAGCTGGAGTAAGTCAAGAGCTGCAAATGCAAAAGTGTATTAATCATCTCAAATGCAAAAGCTGTTGAGAAATGACACATTGTGTGTGGAAGCGAACTAAATGTATTTATTATCAGACAGACAAAATGATTGTTGCTAAGAAGGAAATCACAGATGAAATTAAAATACGGATCTAAAAGGCAGTTTTATTAATATATTGGACAGAAAACCTTTCCCTACTAGACAAACATAAAAGTGGATTACACTTTAATGAATTGACAGGCCAAGGCAGTCGAAGAGGAAGGCTAAGATCGAAATATGTGGAATATATTGAGTAACTGTCTACTAGGATGTAAAAGACAAAAGAGATTATTAGAACTGGATTACGCCTAGTTCAATATAGACGTGAGTTCAGAAAGTGGCTAAGAAATCATGGCTCTTCATGGCAGAAGGGAATAATAAAGGAAAAGAAGATCTCCCTGATTCTCTGATATCTTACAACGGGGTTGTATTGAGAAGTGAAAAGCATACTAGGTACATCCAGAATAGTAAAGAATATAAGAATAGTTTAGTAAGATCAGTTGATTTATAAAATGATAAAAGCATTACTGAGTAACGCTTGGACAATCCAGATAACCGACTGTGCGTCCAAAACAACGTTGAAATGTTAAGAGAGGCGAAACACGAAATAATTATGAATAGCCAAATTACGTGTCTAAAGCTTTTTTTGGCATTGGTAGAATACAGACCAAACAGTTCCAGTTTATAACAACTGAAAATTAAAAATATATTATTAAAATTGTTTAATGGTTTGAATATATATCTGAAAGGACATGCGAGACGAAATATCTTACTATATATATAGTATAGGACGTGCTAGTTCAAGAGACGTTTATAGTCTCTGGAGCAGTATAGTTAATCCAGGGTAATGGGTCTTGGAGAGAATAAATAGGTACTGAAACCTACTGAATACTAACGCCTAACTATAAGGTAAAAGGTCGAAGATGGATAAGGAGGGGGTTGTGATTCACCCACAAGTGATAACTCACTTGCTGATTTAATAATTCATTTGATTTAAGTTAAAAATGAAAGTGTGTGACAGTAACATTATTCTTAAACTGTTGGTTTTGGCTGTTTTATATTATGATTTACATACAACTGCCAAATTTGTTCTCTTTACGTTAAACGAAATGTCTTTACATTAAATGTTTAGCATAAATTATTTAGCAAAATTTGGTCTACAATTTTCCAGTAATTATTGAATGTTAAATTAAATTTAAATTTGTGCCATTTATCTATTCATACATTTTTATTCTTATTTTAAAAATATAAATTTTAATATACATTTGTAATTATACGTTTAAAAAAATTTTATTATTTATATAATAAAACATATGAAGCCATGTTCAAATGTTTTTGCTTAACTTTATTGTTTAAATTATGTGTTTGTATACACTTCAACAAATTAGTAATACCAAAAATTTTAATTAATATATTGGTTAATTTTAAGTTAATATTTAATACTTTCTGAAATTTATTTAGTCGAGTTGGCAAGCACTAGAATATACAAGTACCCAAGTGCGTGTGCATAAGAAAGACAGAACATTTAAAACAGTAAAATAAACAACATCAGTTAGTATGGAGATGTTTCATTTTACTTATAACGATAATAAAAGAGCCTTTTCAAACCGCTGCGTGAATGTTGTTTGTGAGTAGGCTGTTGCGCAATGTTACTTCGACTTTACTTCAGGCGTATTTTGGTTTAAAACGGCAGGCTTCTGAAGCTGGCACTTAGGCCTATGCATCAGAAGAACTGATGGCAGACGATAAGCTGGTTTTAAACGCATGGCGTTAAATACCTGATTGCGCCTAGTGACTGTAAGCAATTTCGACGATCTATCAGCGAAATGAAGAAAGGGAAAGCCAGAGTAACGGAGACTGTTTTTACTATGCAGCCTTTAAGACTAGACCACTAAATAGTCACCAAGAGATTAAATATATCACGCCTAATCACTGAAACAAGGAATCTGTTATTGCTCTATAAATTTCCGTTCTTCTACATCTTAGCTAAGCTTCTGCAACTGAGTTAGACGTTCACTGACGAATCATTCATCACGGTATACGTGAACACGTAAGCACTGAAAGAAGTACACAGTGTCTTGTTATATAATGACGTAGAGTGCTTTGATAGACTTCCAATGCCTTGAATCATAACGATACCGTTAGAAGAAGAATACAGACCGACAGAGACACATGTTGGCGTGTTACGAGAACTTCAAAAGAGAAAATTGAAGTGTACATAAAGAGTATCACGTTGGAATTCCACAGAACGACAAGGAAGAAGTAGACTCATTAATATTGGAATTTCTTTCCAGAAGAAGAGAGAACTGAGGAAAAATCCAAGTCGCTTGGAAGTCAAAGAGCTGATAATTACGGTAACTTTGAGAGTAATAATTTTTTAAAAGGAATCGACGCGCTAAAAAATTAGAGAGACTTATTATTAGGATTATAGTAAGCAGTATAATAATATGGAATATTGGTTCTTGAACTCAAGAAAACAGCGGACCGCTAAATCGAGAGTCAGATAAAATCCGAACAGCCCCCTCCTAGCAACAGAATCTTCAGGCAACCAGAAAAAGTAAAATTCATATTGTACACAAATTTATTAATTAAAATAAATTTTATCTAATTTAATTTACTTATTTTAATGTATTTTAAGCATCATAAAAGCCATATGCCACAATTATAAAATAAAATGTAATGAGGAAATATCACAACTAATCACGGCTAAAAAGGTGATTCACTTAGTCCTCTACTTTTTAACTTGGTAACGATGAAAAATAAGAATAGCCATAAAATGCATGAAAGGATATAAAATTCATAATACTACTTTTAACATTATTTGCAGTGATGGCGATATTGTACTTATAGCTGAGAGCGAAGATGATCGATCTGCAATGTCTGTAAACAACATAATATGGTGACATTTAAACAGCTAAGACTAAAAAAATATCACTATTGCTGCAACGCCAATAATTTGCAAGTTGGTAGTAGACAACGAAGTTGTGAAACACAATGAAACCCAACCAATTAGATGTACCGATAACAGGCTATGATTTAATAGGCGAAGAAATAAGCTG
Source organism: Magicicada septendecula (assembly GCA_034769895.1). Taxonomy (NCBI): domain Eukaryota; kingdom Metazoa; phylum Arthropoda; class Insecta; order Hemiptera; family Cicadidae; genus Magicicada; species Magicicada septendecula. Next base: position 121,685,182 of record CM068375.1, read on the forward strand.
CCAGATTATAAAAGCAAACAAATTGTCAGAACGTATGAGTATTGTTAACTTGGAAAATAAATTTTTAAGTTTGAAAATAAAAGCAAGAATATATGAAAGTACAGAGAGTCCTATTCTGACGTGTAGAGCTGCAAGACCAGAAACCACAACTACAAGACAAACACAAGCTGCTGGAATGATGTCGTTAAGAAGGACGATAGGCAGAACATGGCGAAATAAAATGATAAATATCGATATACGAGAAACATGCCATGTGACAGACATAGGGGAATACAGGAAAGGCTACAACTCTGGAACGACCATGTCGACAGGATGCATGTGATGACAGATTAGGCAAGGGGGCCCGGGAGAATCGTCCAAAAGGCACAAGGCAAATTGCGAATATGCGATGAAGTAATTGTATTGAATAATGTAGATGGTTATAAACAGGATAATCGCCTAAAATAAGGAGAAGAAGAAGAAGAAGACAAAGAATAGTAAAAAGAAAATTCCAATTAATTTTAACTTTAAAGAATTACGTTTGAGATAATTAAAGTAACTGAAATTATCACCACCTTAGTTGAGACTAAGTCACTGCGCTGTTTAGGCTAGCAGTTATTTCTTCACGTGTGAAAGTTACGTACCATTACTTCTGCGCAAACTCGTTGCTTTCTCCAACCGAATTCTTGTGTCAGCCGCTTTGCCGAACTACGCACAATTTATTTGCGCTTCACCTAGATCGGTGAACTAGATGAATAGGGTCTTTTTAAACTTATACTTTGTATCTCCGCGGATCACTTTGAGCTTCTCGCATACGACTTCTAGTTGTCCGTTGAAAACCACTGATTTTGATATGATATGAGAATCCCAAAAACGTTCATCAATTCTCTCTTTTTGCCGCATACAAGCGAGCTTCTCTATCCTCCTCTTTCTCAAACGCTCTCTCTATACCATCCTTGTTCTCTTTGTCGTCGTTTCTACTGCCTTCTACTCTGCCAATAGAACTTGCTTACAAAATCTTCTTCTGCTTAATTTGAAACATTATACAAGATAGTAGTTTTGTACGTTACAGGTTGTCACAATACTTATTATACCCCGTTACCATGTCTTCATTACTTGAAAACATGCTAATGACATTGTAATTTCACATATTTTCTAGTAATACTTTAAGAGAAAAGTCTGAAACTGTAATAAATATAATTACTAATTATCCAACATCTTAAACAGAAATTAATGGAATTTATGTTACTTATAATAATAAAATAATATTAACCTCTAAAAGTTACTGCCTTAATGGATTTTAATAAAAGCCTATTACAGATGTTAATACAGATGCCTATTACATTATGCATGCCTTTAACGTTTATCTCAAAACGATTTTAATTTACATTGCTACTTTTATTCACAAAACTCAATATTTCCCTGTAGTTAAAATTAATTTAATTTCTACTGTAGCAGAACAGAAGAAAAGTTTAGAACAAATTGAACTTCTCTGCATAATATTGAAAAACACAAAACACGTAACGTAATGGTTTTAATTTTCATCTGGGAAAACATGATTATAAATTAATTCTTTTTGAAATTAAAAGATTATAAGAATTTGGTGACAAAAAGTAAGAGTTACATTAACTCAACGCTATGAGTCACTAATCATTAGTTGTATTGACACTTTGTGCTCACGTAGAGATCTAGAGCTTATTTGTGTGTGCGTGTGTGTGTGTGTGTGTGTGTGCGCGCGCGCGTGTGTGAAAGTAATGCACGAACCCTTATTACTTTTATCCGTAGTTTCCCAAGAATAATGACCTTCAAGCTGATAAACATTTCAAAACTTCTCGCCGACAGATTACTCGTTTTCTATCTACTAATACAACGATTTTTGTCGACTAAAAATAAATCAGTGATATCTACAAAGAATTGGTTAAAAATCGCACACCATCATCTCTACCTGTTTACTTCAACAGTAGAGTTTAAGTTTGTGGATTTCACCAATGAGAGTGGAATTGTTTATTACAACGCCAAAACAGTTTCTATTAGATACGAGTCCTCAGTACCTGAATAGTGTGAGAATGCAAGAAAATTTACAACAAAGAAGTTATTATACCATGGACAGAAGAAGCTGTTATGCACAGACGCTTATGAAAATTTATTAGCAAAGAAGACACTTTCTTCAGCAACAACTTGCTGAATTTGGAAGTGAGAACTTTTGCTTCCTACAGTACTCGAATCTTGGTTCCAAAAATTCCTATCACTTCTTTCTACGTCAAACGCAGTAACCAACCAAAAAAAAAGAAAAAATATATTTGGGGAAATTAAAAGGAGATGAAAAGAACTGATGAAGAAAAAGAACAGGAGAATCAAATAGACAGTTTGTTAATGAAGAATATTCTCATATAAGTGAGCGATAGAGCTCATGTCTCGGCGTTCTTAAAAATAATAACATAAACGTCCACGATTTTAGGCAAAGAAAACTATACCAACTATTAAAGTAGAAACTAAAATAATATACTTCCATATGATTTAACGCGAAAGTTTATCATAAATATCGTTGTGTAGAATTATGTCTTAATTATGGTTTCAGAAAATAAAGTTTCATAAACACCTAAAGTGATATTAAAACACTTAACATATGAATATTAGAATCCGCAGATTACTATAATAATTTTCCGAGTCTATTATTTTAGTAATTTAAGAATTCTTCTTGTATTTCAAGCTGAATTATTTACTTTTACCTTAAATATGAAGTAGTAGTTATAGGAGGCGTAGTCTTAGTAGGATGGAAAGCGGCATACATATGCCCCTACGCCGTTCGTGTGCTTACGATTAATATGCTTGGTGTGACAAGGATATAAAAGTGGTAATGTGGACGTATTGCCAAAACATTCAGCCGTAACTTTCGCTTATCATATAAAAATATTATTGCAGCAGATTTTATGACCGCATATTACACAGTCCATATGATGAATCACTGGAAAGTTTCGTGTTTCGTGTCTCGTGTTTAGCTTTCTCCTGTAAAAACCAGGCTCGCATACCATATAATATTACGTTATATGTAGCAAGAAACTAATTTAGGGTATTAACCAACGGTAAATAATTAACGGACAAAAGAGAAAGAGAGAGAGAGAGAGAGAGAGAGAGAGAGAGAGAGAGAGAGAGAGAGAGAGAGAGAGAGAGAGAGAGAGTGAGAGAGAGAGAGAGAGACGGAGAGTTAACTTCTCATGTATAATGTAACAAAATTGTGTAAATTAATGGCTAGGCACTTGAGCGAGATAAGAACTCTAAATTAAAATTTTCGATTATGTAAAACAGGAAAACGGTGCCGGTCGTGCGCGCAAACAAGGGACTGTTACAGAATAAACGAGACCCACCCAACAAACATACGACATCGTTTATGTGTTTGCAACCACAACTTTGGCGCGACTCCAGCGATTTCAAGAGAGCACTGTATGTTTCCTTCACATTGTCCGTAACTGATGCGTCCTTAGCCCGAAAATACACATCCCCTCTAAACATATTTGTTTCTTCTTAATTAACCTTCTTTTTTTGAAAAATAACATAATGTCTTCGTAATAAGAGTATTTTAAAAACTAAAGATGTAATAATGCAGTTAATTTTAGAAACAACTAAAAAATATACAATTCTCAATTCACGCAAACAAACGTTACAAGTGTAATCACATAAGTAATAAAAATATGTAAAATATAAACTTCTTCTATGGCGTCACAGTTCGAAGTCGAGCCTTAGCCTCTATTTTTCCCTGTCCTTGGCGATCGATGTCCATCGTTTTATTTTAAGTAAATTATCAGCATCCCTCGCCACTGCGTCAATCCAGCGTGCCTAGGCATGATTATTGGTTCCTGAACATATTGGTTTTACGGGGAGGGGTTGCTGATCCTTCGCCCAACCCCCAAGTTATTTTTATTCAGGGTTTCCGTCCGCTAGGCCAGCTACTTTCACTACAGCTTATAGCCTGGTCTACCCTGATTTTCTGTCAGGGTTTACTCCCTTAGCCTTAGAAGATCCCTCTTCATCGCAATTCAGCGATTCTCACTATTTACCCCAGGGAGAATGGGTTGCCTCTTCCGCCTTTTGGACCATACCGTAGGCTCCCTACTCTGTCGCATCCGCCGTTGAGGTCTTCACCGTAACCCTGGCTAGGGGCCCTTACAGGTTGCTATCATCCGGAGCCAGATGGACCAAGGTTTTTTTACGACGTGTTACTCCTCCCCCTCCTCCATCCTCATCACTTGCGAGATGAGGGCCCGGGCTTGGGAAATATAAACTTGGTAATAATAATAATAATAATAATAAAAATAATCATCATTATCATCATCATCATCATAATCATACAAATGTTTAATATTATTCATTTCCGACGAGTAGTTGTAGTTTTGATCGTTCAGTGTCTCCACGAGTAATCCACCTGCGGCTTTTCTGATATAGTGGACGGCTGATTATATGCACCAGTGATAGCCTTTTTATCAGAAAGAGATACATTTTCGCGAAGTCACCTTCCATTCTCTTAACACCTAGATACTTAGACACCGCCGGCACATTGTCAGACGATGTCAGAAATCTTTCGGCATCAACTAAGAGGCAAAGCATTTTCTGAACGAATGTTTTTAAGGGATCCCTCAACGCCAGAAAAATTTTGTGAGAAGAATATTATGGTCCAACCAGTACCGGGGAAATAACCATACCACGGCGGCAGAACCCTCGAATACAGTAGCTAGGACTAAATACAACGGGGTGCGTCCTAGTGCCCTGAAGCCATCGTTCGCGACTCATTAACATAGAGTCATCCACCCGTTGTCACGACCGGTCCCACCGTGGGTTAAGCTGTGTTTTCAAACGATACAGACATTCTCGTTAGTAGTCCCTGTTAAGCCATGTTAAGCAGCTACAGAGTGACAGCTGTCCCCCCCCCCCCCACGAGGACCAGGTGAAGGCTCAGGAGTAGGGATAGATTTTTGAGGATAATAATTATTATTATTAGTATTATTCTATTTTCGTATCAGCCATCTAAGGACCACATGCCAATTTCAATTCTTTACTCTTTGTTCTTTTCTTTTTTCCAATATGCTTTCACCTTCTCACTGTGTCTCTTCTTCCTGTCTTCAGTCCACTTTGAGACTGCGTTTTTATCTCTCCTACCCTGGAGTCCCTCCATTTTCAACACTTTTTCCCGAAAAACTTCTCTTCAATTGCTTCTTCTGCGTGTATATTATTTTTGTCTAAATCCTTTTGGACTTCTTTAATCCATCTTGATGTTGACTTCTTCCCCCACATATATCTGAAGGTTTGCTTTGTCAACCTATTGTCGTCCATTCTATACAAATGTCCAAAAAATAATAGTCTTCTTTTTCTCATTGTTTCTGTTACATTTTCTCATTTTCTATACTTTGATATATTTTATTATTACTTCTTAATTTCCAACCTTCTGAAGTTATTCGTGGGCCTAATATTTTCCTGATAATTCGTCTTTCAAATATTTCTAGTTTGTCTAAATAATTCAGTGCTAAACATTCACTTGCATATAGGCATTCTGGCTTCACTACTGTACTGTAATGCCTTATTTTCGCACCTTTAGATAGCCTCTGCACCTTTTATTGTAAATATCTTTAGTTATACCATATGCCCTTTCCATTCTATGAATCCTTTCTTCTATGGCAGATTTTCCCAAGCCATTCTCTTGAATTATCTCTCCTAGATACTTAAATTTTCGAACCCTCTCTATTCGACCAATATCTGTTACCAGGAATTTCGGCGCGATTTTAATGTTTGTGAGAAATTTGTTTTCTCTGCAGAAATTCTTAACCCTGTTCTGCTGGCTATGTCCTCTAAAAAATGAACTTGTGTTACTGCAGATGTAAGATGTTCAGAAGGTATAGCAAAGTCATCTGCGAATGCCAAACAGTATTATTATTATTATTACTTTTTTATTATTATATTTCATTATAAATCTTTCATATCTATTTTGTTATCTATTACGGTAAATATAAGTTAAATAATAATATTAAACCAACCTTCAAAATAATAATTTTATAAACGTAACATAAAAGCAGTACAAGAAACAACAGCATAATAGAACAAGTGAAGGAATAATAATATCATATCCATATCATTTGGACCAAGTGTGATATGAGTGCTAGGATTATAATAAATTTGGTAAGGGTCACGTCTGTGGGACAACAAATTTGTTGACCTACCTAAGAAACCAACTTTTTCAAAACTCCGGAGTAAAGCTTTTTTGGGCAAGCAGCGCCAGCACTTTTGTATAACTGTGAAATAATACCATTTAGGTTGAGTGAATTATTTTCAACAAATAGAGGGAAACAACAAAAAACAAACATCTCTGAACATCTGGAGTTAATGAGCAGTAGAAGATGACCGTAAATATCCGCACAGGTTCTACAAGTATTATAGTCGTAGAACTGTGTGGTAGAGAAAATAAGGTAATGGGTAAAGGCAATGTTCGTAATACTTTAGAATCCATATACAAGAAGGGAAACGAAACTATTTCATTCTAAGGTCGTTTAAACATACAGCTAAAAAGAACAAAATTCGTTAGTTCAAGTTTGTCGCCAAGATTTTACTCTACGGTCCTTTTATAAGCTGTAACGGTAAATGAAAATATACTGAGTGTGCCATAAGTCGCTTGACAATAGAATCTATCCTTACTGCAGTAGTGTCTACGAGTTAATTAATTATGAATGTTTTGTCAAGTTCCATCATTAACTATACTTAATTTTAAAAAGTATTTGTACTGAAGTTTCGACAAAATGTATTGTCATTATCACCACCTGTACACAGGCTATATTTCTGTTTGCATTTGTAGTCTCGACTTCTTTCTTGCGAATAATTATGGAGACCTGAAAAAGGGATGTTTGCCTTCGTTGACATCAATAGTTCATTTGGCAACATAAATTGGAATATAATGTCCTCAGAGAAGTAGAGGTAAACTATAGAGATAGAAGAATAATCCCACAACCCTACAAGAACCGGAGAGCTCAATAAGCAGAAATGGACTCAAATCAAAAACATTGAAAGGTGTTAGATAAGGCTGTGGGTTGACCAGTACTGTTCAACTTGTATGCAGAATGCGCGATGAAGGCGTTGATGGAAGCTAGCAACAACTGAATAATAATTAATGGCAAATCCTATAAAACCATCCGTTTTGAAGATGATATTACGCGTTTAGGAAATAACAAGTAAAACTCTAGAATGCATTGCATCAAACGAACAAGATCCTAAGAGGTAAGTGCGACGTGACAATAAAAAAGGAAAAACAAAAGTCGTGAAATATTCTAGAAATTGCAGAGAGAAGGCTGAAATATTTCTGGGCGGTGGGAAGATATTGCACGTTGATACCTTTAAATATATCTTGGGAACTGCATCGCATCATACGGGAGATGCAACAGCGATATAGAAAGTAGAATTGCTCAAGACAAAGAACATTTTTTAAGGAAAGATCTCTCCTGGCGACCAGAAACCCTGAAAACCAGGTATCCCTGAAAACCAGAAAAAATTCATAATAAGTTTCATTTGGAGCTCATATGCTCATATGGCTCAGAAATCTGAACCCTGAAGAAATCGGACAGGAGCTTTCTTGAAGCTTCTGAGATGTGGTGGTAGAGAAGGACCTTACGAATACCGTAGGAAGAAAGAATGTCTAACGATGAGGTACTGCAGAGAATGGATGAAAGAAGCATTCTCTTTAAAACCACTGCGGACAGGAGATGCAGTAGCCTATGAAAGGTCACCTACTGCGCCATTGAAATTGGTTCACCACCTGATCGAGGGAATGTTGAGGGGGTAGTGGGAGGGTAATGTCCAGACAGTCCAGAGTATACAGATGAAATAAAAAAAGGAAAAAAGTATGTAGATATTACGAGACTGTCTTCAGGCAGAATTAAGAGACTGTATGTATTGAAGAGAAAATAAAGAAAATAAAACATGCGGCCTTCAACCATATGCTCCATAGACTAACTAAAATACCCTTAAATAAACAAGATTACACCGACGAACTCAACACAATAAAATACATAGAAATCAAAAACGGTTACGACCCTAATTTAATAAACACACTACACATACACAAACGCATCAAAAACAAAAACAACAAAACACAAAGTACCATCAACACACAGCACAATAAATACATCACACTCACATACCACAACTCCTACACACACAAAATCGCCAACACATTCAGAAAACACAAATACAAAATAGCATACAGAACAACCAATACCATCAAAAAACACATCAATAATACAAACACAGACATAGACAAATATAACAAAACAGGTGTTTACAAATTAAATTGTAATAACTGCAATAGTTTCTACATAGGCCAGACGGGAAGATCTTTTTCATCCCGTTACTCTGAACACTTAAAAGCTTTAACCAACAACAATATACACTCCGCGTTTGCCACACACATACACACACAAAACCACAGTTACACCAACATAGACACTAATCTTGAAATTTTACATTACTTACCCAAAGGTCGAAACTCAACAACAGCTGAACAATACGAAATATACAAACACCACACAACACAACCAAACAACATACTTAACGACCAATTACAATATAAATCACATACACTTTTTGACACAATTATACAAAAACAAACATTAATTTGAATCCCCGCGCCAATCCCCTTCCACCACGCACCACCCCCACTACACCTTCCATACAACAACCGTTACTAAATACTGACAGTCTGTCTCTAAGCTGAAGAAGGCGAATACGACGCCGAAACGCGTTCGACGAGAAGAAAAAACAGTAAGTTCACAAGTAAAAGTTTCATTTTTAGATAAAGTGTAGTGCTGTGAAAGAAGATGATGAACAATCAAGACAACTAGAAAATAAAGGAAATGGAGAAATAATTCGTAAGACGACACACATAATGACTGATTTTAGTATGTTACATAAAGAATAATAGTAACTAGAACATTGCATTATTATTATTATTATTATACTAATCAGATATATGTTCCATACATATTAATACTTATTATATTAGTGTTAATTATATTTGCATTTCCGTATACAGGTTGCGATGATAAAAGTAAATTTTGTCGAAAAGTCGACAGAAGAGTTTTAAAATATTATATGGTCAATGACTGAAATGAACAAAATCTTTCGTCACTTAACTCATCAAAGTTTGCGTTTTCTCAATTGAATGATGGTTCACTTTGTATTTTAGTGTTTACTCAAAGACGCAATAAAAAGTATCAAAAACTTAAAGCAAAATGAATGTGCACTTGTGTGTGTGTGTGTGTGTGTGTGTGTGTGTGTGTGTGTGTGTTTTACCATAGAAACACGTTCGGTTGTTGTTCTGTTCACAGAGATAAGCTGTCACAGATAAAACATAGATACAGTATTGTCGGACAGGTTGCGTATTGTCGAATCTACGATGGCCCCCCTTACTCAGATATAAAAATACGTAATTTCGAGCAGAATGGTGAATTTGTTAGTGTAGTGTACTGTCATTAAAAACGGTAGCCGTGTGTAAAATATGTCTAACGAAGAAGAAAGAAGACAAAAATTTGTTTTAACATTTATTTGTTGTATTACGAAACTTTCTGTTTATTCCATAACCTAATTTCGTGGTGGCGATATGTCAGGTATGCATCATGCAATTTACTATGCACGTACAATTAGTACGTAATTATGGGAAGGACTCAGTTCTTTGGCGAAATATTATTTACGAACCAAAAAATTTCTGTGATAAAAGAGTATTGAACTGTGCGTGGTAAATAAAAAAGCGAAATCATTCGCATTCAGATATTTTCTAGCGAGGGAGAGTTGCTATTGGGAGCGCCTTTGAGCAATCCCGACCAAGATATAATTATTATTTTCTTTTCTATTGCGTTAATTTTATGATAAGTTATCATAGACATTTCGAGGTGTGTTTGCGTGTTTGTGAGTCTGTGTGTGTGTGCGTGTGCGTGTTTTCGTGCATGCGTGCATGTGTTGTACTAAACTTCACTCATTTATACGTTTTTATTTTACTTTAATTTTTCTTTAGAGGGAATAAAATATAAACAACTGATGTTTAACATAGTACGAACAACCCGCTTGACAATGAGAATTAACGGTAAATTCCTGATCGACTTGGATCAGTCTAGATACAAGACTGATTTCTCACTCGAAATTCTAGCCAGTTACTAAATAATTCGCACGTCACTTTTCGTAATTGCGTACGCCAGTTGATGAATTGCACAATTGCGTCTATCGTTTATTGTTAATAATACCCTAGATGTCATACGACAAACGTTCTACAGTAATTTATCAACAAACATAATCGAACTGGATTTTTAAAGGGGTTTTTTAGGACTATTGTTAACAATTGCCTGTACTGTAAATCACTGTAATAATGTAGATCGGGTTTGCCGATTAATTAGAATAGTGTTACGTCTATTTTAAGGACATGGTCTTAAAAAGAAAGTTATGGTGACAATGTTTTCTTGATTACCCTGTTGAAAGCATACGTGGGTGCTAGGAAAGCGATTGGGTTGCAAATTCTAACAAATAGAAATGTGATTTATCCATTCTATTTTAGGGTACGGTTACTCGAGTGGTTTTTTCCCCGGCCGTTTGCCTGCGGTTGGAAAACGCATTTAATTTAACACAAAGGCGGCAATGGAATCGGTCACACGGACGTGGAAAAGACGCACGGGTCGTCAGCGCTGCTCCGTTTTCAAGGTCTCCAGCATCGAAGCGCAACCTGTCGCGTCTTAGTTGCGTTTTTAACACGCACGAGAGTGGTCACACGGACGTTTCTGTGCAGTTGCGTTTTACCTTTCAGCGCCATGGAAGACGTGTATATAGACAGTGCGTTACTGATCCTGGAGTTGAAAAAACCCTTGTCTCTATGAGATTAGCAGTGGGGAATACCATGATAGTAACTTAAAGCACAAATTTTCTAGTGATGTTGTTCCTAGGTGGAAAATTTGAAATTTTCCTTTGCGTGTTCTTTCACTTAGTAGTAGAGAGTGGAGTGGATCCAGAATCTCTTAACAACCCTCTTACGCCTTCGACGTCTAACCAGAAGCACAGCCAAGCAAACTTTATCTACAAAGTCCATTATCTACTACGTACTACGCGCCACACATCGACTGTGAATAAACAACAACGCTGCCGTACGATTACACTTCGCGTCCGTGCACGTACGAGAAAAAAACGCACGTGTGACTACTGTGCGTTTTCCCAAACTCCACGCGCGTGCACGCCCGTGTAACCGTACACTAGAGTATTGGATGAGATGCAAGGAAAGAGATAAGGCTTTTAAATTCTAGCACAGAAAGAGGTTAAAAGAAAATAGTTAAGGAAGAAAATCTAAGATGTAGCCTATAGCAAATGTGTAAGAAAGATTAAGGAATTTGTTTATTTCCTACGTGATTCCGCTGAGCAGCCTAGACCAATGTCTACAGTGTTCAGTTTAGTGGTAATGCTGAAAATGGATTCGAATAACCAATGTTGTGGAAGACCTTATAAATTACCAAACTGGAAAAAACCTGGATAGGCCAAGAAATCGATGTTTGGTTATGCGATCTCGGAAGTGTCTGTCTGTTGACATATTATTAGAGAAGCAGAAGAAGAATAAAAATTATAGTAGGCCTAGGCGTAATGTCACGTAGATGATTAATAAAGGTGGAATTAAGTTGACACAAGATGTAGTAAAACACTCAAACTTTTTTTAAACACTTTTCGGCAAGTTACACTCAATTTAATAGCATAATAATAATATTAATAAAGTATTCATAATATTTAATAAAAATGATTATACTCATTAAATTTAATGAATTTCTGGTAAAAACAAATACACTTTGCAATAAATAGAACTCACAACTGTAGCACCACAGTAAATCTCACCATTTCGTCGCCTATCAGCATTTGTTTATATCATCATGTTTTGATTCGCACTAGTTGTAGCTCATTGAGCATTACATTGTTGATGAGAAATCTGCGTTACACAGTCAGAGACTTTCTCCACATTAATAATTGTTTTGATTTGTATTTTGCATCAGTGTGGGAACATGTAGTTATCCAAGACTAAAATATAATTCTCTCATTGGCAAATTTCATTTAACTTTTCTGTTTCTCACTTTCTAAAACTCAGTCTTTTCCTTGTCACTTATTTCTTACAGTTTTTTAATTTACTGACATTTAGAGTACTACACAATTTTTTTTTTACATTTATATAAAAAAACACAAGCAAAACTGAAAGCCTCTGAGATTAAACTAATGCGTCAGACATTTTTAGTGCAAGGAAAAAGTCCAGTAAAGCCGATTACAAGTTGAAGTCCAGCTAATCGCCATTAGTCGCAGAGAGAATCAGCTTAGAAATAAAACATGCTTTCAACGCACAGTATATAACTAAGACGTCATCACAGCCGAGCCTCATTCCAAGATAAGGCGTAAAACATTCAAATACTTTGATTTATATCTCCTTATTTGTAAGAGGTCCTACAGCGCCACTTTTGCACTTTTATATAGGCCTATTAAACATATCAATTCAATCATGTAATCAACTATTCACAAGAACGTTGTAATGTACGATTTGTACTGATGGTTTCGTTTGGTTATAAGCCACACGTTGGTGTGCCAATTTTATAATTAAACCGTATTCCCGGTTGTACTTGTGTACCGTTAATTATTGTTTTTGGGTTATACTGTTGTTTAATTATTATTTAATAATATTGTTTGTGATGAAAAATTTAAAATAAATCCGATTACTTGTTATTTAACACTGAAATAAAATTTCACTCGTCGTAAATCTTGATCACGCTGCTTCACCATTCCTGGAATTACTCTCCATAAATATCTTAAGTGTCTAGGTTGTTTTACCTACTTGGATTATGAAGTAGCTATTATCAGTCACTCTGATAGTAGAATCTACGTTTGTAAAATCATCATATCTTGATTCGCTTCAATATAGTGTCAGAGTGGTTCACAAGAAATTCTAAAAGTAAATCTCTCTAGTCTCTTGTTTCTTCATAATTTATGAATAAAAGAAATAATCGTCTTAAACCAGTAATGCTGTACAAAATGGTGATTTATTTATATCTGTGATTCAGTATTAAAATTGATTTATACATTGTAATTCATTTTAAAATTATCGTACATTTGGTTATTGTTGACTCTTGTATCTCAAGGTTAATTAAATATGTTAAGTTAAAATCTTTTTTACATTTAAAGTGAGTTCTTTGAACTGCAACATACGAATTCTAAAATGTCTGTGTTCCCACTAAACTTGGTCATAATACTTATAATAACAATAGGAGAGCGATTACATTAACATAAAATAACTTAAAATTAATATTAATATTAATAATATTAATATTTTAATAACTTAAAATGCTAACACAAATAAATTCATTTGCATTAAATATGAACATGAACCTTGGTTATATTTTGTTTACCAAAACGAACATGTAAGATTAACCTCAATTATCATCATCTCATATTTAATAAACAAGTAGGTTAGTTAATCAAATTATATCATTGGAATTATCTTTATATAAATAATTAATTAGTTTGACATTTATTGAAAACATAAAAAATAATAATATCAGAATTGATTTCAGCAGTCATAGTTGGTCACAATAAGTCTGAAAGACGTTTGTTTATATGGTCACTTGTATTAATCGTCCTCTATGTATCTTTCACTAAAACATTGTAATTAAACATGCTGGTAATTGTTCGTTAATTATTAAAAAATGATGTTGATCATTAATAAAGGTATGGTAACTCTTAAGTTATTACACTAAAGTTTGTTTATACAGGGCTGTCACCATTGTAGGTTATCTTTTAACTCAAAAAATTAAACAGTTTCATTAATAATAATAATAAAACAATTATTCCCAATTTGCATGTTGGTACTTAATAATGTTTTGTTTGTTAGTGTATCATTATTAAAATGTTTGCACTTGGCTGATAATGTTCACTGATCTTAACCTATAAGTTACGAAAACTCTTTCTCGAGTATCGATTCTTTTTTATTAATTGCACTATACTTCCCTTTTAACTTGCATGGTATTTTAATTCACTACACTTCTGGTGTTTTATTAGCATTCATTGCTAATAATTACCATTACTACACCATTACTTAAATGCACTTCACTTTGTTTACTAGGTTACCGATACATAAACAGTTGTCGTCGCACAGAATTATGGGTATCAAAATGGCCGACTTTTTGGCGCGGAGAGCTAAACTTCTCTCGTCGAGTACTCTAGATAAACTGTGTCAAATTTGCTGTCTTCTTCTCCGTTCCCAGCGGCCCCCGCGGTTTGCGTCTCGATTTTAATCTATCTGATTGGCTAAAATTTGGTGATATTACATTGTTTGAACATACTCCCTCGTCTACGAAATTAATTAGTTTGCTCTAAGCGTGCATCTTTGGGTTTGAGATTTAAAAAGTGACGCTCACCTTTTTTCCAAAATTTATGAAATATTTTAAAACAGATATAAATTCCTTATAACATCTGGGATTTTTAATCCATCTTGTCAAATGTCTTGCTGATTAATTTGCTACCCCACATGCCATATTTCTGTTTCTGATTAACAAAAATAATTTTTAGCACTTGCCTCTACTACAATGTTTTTTGTTAAATCTAATTTAGAACATTTTAATTAACCTTTTGTTACTCTTAATACATCGTTGCACTAATATACAGTCTCTTTCTGTAGTTAGTCACTAAATAGTTACTGATTTGAGAATAAAACACTGATTTTAGGCCTAAGCTTCCCTAGGTTTTAGGCATCATGCATTGCATTTACCTATTTTGAGTTAAATGTTGCCCTTTATTAGTGTGTATCTAGTCATACTTAAACTTAAACGATCATAGCAACTTTTGGTTAACTTCATTTGGATTTATTGATGCCACTTCTAATGTATTTTCATATTAATACACCTATGACTTGTTACACAGGTCTGCATCTTATTATTTATTCTTGTCTCTACATAAATATATTTTTATTCAGTTAATAATTTGTCCATAATTATTGTTAATGTCTATTAGTAAGTATTATAACAGGTGGTTTCACTTTTACATACTTTCTTACCTGAATTACATGAATTATGTACATGGCTCCTGTAGGCCTATGATACTATCAGTTAGTTTTACTTGTGGTAATACAATTATTTATTCTCACTAATTGTTACTGTCTTATACTTATGGTTAGTTACATGGTTCAACTTCTGGTGAAGTTAATTTCGTCCAAGAGAGGCCTTTTTTCTTACATTTTATCATGAAAGTCACATAAATTTGGTGTACATTTAGGCATCATGGTAATTACTCTTAATACTAAGTAATACATGGTTTAGTATGTTATTAAATTATTCTAAATTGAACATCTCATTTACTGATAAGTTTTACAATACATTTTCCTTGTTGGACTTTCTACATTGCTTGTAATTATGATTATTGAATTTGCATTTTGACTGCCAATGGTCATGTTCATTTAATATATGATTAATTAGTATAAATATTATTTGGTTGCTTCGCCAATAGTTAGTACTTTATATACTGGACATTTGAAGACTATTTACAGATAGTTACATTTTTATATTTGTTGTTATTAACCAACAAGTGTAGATTTGTTAATACACTATGTGTACTTTACAATCTGTCATATTATTGATTTTGTTTCACATTATTTTCATTAATTGTGATATCTAATTGATCTAACTTCTGCCTCAGATTTGTCTTTAGTTATTTTAAGTTCACATGAGTATTACCTACATTATCTTTACATGATTTTTGCTCTTTATTTTATTACTTATTAGTGTAAATTCCTTATGGGTTAGGTTATGTTTCCGTTGTCGATACTTCCTGATCCCCATCAGGTTACATGTTGCATTTCATTATTTATTTTATACATTGTAGATTATTCATAACTAATATCATTTTTCTGAATGTCTTGGTTCATTAATTCTTATAATTAAAATACATTTATCAATTACTCATTTGGTTTTTCTTTGTCAGTGGGTAACATAACTTGATTTTAGTTGTACATACCATATAATCTTTTGTTTTTATTTTACACACTAGTCAATTATTTACAATCATCTGTTCATTACTTTACTCTCCTACTTTTTGTTATATATCTTTTATTTAAATAAATTTTCGTTTAATGGTCATGTTTAAGTCATTGAATAGGGGTTGTATACTGTTTTTTATTAATTATTTTCCTCAATCAGGATCACTATCTACTATTCTATTCATTTGGTATCTTCTTTTTATTGTTTATTTATCCTCTTGGTTGAGTTAATTCAATTCTTCCCTTTTTAAAACTTATTCCATTACTATCATTTCATTAATTTCATTTTATGGATGTTTTCAGTCTTCTTCTCACCGTTTGATCTATTGGGTATTGGGTCAATGTTGGTTTTGTCTATTGTCATTTGTCTTCCTTTCTTCCATACTCAAGTATATTTATTAAGCCTGATTTCTTTCTTTTTCTCAGTTAGTTCATAATTTGGTCTACTTCCTCCTTCAAAGTTTAAATTTTTATTGTTCTGGTTGGATTTGATTGATTAAGAATATTACTTGTTGCTGTTTGTGGTATTGTGATGATATGTACTGTTACAACGTTTAAAAATATTAATCTTCAAATTTATTATTGCTGAAGAATGTTAGGTAATTTATCCATATTATAAAATATAAAAGACGCAACAACACGGTTTTTTAAACAATGTATTTTTAACATTAGAATATTTATTATAAGAAAGTGAAAATTACTGGAAAAGAGCACAAATAACCAAAGTTTACGACACTTGCAACAAGTATGAAAAAAGTAATACGAGTTTTTTAACAAACCATACAATCCGACTGAGAACTGGATACGACACTGTAAACAAGTGATCACAGAAAACAAAAATTAAAAAGCAGAACTTTAAAAAAGAATGGAACAACGCAGACAAGGAGGAAAAGGGAAAGTTCGTAGCACAATCAGAGAGATACAAGCAGCATTATATAAAATATAGAACGGAATACCGGGACGATCTGGGGCAGGAAACAGTAGTAAAATTATTGAAAGGGGTGAAAGGGGGAGGTGCTCTCCTGGTACATCAAATAACAGAATTGTCAAATGGTTGCTGCCAATTTTCCTGGTATCACTATTCAAAAAGGAAATTGGAATAGAGTTTTAGAAATTATTTGCATTTTTCGCAAATTGTTTTGAAATTAATTAGATTGAACATGAGACAGGAGAAGACGAAAGTAGATTTGTGACCGGGAAATCTTTCACACACAGTATATTCACATTACAGTAACTTATGTGACAGTCAGTCGGAAATGAAATCCACATTATCTTTCATTGGTCTGAGGAAAAAGCTTATGATACTGTTCTTAGGCTGACAGGTGTACTGGAGGTGTTACAAGCATTGAATGCTATAGACAGATGTCAATTAACCAATAACTAATATAAATGAAGGCTGCAAATATCAGAGCTTCAAGTCGAGTTACAGGAGAATTCAAGGTCCTGCACCATGTCAACAGTAGCAGGACGTAAGAGCAGCATTAAGAAACTGCAAAAGATAATGTAGCGGAATGGTCCCCACTTGGAGATGAGATTTAGTTTTCCCTCAGTTTTGTTAAAATCAGGTTATTTTAGAGTAGACCTTCTACAATTTAGTATTCGCTTAAGATTGTACCTACAATTTAAAGACTGCGGTCCTAAAATAAACTTAATAAAAGACAGAGTATGTAGTTGAAAGTCGGAAACGTATTTTAAATGTTCATTAACATTACTTTAAACAAATCAACAAATTTAAATTCAAAGAGCACATCATGTTCGTAAGATAATAAGACGTCTGAATCCTTTACGGCTGGCTCATGACGTACTGTACTTACAAAGCTGAGAAGAATCGAGCAAGTGATGATGAAATCCGGATTTATGAAATAATATAGAATAAAAATTAGACCTGCTTATTACGTAATCAATAATAAAAAGGTGTTTAAAAATAGTATAGACGTACTGCTGCAGTAGGTACGAGAAAGGTGGAAGGTTCAACAAAGGAACGTAATAAAAGAGATACATAGTGAAAGACTGTAAACAATCGTAGGAATCAGATGTTTAAAATATAAGGAAGGAAAAAAAATAAATTTCAATACAGCACTTAGAATAATGTAATATAAATTTCAAAGATTAAAAAAATTCCAGCTCCAAGGGAATTGGTAAACTAAATTTTAAAATAATGGAAAAGCTAAAATGTAGTTAGAATACATATTCAAGATGTCAAGTAGTAATTAAAATTAGTAAATAAATAAGGTACAAAACAGAGAAAATTGGTACCACAGATGAAAGAATTCAAAGTAACTGACAGCAAATTAATCGGAATAATAAAAGAACAAAGAAAATAAACTAAACTCTATATAGAATATTAATATGTAGAAAAAACAAAACAAACTTATTGGAAGGGATGAAAATTGTTAAAATAATAAAGGTCCAAAGATTGAGATGATATTGTACGTTAAATTAAAACAAATAATATTATTTGTTAAAATATAATATGCAATTAAAGTCATAAGATAATAAACGAAGAGTAACTTGAGGAGGTAGGATCTTAAATTCTTTAAAAACAAAAAAATGATAAATAGGATAATTAGAAAGAATACAAATTGAGAAAACAGGGAACTGTGAAGAAGGAAATTAAATAAGATGAAAGAACAATGTGTAAAGATAAAGAGGAATATGAATAACGAATAACTACAATCGTCACACTGTGTCTCAGGGTTAAGGGTTCAGGAGGTCTTGATCGAGTCTTTGACATTTCGCAAATGTTGTGTAATCTACAGTATATACCAGAACATTTGCATGTAAGATATAATCGGTTAAATTTAAAATCTATTTAACTGAACATAATTTTTTCAAGAACCATACGCAATAACGGAAATTTATCTGGTAACCTCTTGTCCTGAAGGGAAGACACTACGATTAAGAAGCCACTAGTACTGATGAACGTAGTAGTACACTACTACAAGGACGCCTGACGGACGTCCAAACAGACTACTAAACCGATCCAATTAATTCAAAATTTCACTATCACAAAACTTTGTTTCTTCAAATATTATACATGGAAAAATTAAATACGTTTGCCGTACTATGTTACACGATCCACAAAGACTGAAGCAAGCACTAATATTTAACCGATTATCTGCGCAACGATAAATCACCGCACAAACGACTGACTAAGCACCAAGTGACGTCATTACTGAGGGACAGGTGTAGTCAAGATTAATTAATCAACGTACAAAGCGTTGGCGTCGGAACGTCATTAATAACGAAACGCGTTCCGTTTGGCACAGACAAAAATCAAAGAGGCTTTTGTAGTGACGACGGATGGGAAGAGAAACCGACCGTCACTGATTGAAATGTTATCTGTGTTTGTTAGACGTCTCTGTTAATGCCTGTTACGTGTACAACGCGGCAAAGCCTTTCCTATACAGAGCCCTACGTAGTAAACTAAGCTGTATACATTAACTACGCTGCCGAATTTCTAAAGTGTACGTTTCAAAGTATATGGTAATCTGACAAAAAACCTGTATTCTACTCACTAATTAAAAGGCAAAAACCGTTTTAAACGCTCAAGCGACGTGCAGATCATGTGTGTGATTACCGAAAAGGATTGAGCGTTGCAAGTTTTAAGTGGAAATTGCAGACTAATGTTGACTACCTGCTCAGGCGCCTTTTTTTTAAGGACGCTAAAGACGTGGTTTGGCGTCAGAGAACTTGGTGGAAAAGATTTTTAGGGGAAGAAAAGTAAAACATATTAAGAGACGTAAGAAGTTATTGTAATTATATAATGACAGTTATCGTGTGTACATGTGGATAGCCAACACCAGCAATCGGTTCAACATGAGGGACGAAGAGCTTTTTGCGTTTATAGTTCAACAGCTTGAAGAATGAACGTCCAGGAAACGTTGGAGTTTCGCTACGGAGCCGTACCGTTTGTTTAGTTTGTGATGGAAGGGATCAGCGATGGAGAAGATTTTACTAGCGGAGTAGAGGGCAGCGAAGCTGGTGCGGGATCGGAAGACACGGTGGTGTATTCGATATAGACCTTCAGGTCTGTTTTTTGTTCCAGGTAATCTGGAGAAGTAGTCAGGATTGTATATGTACTCGTCATAATTGGATTCTGCTAAGGATGTGGCTGGAGGAGTCGTTACTACGGCTGAGCAGTCTGATTGTTCGGAGAAAAATCAAGTGGTAACATCCCATTTTTGCTTTAAATTTGTATAAACCAAGAGTTCAGCAACAACCGTGTTTCCGGTTGGATTGTGAAACGCAGTGAGTTTAAACGCAATACTAGCGTCAACGTCACTGTTTTGGAGCTGCAAAACAGGAAACGTTTACGTAACCATGCTACTGACAGTTTGTTGATTTTTTTAAAGTACACTATTTTATACCGATGATATTAAACTGTTTAAGCGTGAAGTGATTACTTTTGGAGCAATTAACATGAAGATTGTTTGAAACTATGTATTGTAATAAAACAATTTTTAACTGAAAAAACCGGTCGTTGTGGAATATTATAACTTGATCAGCGGCCATCTCACATGCTGTACGAGCAGTAAGCCTAGGCTATTCGCTATTTTGACGTATGCCCGCGGGCAGTATTCGCTACTCGTATTTTGGCGAATGTCAAAAGTAGTGGCTACTATCTAACATGCATCAGTAGACAGATCACAAAGTCTGTTAACAACGCCCTGACCAACACAATATTTTAGAAACAATATACAATGTTTTTCTGTGTACATGGCATCCTTATTATTTTTATGAATACATTTTTTGTTTGCCAAATATACGACCTCTGCATAGCAGAACGAGACAGAAAATATGATTATACAGTGCATAGTTAAGAATAACTGTACGAGTAACAATATCAGTCCCACCGGACTAACGGTTCTAGATGCGATTTTAGCCTTCAGGTCAACTCAGCACGTGGAAACGAGTCAAACTACAACATCTACGAAAATGTGATTATGCCCAGTGTAATAACAGGCGGCTTGAGTGGTATGCTGTCCACCATGACCTGCCTTGTATGCTTAAGCTGCCAGCCTCTACTAAACCATTTCGATGGAACACAATATGAATAGCTTCTTCATATGTAATCCTTTATCGTAGTTTTTTGTAGTCTCTATTGTTGCACGGTTATAACTACCATTATTTCCTAGAGGTCTGCCTAGTCTTTGTAAACAATCGATCAGACATTTCTACGCATAATGTCGTATTTAATTTCTTGCAAATGTGCAAATAGGAATGTCTGTTCAACTTTCATTTATACTACAAGTGTAATATAAGTAAATTACAATATTTAAGTACGCAATACATGAATCTCGGGCGAGAAGTAATCAGTCAGTGCGTCCGGTGTAAAGAGGAAATTCTACTGGGCTGGTCAGGTGCGTAAGTTTCACATGTTATGATCCAATTTATACTGATTTCATGTGTCAGCACAAAGTATCGTGTGCTTTTATTAAAATTACCTTATTGTAACCGTGATATTACGTCATACATTATACTGTGTTATAGTGTACATGTACGTTATTACATAATAGATTTTAAACATTGTAATAATTTCCTAAACAAATGAAATTCGTAAATACAAAATAGTTAAATATAATATATTATGTATATGAATAGTGAATATAAATGTACTGTGAATATGAATGTAAATAGTGTTACAAAAATTAATATATTTTTGAGCTCGCGCTCACAAACTTACACACAATAGCCTACACATATGCACACTGACTTGTATAATATTAATAAATTGACACTAGTGTCGGAGTTAAGGAACCTAAAATTTTATTAAATCTTTTTGAAAATCACACTTATTTCAGTGATCAAACTTTACAATTATAATAATCTGTAAACGCTGTTGTAAATTATATTTATATGTTGGCTAACGCAATACGTGAATTTATGTCACAATGATAATCTTTTTCTGAATTCCAAGGAATAGTCGCTAATTGATCTGTTTCGGGTTTCTTCCGCACCTCGGTCTGCCGATGTCTCTCCTGCCAATCGGCTGGTACGCTCAGAGGCTTTTAGATGACAGGCGGTTTAATTGTTCACACCAACCCTTCCTATACCCCTTAATGATCTCATTTAAAGACCCGTAATGAGCTGAATATTTTATAATCAACCAACAGTAATGATCACTCTGAACAGTAGAAGGAACGTAGTGCTAAGTGATTTATAGTTACGGTGAAGCTACAGCTGTTGCAAACGAACTTTGCTTTCACCCATACACGTTAAATTAACTTAATTACTGTACGACGTGCAGTAAGGTGTAGGATCGAACGTGAGTGTCTTGTAACTCTGCAAACGTGCCTAATGTATGGGAACATTAGCAAACGACTGAATGCTGTAAACCCACAGTAGGCAACAAGACTAACAGAAGCACCACCTAACAATGATACCTGTCTGTGATAAAACTGATGTGGTAAATAGCAAAGAATTCGGCGTTACCGTCGTAAAACACTAAGGAGTATGCAATAGTGTTGAGAAGGATGTTGAAGTGGGATCTACGTGGAGATATACCAAGATTAAGCCCGAATGTACAATGGAAATAGAGGTGTTTATCAATTTAAAATTACAAAAATAATAGAAAGGGAATAACAAATTAAAATTGGGAGAGATGGAACGAAACAGAAAAAAAAACAGAATTCACCAAACTGTGTAGACATAAAGAGAGAAAAGAATAAAGTGGAGTAATCCCATGAAAGGGATCTAAAAGACTCCAAACGTTGAGAAATTTGAAGCAGATCTACAAAGCATTTTTAATAAATAAGATTACAATGTAAAAGTATTCTGAATTACTATTTGTACCAGTTGGTGATACTATACTAATTTCAATAGTGTATTAAAAGTGTTTCACATACTTCCACTACACTTTTTCACTGTGTTTGATGCAAATCACTTGGTAAAATTAAAAAGCTTTTCTTAGACCACCAATATGAAAAGTAATTTAGTTTTAAGTTAAATGGAGTTAAGCAAAGTACTATGTGTTAAATAACATAAATAATTTACAACAGCATTTCTTTTTTATGTTATAGATCTTCAAGTCTATACATTGTCATACATTAGACGCATAATACTCATAATGTTATGCGTATAATGCTTGTCAGGGGCGCAACCAGGATTTTCTTTTGAGGGGTTTATTTTTTTGTAAATGAAGCGAGAGAAACTACAAGGTAAAGGAACCCCACGTTATAATCATAAATGCCCTTTCCGTCACGTAAAGAGTGAACACAATATTATATTCGACTTTATGATAAATTCATTAATGTCACAAGCACACACATGAGGACACAATCTACAGGCTCCGAGCTCGATTTTCGCGCAAACCATGTAATTAAGGTGCATTTCAACGCCCCTCCTAGGTTTCCAGCCTGCAGAAGTAAAAATATGGGATAACGCCTTAAGGTAAAAAGTGGGGCTGAAGCCTGTCACTGGCTAGACTACCCTTCTTGAATGCGGGACTGCTCACATATGACACCCTGCCTACCTGCTACACTGATTAGACGGTAAACATAGAACCATTGTAGTACTGAATAATAAAGAGACACTCAGATGTACACAAACGGAAACAACAATGGACTGAAAATCTAAAAGAAACAGAACGAGGTAGAAGAGTAATTTTTTTAATACCAAAC
This sequence comes from Magicicada septendecula, assembly GCA_034769895.1. Lineage (NCBI taxonomy): Eukaryota > Metazoa > Arthropoda > Insecta > Hemiptera > Cicadidae > Magicicada > Magicicada septendecula. Next base: position 121,708,843 of record CM068375.1, read on the forward strand.
GAAAATACATCAGTTTCGATGAAGAAGGTGGCACGTCCCCCAAACCTCTACGTAGCTCTTTAAAGGTTGCTTTCTAATTAGTTGAGTGATTATATTAAATATATCAAAATTTGGTACATATATTCTACTTTTTATTTTCTAATATACGTTTATTTTCAAATGTATATTTTTTCTCCTAAGAATCGGAAAGTAAAAACAAAATTTATAAAAGATTATTTACACAATCGTTTTTATTTTGAATTTGTTTATAGTAGAAATAAGCTTTACATTATGTCCTCTGAAAACAATTAACAAAACAGACTCTCGTAATTGGGACTAGACATTGTCTACTGCATAGATGATGAATAGTAAATGCTACAATAGTTGAACGCAACTGCAAACTGACACTTTATGTTCAGACAATGGGACTATAGCAACCTCAAGACGACCTATAGCGACCTATAGTCTTTAGGGTTCGCAGTTGATTAGTCACGATACTTCAGAGTTAATACACAAAAACTAGTATAGGCCTACGTACATGGCGATATGATTTAAAATCTTTGGAAATATTAAATGTGCATTTAAACTCTAACTCACCTTATGTAAATTCTGCTCTCACAATTGTAAAAATACATTAGTGTACGTAACATACACATTATAAATACCTTCAAATGGAAAGTAGTCTGGCAATAGTAGTACTACGAATAAGGTGATTACGAAATTAATTTACAGAGAAATAAATAAATTTAATTTATATGTGAGCGACACCATTCTTTCATAGCAGAAACATAGTAATGTAGGTTTTAATGTATATAATTTTAAGTTATCTACTCTTTTATATAGGAACGACCAAGTTCTGCTATTAGATTTAAAGAATCAATTACAGAAAGGGTTTCATAATTTCGGAAACATCATTACTATGCAGTACAATCTGACGATCTCAGTCGAGAAAACCAAGTTAATTGCTTTTCAGGGAAAATGTGCAATTCGAGGAAAAATAGTGTGTGGTAACATTTATTTGAGAAGTAAATGTTTTTAATTATTTATACTGTTTGGTACGTTTTGATGTTGATTATGACTTAGAAAAAATATCCATCTTTCAAAATATGTGTGGCATAAATATGAGAATTCTAAAAATACAACTCGCAGAGATAGGTTGCTCAAGTTTTATAAAGGGATGGCTGTATTTTCTTTCTCTGTGGCTGTAAAACATGGTCTCTAACAAGTACTGCCAGCGTATGCAGGCCGGAGAAATGAGATGTCTGCGAGGTGTCGTTGGGTATAAGCTTATCGACCAGTAGAAAAATGTCGATGTCAGGGCTGAACTGAATATTTATAATCTTTGTAGTAGAATAACATAATGTAGACAGAAATGGATAGCTTACCTACAGCGGATAACACAGAGAGGCGAGTGCTGCATTACCTTGTAAGAGGACGGCGTAGTTTGAGACGCCCAAGAATAAGGAGGATCGAACTGGACAAGTGAACCGCGAGGGGCCGGAAGTTGCGTTGGAGTCTAATCGGTGGAGTAGATGACAATGATGATGACAAATTAATTTACTGTTAGAAGTGGAAGATATTTACATGTGATATACTAATTTTATATGAAATATAATAAATGAAAACACCGTCATATTCCTACGCAATAATACTCCATTAAGTAACAATCAAACCGGTGGCCAAGAAACCACTTCGTTTATTTCTTCTTTCTTTCTTATTCCAATCATCTCCTACCGCAATGGGTGGAGGTTGAGCAAAGGTTTCACCACCGTGGTCTCTGCATGACCAGGGCCTTGGCTTCCTTGTGGATCCTTAGGAGTTGCAACCTGGTTGGTGTATGAAAACGTCCCAGAACGTAGGCTTAGCCACGAGACCGGGCAGCCAAAGCAACTTGAAAGCAGGCTTGGAGGCTTAAGACGCAGCCACTCCACCAAGCTATGGATGCTGAGGGCCAATAACTCGCACACCCGAGATAACTCTATTGGAAGTAAGCAAAGGAATAAAGCCGGAAAACTTGTACACTACTACAAGGACGCCTGACGGACGTCCAAACAGACTACTAAACCGATCCAATTAATTCAAAATTTCACTATCACAAAACTTTGTTTCTTCAAATATTATACATGGAAAAATTAAATACGTTTGCCGTACTATGTTACACGATCCACAAAGACTGAAGCAAGCACTAATATTTAACCGATTATCTGCGCAACGATAAATCACCGCACAAACGACTGACTAAGCACCAAGTGACGTCATTACTGAGGGACAGGTGTAGTCAAGATTAATTAATCAACGTACAAAGCGTTGGCGTCGGAACGTCATTAATAACGAAACGCGTTCCGTTTGGCACAGACAAAAATCAAAGAGGCTTTTGTAGTGACGACGGATGGGAAGAGAAACCGACCGTCACTGATTGAAATGTTATCTGTGTTTGTTAGACGTCTCTGTTAATGCCTGTTACGTGTACAACGCGGTAAAGCCTTTCCTATACAGAGCCCTACGTAGTAAACTAAGCTGTATACATTAACTACGCTGCCGAATTTCTAAAGTGTACGTTTCAAAGTATATGGTAATCTGACAAAAAACCTGTATTCTACTCACTAATTAAAAGGCAAAAACCGTTTTAAACGCTCAAGCGACGTGCAGATCATGTGTGTGATTACCGAAAAGGATTGAGCGTTGCAAGTTTTAAGTGGAAATTGCAGACTAATGTTGACTACCTGCTCAGGCGCCTTTTTTTTAAGGACGCTAAAGACGTGGTTTGGCGTCAGAGAACTTGGTGGAAAAGATTTTTAGGGGAAGAAAAGTAAAACATATTAAGAGACGTAAGAAGTTATTGTAATTATATAATGACAGTTATCGTGTGTACATGTGGATAGCCAACACCAGCAATCGGTTCAACATGAGGGACGAAGAGCTTTTTGCGTTTATAGTTCAACAGCTTGAAGAATGAACGTCCAGGAAACGTTGGAGTTTCGCTACGGAGCCGTACCGTTTGTTTAGTTTGTGATGGAAGGGATCAGCGATGGAGAAGATTTTACTAGCGGAGTAGAGGGCAGCGAAGCTGGTGCGGGATCGGAAGACACGGTGGTGTATTCGATATAGACCTTCAGGTCTGTTTTTTGTTCCAGGTAATCTGGAGAAGTAGTCAGGATTGTATATGTACTCGTCATAATTGGATTCTGCTAAGGATGTGGCTGGAGGAGTCGTTACTACGGCTGAGCAGTCTGATTGTTCGGAGAAAAATCAAGTGGTAACATCCCATTTTTGCTTTAAATTTGTATAAACCAAGAGTTCAGCAACAACCGTGTTTCCGGTTGGATTGTGAAACGCAGTGAGTTTAAACGCAATACTAGCGTCAACGTCACTGTTTTGGAGCTGCAAAACAGGAAACGTTTACGTAACCATGCTACTGACAGTTTGTTGATTTTTTTAAAGTACACTATTTTATACCGATGATATTAAACTGTTTAAGCGTGAAGTGATTACTTTTGGAGCAATTAACATGAAGATTGTTTGAAACTATGTATTGTAATAAAACAATTTTTAACTGAAAAAACCGGTCGTTGTGGAATATTATAACTTGATCAGCGGCCATCTCACATGCTGTACGAGCAGTAAGCCTAGGCTATTCGCTATTTTGACGTATGCCCGCGGGCAGTATTCGCTACTCGTATTTTGGCGAATGTCAAAAGTAGTGGCTACTATCTAACATGCATCAGTAGACAGATCACAAAGTCTGTTAACAACGCCCTGACCAACACAATATTTTAGAAACAATATACAATGTTTTTCTGTGTACATGGCATCCTTATTATTTTTATGAATACATTTTTTGTTTGCCAAATATACGACCTCTGCATAGCAGAACGAGACAGAAAATATGATTATACAGTGCATAGTTAAGAATAACTGTACGAGTAACAATATCAGTCCCACCGGACTAACGGTTCTAGATGCGATTTTAGCCTTCAGGTCAACTCAGCACGTGGAAACGAGTCAAACTACAACATCTACGAAAATGTGATTATGCCCAGTGTAATAACAGGCGGCTTGAGTGGTATGCTGTCCACCATGACCTGCCTTGTATGCTTAAGCTGCCAGCCTCTACTAAACCATTTCGATGGAACACAATATGAATAGCTTCTTCATATGTAATCCTTTATCGTAGTTTTTTGTAGTCTCTATTGTTGCACGGTTATAACTACCATTATTTCCTAGAGGTCTGCCTAGTCTTTGTAAACAATCGATCAGACATTTCTACGCATAATGTCGTATTTAATTTCTTGCAAATGTGCAAATAGGAATGTCTGTTCAACTTTCATTTATACTACAAGTGTAATATAAGTAAATTACAATATTTAAGTACGCAATACATGAATCTCGGGCGAGAAGTAATCAGTCAGTGCGTCCGGTGTAAAGAGGAAATTCTACTGGGCTGGTCAGGTGCGTAAGTTTCACATGTTATGATCCAATTTATACTGATTTCATGTGTCAGCACAAAGTAGCCTATCGTGTGCTTTTATTAAAATTACCTTATTGTAACCGTGATATTACGTCATACATTATACTGTGTTATAGTGTACATGTACGTTATTACATAATAGATTTTAAACATTGTAATAATTTCCTAAACAAATGAAATTCGTAAATACAAAATAGTTAAATATAATATATTATGTATATGAATAGTGAATATAAATGTACTGTGAATATGAATGTAAATAGTGTTACAAAAATTAATATATTTTTGAGCTCGCGCTCACAAACTTACACACAATAGCCTACACATATGCACACTGACTTGTATAATATTAATAAATTGACACTAGTGTCGGAGTTAAGGAACCTAAAATTTTATTAAATCTTTTTGAAAATCACACTTATTTCAGTGATCAAACTTTACAATTATAATAATCTGTAAACGCTGTTGTAAATTATATTTATATGTTGGCTAACGCAATACGTGAATTTATGTCACAATGATAATCTTTTTCTGAATTCCAAGGAATAGTCGCTAATTGATCTGTTTCGGGTTTCTTCCGCACCTCGGTCTGCCGATGTCTCTCCTGCCAATCGGCTGGTACGCTCAGAGGCTTTTAGATGACAGGCGGTTTAATTGTTCACACCAACCCTTCCTATACCCCTTAATGATCTCATTTAAAGACCCGTAATGAGCTGAATATTTTATAATCAACCAACAGTAATGATCACTCTGAACAGTAGAAGGAACGTAGTGCTAAGTGATTTATAGTTACGGTGAAGCTACAGCTGTTGCAAACGAACTTTGCTTTCACCCATACACGTTAAATTAACTTAATTACTGTACGACGTGCAGTAAGGTGTAGGATCGAACGTGAGTGTCTTGTAACTCTGCAAACGTGCCTAATGTATGGGAACATTAGCAAACGACTGAATGCTGTAAACCCACAGTAGGCAACAAGACTAACAGAAGCACCACCTAACAATGATACCTGTCTGTGATAAAACTGATGTGGTAAATAGCAAAGAATTCGGCGTTACCGTCGTAAAACACTAAGGAGTATGCAATAGTGTTGAGAAGGATGTTGAAGTGGGATCTACGTGGAGATATACCAAGATTAAGCCCGAATGTACAATGGAAATAGAGGTGTTTATCAATTTAAAATTACAAAAATAATAGAAAGGGAATAACAAATTAAAATTGGGAGAGATGGAACGAAACAGAAAAAAAAACAGAATTCACCAAACTGTGTAGACATAAAGAGAGAAAAGAATAAAGTGGAGTAATCCCATGAAAGGGATCTAAAAGACTCCAAACGTTGAGAAATTTGAAGCAGATCTACAAAGCATTTTTAATAAATAAGATTACAATGTAAAAGTATTCTGAATTACTATTTGTACCAGTTGGTGATACTATACTAATTTCAATAGTGTATTAAAAGTGTTTCACATACTTCCACTACACTTTTTCACTGTGTTTGATGCAAATCACTTGGTAAAATTAAAAAGCTTTTCTTAGACCACCAATATGAAAAGTAATTTAGTTTTAAGTTAAATGGAGTTAAGCAAAGTACTATGTGTTAAATAACATAAATAATTTACAACAGCATTTCTTTTTTATGTTATAGATCTTCAAGTCTATACATTGTCATACATTAGACGCATAATACTCATAATGTTATGCGTATAATGCTTGTCAGGGGCGCAACCAGGATTTTCTTTTGAGGGGTTTATTTTTTTGTAAATGAAGCGAGAGAAACTACAAGGTAAAGGAACCCCACGTTATAATCATAAATGCCCTTTCCGTCACGTAAAGAGTGAACACAATATTATATTCGACTTTATGATAAATTCATTAATGTCACAAGCACACACGAGGACACAATCTACAGGCTCCGAGCTCGATTTTCGCGCAAACCATGTAATTAAGGTGCATTTCAACGCCCCTCCTAGGTTTCCAGCCTGCAGAAGTAAAAATATGGGATAACGCCTTAAGGTAAAAAGTGGGGCTGAAGCCTGTCACTGGCTAGACTACCCTTCTTGAATGCGGGACTGCTCACATATGACACCCTGCCTACCTGCTACACTGATTAGACGGTAAACATAGAACCATTGTAGTACTGAATAATAAAGAGACACTCAGATGTACACAAACGGAAACAACAATGGACTGAAAATCTAAAAGAAACAGAACGAGGTAGAAGAGTAATTTTTTTAATACCAAACGAAAATACATCAGTTTCGATGAAGAAGGTGGCACGTCCCCCAAACCTCTACGTAGCTCTTTAAAGGTTGCTTTCTAATTAGTTGAGTAATTATATTAAATATATCAAAATTTGGTACATATATTCTACTTTTTATTTTCTAATATACGTTTATTTTCAAATGTATATTTTTTCTCCTAAGAATCGGAAAGTAAAAACAAAATTTATAAAAGATTATTTACACAATCGTTTTTATTTTGAATTTGTTTATAGTAGAAATAAGCTTTACATTATGTCCTCTGAAAACAATTAACAAAACAGACTCTCGTAATTGGGACTAGACATTGTCTACTGCATAGATGATGAATAGTAAATGCTACAATAGTTGAACGCAACTGCAAACTGACACTTTATGTTCAGACAATGGGACTATAGCAACCTCAAGACGACCTATAGCGACCTATAGTCTTTAGGGTTCGCAGTTGATTAGTCACGATACTTCAGAGTTAATACACAAAAACTAGTATAGGCCTACGTACATGGCGATATGATTTAAAATCTTTGGAAATATTAAATGTGCATTTAAACTCTAACTCACCTTATGTAAATTCTGCTCTCACAATTGTAAAAATACATTAGTGTACGTAACATACACATTATAAATACCTTCAAATGGAAAGTAGTCTGGCAATAGTAGTACTACGAATAAGGTGATTACGAAATTAATTTACAGAGAAATAAATAAATTTAATTTATATGTGAGCGACACCATTCTTTCATAGCAGAAACATAGTAATGTAGGTTTTAATGTATATAATTTTAAGTTATCTACTCTTTTATATAGGAACGACCAAGTTCTGCTATTAGATTTAAAGAATCAATTACAGAAAGGGTTTCATAATTTCGGAAACATCATTACTATGCAGTACAATCTGACGATCTCAGTCGAGAAAACCAAGTTAATTGCTTTTCAGGGAAAATGTGCAATTCGAGGAAAAATAGTGTGTGGTAACATTTATTTGAGAAGTAAATGTTTTTAATTATTTATACTGTTTGGTACGTTTTGATGTTGATTATGACTTAGAAAAAATATCCATCTTTCAAAATATGTGTGGCATAAATATGAGAATTCTAAAAATACAACTCGCAGAGATAGGTTGCTCAAGTTTTATAAAGGGATGGCTGTATTTTCTTTCTCTGTGGCTGTAAAACATGGTCTCTAACAAGTACTGCCAGCGTATGCAGGCCGGAGAAATGAGATGTCTGCGAGGTGTCGTTGGGTATAAGCTTATCGACCAGTAGAAAAATGTCGATGTCAGGGCTGAACTGAATATTTATAATCTTTGTAGTAGAATAACATAATGTAGACAGAAATGGATAGCTTACCTACAGCGGATAACACAGAGAGGCGAGTGCTGCATTACCTTGTAAGAGGACGGCGTAGTTTGAGACGCCCAAGAATAAGGAGGATCGAACTGGACAAGTGAACCGCGAGGGGCCGGAAGTTGCGTTGGAGTCTAATCGGTGGAGTAGATGACAATGATGATGACAAATTAATTTACTGTTAGAAGTGGAAGATATTTACATGTGATATACTAATTTTATATGAAATATAATAAATGAAAACACCGTCATATTCCTACGCAATAATACTCCATTAAGTAACAATCAAACCGGTGGCCAAGAAACCACTTCGTTTATTTCTTCTTTCTTTCTTATTCCAATCATCTCCTACCGCAATGGGTGGAGGTTGAGCAAAGGTTTCACCACCGTGGTCTCTGCATGACCAGGGCCTTGGCTTCCTTGTGGATCCTTAGGAGTTGCAACCTGGTTGGTGTATGAAAACGTCCCAGAACGTAGGCTTAGCCACGAGACCGGGCAGCCAAAGCAACTTGAAAGCAGGCTTGGAGGCTTAAGACGCAGCCACTCCACCAAGCTATGGATGCTGAGGGCCAATAACTCGCACACCCGAGATAACTCTATTGGAAGTAAGCAAAGGAATAAAGCCGGACTGGATTTTAGGACACGGAATTAGCGAAGACACAGCAATTTAAGATACGGTACTTGGAATGTTCGTTTATATCAATTAGGTAGAAAAAACATAACGGTATAGGGACAATAAAATGAATTCACCCATACCACCCATATCGTTATTCGTTTTATATTAGTAAACGTACGTCTTCTTTTCCAGTAACTTCAATATGTATATTTTGTTTTCTGATATTGCGTACGAGGGTGAGTTGAAAAGTTTTCGGGCGACAAGTGTACCTTAGCGGTAAAACTAAAATTTTTCGTGTGCTGCAAGAATTGTATTTTATGTGAACTCCTGTTAATTTCCAAATCTGTCTACCAATTTATTCATTGTTTAAAAGCTGTTTAAAATTGACATGTCATGTGTGTTTTGAAAAACGTACAAAATCAAACATCATGGTGTGATTTTGTTAAAAATTGTTTGGCGCCAACGGAAATTTAAGTCAGGAGATGCTGCGACTTTAAAACCAACGGTTTGTAAATAGGCACTTGAGTTTAAACGTGGTCGTACGAGCATTGAAGTTGATCCCCCGTCGCACTGAACGCCCAAAAAATGCAACAACTCTAGATGCGGCAGCCATCTAGCACAACGCTTTTTTACACCAAGTTCTTGAGTTAAAGTATGATGCACACACTCATATGAGATGCCTATGATTTCAGCAAAGTCACTCACTCCTCAATCTGCGGTTTTCCAACACACTATGAAATTTTTCCAATAATGCCATTTTTGTTGCATTTTTGGAAGTCCACTGATAGGTTCGTCTTCAGTGCTTGTACGACTAAACTTGAGCGTGCCCCACTTACCGTTGTTTCTGAAGGCGCAGCATCTCGTAATACATTTACAATTTCGTTTTGATTTTTCATTGCCGCTAAAACATTTTTAACAGAGAATTCATCACAGTACAATGTTTGATTTTGTGGATTTTAAAAACACGCGTGACTTGAAAATTTCAAACAGCTGGTAAAAACTGATTAAATTGACAGATATATCTGGAAATTAACTGGTGTTCACGCGAAATATACATTTTGCAGCACACGAAAGATTTTAGTTCTATCACTGAGCTACAGATGTCACTCCTCGAACTCTTCAACTGACTCAAGCACCAGTAGTGTCTATAATTACGTCTATAGGATGACTTCTTAAATTATAAGCAAACAATATCCTTATGCCTATCGGTAAGTAACATGTTAGTCGTACGTCTGGCAGCGATGTCCGTAAAGCAGGCATACGGTCTATACTATTTCCGTTCTCATTTCAATCCTGATGTAAACAAACAGACGTGGCACATCTGAACGCTATGACGTTTGCTGCTTGACGTACAGGCGTCACTCAAACGTAGAAGGTGAGTCAAGAATCAGATTTAATTAAAACAGTAGCCTAACTAAAATTATTATAAAGTCCTGCTCTCTCATCTTCTCGTGAACATCGCTTATTTGAAGGCAATGACTTCTGGTCATCAGAACTTACTCATGCCTTCTCATGAGTAACGTTCTCTGTATGTAATCACGTAACATGTAAGACGTTTATATGCTGTAATTTGCGAATGGGGACGTGCTAAATGCATGTGCGGAGTGATGAGGCGAGGCGCGTGGGATAAAGGGCGCAGCACAGGGAAAGTGTTGGTGCATGCAAAACGTGCAAAGTGCTGACACAGCACTCCATTAATCACGTGGTTTAGCATAATGTAGTACCGTTCCCACTATGTCCACTGTTCGATATTTATGAACCATCTATAGGACTATCTGGATTACATTAGTATGTACTTTTGTCGTCGTAAGGAACCCATATGTTTATTGCTATGTATACTGTATATATCTGACTGACTATCACGCGTTTGTAAAAATTACTTAATCAACGCATTTTTCTTATAATATTATAGCGTATGACGTCGTGTGAAACGCACCCTTCATTTGATTTAAAGCCATCCTGCAAGAGTAGGAATGGTACGTGGGAATTTCTCATAAAGACAGTACCATAACATGAAATAAACTTAAAAAGTAATGTACTTTACTGCTGAACTACTGAATAAAAAATGGATGATTCACATGTTAAGTAATGTAAACAAGCTCAAACTATTTGTGTTAATATCCTATTAGTAATCGATCCCAGACATTAGTGTTTCCATTTATACTGTCGTCAGTTTTATATCAAAGGATTGCTGTATGCATAGAATTGAGCTAGCCTGTGTCGATGAAATCAAATTTAAGTTATTATTTAGTGTAATAGGAGTTTTGAAATAGATTCTGCAAAACTGTTACGTTGTTTACGTAGGGAGGAAAATGAATTTCCTTTTTATTATGTATTGTGTAATACTTTTTATCAAAGTATTATGTAAATAAATAATGTGTAACAGGTGGGGAGATAATTGTAATAGGAAATACGTTTACTAGTAACGCCCCTAACCTGCAGACGTCTTTCACTATGATGAACGAATACACTTATTATTAAATAATATCAAATTAATAAATCTCAATTTATTGTTATTATTACTATTATTTAAACGTTACTGTTACCCTCCCGGCATTCTCCTTGGCGCCCGTTAAAACACACTAATACTATTATTCACAATTCTTTACTATCCATGTGATTATCTACGTCATTACCACGGTTATTGAATGTGTTCTGTTCCTTAAAAAGTAGAAAAAGAAAAATTACGAAAACCCCAAATGGTCCTCAAATTTTGTTAGTAAAATACCAACTGTAAACCAGATAGTCATTATTACTATGTTTTATAATTACGAATACCGTAAATACTAAAACTCCCTACTACTGTATTGGCTTTTCCCGTCAAATGTATAATAACCTTAATGTCTAAATGGCAAATAATTTAGTTTATTCTAGGTTTAAGTTTCTGTATGTTTCCATTGATATCTTTAAGCTCATAACTACTGCTTTTTACATAAGAGTTAACAATATGTTGGTTTACAAGTAGGCTATAGCTTACAAACTCCTTAAAGACGGCCCAAAATTTTCAGAGGTCTTGACATTTATTAATTTTGTCAAATTATTAAAGATTCCGCGTTTGTATTTTCAATAAAATTTCTCTTAATATGATACCCCACAAAATACCCTACGTTTGTGAAATTTTGATTTCTACTTTTTACTCGTATAGCCTTTAAACTTATAAAATTTTAAAAGTGATTACTACGTTCTGATTTGGATTAAATTGCTTTTAGTTTGATAGACGGAATGGGATGTTGCGATTTTTTAACAGGCTGTCTGGTATCCCATATTTCCAAAACTGAACACTGTTTATATTTTGGTTAAAATTCTGTTTAATTAGACAACTTCCATGGAATTTTGAAATTTTTTCAAACTTTTAACTCCAAAGTTTTTATTATCTTACGTAAGGCATAAGATGATGATTGTAGATAATGATTGTAAGATAAGATTTCAATTGTAGCAACATAAAAATATTTGTTTACATTACAAAGACTGTGAGGTTAACACAGCGACTGGAGTAAACCCTTATTCAACAAAAACGATAATGGTTACATGTCATTCTTGAATATCAGTATCTAAGGAGGCTGACTATTTTTCAGCTGTATTTGATAGTTTGCTTTTTTCCTTTGGTGTGAATTATCATAAGAAAACCTGAGTACCAAATAGACTTGGCCCTTATTCTGGTCTTTTCTATTTATCTGTTAAATGCCAAAAAGTTAATATAATTGATTTGTAGGCTTGAATCCAAAGTTGACATGTCGTGCGGTTGAAGACAAAAAACTGTAGACTAAAATATTTTACTTGATTTACAGCACCAACCTTTACTTTACACACACAAAAAACATAACGACTTCGCGTGGAAACGTAAATTATTTTATAAACATTCTTTTATGAGCAGCTGAATTCAGTGTCCATAAACTAAGAGACTATGAGATTCTAATGACACAATATACAGCTGGTTATTAGCGCTTGCGACATCAAACGAAACAAAGTTACCAAATAAATCAAAAGCAAGTAGGAAAAGTGATGAGATATCGTCAAGCTTACAAGGACCGTGGGGAAATTATTGCAGTTCATAAACTAGGTTATATGACGTTTATATAATCTAGTACTGCACTACGTATAAATTAACACTACTAAATACAGAGGCCGAACAGAAACACTGAAGGTGTCTGCAGTATTAAGACATGATCCATTGTCTAAATTAATATATAATTATCTAAAATCTTTCATAAACAGATACCTAATCCAATTAAAAATGTCCTTACAGTGGATTTTATTCACAAATAATGTGTAATTCCAAACAAGTAATTTGTAGTCATAAAGTATAAAATAGATATTCCGTACTGCTAGACTTTCATGACAAATTGACAGTTCGTCAGTAGATTTAATGCAATGGACCAAACGTCACATCGCGTAAAATATTACACGTCATTGAACATTATTTTCTTGAATTTGACTGTATCAAATAACCAAACTATTCCTGCGAAACTGAAAAGATTAAGACATCAAACCAAGAAGCGATATCGCATATGTAACGTATCTGTTTAAAGAAGACACCCAACAATGAACCACAGACAGAACCAAACAGAAACTAGAATAAAGTTACAGAGTTCAAATAAACTGTTCAGATAATACCCGTTAACTGCTTCTTGTTAAACAAAAAAAAAAATGTTTTGTTAGGTTAGTTATTAAATGTTTTCTTATTACAGAGAAACTTATCAGAATTACAGCTAGAAATTTTAATAATATTATATTAAAAATATAAACTTTATCACAAAATTAAAAAAAAAAAAATATATATTAAACTGTCTCTTCATTGCAATGTAACGTTGTCTTTTGTATTTCACAACAATCGCTTAAGTAAATAATCCGTCGGAAGCGTTCATATCTCGTATACACTAAACGCAAGTCACTAAAGCCAATTATAAATTCACTGTCATTTCTCATTATCACATGTGGTCCACGGGATTAAGCTGAATATTACGCGACCCCCTTTTACTGCGTCTGACAAACAACGAAAGAGAACTGGGAACGCAGGCACATGCAGATTACTAAACAATGTATGTGGATATACTGCGGTTAAAGCAAAGGGTATGTGTTTTTTCTGTTTATTTATTTTAACTCTCTCTGGGCTGGACAAAAAGGAATTGTATTCCCTGGTTTGGTCTTAGTTACTTTCCGCAAAGACATAAAATAACAAAGTGGTTTTCATTAATCTCATACCAACGTGAGTCTTTGTTTAAATCAAGCATCGATAATTTTAAACCGTTAGTTTGGACATTTACAAAAGGAAACTAAGGAAAACGAAAATACAAACACACAGAGTTAGATATTATAAAGTAAAATTATTAATTTACAGTTATACAATAGTGTTTGATAGCACTAATACAGAGTAGAGAAAGCAACAGTTGAACTTACTCTGAATTTCAACTGAAATTCTAAGAAGTTCCTAAGATGTTAGAAACTAAACTATATGGGCGAAGAGAAAACGGAAGAGAATAAAAGCCAGAAGAAAGTAATAATTAAACAGGGAATTTGTAAAATAAAATTAAGAAGGATGGCTAAACAGAGAAAAGTACTGAAAATCCATTAAATATTCAATGTTTTACGGAATGTCACGGAAAACAGTATTTACGCAAATTAAAAAAAATTCATTTTCCTTAATTATAATAAAAAGAGTGGAATAGTGTTTTTGTAAATAATGAATATATATTTTCAAGTCTGACGTCGAGTCTGAAAATTAAATTAACTTAAATAAGTTAAAATAGGGTATTTATAGCTCAGTATATTTTTGAGAAGGCCTAATACCTTAAGGCTTATATCGCATTTCGTATACAGAAACTGTTCAAAATGTCGCAGCATCTTTGCATGGTTCAAATATTCAACGAAGTTTCTTTAATTTGATTAATTGTTACGAATATCAACATAAAATTCAGTCTTGGTGAATTTTGGTGTTTATATCTTTATCATTATCTTTGGCCAGGGATTCTGCCGCAGTGATTATTTATTAAACCTCTGAAAAAGTTTCAACATCCTATCAGTATAGTTGCCATTGCTATACTTACCTACCTCGGCTTATAATTTAACTGTAAAAATGATATTAGTGTGGAAATTCGAAAACGCATTTTGTCAGGAAACAGGTGTGCGCAGGGCCTCAGAAAACATCTGAAGTCTCAATTAATGCAAAGGAAGACCAAGGTATTGAGGTATAAGGTCCTGGCGCGCCCATTACTGTCTTGTGCATCAGACACGGACGCTACCTAGATTAGATGAGAGGCAACTAAATATATTTGAAAGGATCCTCACGCAAATGTTTGGCACAGTAAAAGAGAATTTTTCAACCTGGAGGGAAAGATATAATTTAGAGCTCTATAATTTGTATGATGAACCTGATGTGGTTATCTTTATTAAATTAAAAAAGAGTAGAATGCGCTAGACACATTATACGTGCATATGAAAGCAGAGTTATTAAGAAGATATTTGATGCAAAGCCAGAAGGCAAAAACTGAGATGGAGAGACCTAGTGAGGCAGGACATCAGTACTCTGGGAATTAGAAACTGCAAGAATATGGCTATGAATAGAGAAAAATTTTCTAAAAAAGGCCAGTGCTCACAAAGGGCTTTCGAACCAATGATGATGATGATGATGATGATAGTTGACATTGCCACAGCTTCGGTGTGAATGCAACAGAGGGTAACAAATTATTCAGCTACATTTAATTTACGAAGTTTTGTATGTATTGTCAATTTTTAATTGTTTTATTTCCTGATATTAATAATATTATATCGGCAAAGCCTAATAGCTGTGGGTACTTAAAGAACAGGCACTGAACAATAATATCGACTTTACAGGATCTCTCCTGAATAGGATTATGTCTAAATACCGCCAGAATCACAACTGTGGCAAGTTTACGTAGAAATATAGTAAAGCAAAGTGAGCCGAAACCAATCAAAAACTACATTTTGCGAAATATGTTCCTGAAAATCATATTAGATGACACCACAAACATTGTAAGCTCCGGCCCTGGACCACGTTCGACTCGTGCGCGACTCTTGATATGTTTGCTCAAAAATCTTAACAAATTGAATCACCAAGGATTAAATAAATCTCGCGGAAGCCAAGCAATCAGCCAGTGCGTCCGGTGTGAAAAGGAAATTGGAACGGTATATCTCGGCCCTGCGACCTAATTTTCAGTGAAATCACACAAGTCCACACGACCTGACGTTATAATTACAACTTTCCAAGCGTATTATTAATGCAAATTATATTTTTACGGTGACCACGCAAAATTTCCATCAATCTTAGATTGCATCTAATTACACTGTCGCTTAAGCACAAAACATTTTGATGTCAAATAAATGTATTCTACCATGAATATCGGTTAATATGCCATTTGAAACTATTTAGCATAATGTCCATTTATAATTAATGAACCTTTGCTAAATTAGTCAAAGGCAACAAAGAAATACAAGTACTTGAAGGGCCGTTGCTTAGAGAGCTGGTTGTAGTCAACAAAACAACTACGAATAGGGAGGTCCCCAACATTTGATAAGCAAATTAGAGACCAAAGAAAAGAATGTGAAGCGGTAATTTTATAAAATATAGAAAAAACTATAGTCTGGTAAAACTTTATTAGCAAATAACAACATCCATATGATGACTATGGGCCATCCCATAACTAAACGCATACAAAGTCTAGTAAGTTTGCGTAAGATTAAGAATTTAAATTTAATTCTGCTTTATTGAACTACAGATAAATGTGAATGATGAACTACATTGTTCGGCGTTTATCACAGTCTAGCCTCGATTCCTGCCTGTCTCTCCATCTAATATTAAAATTAGTCTCTGTCTACCGTTTTTTCGCTTCTATGCACCTACGATAATTTCATTTATTATTTTTTCATTTTGCTGTTATACACTAGTCCTACTGTTTGGGACTCCTATCTTACGACATTGTTTTCTAATTGCCGCACAATTCACTTGCATTCTTCTAGCGTTTTGTTTATATTAATAGCCTACAATTTGTTTGTTACTCTAATTTCTTCATTTATTACCTATTTTGTAAGAGGAATTCAGTAATACCAACCATAAGCGTTGGATTTCATCATACAAGCGATGTAAATAGATGAGAGGAGGAATCCCGTCTGGCTAGGATAAGATCACCCTGTAAGAATCCCTATATAGGTATACGATGACAGACGGTGTGCGGCGATTGTAGCAGAACGAGGTGATCCTGCAGACGGAACATCGTTGAAGACAGAAGATCTATCTATCAAGTCTTCAAAGTCATTCAGTATAGAGGATAGAAAATATATACAGTCTAGCTTATCAGGTTGATGGTTGGAAATTGTGTCATAACCCAGAAAACCTCGCTAACAGACGCTAAAATTATCCATTTGGTGATCCGTTTTTTTTTTTTTTTTTTTTTTTTTTTTTTTTTTTTTTTTTTTTTTTAACGATAAGGTAGGTTAGATAGAATTGTAGAGGAAATTTACAGGCTACTATCAGAAAGAATTTAGAGAGAAGTTATGTGTTCTTTGTTGTGGGTTGAACGGGTAAATCTTTGGTAGATTTCAAAGTTGGAAGAAGCAAAGTAAGCATCATGTGGACGTGCCTAGCGTTTCTCCAACGAAGACGGTAGTTGGTTGTAAAGAGCCACACCTTACGATAGGCGAACCTGTTGACACAGAATATTACGCATCTAAAGAGGAAGGTGGATAAATATTACTGAACGACGACGAAAATACACCACCAGTACAAGTTAGGACGTATGTCTATAGGAAGCAGTGATGAATCGCCTTGAAGTGACATTACGGCTATTGTAGGTGGAAATCAATTCTTGATTTTCCCGGTTATGATTCAGCGGTGTAGAAAGTAGGAGGTAGAATATACCTTCATTACATTAGTCTATTTCGTGAAGCATTATCGACAATTATGTTTACTAGCTTGTTTCAAACAAGGAAAGCTGATCGAAAAGATGAAGAAACGTGTTGTTATGGTAAAAACTGTTAATACGTTGTAGCAAGAAAACTGAAGTTGTTGAAGTAAGGAAGTGAAGAATACTTTATGCACAAATTCTTCCAGATCGGTCGAGTTAAAATAAAACGTTGGTTTCATTGACAAGAAATGTACAAATCTTAAGTGACTCTGATCACGAGAAGACGGACTGGAAAAACTGATTATAGAAGAATGAATCGTTAGCAAAATATTAAGAGATCGGCCACCACGTGGCTGGTTGGATCAAATTGAGACGTTTAACTAATTAAGAACACGTGGATGCACGCGCGGTTCAAGATCGCGTTGTGTAAAGGCAAACAATAGTTCAGACTCTACGCTCGTATTGATCACAATGTTTCGTGCCTGAAGTATTGCAACTAAGAACTAATAAACGCGTTTTTGAATACTCAGAACGGGTTAAATTCAGAATTAAATTATGAATTTAACATTTCGTAGTGATTGAGTATTTCATGTGTATGTGAAAGAGTGTGGTGAGGGTGAGAGAGAGAGAGAGAGAGAGAGAGAGAGAGAGAGAGAGAGAGAGAGAGAGAGAGAGAGAGAGAGAGTGAGAGGAAACGAGTGTGTGTGTGTGGGGTGTATTTTTTCCTGCCTTGAGTATTCATAAAAGCGTTTTCGTTTTGTGTGCTTGTTTCAATTAATATGAACAAAATAGCTGAACACTGCAGAACGGCAAAATTAGAAAATTCCACTGTTGAAGCGTAAATAACGCGATCAGCTGTGTTTCGCTTAAAGTCGGTCAACCGGAAATAACAGTTTAGTCAAGCAATTCTATACGGTTTTCTTAAATTCATCGTAGGCGAACGTTAGCGTAGACAGTCAATACGCCGCTTATCTGTCGTGTTAAACAATTGTTTTATTTGCTTTGGTTACATTTAGGCAATAACTTATATTATGTGGAAAAAATAAATACATTTCTACCTAGTCGAATAGGAGATCGGACAATGACACCAGCTCGTGAAAATAGGAAAACTTGTACAATTAATGATTTTTCTCCTTTTTCTATACATCATATTAGGCAGACTGTTTCCGTACCGTCGCTTTTCCGCAATTCCACGTTTTTTACAACTGTACGGTTGATATGAAGAGTTCTAGTTCAGTTTATCTATTCTATATACGTCACCATTGAAACTGGCCACATTTCAACACAGTTTCTTTTATATTTGTTTAGTTGTATTAAGTATGATAAATAAATTAAACTTGTTAAGTACGGCATGGAATATAAATCTACCTGCACGAAGGAAGGGCGTGCGAAGAAACCTTATTCACATAGGTCAACAATATTTCTTCAGTGCTTGTATCACCATTCAACAATAGGTCAGCGTTTGTTCAGTGCCTTTAATTGTGCAATACTCATTGTTTCTTACGTTGGAGTGGGTTGAACAAATGTAAAGTTGAAGAATATACAAGTGGGTTTTTTTTTACTAAAACTAGTATTAAATTTGTAATTAATGATTTATCTTCAAATATTTTATTTCCATTCTTAAAAAATGACAATATTTTTCCGTGGAATAATATATTTAATTTAATATTTATGTACTTTAATAATATAAATATTGTAACATAACAAGATTACAGCTCAGAATAAAGACAATTATATCATCAAAATTCACTGTGAATTATACATAAACGCAATCTTTTTAGTAATAAAATACAAAGAAGAATAAAATAAAATTAGTAAATAATGAAATGAAAACACAATATATTATTTAAAGATAAATTATAAGGTCAAGGAATAAAAAGTAATCAAAACAAAATGGGAAATATGATAATAAATAAATAATAGAGAAATATGGAATGCAAATTTAAGAATTAAATAATTCAATTACCATGACAATACAATAACTGACGATGACAATAATACCCAGAAGAGACGATCAAAAGAAATATACAATGTAAATAGTTACTAGTAGACATAAATATAATGTACAAATGTTAAACTTAGTATGTAAAAAATAAGACATGAGTATAGCCTTAGATTAAAACTATGAGGAGGTCTGCGAACCTCAAACAGTTATTTTGTATAAGTGAACTACAGACTGTGAGTAATATAAAATTACAAAATATAATAATATTGAACAATAATTATAAAAGTCAGGTAGTGTAACAGTGTAAGACGGTGAGAACAACAGTGATAGACTTTAAAAAGAAAAAAACAGTGTATAGTGTAAGTGAATAAACATATTTACAATATGAACATTGCATGAAACATGTAATTTATATGAAACAACTAGGTAGCTCATATAATGAGATCAAACCAAGTGTAAATAATTAAAAAATAGAGAAATCTTACGTTACAAACTTATAATATAATATAGTGACGAAGAAAAAATAAGATTCAACGGAATCATATTAATTATAAAATATGAAACCGAACATGTGACCCATAAATATTCCATCCAAGACCTTAACTGAATGAATTAGTGTTTTGGTAAAAAGGAATAGATTGTTGAAGAATTTTTCGAAACGAGGCGGAACATGTTAATTTTACTGCTAGATTTTTATACAAAATAAGTGAAGATAGAAGACGAAATTTATGATAAAGAAAAACTATTGAAATAACGTGGAGACTAATATTTTAATAGAATACACCAAAAACTTGAAGACCAGAAGCGAAGAATCAAGCAATAAATTCGTAAAGGAAACTACCAGATTGGTGAGATTGCTCCAATACGCTAAGGCAGGCTATTGAACAAACTTTACTTCATTTAAAGAGCGTGTTACAGTGAAACACTATAACACAAACAATATAAACATTATAATAATGAATTTTCTTTGTACACTATAATTATTAGTATTAAGAGTTCCTTTTTAAATTGTTCTTTTGTATGATCCAAAGGACCTACTATTCAACATACCTACACAACACACAATTATTGAACCTTATTTATAAATATGATGTTTTATGTTATAAGTATGACTTGTACAGTACATTGACTTTACTTTTACATTAACCCTGAGATTAAGATTTTTCATGTTATCCAACCGAAAAAAGCTACAACTGTTAGAAAGGGACATTGAATGTCAATACAATTAAATCAATGTCAAAGAAAAGAGTAAATAAAAATAATTGAATATGAGACAAAACGAGATTATTTATTATTGGATTATTTATTTTAACACAGAATCACACAGAGAGAAAGGTAAGAGGTAAACAGAGAATTATATTATTGTTATAATATTTTATTTCTTAGACTATTACATAACTTATCGTTTGGCTATTCTGTCAGTTTTTTCAACGATATCTTTGTTTTGACAAATAGTGTGTTCTACTATTTTATTTTATTTGACCAACTATCCTGAAGACAGCGATACATTACTAATAGTCGAAAAGTTATGGTCGTTACATTATTACAAAGGTGGCAGGTGTACGAAACAATGTAATTAATATTAATAACAGCTAATGGTTCGGTTAGACTCTGTAATAGAGGTTCTAGCCTCCAAACAATCAAGGTTATTTCTTCCCAAATCGACTTTTAATGGGGAAACTAGGTTGGCTAAATATACCTGATGATCTAATGATGACATTGAACCAAAAGATCTGAACCTCCTACTCTCAAGAGTGACACTGTTATTCGTGACGTGGGCAGCAATTTCCGCTTCCTGTTCACACATTCTGCAGATGGAAGATTTTGATATTTGTCAGTGCAGTCTTAGTTTGTCCCTCATGACTGTGCGCATGTCCTTAACCAGTTTAAATGAAATCACTGTAAGAAGTTTCCTGGCATGTGTTTTGGTGGTCTATGTGTAAGATTTATTACAAATGTATGTCACATATCACTGGAAATCTGTCATTCTATGAGTAGTACTTACGTAAAAAAGTAATATATCATTCATTGTTTCTCAAAACATGTGACTGATTGTCTTTACATTAAATTTACTTACTTATGTTTTCATAAGCTTAGAGAAAACAATAAAAATCTAATTAAATCAAATTCATAACATACATCTCCAAATCCGTTTATTTGGTTCAAATCAAGTTTTATTTGGTTTTTATCAAAATTTATTTTAAATAAATAATCAAGTGATAGCCACTTACTAATTCTGAAACTTCGGAAACACAATTTTAAAACAATTATGTACACTTGGTTATTTGTTTTAACTAATTACAATATTTCAGTCTATTTGTCAAATAAATCAGATATTTGCTACACTCAGGAGAATGACATGACTTTCAAATGAACAATTTTTCTACGGCTTCTGCTGCCTCTCCGTCTTCAACCACCTTTTCCCTGTATTTACGTGTGCTCCATTTAATTGTATATTCCATTTTACCACAGCTTCAGCAATAACTTTAATAACATCTAACTTCTTTTAAGCTTCCTCATTTTCTTTCAGAGGATATTCGTAACAAAATCCTCTTCTGTTATTTCGTCTATTAATCCTTTTCATGTTTTCAAACCATCTCAAAAGATATTTTTCGATCTCCTGAACTATGGGCGTTCATTTTTCTCTTACTGAATCCTTCGTACTTCCTACCTCCAACTTCATCTGACATAATCCATGTCGGTGGTCGTAAGATTATTCCGGTCCATTCCACTCATCTCTGAAGCTTTGGTTCTCTATGTAACTATATGATGGAAAATGGTTTGTATAATTTTTTGTAGTTTTGTCTGTAATTACTGTTACGTACAAAATCGAAAGAAATACTTTGAAATTCTACACTCATGTACACTTACTTATTTAGTGTATTAGATAATGTAGCATATTAAATAATGTAGTCATATCTATGACTTTTTATTATCCAGCATAAGATCTTGGTCATAGCAAAATATAACTAAGACTCGTAACAGAGTTAATTAATAAATTTAATATTTTCCGTAATAATACAAACTTTTTCATTTAGTCATAAAACAAATAATATTCTGAGTACGTAACACTACGCTAACTGGTTCACATTTATGTGGAAGTTTCAGCGCGGATGCAGACAAAAGTTTAATCCGTTCTGTAAAAGTTTAATGAGGTTATTTAGTACGTGATACCAGGTGTACCACTAACTTTGGGTCCCATACATCTGTCACATTACTACCAAATATCCCATTACATCTCGACATAAGCTGTTCTAGTCCCCTATGTCCCTTAATATAAAAATCGTGAAAATAAATAATACCGATGAGAGTGCTCAGTTAAAAGCTGTATTACGTCAAAAAATTAGACTTTTGCGCACAGAACATATATAAATTTATTATAAAAAAGAATTCTGTATTTACCGATGCCGTCCGGCTCTCCATTACTATTCAGTTAATATCTGTTCTTCCAGGGTTTGCTTCCCAGTTGACTTTTTACCATCATCAGATATAGTTTCTCCACAATGTTCTAAGTATTTCCGGTCTTTACCAAAGAAATATTTTTGTACCAGTTCGAATTTTTTGATTGTCATTTACATGTCGATCCACAGTAATTTGCTTAACTTTGGTGCCTCCGTTATCTTCAAGTTATACCCGATCATATTACGTTACTATTAGTAGTCGACAGAATTTAAAAATAGTAGGGACACCGAACGTTTTGTGTCAGAGGAGAGAGGGGCATAGTGACGCTAGAGAAAAAGGAAAAGTAGTAGAATAAGCGTTAATAAGTAAGTGACGTTTGCAAAGAATATCCTTTCCCGCCGTTTGTAATCAATATGTTTTTACCCAACTTTGCTATTCATTTTTAAAGAGATTCTTAGCTATTTCTTCTGAGTAGATTATGTCATTTCCCGGAGATAACGCAATCGTCATGTCTCTGCCATCGCCCATACTTGTACTTTTTATTTAATATATTAATTAGCTGTAACTAAATTGTATACAAATACACATTTAAAAAACGGATTTTTTAAAATAATGGAACCGTAGAATGTTGCTTTCCTATTTATAATTTTTTAGCTCTGTGGTGTCATGGCAATTCACAGGCAGTATCGTCAGTATAATGCTTAGGTATTTTTACCCCTAGATTTTAGCTTCCACAGGGTGAATTGATATTAAGGCTTTTAATTTTATGGTGTTGCCTGGAAATTGAATCGAAAGCCTCTAGATTGAAGCCCACCTTTGACACACACACACACACACACACATACACACACACACACACACACACATAGACGGTTGCAATAACCCCTACGATTAATTTACGAAAACGTAAACACTTTGGAGGATTATTCCTTAGGCTTTCACGGCCGGTGTCACTTGAATTATGGAAAATATCCGGGCTGTTTGGCCGTGGTCCATGGTTAAAAACGAAACCAAACGTTTCGGCAGCACCACTGGCTGCCATCATCAGTGGAATAAGATTTCTGCACTCGGGGTGTTTACGTGCAGGCCCACAGTACTGTGGTATAGACTAAAGCTGTCCTGCCATGCTACCTGTACATATAAATTCAGCAAAGTCCCACGTACAGGTAAAAATGACACCATCAACCAATCACAACAGAGATGGTATATGATTGGCTCGCACCAAGATACGCCATTATGTGACTCACTTGTTTTTCAAGAATACTGTGGGGAAGGCTGCTGATTTCCCGCGATGCCACCTGTGCTAATTGTTTACTAATTGCAACCCCCGCACAGGTAAGTAAACATCACCGGCCAATCAGAAACAAGAAGGTGTGTGAGAGGCTCGCATCGCGCCATGCCATAAAGCACTTAATGAGATGCTTTCGCCCCGTCGATTCGCGAAACCCACTTAACTCCCGCTCACTCTTTCCAGCTTCCGGCGTACACGACGTACCGCACAGACCGGCCTGGCCAGAACCGGCGTGTCGCATCTGGCGGCACTGCCATTCTGGTTCACAGGCGCATCGCCCACCGCCCCCTGCCGCCTCCGGCGACTCGTCGCTTGGAGGCGACGGCGGTTGCTCTCTGCATCGGGGATCGGGAGGTTCGACTGGTTTCAGTCTACCTCCCCCCTCGAGGTGGAACACCGCCCGACGAGAATGAATGGGACGCTCTCTTAGAAGCCCCGTTACCTACCATCGCAGCCGGAGACTTTAATAGTAAGCATCCCCTCTGGAACAGCCGTGTCTCTAACCCTTATGGCCGCTCTCTGTACCAATACGTTCAACGTCATCCTCATGTGAACGCTCTTGGTCCTAGATCACCGACCTATATCCCCAATCACCGGGGACCTCCAGACGTCCTTGACATTGCTGTTGTCAAAGACTTGGCCTACCCTATCGCAATAGAAGCCGTGTCAGACCTCTCGTCTGATCACGACCCGGTATTACTCACTGTTCGGCCCACGCTGGACACACCTCTCCAGCCTCCCCATCGTTTAACGAGAGTCGACTGGCGATCGTTCCACGATGAACTGGGTCGAACAGTACCATCTGACCCCCAGGTCGACATCTCCAGCTCGGAGGATGTAGACCGCTTGGCCGACTATCTTCAAGAAGTCGTCACGTCCGCTATGGACAAACACACCTATGAAGTCCCTGCGCCCAACAGACGGTCGCAGTTACCTGAAGAGGTGATTCTGGCCATCCGCAACCGGCGCCAGCTCCGCCGGAGATGGCAACAAACCCGGGACCCTGCCGTCAAACGCAGGCTAAACGCCCAATCTGACCATGTCAAGCAGCTTCTGCTTGATGCCACTGCTCATCGATGGGACTCATATCTTGAGTCTCTGGAAGTCACGCCACAGTCCGTTTTCCGGGCTGCGCGCCGACTCACTGGCGAGAAAAGGACCCGCTACCCCCTACGATCACCGAACGGGATTGTGTACTCCGCGGCCGACAAAGCAGAAGTCTTTGCCGATACCATGGAGGAACAATTTACCGTTCATCGAGGCGTCTGTGACCCCGGCCACTCGGCAGCGGTCGCGGACTTCCTATCTGGATATTTTTCCCGCCCTCCCGCAGACCCGATCGACCCGTTCGACGAGGCTGAAGTTGAAACGGCCATTAGTCGACTGCGCCCCAAGAAGGCGCCCGGCGAGGACCGTATTGGTGCAGCGGCCCTACTCAATGCCCCAGCAAGTCTCGTTTCCCTCATCCACGTGCTGTTCAATGGATGTCTCCGGCTCCATTACTATCCCAGCCCTTGGAAACGAGCCAAAGTCATCATGTTGCCGAAGGCTCGCAAGCTGCGTACACTCCCGGAGAACCATCGACCCATCTCTCTTTTGCCAGTACTATCGAAGGTGTTCGAGCGCCTCCTGCATCGCCGAATTACTCCCCTGCTGGATAATTTCATCCGGCAGGAACAGTTCGGCTTCCGCAGGCAGCATTCGACCACTCTTCAACTTGTCCGAGTTGTCACGCAACTCACTGACGCCATCAACAGGAACCATCAAACTGTCGCCGTCCTTCTGGACGTGAGTAAGGCCTTCGACAAAGTCTGGCACGAAGGCCTTCTCTATAAACTAGCCACCTCCCCTCTCCCTGCCTCATTTGTACATCTGATGCGATCGTATCTCTGCGACCGCAAATTTAGGATCTGCGTCGACGGGACGTACTCTTCTGTCCGCCCCGTCGCCGCTGGCGTTCCTCAAGGATCTGTCCTCGGCCCCGTTCTGTACCTAGTGTACACGAACGACCTGCCAGTATTGCCTGGAGTCACGCTCTCTCTCTATGCGGACGATGCGATGTACCACACCAGTTCTGCAAACCTTCGTTTTGCGACTGACGTGGTGCAGCGCCAGCTCGCATTACTTCCGGCCTGGCTAAGGAAATGGCGGGTGGCGATCAATACGGAGAAATCCGAGGCGATTGCCTTCTCCCGTCAGCTCACTTCCCGATGCCAGACCCTCTCCCTTGAAGGGAGTCCCATCGCTTGGCAACGTACTGTGAAGTACTTGGGCGTCACTCTTGATCGACGCCTAAGCTTCAGAGCTCACGTATCCACAGTGCTCCAGCGCGCCCGAGGCGTCAAAGCCAAACTCTACCCATTCCTATCGCCTCGAGGGCCACTGCCTGTGCGCACGAAGCTCTCGATTTATCTGCTCTTTTTACGAGCCGTCCTTATGTACGCAGCGCCTGCATTTTGGACCCAACTCGCCCCCGACGTCGTTAAACGCATGGAAGCCTTCCAAGCCCTTACCCTTCGCCTTATCTCCGGCTCTCCCTGGTATGTAAAAAATGATACTATCAGGCGAGGGCTGAAGATTCCGTCGCTCGATGGATTTGCGCGAACTCTTACGTTCAACCTCTTCCATCGAGCATCCATTTCAGACTTTCCCCACCTCCAACATCTCGATAACGATGATGGACCACCACCAGTCAAACGCCGCCGCCCTCGAGCTCTGCTCGACGACCCACCATAATTTTAAAATAATAAAATTGCCCTCTCACCATCTGTCCACGCGCCGACCAATCGGATCTCACCACCATCCTTCCAGTCAAATCCGGTCCGTTGCAGGCCGACAGATTGGTCGAGCGTTGTGCCGGCTTTAGGTGTGCCTAGCGCCACCTTCAGTCGGCAACTTCGCCCCTCCAATCTCTCGCCTGCCTCGGTATCGCCATAAGGCAGTCTACCGGACTCTTACCGGGCTGGCGGAAGTGTATCGACCCGTTGTGGGCGAACAGATCCCGCCAATCCGTGCTAAGCGTTCGCGTAGGCTTCCCTCTCAGGCCATTGGTGGATCGCGTCTGCGGTTCAGCCAATCACAGCCCATCTCCTTCACCTCCGCCAAAATAAAAAAGGGGGTACCTATCCTCGCTGCGACCCGACTTCCCGCTCAGATTGTTAGGAGAGTCAACTGGCGATCCTATCATGACGAGCTCTCTCGAAGGTTACCATCTCTCCCGGCGGACCCAATCGTCACTCGTGACGATCTGGATCTCCGCGCCACAAATCTTCAGGAATTGGTCCAAGGTGTCATGGATCGACACACCTACGCACTCGAGGTGAATCATCGTAAATCGGCCCTACCTGCGGAAGTACTCCACGCCATCTGGCTACGGCGCCAGCTCCGCCGCAGATGGCAAAGAACCCGAGACCCAGTCGTTAAGCGACGATTTCAACAACAGTCCCTTTACGTTCAGCAGCTACTGCGGGACGTAAACTCTGATCGATGGGACTCATACCTTGAGTCTCTTGAAGTCGACCACGCCTCCGTCTGGAGAGCGGTGAGTAGACTGACCCGCGAGAAGAGAACTCGCAACCCGCTGGAAACCCCGAACGGGGTTGTGTCTTCATCAGAAGGCAAGGCTGAGGTCTTCGCCGACTGCATGGAGTCGCAATTTACCGTTCATCGAGGCGTTTCGGACCCTGCCCACTCGGCAGACGTCCGGGACTTCCTATCTGGTTATTTTTCTCGCCCTCCCGCTGGCCCAGACCTCCCGTTCGACAGGGACGAACTCGTTTCGTCTGTCTGTCGACTAAACCGCCGTCGCGCCCCCGGTCCTGACCGGATCGGGGCCGCTGCATTACAATATCTCCCGGCCTCAGGCGTTGACCTCGTTCTCGAGCTGTTCAACTCTTGTCTCCGGCTACAGTACTTTCCCCGCCTGTGGAAAACTGCCAACATCGTTATGATTCCTAAACCCCGCAAGCCGCGCATGCTTCCTGAAAGCTATCGGCCAATATCTCTCT
Organism: Magicicada septendecula; assembly: GCA_034769895.1. Classification (NCBI taxonomy): domain Eukaryota; kingdom Metazoa; phylum Arthropoda; class Insecta; order Hemiptera; family Cicadidae; genus Magicicada; species Magicicada septendecula. The sequence continues at coordinate 121,737,013 of CM068375.1, forward strand.
TGCCAGTTATCTCGAAGGTGTTCGAGCGGCTCCTGCTGGCCCGCATCTCGCCGTTGTTGGATAATTTTATCCGCAACGAACAGTTCGGGTTTCGCAGAGAGCACTCGACCACGCTTCAACTAGTCCGCGTGGTAACGCAACTCTCTGACGCCACCAACAGGCGAGCGGCTACGGCCGCCGCACTGCTGGACGTGAGCAAGGCCTTCGACAAAGTCTGGCACGAAGGTCTTCTCTTCAAACTTGCTAACTCCCCCTTACCATCGTCCATAGTGTTTTTCCTCCGGTCGTATCTCAGCGACCGAACCTTCAGGGTTAGCGTCGACGGAACCTGCTCTGCAGTTCGTCCTGTCGCCGCTGGCGTACCCCAGGGATCTGTCCTCGGCCCCGTTCTGTACCTCGTGTACACGAACGACCTGCCTGTTTTGCCCGGAGTCACGTTGTCTTTGTTCGCTGACGATGCAATGTATCATTACAGCTCTGTGTCCCCGCGTTTTGCGAGTACACAGTTGCAGCGTCAGTTGGACCAGCTTCCGGACTGGCTACGGAAATGGCGGGTGACGATCAACACGGAGAAATCCGAGGCGATCTGTTTCACTCGTAAGTCCATCTCCCGATGCCAGCCCCTCTCCCTTGAAGGGAGGCCTATCGCCTACAAAGAGTCGGTGAAGTATCTAGGCGTTCGGCTAGATCGTCGCCTATGCTTCAACGCCCACGTGACGGACACCCTTGCCAAGGCTCGCGGCGTCCGAGCCAAACTTTACCCATACCTCGCGTGCCGCAGCCCCCTGGCGCTGCGCACGAAAGTTACCCTCTATCTGTTGTTTCTCCGGTCTGTATTGACCTATGCGGCACCTGTATGGTGGTCACTTGCCTCCGCCACCAACAGGCGTAGGCTGGAAAGTTTCCAATCCAGAACCCTCCGTTCCTTGTCGGGATCTCCTTGGTTTGTTCGAAACAGTGTAATTCGAGGAGGTCTACGAGTTCCTGCTCTCTCAGCCTTTGTCTGGTCATTAGCTGCGACTCTCTTTGCCGCAGCTGAGACCTCTTCCTTCCCTTACCTCAGAACCATCAGCACCACGCAACCACCTCCCCCTGTCCGGGTCAAACGCCCTCGGGCGATTCTCGATGACCCGCCATAAGTTTAAGTAAACTTAAACCTCACTTAACTTGTATATTCTCTATCTGCCCATGCCCCAGAATTTACCTGTAAAGCTGTTTCCTTCCTCCCTTCCTAGTATGCCGACCGCGCTGAATGCTGCTGCTACGCGCTATCACTGGCACGGAGGCTCTCTGCCTCGCGGGGAGCGACCGACGCCTCACGGCGTCTGCACGCGGGACTGGGAAAGGGCGACATCTGTCACCTGAACCCGTCCTTGCGGCAGTGCCCACTGATTGCTGATAATTTAAATAAATAAAAATTAAAAACCTTTCTCCCCCGCCTTCTCAGTTAACTGGTTGGCGGTTGTCCATTCCTGATATTAGGCACCAGTCGAAGAACCAGACCTATGTATATCTACAGGCAGCCATTGAGCTCGACTCAGATGCTGCAGTCATGCACCGGGAGCAAAGACGCCCCGCTACTACATTGCTACATGCTACATGCTACTCGCTGCGACAAGTCTCGCTCCAAGCACTGCAGAAGCAACAGGCAGTCATCGGGCTCGCCCGGACGCTGCCGTCACTGGGGCACGCACTGTGCTGTGCCCTACTTCAACTTGGCAACTTGGCAACTTGGCCGTCGATTCATAGCGATCGCAGCATGCTTCTGAATCAAGACGGACTCCATATGAAGACGAGGGAAGTAATCACTCACCGCCGACAAGAGTTTCGTCTCATCGAAACGGATCCGATGGTCGGCATTGGCGAGCGCGTGTTCGGCCACGGCAGACTTCTCCGGCTGTCCCAGTCTACAGTAACGGCTATGTTCACCCACGCGTGTGCGGACGCTGCGCTTCGTGGTACCAATGTACACCTGGCCGCATGAGCAGGGAACTCCGTACACACCGCACGATGACAGCGGGTCTCGGACATCCTTCGTCGGCCGCAAGAACTGGTGTATCTTCTTTGTCGGCTTGAATACTGGCCTCACACCGTGCCGACTGAGCAGCCTACCAATGCGGTCCGTCACCCCATGAATGTAGGGTAACGCCGCGAAACCGACGGTCTCACGTGAATCCACTTCCGGCCTGGCTGTTCTTCTCGGCCGGACCGCACGTCTCACCTCCCCGACGGAATACCCATTGGCCTGCAGCGCTAGTTCGAGGTGGCGCAGCTCATCATCGAGGTACCGGAGCTCGCATATCCTCCTAGCCCGGTCCACCAAGGTCTTCAACACCGCCCTCTTCTGGCTGGGATGGTGGTTCGACTGTTTATGGAGATAGCGGTTAGTGTGCGTCGGTTTTCTATAAACTTTATGTCCGAGGCTGCCATCGGTCCTTCTAAGGACCAACACGTCCAGAAAAGCCAGCTGATTGTCGGTCTCTCATGTTATCTGGAGCCATGGTGAGGAAGAACTCGGCAGGTTCCTGGCACATCTCAATCAGGTTCACCCACGGATACAGTTTACTGTTGAGAGAGAGACCGAAAATCAGCTGGCTTTTCTGGACGTGTTGGTCCTTAGAAGGACCGATGGCAGCCTCGGACATAAAGTTTATAGAAAACCGACGCACACTAACCGCTATCTCCATAAACAGTCGAACCACCATCCCAGCCAGAAGAGGGCGGTGTTGAAGACCTTGGTGGACCGGGCTAGGAGGATATGCGAGCTCCGGTACCTCGATGATGAGCTGCGCCACCTCGAACTAGCGCTGCAGGCCAATGGGTATTCCGTCGGGGAGGTGAGACGTGCGGTCCGGCCGAGAAGAACAGCCAGGCCGGAAGTGGATTCACGTGAGACCGTCGGTTTCGCGGCGTTACCCTACATTCATGGGGTGACGGACCGCATTGGTAGGCTGCTCAGTCGGCACGGTGTGAGGCCAGTATTCAAGCCGACAAAGAAGATACACCAGTTCTTGCGGCCGACGAAGGATGTCCGAGACCCGCTGTCATCGTGCGGTGTGTACGGAGTTCCCTGCTCATGCGGCCAGGTGTACATTGGTACCACGAAGCGCAGCGTCCGCACACGCGTGGGTGAACATAGCCGTTACTGTAGACTGGGACAGCCGGAGAAGTCTGCCGTGGCCGAACACGCGCTCGCCAATGCCGACCATCGGATCCGTTTCGATGAGACGAAACTCTTGTCGGCGGTGAGTGATTACTTCCCTCGTCTTCATATGGAGTCCGTCTTGATTCAGAAGCATGCTGCGATCGCTATGAATCGACGGTCCAGAGTCCAGAGTCCAGAGTTGAACGGAGCAGCAGCTAGTCGTGCTCCGGTGGTCGCAGTGTCCGGGTAGCATGTAGCATGTAGCATTGTAGTAGCGGGGCGTCTTTGCACCCGGTGCATGACTGCACCATCTGAGTCGAGCTCAATGGCTGCCTGTAGATATACATAGGTCTGGTTCTTCGACTGGTGCCTAATATCAGGAATGGACAACCGCCAACCAGTTAACTGAGAAGGCGGGGGAGAAAGGTTTTTAATTTTTATTTATTTAAATTATCAGCAATCAGTGGGCACTGCCGCAAGGACGGGTTCAGGTGACAGATGTCGCCCTTTCCCAGTCCCGCGTGCAGACGCCGTGAGGCGTCGGTCGCTCCCCGCGAGGCAGAGAGCCTCCGTGCCAGTGATAGCGCGTAGCAGCAGCATTCAGCGCGGTCGGCATACTAGGAAAGGAGGAAGGAAACAGCTTTACAGGTAAATTCTGGGGCATGGGCAGATAGAGAATATACAAGTTAAGTGAGGTTTAAGTTGACTTAAACTTATGGCGGGTCATCGAGAATCGCCCGAGGGCGTTTGACCCGGACAGGGGGAGGTGGTTGCGTGGTGCTGATGGTTCTGAGGTAAGGGAAGGAAGAGGTCTCAGCTGCGGCAAAGAGAGTCGCAGCTAATGACCAGACAAAGGCTGAGAGAGCAGGAACTCGTAGACCTCCTCGAATTACACTGTTTCTAACAAACCAAGGAGATCCCGACAAGGAACGGAGGGTTCTGGATTGGAAACTTTCCAGCCTACGCCTGTTGGTGGCGGAGGCAAGTGACCACCATACAGGTGCCGCATAGGTCAATACAGACCGGAGGAACAACAGATAGAGGGTAACTTTCGTGCGCAGCGCCAGGGGGCTGCGGCACGCGAGGTATGGGTAAAGTTTGGCTCGGACGCCGCGAGCCTTGGCAAGGGTGTCAGTCACGTGGGCGTTGAAGCAAAGGCGACGATCTAGCCGAACGCCTAGATACTTCACCGACTCTTTGTAGGCGATAGGCCTCCCTTCAAGGGAGAGGGGCTGGCATCGGGAGATGGACTTACGAGTGAAACAGATCGCCTCGGATTTCTCCGTGTTGATCGTCACCCGCCATTTCCGTAGCCAGTCCGGAAGCTGGTCCAACTGACGCTGCAACTGTATACTCGCAAAACGCGGGGACACAGAGCTGTAATGATACATTGCATCGTCAGCGAACAAAGACAACGTGACTCCGGGCAAAACAGGCAGGTCGTTCGTGTACACGAGGTACAGAACGGGGCCGAGGACAGATCCCTGGGGTACGCCAGCGGCGACAGGACGAACTGCAGAGCAGGTTCCGTCGACGCTCACCCTGAAGGTTCGGTCGCTGAGATACGACCGGAGGAAAAACACTATGGACGATGGTAAGGGGGAGTTGGCGAGTTTGAAGAGAAGACCTTCGTGCCAGACTTTGTCGAAGGCCTTGCTCACGTCCAGCAGTGCGGCGGCCGTAGCCGCTCGCCTGTTGGTGGCGTCAGAGAGTTGCGTTACCACGCGGACTAGTTGAAGCGTGGTCGAGTGCTCTCTGCGAAACCCGAACTGTTCGTTGCGGATAAAATTATCCAACAACGGCGAGATGCGGGCCAGCAGGAGCCGCTCGAACACCTTCGAGATAACTGGCAAGAGAGATATTGGCCGATAGCTTTCAGGAAGCATGCGCGGCTTGCGGGGTTTAGGAATCATAACTATGTTGGCATTTTTCCACAGGCGGGGAAAGTACTGTAGCCGGAGACAAGAGTTGAACAGCTCGAGAACGAGGTCAACGCCTGAGGCCGGGAGATATTGTAATGCAGCGGCCCCGATCCGGTCAGGACCGGGGGCGCGACGGCGGTTTAGTCGACAGACAGACGAAACGAGTTCGTCTCTGTCGAACGGGAGGTCTGGGCCAGCGGGAGGGCGAGAAAAATAACCAGATAGGAAGTCCCGGACGTCTGCCGAGTGGGCAGGGTCCGAAACGCCTCGATGAACGGTAAATTGCGACTCCATGCAGTCGGCGAAGACCTCAGCCTTGCCTTCTGATGAAGACACAATCCCGTTCGGGGTTTCCAGCGGGTTGCGAGTTCTCTTCTCGCGGGTCAGTCTACTCACCGCTCTCCAGACGGAGGCGTGGTCGACTTCAAGAGACTCAAGGTATGAGTCCCATCGATCAGAGTTTACGTCCCGCAGGAGCTGCTGAACGTAAAGGGACTGTTGTTGAAATCGTCGCTTAACGACTGGGTCACGGGTTCTTTGCCATCTGCGGCGGAGCTGGCGCCGTAGCCAGATGGCGTGGAGTACTTCCGCAGGTAAGGCCGATTTACGATGATTCACCTCGAGTGCGTAGGTGTGTCGATCCATGACACCTTGGACCAATTCCTGAAGATTTGTGGCGCGGAGATCCAGATCGTCACGAGTGACGATTGGGTCCGCCAGGAGAGATGGTAACCTTCGAGAGAGCTCGTCATGATAGGATCGCCAGTTGACTCTCCTAACAATCTGAGCGGGAAGTCGGGGTGACGCCGACAGCTCTCGAACAGTTATAACAAGGGGATTGTGATCGGACGAAAGGTCCGACACAGACGAGACCTCGATGTTGCGGGCAACGTTCTTGACAACTACTATGTCAAGAACGTCCGGCCGATGGCCGTGAAAGGGGAAGTAGGTAGGGTCTTCAGGGCCGATGACATTAAGTGCCGGGTCGCCAGAGACGAACCGGAACAGAGAATTTCCATAGGCGTTGACAACGCGGCTGTTTCATGAAGGGTGTTTGGCGTTTAAGTCGCCGGCTACAATGGTTGAGAGGGGGTGGTCGAGGAGGGCGTCCCACTCCTCGGGCGGTGGCGGAGTTCGCCGGCCAGGCCGGAGGTACGCAGAAACAACGCGCAGCTCCGATCCGCCGGCGTCCACCGCCACCGCGCAGCCTTCAATAATAGATGTATCTAGAGGAGGCAAAAGCCTGTGGGATATCCGCCTGTGGACTAAAACAGCTGTGCCCCCCGAGGGGGGACAGCGAGGCCGTAGGGGACGATCCTGACGATAACAGGCATAGGCAGGAAGGGAAAACGAGTGGTAATGAGCCAGATGAGTCTCGGAAAGAAGTATGATATCAACATCATACTCCGTTACAAAAGTCATCAGTTCAGATCGCCTGGGGAGTAGCCCGAAGGCGTTCCACGCAACGATCCTCAGGCTATTAGCCATTTAGGGGAAGTAGAGGAAAGAGGGCAGCTAATGATTGGAACACCAGGGCAAGCACAGTGGTCGTGTCGCGAGCAGTCCTGATGGATGCAACAAGATTATCTGCCCAGGCAGTCAGGGGATCCGCCGAAGCCCGGGAAGATTCCCGGGATTCAGGAGGACAAGCCTGACTGGCCTCGACAGGGGTAGCAGATGGCGCTGGGCTGGTGGACTGAGCTGTAGACTGCTCGCTGGGAGGTTGAGGTCGATGACTGGGGGCGGGTCGAGCCCGCGGAGAGGGTACAGGTGGAACCTGTGACGATGTAGGTCGGCCGGCGGAGTTCCGGCGACGACGAGAGCGCTTAGATTTGCCCGATCGGGCTGGAGGCGGGGCTGATTTAGCGGCCATGGCCGCGTAGGAAGGTGCGGGCGCTCCGGTAGGCGCCGGGATTGAGGCCGCTGCAGGCGGCGCCGAAGCGACGACTGCAGGCGAGACAGCGGCACCGGAAGCAACCGGAGTTGCTGCCGGGACCTGGGCAGATGAACCGGTGAGAGGCGGGAAAGCCGCTCGCCGGTTAGGGCCAGGACCAGCTACACGGCCTGCCTGCGCGCCAGGGCGCACAGGAGGTCGCTGCGGTTTCATGGCAGCGATAAAGTTAGGGCAGCCTCGGTAATTAGCCGGATGGGCTCCTTTGCAGTTACAGCATTTAGCTGTGTACCCCGTCGTAGGCTTATCACAGCCACGATGAGGCTCAGCACAACGCACGCAACGCGGGGGCTGATGACAAAAAAGACTGCTGTGGCCGAACCTCTGGCAGTTAAAACACTGCGAGGGGCCGGGCCGCGGGTCAAATGTGCGGACTTGCACCCGTAGGTGCAGAAGATTCTGGAGAGTGTAAATCTCCTCGAAGGGGCCTACTTTCAGTAACTTACAAAGAAAGCTGTTGACAGGACGGCGGTCATCACCTTTGCCAACATGCAGGACGCTTACCGCGGTCGGCGCATAGCCGAGCGCAACAAGTTCCTGCCTGATGGCATCAGGGTCGGTAAAGGATGGAATTCCCGACAGAACGACCTTGATTTCTCGCTCTGACGGGAGGGCAAATGTATGAAAAGATATCTTACGCTCTGTCAGGAATGACTGAACAGAGCGGAAGTCCGGGATCGTAGCGGTCGCCAGCTTTAGCGAGGGGCCTTGGCACCTCGCCTCGACCTTGACCGAAGGGAGAGCTCGGGATAAGGAACGTAACAGTTCAGAATAATTCCTATTATCCGGAATTACAATAGGAGGAATGCGAGGAGGAGACACAGTTTGGGTGGTAGCTGGATACTCACGTTGCACGCGCTGAGTGCCGCTGTTACCGTGACTAGACGACTGATCTGTAGCTGAGGCGGGCGGCGGAGTTTGGGCCAGTTTTCGCTTGCGTTTGGCAGACTTGCCCTCCACAAGCGAGAACTGTCCGTCCCCCGACCCAACACTGCACATATCGACCGCACTTTGATCACTTTCACTATCACTTTCACTGTCGTGAGGAAGTGGAGTGGAACGGAAGCCGGTTGAGCATGTTTCCATTAAGGAAACAAGCGGCGCCGGCAGAGGATTCGGGGGCGTATTCGACGCCATTTCGGACTAGCCGAAATGAACGTCTACGCAGGTCTAGGATTGAGGGATCACCAGACACTGAAAACTATCCACAGGCACAATTGAACACGAAACAGACCGCACAGCACACGGAAACAAAAACACTCCCGCACTGATTAAATAAAGCTGAGTCGCACTGAACTGTAGGTGAAATCTGTAGTGATGATGATGCTGAATACGATGATGATAAGAAAAATGGTGAAAACTGAATATTTCCGCACAAATTTGAAAAATTTTGCAGAGCAAAAACAGTCACAGCCTACCCGGGCAAATGCTCTAGGTAGACTCCCCAGTGTCCGGGTGATACCCGATGACTGCATGTTGCCTTGCTGTTACCTTGGCTAGCGATCTCGCGCTGTGAAAGGAATGGGACCTCCATCAATTTTATTTTGGAGGGACAGGATGTTGTGATTTTACTTGGACCCTGGTACCTCGAAGAGACCCGTGACGGCAGAATGGGGGAGACCTCGAAGACCTTTCGCGTGAGAAGCAGGAATGACCCTCCCACAACGGGTAGGGCGCCCCTAGCCGCTCAGGAAAAGTCGCCGAGGGCTGCCAGGCGGCAATGTCGGCGCACGGGAGAGAGCGTAGGAGGAGGCAGCGTCCACCAGAGGTGGCACTAGGCACACCTAGGGCGAGCGCAGACCCCCCTCTAGTCTGTCGCCGAGCGCCAGCACGGACATGAGAAAGAAGGAAGGAGGAGGAGCGTGAAAATTCTCAAGGTCGGGGGGATGGGGCAGATGTTCTGTAAGTGCTAAGTGCTTATGGGGGGTCGTCGAGCAACGCTCGGGGGCGTTTGTGGCGTCTAGGTGGTGGGCCGACATCTGTGCTTGGTCGACGGATGTGAGGATGGGTCGAGACATAGGCTCGGGAGAATAGTTTGAGGGCTAGGGACCGAACGAATTCGGTAAGTGAAGGAACCTTCAACCCTCGCCTGATGGCATCATTTCTGACAAACCAGGGAGAGTTGGAGATGTAGCGGAGGGTTCGGGATTGGAAAGCTTCCAACCGGGCGACAACGGATGGGCTGAGTAGTACCCAAAAGGCGGGGGCTGCGTAAGTCAGGATTGCCCTAAGAAAGAGCAAGTAGATGGTGAGTTTAGTGCGCACAGGCACTGAACCCCGATGAGAGAGAAAGGGAAATAGTTTGGCTCTGACGCCTCTGGCGCGCTGGAGACTCAGAGAGACATGAGGTGCAAAGCTTAGGCGTCGGTCAAGAGTGACGCCCAAGTACTTTACAGTCCGTTTCCACTCGATTGGGCTCCCTTCAAGGGAGAGGGACTGGCAGCGGGAAGTTAATTTACGAGAAAAGGCGATCGCCTCGGATTTCTCCGCATTGACCGCCATCCTCCACTTCCTTAGCCAGTCCGGAAGGACGGCGAGCTGACGTTGCACCAGGCCAGCTGCGAAATCAAGACTCGCTGAGCTGGCGTGGTACATAGCGTCATCCGCATAGAGCGAGAGAGTGACTCCAGGCTGAACAGGCAGGTCGTTCGTGTACACGAGGTACAGAACGGGGCCAAGGACAGATCCTTGAGGTACGCCTGCGGCGACTGGTCGGACGGATGAGTACGACCCTTCGACGCATACCCTAAAGATACGATCGCACAAGTACGATCGGAGAAAATGAACGAATGAGGCAGGGAGTGGGGAGTGGGCCAGTTTGTAGAGAAGGCCTTCGTGCCAGACTCGATCGAAGGCCTTACTCACGTCGAGCAATACAGCGACGGAGGACAGATGCTTGTTGTAGGCGTCCGTCAAATGGGTAACAACCCGGACGAGTTGAAGGGTCGTCGAGTGCTCTCTGCGAAAGCCGAACTGCTCCTGCCGAATGAAACCATCCAGCAGAGGCGCGTACCGACCGTGCAGGAGGCGCTCGAGTACCTTCGATATGACTGGCAACAGTGAGATTGGTCGATGGTTTGAGGGGGCGAAAGCATCTCATTAAGTGCATTATGGCATGGCGCGATGCGAGCCTCTCACACACCTTCTTGTTTCTGATTGGCCGGTGATGTTTACTTACCTGTGCGGGGGTTGCAATTAGTAAACAATTAGCACAGGTGGCATCGCGGGAAATCAGCAGCCTTCCCCACAGTATTCTTGAAAAACAAGTGAGTCACATAATGGCGTATCTTGGTGCGAGCCAATCATATACCATCTCTGTTGTGATTGGTTGATGGTGTCATTTTTACCTGTACGTGGGACTTTGCTGAATTTATATGTACAGGTAGCATGGCAGGACAGCTTTAGTCTATACCACAGTACTGTGGGCCTGCACGTAAACACCCCGAGTGCAGAAATCTTATTCCACTGATGATGGCAGCCAGTGGTGCTGCCGAAACGTTTGGTTTCGTTTTTAACCATGGACCACGGCCAAACAGCCCGGATATTTTCCATAATTCAAACTTTGGAGGATATTAACATTTTTGACACTTTTATGCATTTTTTTTGATACCATGTACTTTAATTAGAATTAATCACTTTAAAAAAAATTTGTTGCTGTAACTTTTCAAAAAAATATTGATACTGGACGTGATGAACTTCCTTATTTCTGACTGATATTAAAAATAATTACAATTATTTGAATTTTGGTCAACAGACAAAGTTTACTCCTAATCTGATTGCTCTCTGAACGTGAACATAAAGGACTTTTTTTAACGTGAGTTAACAATAGGATAATCCCCGAAAATTTCTTGCGCCTTCTTTCAGGAACATTTCCCCGGGGGGGGGGGTCGGCGACCTGTAGTTCGCGAATTGCTGACTTAGAGCGTCCACAGGCGGAGTACAGATCTAATGTTTATATGTACTCGTTTGACGAAATCGACATGGAGTTGATAACAGATGTATTGATTTGTTAATCTGTGAAGGCTCGTTATTAATCAAGTAAATGAACCTTTGCTTGTTATGCAAGTGACAGTACTTTATAACATGAAACGGAATACAGGATGTTGCTAACCACTAAGTACTGATACGATATGTGCATTGTTTTCGTTAACGTCATTAACAGAATTAAGAGAAAGCGCATTTTGGAATATAATGGGTAGAAGCATATATTTTATTGTTTTTTACCGTGTTATTTTATACAAAAATTCTTGATGTACGTTATCCTTGCTTACTACAAGAAATGAATAATTATCGTTGCAGTTGCTAAACATAAACTGTAATTAGAAATTATTGCTTTTCTAGGACACATTAAAAAACTTTTGTACGCTTAATTTTAACTGTTGAAACTTCTTCTACACGTGTGCAAAGACAAAGTGAAATCAGTATCAAACAAGAATAATTGATAATTAATTCAGGGATTATTGTCGAAGTCAGATTTTAAATCTCAATTGAATTGCACATCTTACGAGATACAGCAGCGGGAAAGACTAAACATTTGTTTGCACTGATTAAAGCGGTCTGATTCCTTTCTCTGCTATAAGATGCTGCAAATGTTTTCTCTCTTTTCCCTTCGTAATACTTAACTAGATAATTCTGTCGCTCTGTATAATTTGTGTTACAATCCTTCTCCTGTGACTGGCTTACTTTACAGCATAATGTCGTCATGCGATTTATGTTTATCGCCTAAAGACAAGGAATTTTCTGTTTCCGAACAGACTTTCAGTCCGGCTAGCCATTCAAATTTGTAATAACTAACGTAAGAGCAGTCCTATAATTAAATCATTTTGTTTTTAAGGCTAGAGACATACGAAGTGATGATTAAGATTTCAACTACATTATTTTGGTTAGCCCGTCATTGTCAGTGATGTAGTTACGCTTCTTAGATTCGCCAAAACACTGAACCAACTGTTACTTTTGCAAGTACGTATATGCACATAGATTACAAGAGATTACAGACATTTTAAATTGTTTGAGTTTATAGACAGTGCAAATTTGTGACAGCAGATAAACTTGATACTGGTTATATTTTGTCATATTAAGTTTAAGAGAGAAATTGAATGAAATCGATTCAATTACTTTAGTGTATCCGTAATAAATCAATCATCATTTTGTAAAATAAATGTATATTTTTTTATTATTATTATTTCTCAAATTATTAATACAGCGTATAACTAGTTTTAATCTACGTACATTTATGACACAATTGAAAGAAACAAATTTGTTGATTGTACGTATAGGTGTTTGAGAATGCTGCTAGCATACTCGTGCATTTTTTTTTACTCTCTGTCACATGTTTGTAGGCATATGATTAAAGGCACACATAGGTTGGCAAGTAAATTATTGCATCTGCAACATTAATAGCTCTCTAAAGTTAAAAGATTATTCAACGTTGTAACAACATAAAATTATTGTAAAATATAAGTACGCTATACATTTAGCCTTCTGATTAAAAGACTACTTTTATAGGAGCACAGAATATGACCTTGAAATTGAATATAAAGCGACCAAAACGCTACACCAGAATTATATTTATAACAAAATTCTGTAATTACATAGTAATTAAATTCATGAGGCAAATATAGGATGGCGAGGCGTAAAACAAAGGGTAAAACCAAGGACTACAGTCTACTATGTGGAGTCAGAATACGTTAAGAAATACAAAAAAGACGTATTTACTAGATCACGATAGACATACCAGACGATAAATAAACGGCGGTTTTAAAAACATATTCAGATCTCCTAAAAAACAAATAGAAAAATATGAGGCTAAAAAGATTATACAAAATAGGAAACGAAACAATTATAGAAAGGGTGGAAGGTATTTTACACGGAAAATGGATGGGAAAGGAAAAGCGACTGAATTGCAGTGGGCAATGATAAAATAAAGCGATAAAAATAAAATGTAATCTTTAAAATTATTAAATTGACAGCAAGCAGGCAAACAATTTTGATGACCAAAGATTAGTGAGAGAATCCAGAAGGCGGTGGAACTGGAAAACATCAACTGGAAAAATAAGATTTGAGATTCGAGAGATGGGGTGAAATAAAAATTTAGATGCGGAAACTAGAAAGACGTATTTCAAATCGCATACAAATACGCATATTTGTAACAAATTTAAAATTAATTTTAAATTATAAATTTTAATAAAACTTTAAAAAAATAAAAAAGTAAAAACTTATTGCTACGTTAAGAGATTACGTGGTTACTTGGTGATTGTGTGGTTACGTGATGATTAGCCGGAGTTGTGTGATCGGCAGGATTACGCGACCTTCTCAGTCTTTCCAGACGCGCCTTCCAGATTGTGATCGATTACTCTACCAGCATCCAGGTCAGTTTTGTTACATTCGAAGTATAAAAGCGCGTTTCATAAGTGGAGCGATAATGAGCTGAGTTGTCGTCCAGTTCAGCGTAATGTGGAAAATGTAAATAATCGTGTGCGGGATTCTGTAACGGTGACTTATATTGCTATCGACTTTCGTTGTTAATTACGTGGGATTTATTGTGTATTGCAAATACTGCGTGTTGGACAATCGTCAACTTCAAGGCTTTTTGTATAGACTGTTTTATGCTGTTTCGTTTATTTAAACTGCAATTAATGTTGCAACTTACGCTTCCTCTGGTGTTCAGTTATTTGAATTTCCACTGTTTAAACACAACTATCCGCGCGACCGTCGTAAACGTATACAATAGAAACGGACATTAAGTACATGTACGCGCGTTTATCTCTAATGCATTTACTTACCCAACTAGATCGTCGGATTTGAAATTTTTTAGATACACCCAAGCACTAGTTATATTTAAAAAAGGTAGCAGACAGGAGAAAAAATAAACTATTTAAATATTCCCTTCTTCTAATTATAAATGTGCACAGAATAATCATGGCATTGATATCTATTAACAGATTTGATTTGCAAATAAGAACATGATACTGTTATAATATAAAATAAAAATTTACTTTACGATGGATGACTGAAAAAAGATAATGAATTCAATAATTTTAAATAATCAGATTAATTCTTTTAAAATCCATTTCAAAGAAAAAAGCTTGGATCCTTAGCAACATTTAAACGTCTAGTGATATTAAATTCTCTTAAAACTTTATACTAATTTATTCATTCCATTGGTATTATCAACAGGTATTACAATACCTGTAATACTTTATTATATTTTATTACTTTTATTATACTTTTAAGTAAAAGTAAGCGAGTATTATTAGCGTAAGCGAGCAATAAGGCTTACTGCTTATCACCAAAGTGTGGTGGTGGTGTCGGTGTGTGTGTGTGTGTGTGTGTGTGTGTGTGTGTGTGTGTGTGAGTGGTGGCTGGTGGTCTTATTGGAGAAAATCATATGGTTTGGAGATGGGACACATAGGGATTTAATAATATTATTACAAATTTAGTAATTGTAATTGGGCTAATACTTCAAGCATAATAATTCATCTAGATAGCTATTAAGCTGTAGCCTATTGATAACACCGTAATGACTAATTTATTAAATTTAGCTAATGGGCATAGCAGTAAACATATTCTTTATCTGGATAGTTCTCCTGAACAATAGTTTACTTCCCCTGAAGATCAAGCCGTAACTGATGTCCCATCGTATGTTTGTGCAATACGTTTATTTGGATTGCCGTTTACTTTACGTTTATCAAGTTCTTCAAGAATACGCAATGCTAGGGTCATGCTGAGATGCTCAACATCATGCGTGTCAGGAGTGAAAAACCACCGGAATTCCTCAAGTAGGTTACCTTTTACATTATACCGAAACACTACAGTCATCTCAAATATATTAGCAACGTCACTGATCACAGGTGGTATAACAACAAAATAATCTGATCCTTTAACTTCTTGAATTATTTTTTTACGATACACCACCAACATTATTCTCAAAAGTTCGTTTTGAACTGTTTTAGATGTACCTTTAGAAACTGTTGCTTTTTCCATATGATTTTTTTTAAGCAATGTTCACCTCAGAGCTAAAATTGATTAAACCCCGAAAAATCCCTGGGTTAAAATAGGAACCGGATACATCATGACCCCTTAATGAGCCCACAGAAACAGTGTATTGAGTTTATTATATTTAACATATATCTGTTATTCCTGAACTTATCACTGCGAAAAGAAAAACTGCGCCTATATTCAGAATCAAACAGTTTTGCAATGTTTTCATTCGCAAAAACTGAAAGTTGCAAGACAACTTTTTCATGTGTAAGTCTGACGACTGATGTTAACATTCATAAAAATGTATACAACCGTTACAACCCGATGTCGGTTATCAGTCATACAGACATGAACGGGGCGGGAAGGACTTGCAACGTAAATTAGTCCCGAAACGGGAATATCTGTCACACAGTCATGTAATACTTGTATATAAGACAATTGCAATTACAGTATGTCAGTTTGTGTCTCTGCTAAGACTACCCAATCACTAAATAACAGGTGTCGCGACCGCATTTTATGTAGTAAATTGGCACTCTTATGATTTGGCAACTGATATTTTCGATAGTCGAGCATACTAGCAAGCTTTACCCGGAATAAGAAAGCAATGAGCTCTTAATTCGTGGTGCATCATCGAGAAAATAATTAATTGCCAAACCTTTTGAGTGTCGACGATCTCTGTTGTTTTCGGACAGCGCGATCTTAAGCGGACTACACGATCATTTCGATGTGTCACATCGATGTGACAACGAAATGATCGTGAGTAGTGACAAAATGACGAGAGCTCACATCAAATGTGTGAACTGACGGAATGATGAAATCGCATCAAGCGGTGTGTCAGAAATGAGCGTGTCTAGAAATGAGCGGCTCAGGTAGAAATGAGCGTGTGTAGGAGTCAGCTCACATCAGTGCTTCACACTAAGAGTCTTAGTAAGAGCAGTTTTTAATAAGTTTCGTCACGCATCCTTAAATATTTGGGCCAGTCTTAAGAATTCAGCTCCGTCAATATATTTATGTTGACTACTTTCCTTATTTTTGAAGCCTTATTTGTTAACCCACAGTTTTCGTTTATTGTTTTTTCTTTCTACAGCCGCACAGGCTATAGCACCCCACAATACCAATTCCTTTTCCTTTGACATGACAAACTACAAAAACAAACTTACGGCACAACTCGATATCGAAATAATATAATTGGCAAGCAACATTGGCGAAATAGTAATGATGATTGAAACAATATTAAAATACATATACCTGTACAACACGTCGTTTAAAACTGTTATAGAAATACTGTACACAATAGATGTAAACAATAATTGTTAAAAACGGGCGTATTATTAATCTCCCTTGCGTACGTAATACACTTATATCGCCATTTTATCGTAATTGGTGGAGTTGAAAACCGCAATTGTACTTTATAGCGTTTTAATTGTTCGAAAGTAATTATTTTTTACAAATTGATGTTACAGTACTATCGCAGCTTGGAACTGTAATTGCAATTTGTCGTATTTCAATTATCACAAAAACAATTATTTCCATTTTATCAAAAAAATTACAAATACCATATAGAATCAACTTTCTGCATTAACGAATAATTGAATTGTATTTTAAAATACATCTAATTATGGAAAATTGAAGATGAAAATAATTAAATGTTATTCATAACGTAACTGCAGGAAGCTTGGTAATTACAAAATGAGCAACACTTATATTACTTTATACGAATACAGTTTTGAACTGAGTGTACGACAATACCAGGCGATCTCTAGTAAAAAATAATTTCCAAACGACGTCGAGTTTTAGGCAGCGCGGCAGCGAAACACACTACTCTTGACGCAAACAATGAAAAATTATACAGAGGTTAAGGGGGCATAAATTTTCCTAGAAGCGAGCTTTACGGCCGCGCGGTGCCCGTCGTGTGACGTATTGCCGTAATTACGGAACACCGACAGGTTTCTGTATAACGTTCGTTGAGTCACCAGAGAGATGCAAATATCATTCGCCCCTTGAAGAATGAAGAGAAATACCAGGTAAGAGGAATTTCATATCTCAGGTAGCATAATCCAGTTGTCTTCTGACTTTTATAATAGTAAACACAGCATAGGATTTGTTAGAATTTTAAAATTTGATCATGGTGACGAATAGAACGCTGAGTATAAAAACTAGTAACATTAAACGTGTTATTCATTAAGACTCATCAAATAACAATGAGATGCGCAGTGAGTTATAAACAGCACGTTACAGAATAATGAGGAAAGTCACAGAAAAATGAATAAAACCCATTGGCCCCTAGCTCTTACGTGCATTACTGGTTATATCAAAGTTCCAGCCACTGCTTCGGGATCTACTGTCTGACAGCTCAAGATAAAGGGAAGAGAAGAGTATTATCATCAGCATTCTAATTTATGCACAGAGTCTTCTAGGCTCCTCCACCACTTTTCTCGACGACTTCATTCCCTCACTAAACACCATTACTCCCATGTTTTTGCTGCCCCCCCCCCCTTAGGCATGATCATCACATCTCGCATTTGGACTTCTTGTCTGCCGGTTTACATTTCATAATCGTTTTCTAAACAGAATTGTCAACTAATTTACTTTATTGACCGAACCATCTCATTCGTCATGAATAAGTCACTCTATTAACAACCAACAAAATGGGTTAACAACTAATTTTTATACTGTATATCTCTTGATTAGTTTCTCTTTATATGTGCCTCCTTGGACCCAAAATGTCACTTAACATTCTTCCTTAAAAAATCTCACTCCCTTTTCGTTGAAGCTGAGATTGAAGCTGTCAGTCTTAGTTCTACAGATCTATTTAACTTCTTTAACCATAAATTTTTTTATATGTAAATAGGTGTTAAAGTCGAACATGTATTATTTCCTCCCTTTCCAGCTCATTATTTGAATACTCACTATTGTTCCCTAATATTTAAAACTAGACAAATTAGCCATTCTTCCAGTTTATATTCTCTCAGTCCTACTACTCTCCTATCGCGTCTTCCCTCCTTTATTTTCGCTTTCTTGTATGTGGTATAATTATGGTCTAAATCCCCTAGACTGAGCCACTTTACTTATACTTTTTATCATTTTCTACACATTTTTCCTACTTACTGCTATGATTGAATGCCATCACCATATGCCAGAACTTGTACCAACTCCTGAGCCATTCTCCCTATCAATATGCATCTCCTTATAACACGTTCAGTTACAATATTGTTATTTGTATAAAATACTTTGATTAAAATTTGTAATTCTTTCACTGTCTCTGGTGCCCAACTTGATTCCACCAAACTATTCGTGTAACAATGTTACTCGTTATGACAAAAAGAAAACTGACTTGTCTTGATACCCTACATACCACATTGTTACGTGATTACAGTAAAACTGACTTGTCTTGATACCCTACATACCACGTTGTTACGTGATTACAGTAAAACTGACTTGTCTTGATACCCTACATACCACGTTGTTACGTGATTACAGTAAAACTGACTTGTCTTGATACCCTACATACCACGTTGTTACGTGATTACAGTAAAACTGACTTGTCTTGATACCCTACATACCACGTTGTTACGTGATTACAGTAAAACTGACTTGTCTTGATACCCTACATACCACGTTGTTACGTGATTACAGTAAAACTGACTTGTCTTGATACCCTACATACCACGTTGTTACGTGATTACAGTAAAACTGACTTGTCTTGATACCCTACATACCACGTTGTTACGTGATTACAGTAAAACTGACTTGTCTTGATACCCTACATACCACGTTGTTACGTGATTACAGTAAAACTGACTTGTCTTGATACCCTACATACCACGTTACGTGATTACAGTAAAACTGACTTGTCTTGATACCCTACATACCACGTTGTTACGTGATTACAGTAAAACTGACTTGTCTTGATACCCTACATACCACGTTACGTGATTACAGTAAAACTGACTTGTCTTGATACCCTACATACCACGTTGTTACGTGATTACAGTAAAACTTTTCAGTTTTATCACACACGCACGCATGCACATGTGTGAATATTGGTTTTAAAACACGTGAGAAGAAGAAACTTTATTCGGATCTGGCGGCGGAAATAAACAATCTGAAAGAGACGAAACGACTATAACAGGCTTCGTCGGAAAAGGCAAAGATATTAATGACGATGTTACTACCAGTTTTAGTAAACATAATACCATTGTTAGTGACAAGATCCTACTATTGTTACTAGTAAGAGCAAAGGATAAGCGACTTTTCCTAAGTGGCGTTTAGCAGTCCCTGCGGTGGAATAGATCGTTGACCAGGGGGTTCTACTGGGGCGACATGCCCCCTGAGCTGGACACTAACCGCGGTACGTGTGATCTAAATCTCATTGCTCAAAGAATCTCAGGTCGTTTAATACTAGCGGAGAGGCCGTTTTGAAATATATTGCGCAAAGGCGCTTTAAATATAGTACATAAACGTAGTTTTATGAACTACAAAAATTATTTTTAGAATTTTATGCTAAAATTCTTACTTTTAATTTCATTACTTGAGGCTGGTATACGACGTTCTCCGACGTTTCCTTAACCCCAATGTTTATCCCTCTGGGTCGATTCAGAAGCCACGCACAAAGTGTCCATCTTCGTTATATTCTGTCTATGCGTCTCTCCAGCTTCACCTTGGTATGCCTGAAACCTACAACGCCGGTTTTGGGAGTCTGTCTTCGGCTTTTCCACATTAAATAAAGTCTTCACTTGTAACGTCATCTATGACTACGCGATTCTTAAAATTTCAAAATTTCTCTTATCCGGCTGTTAGCTTTATTTTCTCTCTTGATATATCGACTCCACATCTTCATAAATCCAATTCCACTTGGGATTAATAGTTTTTTATGTCACCTTTCGACAGATATGCTGTAGTTTCTTATACTCTGTAGTATAGTATAAATGTATGTTTTATTTTCATATGAGTCGTTATTATTATAGTGAATAATGATTAGTAAGTTTAAAATTTTTTTTTGAGAATTTTCTTTTATATAAATTCCATTTTTAATCCAACTTTAATTTCATGTTTCGTGTGTTACTTTTCATGCAGATTTTAAAATCTGCCAGTGTGTTATACCTTATAGCACTATAAAAACCTGTCCTTAGACAAGTCTTCCGTTTTGAAAATATAAGAAACACCGAATCGCGATACAGATTTTGGTTGGCTCTGAAATTTTGTTTTTATTGTTATAGAAGCTGCCCCAACGTCGTACTACTGTACTGCCATAGATGTGCAGCCATATATACTGTTTTGGAAGTTAATTTCAAATATAATGTAAGATAAACATAATTACTGGCTCTAATTACGTAGATGCAGCACTCTTACGAAATGGTTAATAATTAATGGAACGACGTATTGGCACGCAACCAAACACAGAGGCCGTGCCAAACAACCGCCTGTTGACTCTAATTATTTACTACCGTTAGAGCAGACTGCAACAGCCAATCGGAATTGCTACTTGTAGATTCATGCTTGGCTTTGTTCATTATTTGATTTATTCAAAGTATATTAAGTGCGGGTATTATTGCTTAAAGAACTAGCTGTGCATGGTGTAGTGTTTTACTGTGGGTCCGGCTCAAGGTCCAGCAAGTTCAACTCTATTGTCACACTGTTATTATATAGTGTGGTTCATGTAGGCGGACCCTAGTCAGTAACAAAGCGGCATCTACCAACTATTCTACCTAGTAACTACGGTAAATCCATTACCACATATGTTTATTTTTCCAGTGATTGGAGATTGGAATGGCTCGATCGACGCACTAGTGTAAAGTCACGCGCGCGCGATCACACACACACACACACACAATATGATAGTTCATAGAACCCCGCAGGTCTGATTTGAAATGTTTCGGTTTTCTGGTTGAATCCCGCTTGAGTTCTGCCTTTTTCCGCAAACGGTTTTCTGTAACATTTCGTCAGATCCATTTTCGCTATATTCAGGCTACAGATTCCTCCTTTGGTACCGTAAAATGGAATAGTCCTGTGTTTGTCCTGCGTGGAATGACGAGTTCATATTGGTTCACGGCCGACCTCGTTTCGCTACTCGTGCTGCTGACGGAATCTGATTGGCTGTTGGTGGAAAGAACACATTTCCAAGCTGGGTGAAGTCGTAAGCAGTTGCCTTGTTAGTTGAGTGCGTCGGATTAATTTTCTCAACATATACGAATTCTCTGACAATGCGTTACCGCAACAGCTCCACAGTGGCGTGTAATAGCGTCGAAGTTCATGTCGAGTCCTGCCTCGACTGAGCTAACGCTGACTTTTTCAGGCCTCTGTCCAGTGGCTTACCTCACGGTCGCAATTAGTACATGACACTTAATACACCCGTTGTTCATCTAAGAGGATTCTGTCGTTCGGAGCTTTTACCAACAATCCGATAGCCTGTTGTGGTCAGAAGCCTATCTTAAAGTTGTAGCTCCGTAATATACTAGCAATTCTGTCCGTAGTACGTCGAATGTAGTGTGGTGGTTTGTTGGGTGCCCATACTAGAGTTTCTATCTATATCTGTGAATTGTTATTTTGGTAGCTCTTGTGATCTGCTTGCTTACTAACAGACTCTAAAAACAGGATACAGTAGATCGACACATTCAGAGGTACCCTACACTCCAATGGCTACACAAACAAGCAGATAAATAGGGTCACCAGACAAGAAGACACAATACAGAGGTGTTCCCATCTGTCATCTCCAAATATCTCTACGTAGCCATGTTGAAACACATGGCTTCCTTCAATCCATAGCCACCGTGGTTTCCTCTTTTTCTTCGACCTGGATGTTTTCGTTTGAATTTGTCCATCGTTATTTTTGCACTTATTTATTCTAACGGGTGCGCAAGCGCGCGTGTATCTACACCATTTTAACTCTCCCCAATTGTAACGTTATACTGCACGACAACATTCAGCGTACTTCCATAAATAAGTGTTAAGTTCTAAATGCATTCATTGATTAAAACATGATTGATAAAACATAAATGTCAACTCCGAAAAAGTCTATTGTTTGAAATTCCTAACCCATATCCTGCTAGAAAAGGAAATATTCATGAAAAATAATAAAATAATCTATTGCAATTAGTTTTAATCTTTAATATCTTTATAATCAATAGTAGAATCTTTAAAATTACAATAAGTTAAGTACCTTTAAAAATATATGATACACAAAAAATTTAAATACATTATATGAGATTTCAACAATCTGTCGGTGTTTAGTTTTCTTTTCTTCAAGATATATTACGTTTTATCGTCAAAATAAATCAAATTACTCTTATATAATAGAATCGGTGTAGGAGTGTCGTGGTTACAAGGCATGGACAAATATACAGACATGCATAGTATACAAACACATTACGTTGTCTTATCGGATAAGTAAAGATTTATCAATTCAGTATAGCTAACGGTAGGCCTACTTGCGAACAGTCTTTGGTCCCTAGGTCAGTGCCGGTAGAATAGCAAATTGAGTGATCCCTCCTCAATACGTATTAAAAATCGTTAATATTTTTTCCAGCAATATAGCGTTTGATGTTAAATATTTTGTTCGTTTTATTTAAAACACAACAAATTCAGGAGACTCGCGCCAATGAGAATAGCTTGACCCTGGATGCAATAGTTTACAAGCTACGGTAGAAAAGACAAACACGTTACAACCAACACATTAATGTCTTGCATGCGTGGTTGGTAAAAAGGCTCGTTACTTTATAACTACATATGACTAGAAGCTATCCTACGATAACTTTGTCGTATGTGTACAGTGCAATAACAATTCAAGCTACCAATAGTCATAAACTGTCATTATACTAATGGACTCATAAATAATGTAAAACGAGTACACATTTCTTTAAGCTTTGCATGTAAAAATTGAAATTGCACAATCAGGTATGAAAATTACACGTCTATTTCGAATGGTGCATATCGTTCAATATTCAGGAAAAGAACGACTACCGTTTGGTTAGTAAAACTTTTGTATGCCATTTACAGTGAAATAAAATATTCTTCTACATTATTTTTTTAACAAGTAAATATGTGACACGTTACGAAACAGAATGTCCCATACTGCGTTTTCATTGTTTGCGTTGTATACTGTATAAATTAGAAAAAGAATGAAAAGATATCAAACGGATTAACGAGGTGTATGCAAGCTAGTTTTGAGATACGGCCAGTAAGAAGACGGGTAAATGAAAAGTCTTCTTGTACAGATAAAGTAGAAGATCTAGCGATACATTTCCTATTAGAAACTTAAAGAATCAGCGGAGGATTAAGATATAAAGATATACGGGTCTCCTAGAATAACGAATTCCGGGAATAACAAATTGTAATGAAACGTGGTGCCCATCAGGCCCACGACAAGGGTATTCAGGTCAGAAACGACGGCTGAAGCTTAGACACTTCACGTCAACAGGAAAAGCGATATTTACATATGAAACATGTTGATTACGTCTAGATAATCTAGAAACATGTTAAGCATGTTATGCACATCAATTCGACAATTACTGTACAGATTATAGTGCAATCTGTCAATATCACAGACGGAAGGTTGAGCTCGTCACATGTCACTCATACAATCGAATTATCGGGTCGATTACGCACAGTTTCATGTAACATGTCACATCGACAGATTTGTACTCCTTCAGCTATCTCAACCCGTAAATTCCTTGCAATGAGACTGCCTTTGTTGTTACAAACAGGTAACTGCACTGTACTTTATTCCGACTTGTCATTAGAGACGAACATAACGGTACGGCTTATCAGTATAGAACTTGTGTCATCACATTCCGCAATAGGTAATTTCGTACATTTCTCTAGCCTAGATAGACATCTAAAGACAAACAACTAAAAGTTATCTATTTCTTAATGTTGTGACCTCCATAACTCTTTATATTATTAGCTTATAATTTTGTGAACTGAATTTTTAAAATGGTAAAAATAGACCATGATAGACCAAGACCTGGCCACGAATATACGTACGGTATTTCAGTAGGTTTGTTACTTTATTTAAAAATTCAATTTGCGTTACTAGAAACATAGTGGAAATTATGGTGACTTGCTATCGGTTACCTTGCCGCTCTTAAGGCCTTAAGCGATTTAAAAATTAAATAAATAAAGCGTTATAGCAGTATGTCTGGTTTTTGATATATTGAACTTGATAGTACAATATATTAAAAAATACAATTTCCAGACACTTTTTTTGGTTCCAAGTTGCATACAGACTATTTCAAAGTGCTGAAATAAATGTATTATTAACGTTATAGCAATATAGTTAAATTTTATACATGTTTCTCGAAATGTATTTTTATATCAACTTGCAAGAAGCCACAAATATTCCGGTTTCAACATCTAGCCACATGCTAGGACGGCTAGACTTGTCAGAATATAAGGTCGGCAGGACGTGTCAGAATATAATTTATCTACAATTTTTTGTATCTTAGATAATACTTTTTGTGAAATAACATTCTTTTTACACTAATAGGTAGCTCCTGTTTCATCTGCTTTTTGTCAGTTCATATTATTTTTCCTTTTAAATCTTTTTATGAGTTCAAAATAGTGATGTGGTTTTTTATAGCATTGGATTTTTGAGGTTGTGATTAACACCAACGTTTTTGACGATTTGAGGTAATGTTTTCTTCATGTAGGAGTGCAGTGTTTGTTTAAATTAACTAAAAAAGATCAGAATATAATTTTTAATAAAGTTTATGTAGTTTTAATATAGTAAAGTTATACATTCGTTAAAATTACTATGGAAGGGCAATTTATAGGAATCGTTTATTGACAACTGTTCCAATTAGAACTAGGCGAAAGACTGTTGATTTACTCCAGTTACAGGCCTGACAACAGATTTATGCAGTTTCCAGAGATAATTTCAAAAAACATCTTCTGGGTTTTGAAATACAACTATATACTAGATAAACTCAAAAATTATTTAATTGTTTATTAATTATTATTTATTCCTGTGAAAATTATGAATAGGTGTAGTTTCCCTATCAGAGATAACCAACCTTCAGCTATGTAGTTATGTGATGAGGCTGCCGCCTTAAGGCTTTCCAACACCTCTGATTTTCTGTTGGCGTTTTTACCCTTAACCTTTGAGAAAATTATATAAATTTAAATTGTATAAAGTAATGGCGGCACCAGTACGGGAGTGAATAGTGGACACTCACCCAAACTCAGAGAAAACAAATTGAAGCTGCTGAAATGAATTTCTTAGGGACAGTCAAAGGATGCACACTAAGAGATCTCATAAGAAATGCAGACATAAGACAAGAGCTGAATATATACTCGATAAACGATAAAATTAAACAAAATAAAGAAAACTGGATACAACACGTGAATACAATGGGTGGCTCGAGAATACCAAACAAGATAATCCAGTATAAGCCTCTTGGAGAGCAAGATAGAGGCAGACCAAGAAAACGGTGGCTGTGAAGACAGAACGGGCTGCAAGCCTAATCCTTAAAGTTGAGGAGAAAAATTACTGATCCATTTATTTATTTATCAGGAAATAAATAAATGCTGCCTGTCTCAACCACAGAAGCGCATAATGCTCCGACTCTCTCTGTCAACCTTCCACGTTGTCTGGTTGGATGTTGGAACCGGAATATTTGTCTGGCTACTTGCGAGATACAATTATATTTATACTTGCAATTATAAAATTATATTTCAAAAAAACATGTATAAAATCCAGCTTAACTGCTATAATGTTAATCCTCAGCAGCATTTACTTCAGCACTTTAAAACCGTCAGTATTTTAAAATGTATTATATTATCTAATTTAATATATAAAATATCTAGACATACTGCTATAAAGTCTTATTTAATATTTTTTTAATCCTTTGAGACGTTGAGGGCGCCAAGAGAACCGGTAGCAAGTCGCCAGACTCCCCACTTCATTTCTAGCAAGTCAGGTTGAATTTATATGCAAAGTATCAAGCGTACTGAAATACTGTAAGCATTCTCAAGGCCAGCTCTATCTTTCTCTATGATTCTTTAGTGTAGTCCATAAAAAACCACCAATTCTGTAAATTTGTAACGTTTCATTGCTTACTATGTAATTACTTAATTTAATAAAGGATTTTTGAACACCTTATACAATGTATCTTTGTCATCACTTAGTGATGCTGTTTGTCGCACTTTAGCTTCCATCGACACCGGTCCAAACAGTCCTCTTGCACTCATGAAATCTTCAACATCTTTTCTCCAGGAATGTCTAGGCTCTCCTTTTTTTTCCTTTTATTGGGTGACGTCCATTACCATACCTTTTTGGCCATCTGTCCCTTGACATGCGCTATATAAGTCAGAACAAATTCAACATATTCATCTCTACTGTTTCTATTATGTCTACGCCATTCTCTACTTCCGCTCTTATTCTACATACTGAATTCTTTTGAAGTTGTCACAAACAGATTACTGTAACGTTTAATGTTTATGATCACACATTCTTATCTTACATTGAGCCCTAAATATTCTCAACACGTTACTAAATGTGATCGTGTTTATAGTGTGACAAAGTTGACTGACGTGTCGAGTCTCGCGCGTGTCTGCGTCAATGTACTCCCTTACGAGCTGCGCAGTGTTACAAGCGATTCACTGTTAATACTGGATTAATACGTTGTAGCATACACAATGATGGGGTTGGAGAAGGACTATCAAGCTATCTCCCACTCATCTATAGGAAGCTCTAAAGCATTCCCTAACAGTTAGTAGCACGAGTGTACAGTAAACTCTTTACTTCTTAATAAACAAATTTCTCATCCTCTTTTCTTAAGTTATATAAAAAACATGAAGTACAACATAGTTTACAAATTTGCGTATTGAAACTAACGGACATGACGTCCTTTTCTCATTAAAGGAACCTACCGCCAAGGAAGCGAATGTATTTAAATGATCTACTACTTCAGAATGATGAAGATTCTATAGGCTGCTTACAACTCAAAATATTGATGTTAATGGAACTCATAGGCGTAAGTACGGAGGGGGGGCTCAGGGGATCAATCCTTCCCCAAGAGCCATTAGAAATTTCAGGAAAAAGCATATAATACGTAACGTAGGCCTGTTTCTAAGCTAGCTGTGTGTGTTAAATAAGGCTTATACAAAATTGTAGCAATAAATTAACATTTCTAAATTAGTAAAATAAAAAAGGGAGTCTAACTTTAAAGCTACCGTGATCCGTGAAATGAATTTTCCGTGTTACTTAATGTTCTGTGTCTAGAGATGTCTGTGCTGCACCCTAGAGGCAGCTGGTTTAATAATTGTTCTTGCCTGCACGTGCATTCCGAGACAGGACTCTATACTGAGTATACATCTAGTTATTCACGTTTTCGCACTTTATTTTCATGAGTTGTAAGTAAAGGAACTTTGTACAGTTACCAGTGTTTTATTACAATACGCTCAAGCTCTCATCATTAGCCAGTGTTGTTAACACTAAATGTTTAACATTATTGTAATTTGCGTCCGAAAAAACGCTTCTCTAAAATCAGAATTTGAAAGTTTTATAATTAAACTTGACAGGAATTTCAAAAATATATGTGGAGGGGGCAAGAGAATTTAGCTTGATCCTCTTAATGTGGTGGCCTTATTAAGTGTTTGATTAGTTGGTACAATTATAGTGAGTGTCGATGCAAATTCTAATTGTTAATGATACCAAGTAGTAACGAATAAAGAAAATGTTTTAGTCAAAATAAAATGGTGTGTTCCCGAGGCCAGCTTGGAAATGCTAGACTAAACCATCGGTTAAAACAAAACGAAATACTAATACTCAGTTGGTTTTCATACGCTGTGACGTCAATGGGGCGATTGTACAAGTGGAGTCTGCAAAAATGTCACACAGCCTACTGTATTGTCACCGGCCGACTGCAAACGAGTTTCTATAAACACAATCTAGATTTCTGTCTGTAATCAATCGAGGAGAAATCGCATGCACGTGAATACACTTGTTCGGTAGGAAGGAGGATTTGGTGTCGGAAAAATTTTGCAGTTATTTCGTTTGAGAATAACAAATTGCCTTCTAAACACAAAATTCTGGTACCTGTCCAGTGGACGTCGCGTCGGAGCTGGAATAAAATAGCTTAAGTGCGGTTTTTGTGTGTTATATGACTTCGACTAGATTCATTCTACCTTAACATTTGGGTCATTAAAATAAATCAAAACAAAGATTTCCAGGTATTTAAAATTGTTTTGTTGTTTGTGATTTACATGTTATCTTGTAGGTAACACGGTTAATTGACACCGTAGTATTTCAGATTAATGAAGGGAAAGAGAGAGATGTAAAACTGTTAAAGAACACGAATTATTTATAATTGTGAGTTCTCTCGACTAACATCAGTCATGTCAAGCAAAATTGCACAAGTAAACATTCATTTCTAGAATTTGCATACGTCATTAAACCGCGTCAACGAATTCATATTTACAACCTGATCATTGTTATAAATTACACCGACATAGTTCTTTACAAATGCAGAAACGCCAACAGAATCATTATTACCGTTATTGTTTAGGATGCTATATTGGGAAAGTTAATAATATTTTATGGTAATAAACAACATCACTTGCTGAAATAAGAAGAAGAATATATCTCGCAAATAGAACATATTGTGGATTAAAAAAGCACCTGGTATATATCTTCATATCGAGAAACACGAAATGGAAAATTTACAAAACACTTATCAGGACGGTGCTGAGTTGGACTATGACATAAAATAGGTAGAGACTTTGAGAGACGGTTGCTTTGAGAGGCGGATTCTAAGAACAATATTTAGAGGAGTACACGTAAATGGAATGTAGCGTAAGTGCTATAATTATGAACTATACCATCTTTTCAAAGAGCCGGATATTGTCATGATAATCAAAATATACACACTAGGGTGGGCTGGACACATCGAGAGAGTGGAGGAAGGACAGCCTACGAAACATATCTTAGATTATAAACCAATGGGTAGTAGAGTAAGGGGAAGGCCCCAAATTATATTCAAAGATCAGATAGAGGAAAACATCAGAAAGCAGAACATAAGAAACTGAAAAGCCAAGGTACGCAATAGAGAAGAATGGAGTAGACTCTTGGAGAGACCAAGACCCACCAAGGGTTGTAGAGCCACGGCTGATGATGATGATAACGATGATGAATAAACAATATTAATTAACTTACTAATAACTCTACTAACAAATGCACTAAAAAAATGTATAAATATACTTTGCCTTTTATATTATATTGTAATATAACAATATATCAATCACGTCTAACAAAAAGCACAGTTTGATTTCTGTGCAATCCGACATATCATTAAACACGGAAAAATAATTCCTCCCTAGAACCTAACGTAGCACAAGCTACTGAAGCTGTTGTTACAAATCTAACTGTTCGGGGTTTACTAACGCAGGAGTAGCAACAATAACTGTTCCATTAAATTATTAATATTTACAATTTAAAGCTACTGCAAACACGGAAGCGCGTTCAAAAATGATTGATTAGAACATTACCGTTAGTGAATTTTATGTAATTTGAACAAGTAGGCTATGCTCAAGAATACTGGGTGTTCGTGTGGACTGTTATGAGTAATACGTGAACTCTTTTAAGTTTGATTAACTAATTTTTACTGCCAC
Organism: Magicicada septendecula; assembly: GCA_034769895.1. Taxonomy (NCBI): domain Eukaryota; kingdom Metazoa; phylum Arthropoda; class Insecta; order Hemiptera; family Cicadidae; genus Magicicada; species Magicicada septendecula. The sequence continues at coordinate 121,766,618 of CM068375.1, forward strand.
CTCTTTTATTACCATTTCACCATTTTATTGAAACTTTTGTCATAGTAATGGAGAGGAGAGGAGAGAGAGCGAGCGAGAGAGAGAGAGAGAGAGAGAGAGAGAGAGAGAGAGAGAGAGAGAGAGACAGGAAAAGAGCGAGTTTTATTATTATTCAACGTTATAAATTATTACTTTGATAGAATTATTTATTATAACTTTACATCTGATTACAGTTTTTTAATCAAAACTGTCTTCTATAGTCTCCTCTTATCGCATCCATACGTAATAGACGTGTTTCGATTTGCTCACGTCTCAACAACTTCAAATAAAAAGAGAGTGAGAATTTAGACGCTAACTGTCTTGAACATTTTATGAATTGTAAATGTGGCTAACTTGATGGTGGTGGTTCAGGAAAACAAAATTAAATGAAAAAAGAAGAAGTAAGGGGAGGGGAAGAGAGGGAGACAGAGAGTACCATGACTGTAAGCTGGAAAAACAAAGAGATTAAAATGCTGTAATGGTGACAATTCAGTGAATACTTGAGACTTTTCCTCCAGTTGGAAATAATACTTTTCTTACTTTTACAAAAGACAAAAGTAGGATAAAATAACAAACAATTCGCGTATTTAGACCGTGTAATTGTGTGGGAATCGTAACTGCTGAGCTGTGTGCACATGACCCGCGGCTCGTGAAACTCACTGGAGTGTAGAAAAGTAACGCTTTGAAATTGTATTGTAGGTATGCACTCTATATTATGTACAGATATGATAAAGGGAAAGGGTTTAGAAAAACACTTTTAATTGAAGAGTCTTAATGTTAGTCGATAAGAGATATGTTCACATTTTTAGTTTTAAGTATTTTTAGACAGTAAAAAAAAACTGTTAGTGTTGTGAAATGTTGCGAAAAGATGGGTATGCGTGTGGTAAAATATTTCACTATGTTACAGAATAATAATAATCAAACATATTACGTTGAATAACTTTTGTTCTACTTGGAATTTTGCGTCAGATGAGACTGGTAATGCGCCTGCGCGTGTTTTACTTTGAATGAGACTTGTACCAGAATGTGTATAATAAAAAAACCTATCAAATGTAAGTAATTGTTAGTAAATTAAAGAACCGAATATATGAGTTTTTTTAACAAAGAAAGTTTTATGGCCCATTAAATAGGTCGTAAAATTATACTGGTTTTCTGGACAGGCCATGAGTTGCTTCCATACAGTCTAATGCTAGTAGAGTTTTATCTTGGGCACAGAAACAGGGAAGGGTTACGAATTAAGCAATCAGCATACGAGAATTAGAGGAAATTTTCATTCGAATTCTAATTTCTCCTTAAACCGTTAGTCTCTCTGTGAATTCAGATACAAGTGGATGTGTTGTACTAGTTCCGATGTTGGTCTCCTAGTCGTTACGAACACATGTTAAAAAGACTTCGCTAGCTACTCCTCAATCGTAAATTTTAATAAAAGTGCTAATTCGGGAAAGTAGAAGATTTCCGTATAGGTATTAAAGACACTCCACGTCAGATGGATTTATGTGTAAGCCATCTATCACACAAATTTCAGTAAAAAACAATATCGGTGAAAATTAATTAAGTGTGAGTTATAGAATTCTTTTAACCCGAGAATAAACCTGAACACCGGAAAGAACTTACATCGATATCCAGATCGAATCAACACATCCAAATTGAACGGTCCACATCTTCAGACTAGAACAACTTCTCGGCGACCTCCATTTTTCATAAAAGGGAAGTGGACTTTATTTTTTTTATAAACTCTAATAAAACGTAATAAACAAAAGAGACAAAATAACATTTAAAAACGATTTGAAGTATTTAGGTTATATAAGTGATAAGAATTTATTTTATATTCAGGACAACAGAGACAGAGCAATTAGTCTGTTTTTTTTTTACATTAACTGAATTAAATTTAAAGTAATGTCATTTGTAATAAAATATTATTATTAAATCTGACACGGTTACATGACACAATATACGGTTTACCGACTACTTATTCTATGGGATTCCTGTACATCGCAATATATATATATATGTGTGTGTGTGTGTGTGTGTGTGTGTACACACACACACATAGAAAGAGAGGGGGAGAGGGAGAGAGGGAGAGACAGAGAGAGAATTTAGTAGAAGGAAACTGACGCAAAAGAAGGAGGTCCTTGGTATGAGAATGTATTGGTAGAGTGCATACCACTACAAAGTATTATAGTTTCAGGTTGGGTACAGTGCAGTATAGATTAAGATCACAGAAGTTGCATTTGTTTCTTAAAAATTATTTGTCACATAAAAATCTGAAAACATCAGTTATAGTAAATAAAATAAATTCTTTTAAAGAATGAAAAGAGTATGTCTATTAAATTTTTAAGTAACTTGATAATTTTATAAATAAATATTCTGTAGAACTGGAAAGCTTTAACAGAATCTAGCCATCACTGACCATTGTTAAATACAATTGAGAATATTAAAATCTGAGAAAGAATATATTGGTTTTATTGCTAATGTGAAGAAAACTACACACTGGGGCTTTCGATGTGAAAGCAAGAGAAACATAATGAAAACGTGCTATTTGTAAGGTAAATGTCTTCAATCCAAGGAAGATTTAATTAATACCATTGGTGGTCAAAAAATATCTTGACTGACAACAAGGATGTATAAAAGTGATCTAAAACTGAAGAATCAATAATATAATTTACAAGCTTATTTCATTTCACGTATTTGGTCGAATTATATTTTGTTGTTTGTCACGTACAGTGAAAAGTTGGTAAATGAATTTCCTTCACCAATAAGAGTAGAAACGATAAGCACGTACGCTAGTTTATTTTTCCTAATTATCGTTTCTAAAATGATTTACGAGTTTCTGCCAACTGACCATTACAACGCCAAAACGTAATGTCGCCTACAGTATTACGATTTCGCGTGTCCAATATCGTACGAACTTTAAGGAATTGCGTTGTCGTTGTACGATATTATTTACGATAAACCGTTTACGGCTTAGAGGCCATGACGCGGTAATGTACGTAACCAGTTTACTCCAATCAGTCGCTACAAGAAACAAGAAAATAAATCTGCACTTACACAAGACCTGAAGCCTTATTCTTTTTTTTGGGGGGGGGGGGAACGAGCCGCAAAATAACTTATAACACCGAAAGATTTAAATTTACAACAGACACGTAAGTTATAAAAATAATTTATTGATGCAGAACATGTATCGTGTATCGTTCCTATTACATTCACACAAGGCTCAAACCGTAAGGATCGCAGAAAACGTTACAATCCTGCAGTCAGGTGCATAGGTAATAGTAACATGTTTCGGATAACCAGAATTTATTTTACAGTTTTTAATTCTTTGAAAGGTTGATTTCTAAGCCGATTTTAACAACCTTGTGTCATACCTGCTTGTTTTCATTAATGCAGTTCGCCTGTAAAATTGACTATATCTCAAAAAATCCGCACCCCCATTTATTGTCGATGAAGTACTTAGTACCCTACAGCAGGAGTCTCCAAACTACGGCCCGAGGTAACCCGGCCGATGCTGCGTGCAGTTTTTAAATAGATCGTCAAAATACTTCAAATATTATAACATTCTTAATTAATAAGTCTGCTTAATTTTTATTTAAAAAACCTACTACCTTCATTGTCTTGATTATTTGGTAAACTTAAAAAAAAATAAGTTTACAATCTACATATATATGTTGTTGCCCCCTTGATTTCCAAGATTTTTCAACTCGGCCTTCAAATGAAAAAGTTTGGAGACGCCTGCCCTTCAGTGTAGGGTAACGGGGCACGAAGTAAAAACAAAAAAACCTGTTTAAATTGAGATTGGTCAAACCTTTGTTCGTCAATTCTATTTTAATTTTATGCTTTATACATTCACTTAATAAATAATATTAATAATATTTGTCATACAGGAGAAGTTTCAGAGGAGTAAGTAAACTGCCTAAAAAAAAGGTGTGTGGCCAGCACTATTTTCAACCGCCCATTTTTCTCCACATTGTTATCCATGTACTCATTTTACACACGCTGAGTCGACCTGGGGGCTGAAAAAAAGAAACGTGATTTTATATTGCGCCCGCGAATTCAACCCGCGATCTAGTAGTTTAGTAACCAATCTCCATGTCCACTGTAATTTCTAGTGATTCAGTTAATGTGTAATACATATGAATATTGTAACGCGACATAAGGTAGCACAAGATTTGCAAGTTTAAATGAATGAAGAAAAGCTGTACGCTGAAAAGCTAATATAAACAGAATTGATAGAACAAGACCAATAAACTAAATCTGACACAGACAAAGACAATGACTATGACAATACCCAATAGATTGGAAAAGTGATAAATAGTTAACATAATGAGTCCAAATGCCCTATTTGAGAAAGAATTATAACAAATATTACCCATAATAAAAGTACAAAGTTGACTTGTGAAATATAAATAGTAAGTAAACATTAGATAATTTAATGTGAAAATCAAAGATAAGAACAAATATAATAATAATAATAACGGAATAGTGTTGATAAAATTAAGATACAATGTTAGAAAGTGAAAAAAACTAGTGATAATCGAGAAAGAAAAGTGATGTGAGCATTAATGACTTGAAAGTAGAAAAAAAAGTAAACCTGTGAGTATTATGATAGCTAATAAACCACGAATAGGACCCAGAGATAATAAACAAACTATATCGTACCAGAAGTAATTATAGTTAGAAGTAATTGGATAGTTTTATAAAAAATAAAATGTTTATCATCAGTATAAAAAAAATGTTTGTTAAATATAAAATACTGATACTTCCTTAAATGTTTAAAGGAAGAATTATGTTGTGTTATAAGGATAGTAAACAATCCAGTGTTATATTTCAGTTATTTGTATTAAAGGATTTAGATTTAAAAACTATTAAGATTAATGGCAAACACATAATCTGTTATACTAAGCATAGTTAAAGGGAATTATGTACTGTATACTGTAAGTATATTCAATAGGTAATACTAATACTCACCTAATGTTCTATTTATATTGTGTTTTGTTATGATTATAATTAATTAGATGTAATATTACAATTAATGAGTAACAGGACCAGGGAAAAGATATGTTCAATATTGGATACTGGCATTGGCCTAAAATGTTTTTTAAAAAGAGTTATATTATATTGTATAATGATTATAGCTAATCAAATGTTATAGTTTAGTTAATTGTATTATGGTAATTATGTTTAAAACACTTAGAATTAACAATATTAACATAATCAGTTGTAATGAATGAAGATAAAGAGAATTATTTATTGTAGGCATTAGGCCTATATTTGGGAACAAGAAAATTGTAAAATGTAATACAAAAACAATAACAATTAATGAAATAATGCATGTAATCCTGTTAGGCTTAACAGTAAGAGTATGGGAAACAAAAACAGATAGAAAATAATTAGTTTACAGTTAATTTACAAAGGAAAACCAAATGTTAAATTATGGATCTATGATTCTTTGAAGAAATGTAATTATGTTGGATATCAAATTAATGTGTAAGGGAACAGCAATACAATGATGTGATTTTATTTAGTATTACAGTTAGTATAAGGAAATTATGTTAATTTAAAAGATTTTAGTAATTTTGGATAGAAGAACAATAGCTATATTTAACAATATTCCCAAATTGGCAACCAATGAGAATGAGTGTTTAAACCTTAGCAACCAAGATCTCTAGTAAATAAATTTATTAGTCTATTATTAACTTTTGATGAGTACAAATTGAAAAACTGCAGACCATTGGGGAGAAGAAAAAATATTTAATATATAAATGATTGATGGAATACTGGACCAGAATGATGAACAATAACTAATAACCACATTGATTACATTTTAAATACCCAAAGAAGAGAGGAGTATCTAATTGACCAAAAGAAAACTAGCAGTACCTAAAGGAATCCTATCCGGACTGAAAATAAAGAGAATTGCTAAGTATACCTTAAATCCAACTGTAACAGTCACATGAAAAGATAATAAGCGAACTACACTGTTAATACTAGTTTGGACTCACTGATCAAACACTTGAACTTCTTATTATTTAATGAACACTTAGAACTGAAAAGTAATCTCACTGTTATAATAATTACTTATCTGTAGAAACTTTAAGATTAAATATTAGTTAAAATCAATTAACCTACAAACACATTTTCATTAAATATTGGTTATAACTATAATTGTAATTATTTCACAACTTGTATAATATTTGTGTGTTGATTGCAAAATTTTGTACTTTTATTAGTATATTTAATGACATTTTCTGTAGCCTCAAGAATTTCACGACCTGAGATATTTATAAGAAAATAAACAAGAAAATCCCATATTGGAAACAGAATAGCCAACCACGAATAATTAAACATGCCGGCACAGATTTCGTTATATAATTTGGAAGGTTTTGTAATATATTAAGGAACATAAGAATTGATAATAAAACATTATATAACTTCTCTCTGTATGTTTGATTTATTCTATAATCTTTACTATAATTTGGGTTTCATTTCTAACATAATAAACATTAGAAAATTTTGGATGACCAAGAAGGGTTGGTAATACCTGTTTGGCAGAGAATTCAAATTTGAATGTTACAACGGGTGAGTTTAACTCTATGATTATTACAACAGCAGTAACGAAAATTTAATTTTGTTATAAATTGAAGCAAACCAACGGAGGACATTAATTAAATAAAATACCAAAATATTAAATAGTGTTACAAATTGGAAACCAACGCGAGGCTTAAGACACCGCAGCTTGGGGCTTTTTCGAGAGAAATCTCGTGTTGTAACAATATTGAGTTAAAACATAATGCTAATGTAACGAGTAGTAGAACATATTTGAATGATGTATCCTGTGTGCTGACTCATAACATAGCGATATGCAAAAAACAGCAGGCAGAATACTTAACTGTTTTACAGCATAAACAATAACTTTTCAGAATATTACATTATAAGTGACAACTGTGATTCGTACAGTAAATACTAGTAAGATTATAATTGGGGGTATTACTGTTATTATATAATTGTTTCCCTTGCCAGCGTCTTTTACAGAAGATAAAACAACACGTAAAAGATAAAATGTATCCGGCGAGCGTAAGAGATTAGCGTAAGTCATATCAGTAAGTTATCGAGCTGTATTACAGCGATTACTTTGCGTCGCACTTAACGAGTATTATCAATGTGTTTTAATTGAGATAGTGTAAAATTTACTGACTCAGTAGCTGTTATTACTTGTTGTGTGTAATATTTAATGGACACCTGTATTAACACAGGAGAACTACAGTAGCATCAGTGCTGTTACGTTACTAAAAGTATTAATGTGTCCATTTCTCTGGTATTTAAAGAAACGTCATTGTTCTACTGTCCACTACCCATGCTATATTCGTAACATCTGAACCTCAACAAATAAAAATGTAAATACTCATGTAGGTAGGTAGTTGCGTTTTACTTCATGACAGAATATTTCGCGTTAACAAGTGTGACGGTGACCCGTGTGAATGAAAACAATAGTAGAAAAATAGCACAAAAACCGAAAAAAAGTTTACTGTATTTATTGATAGACAAAATTACGCGACAAAAACTTTGTTCTCTAAAAAACAAAACAAAGCGATTACTGGGCTATATTTAAAAATTGTAATATCTGCACAATTTGTTATACAAAAACAACGTTAGAGACAGATTATATCTTGCATAATTTCTCACGTTCATAATGCCGACAATGAAAGTTGCTGACTGTAGGGTTAGACAGATATAACCACATTTATTCAAGACGATTATTTATCGACAAAGTCGGGTAGTTGGAATAGGGGAGCAAAGTCAACCGAAGACGCCGATTCAACCCAAAATAAAAGGAAATAGACGAATGGGAAGTCCATGAAATAGATGGAAGGAGGAAGGTCTGGAGGGTGCGAAAAATATATAATTTGTCAACTAAAAGAGGGAGCAGCTACGGGTAGAGACGAATAGAGTGGATTGAAGATTATACCTGTAAAATGTGGTCCGAAAGAGAGAGATTTCATCAAATCTGGTCGTCGTTTGATAGTGACAATGATTTGTCATGAAATAACCAATACAATAAAATGCCATGAAATATATGTACATTATCGTAAAAAGCAACAGGCTTTCAAGAAAATTTGATGCATGATTTGAGTCCGCCCAGAGATTGTTGAGGTTTTGATGCTTGACCACGGCAACCCTCAATGTTACACCGTATTTTCTGTAAACATGTACTTTGTCAAAAATGACACCCTGTGCTATTCCAATCGCCTTATTCTTCTGGTGTTAGTTTTCGTAATTATTTTCTGTTTTCAAATGTCTAAATCTGGGGCCACCATGTTTAAAGTGCGGAGAATATACAAAAGGTTGTACTGACCACCTTGAAAGCATTCAAAGTTGAATACTTCCAGCATTGTTTCAATTAACAGAAACATTGAATGCTGCCTAAATCTGTGGGAGACTGATACGGAGGGATACATTATTATTATTTTTTTGCTAATATTACTTCCTATTATTACTTATTATGACTTATTACTTACTAGACAAACCTTGGAACTCTACGAATGCAGTTTATACAACTCTAATTACTAAAATCGTACCACTCTACTACAAATCATAGTCGATTAGGGGAAACTGGAGTAATTCACAATAAGTGACGTTACATCAACACTGATTAATCGTATCACTAACATAGCACAGTTATTGTATCGGATGAGCTGTGACAATGCCAATGACAGACAGGTAAACGTTTGATTGATAATTATGCTCTATCGTGTCAAATCACTGGCATTAATACTCACAGTTACGCCTGCATTTACCGTGTGCAATTGGTTGATTTGGTGGATTTAAAATTGGTATAGTATGTATACTTTCAGTTGAGTTATCTCGTTGAAGCTACGTTGAAAAATCAGTCGACCGTAATCCCAGGAGTTCCGATTTTTTGTTAGAGATGCTGTACAAGAGGACAGCACAATAACTTCACAATAGATCTGTGTTCCGTTACATACGTTCACTGTATAATACAAGAAAGCGTTATGGATCAACGTTTTAGACACACGATATTAGTAAAAAGAAAAGGAATTAGTAATCACATCAAAATGAAAATATACAAAGCAACGTAAAACCGGTGTGATGTATGCAACTTAGTCGTTGTGTCTGACAAAAAACGATATTTTAAAGAGTCGTTATAAGAAGAATTTCAGTGGTTAAAGAAAATAGGATAATACGAACATTGAAGGGTAGCACATTCTAAATTAAAAGTAAAACTGAAAGGAGGTGGCGCAATAAAGCTAAAAAAGGCTCAGAGATTACGCTGGTTTGACACTTATGCAGAAATGAATACGGTTTAACTTAAGGAAGACCTCAAACTGGTAGTCAAGCGGAGTGAGAGGAAGAGAACCAGCTGAAAAAGATAATGAAAGAACTAGGTAATGAGGGATGTGAAAAATATGGATGGAGGGAACATGTACAGAACAGTGAAATCAGGAAAGAGTACTACGAGAACCAAGGATACATAATTTGTAGGTGGTGAAACGAAAGAAAATGTAGAGTTAGTTACCGACAAGAAATAGTTAAAAAAACTCAAGAAAATTGAGTTGCCACTGTTCTACAATATATGTTTGGGTTCATAAATATCAAAAATTTCATTCCTGTTTTTATATTTCTGGTGCTAGAATAACAATTAATAATTTAATGCACTTTCACTTGTGAAAAAACTTACTTTTTGTTATATCCTCATACGCACGTTTCGGAGTGGTTTGCTCCTTCATCAGTGAGGTATAAATGCAGAAAGCGTCAAGGCGTTGACGCAGATTACCAAATGCAGATTACCAACGCCTGGTAATCTGATGAAGGAGCAAACCACTCCGAAACGTGCGTATGAGGATATAACAAAAAGTAAGTTTTTTCACAAGTGAAAGTGGATTAAATTATTAATTGTTAAAGTGCTGTGAAAGAAGTGATGATCATTCCAAAAAAAAAAAAAAAAAAAATGCTAGAATAACTTTGAAAAACATTTTCTGGTGACGCTAACAAAGAGTCTGACAAATATTTGGTTAGCTTACATAGCTTACATTGCATTGTTTAGACTGCAATTTGAATAAGTTGTTTTTGGGTTATATTAACCAATTGTTTTAACATTCTGTAATTTTAGATTTAAAGGATTTTGTTAAATTTCATATACGGAATACGATAAACTGCTCCAAAGTGGCAAAAATGCACAAGGTTTTGATGAGTCTGTTGCACATAAGGAAACATGAACGTACTCGTACAAACGCGTGACGTATGGAAGGATAGTTTATGACAATCGCACTATAATAATACGTTAGTACATACGTCATTGATTGTTCAAGCCCTTTATGAGAAAACATCATAATGATACTGAATCCGCCATATCCCCCAGATATGTCCTTACGCAATATTTTCCTCTTCTGAAATGAAGATAAACATGAAAGGATAACGTTGACCTTCGCGACTGTTTAAGACGGAAAATAAAATTCGCTGAGCGAGCTGAAGGCGACTCTACAATGTGTATTTCACAAATGTTTTGACAGCTGAACAAAGTTGGTACCATCGCGTTATATCTAATGGGAATTATTTTCAAAGGGACCAGTACAAATACATAGATTAGTAAAGACATAATTCCCTATCTTAGTGAACCAAATCATATAATGAGGAACATATAAATCGTTGTTACAAACAGAGCGTTGTTGCATTAACAGTTGATGCGTTGCTTAAAAACAAAGCCCACAGATTCTAAAAATGGTGGGTTATCGTTTTTTGCAGACAAACGTTCAAGAAAATTAAGACACAAACTACAAAGTGCCTACTTTTTTCCTAAGCAAAGAGTGAATTTATTACCATTGACTGATTAAACATTTCATCATAAGGTTATCTTAGAGTGTTGTCTGTGTGTGTGTGTGTGTGTGTTGTTTGACATGAATGACAACATGTGAGTGCGCATTTACGTAAGTGGGTCTGCTTCTGATGTGGAGTGAAAGAAAGGAAAGCAGAGACAGGCAGAAAGAAAAATGATAGAGAAAGAATAAGAATACCAAGGCGGTAAGAAGACTCAAACGTAGCAGATTAAAATGAAACAGAAGAAACATTATGGAAATAGACAGACAGACGTATAAAATTTGGGACAAATAAATAGTGAAACATAGACAACGACTGATAGAGATATTTAATTAACTCTTACCTACTTACAATATAATGACTGCTTATTTGTGTATTGTCACATTAAACCTTTCCCTAAACTAAAGACTTCATAATGACAAATCGAAAATCAACAAAAACAATCGTAACAATAGTGTTAAGAGGAAGAAGAGACCAAAGTAGGATAACAATAATAACAATAATAATAATAACAACAACAACAATAATAATAATAATAATTATTATTATTATTGGCGTTGTTGTTGTTGTTGTTGTTGTTGTCGTCATGATAATAATTAATAATAATTATTAATATAGTAATAATAAATGGAAGAACAAAAAAAAATAAAAGAAAAATGCTTCATAATATTATCGCCGCGCTCCATGCCCTTAATAATGATTTTAATGTGATGCGGATCTACTATAGTACGGGACTTAGCATTATAAGCTTCGAGGTTACGCAATAGTAACTGCTCTTCCCCGCCCCTCGCCATCCAGCGTTGTCGCACGTTACATTTGGTTATGCGTAGGCAATGGCGGGGACGGCGGGGAGTGAAGCGACATGGCAATACCGCAGTCGCGTCGAATCTTATTTTGATATGTCTCACATAATAGTTAAAAGGTGTGCACACAGCTGGGCGACCACGCGTCCCCCACTCAATTACACGGTCAACATAACACGACAACGACGATTTGTTTGTTTTCTTCTCCTACTTCAGTCTTTTGTAAATACAAGGAAAACATATTACGTTTAACTGTAAAAACTGTCAAGTGTTCACTGAATTGTCTCTATTCCAATACAGCGTTTTGTAGTCTCTTCAAACCGTGGTATATACACGATTACTCTCTCCCTGTTTCCTTTCGTACTCTATCTCCTTTTGTTTCCGACCACTCCAATTGATCACATTTCCAGCTCATCAAACGGTTACAGTTCTCAACCAGTTGTCCAATAAATCAACACTAAACTTACAGTTCGATTTTACAATTGGAAAAATTAATAAATGAGCGGCTTCACAGCACAATGGGAGAGAAAGCAGAAGCTTGAGCAGACAGATTGGCGGGGCACATGTTAAGACGAGATGGAGGATGGTATCAAACCAGTCACGAGACTCATGACACGGGGAGAGAGATACTTGTCACCGATGCACCGCGCCACAGTCACACACACGCACGCACGTACACATGTATCATCAAAACATGGGTTTTACGTACAAATATGATATGAAGAGAGAACTTTTATAAACAATGTTACTTGAGAAAACTGACTTTGGTAAACACAAACTAAGAAAATGAATATACAAGGTGCCACCGAGAGACATCAACCCAAAGAAATAAAGAACCTGAGGAAAATTATGGGCCTGGTCAAAGAAAAGGTTGAATATAGAAGATGGCACAACCATATACAATAAAAATTGTCACTGGAAAACCACATGCAATACAATGGAAAATAAAAAATAACAATAAACATAATATGAAACATAATAATAACAAGCATAAAACAAGCATAATAATATGCTTGATCATCATCGTCGTCCACAACGATTAAACCAAAAATGGTTTGTTTCGGTCGCAAGCAGATAGACTAGAGCTGATCATTCCAGCGCTTCTTCGGACGCGCCACACCTTTCCGTCTTTTCGGTTTATAATTCCATAGTTTTTTGGGGATGTGGCAGTTATCTGTTCGGTTAAGATGCTACAATTTTAGCCGATAATGCAATTAGTCTTTCTGGTATATTCATAATATTCAAATATATCTCTTGCAGTAAATCTGTGCCGTTCTAAAATAGATCGGCGATTAGTCAGTATTTAGCGCCAAGAAATAAACGTTAAATGCAGTACGGAATTTAAAGCGGCTTAATTAGTGCTGCACCCTAGCAGTTAAGATAATCAATACTGCTGCCTGAATTATAATTAAGAGCGAGGCTTGATCGGTGCTGGCATCTCGCGAGAGCCCCGGTTTGCGAGTTCCAAGCGGAACCGGTATCAAGAAAGTTTTTGTCTCGCACTAATCGTCGTCTTCTGTGGCTGCCTTTTTTGTTCTCTCCGGCAGATGAGAATTTCTTACACCATTCTTCCACCTAGGACAGGCTAAATCTAAATAGAACTGCAGTAAGTCTCGGCAATTTTATTACAATTGTCTATTTAAAGTTTTACTAATGAAGAATTTGTTAATAGGCCACAGTAAGCGAAATCAGTTAACCTTTTGTGTTACCTCGTGGCGATTGTGCAATACGTAATTCAGAGTAAGTTACATACAACCTTACTAGTAATTATAGTAACACTTTATTAATATCAGAAAGCTTACTAAGGCACCAATTGAGAAGAATGTAATTGCCAGAAGGTATTAATTTTAATAAGAGTAGATATGATGGTAATCAAGTAACTTTTCGGACCACGTGGGACAAAATATTCAGACTATGTATAAATCTTATTAAAAGTGTAACAAGCCGAATAATTAGCTAATCAAAAATTCTATCATGTTAACCCGCATGGGTGAAGTTATTATTATAAAATTTAACAGAACTAATGTTTTCAAATAGGGCCTGTTGGCCATATAACCTTGTCAAGTGTGTCAAATATCATTTTTTAAATAGCCCTAAAGCTGTGTTAATTTTTGTATATGGGTTTTGGGTGTGTGTGAAGTTTCTGGGGGAATTGTTTTGTGTACCTTAGCTGATAATATATTGTATGATCAGGGTTCCCCGATGAAGGCGAGGAACAGCCCCTGCACCTGAACATGTAACACCTAGATTCTCTCTCTCTTCATCTGCCGGAGCAGGATGGCGATGGCTAACACAAACACCCTTTCATGAAAGCCAGATGATCACCTCTTCACACCCATGGAAAGGAAAAAATAAGGTGAACTCAATCCATATATAAAATTCTTTACACTTGGTGATGTAACTCAATAGAGCCAGTGAACCAATTCAATCACTCAACAACATGACTTTCAAGTTTTTAAACATTTTAATTGGATCCCCGATTAACGGGACAGAATAGTGCGTGAACTGGGAGGGAAATCTTTTGTGAATTTTATTAATTTGTTTGTACAATCTGTCAGCTCAGAGGCTGACATGTATCTTTGGCAGCTCACCTTTCAAACGTGCAATTCCTTCTTATTTTCAGTATAAGGGTTTCATTACTGCTATTAATTCATTCAATCAATTTGTAATTTCTCTGTTTCAATTTAGTGTTCATTTTATATATTAATTTCTCATTTTTAAATTCAGTTTGGTTTATATAGGGATAGAAGTTTCTGTGGTAGTTAAGTAGAGTCACAAGTTTAATCCTGTACAGGTGCGTGTTCATGCAGTGTTAAACATGCTGTTGAGACAGGTTGAATTATGCCCTGACTTGCCCATCAACATGTCGGTCTCTGGGCCAAAATTTACTTTTAAAAGGGTTATAAGGTTCATGACACATTACTATTTTCAAAACTTAACAATATTTCTCAATATATAAATTCTATTAATTAATTATGATCACTGGGTTGTTCTCTGTATTCTAAATTTTATTTCTCGCAGTATAAGTGCCCAGTGTGGCCGTATTTTATAATAGTATTAGGTACTTAGCCAAATTTTGAATTTATTATGTCCTGGAGACTACTGGTGTTGCATATATACTCAGATACACGTGTAATGTGTTATGCACACATTAAGAATTATAAACCTAACATGGATTTTCATGAAATAATTAATGATATACCTCATGGGGGTAGAAAAGGGTGTGGCAAGAGATCTATGTAATAATTGTCCTGTATTGTGGAACATGTAAATGTATTGTATATTCGTGTGTGTATTTTTGTGGGGTTCTATATGTATTGTACATTTGGGTGTATTTTTGGGGGAGTTAGATATAGGGCTGATAAAAAGAAAAGATAAACCATAGGGTTATATAGATATTGTAGCGTGACAGAAAATCCACTACATCTTAAGTCATATGAAATCATAAAGTTTAATTATACCAACAAATGTTATAATAATATTGAATGACATTTAAATAAATCAGAGGAATGAAACACGATAAAATAAAAATCCTCATTACATTATATATAAAAACCACTGTTTAAAAAACCAAAGAAAGTATCGAAGCAACTCATAGTATAATATCAGTAAGTTACCCAGGAAGCTCAGAGCAGTAAACCAGTTATATAAGAACATATCAAGAAAAAAGAGACTCAATTAAAGAGTGGTGAATACCAAAGTACCCCAAAAACAAGAAGAGGGAAGAATAAAGTTTGTGATCAGGAAGAAAACAATACCCTGAAACCTGTAGAGAAGAATAAAGTCAGTATCAGTGAATAAATCAAATGCTCCAAACTAAACCTCAGTCGAGATAACACCAAGTACCTTGGTTTACCCAAGAATGAAGAAGGAAGACAAGAAAACCAGAAGAATGAAGACTAGACGAGGGACAAGAATGAAGACTAGAAGAAGGACAAGAAGGAAGACCAGAAGGAAGATACGAAGAAGGACAAGAAGGAAGACAGGAGGAGAGGAAGAAATAGTATGAAAGAAACACCGTTGTAAAACCTATTATTATATAAACTACTATCAACCCCAAACCCACAAAAACTATACAAAAGAAAGTATAACATACCCAAAATCCTATAAAATGTAATTATTGAGAAAACTAAAGTGCTGTATAGCGTTATAAGAAGTGAACCGAGTAAAGCTATTGTGTAATAAAGAAAATAAACTAGTCTTAACAGTCCATGATTACTAAAGGTCTGGTCTGAGATAATAAGACTCAAAATATCAGAACCAACAGTGAAAGTGAATTTGTGTAAGTGTTTTTTAGAAATGCAATAAACTTAAAGTTGGTGATACTATAACTTATCAGTTATCAGTAACTATATCACAACTTTAATATCTAATAATAAACAGCATAATAAAATAATAAAATGGAAGATTTCCAGTATTTTATTATTTTAATGGAAATCTTTATTTAAAGGACATTTGTAAAAAATGATAATAAATAGAGTATGGGAGTTAATGTTTACTGACGTAGGGGATCACAAATAATTATGGTTTAGACCAGAAAGGACTGGCATTAATGTAGTATTAATAAGTGTAAAATGTTTAAATAGACTGTTTATTCACAGTCCTAAAATCAATGTGTTAATAAAATGTATTTGTAAGGGTTATTAGAATATAAGATTTATGTTATGTGTTTTAAAAAGAATTATGTTTGATAAATAATAGCCTACATACCATTAATAATGTTCTAATAGGTATGCTATGTTAGCTCAAGAATAGTTAAAAGATGTATGTTCAAACCATGTCTGCAATATGTTCAATTGTGCAGATTGCTAAACAATGTTCATAATTATTTATTTTAATAACAGTAGTGTTAATTAACTACTACACCACACAATAAGTTATAAACCATGTTATTTTCATATAATTGTAATTATGTAAAGTCAGAGGAGGAGTTAAGTTTAAATTTATTTGAGAAGGACAGAAATATAAAATTCCAAAATCTAGGCCATTTGGTGAATTCACAGAAACAATATAAACCAGTATAATTCACTTATAAATCCTGTAAACTAGCAAGATTTATATAAGATAACTCAGTTAACCACTACTGGAAATGATCCTATGAGTTAAAATGATAATAAGGAAATATACCTTAACATATTGTAAATTTTCAAAATATATAAATTAATTAATTTTAAAGAGCAATGTCAAATTTACAGATTAACACAAAAAACCAGTTCAAAGGTGTAATTTATATGTATTTAAAGAAAGGAAGAGGAATATGACTAATTAAAATTTATTATAATAGTATTAATAATATTTAAAATGGAGGGAATTCGTATAAAGACGGAAATCCAATTTTGAGCCTATATTTCCAAAAAGTGAACAAAATTTGTTAATTTCCACAAAATGTCTACAGATATGGACTATAATACATCAATTTAAAGGGAATGAGATGATTAAACCAATAATAAGGTTCATAATTCATAAAAGTGATGAATAAAATAGATAAATTCCATATAAAATGTAATATTTTATTATGTGTACAGCTAATCGAAATATGTTAACAATACTTTTTCAAAGATTAACTGGGCCAGATTTATGACCAAGTTAATTAGTCTTTTGTTGAATATCAAGCTGAATAGTTGTGTGACAAAACGTTCTTAAAATCGAGTTGAAAATGGTACTAGCGTTTAGCCATTAAAATAAGTGAAACGAAAGTTAGACGAATTAGACACTTTTTAAAACTAAAGCTATCAATACATTCACGACAATAGTGAAAACAAACACTTAACTTCATAATACGAGTGATAGAAACCAGTAAAACATTATATTTAAACTGATATACTCTACAATCCTAACCATAACTTGAGAAACTTAACCCCAGAAGTGAACACATACAAAATAAACTAACTAACACAAGTTTACACAGAACACTTCGCCAGAATACACCAAATAACTTAACAGACATATTACACCAGTGCGGGAAGATTTCAGACATTCACGAAGGTATGAATCGTGTCGTGATTTTTGGGACATGCCGATTTTGCAGTGAACTCGCAAGAACTAGTAGCGGCCATCTTTTAATTCTACAGAGCCGCCCTTCTTTATCCGGCAGTGACGTCATCGTCTGCGTATGGTACGACAACGTTCATACACATTACATATTAGAATTATTTAAATTCGATTGAATAATAATTATTGTATTTGTGTTAATTGTTAATGTTATACTTTCTCGTCACCCTTCTCTGACTATTAATTCTAATCGCTCAAAGAACCTGTCTTATAATATATTAAATATCATAAATTTTGTTCTGTATGACACAATCGATAATTCCCGAGACAGAGTCGATAATTGCTCTCCATCGATAAAATATCGATTATTTATTTAAAATTGTCAATAAATCTTTATATTTCCATTATTTTGTATCTGTACTTATTTCACAGGGTAATTTAAGGGTATTTATAAGGCTGAAGGACTTAAGTGAGAAGAATATATTCTATTTTGAACAAGATATAGGACCAGTCAGAAAAGTCACCAATCGATTATTACCCGGAGTTAATCTATTTAACTCCAGACTTGGTGCAAATCTTCAAGAAGTGTTCGACGGTCAATAAATACCTACCTGTTATTAAAATTTTACCAGAACCTTTTAAAAAACAGATTTATCTCTTATACCTACCTATATAAACATAAACAAAATTATTTTATTATTTGAAAATTCTATTTTTATTGAATTTTCCGTATACATTTTATTCTTTTGTAACGACCGGCATACAGCGGTCTGATGACCAAGTGGCTAACCCAAACAGTGGGACAGATCAGATTACAGCCAATAAAGGGTCTTCTTAAAAAGTGGCTTCCATCGCGGGGCTTGAACGAGGCAGATCTCCCGTATTGTTACAAAGTGGCGTCCAACTTAGAGGGCTTAATAATCTAAGCTTGGCAGCGATTAATTAATAAAGACAGGAGAAAGATGCAAAGACGAGCTACTTCGAAAAAGAGGGCGGCAGAGGCCGAAAAAGAAGTGGACATGGGGGATAAGGAGGCAACACCCGTGGAGGATCCGGAAGTGTTACTAATCCAGGTGGAACCGAAACAACCAGCACCACCAGAGGAACAACCTGAAGTAACGACGCAGACAGGAGAAGTCAATGTCCCAGAAAAGGAGAAACCTTCACCGACCAAGGATAGTAACATACAGGAGATGATCAGAGCAATGATGGAAACAATGGATCAGAACAGGAAGAAGGACGCACAGTCTTTGAAAGAAGATATCAAATCCAGCATGGAAGAAAATAATAAGAAGTTGAGTGAAGACTTGAATAACAAACTGGATTCCACTAACAAGAAGATGGACGAAAGTAGTAAGGAAAGGAAGGAAGACAACCAGTCTCTGAAAGAAGAATTCAAATCCACTAAGGAAGAATTGGGCCTTAAGATAGAAAATACTAATAAGAGGATTGAAGAAACCAGTAAGAAGATGGAAAGGAAAATGGAAGAAAATAATAAGAATTTGGAAGAGAAGATGGAAGAAACCAGTAAGAAGATAGAGAGTGACAACCAACAATTAAAGGAAGAATTAAGGGAAAACAACAGGAAAATGGAAGAGACGATGGGGGAAAGATTGGAAGAATTGAGAGAGGACAATCAACTGCTGAGAGAAGAACTAAGGGAAGTTAACCAAGAGAACATGAATAAGTTAGACGAGAGGATTGAGTTAGCCAAAGAGGAGATAAATAAAAAGATAACTGAGACGAAGAAGTCCATTGTAAAGAAATTAGAACAGGAAGTCGTGGTTGTTAACCAGCAGATCCGAGAAGTAGACGAAAGATGTCGTCAAACAGAAAACGAAGTGCTGGAAGTCCGGGAAGTAATAACAAAGGAGATTACTCAGGTCCAAGAACAACAGAAAACTAAAATGGAGGAGACTAAGAAATTTGCCTTGGACGAAGTAAATAAAGTAAGGACCCAAGTAACAGAAAGATGCGACGGCGTGGAAGCCGCTATGTCAAACATAACCGGACAGGTGCGTCAGAGCCAGGAGGAGATAGAGTTAATAAGAAACAGACCATCCGGATATCACAATTTCCCCATATCAGAGAACAGAGAATGGCTCAATTTCCGGCAATACAAACGGAAGCCTATGGAGTTCTTGGCACGAATAGAGGAGTACCTCGAAAAACACCGAGGGAACCGATGGGTCCAGAACAGAGAAATCCTTGACGAGTCGTTTCGGGAGGTGAATGACCATTGGTGGATGGCCAACCGGAGCGACATCGACAATTACGAACAATTCAAGAGCCTGTTCAAGGCCAAATACTGGTCAGAGACCACGCAAAATCTAATAAGAGATAATATATGCCATGGCCGCTACAAACCACAAGTCGGCAGTTCAATGACAGCTTATTTCCTTGGTAAGGTGTGTATGGCCAAGCACTTAGAACCAGCCATACTGGAGGAGTGCCTAATAAATAAGTTGTCTTACCATTATGATGAGGAGGTAATTCGTGCAAGGAGGGGCAGCCAAATAAAGACCATCCAGGCAATGACAGAACTCCTAGAAAATTATGAAAATGAAGACTACTACCGACAGAGTCGTAGAAGAAGTGATGGGCCCGAACCAAGGACGTACCAGAACAATAACCAGGGTACGAACCACATAAATACTGGGTACCAAGGAGGTCGGGCATATCCGCGAAATAACGGTTCTAATAATGGAAATAATGTGAACAATACTAATTACAATGATAATAATAATACGGGTCCCAACCATCAAAACCCGAACCGACCGACCGAACCGAATGGTTATCAGGGTAACCGCAATCCCTACCCTAATAACGCAAATAGTCAGAGAAGCCCCAATTATGGTAATAGTCCTTACCCTAATAATGCTAATCGTGCGGGTCCCAATAATGGTAATTTTAATAATAATAGGTTTCCTCGTCCTAGAGTGAACTTCATACGAGCCACAGATGGAAGACAGCGAGGATTCAACCACAATCGACGAAACAGTTACCGCGGATACGAAGAAAGGCGGAGGAGCCTAGAACGGGACCAACCGAGGTACTATCCGACGCGTAGGAGCAATAGTTTGGACAACACTGAACAGAGGTCGCACCATGAACGACCGGAAGACCATAGGACAGATCGGCAGGTAACCACTCTGAGCATCCCGAATGAGGCATCGGCTAGTATGGCTCAAAGGAACAATGATGCCGAGCCTTTAAACGGGCACAGGCAGTAATAAATCGCCAGAATCCGTTACTGCTCCTGACTACTGGGTATAATAACAATAATGAGTGCAATTTTGAGAATAATCACAATCGTATTACAATCATCGGATGCAACTACCTGAAGGACATCAGACAGGAATTATTTGAAATAAACATTTTGAAAGAAGAATAACAAGAAGAATTTTGAAATAAACCTCAAAATTCTAAAACACTTGTCAGCCAAATTCTAAAAAGAAATATAAGCACGTATTACCTACAATTATTAGAAAATTTTATGGCAATGATAGAAGAAGAATTTGAATGTGAAAATTACCAAATTCTAAAAACAATGTAAGCCCATTACATATAAAATTATTTTAAGGAAAACCATTTGGAAGAATATAAGAAGAAGTTAGAATAAAATTATCCAAATTCTAAAAACAATGTAAGCCCATTACATATAAAATTATTTTAAGGAAAACCATTTGGAAGAATATAAGAAGAAGTTAGAATAAAATTATCCAAATTCTAAAAACTTGTAAGCCAATCTTACATAAAAAATTATTTGAAGAAAAACTTTATGGCTATAATATAATAATAAAGAAGGAGAGAATTTAGATGAGAAACCATCTAAAGTCAAAAACAAGTAAGGACAGCTTACTAAATATTTATTTGAAGAGAAACATTTTGACAATAATACCAAGAGAATTTAGAAAAATAAAACCAGCCAAAACACATGTAAGCCCACCTTACAAACAAATTATTTGAGAAAACTTTATGGAATAATATAAGGAGAGTGAATTTTGAATTATGAATAAATCAAGTTTCCAAACCAAGTATAAGTACAACTTACCAACCAATTATTAATAAAACACTTTGGTGATATAAACAGAAGAGATTTCATACCATATTTATGGTAAGCATAAAATATAATTACCGTGGTAACAAAGGATCATAATGGGATGAATAAAGGAAACAGACTTTAGAATTAAAACAAATAATTCTGGACAATATGATCATGTCTAAGTTCAATATGAAGAGTAAAAACCTTTCCATAAAATGATGTTAAAGGAAATAAAAAAGAAAAAATTCTTTAATACGATTTGAGTGATTAAATATAATAAAGTGCAAAAACTTATTTGGAATTATGAGAGAATGAAGCTTTGAAGTGGTATGAGGAGAAATTATGAGGAGAGATTATGAATTATAATTTTTTGATGACAATTAATTAATTCTATCTCTATTACTTTTTAAATTAATATTTTCCTAAAGAGAATTATTTTATTTTAATTAACTTTAATAAAGAGTATATAGATTTGTCTCTATTGATTTTTCATTGATATTTTTGTAAGAGAATTAATTTATTCTAATTAACCTTATCAAGATGGATATAAATTTTATCTCAATTAAGTTTCAATTGATTTTATTTAGAGAAGATAGAAAATAAATTTTATATTTATTAATAATTTTCAGGAAACATTACTTAAAGAAAATTAATGATTTTAATTTTTAATTCCTTTTAAAGAGAAGATAGCAAATAAATTTTATATGTGTTAATAATTTTCAGGTGACTTTATTTAAAGAGAATAAATTATTTTAATTAACAGTTTTAAGGGGAAAATAGATTCTCAATGTTATATTTATCGATTTTGTTGTTATTATTTTTAAATAAGGAGATAGAATAATAAAAGGGATTTTATTGATTGTTAAATTTTATGAGTTTTCATTGCAAGTCCCGTCTCACTGGATCCAGCGCATTTTTGGCTTCTCTAGGCTTTGGTCTAGTTCTAATTATCTTGTGGCCCCTCTTTTCAAAAAAAAAAAAAAAATTTTCAAAAAAAAATTTTCAAAAAAAAATAATCTTTTTTTTACCAGTCTAAGTTAAAGAGGGGCTACAAATCGACATTTATTTTGCGATATTGAAGATCTTGGGATCTTGCCACGTGCCTGTGAAATCTCGTCAGTTTGAGTGCGACTGGCCTGGGATTTTGTTAAAAGTCCAATTCTCAGACCCATAGAGAAGTATGTGGAGAGTATCCTCTTGTAGAACTGCAGGCGTGTTTATTTCCCCGTTGAGTATAGAGTTCTCCTGATGGTGCCACATGTGTGGTTTAACCTGTGTAGCTTCTTCACCACATAGTTGTTTCTAATATAAGATACATTACAGCCCATATTTTACAATTAATGGCCTGCTTCAGAACAGTTCCATCTACAACAATTAATTGTTGCTCGCATGGGATTAGCTCTATAAAAAGCCATCACCTTGGCCTTTAGTGTGATGGTCTATACTTGCAGATTTGATTCAATGGCGTGTGGAAGATAACAAACACAGTTCGGAAAGGAAGGATTGCTTTCTACGGTGACATAACGCGAGTGAGACCAGAGAGATTAACCAACCAGATCTTCGCTAAATTTAAGTAAGAAAACCTATGGCCATTGTTCACCGAGGTGGAAAGGAATCTGCAAGAATTGGAGTTCACGCGTGAATACATCCAGAAACGCAACCCTCTTAAGAAGAAACTTCGAGCACACCAAGCTTTCCAGGAAAGCCCAAGCTCAGATCACACAAGACGTGGGGTGAACAAAGGAAAGAAGTTCACCTGAATGGAAGGCAGGAATACTGAGCGAAATCTAAGCCCAAGCATGAAAACGGTTGGTTTAACGTCCATAGCTGGTCAAAACCAAAACACTAAGACAAATGGTTAGTAAACTATAATTCATTATGGTAGATGATTATTAACACTAAAACGACAAAAATAACACTACTGTTAATTTATGATCTGCGTGACGCAAAATGTACTACAAAATTGTTATTTCACACTTTTTTGGATAGGCAAACAGTATTTAAGTACAACAATATTTTAGAGTTTGATGGTCGATAGACATTAACAAGCAACCTAGGAATATTACATAATACCAAGGGAAGAACCGTTAAACGATTTAGGCTTATATAAAATACCACGAGCTTCGACTCGCGAGTAGTTGAACAGCGACTGGTGCACATAAAATTTAGACAGTGCTATCAAAGTATTTATTTGTTATAATTGCGATATCTAAGTTTATTTAATGACTGTCTGTAATTGTAGCGTAATAAACACCTTTTTAGCACAATGAACAGTAATGTAGAAGTATTGTTTAATAGCAATGTGATTATTTTTATAGGAGTTTAGTAACAACTATGTCGACTTCTCTGGTACGTATAATAATTCTACAGTTTTGTGATCACATAACTCGTTAATCTGATAACATTTTTGTTTAATTTTGTACTATAAATTTTATGAAAGTGCTCAGTGTTGGTTTCCTAGTATACAGAGATAAACACTTTTGTGAATAGCCATTGCTTTTTCAGCTGCAACAAATTAATAGGAACAAACAATATTAAACAAAATGTTTGTTTGAATTAATTTTCACTCTCATTAGAGTGGTCTGTAAGTACTGTTTAGTCGTATTAATTTCAAATTTAAAGTAATCTAAACACGTTGAATTAACTTGCTAATGTCAACATAATTAGATATTTTAATTTAAATGAAATTTTTTTTAAAGTATGTGGTCGCGCACACACAGTCTAAAATAGTGAGCAACTCAATAGTAATTAACCTTTACTAGGAGAAGCTAATATCGTTTTTTATTAATATTAATGACGTAACAACAACAACAACAACAATAATAATGAAAAGAAAAGAATAATTCGATTATGAATAATTTATAATAAAATAATACTAAAAAATTGAAATTCATGTTTACTTTCTTTTCTACAACACTTCACAGGCTGGACAGAATTAACGTATCCATTTCTTTGTCTCCTTTAATCAATAACGTTGAGGTCGTCTGGATGTCGGTATGCCTACAGCCGTTGGGCATGTAACTGATTACATACACAGCCTGTAACTATCCTCGCTGGGTTTATTAAGTAGTTCAAATAAGATTCACTACAACACAATAGCCAGCTTAGCCACAGTATTATACTACATGACCCCACATATATCGTGAAGTTATGTTTTAATAGCTAACATTTTTTAGCACTTCTGTTACTGTTATATTCTTAAATTTTAGAATATAATTTTTACCGCCGTATATAATCAACGGGCATTGCTACCTTACAGGTTTATAACAATCACCGGAGAAAATGTAACTTGTTTATGGAAACTTGTATTAGTAAAAGGCAAGAGAGAAAACTTGTATAAATACAAACGGTAGTATTATTAACGTATGTCCAACCTTTATCGTACGCCCCGATGACGTAGATCTAGGAAGGATCTTTATGGTTAGAGGACCCATCCACAAAAATAATATTGAAGACCGACGTAAAAAAGTATGTGTAAAATACTAGCAGGCTGCAAGTTAATCAGTGACTGCAAAACAAGAGATAATTTATATTAAAATAAGAGACTTTAATATACAGCTGATGAGATACACGTTTGACACAGGGTATTATATATACGAATTGTTTATTTATTGTCTCTTTTTAATAAAGCTAAGCGTTATACATTCTTTAAATAAAATTTTCGATGTAACATTATTGTAGTGAACAGTATTAACAGGACGTTAACAATAGTATGTTTGTAATAAACTCAATAAAAGTGCACAAAATAAAACAAAATGAAATTTAAAAATTTCCACGTACTCTTTACAATACACACAGCAGACTCGCCAATCGCCAAATGTTAGAGCCAAAAGAAAACTGATGTATAAAAGATATCAACAATTAAAAAGGCTCATCGTTTCTGATTAAGAAACATCAAGCACAAAATTTCAGAAAAGAAACATTAAAATACAAAATAGAAAAAACCGTTGAAAATGTTTTAATAATAATAAGCTCCCTGTACCGCAAACTCGCTGACTACGTTGAACGAAATACCTTGGTTAATAGACAAATTTCAGTATTAGAAATCCCTTTTTTTATGTTACGTTTATAGTGACATAATGATTACATGTCAAATTACTTATTCCTAGCTTCGAATTAGAAATTTATAGGTATTTCCACAGATATGACTCTGTCTAATACTTTTGACAAATATACATAATCGACGACAATATTTAAAGTTTTTCTCCAAACATAGCTTACAATCTTTTCGAAAAAGGTTCAAAATCTGTAAGAAGTATTGAAAAATATTAATTCCATCAAATTATTAAAGATACCAAGTTTGTATTTTGAATAACATTAATTACAACTTGATGGCCGACATACTTTTAAAATTTTTACCCGTGGTGCTCCTAAAATTAAGGAATTTTTGGAATAAGCACTACATTTGGATTTTAGTTAAAATGTCCATTAATTTTATATCCCACATGGATTTTCTTCATATTGTCAAAACTTTAATGCACTCTTTTGACCCTAGCGTCCAAAAATTGATATTTCTAAAACTGAACATTATATTTAGGTTCCGTTTAAATTCTCTTCAATTTGATCCCCACGTGGGTTGTTGCCAATTTTTCAAACTTTTTCCTAGTCATGTGCTTGCTTCTCACTTCCTATCAATTTGAAAAGCACTAGGGGTTTGTGGGGTAAGGCCCACACGGATATGTATGCCACATTTTACGAAAATCAGTTAATGCATTCAAAAGTTATCTTGAGACAGTCGAGTTAAAATGAGAACTTGTTCTGCTCGTCCAATAGAAGTGTTGATGATATTTACAATTGTTAAACAGTCTTCAAGGAAAACCACCTATTGGCCAGAAACAGCTAATCATAACCAAACCTTTGTTAAAGTAATGGATTATTACTTTATTTCAGTATCTATCATTTCCCGGTTTTTAATTTACTATTTGCACCTGTATTTGTGAACACTGTGTATTTTTAGTTTCAACGAATGTTAAGTTGCGATAATTTAGTTTTTGTGATCGAACATTGTTTTTATTAATATTTTACGACTGTTGATGTCGGAAATGTTACGTGTACACGACTGTAAATTCTTTGAACTTCCCCCTTTACTGACTTTTTCCTTGTGCGAGTTTGATGGTACAATAGGTTCTAGCATCTACTAGTAATAAGAAAAATCTAAGGCTAGACTTATCAGTTCTAGGGTAAATTGTAAGTTGAGTCAAGTTGAATTGTAGATGTTCCGTCGCATTCGCTATTTATTGGCAAACGACTAGGCGATTGCTAGCTAAATTCCTAAGTTGATGACGTGTTATTTATCAGTCTGCATATAAATCCAATTTTCACGTGCGGTTCCTTGTAATATGAAACCATTGTTTCTGCTATTTTTGCATTAAATTCTGAGTATTAATCTGTAAATCCATAATTTTATAGTTTCGATGTTTTGTAATCCGTCTGACGAACATCCAAGTTTCACCAAGTTTCAGCGCATAAGTGGTTTGTGACAAAGCAACAAAGCAAGCCGGCATTACTTTTACTGTCACCCTAATTTTGGGACGAGAACTGACCTAGACGTCCTAATTTTGGGATGAGTTTTTACCTACTAGAGGACCAACTGAGGACCGTCGCTGCGAGGGTATACGCGTTAAGGTACTGATACCTTACAACGCCATTCAACGAGCTCCTCGCTGGCCAACGTTATTTCTTGTATTCTCCTGAACATCTGTCTACAAATCACGGCAGTAAAGTGCGTTAGACTATCACAAACCTAGATTGCAGCCCCGGTGAAAGGTTGACGACACCTTCTGACAGAGGGCGAGATTTTTCGTGCTGTTCTAGGGGGGGGGGGGTGATTCATGATTTAGCATAGTTGCTAATGGTGTAAAATCAGCCGTATGTCTGGTACGGGAGGTTGTCTCTAACTATGAGAGAATCATGTTCTCTCCTAAAGTTCATGTTCCTATTATAATTGTAGGTAATATTCTTTTACCTACGGTTCGGTGACTTAAAAATGAAACCAGATAGAGTAAAACAAAATCAATTTTTTTTTACATTTTTGTCCAAACTACAGTTCTTATTATTAAAAAATTGTGAATGAAAATATTTTCTAGTTCTAAATATTTAGTTAAACACACACTTATTGAAAATAATTTACGTCATTTACCATTGAAAATGTACGTTTTAACTAGATCCCTTTATTACGCAAGTATCATTATGAAGCCACTTTCACTTTATTGATCAAACAAATAAATAGGCCTACAGAGAGTAAGAAGGTAGACTACTAGTGAGTGGAAGTAATGTATAGTCTACAGTTTGAGTAACACAACGCAAACAATTTTTAAGGCATGAAAAATGGATCCAGTATAGACGAAATTTAATTAAAAAACTTTTAAACAGAAAAAAGTTAAGATCATTCTGCCCAAACACCAACCCGCCCCCCACAAACACGCGCGCGCGCACACACACACACACACACACACACATACGCAGCATACGATACAGTGAATGCTACAAAAAGTACGAAGACTAATAAATATTTATTTTAAAATCGGCTGCCATTCAACAGAAATTTTTAACACTCTGTCAAGGAATGTAGGTTACATGTATATGGGTAAAGTTTCCTACGTATTCGGAAAGTTCGTCTTGAACTGGATGACGACCTTGTTCCAGTTTCACTCGTCTTTCTGTTCAGAAGCTCTTGTCATTTAGAGCAATGATTTAACGTTAGATCCAATAAAAGTGGATAACCTGGAGGGAGTGGTGTCACTGACAAGTTTCAAACAAACGTATTTCTTTAAAACTTAGTTTAAATCGAAGATTCAGCGCAACGTTTTAGAAAATCTTCATTTTCAGCATAATGAAGCCCCTGTCGACTTTATAGTCACGATAGTCTTTCGGAATTTAACAACAAAAATAAAATTTTATACAAGGTATAAGGTGTTTTCTTGAAATGTAATTCAAATGCATCATCTTTAGAAACTATGCATCGCAGAAACAGTAAAAAAGTTTTTTAAATTTTTGTATGGTCCAGTTTGTTGCTATTTTGTGTATATTTGGTTGACCAAAAACGAATGTGAATGTGAAAGAGCTGGTCATCCTTGTAGCTACTAAAAAAGAAAAAACGAATGATAAATATGCAACTTCCTTATTTAGTTTATATTAAATAACTCATTATTTAAACATACTCCTGGGCGTATTGATTATTTATTATTATTTAAAATCAAGGTGCGTTTTTCAGCCCCCAGGTCGACTCAGTCTGTTGAAAATGAGTACCTGGGATAACATCCTGGGGATAATAATGGGCAGCTGAAGCGTAGTGCTGGCCACACTGCCTTCCTTGTATGCCGTACGGCTCGCATAAGGCAGCCTACCTTGCCTGACTCCTAAGCTGCTTCGGTGGTACACATCGGAGGCATTATTATTATTATTTAAACATTATTTAAAAATGAAATGATCTAAATATATACCTATTTGTATTAACTACGTAGTAATTGATTAAATTATCTGAATAAACAATTTTGAATGTAGTTGTTTATAATAACTCAATAGTGGCTTTTATCTGGCAATAAAAGAACTTGTTTTATATGCCTTACAGGATAACAAGGCATTTGCTTATAAATACTGCAGTAAATAACTGAATAAGTATCGCCGCTGCGAATTTGCAATGTAACTGCGCTTTTGAAAAAGTAATCGTTTTAACGTCCTATTGATAGTTTCTTTACAAAGTTGATAAAAGCTGTAATATAATTTGATATTAAGGCAACCAAAATGTTATTAATCATATAACATCAGTTAGATAAAATCAAATATCAAATCAATTTAATATTGATACAAACTACCGTAGTAAAAAAAAAATTGTTTCGTTGTTTGTCATAATGTGCATACGCAAATAAACTTAAACTCTAAAAAACTATTAAAACTGCTACATCGAACAGAATCCACTGTATTTTTTTTTATTCTCGTGACGTTTTGGAATCGTGAAGCGTCTTATATGTGTCAGTTTTTCATTAACATCGCATACCTCTGTTAACAAATGTTAATGCAGACTTGCCTTGTATACTACATGGCACTGCTCTGCTTTGACACTTTAAATTTTAGACCTTTTCACAGACGGCTCATAAATCTCGGATCATATTCAGAATAATAATCAAACTTAAGGGTGGCGTCTTCAGACACCAATTGTTAGATAAAAACAAACCAGAAGGCTTCGATTTAGTTCTTACAAAACTTCATCTGCTCTCTCTCCTACAATTTTCATCAAACATTTTACTTTTTTCTACGTTTCTTAAATCTAAGTTTATCCACACATTTAGCAATATATTTAATTAACATTCTCTTAATTGTATAAACTTATTTTTTCTTCTTGTACTTTTCTTTTCAAAGTTAGTTGCTTTTTCTTCATCAATCTGAATAAACATTATCCCACCGAATCACTATCCCCTTTCGTTTATTAACTGAGTAATATATAATCTCCCAGGACTCTTTCTTTTTCGTTTTAGTACTTGAAAGCTTTGTTTGTTTTTTTTACCCAAAAATGACTAACTAAGGAGAAGCCAAAGAAGAAGAACAGTGTTGTAGGCTTTTAGTTAATCTTTGATAGACCTATTGTATATCGCAGAAAGTATCTAGAATGATTTACCGTTGATGGAAATACAATGAAAATTAGCGATTACGTTAAGCATCAAGAAACAGGGTAAAACAGGAGTTGTAAAATTAAACGCAATCTCATTCGTGTTAAAACAGTTAAACATTTTAAGTATCGTAATACTGATACAAGGTGCATGTTGTTTTGTGGAAGTGAGAGCTGGATGCTGTGAAGCCTGAAAATGGGCCTCTAGTAACGATAAGAGCTGTACTGAAATAAAATAATGAATAACTGTATAAAGTTCCTTTATTTACAAACAAATAAATAGACTACTCGTGACTAGAAAGTCGACAGAGGCTGCATTATGCTGCAAATGAAGATTTTCTAGAGAGTTGCGCTGAATCTTCGATTTAAATCAAGTTTTGAAGAAATACGTTTGTGTCACCACTCACTCCAGATTATCCACCTTTTATTGGATCTAACGTTAAATCATTCCGCTAAATGACAAGTGCTTCTGAACAGAAAGACGAGTGAAACTGGAACAAGTTCGTCATCCAGTTGAAGAGAAACTTTTCAAATGCATAGAAAACTTTACCCATATACATGCAACCTACATTCCTTGACAGGGTGTTAAAAACTTCTGTTGAATGGGAGCCTATTTTAAAATAAATATTTATTAGTCTTCGTATTTTTTGTAGCATTCACTGCAGCGTATGCTGTGTGTGTGTGTGTGTGTGTGTGTGTGTGTGTGTGTGTGTGTGTGTGTGTTGTGGGCGTCGGGTGGGTCGTTGGGCAAAATGATCTAAACTTTTTTCTACTTAAAAGTTGTTTAATTATACTTCGTCTACACTGAATCCATTTTTCATGCGTTAAAAATAGTTTGCGTTGTGTTATTTAAAATGTTTACATTACTTCCACTGATTAGTAGTCTACCTTTTTACTCTTTATGTTTATTTGTTAGATCAATAAAGTGACATTGGCTTCATAATGATTTTTGCGTAATAAACGGATCCAGTTAAAACTTACATTTTCAATGGTAAATTACGTTAATCGTTTTCAATAAGTGTGTGTTTAACTAAATATTTAGAACTGGAAAATATTTTCATGTAAATAAACTTAATGAATATAAAGTATATTCATATTTAAATGGCAGTATATTATAAAACTGTCGAAACATTATAAATAAAAAACAATAAAATATATTGTTGTGTCAAAATATAAAATATCATTATTTATATAAACATAAAGAACTACGTACTCGCACTCAGCACGGCGTCCGACCTTGGACTGCTGCATATAATTATAGCGGTTACGGAACAATTATAGCAGCAGTTGCCGCACTGAGTGCTGAAAACATATAACATCAGTAGAC
This sequence comes from Magicicada septendecula, assembly GCA_034769895.1. Classification (NCBI taxonomy): domain Eukaryota; kingdom Metazoa; phylum Arthropoda; class Insecta; order Hemiptera; family Cicadidae; genus Magicicada; species Magicicada septendecula. Next base: position 121,798,237 of record CM068375.1, read on the forward strand.
ACAGAACAGTCTCAAAACGCTGATCATTAACACAGAGTAAAATGGGAAAACTGGTTGGAATGGTAGGGGGAAAGGAAGAGGTGTTGAAAGAAGTGAAGAAGAAAATGGTTAAATTACAAGGAACACAATCTAAGAAGATTAAATTGATAAGACATTTAATCTTATTATCATTATCGTTTTAGTACACACGACCTTAGGATAAGAGGAAGAGTAAGACCTGAGGAAACATATTTGGATGAGTCAAGACAAGAACGGATTGTGAGAGTTACCTCAGAAAGGAAAAAATTAACAAGTGAGTGTATACTAGTTGCAGCGACAAGACATTGTAACTGGTGTAGGAACTGTGCTTGACAAAAAAAATTGTTTATCACTGCATAATTTTAAACGAGTCTTTATAGGATTAACGATTAGGAAAATCCATTAAGTATGAAGTGAAATAATCTTGTTGGAGAAGACCATTTATTACGGAGCTAGTCTTTTAATCATCGCACATTATTCCAAGTCGTTAGTTTCTTGTGTGTGTGTGTGTAGCAGTGTGGGCATTGGACCATCATAATTTATTACGAGCAATCGAGTAGCTCTTGTACGTACGAACAGAGTAGGCGGCGTACCTGTCTCTCACTCGCGCTCTCTCTCCTCGTACCCCTTCTCTCTTCAATACTACTATGTGTTTAACATAATCAACCTAGCGTGATAGTTTTGCTAAGTCGTTTATCATCAGTTAATGTGCTTCTGTTTTTTCCTTTGATCTTAATTGCTCACACAGCATTTATTTATACCAATGATTTATTAACTGTAAGAAGCAATCGCAAATTTTATTATGTTTTTGGTTTTATGAAAAATGGTATGTGTAAAATAGAATTCTTGTGAACTATTATACTTACCTACACAAATCGCTGGTTCCTTTTGAATTATTTTGTGAATACTTCAGAAACTGAGTCGCGTACAGACATATACATACTTAATAATTATATTGATGTATTTAGTATTGGAACTGATAATATAAAATATTCATAATTTTCAACCACGAAAGATTTTTATTAATGATGCATAGTTTGATAGTCATCATTCGATTGTATTAATCAAAATGCCAAAATTAAAAGGTTTAACTGTTGAAATTAAGATCTAGGCTATCGGGCTGTGGTCTACAATAATTGTCATTCTGATGGATGTTGTTATCAGATGTTTCGGCTTCACCTCTGGAGGCCATCTTCAGTGAAACACGGCTTAGAATACAACCACGGTTGCGCCTTTGCCACAGTAATGTGGTTACTGACGAAAACCGTGCCAGTTGTATTCAAAACGGTGAGGCCGAAACGCCTGATAACAACATCCGTCAGAATGATAATAATTATAGTTGACCACGGCACAATAGCCCGCATTATAATTTCAATAATTAGACGCCGGCCGAGAAACAGATTCAAAGGTTTGTCTATTAAGATTAAAAACTTTTACTGTCATTTTATAATGACGATAGGTTTCACCGTAAAATACCCTTATCTGTTTAAAACACTCGTAGATTTAACTTGCTGTGTATTATTTACTTTGATTTTATTTTAACAAAGAATCTTATTTTAAAATTAACTACAATGTCCTGTTTATGCACTTTATCTATTCATAAACTACAATCGCACACACGCACACGCACACGCACACGCACACGCACACGCACACACACACACACACACACACACACACACACACACACACACACACACACACACACACACGCGCGCGGTTCTAAAAACCTTTTGCTATTTACTTTGTAGCCGCAATATGGAAAACTGGTTTTCTGTACTGTCTTATTCTTCCTACACACTTGGTACAGAGTATATAAGATTATAAATTTATTTAGATGCCTGAAGTAACAAATTAAGAAATAGTGCGAGAAATCAAACACTTCGACATAAGTCAGGGCGAAATATGGTTGAGACATGTTTGGGCAAGTATTATAATAAACAAATGACACGTGAAATCCGATTTAAACAAAATTATAGCTCAATTAAATGCCTGAATCGGTGAGGTGCTCAGTTGACCCACCAAGTAAGCCATAATTTATCATCTTGGTTTGGATGGGTTAACTTTTTTTGAAGGTTATTTTCGACTATAAGCCAAGATACAAAAAAGTGTGCGATGACTAGGATGAAGGAAGGTGACATTAGCTCCTTGAATAGTAAGGATAGATTAATCTGGAATGTAACTGTTAAATGGATTTTAAACAGTATGTAAGTAAATTATGAATAAGTTATTGTATCTCACTCAAGTATATAATTATTATAAATTGTTAACCAATTGGTTTTGTAGAATGCTCACCGCCATTTGTATTTATCCAAAAACCTTGTTTCATGTCCCTCATACGTTAAACATCATCCCATCTTAACGTATTTTTTATGTTCGTACAGCAGAATAATCTCTCAGTTATTTTCAGGCAACTTTCTAACTTATTCTAGTTGCATAAATATCAATGAATGGTTATTTAAATTGTACTATAATCATTTTAATTGTCATCTTTCTGAAACTGAAGGTAATACAGAAACAGAAATTTTAAAATAAGAAAAACCTATTTAGTAGACAATCAATAGGGGAAGATCCGAAAAAGTACTTAGGAAGGAAACTGAATAATCTTAGGCAGGCGAAAAATTTGAAAAAGGTAAAAACCATTTTTTCTTTCTAAATAAGCAGTTTTCTTCTTTGAAATAGTTTTTTGTCAACGCACTTGTAGGATATTTTTGGACACTTTAAAAATGAAACTGAGTCTAACAGACAAGAAAAGTTTTTCTAAAATTAGATTCTGTATGCCAATATTTCAGTAGAATTTCCTTAATTTCACCTCGTTGATCCTCCCCTGCATTAATTTGGGGAAAACCAAGAGATGAAGTAGCTACTAGCGGCTTTTAACTCATTACTTCAAAAGCAGGATAAGGGTGAGAGTGTTTCGACAGTGTCTCACATTTCGAAACTAGTACGTTTATTGTCAAGCATTTCATTACTTAATTTCATTGTAGACAACATTTTGCGCTGTAAAAGCTCAATTAAAGCCTCACTTAGAATCAGTTACACGGTGAAAACGTATTATAGATGCGCTTGTAGCAAACGTTTTGTTTTATTGCCAGGCTACACATACAAAACCAGACAGTATGTGAACTCAGACAATTAGCTTGTTGTGACGATGAATGCAGATCTCAGAGCAAATGCCTTACTAAAAAATAAAAGAAAAAATTGGACAGACCATACAAAATTTTACTGGATAATGGAAACCCGTTAATCTCTTTTTTGACCTCCAATATATCTATATCGAAGGTCTAAACATCTGTTAGATATTAAAAATCGTACGGGCTCTTGTCATCCGTTTTTGAAGTGACATCAAAAATATCTTGTATAATAATAATAATAATAATAATAATAATAATAATAATAATAATAATAATAATAATAAATATTAATGTCTTAATTATATGTATTAATATATATAATTATATATATATTATACATAAAGACACTATATATTATACATAACTATTCTACTATAAAGATTTTTGTAATGTGCTTTGAATCATTAAGGCCAACGATATACACGGGGATCAGTTGATAAGGCTTGCGGCAAACGAAATTTAAAGATTTGTAAGGAAACACGAGGAAGGATTACATTCAAATGAATTTTTTTTTAATCTCTAAGCTGCTGACACGGTGCAAAGTCACAAAGACGAGAACCATATGAGTTAGTGAAAAAAATGAAACATTTAAAGTGTCATATGAGAGCAGTGCCACGTACTATGCAAGATAAATCTACATTAATATTTAATGACAAAACTAAAAGATGTTAATGGAAAACTCACAGATGTAAGTTATGTACGCGTAGTCATACTGAAAAGATGATATATTAATCACCGTCATGCAAATTATGGAAAGTGCTGTCGAGTTCTTGTCAAATAAAATTTTTGGTGTTTCCAGTAATTTTAATGACAGAATTCACATTGATAGAAAAAAAAGACGTTTGTACTTAACTAATTTAGCACTAAATTAGATCTAGACTAATGTTGCAAAATGATCCACTCAAGTGAGACATGACTTCTGATCCCATCATGCATTTTATTTCCAAGTTTCACTACATCAGCTTTGCATCTAGTGATGACCAGAAATCATTTTATGAACGGTAGTAAAGTTTATTGGGGTTCCAAAAGAATCTTTAGAGAAGTAGCTGTAAAACGGTTTACTGTTTCTTGTCAATAGTAAACGATCCGCTGTTAGGGTTTATCACCGTATCAAGTTTACTTTATCTTATTGTCAGACGTGCAGTCTAACAAAAACCATTACATAACAGCTCACAAAATGTTTATTATAAATAATAAATTAATACCCAACAGACATGCAACGCTGGACGGCGGAATGCCACGGAAGCGAACATAAAAACGTGAAGCTCTTAACATATGATGTAGTAAACTGTATTGGTTAATGGGTAAAAAGTATCACTGTCTCAGAAGCTATTTTTCCATAATTATAATCTATTTTATAACCAGATTGTGAAACCTGTCCGTGCTCGGACGGGATAACCGTATATGTCTCATGCGGACAGCCGTATCAGCCGGTCTGTAGGCAGCCGTAGCAGTCTGATTATGGTTGTATAACAAGCAGACAAATATCGAAATGAATACAAATTTTTGAGGTTGATAAAAAACGTCATCAGTGCGCTGTGGCAAATCCAATCCAAAACTTTGGTCTTCTTCGAGACCTCGGATTGGACGAAATGACCAAAAAGATCGATATATATTTACTAAGAATTGTGATCGTGTTTTCTTTCGTTAGGATATATAAAATTGCTGGTTTACATGATTCGTGGGCGTTTGTTAAGAATGCCAAAGTTTGGGTTTTCTACGGAGCTCGTCTTTACTACACACCAATTAAAAGGGTTTAAACATGTCATAAATGTTTAAACCGGATTATTATTGAATCATATTTGAAGACAACAATAGTTCCTTTGTAAGTTGGTGCGTTAAACTACCATAATAAGACTTCCATCTTCCTGAAATATTTTGCACTTGTGAGCACAAAGCATCAACATTTAAAGAAAATACTATATGGCATTCAAAAATGACATTAGCTGAGAAATTAAGTTAGCAAAATGTAGAAGCATTTGTGGAAGGGTTTTGGATGCAAACGAATAAAGTAAGAAGGGATGCATTTGTATAAAGTTTCAAAAGACAGTAGCTATTCCCACATTTCTGCGTATAATGTGGAATCTCGTTAAAAAGGGAAGGAGGAAAATTCCAGTCTCTGAAGTGACATTTTTAAGAAGTGCACAAGAATATAACCTCCTAGATAAAAAAAGAAATAAAAACATAATAAGAGAATTAAAAAATCTAATAATTGCAGCAAAAGATTAGGAAATGAAGGAGGAGATTAAGAAAAAACTTTGACCGCATGACAAAGAAAGATTATGAGTAACAGCTTGGTGATATCAGCTTATTAGACAAAGAGATGATGATAGATCAAGGAGGAGATGGCGTCCAGAATAGGTCAGCTAACACCTAATCCCTGGAGTAAAGATAATGATGACGTTGAACACAAACATTATTTCCTGCATTACCAATTCATAGAAAAGCACTATTTTGACAAATACTTCACTTGTTATAATACGTCAAATAAACCTTTTATGGTCAGAAATGCTTAGAAACTCTATTTCTGCGCGACTATTCATTTTGTCGCGGAGCAAATGGTGCTGTTCCGTTTGGATCCTGATTAACCCCACTTCATTTACTGCGATATTTGATTGATCCTAACGTCATTGACCGCAAACGACAACGAACAAAAAAGTAAAACTATCAAAGAAATGTAATTTTTATGACACGAATTATACTCACATGAACGTATACACGTAGACTCCCAGGAAAAAACTATACGTGTAGGCCTATATATAACAAGATACTATGATATAAATATATTTTTCATTTCAAATCGATAAACGTGAGATATTTTTTAATCTCATGTCGTCCTCGTAAGCACGGTTCAGGAATTACCAAGAGCCAGCAGACAGTCTAATATCAGTATTATTTTCCGTCGACAAGTGATTAATAAAAACAATCCCTTACGACCCATTTCTTATACACAGCGGCAATGAATTACTACTGGGACCGAAATGAACTAGTTCCTAAGCTTGTAGTTATTATAATTTTTACTTTATAATGTTATTATGAGCAGAAAAAACTGATCGCAGAACCATTAACAGTATGAATCCGTTGAGCTACATACAGAACTTCATCAAATATAAGAAAAACAAATAATTTAATATACTTTTAAAACTAACTTAACATAAATTAAAAATTATTTATAAATCAATATCGACGTATCCATATACACGTAGCAACGTATGGGCACGTATAAATTTTAAATAAACAGATGCAAGCACGCACGAATAAATTAACTTTTAAAAGTTTGATAATATATGATTACCTTTATTTTCATTATGATTATTATTATTTTTATGTTTTTCTTCATATAATCTCAATTTGAGGATTGATGAGTAGCCATATTCTAAAGCCGATTAGTTGTCGTGTTGATAGGTTATTGCTTAAAAGCCTCTAAAGGGCAATAAAATACAATATATAGTGTAGGGAATACAGGCCCGCAATATATATATTGCTTGCAGTGTATATATAATACCTACTTGCAGTGTATTTATTTGAAGATATTGCATGGGAGGTCTGCAGGAAACTCAACGAGTTACTACAAAGGAATTACACAAACCCACATACACACACATATATACATATAAACACAAGCGAAAGACACTAACTTTGTATACAAACCAATACAATTGTTTCTAGCGTTTTTACTTTAAAAAAATAATGTAAACAAGGCTTACCAATACGGTTATTTCTATTCTATTCAAGTCATCAAAACCAAAAGTGAACTCACCTGAAATAAAGAAAAAATATTAGCACATACGTACCAACGTATCACATTATATAAATGAAGACATTTTAAGTACGAGGATCACTCAAATTAACAGATAATAGATAGGTAGTTAATAAAACATCTAAACAAAAGGGTGTTGTAACCTACTTAGAAAATAAAAATTTACGGCTTAAAATTAATTTAAAACAGCTGATTCTCAATAATTTTACTATACATAGATAAATCAAATTTAAATGATTGTCAGACATCTTTAAAAATTTATTGTCACGTAGGCTTCCGCCGACCGCTGTCCGTTCTGTCTTTGAAATCTTCTTCCGGTGTGGATCGCGTCAAAAATGTCTTGTACGACAACGTTTCACCCACATTACACTGTGACAGTGAGGTTGGCAAGTAAATCAAGGGTGAAGAGGCGGTGGGTAGACCGGTAAGTGTAACTTACCCTGTAAGTGTTACGCAGCTTGCAGTATTTGTGCCGTCAGTCAACTCCCGTACAGTCAAGCAAGAAAATAAAGGATACCAAGTCCTGCTGAGCGTTACTGCTTCTCTGTTGATATTATGTTACAACCTCCACAAAAGTAAAAATGCAGAACTTTACTTTTCTAAACGTAAAATAGTTACCTTATGCGTAAACGTTAAAAGGTAAACGTTACCTTGAATACGTAAAAATAGCTTTTATGTGTAAAAAAATAGCCCAGGCTTTAAGAAAAAGAATTCTTTGGTGCTGGTAGGGAAAACTAATACAATAATGGAAAAAGGACATATCTGCAATTATGTCACCACCTGTATCTAAAAATAGATCACCATCTTCTATGAGAATTAAAGCAAAAATGGTTTGTCCGTATTAAAGCAGATAGACTGTAGCTGGTCGCTACAACGCTTCTTCGGACGCCCCACACTTCTCCATCCCTTCGGCTTATAATCCAGTAGTTGTTTTGGAAGCGACAGTTATTCATTCGGTTAAAATGTCCCGACCAGAAAAAAGGGTAACTTTTAAATTCATAGTCTAATCACATTAAGCAAAAATAATTTTTTAATGTTTACAGAAATCCCTTTACACATATGAAACTTATGTTATTCAGTAAATTTTGAAACATGTTGAATATATTATTCAATAACCTTTGGAACAAATTTAACCTGAAGACTGAAGATACCTTACCTGTAAGTTGTGAACTATCGATTTACCTATTAAAGTGTTTAGCTTTTGACTTCTCCAGACTCCTTTGAACGTATTACATAACCGCAAAAACTCAATCTGTTTTGAGATTCAATTCTCCTATTTAATAAAATGTATACTCATAGAGAATTTACAGTAATTACTATGTTACAAATGGAATACTTCACTGAAATAATATTAATAGCAATACTAACAATAGCAGTACTTTGTTGATTGAAAAACATTTTTATTAACGGCATTATTAGAAACAAACGTTCCACTATTTGTTTACAGACTTTTATAGTTATATGAGATAAAATTATATGAGATATGTTATATGTATGTTTTACACACACACACACGAACGCGCGCAATGTAAATATTATAAAGTATAGAATAAGTATATTAATCACTATAAAAAAAGCTCTTAAAGGCCATTTTTAAAAACGAATAAAACTACTATTTTTACTTTTAAAAGCAAATTTTCATTACTTTTATTCAACATTGAAATCTTCAAAAAGAGACAAACTAGAACATATTTTAAACCAATTTTTTTTTCCTGTATAAAACTGAGCCGTAATGCGCTCTGAGTTACGTCCGGATGCATGCAATTGAAGCAACGAAATGCGCGACTGAGATCCACGAGGATGCAAGAACTGGGACTGGGCCTAAAGCATTTTAAACGTGAATATGTTAAATATCTATTGGCATTCACCTGGATACGCTTAAAGTAGATGAGCTGCACGTGGTACAGAGACTACACCTTGTTGAAGTAAGTTCAAGATTCAAGTATCGCAATACAATCATGACACGATATCACAAAGATGCAACAGGCTTTTAGGGGTACGACAGGCTTTGCTTGTAGTGTTACGCGGGTATTTGACGTTTTCCACCTGAACTACCAAGCGCAGTCACTAGCGCTCCATGTTTGTTCCGAATAACAACAGGAATGTGCTAGCCTATTTGTTGTCGGCTGAGGAATACCTAAATAAGTTCTCTGAATATACTCCACACCTACCGACAAAGAGACTTAAGCGACATGACCTCATGTTAGTCCCATTACCTTAGGCAACACGATCTCATGACTTAAGTTAGTCCCATCTCAACGTTTACGTACTAGACAGCGCTCAGTATTGCTGACATCTTATTATGGTGTCTGTTCACGATATGTAAATCTAAAGAATCACGGACTTACGAAAAACAGGTTGTATAATTCGTGGGTGTCAATAAAAATTTGTCAACTGTGATTCTGAAGTGGAAGGCAACTTAATTCCCAGTGGTGTCAAAAATTTTTTGTTGGAGCGTTCACTATTGTGCTAAACTGTAGCTGTGGCAGAAGCCTATACACCTCTCGTTTTTTACTAGCAACGTAAAGAGCAACTAATGTGCCTGCCGTTTGCAATGATTAATGATGTACGCGTGTATGGTAGATCCACTACTTTCTGTCACAAGGAGACAAATGGCAGTCTCTCGTTAACAAAACAAAGGGGCGGTTGCTACCTACGCCCATGTGTGCCCGATGTACAAGTAAAAATCGTTGCAGTGTGGATAATTTAACACTTTTCCCTACAACTTAAAACACACCTACTTTGAGTATATTTCTACCAGACAGCTTGAAACAGGTACCTTATTGCTACTGCCAACCTCGTTTCTGAATTTCTCTTCCATTGCGCTAGGGTTGTTATGAGAAAAACTGAATACTTGCATAAGAGTATACTTACTCTTACAATTATTTTGCACTACTAAATTGCATCTGCAATAAAATTACAAGTTAAATTCAAAATCGCGCGTGTGTATTTGTGTGCGGATTGGAGTAGTTTTGTGTCCATTCAGAGTTTGTACGTGAGACTCTGACTATAGATGTAATCTTAGAAAGTAGTAAAGAATATCACAAAGCTGGATAGAAAGGGATATTACAAATAACTGAAAACAAATAGACGTTTACAGACTAGAATCGTCACGTTTATTGTTCAACAGCTACTAACGAATGTAACGAAATAGATAAAACAAATGCTATGGCTTACTTATACTAGTGCGCAATAAAAACCATTTAAATAAAGAATACAAACATTAAGAAAGTATAGTCATTTGTCTGCAATGCAAAAGTAGAACGGAGGAAGGATCACGAAAAAATGGGTAACACGTGTCATCTGGGATGGAAATGAAAGGGGTGATCTTATTCATAGATTTTGTATCATCAGAAGATTTACATATTTGTTATATATATTTTTAAGAAAGAGGAAAGTATAAAATGGACATGGGCAAACCCAAAAGCCCAAAGTCTCTTGTGAAAAATAAGACATATTTTATCATGGCTACAATAAAAGAACAGTTAAACATGTGACTCTGTCTAAATTAAGTTAACACCTGTACTTTACACAGCCATAGCAATTTCAAAAGGTGCAGTAACCTTTGTTAAGGAGTAACTTTGTTTATACGTTTCGGTAATTTGCATTGAAATAATAAGTTCCAAGAGTGTGATAACTGAAAACTGATGAAACCCATATGGATCACCCTCACGGCAGTTTTTATCATTCATTACCTTATTCCAAAAAATTAGTCAGTGACAGTTACAAAAAAAACTTAGTCTAATCAAATGCCACATACGTTATACGATACAAAAAATATATATAACTGAAGAGTTCACCTACACAACCTAAATTACAATATATATCTTGAAATAATTTTTAAAATTTAATATTTTATGAAACTTATTACTTAAACACACTTTTTTAACGGCCTTGAATTAGTTTAGTAAGCACTTGATGATTAACCTCAATCACCAAACGTCCAATGCACTTTGTACACCGTAGAAGTTTGTATCCTTAGACTAAAAAAGTCGGTACAAAACGCAATAAATTTCAAAAATTGCGTTCAACAACCAGAAGCAGCAGTGCCAGGGCTGTGCATCCCGAGACGGTCTACTAAGTTTTCAAGTACCGAGCTGCCATACGGACGTCCTACTTTGTTGTGCGCTTTAGCGTGCCGTTATGATGGCTATCGTACTAACTCACACTTATACAGAATCTCCCGAGGCCGTTTCCATGAATCACCTGGACGTATACGGTACCTGCCAAGGGGGATGTCTTGGCCCTTGCCGCTTGTATGTAAAATTTACGTGCAAGTCGCCGCACGGTTTTTACAAGGAAAGCACACCGAAGATTCCGACCGACTTTGGCCGCACCCGGAGTTCCCTGTCAAGAAAGCTTTGCATCTTTCTTTAATGCATAGCGGCAAAGAATCCCCACACCGGGGGAGCGTAGGCAATAATTGGCAACAAATACGTATTGACGATCAATTTGTCCAGCTTATGGGTCCTAGCCTTGTTGGCAAGTATTCAAAACAGCAAGCCCAGACGACGAGCTGACGCTCGATTGGTAACTGTCTGGGGGTGGGGACGTTGAGTGAGCCGATGGTTGAGGTTGACACCGAGGTACTTGACTTCGAGAGACGGAGACAAGTAGCTTCTGCCAATACGCACTCGGCCTCGCAGTCGCTCTCAGCGCCTGGAAAATAGCACCGCGGAGTTATTGGTCTCGGTGATGGCAATTTTCACGTTGTTGGTCCAGTACAAATACGCATCGAGTTGATGCAGTAGTCGTATGATCACCCTGTTAGCGCTATAATCGATGGCATACACCGCCGTGTCATGCCAACAGGGCTATCTGATTTTCATTTTTCCTGGATACGTCGCTGAAGTATACGAAAAACAGAAGAGGCCCTTGCACACGACTTTGAGGTACTCCAGCTGTAACGTGTCTCTCTGAAGAGACATATATGACTATCAAGAGACAGAATTGTTAATTAAAATACTAAGTTGATAGTTACGATAAAAGAACTTAAGATAATGACGAAAATGAAAGTCAATAATCGAATACTGACCGATCAGCAATAAGAGTAGTTTGATACGTGAAAACATTTATAAGTAGAAGTAGCGCAAAGGGGTACGACAGCCTTTGCTTGTAGTGTTACACGGGCGTTGGAGATCTCTGTCCTCCGCGCCAGTAAAAATGTCCGTTATGGGAACGGTGGAAACCTCTGAGAGTAATTATATGGACCTTAACAACCCAGCAGATTTTAACAGTATTGACAGTTGTTACGTTTTCAAGTATTTTTATTTAAATTATTGCACAATGTGTTTCTGAAATTCCAGAAGGAAAGGAGTTTATAAAATTGTGCATAAAAAGGAGGAATAAATACTAATACTATTTCACAATTTTAATGTTAATATCTAGAAACATCTTATTTATATATAAGACGATGCGTACAAATAGGCTTTGTAGCATCAAAAGAGATATAGCCTATTTCTGTAATTCTTCAAGAAAGTGGAAAGTAGAAGTGGATGTAGAGGAACTCAACAAATCTAAACGGTATTGTAAAAAACGAGATAAATGCAATTCTAAGGAATCCAAATTTATCCGTAAATATCACAGAAAAGAGAAAGAGCGTAAAAGAAAAAAACCGCCATATTTTTCATGGCGTTGATTGGTTGCTGTGTTTCGCATATTTAATTTTCGGTTCTTAATTATTAAACAATCAGGTGTTTTGTGCAATATGATTAGTATTCAAATTAAAACGATACTAATGAAGGTTTCGTTGAGTTGTTAGAGAGGAAAAGGAAATTATTCTATAAAAATATATGATACTGATACTATATATTTATAATTTTTTTACCAGTTGTTAATATAACGTAACATAGATCAAAAACAGTCGGAAGGAAAACTTTTAACGAATTTAATTAAAATTTAAATGGTTTGGATGATTGAATATGTTTGTAAAATAAGTTCATAATATTTTCTTAAGGTTGTACCATTATTTTTTCTTATTAAGCACATTTTTCAAATTAAATCATAATTACATTAGGATTGTATTTAAGTGGTCGAGAAGAAATTGGTTCAAGCAACTAGTACTATTGTTGCACGTACGATTGTTAGTTAACATTGTTGAAGCTGTATGAAGTAGTGTTAAAAACTTTCTACTACTCAATACACATGTAAACAAGTATTAAGTGTAGTCAACAGTTTTATAAAAAACAATGATATTTGACTGTGAGTTGAAGAAATCTATGTCACAATCCAGCCTTTGACTTTTTTTGTGGGATACTGTAGCCAAATCTCATTTTTAATAGAAGTATAACGTGCTATTGAAGAGCAGTAACGCTGTTAAATATTTTTAACGTATAATTTAATTAAGTACAAACTAAAATTGAACATAAAAATTCTATCCCGTAATGGCAAAAAATTATTGATGTCGAGAAAGTATCATTATGGTCATATTACTGATAAATTAGTAACAATTTTTTACTTACTTAAAAGCATATGTTCTAAATAGTTCGTTCTACTGTTAACAATCAGGCTTATCATCTCGTTTCCTCATTGTCTGCCATTGTGAAATGATTAATGATTGTAGTAGAAGTGTGTACTTTGTCCAAACTGCTACAAAGGAGACATTACCAGCATGTCGGTGTATTCTCACTGTGAACAATAGCCTATTTACAAACATTTTTGGAGGGGGGGAGAAATCCTTTAATACTGTTAACAATATTTTAGAAAAAATAGAATTTCTGGGACATTTTACACTCAAAAGTGGATAAGACTATCGTTGATATTAATGTATCGTTATGTCAACTAAAAATGCCAGGTGTAGTCGTATCACAAAATTATTTCATTTGGACACTCGTCATGATCGTTCTCGACTCTTCCCAAACGCGTTGATGTATTCTTCTCTTCCGGGTTCATGTCTCATACGGTGATGCCGGTTGTCTAAAATCCCTTCTCACAGTGTTTCTAATTCTTAGTGCAATAAGAGAATGTTAAATTATCCATTATTTATGTATGCGTGTGTAAGTTATGTGGTAAAGAAGTAAGGTTAAAACGATGAAATGTACAAATTTAATACATTGGATAAATTAAATGAACGGGTAATTAAACGAAATGAATGCAGGTAAAATTGATGGCAATGTCTTCGAGAAAATCGTCTCTTATGGCCCAGCAGTAGTTACACTAAATTTACTTTCTGTGACAGGGAATCGAATTCACTCTTTTTAAACCGATTAGACTGTAAGATCTATGTAATAGGTTTCATAAATCTTCCAATGCGCAACCTTTAACTTTTATATTTTCGTTTAAAGGAGTCTCGTCTAATTCGTTATAAGAACCTTTCATCTTATATTCATTTTATTTAATCCTATTTTGCTGTTTGAGTACAATAAAGCTTTTCAATAAAACGTTTTAACGCATTTTTATATCGTCATAAACATATTTCTGTCTGGACGGTACTTAATGAAACTGACATGATGAATTTCTCTCCATACTCTTGTGACTTGTATTATTAAAGCCTTTAATAACACAGGTTTAGCTTTTCTTAATGCTAAAAGTATGGTCTGTTCTACGATGACTCATCCTCAGTAGTTAGGACGAGAGTACTGAGAATGCCTCACCTTTGAAGAGGCAAAGCGTTTGAAATTAAGAAAAACCACACGTATTTTTATTTTCAAAAGAATGTTTTTACATGCTGAATGACGTGTATAAAATTTTGATCAATAACGATACCGCAGTGAAGAGAATAAAAACAGCATCAAATGGAATTTAGTCTAAGTATACTTTTAATGAATACGTATAATTTGTCAGCAATTTACAAAATTACTGACAATTTTTATACAATTATCGTAGAAAAAAAAACATAAGGATTGGTATAAACTTGATTTTTTTGTTTTTTTTTCAGATTTAAGTAATGACTAAAATCAAGCTTTTTCTATGATCACTGTCAACGACTTTAAACCTTAATAAACCAAATGTGAATGCCTGAAATTCATAGCATAGAGTGTTATGAGAGCATTTGAGTCTGCACAATTTCTACTTGCTATCAATATTTAATGTGTGAATCAGTAAATCGTTCTTTTCTTTCATTTAAAAAGTGATTGTTCCAAGTCTGACATTAAGTTTTAAGCTTAACTATTAAGTTATGGCTGTCAACGTTGTCCGTTTGTTTAGATTAGACATATTTTTTTAAAGCTGTACAGGCCTTTTTAATAGGTAAAATTTACTTTTTTTTCGTAACACTAAGACCTTTACAGAATAGGCTATAATTTGTGTTATCTTTCTAACGCGTGAGCGCTAATAATCTCCCACGAAAAGTACTTACTGGATAGGTTGCCTGTTACCACTCAAACTTAGAGGTAAAATCATCAGGCAATATAATTTTTACAGTTGTTCGAGTGGCAGAATTTTAATAAGAATCAGTTCTAAAATAAACACATTAAAGAAGTAGATTTTGGTTACAAGCAGTCAACAGTCAACCATCAGTCAGTACAAAATTGTAGTCTACATATGAATTCCCAAATTTAGACTTCTTGGTTACTCAGAGTTATACGAATTTCCCAATTTTCGTTTCATCTATTAAAAAAAAAAAACGAAACTGGTCACTACAGGACTTCTGAAATATTAAAACATAGTGTGTTAGATGTTGATAGCTGTAATTGATTGTGTTAGTGCGTCATTGCGCAGTTTTACGAAATCCTGTTTTCTGCTACGATTTGGCTAATTTAGTTACATCAGAACGTATTATTTATTGTGAGGGGGTTGTCAGGTTTACTTAAAAGGCATTTTTTAAGTAAAAAGTTAGTGAAGATAGAAAATAAAATCTGATAAACAAGATTTGGTTTTACTGTCCATACGACGTAACGGTTCAAAATTTGAATATACTTGGCGAACGATTATTTTAATTAGTTCAATTAACAAAGAGAGAACTTGAATGTATATTATTGTCGCCATTTCGGAAATATTTTCAAGACGATGGCAGCGAAATTATTTCAGATTGCAATAGTAGTATCGGCATTTTTTCTTCTTCTTCTTCACCTCACGGAGTAGGCACTTTGCCTGTTCCGTCTTCACAGAGTATCTCTCCATCTCACTCTCGGTCTTCGTACATCTCTTGTACCAAAGGATCTATATTGAAACGCAACGCTAGGTAGTCATCCGTCCTCTAATCTGTCCAGATGCTGTAACCATTCCCTGCATTATGTCTGGATTTTATCATTTGTCATTTAGACCTGAGGATACTTATTGTAATATGACTGAAACGTTGTCATACAAGACATTTTTGACGCGGTCCATACCGGAAGAAGATTTTAAAAACATAATGGACACCGGCCGTGAGAACATCATTTCCGAAGTTTGAATGTGGTTTTTAAACTTTTTTGTAGGAACCCATGTTTCAGATCCATATAGTAAAACAGGCACTGCCATTGTTTTATAAAATTTAAGCCCTTGTCCCTTTTCTTGCCTTTGCCCTCAACGTTCTATGTATTACGCCACACATCATCTGAAACTCCGATATTTTTGTAGTGATATCTCGGCCTGTGTCATTCCAAATACTGGTAGTGCAACCCAGGTAATTGAAGTCAGAGAGTTGTTCCAAAACTCTTCCCTCAAGAATAATATTTTATCTGACTGGAAACTTCCCCCAAAAGCCATGATTTTTGCTTTCTGCTTAGATATTTGAAAATCATATTGTTATAAATATGATTTATAAGATGTAATGAATATTGCAACTCGTCGTTTGTTTTCTGTATTAAGATTGCATTGTCAGCACACAATATAATATCCAAACTCGTGTTCTGGTTAAGTCGAATTCCTGTGGCAATATCTCGTCTCCATTATTGGATGAGTCGTCAATACATATATTAAAAAGCGTAGGCGGAATACTACATCCCGGCATTACTGCTTTCGTCACCGGTCGGCATTAATACCTATTGAACATACGGTATATTAGTAGTAATCAGATTCTCTCGTGTTCCAGTCCACTGCCGTGGCTTGATCTCTTTTCTTTTACGAATCATTTAATTTTCCGTCTTATCTAGTCATGCGTGTACCATTAGATCGCCAATTGATCTATATGTAGCTACATACGGTTTTTATAAATAAGTAATACCACATCAAAGAAAATGGATATAATATTCGATAGAACTCAAAAAAATTCTCATTTAAAACTAATATTAGAATTTAATTGTGCATACGACAGCAAAATTCGGTCGGAGGTATGTAATCTTTAGTTCAATTAAACAGTGCATTAAATAATATATAGTCCTGAACATAATTTCTTTACTTCGGAGTGTACCGTTAACCTACAGTTGGTTGTCTATTTAGGATATTAACAAAAATATTATTCTTGGATACAACAAAGTATCCTATACATCGTGGCGGATCATTTACTATTTATAAAGTGTTCAAAAAATTACGTTTAAATATTTATAAAACAAAACAATTACACTTTTGCTTAAAAATAGTACAAATACATTTTTAATATATATTTTAAGTAAGTGTATGAAGCTTGTAAAATATGAAAGAAATAAGCAAATAAGGAAAAGAAGAATTTTTAACGTATGAGACCGAAGATGTCAAAACTGTAACAATTTCAGCGTGCGTCTGTAACAAACGATATTCTGCATTTTTTGGGGGGTAATGATTGTTTTTCTTAAAATATTTTAACTTCAAAAAATATATATCTTGAGGTAAAATACAGATAGAGTGACAATGATTTATGTAAATTCTGAGGCGAAAAGTGTAAAGTGTAAAAGTGTGTGTTTCAAAAAGTCATTTTGCTGCATTTCCACAATAAATTAATAAATCATCATTTCCGATCTGATGATGAGCTGTGAAGCTTGAAAGCGCTAAACCGGGAGAAAATTGTCTGTAGTGGTGTGCAACAGTGTTATTTCTGTCTGTGATTGTAACCACAAACACAACTTTATTAATTACATAAATTAATAAAATTTACACTAATTTTTTTTAAATATGTTAAAATAAGTGCTGCATTATTAAAAATCCCGAATGACTATTCTATAAACGCAACGGAAAAATAAAACCAATTTTAACCTAATGTAAGAAATTACATTTTTAACAAATTACATAATTTTTAAAGTTTAGATGCTTTAGTGTATTATTTCTATACTCAATATTTCTTAAAGCAAGTGTATAGAATATATGGCTAATTTTGTTTTCACTCAATATTTAAGAAGTTATCAAAGATGCCACTAATTAATTAGGTATGTGTATACAATAGTTTTTTACAAACCCCCTCCCCCCCAAATTATAGGTTTGTCAGAAATATGAAAGGAAATTTTTACGTAACTAATAGGAAAAACGGACGCCTCTATATGTACTTTACTAAATTATGAGAATTGTAACACTGTCACGAAGTATAGTCAAATACGCTGTAAGTCTGTCAAATTAACGTCCGATTAGTTGGTATTGTCAAGATTTATGATAAACTACACCGTAAGTATGTCAAATTAACGTCTGATGAGTTGGTAGCGTCAGAAAGTGTAGTAAACTACACTGAAAGACTGTCAAATTAACTCAGACCACGTTGTGACCACCAAAGCAGGTTGCATAATAATTATCGTAAGCGTTTGAAATAATAATTATAATAATTAATTAAATAATAATTATCGTAAGCAGATGAGTGTATTTGAAAATGCAACAATCCACCTCTAGATACGGGTTAGTGAAATGAGATATTGACCAGATAAAAGGGACCGGATAACAAATCGTGATGTAAAGAACATCTTTGGAAAACATAACCTAAACAACAAGATAAAACAACACAGACAAAATTGGCAGAGAATGTAGAAAGAATGCATGAGAACAGAATATCAAAATAAATGTTATTTTACAATCCGACAGAAGGAAGAGATACTGGAAGACAACTGCAAAATGCCAACTTTTTTTTTTAAAGAAGATATTTTCTAGAAGATGTACCAGAGATACGCGGTTGTTGTGCAGTCTTTTAATACAGGTAAAATAAAATAGCTCTGTCGGCCGTCGCATTCCAATTAAAATAAAATTACATAAATTTACAAACAAAGTAAATTTAGTAAGTTTGAAAGTTATTATCTTCAATGTGTGTGTGTGTGTGTGTGTGTGTGTGTGTGTGTGTGTGTGTGTGTGTGTGTGTGTGTGTGTGTGTGTGTGTGACTGCGTGTTTGTAAATATATAAATAAAACCGTAGCTTGGAGTGTAACCTGTCAACTAACGAGTTTGACGTAACAAAAATGTTTTCTCTATGTTGTTATCTAACGTAAGAATATTGTAACAAATTGAAAACTTCTGGGAGGCGAAATGTTTACAAGAATAAAAACGTAATATTTACGCTTTCAGAAATGAAACCGTGTAAAATTGTAAGAAAAAATGTTCGGTTAATAAGAGAAAATGTTTGACTTTTAATTATGGAACTTTTACAAACATTCCTTTAGAACAAAACTTTTAATATACAGAACGCAATTAGCAGGGATATTTTTACAGCAGTGTTAAAAAAAGCTAAGAATTCAAACGAAGTTACCGTGTTTTATGTTTGTTTAAAACAAATGTTTATGTAATTCAGTCGCCTAGAACACATAGGAAGTCTACATTAATTTGTGTGTTAAATATTTACGATTAAGATGTAATTAGGTATTAATTGGAGCGGTCGTGGCGTAGTGGCTAGCGTGTGGCGCTGGTACGCTGTCGGCGCGGGTTCAATTCCCGCCGGGGGCCATCTGATTTAGATACGACCGTTCCCCCTCGCAAGGCAATGGCAAACCAGCGAGAGGTATCCTGTTTAGTATAAACCTTCCCCAACTAGGCCGTTCGGATCCGGGGTTAAACTGTAGGTCCCATATACCTGTGAGAGACTCAGTACCACACGCACCACGGGTATATGCGGGGAGGGTACAAACCAGTCGTAAGACTGAAGGACTACGAAAAAGATGTAATTAGAAGAATTTAGAATTCGGACGATCTCATTTAGTCGGTGCCTGTATTAGAAAATTTATAAACATGTCATAAAAATGTGTACAGGACCAATAAAATTAAAAATATATACATAACGTCATGAATATCGGCGATGATACATGAAAAAAGGACAGTGTGCCATATATTCCTGTTTACCAATTTATTAATTTAGCTGTAAATTCTCAATAGCCTGTCTGTTACCGTTTGTGATATTCGTTAATAACGTTATATTAATTAGACCAAATTCTTTTAAACTGTTTTTCAGTAACGTTCAATTTTACGTTTTTTCCGGTTTTGCGATATAACAATTTAATTTGTCTAATTTAATAAAGTTTTATTGAGATCCATCGATAGTGTAATTTCCAATCATTACCGCTCAGACAAGAACACGTTTAAGTCAAAATAAAAATACGATAAAGCTTTTCATCGAAGGTAAGAAGAGGCCACTATAGTGTATGCTTGAAATAGCTTCATGAAAGATTCATAAAATTTACGAGAGCAATTCTACAAGGTAATCGTTTGAAAATTTCGATTCCATTGGGCAGAATGCACTTTTATTAACACTAATAATAATAATAATAGCATCTAGAAGCACTCAAGTTGTGTTCCCATCTCATACACTAGGGGCTTTAATGAAATCTTTAAATTCCGTCTCTGGTATCCGTAACAGATAACATGACCGGATGTTCTGGTTATTGGTGTGTCAAAGCGTCCCTACAAATAAAAACGTACTTGTTTATTTTGGATTAACTAAACGCATTACCTCCTAATTTTTCCACAATTTTCTTTTCTTGGGGTAGAAGATATTCCTTGTAAGAGCACGTAGTTTGGGGGGGGGGGAATAAATTTCGCTGAAAAATAACTTCGCTTGGCTTATGAGAGGATTTATTTTTATTATTAACCTTATCTAAACTTAGTAGTGAATAATATTTTTGATTAGAGAGAGAGATAGCATTTCATGAATAACAATAAGCTAAGTAAATATTTTTAAAATTAACATAAATTTAAACTTAATTTCTACCATTATTTCTTCTGTCACTTATCATGTTATTACTCATACTTAATTATTTATTTATTTATTTTTACAAAAGTAACTTTTGTTAAACCGTAAATAGTTAAAATATTTTTTACAGTTTATTGTTGTGGTCCATGTTGATCACACTTCAAAACTTAACGCACACCTCTTTTGGTCTTGACCTCTTCCCATGAACTCTCCTCTTAATTGTTCTGTAGCCTACGTTTATTTACTCTTTCCATCGCCTTTTGCCCTTTTCGTCTATTTACTTTTAGTTGCTGATTGGAGGTAAGAAGGGATAGATCTTTAAGTCCAAGATTTCCGTACGTGTAAAACCAAAGTTGCTGACACGTAGGATCCCATGGGGAGTTCTCTGATTATTCTCGCTAATGAAAAATTCCAGGTTTTTATTTCGTTTTTTACTAATTCTACTTTTATTAGTTTAGAAGTTCAAGTCTACTGTGTTTTCAGTTACTGACATTTGAAAGTTTTTTTGTTCTGGAATTCTTGCAAAGACTTACATTATGTTAGTAAACCTTTCTACTCTTTGCACTTCTTTCATCTTATCCCTGGTCGTCCGAATTATCTTCTATAGTTATAAAATTTATCTAGAGTCTTTACAACCCAGGCTGTCGACGTGGCGATTCTATAGACGTTGCACTGAAAAACAGATATTTTGTTAAAAAATACCATAAGAACCACTATTCCAAGGATTTAGGTTTCAAGGAGTATGTGACAGATATTGTTTTGCGGAAACAGACGTTGTACGATCCAACAACAAACGACACCCAGGATAGTGAAACGATCGTAAGTTATAATACATATTTTCAATCAATCGCACCTAATGTTAAACAATACCGTAGAATCACTATTTAAAGGATTTAGGTTTCAAGGAGTATGTGACAGATATTGTTTTGCGGAAACAGACGTTGTACGATCCAACAACAAACGACACCCAGGATAGTGAAACGATCGTAAGTTATAATACATACTTTCAATCAATCGCACCTAATGTTAAACAATACCGTAGAATCACTATTTAAAGGATTTAGGTTTCAAGGAGTATGTGACAGATATTGTTTTGCGGAAACAGACGTTGTACGATCCAACAACAAACGACACCCAGGATAGTGAAACGATCGTAAGTTATAATACATACTTTCAATCAATCGCACCTAATGTTAAACAATACCGTAGAATCACTATTTAAAGGATTTAGGTTTCAAGGAGTATGTGACAGATATTGTTTTGCGGAAACAGACGTTGTACGATCCAACAACAAACGACACCCAGGATAGTGAAACGATCGTAAGTTATAATACATACTTTCAATCAATCGCACCTAATGTTAAACAATACCGTAGAATCACTATTTAAAGGATTTAGGTTTCAAGGAGTATGTGACAGATATTGTTTTGCGGAAACAGACGTTGTACGATCCAACAACAAACGACACCCAGGATAGTGAAACGATCGTAAGTTATAATACATACTTTCAATCAATCGCACCTAATGTTAAACAATACCGTAGAATCACTATTTAAAGGATTTAGGTTTCAAGGAGTATGTGACAGATATTGTTTTGCGGAAACAGACGTTGTACGATCCAACAACAAACGACACCCAGGATAGTGAAACGATCGTAAGTTATAATACATACTTTCAATCAATCGCACCTAATGTTAAACAATACCGTAGAATCACTATTTAAAGGATTTAGGTTTCAAGGAGTATGTGACAGATATTGTTTTGCGGAAACAGACGTTGTACGATCCAACAACAAACGACACCCAGGATAGTGAAACGATCGTAAGTTATAATACATACTTTCAATCAATCGCACCTAATGTTAAACAATACCGTAGAATCACTATTTAAAGGATTTAGGTTTCAAGGAGTATGTGACAGATATTGTTTTGCGGAAACAGACGTTGTACGATCCAACAACAAACGACACCCAGGATAGTGAAACGATCGTAAGTTATAATACATACTTTCAATCAATCGCACCTAATGTTAAACAATACCGTAGAATCACTATTTAAAGGATTTAGGTTTCAAGGAGTATGTGACAGATATTGTTTTGCGGAAACAGACGTTGTACGATCCAACAACAAACGACACCCAGGATAGTGAAACGATCGTAAGTTATAATACATACTTTCAATCAATCGCACCTAATGTTAAACAATACCGTAGAATCACTATTTAAAGGATTTAGGTTTCAAGGAGTATGTGACAGATATTGTTTTGCGGAAACAGACGTTGTACGATCCAACAACAAACGACACCCAGGATAGTGAAACGATCGTAAGTTATAATACATACTTTCAATCAATCGCACCTAATGTTAAACAATACCGTAGAATCACTATTTAAAGGATTTAGGTTTCAAGGAGTATGTGACAGATATTGTTTTGCGGAAACAGACGTTGTACGATCCAACAACAAACGACACCCAGGATAGTGAAACGATTGTAAGTTATAATACATACTTTCAATCAATCGCACCTAATGTTAAACAATACCGTAGAATCACTATTTAAAAGATTTAGGTTTCAAGGAGTATGTGACAGATATTGTTTTGCGGAAACAGACGTTGTACGATCCAGCAACAAACGACACCCAGGATAGTGAAACGATTGTAAGTTATAATACATACTTTCAATCAATCGCACCTAATGTTAAACAATACCGTAGAATCACTATTTAAAGGATTTAGGTTTCAAGGAGTATGTGACAGATATTGTTTTGCGGAAACAGACGTTGTACGATCCAACAACAAACGACACCCCAGATAGTGAAACGATCGTAAGTTATAATACATACTTTCAATCAATCGCACCTAATGTTAAACAATACCGTAGAATCACTATTCCAAGGATTTAGGTTTCAAGGAGTATGTGACAGATATTGTTTTGCGGAAACAGACGTTGTACGATCCAACAACAAACGACACCCCAGATAGTGAAACGATCGTAAGTTATAATACATACTTTCAATCAATCGCACCTAATGTTAAACAATACCGTAGAATCACTATTCCAAGGATTTAGGTTTCAAGGAGTATGTGACAGATATTGTTTTGCGGAAACAGACGTTGTACGATCCAACAACAAACGACACCCCAGATAGTGAAACGATCGTAAGTTGTAATACATACTTTCAATCAATCGCACCTAATTCAGCAAAACCCATTACCGACTACTGGCAGTAACAATACCATAAAAACCACTATTCCAAGGAGTTAGGTTTCAAGGAGTATATGACAGATATTGTTTTGCGTGAACAGACTTTGTACGATCCAACAACAAACGACACCCCAGATAGTGAAACGATCGTAAGTTGTAATACATACTTTCAATCAATCGCACCTAATTCAGCAAAACCCATTACCGACTACTGGCAGTAACAATACCATAAAAACCACTATTCCAAGGAGTTAGGTTTCAAGGAGTATATGACAGATATTGTTTTGCGTGAACAGACTTTGTACGATCCAACAACAAACGACACCCCAGATAGTGAAACGATCGTAAGTTGTAATACATACTTTCAATCAATCGCACCTAATTCAGCAAAACCCATTACCGACTACTGGCAGTAACAATACCATAAAAACCACTATTCCAAGGAGTTAGGTTTCAAGGAGTATATGACAGATATTGTTTTGCGGGAACAGACTTTGTACGATCCATCAACAAACGACACCCCAGATAGTGAAACGATCGTAAGTTGTAATACATACTTTCAATCAATCGCACCTAATTCAGCAAAACCCATTACCGACTACTGGCAGTAACAATACCATAAAAACCACTATTCCAAGGAGTTAGGTTTCAAGGAGTATATGACAGATATTGTTTTGCGTGAACAGACTTTGTACGATCCAACAACAAACGACACCCCAGATAGTGAAACGATCGTAAGTTGTAATACATACTTTCAATCAATCGCACCTAATTCAGCAAAACCCATTACCGACTACTGGCAGTAACAATACCATAAAAACCACTATTCCAAGGAGTTAGGTTTCAAGGAGTATATGACAGATATTGTTTTGCGGGAACAGACTTTGTACGATCCAACAACAAACGACACCCCAGATAGTGAAACGATCGTAAGTTGTAATACATACTTTCAATCAATCGCACCTAATTCAGCAAAACCCATTACCGACTACTGGCAGTAACAATACCATAAAAACCACTATTCCAAGGAGTTAGGTTTCAAGGAGTATATGACAGATATTGTTTTGCGGGAACAGACTTTGTACGATCCATCAACAAACGACACCCCAGATAGTGAAACGATCGTAAGTTGTAATACATACTTTCAATCAATCGCACCTAATTCAGCAAAACCCATTACCGACTACTGGCAGTAACAATACCATAAAAACCACTATTCCAAGGAGTTAGGTTTCAAGGAGTATATGACAGATATTGTTTTGCGGGAACAGACTTTGTACGATCCAACAACAAACGACACCCCAGATAGTGAAACGATCGTAAGTTGTAATACATACTTTCAATCAATCGCACCTAATTCAGCAAAACCCATTACCGACTACTGGCAGTAACAATACCATAAAAACCACTATTCCAAGGAGTTAGGTTTCAAGGAGTATATGACAGATATTGTTTTGCGGGAACAGACTTTGTACGATCCAACAACAAACGACACCCCAGATAGTGAAACGATCGTAAGTTGTAATGCATACTTTCAATCAATCGCACCTAATTCAGCAAAACCCATTACCGACTACTGGCAGTAACAATACCATAAGAACCACTATTCCAAGGATTTAGGTTTCAAGGAGTATATGACAGATATTGTTTTGCGGGAACAGACTTTGTACGATCCAACAACAAACGACACCCCAGATAGTGAAACGATCGTAAGTTGTAATACATACTTTCAATCAATCGCACCTATTGTTAAACAATACCATAGAACCACTATTCCAAGGATTTATGTTTCAAGAAGTATATGACTGATATTGTTTAGCGGAAATAGACGTTGTACGATCCAGCAACAAACGACAACCCAGATAGTGAAACGATCGTAAGTTGTAATACATACTTTCAATTAATCGCACCTAATTCAGCACAACCCATTACCGACTACTTGCAATAACAACTACAATCACTAAAGTAATTCACACGTACTAATCCGCAGTTAAAACAATAAAATTGTAATGCCACTTCGCACTAATTAGAAGGCATAACTATTTAGCTAAAACGTATTTATATAGTTTACTTGCATTTTATACGACGCTACTCCTACCTCTACACTTCTAGGGATTAGGTATTTTGCCTGTGAGTACTTTAGAGTCTTTCTATCTCCGCAGAGATATTTAGCTAGCTTATATTCTAACTATGGCTTCGAAATTTTCCCGTGGGCTCTCTCGCTACATAATGCTATATTCAATTTCTTCCGACACGTGACAATGTCATCCACGATAGTCGTGATTCCCAGGTATTCCTGTACAACCATATCCCTCAATCCATCCAGTTGACTGTTACCTTTTCGTTTCCGCAAAAAAGCCATCGCTGAAGCTTCAGTTGATCTTCCTTTCTTCTCTCAATCTCCAAATTTCACATCCATAGAGTAGGGCAAGTTTGGCAATGTGTTTTGTGTCCTTCCTAACCGTACGTTTAACTGCTCTGTGGGCGGTATTGTTGTGGGGAGTGTCGTCATTCAAAATTTGTTGATGTTGCTATCGATGCCAATGTTATAGTCGTAAATACTTTCCTTCCAAGATAATTAAAGTAATTAAGAACCAATTTCTGTAAACTAGAGGACACCACAAGAGTATAGTAACTAACCTACTTTACTTAATACTGAATATCTTTTGTTAAGATTGAAGGCTCTAGTACACCCTCGGATTGCGGTGTCACCGAATGTGTCAGTAAATATTTTCATTTTGCAGACACGTAGCTACACGTACAAATTCATAGCCATACTTGCTTCTTACATGCTGATTTTTTGCTTGAAAACATGCTGATAAAATGGTGCACCATAATATCTGTGGGAGTGGCCACAGACAGAATGTTTTGACGCCAGAGAAAGAGGATCAATGTGCGTCCTCAAGGTCGTCTGTTGGAGAAAGCGCCGAGGTTCATTGGTTGTCTGGTGTTCTACGTCAATGTGTGATCACACTTGCGGGAAAAAACACTGCATGTTGTGCTCTTGTAAAATAAATAGTAAAGTTTAAACGAATTTTGAATTATGGTTCCGGTTGTCGCGTGCTCTCTTTATTAAATTACGTTAAAGTGCAAATAGTTTGCGTGTTCTGAAACAATATAGTCCTAAATTGCCTTAACAATTTTATCTGTTATCTGGAAAATGGATTTTTGGACAGTACATTAATAGTTCGTAAAGTTAAAAAATAGTCGTATCTTTAAGATACCAAGGGCCATAAGTTTAAACCCGTAAAATGGAAAGACTTTCTTGGATATCACTAACTGCGGTGTTTTGGGACAAAGTGGCAGGAGTTGTATGAAGAAAGCAAACCAAATCGTAAAGTACTATAAGTTGTAATACTATCTTAGTAATATTTCTACACTTTATGTATATTGTTATAAATACATTTGCAAACAAATTTATTAACAAAAGTCACTGGCCTAATTTCCTAACACTTTCACAAATATAATTTATTATATTCAATCATACAGGCATGGAGATAGAGGCCAGACAACACAAACACAGTTACAGCTTATTTTCTTGATTAGTCAGATAGTTTTTAGAACAACCAACAAGACCAAATCGCATCGAAATGAGCATCAACCAGTAAAACCGAATTACTTTTGAAAAAGTTACATACAGAAAGTCTACTCTTATATTTACGACACACCAAATTTTTGCAATTACACTCAATTCATTTGTGTGCGCGCGTGTGTGTTTTAAGAATAAGAATAATTTATTTAACGCATGTTTTTCAGGTTGCGTTTACATGATTACAGACGGGATTCATCTTACAGAAGAAATTAATTATGATATTGATATTTCGTATGCAAATGGAATACCAGTTAAAAGTTAACAACCTACTCGTGTATGTATGTATATATATTGCGACAAAACTATTATAATTATTAAATTGAACAATGTAGTCAGTTATCTGGAGCAAGGTTGGATATTTTGGAACAAATTTTAAAAATGGTCTGTAATTCACAATTAATTTATTTTACTTTAATAATTGTCTTTGAATTATCAGAACTGATCTGTTTGAAAATGTCAACTGTTACTTGAACGTTGTATCCAAATATGTTGATTCGTCTCACTGCTGGTCCTGTGATCCGTCGAAATCTGCTCCCTCGTCGTCTGCTTCTCTCTGCACACTGACGCTTCGCTGACACTCCTCTTGTACGCACGCACGCCGACACACGGATAACAGTTTACTCTTTATCTCAAGGTACTGAACTGGGCTGTAATTTAATATTTATTTACTATGGTGCTTTAAGCGTGTACCTTCCCGCGTCTTGAGGTGTCCTCGCGTTAACACAGGAGTATCGCGGATGGACAAACCTCCCCTATGCGGAAATCTTGACTCACGCGAGACTAGCACTGTTTAAATATAAATATTTTATTATTTGAAAATATTGAGTTCGTACCAGTACAAGGTATTAGCTAACGGGTAACTCGTCGCTAAATTGTCCTTGATAACTCTTACATAAGAACGTTTCTGTTCGAAAAACTCGCACAGAGAGCACGTCCGTAATATTCGAGCTGCTGGATGGAACTAACTAGACTTTCGTCGTCGGAGACCCAATGTTAATGAAAATTGGGCCGCTGATTGGTCGAAACACCCATCACGTGATTGATGGATAGAACTGATAGACAACTTCTTGAACAGATTGGCAGATTTCTGCAGAAGCAGGTACAGATTTTATCTATAATTTTCTGACTTCTAAAAGATAAGGAATCTATAGAAGCTGATTTTTACTAAACAAATCCCTATTAAAATAGTATGTAACAAGTCTCTGACACCCAGAAAATATTCTGCTATTCTGCCAGAAAATATAGCGCTATTTAAGATGCGCTATTTATAACAGAGTTATTCATAAAATACGAATGACACGCACACTCGCACATTAAACTCGCACATGACATGATCACAAATAAATTTATGGGCATTTTGATACATAATAGTTTTTTACCCAATTCTTAATTCAAAACTTATATCTAATTAACATAATCAAACAAAAATCAAATTTTAACATGTCTATAACGTCATAAACATGCTATATCAGCATGTAGTCCTGGCTACAGTTTCCTTTACTGCAATGTTCTGTTGCAATATATATATATATATATATATATATTGTAACTTTACGTGTGTCTACGTTAAGCCCCACTGTTGTGAGCGCCAATTTTGTAACGTTTCTCGTGGTTACAAAATAATACCCTTATAGTTGTAATTTGTTAAACTTTAAAAATAAAAAAAATGTTTTATTTCAAAAATAAAAATTTTGTTTTTTCTGAAAAAATATTTGTTTCGGGTTTTTTGTTATCTGTATTTAGGAAATAATTTTCGTTATTGTCTGGTGTAAAAATTTTAATTATATTATGGTTGTTAGTGTTGTGGTGTCACTTTCTATGAATAACGTCTATGTTAATATGGTTAACTCCGGTACTGGTCGATAGACGGCTCTTCTTCTTCTTCAATATGCTCCTTATTTTCGTAAATACCGCCTTTCGGTTAGTCCGTGTTCTTGAATTAACTTATTCCTTAATTATATTTAAAGTAAAATTCAACCAATTTGCATAATTAGAGTGTTTATTAACAATTTATTAAAAATATCGATAGTAATCGATTGTTGACAACAGTATCGACTCATTACTCAGGGCCGGTCGACAAAAACATTACATTAATATTGTATATAAAATAGTTTTCTTTTAACGGTTATGTTAGAATAGCCAGAGAAGGGTAGGGCCAAGAAAGTATAACATTTACAATAAAAATATCTTACAACTAACAATTACAAAGTTATTAATCAATATAGAAAGTTTATATAGTATAATATTCGAACCAATGCAGACTAGACGTTCATTTGTTCCACCTCGAATAGAATGCTGGGAAAATCAAAATGGCCGACAGAAGTATGCGTAGTTGAATGTCAATCACCTCGACGAATATTTCTTACAATAAAGATGTCTTTTCACTGTTTCTTCGTCTCAGCAATTGTGGATATTAGTTCTGGAGTTAAATGAGTGTTCGTGGTGTAGTGTTTATTAGTTCACTTGGTGTAAGTGTGTGTTATTATGTCTATTTCACTTTGGTTAAATGTGTCGTATATAACCCTTTTTGGTTTCGTCCGTAAAATTTATTTGTAGTGGTGTTAGTTCAATTATTTAGGTGTATGTGGTTTTGTTTATCGGTAGTTCACTGTTTATTGTTTGTTTTTACTGCTTCTCAAGTTAAAATTCAAAATTAAAGAATTTACAAAATTTGCACTGAACTCGATTTAAGTATCGCACGCCATTAATATAGGTTATACGGATCAAAACCTCGTTTAAGTGTTCGCTTCAACGGATAATAATTAGCTGTTCTCATTTCCTTCGTCTCCTGAAAATCTTAGCGAATTTAATATATATCATACATTGTTTCAAATTACCTTAGCTTCCGATACATTTTATTTGAATACATTATACACGGAAAATATTTTCGTTATTATTTAACTGTATGAAATATTAAATACATATTCGATTTCTTTAATCTATTTTGCTTATTTTGATACTAATTAATATAGTTTTACAAAATTTTTATTTAAAAAAGTTATATTTCTTTCATGTTGGAAAAGTAGGGTTAAATTTGTGTTTCCTGTCCTTGTCCAGATAATAGCCATTTTGTCTGATATAATTATTATTATACTGAATCTAAGATTGATATAATTGTTTATCTTTCCTTAATTTCTTGCAATTTTGTTCATTAGTTATTGTTTTTAAATATAATTCATTTATCTATGACTCCTCCTCTGAAATTTTAGTTAATACATTTCATTTTTATTTATAATTTTACTTATCTTCTGACAATATCTTTATAAAGTATAAGTTACATTGTATTACTATATGGTGGGTTTATCTTACATAAATTTCATCAGTTTAGTTGGTTTATAGGACTAGATTTGTCAATTATAATGTAGTCTAAATTTACTATCTGGCCTAGATTTTATCTGTTGTTACTTACAAAGTTTTTAATAATACAGTTAGTTCATACCCTTTTCTGACCTTCTATTCTAATATAATATTCATTGATAACTTCTTCTTTTACAACTATAACCTTTAGTATTGATTTTAAACAATTAAAACATAACAATTATTTAACATTAAATCTGGTATTTAGAATCATACCCTTTTTTGTACTGATTACTTACAGTAACTTCTAAAAAACATTTTACTATATAGGAATGATATACACATTCAGATATGGCATTCCTAATTCAAACTACTAAACAAAATAACATTTTATAAATACAAGGATTAATCTCTATTTCTAAATCTTATTTATAGAGTTCATATATGGAAATTGGAACCTAACATTTTGTCCATTAAATTTTTAACACTCCCTTAAAACTATTTGGTTACAGTCTTATCTGTTTTTCTTAATTTTAGGGATGTATTCCCCGTCACTTTATGTACTAACTCCAAGCTATCTATTTATATTATTTATTCCATTGAATGTTCTCATATAAACAGTGGCATTTTATTAGAAAGAGTATTCATTGCTCCTTCACCATATTATTTGATTAAATATCATTCATGATACTATTTTCAAAACACTTAAAGTTATTTAAATGTACAGTAACTCATGTACCTTCTCAAAGTTTATTTATGATAATCTAATAACTTGCACTTGTCCCTTGTTATTTCTTGATACTATCACTAGTCCTTTCATAGTTTTATAATATCAAATTGTTTAATCATGGGGAACTGTTAAGATTTGTCTATTTAAATTATACAATAACTTTCTTGGGTGCGCTTCTACTTAGCACTTTAAACACTTTTTGTTTTTATTTGTTTTACATGAGTTTATGGTTTGTTGGGGTGTTATACTTTCTATTGTGACATTTACTTTCTTTTGGGGTTTTTGTTTTCTCCCTATTGGGTTTCTATTGGGTATTGGTCGTGTTCTACTTCCTCTATTCTATGTGATCTTCACTTGTCCCTGTTCATTAGGTATATTTGTTTGTTTTGGATATCTTCCTTCTTCGTTCTTGGTTTCTTCAGTACCATTTCGTTATTATTTACTTTTGTTTATACTGGTCTGTTTACTTGGTCTGGGTAGCTTCCTTACCTACTCCTATCTTACCTGGGTATTATTGTTTTTTTAATTTTAGTTTTCTGGGGTTTTATTTTGTTGTACATTCATATTAGTTGCAGACTTTTTCCTTGATGTTTACTTTTTCTTGTTATAATGGTAATTTATTGTGCTTTTTATTTGGTTCTCATTTGGATTTTCCTGGATATTCCATATACTTGATTTTTACTAATGATCATCTGGTAATTGATTTAAGTGGATTATCTGTCATGCTACAATATATATATATATATCGGAACAGCAAATGCCTAATCTTTGTAATGCAGAAGAATATATATATAAATATAAATCAGGATATGTGCCATTACAATTTGTATTATTATTTCAATCTCTTTCTAGAACTTTATATCCTATAATATACGAGAAAGCGCGTGAATTACAGCATGAAAAACGGTAGTGCGGCCTCAATCTAAAATATTTTGGGCCTCTACTGCGTCTACGTTTGTGTAAGTTGCAGCTAAGGTCACATAAATACTGTATACGGCGAAAGTTTCTTGACGCCGTGGCCTTCTATGTGTGCCCGACGATCGCGAATATTACGAACCACATTCTTATTTGACAAGCCATCACGTTCTCTCACGCAATAAAAAACAAGCTCGACAGGATTATTACTTGCCCATTTGGTTTGGTCCATCGCCGTAATGTAACGTAACTAGCAAACTCGCTGATTTGCACTACTCAGTACCTATTTTGCAAGAAATACAAATATTATTAGGTAAATTTTAATATTAGGTAATTTTCTAATTATTATAAAAATTACGAAATCCCGATTAATACTTTTTAAGTAAAAACCAATTGTAAAGCAGACAATCATGCAATAAACGTTTAAAATACAAAACTACCGCAATGGTTTATCAGTTACATTTATAACTATAATGCCTAAATGACGAACAATTTAGTCCTAGCTTTTAAATCTGCAGGTCTATATCTGATAACTTTTACAAATAGATACTATAGCCGATGACAAAATATACAAAGTTGTTTCTAAACATAGCTTAGTTTTGAAGGCGATCCAAAATTTGCAATTAGTGTTGAGATGTATTAGGCGTAATTACGTCTAAGTATAAAAATAACCATTATAACTTGAATAAAATTTATCATCCTCCACACAGATTTTTACGATTTTATTCAACTTTTGAGTTTCATTTTGGGCCCGTAGTAGGCCTACTCCTAAAAGTAATAAAGTTTCATAGTGGAAGCTACACTTGGATTTGGGTTTAAATTACCTTTCCTCTAACACCCGCCAAAGATTTTAGAATTTTTTGAAACGTCTTATCCACTTTTTAAGCCCAAATGTCTCTGAACTTTAAAATTTTCAAAAATAAACAGTATATTAGATTGTTTAAAACTGTTTTCAATTTGTTATCGTACACTGATTTTTAAGATTTTTTAACATTTTTGACCTCTCACAGTTTGCCTTCCCACCGCTATATTTGAGAAGATCAACCTAAAAAACAATAAGAGTCTATACGGCAAAAGTGTAACAACAAATAACAAGTTTTTCCCAAATAGTTTAATGCACTCAAAGTTATCATGAGACATATACCAAACAAACAGAAAAGTAGACAGACAAATGTCGAACAGTCGAGTTAAACTGAGAACTCGCATCGCTCCTTAAATTGAAGTACATTACCAAAACAATGCCCACGCGATTTTGTATTAAACGACTACCGTTGCACACAACAGGTTTTCTAACCGTTTCATAAAACATGTCAGAAATATTGAAGCAATATTGCTGGTGCACACGGTTGTCAATACGTCTGCAGTATAACAGCCCAGTCAATTCCGTCTGCTACGTGACTCCCATCGTTCTGTACCCTACCATCACGCTTCCTTCATCGCTGAGTTCACAGTTCAACAGTTTTATATCTTTAGTTTTTCTAGTTTTCCACTCTTCTTTAAATGAAATCATATAGACGTAAGCTAAGTTACTTCGTCTCTGACTGTTCGCCTTGGACATGGACATTAGTTGTTCTTTCTTGGTCTTCCCACTCTCCTATTAAATACATCACGCTCCCTGTCACGTGTTCCACCTTCTAAGATCTCATTTCGTCCATACTTCAATTCTTTTCTTGACTGTTTAGTTTCTGGTATTTGTTTAATGTAGCCTTACAATTGTATACTCTGTCCTCTAATTTGGCAGAAAACTGATTGTCACTTTCTTCCTTCTCCAGTACTTTATATTAACATAATAACATAGCGACAGCAGCCACTTAAGAAGAAGTATCAAGTGTTAATCTTGAGCTTACACTCTTTTTCTTTTCAGTACGTTGCTCCTGCAGTATAGGCCTTATGCTGTTTTATACGGCGTTCCAAGAACATCTACCCGCAGTATTGCATGTATTCTCCATGCAGCTATACGTATACCTTATAATAAATAAAAATAATTACAAATCGCTTTTGCTTACACATAAAATTTTAATTGTTTGTTGTTGTTGTGAAGTTATGCCATAACTGTACACGATTGCTGCTTTGCACTTTCTAGTACCGTACACGTCTTTACGTTTGATTGTACTCGCACAAACACATTACACGCTTAAGTTCAACCTTTATGCATTTATTGTGTAATGCAATTTTTCTATTTCGGAATGTCATAACTTTCGATAAATCTTGAATTAATTTTATCTGAAGTTACGTCGGCTTTCGCCTTTTTACAAGCTTCATTGGGAGTTAAAGTTAATCAAAATTTTATTTAACAATATAATTTATCGAAGTACCGAATTCGGCAATCGTTATTGGCCCTATTCGGTAGTTGATACATGGACACGACATGAACAACAAAATCCCTAGACCTTTACTGTACCTTCAGTATATCTCATAACCAAAAACATTTCCCTTTCTTTTCGTTTTATTATCAATTTATATTCACAAACACTCGTCTTTTTCATATGTGCTTGGGTATACTGATTTGTATACGTTTCCATGCATTTCTAATGCTCTCCGTATTGAGGTGTTGTTCATTTGAATTTATTGAAATGATATGAGTATATATTTGACAATAAAGTTTTCGTTACTAAAAACTTTTTTTTTTTTTGTAACAGCGTTCAAAGTAGTTTCGCTCCTAGCTCACTTATTAAAGTACAGTCAATACATGATAGAAAAAGACGAAGCTAAACAGCATTGCAAATAATGATAATGTGATGTATTTTTATATTCTTACACTTATTGTTTTATTAATGGTACCTATAATTCAATTTTTTATATTTTTTATGTATTCTTTTTTATACAGCCTAAAGGCACCATATGATGTTATTATAAAGCGATCGATTTCGGTCAATAGACGATCTTCAGGTTATCACAGTATTATAAAACATTATAGCACATTTGTGTTCACAGTATTATAAAACATTATAATTTGTTTTATAATGTTTTATAATATTGTGAACACAAATGTGCTATAATGTTTTATAATATTGTGATAACCTGAAGATCGTCTATTGACCGAAATCGATCGCTTTATAATAACATCATATGGTGCCTTTAGGCTGTATAAAAAAGAATACAATAAAAAATATAAAAAAAGCAATGCAAATGTTATTTGGTGTACGAACAACTGAAACAATTCGTATAAAATAATCGTTACTTTAACATACTTCAACTGACGTGTAATACTTATTTTTTATTGCCTTCTTAACACTAAGTATTGTGTAATAAGTTTCAGTTGACTAATAAAATAATAGAGAAATTGAGAAATCAAATTTCGTTTTTATTTCTTAGAATATGAAGTGATAGGTTTTTTTCAGCAGCAACGTGTTATTTTATTTTGTAAAATTGTAAAATGCTTACCGCCGTTATATAACACTAGAAACTGTCGCACCGATTTCAGGGCGATTCTTCTACTGTTCGAGTGTCGCGCTGTGGGTTGCTCTCTGCTATGTTCCATTTCCTAAGCAATTCTCTTACGTGTTTTCTATCAGTTTCATTATCTGTTCTTCGATCAGTGGTTTAGCCGTGATTATTTTTTTCTCATTGCTATAATCCGCTCTTTCAGTTGGCTGTAGTTTCTAACGTATTGCAGATATGCAGTCTTGCTCTTGGTGTATTTCTGTTTCGCTATAGATCTGTCAGTCACTTGCTGGTCAACCGTATTCTACAAGGTAAGTCGTCTTACATTAATGTGACCTGTAAGTACTATTAAATGGATGTAGTTATGTGACACGTTTACTCGACTCTATATTGGAAGATAGAACATATGTGTTAATGTTTATCAATTATGTTTCGGAATTGGTTAACTTAAAGATAGGTACCGAATCTAGTGTAACCGGCACGCTATATTTAAATTAATTAATTGATGGTTAAGGTTTTTTTTTCAAATTTTAATAAGCATCGCGAAACGATTGAGAACCGATGACATTTTGTTCTAAAGCTTTAAACATTACTACTGAGCTATTTTTGTTTTAGCTAATATTCACTGTGTACATGGGCCTACATCGCACTGTGCATACTCGTATATGTAACCCGCA
This sequence comes from Magicicada septendecula, assembly GCA_034769895.1. NCBI lineage: Eukaryota > Metazoa > Arthropoda > Insecta > Hemiptera > Cicadidae > Magicicada > Magicicada septendecula. The sequence continues at coordinate 121,834,874 of CM068375.1, forward strand.
CCCTACTAGCAAACAGTTTGTCTTATCTTGCTTATAGATGACCTTTGACTTATATATATATATATATATATATAAAATAAAAGAGAGAGGTTTTATTTGGCTATTCTTTAGCTAGCGCTGCGCCTCCGCATGCCCCATTTAACGTTAATTTTTCTCTCTATTGTTTGCTTTGTCTTGCATCATTCCACACAAACGCGTGGTTCACTTTCAAACGCGAGGTTTCCTATTGTAACCGCCCTATCCTGTTTGCAGTGTACGATAAATCAAAGGGAAAGTAATGTATCTCACAAGGCGGATTTTATTTTCTTTAAAATAGGTATGCTTTTAAACTGAATAATAAATAACACTCTTTTCAACAGTATATTTTTATTTAAATCGTGTTTTTAAATACATGTATTTCAACAGAATTTTAATTACTTTCATGATCAAATTTTATAAATAAACATAGGCCTACATACTTATAATCAAGTTGTTATAAAACGTCTGTTGAACACGATCATAAGTTATTGTATATTTATAATTTATTATAATGTATGTGTGTTGTATGTGTTGTGTGTGTGTGTGTGTGTGTGTGTGTGTGTTTGTCTATGTCTGTATAATATATTTTTATATACACGCGCGCGCATAGGGTATAACGTAATGCAGAAAGCCTTCTGGAAATGAAAATTTAATTTGATCGCTAGAAATGCAAAGATATCACTCTAATAAAGGGAGGCAGATGTGGCCACAGTTTAGCCTCATTGTAAAAAAAATCAGGTGCGCGTAGCTACACGTTAACCACGGGGATAGAGTTTTCTACGGGATCGCGGGTCTGCTTACTGCTTACTGCACCGTTCGAAGGAACCGTTCGAGTTTTCCATCTAGGAACATAAGATGCAGGACCACAACCGAGGGCGCTACTGCACAAAGAAACTTTATTTATACTCAGTTCACACAACAATATTTAATGTTTTTAAATAAATAAATTCATTTTGTAGCATTTTCAATTAGGAAGATTTAAATAAATTCCACAAATGAAGAGAATCATTTGATTAATTTCTATTTTGTAATCAGTAAAATTATTGTTATTTAATTTTTGTTTATATAATAGTATATGACTGCTTTCCCTTCAGATTATGTTATAGAAGAAGAATTCTTATTTCATTTATACAGAATAAAGCTATTATTTTAGTAGACAAATGTGTTTAAAAAATAAAATTGCCAATCACCTTATTAAACTGAGTGTGATAGTTTGTTTTATGAAGACACCCCTCAACCTGTCACGTTTCAATGACTGTGTGAGTGCGCGTGTGCGCGTATGTGTGTGTGTAAATAAAATGTTATATCAATTTCTAGATTTATTTATTTGATGACGATGGCTTCTAGCTGTCAAAACGTATATCACGTTTACCAAATAAAATATTCTTGAAGCGTAAAGAGCTGAACGTTTATTGAAAAAAAAAACACATAAGGGAGGACTAATTTTGATTTATATGTAAACCGAGTAAGACCGATGCAACGTGCACACTCTGTCAATGATAAATCCTACCTCGGCTGTGAATGTCGCACGACCAACTGACTGTACAATCCGCTTAGTTCTAACATAGGCGCGCGCGTACACACACACACACACACACGCCCGTGACTCTCGAATTGAAGGCTACTTGTTTTTGCTATACAATTGTGTTCATGCTACAGCTCGGTTTAAATCCTATCGGAAAACACGCTCGCGCACGCGCGCCTTCGCACTATGTGTGAGAATATAATACATAGCAGTAAAATCTATATGTTGTACAAAATACATAGACTGTATTTTGAAAATATCATCATTTGAGTCCACCATCATCAACGTTGTATTAAGAATGTCAGTCATCAATTGCGCTCTCAGATAGCTTAACTACTTCCGGAAACCAGTACAGAGAACGAAATAGAACAACGTTTAAAGCCGAGAATGTTGTTGCCCTACTACAACGTTATAATTTGACGCGTAATACGCTTTAAGTACATTGCAGGACAGAGGCGACCTTAGTGATATTTGCAATTTGCGGTCGCATATACTCTGAAACTGTAACTGAATGTTAGTATTGAAACCATAACTCTCAACGTGGGTGCATACAGATTATATTAGTGCAGGCGGCAGGGCCAGGTGTGAAACAAGTGATTTCACTGTGTTCGGCAGTATTGAAAAGGGAGGTAAGTTTTTGTGACTTGATTACATTACAGAGAAGATTACCTTTGTTATTACGGTACCATATCTAATACTGACGACTCCGACTCTGAACAGGGAACCAATGTTGTGCAGGTGTCAGGGGCGGTTCCACGAAGGGGGGAGAAATGAGGGTCATCCCCCTCCCCAATGGTCGCTGCAGACGACACAGTTTTCGCCGCCTTGTGATTACAAAATGGTTTTGTGATTTTGAATATGATACAAAATTAATATCACGTTATATAAGTTCATGGTTTCACTATAAAACTACTTAGGAACCTTTGTCTTCCTACCATGTTAATTTTTGTTAGATACATTCCCTAATACTGCTTAGGAGTATAGAGGTGAGGAAGATTAAGTTGATAGGGCATGTGATCAGACATAGTGCTTTTTTAACTAACATCTTTGAGGGCAAAATAGTGGGGAAGAAGCCCAAAGGAAGACCAAGAACTGCATACTTCCGCAGCACAATGAGTGTCGTGAATAGTGGGTCCTATGAAGAAATGAAGAATATCGCAAGGGATAGAGTGACGTGGCTACAGCGACAAGGCATTGCCTTTAGGAGTTAAAAAAAAAAACATTCCCAAAATGAGTAGTGTGTACTTGAATCTGTAAGTGTATATTATTAAAAGAACAATGAACTCCGGCTTTTTGTGAAGATTTTGAGTATGTTTTAGTATCCTTAGTATAGGTTACCAACCTCTAGCTAAGTAGTTATGTGGTGGGGCTGCCACCTTCAGGTATCCTAACAGGCTTGTTTTCTGTTGGGGTTGTGTCTCCTAGCCGAAGGTTCCAGTTTTAAGGCGCCGGAGACTCCCCTTTCAGCCTCTTCCGTCAGTTACATAACGCACATCCATTGTACGCCATGCTTTCCAGGGGCCACGCGACTTTCGCCTTCGAGGACTTGGAAGTAGGCTTTGCTGGCAGAGCTGACTTAACAAGATATGAGACTACCTAAAGAAGTAATAAAATATAGACCTTAAGGAAGACGAGATAATAGGCAGACCAAGGAAGAGATGGCTTCAGTGAAGGCGGAACAGGTTGAGAGCCAATACCTTGACGTGGAGAAGGAAAGAAGAACAATGAACTGACAAACACAAATATGATTTTATACTTGAAAGTTAATAAGCTTTCTGTGATGATAGCAACACACAGTACTTTTATCATTACTCGTCCCTATCATTTATACTTTTAGACCATTAAAAAATGGCCAACCTTTTCATATTTTCCTCCCTTAAAGTAAACTCTTCCACGCCCCAAAATTGCTTACTGGATCCGTCCATGGCTGGTATTGGAAAGGATTGGCCTCCTGTCTAACAGTAACGGCAATTAATTTGGTACATAAATAATAAATAACTAATTAGTACTTGATAAGGTACTGAAACATTTTTATATATTTTTTCTATTGCTGCAACTGTGTATAGTAAGCTGAAGATAACGTTAAAAACAACTATGCTAATAAAGCACTTAATTTGCGTTCACAAAGTTTTTCGGTTTGTAAAATGGAATGAGTTTTCTGCAAAAATAAATTGTACTAGTATTATACTAAATTTGTATATAACTATATTACATCTGTCAAATTCCAAGCGTGTAATTTCAGTAATAACAAGACTTTGATTCCACCGCGTTTCTGGATTAAGGGTTAAGGTAATTACCGTCACAAGTCGTCATACTCGTCATTCATAATTTTTGGCACTGGGTGACTGTTTGTGTAAACTGTGCGTTGTATGTATGAACGGTCTGTGTTGTTACAGTTGTGTGTGTGTGTGTGTGTGTGTGTGTGTGTGTGTGTATTAGCAATGCCTAGAGACCGAGAAATGCGTTTGGAAAGTTTCTGCAACCTTCTGCTTTCGGAAGCACTGGGACTCTTAAATCACCTGATGTTAAACCTACGAATTACAATTACAAGTAAACTTTGGTAAACTTACGTTTAGTTTGATAACAGTAACTTTTTTAAAACTAAAACTATTTGGTTGAGCAACTGTCCAAATTTTCCCAGCATTGTTTAACATGTTACTTTTATCTTATTTAGAGAATGGTTCTGGCAGCTTTCCGAAGGGCATTGTTGATTTCGTGACTTCTCGTCACAACTCTCTTTCCTCTCCCTCACAACTTCTCCCTCTCGTCGCAGATCTCGTCACAACTTGCTCCCTCTTTTTCTCTTTTAAGGGCACTCTTAACCGGCACATCGACCAAAAAATCGACTTTTTGTCTTAAAAAACCTTCAATATTTGTTTATTTGTAATTTGATACCAAAATTATGGAATAGCCTAATAATGAAATTTTTATGATAAAAGAAATTGAGATCGTAGAAAAAGTTTTCTCAAAAGGGCTGATAATGCTACCATTTAAAAAAATCTGTAACTCCCTTATAACAAAATCATAAGGATATGCAGTTTTTACCATTGGATAGGGAATGTCAATAAGCATTCACTACCAATTTCTGTCATAAAGGCAAATCTGAGTCATCCTAATTTGTTAAAAAATGTCTTTATGGTAGTGCACAGAATGGAAACGAACGCTGAACTATTTGATTTGGAATAGTTTGCCAAAAAACATATATTTGTTGGACTAGATACTTTGGTTTTGGGTGTACATGATGCTGTGTTGACCTTCAAATTTAGGTAATAAAAGTAAGTGTTAAGTCTTACAAAAATTAGGAATCAAACGAGGATCAAATATGTTTAAGGTAATGAAAAAATTTCCTTGTAAGGAATCCTTTGAGGCAGAGACAGTAATAGATGAATTCATGAAAAAAAGATAGACAGTCAACTAGAAATGTTAATAAAAAAATAGAGGACATAAATAAAGACACCGGGAATGGGAGCTGGGCTATTTTAAATAAGGTAAAACAATAAAAATCTGTTCGAAAAACTTGATATGCATTTTTTCCAAAAATCAATTTTCTACATAAACGTCCCATTATTTCAGAAACCAAGTGAACTATCAAGCTGAATTTTTTGTAGCTATTGGGTTAACAGAGATATTACTACGCTATTAGAACTATACAGTTTCACTGAAAAATAAAAACGTAAAAAAATTAAGTTTGATTTTTGTATGCAAATTTTTAGAGCAAAACATAAAAATTATTAAAAAACCAGGAAATTGAGATAGCTTCATAATTGTAGTAGCGTTTGTAGGGGATAAAGTGCTTACCTGCATGCTAAATTTCAGTCTTATATCTTTTATAGGTTCTGAGATAATGGGTCTCAAATTTGATGAATTTAACATGGTAGCACAGCCGGTTACGAGTGCCTTTAAGGCATAGTAAACGGATTATCATCTGGTAAGCTGGAATTCAGAAGTTTAAAGCATTGAATACTACACACACGTTGATAATAAAACGGTAAGTAAAATCCTTTCCTTCCAACACAATACAAACACGTATTATTGTATACTTCCTCCAACAACTGTATAATTTATTACCACCACTACCACCATTCTATAAGGTCACACCCAATACATCTGTCATAACCAAGCTCTAAAATGTAGAATCAAAACACTGATTTGTCTTCGAATCCATAAGAAGAATCTTTACAAAAGCCAAATCACGTGTGAATGATTGCGTAGACAGCACCACGTGTGATTTGCCGTCTGCCTACGACAAAATGTTTCCTCATCTTGTGTAAGATTTACTTTCGAATTCTTCAGCATACGCGTAGGCACTCTCTTACGATAAAATGCTGATCCCGTATTGGTGTGTAAATATTCAAAGGATTTAGGCCCTTGACACATGTTCCAAAAACAATAACCGCTTCTTTTCTCAGGTGAAAACGTTAAAAGGAGCGGCCAAGGTTAACGCGATATTGATATAGCTATTTGAAAACCGCGCCTGCAGTGATGACACTTCAAACTAGTGTTATTAACAAAAACGGCAGTTTCCCAGCAGAAAATTATACTACCGCACTGTGGATTAGACCCGTCCTTGTAATTCTGCCACACTAAAGATCATTGTTTACTTAACAATACATACTGTAGTTTGAGTGTGAATGTCAGTGCGATTTTCAGGTGCGATACGGAAGGTTAAGAGATGGGAGGAAAACGGACTGTACAACACCTGCGCGGACAAATTTATCTTACACAAGTTTGAAGGCAACTGGAATGCAACTGACCAAAACCCACATACAGAACCAGCAGCAAGCAGGAAGCAACAAGAAACCGACAGGGCACAACTTTCTCCTACCCTGTCAAACTTCCTTCTGCCATTTGAGAAGGGGTGTTGTAGTTGGTACAGTCACCACTACGAGCTGTATTCAGGACCCTTTTGTTTGTCAATAACTGAATAACTTTCGAAATTCTTCCAGACTTTACCTGTACGACATAATCATTCTCAACGGTGGGTGATTATTGTCAGTCGTTGCGCACGTGATAACCAAAACAATTCCTATATGCACGTGTTTCTACGACCCGTATTACAATCTTAATAATATAATATGAGATTTACGAGTGCGACATTGATATATTCGATGACTAACACTAAGATCTTAAAAAAGACGTAATTTCAAAGCGTTATAATTTGTATAAAAGAGAAACGACGGTGTTTAAATGACGAAGTAGAATGAATAAATAAATCAACAGAACAAAAGGACATTTGACATTCTATGGTATATCGGCAGTTAACACTTCACGAAAAATCAAACACGATTTCTGTCAAAGACGAAATCATAAACTGGCAACAGCTACCGTGAAAGTATAGAAGGAAAAACTGGACGACAGAACCATCCATCCGGTAACACGTAGGCTGAGCGATTAAATATATTCCTCTTAAATTATAGGCCTATCGTATAATTAAATACGTACGTGTTTCTTGATAATAGTATAATATGAAAGGATTTCTTTTTAAAAAATTCATAGCAAACCGCGTCAAGCAATCGTCTACATACGCGTACAATGATAACAAAACGAAAAACAGGCACTTTTTTAATCTTTATCTTAGGTTATCACGGCCTATGTCAACATTATTTAATGCATCGTTAACCGGGCTGTTAGGCCATGAGCTGAAGTCACTGGGTAGTGAAAGCGTATATTATTCCTTCACAAATAAATGTTCAGAACATCTCCTTATAAGTTTATTTGAAGTAGTGGGAAAATTACTTTGAAAATTACAAAAATAATAATCATTATATACCCAATCCAAAAATAAATACTTTTCTAAAATGGATGTAATTTTTAGTAATAGTAAAAACTATTACTAACTTATACGTAGGCCTACTGCCAAAAATATTTATTCCATTAAAATCAGAAATAAGGTTTTGATAGTTTTTAAAACAACCATATAAAAAGAAAACATTCTTACACCACTATTTCTGACAATGATGGTTAACTCCGACGATATATACATTAAAATTAGTACTTTTTATTATGTCTATTATCCCAAGCAACGACGTTGTGAATAAGTTGCATAAGTTCAACCTTACGTGCGGGACCATTAGGCGACCCCTTAAGTCAGCAAGTAAAGGAACACGCCTAACATTTTACAAGGTGATAGCTCTTCCCACACTTATTTATGGGTCTGAGAATTGGACTTTAACAATCCAATCGCATCCAAGCAGCTGAAATAAGATTTCTCAAGCACGTGACAGATATACTATCCACGATCATAGAAAAAACACAGATACACGGCAGGAACTGAATATTTTGAGTAGGCTATGCTCGACAGGATCGCCCAGTATCGGTTGAATTGGTGGGAACATCTTTGCCGAATGGATGACTGCCGCATCCCCAAAGAACTATGGAACTATAACCCGACGGGACGGAGAGATGTGGGATGTCCGAGGAAGCGCTGGAAGGACCAGCTCTAAATCTTTCCTTATTTGAGACAGAAACAAACCATCCTTGGTTTAATCCTGAAGATGATGATGACGAACTGTCATTTATATTTATATTGTCACTATAACCACATTTTCACTGAATGTACGCGCGCGCGTGTGTGTGTGCAGCCATTAACTTTTCATAGAATCGAAAAATGAGAGGATGAGAAATCGTTAGTTTTGAAATAAATGAAATGAGCCTACTCTAAGACCGCAAATGTCTAACCAACTTCTGACAAGCAACAAACTTTGCCAACCAATTTCCAGACTAATTGTTCATTTCACTTCACGTTCGATCTGTTGCTCGCTTACAGACGTATGCGCACGCAGGTATTCGTGTTCTATCGGTAATTGAAACTAATTAAAAGCAGCGCAACACGTAAGACGTGCCCAGCACATACAGTCTAGCACTTACTGTAAACGTAATTGACGGGCGTTGTTCTATTGTTTCTGTTGTGCCCGTCATGTTACGTGGAGCACTCATGTCTAGAGTACGAAGCAATCGTTAATCAAGGTATAAACTATTGGTCAAAATATAATTAAATATTCTCATTTTCAGCTGCAATTATAATATATTGTTGCGACCGTCTCACTGATGGTCGTACGGTACAGTGGGAAACAAAGTTAGACACCAATTAAGACAATAATCACCAGCTTTAATTAATCACAAATCCTAGTTTGTAATCAACAAGTTATTCAACAAGATTATACTCTTCAATAATTTACGTTACATCTGTCTACACGCAACAATAAAGTCAGATAAAAGAGTTTGACACTAATTATAACACAATAACACTTCGCTACAATACTTCAACCGCCACTTGATCCGCACTATGGAAATCCTTCAACGAACACATATTTGTACTTCCTCTGCATATTGGTAGTTCTTTCATTTCTTCTTGCAAATGGAAGGGTTCCTCTTTACCACTCCTGTTGACTTCTTCTTCGGCCAATATCTCTCACTTGAACGAATGGTTGGCGGACCTTGTCATTTTAGCTATGTAGAGGTTTATCTTCTCTTAGCCAACCTTCGAGACATTCTCTCTTAAGTTACGAATCCGTAGGCATTCGTAATGTCCGTGCTAAGAATCACTTCATCAAAATGTCTGCAACGGTGGTGGCTAAACGCGAGAAGACCCAGGCGGACTCGTACGTCTACCTTTTCTAACACTTTGACGGGGCTTTCAGCCACAGTCTGTAATGTACAAGAGCTAATTTGACGCTAGGGGTTGCTGACTAAGTCAGAGCGCACAATGGACATATGGACTGTTGCGCCCGTGTCAACTGTAAGTGATATTGGTTCACCTTCCGCAAATCCATTAACGATCACGTTTCCACTGGTCTTATGTAGCGTGGAAACTGTGTGGTGTTCTGGAGCTTTATTTCTCCAATCGGTGCGATCATTCTCTTCTCTCGGTATTTTCTTCTTCCAACAATAAATCTGTGGATGACCACCTTTTCCACAGTTGTAACACTTTGTTTTTCTGTCTTTTTCTCATCGTTCAAATCATTGTAGCGATCTTGAACTTCTGAATTGTTTGTCTGGCAACATTATTTTTCTGTACCCATCGTAACAGCAAACTGGGACCTTTTGGATCTTATGACTACAATGTGATGACCTAAACCCATTAATGTAGCTGACTTGGCAGCTTCAAATTCGACCGCGTGAACAAGAGCTTCTGAGCTATTTCGGTGTGTTGCCATTATTAACACTTGCTGAAGTTCACAATCGCCGACGTCATCAATAAATGTCTGCACCGCAAGTCTCATTCGAAAATCTTCTGGTCCTTCTGGATAGGCCAGTCTAATTAGTCTGTTGATGCTTCCTTTAAACTCTTTAAGACTCTCCCCGGAATGGTGTCGTCTTGCTCTCAACTGAGTGCAGTACACATCTCGCAAATGATATCACGATACCGCAATTCTAAAGCTTTAGTGTAATGTTTGTTATCCTTACACAATATTTTCTTAAGAATTGTTCTTGGATACATTCGAGTCTTAGGAAGAAATTGATATATGACACTTGAGTTCGTATATCATGTGCAGAAGAACAATAATTTTTTATGATTAAATTTAACCTTGCTACGATGTTCTACGATGTAGAACAACTTACTAAGAGTAACAATTGTCAGTTCTAGTCTCCATTTAACAAGAAATTTTAGAATTATTTTTCGGTTTTTAATAGATGTCCTCGTTCTATGGTCTCTCGTGGGCACTCCTGTTCTTGGCAAAACTATACCCTTTACTTTCCAAGGATTTAGGGTTGAATAGTCGCAATCCTCTTTTCTTGTATCTGTCGTTCCCTGTAAATATTGTTTACACATAAACTATTACCTGTTGTGTTGTCAACATTAAAAATTTGTAGTTTCTCAAAGATCAGTTTGAATACGTTTACATAAGGAGACTTAACGCTAAACGTTTTTGATTACCAGTGGCAGTTTGCGATGCACGTTAACGAAAGAAACTAGTAAGTCTCTAGGTTGCTATAACACTTCCCTAATGTGTACCGATTTCAAAGTTGTAATCAATACGTTAACAGCACTACCCTACGGTGCTTATCTCTGTATAAAAGTATCCTGGAGCGTCCTTCTACTCTTATGCAATTCAAAAGAATATACTCCTGGTCTAAGGTAGTCTATTTCTGCAAGCAAAAATGACATACGCAAACAAGACTATTAAATTATGAGAATAATTATTAAAAAATCTATAACTGGGGGCTTTGTGTTTGCGTCAATTCCTCACTGTAGTTGGTTACTTCATACGTATTCCTTACTTTAAAGATTTTAACAAGTTCCAGAAAAATACCTTCTAAATGCTTTTGTGTGCATTAAAATATCTAGGACTTTCAAAGGAGAGTGAATAAAATAGATCCTTTATTATTGTGGGCCAATGATGAGAAACATTGTTGCAGAAAAGGTACGAGTGGATGTCTGACATAGAGAAAGAGAAAGTTGGCAAGATCATAAGAAACAGTTCAGGGAAAGAGGAAGAGAGAGTGAGAAATAGAATTAGTTACTAACATGTTATGAAGGTATGAGACATATTTCATAATTAAATCAGTTAACACAATGAAAAGATTACAATATATAAACAACAAGTAGGCCTACAGCAGCAGTAAAAAATGATTCACAAATACAGTAAACTGTGTTGTATTGACATTTAGTTGGTGGAATATTGGCTTAGTCGCGTGACTGACAGCTAGTCACAATACGCAATCAGAAGATAAAATACCTGCATGTACTTTGGAGGAAAGTACATTCATTTTAATAAGAAAGTAAAGTCTGTAGACGCTTTGTTAGTCTAATATTTAACTGTTTATTAACCCACTTGCTCATGGTGACCAAAAGACCCCTTACTGACTGTAAGGGAACAGCTGAGAGTAAATGAAACTGCAGTAAGGAGACAGGTACGCAGGTCAACCTAATTGCCCATTTCACTTTATTTGAAGTGACCCCTGTTCATATCCGTTTCGATTTCTACAGGTCTGTCGACTAACACTCTACAAATGGATTTTGTAATTAACGGTAAGACATCACACACGAGTACACGTTACGTTCATGCAGTGTTCTATACTACATTTAAACAAAACCTTGTTTGCTGAGAAATGCATAGCATCAAAATAACGAAGACATTTTGATTATGTTATAACGATGGATTTGCGTTAGAGTCCATTGCGTAGTAGCAGAGTATATGCAGAAAACGACAAGAACCGCATAAAAATTAACTTAGAAGTTATTAAGAAAGTGAAGAAGGGAAGACGTTACTAAAGAAAAAAATATAGAATGATTAAATTTTTAGCACATCTCGTAAGGGATGACAGAAGCAAGATATTTGGAAGGAAAGACTTAACGAAAGAAATTTTGAAGGTATCAGATGGTACGTACGAGTTGGGAAGGAATCTTCAAGAGAAACAGCAAAAGTTAGAAGCGACTGGTTGCGATGACGAGGCAATCAAGGCAACCTTTAGTTCACGATGATGTTGATGGTGATGAGGGTGGTGTCGATTATTAAATCATTATTGTGGTAATTAATGCTGTTTTAATATTATTATTATAACTGGAAATGGAGATCGGGGAGTTCGCGCCCAAGACCGTAGTTGCACTTATGCTCCGTGGTAAGGCGGAATGGGACCGCATCAATGCATTTATTCAGTGGGTCCTACTAGAAAAAAAGACAGCTCTAACACCCAACGGGCAGTAGATGAGGGACAACTAGGAGCCCAATAAGGGTGAAATAGGCTTCATCCTGAAGTAATACGCTAATTGGTTCCAGGATGGATATGAATGCCAGAATTAGAGGTGGGTTTTTTAGTGGGTCCCACACACCGGAGGAAGCACGGCCTCTTCTGACGGTGCATAAAGCATTTTTCACCCTCTAAAAAAATACTATTACTATTTTTATTACCCTTTTGTTGTTATTAAATTATAACATAATATAATTATGTAAAATGAACGGCAGCTCAGGAAGTGAGGTGTCGGGGAAGTGCGCTCTTACCCTTTTTGGGCATGGTGTCCCAAAATCAGTTCTAAAATTATTTGTGGGTGAGGCCGTTAACAGCTCTGATAACAAAACCTGGCATGAATTTAAAACGCCACTGAAAGTTTGAATTTTTAAGTTACAAAATACCTTAGTAAGAGGTTTACCATTTATGATTTAAAGTTTGAACCACTAGAGGAATGTTTGTAGGCTGGGCTAGTGCGCGATGAGTAGTAGTATGTTGTGTGATTTCATTCTAAACTGCCATTCCTCTACTATAGCAAATGTTTCATATTTAATTTTGTATCAAACTGATAACGCAGTTTCTTAAGTTTTAAAACCAACTTTAAAAGATTACGTATTTGCAAACAATGTTAGACACACGGATGCTTTTGAAAAGTTTTAAATACATACAGTTTTTAAAAACAACAATGGAGGAAATAAGACTGTATTTAATTACCATTTGAACTTTAATTGGAACGCACTTTACGACACGGGTATTAGCACATTGGCAGTAGACTCGGAGAGAAGAAACAAACATTCACAGATTGACCCACCCGGTACCTGACGTCCGTGCGCGAAGTGAAAAACGTGTTCCGTGAGACTTTCTAAAAACTGTTTTAAAACTTTACGCATGCGCAAGTTGCAAGTGGTTTTAGTTTTTAACTTTCAACGGTTTGACTCGAAAATACTTCAAGTAGTGGAAAGAATAATCAAGGACATACATCATGAAACTTTAAGAAATACGAACGTCAACAAATTCACGTGATACAGAATAAAGGCAAAATAATTATAATGAAAGGAAAAGCTATCTCAGATAAAGGTAAAATCTTATTTTAAAATGTTATCTATAATCTCACTGTCGTAGTCGGAAAGTGCATTAAGTACTACTCATTACTCAATTATTTATACAACTTTGACAGTTGTTATGTGAACAAGGCTGTTTACAAAGAGCTACAAACTTAATTGTGTTTTGTAATTTCATTATTTTATAGTTATTCACTGTATGGCTGAACGTAAAAAAGTTAACACTGCGAAAAATCAAATTGTAAATCCGACTGTTTTTCTAGTGCAAAATAAAACCGATTCTAAACATCCCGCTTCTGTTTGCACATTCAAATTTTTTAGTTTTATTTTGTAAAGGCGTTGTCGGCTTAAGGACAAACGGTATCGCGTTTCAGTGCCCTTTGCGTCGCTTTATTTTGCTTTCTGAACGTTTCCATAACTTCAGCACATCAAACACTACAAACGATTCGTTTTCATCTCGTTTCGGTGTCGATCTGTGTTCACGGCTTCTCTTTTATTTCTTTTCAAGTGCTTGTTACTGCTGTCGCTAACTGTATTATTAAAGCCAGAAGCATTTACTGACTTATAGAATTTTTTTTCACTTTATTCCGCATTCAGAGCAACGTAATATCAGAACGAACTTACTATCTCAATTTAAATTTTTATTTGTTTTTTATTACGTTTCTTTTTATACTATTTCACTCTCTTTATCACATTCCTTTATATATACATAAATAAACACATATTTACACACACAGACGCGCGCGTTCATGGTTTTGAATGCACTTTAACACTGTTTGGATTGAATACTGTCGAGAAAACTCACAACAGTTGAATGAAAACTGAAAAAACAGTTACTGTGGTATGGTAATAATAAAAGTTTGGAAAGGGTCAAGCTACAAGCAATTTTAAACTAGACAATCTAGAAGATGACGAGAAAGGTAAAAGACACCTTGGCAAGTCAAGTATTAACTGAGGACATGTGGAAGAACACACAATAGTGTAGACTGAAAACCGGGAGACGCCAGTGGATGTTATTGATCGGAGATAAAAGTAACAGTTTAGTGAGCGCAACAGTAACGAATGAAAGCAGATTGTTGTCAATATGGTCGTATACCATAGCCTACCAGTAATCTCACCATCGACAGCTGCCTTGGTAAAATCACTACGGATTGAATTAATTCTAGTTAATTTTTAAAAGTATCAAATCCATTAACACGGACTATAAAAATCATTACTAATATGGACTCAAGAAGTGTCCTACAGAGTCTAGAATGACGACAGTTTCCTAAAATACACTGAGATTGTTTGTTGACACTGATCAACAAATTATCTATGGACTATTAAATCTCCGTACCGACATTTGAAGGGTTAGAAATGAACGTAATTTTTCTTTAATTTCACTTACGTATAGGAATTAGTCGTTTTACCACCGATTTGATGAATCATATAAAATACAACTAGAAAACGACTCGGCGTCACACAGGAGATTTTTCAGAAATGATTGTAACAAACTAAAATCCGTATGGAGTCAGACACTGGGCAGCCTCCCTCACAACAAGCTGCGCGTTGTAAAATAAAACATCTTTACAGCTCAATCAACTAAAGAATTTATAAAAGACATACGTGTGGAGTGTCGCCCTATATGGGAGTAAATCTTGGACAATTAGAGAAAGTGACAAGAAAAGACTCCAAGCATTTGAAACCTGGTGCTATAGAAGAATATTCAGGATAATTTGGAGGGAGAAGATAACGAATGAGGAAGTCTTTAGAAGAGGTCAGGAGGAAAAGAGCTTTCTACGAAATTTAAAACGCAGAAGAGCTAAGTTTATAGGGCACATACTACGACAGAATGGATTGGTTAAGAGAGTAATAGAAGGAACAATTGAAGGGAAGAATCACAGAGGACGACCCCGTTTAGATTACATGAAACAGCTTTTGGTCGATATGAATTGCACATCATATTGTGAGTTGAAAAGAAAAGCAGAGAAGTGTGAAGAATGGCGAGCTACTATGCCAACCAACCTATGGGCTGCTAACCTAGGAGAGAGAGACAGCTCAATCAATTTATTTCCCTCACAGAGGAGACTCGTAAGGCACTCACGTGAGTGCCTCACGAGTCTCCAGATTGGACACACTCAGCTGGCCAGTGGTCACTTGATGTACCCATTGCAGAGTTCCTCTTGGTTCTACATCGCTACTAACTGTCCATCCTTGTGTTTGTTAAGAGAGAGGCGATGGTATGGAGACGGTTAGTCTAGTCTTGCTGAATGTCGAAGTAGTTCCAACAAAATAAAATTTGTTAAAGACCTTGCATTGATAAACAAACTGTGTCTGTAAGCGAAGTTTTTTTTATCTTCTTTAACGTGTACTTTTGCACTACAAGTATCCTGTTTACTTAGTAATACTTTAATGCGTAATTATCTACTTAGGGTATGTATTTATTTTAATGTCTATAGGCCTAGGCACTCGTTTATTATGCGGACAATGTTTTGTTGTGTTATGAGTGTAGTTACTAGCTTAAAGTGGCACCAATGGTCCCAGATGGCGATGCGACTGAAAATAGGCACAAAAGACAAAGGGAAAAATATGCCGCATAATTAAGTAAAGGCAATCAGAAATATAATGATAAATGATTTGGAAATGTAGCCTCTTACGACGAATAGAATAGATAGATTGCAAAGCAGATTATACGGAAAAACAATCGTGCTCATAAACTAATCCTATCGAAAATACAGAGACCTAAATGACCAGTAGGCTATACCGGAAGATAAAAGTTTTGAGGTAACCTTAAGTGGTTAAATGGATACCTGAAAATGCACGGACAAAACAGTTTTTTTACTGTGACACAGAAGGAAATGAAAGAATTTACAACGTCGCCACACAGCCAAAGCAATAAGGAGAAATTTATAGAAGGCGACTACGCAGATTAAGGATGTGTGAGAGGAAAAGCTACTAATCTCTCACGGAAAGATTCAGAGCAGGGAAAAAAGGAAGTATCTGTATCAATCTTTAAAAAAGTACAACTAATTTGAACAGGTGTCACTTAGACAGAAAAACGTATTACACGTTGAGTTTAAAACTGCATAAACTGTATACATATCATTGAATGTTTCAACATGTGTCAGTAGAAAAAGAATGTATCTTTTCTTCAAGAAAATGTAAAGTAACATAAAGAGCCGTGAACACAAACTCACAGATAATCAACTTGAAAGCGAATACTCGTGATTTGATATACCCAGAGTCAGTGTGAACAGTGTGTGTGTGTGTGTGTGTGTGTGTGTGTGTGTGTGTGTGTGTGTGTGTGTGTGTGTGTGTGTGTGTGTGTGTGTGTGAAGCAAAATAAAGGAAAATGAAGGACACTGAAACATGATACAAACACAGAGGCTGCGACTCGTGTGCAAGGATCGATTCTACGGCGGCGGCAAGATAAAAATTTGGGCGTAAAAACAAAGGCGGCTACATGGAATCGATTTCACTTTGTGGCCTAGACACACAGCGCTTACACGGAGTTTTTGTTTTGTGCATTGAACGCTTTCTATTTTTTCTTAATGCGACTCTTAGTACTTTTGGTCAGCTCTGGTTTCATGCTGGAAGTGAGCAATCCTGCCGCTACTACGGCGATACATTATTGATCTATTACCCATTCCATAATGTAATTTACTAATTTATGAAGCAGCGGATCCCAGACCTAAATGACGTGGAACTGGCACCCACAAGCAACTTTTAAACTGGTATCACGACTCAAATAAGACATATTGTGTGAATTACAGTAATTATTTATGTGTAGCTGTTTTTTAAAGTAATTTACTAACAGTAAAGAAATAACATTATTTGTATCCATATAAAACCCGAAAGGTTTAATTAATAATGGAATGTAATAAAACTTAACATTATTGTTAAGAGAGGGAACTTGTGTTAGTGTATTAAGATTCTTATCTGTGAAAGAAAATGTGCAATTCGCTACTTAAAATGGCTGCCGATAAAGCGCTTTTGAGTGTTTGAACATCCACAGATCGGATAAAATTCCGTCTGGAGACAATGTGATTGTCGATAACAACTGTTGGCAGTCATTTAAAGAAATAGAACGATAATATGCTTCCTTTGGTTGTTCATATAACTAATTAATGTAAATCGTACTGTTTTATATACAAACAAGGAATTTTAATGGATTTTATGAAACTGATTCATATTACAATAGCAAGTCTCTACTATCGATGTGTGTACTTTCTTGGTTAATGGAACACTTTCGGTTCACTAATATTTCAATATCCTACACTTTCGAAATTTCTCAGATTTGTACTGACGCAACAATTTTTGCATTATATTATCATCCAATTTTTCAGTATTCTTTCCAGTTAGCCTTGTATTCCTGTACTCGTTTTCTAAGGACTTTACATTCATCTCGTTCTGTAACATTTCTTTTCTTTTTCCTTCCTCTATTATATCATTTAATTATTCTGAGAAATTTCATATCTGATGTTGCACACGTTGGTTAATAGTCATGGTTTACCTTCTAGCATCACAGGGAGATCCAAAGTACTATATAAGCATACTTTGTATCTCACACTTGGCTTTATTTGAAAATGTTTTGCAATTACTACACGTACGGTTTGATATTTGTTAATTTGTTGATAAGATGTCTACTGTATTTATATTTGAGGTCACATACAAGAAACGTAAAGTACAAAACTTGTTCGGTGTTCATGTTGCTTCTTCATAAACGGATTTATACAATGTCTCACGCCGTTTCGCCGTAAGCAAGCACCATAGATTTAACGAATTTTCAATAGGATATCCTCTTAAGCTTAAGCAATGATACAGGCTTCTGTGCACAGTGTTTGGGTGTGTCCGGTTTCTGCTTTCTATGAGAGTACGCCGTTTGTTTAGTTCACAACTGGATTCTGTAAGGTAAGTTGTTTATTTTACATATATATAGTTTTTAGTAGCTCACGTATCTGCTATTACTCGAATGGTAGATTAGTGTTTTCGAACTTCCTGAAGAGCGAAGCAAATTTTCAGTGTTAACTAAACCGTTTGGAATTTATCAGTGTCTATCCGTTTATCGATCTATCCGGTCGATCGTCCACTTGGGAACCGTATGCTTCGATATTTCTCACAACCCATCGTTCCAAAGTCTTCAAGGTTTCCTCTCTTCCGTCTCTCGGCTTGTATCCACATCGTTGTCCGCCATTCTCATCAGATGACCAAACAAGCTCAGCCCTCTTTTTTAAATATGATTCCGGATTTATCAATTATAAATATGTAATTTTGTCCGAACTGCCTTATTAACCTAGGAAACCATTACCTCTACCTTTCCAGCCAACATCGTTTGGATATTTATACAGTATCTAAATAGTAGCTACGTCAACCGTGATTACAACCTGATCACGGCAAAAACAGAAATGGCCATGAAATAGTGGTCATTTATTTTATTACCCTTGGAGCCACGCGCTGCTACCGTTCGGTTAGTGTACACAATAAATTTGTAACTATGTGAGCTAAAATAGTTGAGATTCAATCTCATGTCAAAAGCTACTTCACTGCAATCCATGTTACACCAAATTTCATTAATTAAACTTTGTTTAACGAAAAAATAATAACTAATATTTTTATCATGAATTGCTAATTTAATTTGTAAAAATCAACGTTTCGGGCACACTAGAGATTGTTTTTGTCTTAAAGGACCTTCCAACTGAAAATCCTAATTTTTTATTTTTTTTCTTATCCAATTATTTTTTAATATTATTTTCTTCTATTCTGTTTACTAAAACCTAGGAATGCACTAATTTGGGCTATTTTTATTGTTTATTCACTTTACGCTTTTTTTTTTAAAATCATGAAAATGCAAAAATTAATATATATCTTAAAGCTATCAAACGGAATTGAATAAAGTTAGGCTTATTTTAAAGACCCTGAAAAGTATGAAAACGTTGGGTATGCTAAATATTATGTCTTCTCTCTTCCTTAATTTATACAATTTAAAACAAACAAATAATTCGCTTAAAATTTTAATTAAAAAAATAATGACATCTTATTTTCTGAAGGTAGCAGATACTCCATTATATCCGACAACGTTTACTGTAAAGTAATAAATAAGAGTGTAAAATCTCAAGGCACTATCTTAAATTGTTTTTTAGGTATACTAAATTGTAGTTTTCAAAAGCTGAAAAAGCTGATCTTCAAAGCCTTTCAAAGTTTCCACGTACATCTCATAACAAAAAACCAAACTTTTCAACACTTCATGATAGCGTTTTTTATTTATCAGTAACAACCAAATATTTACACTTACTGAATACATCTACACATGATAAAATATTATAAAATTTACTAGGTCATATATGTTGTACGAATATGTCTTATCTTGAAATCATTAACTCTACAAAATATATAGCCTACACCAAACTTATACTAATGTTTTCAGTTTACATTTTAACAATTCTCATACATCATATGGCTGTCCTTCTTGTTTGTTTCTCTCTCTTCTTCTTGTAGCTGTGCAGCTTTGAGATTTTTCCGTAAGTTTCATATTTTGAACACTTTCTGGCTTTGGCAACCTGTAA
This sequence comes from Magicicada septendecula, assembly GCA_034769895.1. Classification (NCBI taxonomy): domain Eukaryota; kingdom Metazoa; phylum Arthropoda; class Insecta; order Hemiptera; family Cicadidae; genus Magicicada; species Magicicada septendecula. The sequence goes on from CM068375.1 coordinate 121,854,691, forward strand.
TCTTTACATCTGCGCATTTTAGATGTGCTCAGCCAGGACTTCTTGAAAAGTGACTAAGGGCTTCGTAAGTCCAGCGTTATACTCACATACAGCTTCATACAAACCAGTTTCTAACTTTTCTATTGAAGCAAATGCATTTTTTTACACTACTATAACCTACCTTTTACTGATATTAGGCTCTACATCAAATCTTTCGTTTCTGTTGTACTTTCCAATATGTACCAGTGTATTAAGTTATTATACACAACAAAATTTGAATTTGCATAGATTTAACGAATTTTCAATAGGATATCCCCTTAAGCTTAAGCAGTGACACAGGCTTCTGTGCACAGTGTTCGGGTTTGTCCGGTTTCTGCTTTCTATGAGAGTACGCCGTTTGTTTAGTTCACAACTGGATTCTATAAGGTAAGTTGTTTATTTTACTTATATATAGTTTTTAGTAGCTCACGTATCTGCTATTACTCGAATGGTGGATTAGTGTTTTCGAACTTCCTGAAGAGCGAAGCAAATCTTCAGTGTTAACTAACCGTTTGGAATTTAACAGTGTCTATCCATTTATCTTCCTGTCTATCTGGTGTACATCTCACGATAACCGTGAAATGTATAAACCGATTTTTGTAAAACCTGGCACGCGTGCCCACACTTTCAACCTTCAGTGCCACGTTGATTTTGAGATCGAGCCCTCTAAAAATAGGAGGGCGGAGGCAAAAATTTGAGGGGATAAATTTTAATAAAACTCAAAATTACATGTGGAGTATTAAATTGAAGAGAATGTCAACCAAAATCTGAATACAGAACTGAGTTTTGGAAATGTCTGAATTTTGGATCCAAAAGGGTTTAACATTTTGACAAAATATAATAAATCTATGTATTGTATTAAACTGAAAATAATTCTAATCCACGTATGAATGTCGATCGAATTTTGAAAAAATAGTTAAAATCCATGAAGGGGATCAGGGTAAAGGCAATTTTAACCCTACTCTGAATGTAGTGTTTCCACTGAAGAAAACTGTAAACATTTGAGTGTGGCATCACGTTATGAGCTACTTTATTTAAGATACAACCTCAGTATGAAATCGCTGAAATTACAATTGTAAAAAATTAATCTCCGCCTGCACCCCGTACAAAAGTTGGGCCGCTTTAGAAACGTTTGTAAGCTATGTTTACAAGAAAACTTTACAATTAGTTATGCACATTGTAAATAAAAATTGTATCAGTGTACCACGTTTTTGGGAGCCAATTATGTAAATATACTGCGACAATACATATATGTGCATATTTGCCTAGGGCGGTATGTTTTATATTGTAATTAGCGTAAATAGAATAAGAAACAGTTTTAGACAATTTTGTGCGTGAAAATGCAGGCCGAGTCCTGTCGAGAGGACACCTGCTTCGCCAGCGTAAGTTATAGCGTTCGTGTGTTTGTGTGTGTGATCCAGTTCCGACAGGCATTGAACGAAAAGATGGGGCGATGCGTTACAGCAGTAATCAGGTTTTAACAGGATTATAATAAACTAATTAATACGTTTTAAACCTGTTAACGAAGACTTACGCCAATTATAAAAACACCATTGCATTAAGGGTATTTTTAACGAATTCAGTGATATAAAAATTCTTACGAAATTTGCAATATTAAAGACGCTAAGTAATTAATATTAATTACTAGTGTAATTCAAGAATAATTGATGTGTGTGGTATATGTGAGTGACAACAGAAAAATTACGCAAACAATGATATCGCTCACGTGACGAATATGGTCATGAGTTCGCGATAATTAACCAAAAAGTGAGTATAATAAAAAGGACGCTTTGGCAATCTCTAGCTTGTCGAAAACAGGCCTGTGCCTGTCAAATCGCCACCAGTATAAATACCACTCGCAATTTTGGGCGATCACACACTCAGACTCAAGAAATCTACAGACAACGTTACACTGTCCGTTTACCGATCGACATGGACACACGAACACGCACACACACACACACACACGCACACACACACACTACCACACTCACACCAAGACGTAAGGAGGAATTCTGGAGCTTCAACAACAACACTTAGAGACAAAGACCACAGCAGCAGAATAACCATCATCAACATCATCATCATCATACTCTCAGGATTCTGGACACACACGCGCGCGCGCGCGCAACGGTAACTGCAGATAAACGCAGATAATAATTAGAGTTTTAAAGTAAAATAGTAGTTAGATAAGACAGTGTAATTTAACAACAACTTGTAGAAAAGAAATAGCAATATCTTGTTGTATTTTTTGGGTGTGTCAGTATAAATCAATAATAGATTGGAAGTAAATGTAATATCATTTTATTTGTTTATAGCAACAATAAATTCTTCTTGAATTTTGATATTATTTTGTTGGTAAATGAGTTGCTATCATTTGGTAAAATATGAGTTAATTTCAGACACACAAATAAAAAGAATTTAAATAACTTGTTTAACATGTTTGGTTAGTTAATAAGATTATTTGGGTGTTTATTTTTGCTTCCATGTTCCATAAGGAAATGGAAGTATGGTGATGGCAAAAAAAATCGTGTTTGATATAATTGCAGATTGTGATTGTACTACCCTCAAAACATGAAAAAAAGTCATTTTTCGAAAAGTGTCTGTGTGTGTGTCTGTCTTTCTGTGTGTCTATCTGTAGTTTTTTTTCTATGGCAAACGATAACAGCCGCAAATTCAAACATAATCAAATAATTTTTTGCGTACAGTCCTGATTTGTAGAGTACTCAAGACCTTTTGTTTTTGGTGAAGATCGATTAAGGGAAAGGGGTAGTTTACCTGCAACGTTTAATGTTTTAACAAGGGTATTTTCTATGGAATACGATAACAGCCGCAAATTCAAACAGAATCAAATAATGTTTTGCATACAGTCCTAAATTGTAGAGTTCTCAAGACGTTTTGTTTATGGTGAAGATCGGTTAAGAGAAAGGGGCAGTTTACCTGCAACGTTTTATGTTTTAACAAGGGTAATTTTTTCTATGACGAACGATAACTGCCGTAAATTCAAACTTAATCAAACATTTTTTTGCATACGTTCATCAATTGTAAAAGTCTGAAGGCTTGTTGATTTTGGTGAAGATCGGTTATGGGAAAGGGGTAGTTTACCAGCAACATTTTATGTTTTAACAAGAGTAATTGTTTCTATGACGAACGATAGCTGCCGCACATTTAAACAGAATCAAATAATTTTGTGTACACCTTCCTCAATTGTAGATAACTCAAGGTCTGTTGATTTTGTTGAAGATCGGTTAAGAAAAAGGGGTAGTTTACCAGCAATATTTTATGTTGTAACAAGAGAACGTTTTCCATGAAGAACGATAACTGCCGTAAATTCAAACAGAACCATATAATTTTTACTTCCATATTCCTTAAGGAAATGGAAGTATGGTGATGGCAAAAAAAATCGTGTTCGAGATTATTGCAGATTCTGATTGTACTACACTCAAAACATGAAAAAAAGTCGTTTTTCGAAAGTGTCTGTGTGTGTGTCTGTCTGTGTGTCTGTCTGTCTATAGATTTTTTTTTGGCAATCGATAACAGCCGCAAATTCAAACAGAATCAAATAATGTTTCGCATACAGCCCTGAATTATGGAGTTCTCAAGACCTATTGTTTTTGGTGAAGATCGGTTAAGGGAAAGGGGTAGTTTACCTGCAACGTTTTATGTTTTAACAAGGGTATTTTTTATGGCAAACGATAACAGCCGCAAATTCAAACAGAATCAAAAGATTATTTGCATACAGCCCTAAATTGCAGAGTTCTCAAGACTTGTTGTTTTTGGTGAAGATCGGTTAAGGGGAAGGGGTAGTTTACCAGGAACGTTTTTTATCAAGGGTAATTTTCTATGACGAATGATAACTGCCGCATATTCAAACAGAATCAAATAATTTTTTGCATACGTCACTGACTTGTAGAGGACTCAAGGTATTTTGATTTTGGTGAAGATCGGTTAAGGGGAAGGGGTAGTTTACCTGCAACCTTTTACGTTTTAACAAGAGTAAAGTACTTGAAAATTCATTTAAACTTTTTCAAACAATGGTAATTGTTAAAAATAAAATAATTTTGTTGCCAGGCAATAAAATTATAATTTTTTCATTTTAATGTAAATCATGTATAAGAGAAAATATATCGTGCGTGGCAGGCAAGCATATCTCAGTTATGTACTGTTTACGTTTCCATTTTATTATTATGACTACCACAATAAAAAGGCAGGGAAGACACACACACACACACACACACACACACACACACACACACACACACACACACACACACACACACAAAACTCCCGTTATTTCTGGCCTCATTCATGTTTATTTTCTTACATTTGCACGCTTTTTAAATGGAAAGTGCCGAAACCCATACCAACATAACGCGTGCAAGCCGAAAAAGTGTCCAGCGTGGATAGCGATTTGCTTCCTGTGGATCGCTGGGCAGTGTAACTGCACGTGTTTACAGAGGAACGATTCATAGACAGACTTTTCGTCTTTAGGGAATGAACCCTCTGCAAGATGCTCAGGGTCCATGAGTGACTTCGGAGCGCTCCTTCTTTTCCGCGTGTTTGTTCTGTGAAACGTACACTGTAGATTCGCAGCTTTATTCTAAGCAACGCTCAATAGGAAATGTTGAAAATTTTTGTCCACGGTGTATCCTCATACACACTAAACCTGCTCTGATGTTTTAATTACGGACATCATAATATTAAAACTTTGGAAACTTGAGCACTACTTTTAATGGAGATCAATCATTAACTTATACAAGCCATTAATTTTATACATATTTATATATATATATATATGTGTACAACGTTATCGGCAACAAAGAAGTAGTTTTGGTTAAAATTTCTTCCCGGGATATTTGGCCGTAGTCCAATGTTTTCTACAAAACCAGACGTTTCGGCAATGCCATCGACTTCCATCGTCAGTGAAAATCGAGTGCGATAACGTGAGGTGGTATACGTTAGTGACCACAGTACTGTGGTTAAGGCTGAAGCGATAAGTAGAAAGAAGTAGTTTCTATGGTAATATTTCATTTCGAAAATGATTTTAAATATAAATCTTAGAATATGGAAGTCATGTATGGTTCTCCATACCGATATTTTACATATGTGCCTGAGTTGTAGGGGACTCATGGCCTATTGATTTTGGTGAAGATCGTTTAAGGGAAAGGGGTAGTTTACCAGTCAATTTTAATGTTTTAACAAGAGTAATTGTTTCTATGACGAAAGATAATTGCCGCTCATTCAAAGAGAATCAAATAATGTTTTGCATGCATCCCGTTCATCAATTGTAAAAGACTGAAGGCCTGTTGATTTTGGTGAAGGTTGGTTAAGGGAAAGGGGTAGTTTACCTGAAACATTTTATGTTGTAACAAGAGAAATTTTTTCATGACGAACGATAACTACCGTAAATTCAAACAGGATCAAATAATTTTTTACATAATATGTGCCTGAGTTGTAGAATACTTTAGCCTTTTTGATTTTTGTGAAGATCGGTTACGGGGAAAGGGCAGTTTACCTGAAACATTTTTTGTTGTATCAAGTGTAAAGTACTTAATCTTGATAAATAAAGTATCCTGATAAGAAGATCTTAATAATCCACTGTAGAAACGTAGATGAGATATCTACAAATGAAGAGGCTAGTTGAACGGGCTGGGGGTAATTTACTATAAATGAAAATTATAGTTGAAGGGGGAGGGGATAATTTTTGTATGTGTACTACGTTATCGGCAACAAAGTAGTAGTTTGTTGTTAAAATTCCTTCCCGGGCTGTTTCGCCCTAGTCCAATGTTTTCTGCAAAACCAGACGTTTCGGCAGTGCCGTCGACTGCCATCATCAGTGAAAATCGAGTGCTATAACGTGTGGTGCAGTACTGTGGTAAAGGCTGAAGCAATAAGTGGAAAGAAGTAATTTCTATGGAAACATTTCATTTCGTAAATGATCTTAAATATAAATCTTAGAACATGGAAGTCATGTATGGATCTCCATACCGATATTTGTTGCATAGCAGGTTACAGATTTGTAAAGCTTATAAAGGTGAATATTTATTTGTATAATTTTTGAAATTTTAATAGTTAAATATTTTTCTATTAAGTAATAAATCTTTGAATGATTATTTTGAAACAGGTTTAATTGATTATTTCATGTCAACAACATCTCACTCCTCTTTAAAATTTATTTAATTATTATGCAACCACTTTTACATGACGCAACTTGAAACCAAATCCTGCGACCTGGCAGGTGTAGTACACAATATAGTTGCGTTGACAATAAGATAATATATTTGTATAATTGTTGTAACGTTCCATAATAAATTGGTGCGGCCAACGTGGGGCTCGATATTAAAAGAACCATAATAAATTAACGTTCTGTAATAAATTGGCAGGCTCGATAATTAACGTGCCATAATAAATTGGTTCAGAATATTTAAGTGTATTGTTATTAATGTTGTTGTATTGTAACTGTATTATTGTTGTGTAGTTCACAACTGGCGCTCAACAAAACTAAAAGAGGAGAGAAATTGTTGATATGAGATGATTTATAATAATAACAAATATAAATAAGTAATATTAAATAAAAACCCAATAGAGTCGCGATTTACCAATAATAATTAATAATAAAACGAATTTAAATTTAATAAAATGGCTACACCGCAGAAAGGAGTTGTTTTTGAGGCTATGTTTAGGAGTCGCCAAGAACAAATAGCAAAAAGGACTGAAAAAAAGGGCCGACTTTAAAGCTGAATTGGCGAAAACTAATGAAGAATTTATAGCTGACATAAGGAGTTTAAATAGAGACGAATTTAAAGCTGAAATTAAAGAGTTTAAAGAGCAACTGACTACAAAACTCGAAGAAACTAATACCAGAATAGAAAGCTTAGGAGACAGAGTAGAACCGTCACTAAATGAACAAGCTTTAAAGATGGAAAATGAGTTTAAAGAACAAAAAGCAGAATGGTCTAAAGAAATAAAAGATAGTGTGAAACAAGTAGCTGAACAATGGAATGAGTAGTTTATAGTAGCAAAGCAGGAGCAGGATATGGAAAGAAAAGCAGTCATTGTACAAGTCCATAAAAACATCAATTAGACGCGGAAGTTGGAAGTCAGAGTAATAAGATTGGAAATTGCCGTAGTCGTGCCTAATAAAACCACAAAGGAATATTCCAGTGAAAAAGATACACTAGGGAAAAATCAACGTGGAAAGGTAAAACGTCTAAAAAACGGAATTGATGAAGGGAGCAACATATTTAATGGTAGATCCAACGCTCAGTGATGAAAGGACAAAATTGTTACTGAACTGGGAACGAGATATGGATTTAACTTATAATGTGTTAACTTATAAAGAGAAAAATAGTTTTATTAGCGACAGTTTCAAAGTTATGCTATAAAATGGCACACGAGAGTTCGATATAATTTAACTGCTAACGAACACTTTAAAAACTCATTGTTTGAAGGTTGCTATGGGAAGATACACCCGAAAAAATATATACGAGACCAATTAGAAGATGGTAAGTATCAAGGTAAAGATACACTCATCGTTGGGGAGTATGTAATCCAACGTGTCAGAAGAAGTAAATACTTAAGGTCCAGGTTGGCACTACACAGAGTGGTACGTAATTTGCACATCACTTTCACAGAGATAAATTCGCCAGTAAAACACTAGGAATTAAAACGATTAAAGAATTGTTAATATTACTCGCACAGTCCGAACACATGTTTCGCACCGAGTACAGAAATAAAACTAATTTTATACTAAGAGAAGAGAATTATTGTTGGGAAGAGAAAAATACAGCTGACCCTCCGGATGCATATAGAGAGAGAGAGGGAAAAAGAGAGTGAGAAAATATAAGCCGACAACACCAAGTGTGTGTCTCGACAATGGAACAATAGAAAACAGGATGTATGTACTGTGTGTATAGGGGAAAGGAATTTGTCACCCTCCACAAAAGGGAAATGTTTCTTGCATCCGATAAAAATATTTACTTTTATAAGCCGTTTAAAAAACAATTGAATATAGTTAATAAGGTGTAATTGTAATTATAAGTTACACATATATATTTGTGTAAATAAATTTTGACTAACAGTCAAATTTTATTTAAACCCACCTGGGGAATATATGCAACAGTACATATATGTGCATATTTGCCCAGGGCGGTTATTTTTATATTGTAATTAGCGTAAATAGAATAAGAAACAGTTTTAGACAATTTTGTGCGTGAAAATGCAGGCCGAGTCCTGTCGAGAGGACACCTGCTTCGCCAGCGTAAGTTATAGCGTTCGTGTGTTTGTGTGTGTGATCCAGTTCCGACAGGCATTGAACGAAAAGATGGGGTGATGCGTTACAGCCGTAATCAGGTTTTAACAGGATTATAATAAACTAATTAATACGTTTTAAACCTGTTAACGAAGACTTACGCCAATTATAAAAACACCATTGCATTAAGGGATTTTTAACGAATTCAGTGATATAAAAATTCTTACGAAATTTGCAATATTAAAGACGCTAAGTAATTAATATTAATTACTAGTGTAATTCAAGAATAATTGATGTGTGTGGTATATGTGAGTGACAACAGAAAAATTACGCAAACAATGATATCGCTCACGTGACGAATATGGTCATGAGTTCGCGATAATTAACCAAAAAGTGAGTATAATAAAAAGGACGCTTTGGCAATCTCTAGCTTGTCGAAAACAGGCCTGTGCCTGTCAAATCGCCACCAGTATAAATACCACTCGCAATTTTGGGCGATCACACACTCAGACTCAAGAAATCTACAGACAACGTTACACTGTCCGTTTACCGATCGACATGGACACACGAACACGCACACACACACACACACACGCACACACACACACTACCACACTCACACCAAGACGTAAGGAGGAATTCTGGAGCTTCAACAACAACACTTAGAGACAAAGACCACAGCAGCAGAATAACCATCATCAACATCATCATCATCATACTCTCAGGATTCTGGACACACACGCGCGCGCGCGCGCAACGGTAACTGCAGATAAACGCAGATAATAATTAGAGTTTTAAAGTAAAATAGTAGTTAGATAAGACAGTGTAATTTAACAACAACTTGTAGAAAAGAAATAGCAATATCTTGTTGTATTTTTTGGGTGTGTCAGTATAAATCAATAATAGATTGGAAGTAAATGTAATATCATTTTATTTGTTTATAGCAACAATAAATTCTTCTTGAATTTTGATATTATTTTGTTGGTAAATGAGTTGCTATCATTTGGTAAAATATGAGTTAATTTCAGACACACAAATAAAAAGAATTTAAATAACTTGTTTAACATGTTTGGTTAGTTAATAAGATTATTTGGGTGTTTATTTTTGCTTCCATGTTCCATAAGGAAATGGAAGTATGGTGATGGCAAAAAAAATCGTGTTTGATATAATTGCAGATTGTGATTGTACTACCCTCAAAACATGAAAAAAAGTCATTTTTCGAAAAGTGTCTGTGTGTGTGTCTGTCTTTCTGTGTGTCTATCTGTAGTTTTTTTTCTATGGCAAACGATAACAGCCGCAAATTCAAACATAATCAAATAATTTTTTGCGTACAGTCCTGATTTGTAGAGTACTCAAGACCTTTTGTTTTTGGTGAAGATCGATTAAGGGAAAGGGGTAGTTTACCTGCAACGTTTAATGTTTTAACAAGGGTATTTTCTATGGAATACGATAACAGCCGCAAATTCAAACAGAATCAAATAATGTTTTGCATACAGTCCTAAATTGTAGAGTTCTCAAGACGTTTTGTTTATGGTGAAGATCGGTTAAGAGAAAGGGGCAGTTTACCTGCAACGTTTTATGTTTTAACAAGGGTAATTTTTTCTATGACGAACGATAACTGCCGTAAATTCAAACTTAATCAAACATTTTTTTGCATACGTTCATCAATTGTAAAAGTCTGAAGGCTTGTTGATTTTGGTGAAGATCGGTTATGGGAAAGGGGTAGTTTACCAGCAACATTTTATGTTTTAACAAGAGTAATTGTTTCTATGACGAACGATAGCTGCCGCACATTTAAACAGAATCAAATAATTTTGTGTACACCTTCCTCAATTGTAGATAACTCAAGGTCTGTTGATTTTGTTGAAGATCGGTTAAGAAAAAGGGGTAGTTTACCAGCAATATTTTATGTTGTAACAAGAGAACGTTTTCCATGAAGAACGATAACTGCCGTAAATTCAAACAGAACCATATAATTTTTACTTCCATATTCCTTAAGGAAATGGAAGTATGGTGATGGCAAAAAAAATCGTGTTCGAGATTATTGCAGATTCTGATTGTACTACACTCAAAACATGAAAAAAAGTCGTTTTTCGAAAGTGTCTGTGTGTGTGTCTGTCTGTGTGTCTGTCTGTCTATAGATTTTTTTTGGCAATCGATAACAGCCGCAAATTCAAACAGAATCAAATAATGTTTCGCATACAGCCCTGAATTATGGAGTTCTCAAGACCTATTGTTTTTGGTGAAGATCGGTTAAGGGAAAGGGGTAGTTTACCTGCAACGTTTTATGTTTTAACAAGGGTATTTTTTATGGCAAACGATAACAGCCGCAAATTCAAACAGAATCAAAAGATTATTTGCATACAGCCCTAAATTGCAGAGTTCTCAAGACTTGTTGTTTTTGGTGAAGATCGGTTAAGGGGAAGGGGTAGTTTACCAGGAACGTTTTTTATCAAGGGTAATTTTCTATGACGAATGATAACTGCCGCATATTCAAACAGAATCAAATAATTTTTTGCATACGTCACTGACTTGTAGAGGACTCAAGGTATTTTGATTTTGGTGAAGATCGGTTAAGGGGAAGGGGTAGTTTACCTGCAACCTTTTACGTTTTAACAAGAGTAAAGTACTTGAAAATTCATTTAAACTTTTTCAAACAATGGTAATTGTTAAAAATAAAATAATTTTGTTGCCAGGCAATAAAATTATAATTTTTTCATTTTAATGTAAATCATGTATAAGAGAAAATATATCGTGCGTGGCAGGCAAGCATATCTCAGTTATGTACTGTTTACGTTTCCATTTTATTATTATGACTACCACAATAAAAAGGCAGGGAAGACACACACACACACACACACACACACACACACACACACAAAACTCCCGTTATTTCTGGCCTCATTCATGTTTATTTTCTTACATTTGCACGCTTTTTAAATGGAAAGTGCCGAAACCCATACCAACATAACGCGTGCAAGCCGAAAAAGTGTCCAGCGTGGATAGCGATTTGCTTCCTGTGGATCGCTGGGCAGTGTAACTGCACGTGTTTACAGAGGAACGATTCATAGACAGACTTTTCGTCTTTAGGGAATGAACCCTCTGCAAGATGCTCAGGGTCCATGAGTGACTTCGGAGCGCTCCTTCTTTTCCGCGTGTTTGTTCTGTGAAACGTACACTGTAGATTCGCAGCTTTATTCTAAGCAACGCTCAATAGGAAATGTTGAAAATTTTTGTCCACGGTGTATCCTCATACACACTAAACCTGCTCTGATGTTTTAATTACGGACATCATAATATTAAAACTTTGGAAACTTGAGCACTACTTTTAATGGAGATCAATCATTAACTTATACAAGCCATTAATTTTATACATATTTATATATATATATATATGTGTACAACGTTATCGGCAACAAAGAAGTAGTTTTGGTTAAAATTTCTTCCCGGGATATTTGGCCGTAGTCCAATGTTTTCTACAAAACCAGACGTTTCGGCAATGCCATCGACTTCCATCGTCAGTGAAAATCGAGTGCGATAACGTGAGGTGGTATACGTTAGTGACCACAGTACTGTGGTTAAGGCTGAAGCGATAAGTAGAAAGAAGTAGTTTCTATGGTAATATTTCATTTCGAAAATGATTTTAAATATAAATCTTAGAATATGGAAGTCATGTATGGTTCTCCATACCGATATTTTACATATGTGCCTGAGTTGTAGGGGACTCATGGCCTATTGATTTTGGTGAAGATCGTTTAAGGGAAAGGGGTAGTTTACCAGTCAATTTTAATGTTTTAACAAGAGTAATTGTTTCTATGACGAAAGATAATTGCCGCTCATTCAAAGAGAATCAAATAATGTTTTGCATGCATCCCGTTCATCAATTGTAAAAGACTGAAGGCCTGTTGATTTTGGTGAAGGTTGGTTAAGGGAAAGGGGTAGTTTACCTGAAACATTTTATGTTGTAACAAGAGAAATTTTTTCATGACGAACGATAACTACCGTAAATTCAAACAGGATCAAATAATTTTTTACATAATATGTGCCTGAGTTGTAGAATACTTTAGCCTTTTTGATTTTTGTGAAGATCGGTTACGGGGAAAGGGCAGTTTACCTGAAACATTTTTTGTTGTATCAAGTGTAAAGTACTTAATCTTGATAAATAAAGTATCCTGATAAGAAGATCTTAATAATCCACTGTAGAAACGTAGATGAGATATCTACAAATGAAGAGGCTAGTTGAACGGGCTGGGGGTAATTTACTATAAATGAAAATTATAGTTGAAGGGGGAGGGGATAATTTTTGTATGTGTACTACGTTATCGGCAACAAAGTAGTAGTTTGTTGTTAAAATTCCTTCCCGGGCTGTTTCGCCCTAGTCCAATGTTTTCTGCAAAACCAGACGTTTCGGCAGTGCCGTCGACTGCCATCATCAGTGAAAATCGAGTGCTATAACGTGTGGTGCAGTACTGTGGTAAAGGCTGAAGCAATAAGTGGAAAGAAGTAATTTCTATGGAAACATTTCATTTCGTAAATGATCTTAAATATAAATCTTAGAACATGGAAGTCATGTATGGATCTCCATACCGATATTTGTTGCATAGCAGGTTACAGATTTGTAAAGCTTATAAAGGTGAATATTTATTTGTATAATTTTTGAAATTTTAATAGTTAAATATTTTTCTATTAAGTAATAAATCTTTGAATGATTATTTTGAAACAGGTTTAATTGATTATTTCATGTCAACAACATCTCACTCCTCTTTAAAATTTATTTAATTATTATGCAACCACTTTTACATGACGCAACTTGAAACCAAATCCTGCGACCTGGCAGGTGTAGTACACAATATAGTTGCGTTGACAATAAGATAATATATTTGTATAATTGTTGTAACGTTCCATAATAAATTGGTGCGGCCAACGTGGGGCTCGATATTAAAAGAACCATAATAAATTAACGTTCTGTAATAAATTGGCAGGCTCGATAATTAACGTGCCATAATAAATTGGTTCAGAATATTTAAGTGTATTGTTATTAATGTTGTTGTATTGTAACTGTATTATTGTTGTGTAGTTCACAACTGGCGCTCAACAAAACTAAAAGAGGAGAGAAATTGTTGATATGAGATGATTTATAATAATAACAAATATAAATAAGTAATATTAAATAAAAACCCAATAGAGTCGCGATTTACCAATAATAATTAATAATAAAACGAATTTAAATTTAATAAAATGGCTACACCGCAGAAAGGAGTTGTTTTTGAGGCTATGTTTAGGAGTCGCCAAGAACAAATAGCAAAAAGGACTGAAAAAAAGGGCCGACTTTAAAGCTGAATTGGCGAAAACTAATGAAGAATTTATAGCTGACATAAGGAGTTTAAATAGAGACGAATTTAAAGCTGAAATTAAAGAGTTTAAAGAGCAACTGACTACAAAACTCGAAGAAACTAATACCAGAATAGAAAGCTTAGGAGACAGAGTAGAACCGTCACTAAATGAACAAGCTTTAAAGATGGAAAATGAGTTTAAAGAACAAAAAGCAGAATGGTCTAAAGAAATAAAAGATAGTGTGAAACAAGTAGCTGAACAATGGAATGAGTAGTTTATAGTAGCAAAGCAGGAGCAGGATATGGAAAGAAAAGCAGTCATTGTACAAGTCCATAAAAACATCAATTAGACGCGGAAGTTGGAAGTCAGAGTAATAAGATTGGAAATTGCCGTAGTCGTGCCTAATAAAACCACAAAGGAATATTCCAGTGAAAAAGATACACTAGGGAAAAATCAACGTGGAAAGGTAAAACGTCTAAAAAACGGAATTGATGAAGGGAGCAACATATTTAATGGTAGATCCAACGCTCAGTGATGAAAGGACAAAATTGTTACTGAACTGGGAACGAGATATGGATTTAACTTATAATGTGTTAACTTATAAAGAGAAAAATAGTTTTATTAGCGACAGTTTCAAAGTTATGCTATAAAATGGCACACGAGAGTTCGATATAATTTAACTGCTAACGAACACTTTAAAAACTCATTGTTTGAAGGTTGCTATGGGAAGATACACCCGAAAAAATATATACGAGACCAATTAGAAGATGGTAAGTATCAAGGTAAAGATACACTCATCGTTGGGGAGTATGTAATCCAACGTGTCAGAAGAAGTAAATACTTAAGGTCCAGGTTGGCACTACACAGAGTGGTACGTAATTTGCACATCACTTTCACAGAGATAAATTCGCCAGTAAAACACTAGGAATTAAAACGATTAAAGAATTGTTAATATTACTCGCACAGTCCGAACACATGTTTCGCACCGAGTACAGAAATAAAACTAATTTTATACTAAGAGAAGAGAATTATTGTTGGGAAGAGAAAAATACAGCTGACCCTCCGGATGCATATAGAGAGAGAGAGGGAAAAAGAGAGTGAGAAAATATAAGCCGACAACACCAAGTGTGTGTCTCGACAATGGAACAATAGAAAACAGGATGTATGTACTGTGTGTATAGGGGAAAGGAATTTGTCACCCTCCACAAAAGGGAAATGTTTCTTGCATCCGATAAAAATATTTACTTTTATAAGCCGTTTAAAAAACAATTGAATATAGTTAATAAGGTGTAATTGTAATTATAAGTTACACATATATATTTGTGTAAATAAATTTTGACTAACAGTCAAATTTTATTTAAACCCACCTGGGGAATATATGCAACAGTACATATATGTGCATATTTGCCCAGGGCGGTTATTTTTATATTGTAATTAGCGTAAATAGAATAAGAAACAGTTTTAGACAATTTTGTGCGTGAAAATGCAGGCCGAGTCCTGTCGAGAGGACACCTGCTTCGCCAGCGTAAGTTATAGCGTTCGTGTGTTTGTGTGTGTGATCCAGTTCCGACAGGCATTGAACGAAAAGATGGGGTGATGCGTTACAGCCGTAATCAGGTTTTAACAGGATTATAATAAACTAATTAATACGTTTTAAACCTGTTAACGAAGACTTACGCCAATTATAAAAACACCATTGCATTAAGGGATTTTTAACGAATTCAGTGATATAAAAATTCTTACGAAATTTGCAATATTAAAGACGCTAAGTAATTAATATTAATTACTAGTGTAATTGAAGAGTAATTAATGTGTGTGGTATATGTGAGTGACAACAGAAAAATTACGCAAACAATGATATCGCTCACGTGACGAATGTGGTCATGAGTTCGCAATAATTAACCAAAAAGTGAATGTAATAAAAAGGACGCTTTGGCAATCTCTAGCTTGTCGAAAACAGATCTGTGCCTGTCAAATCGCCACCAGTATAAATACCACTCGCAATTTTGGGCGATCACACACTCAGACTCAAGAAATCTACAGACAACGTTACACTGTCCGTTTGCCGATCGACACGCACGCACGCACGCACGCACGCACGCACGCACGCACGCACGCACACACACACACACACACACACACTCACTCACTCACTCACTCACTCACTCACTCACTCACTCCAAGACGTAAGGAGGAATTCTGGAGCTTCAACAACAACAACACTTAGAGACAAAGACCACAGCAGCAGAATAACCATCATCAACATCATCATCATTATCATCATCATCCTCTCAGGATTCTGGACACACACACACACACACACACACACACACACACACACACACACACACACACACACACACACACACACACACACACACACACACACACACACACACACACACACACACACACACACACACACAACGGTAACGGCAGATAAACGCAGGTGATAAAAAAACAATTATATTTTTTTATCGTGAAGAGAGCTCTCGAAAAAGAACAGATAATAATTAGAGTTTTAAAGTAAAAATAGTAGTTAGATAAGAGAGTGTAATTTAACAACTTGTAGAATAGAAATACTAATCTTTTGTTGTATTTATTGGGTGTATCAGTATAAATCAATAATATATTGGAAGTAAATGTAATACTATTTTATTTGTTTATAGCAACAATATATTAATTCTTGAATCTTAATATTATTTTGATGGTAAATGAGTTGCTATCATTAAGTAAAATTTGAGTTAATTTCAGACACACAAATAAAAAGAATTTAAATAACTTGTTTAACATGTTTGGTTAGTTAATAAGGGTGCTTGGTGGGTTATTTGGGTGTTTATTTTTGTTATATGACATGAATTGCTATTCATGGCATATAACAAAAATAAACAATAAGCATAGCAGGTTACAGATTTGTAAAGCTTATAAAGGTGAATTTTTATTTGTATAATGTTTGAAATTGTAATAGTTAAATATTTTTCTATCAAGTAATAAATCTTAGAATGATTATTTTGAAACGGGTTTAATTGATTATTTCATGTCAACAACATCTCACTCCTCTTTAAAAATTATTTAATTATTGTGCAACCACTTATACTTGAGGCAACGAGAAACCAAATCCTGCGACCTGGACGGTGTAGTACATATTATAGTTGCGTTGAGAATATGATAATATATTTGTATAATTGTTGTAAGTTTGCAACATATTTTATCACTATTAAAAATTAATTACTTAGGGCTCACGTTGTTGCGCCAATTTTGTAAATAAAAATTTGTTGAGTGTTCTAAATTTATTTTTAATTATTTCATTTAAATTTGATTTTTTCTTATTAAAGCTCTCGTTGGAGCGCCAAATATTGAATGCAATGATTTTTAATTGATGTAACTGGTGTAGAGGTAGACTAATTACGTATTTTATATTCAATATAAAAATAATTAGTTAGGTATTTACTCCTTTAATACATAATTAATTCAAAAATTGAAATTAATAATAATTTAAAATTAAAATATTGTTGCTTACCTTGATACCTAAATTTTCGCTTCGGTTTTCGTCAGCGTAAGCACTCGTATTTTCGATAATTTACTAATTATTCGAAATAATTACACCAGCTCTTATACAGTTTATTTCAATATTATTTTATTGGTTTCTTAAACCTTTCCTTTAATATAAAACAAATAAATAATTTCTGAACATTAGTTACCATAGCTAATAAATTAATTGCTCGGAGGTTGGCACTATTGAAAAATCAAATATATTCTAACTTACCGTCTATGACTTTCTGCAGAAAGTCACAGACGGTAAGTTACAATATATTTGATTGAACAACACGTGGCTTGGTACTAATTTCGGATTTATTCCTTTTAAATATTGAAAAATCTCAGGGAATATGTTTATTATTTTTTTTTAGGTTAATTCGAATTAAATATTATATAGTTTGTTCTTTTGACTACAATAAGTTTTTTGAAAATGTCCTCAGTGAGGTACAAATCATCACAA
Source organism: Magicicada septendecula (assembly GCA_034769895.1). Taxonomy (NCBI): domain Eukaryota; kingdom Metazoa; phylum Arthropoda; class Insecta; order Hemiptera; family Cicadidae; genus Magicicada; species Magicicada septendecula. Next base: position 121,872,291 of record CM068375.1, read on the forward strand.
TTCTTCGATATAATATTATATAAAATAAATAATTGCTTACAACTAAGGAACGAAAGTTTTGTTAGTGTCTATCAGCGTCAGTTACTTTCTGTGTTAACAACAAATTCACTTCTTAATTCTATGTACAAATAAATAATTATATTGCAACTAATAAATCACAACAGTATTAATGTTTAGTGTTTTCAGTGTTTGTTTAAGTAATTAAATAGTGTATATTCAGTGTCACAGTTGGGTTATGTTGAAATAGTAATTTGAATTAATCTCACCGATTTTTGTATACACTTTCCTATTTTTGGTATTATATTTTCACAATTTAATATGTATACGTCACTATTCACAGTTCACTTGGTTGATTATTCACTGAATTAAAACTTGTCTTGCGTTCACTGAAGTAACCTAACCTGTCTTGCGTTCGAGACTCACTAATAATTTACTGCCCACAAGTGTTACAGGGATCTCGTTCTTAACTCTTCGAGCTTCAACAATCAACTCACTCTCGTGTGTCAATTTTTCTGTCAAAATTTCCAAAATTCAGATTGATCGAAGCCTTAGGCATTGTCGTTCGATGACGTCGGTTTTTCTAGTTCCAATATACCTCCAAACACCAATTTCAAACTCCCATCTTGTGCTAGATACAATGTTAATGATATTGTCATCAATGAAATCCCCTTTTTTCACTGATCATTTTGATACCTCACAGGACAGGTTTTTGTTCAGTATCTATATATGTTACATTTTTGAATTTTGACCCAAATTTTTGTTTTATGCTTAAAAGTACCCCTTCTGTACCTTAATGTTACAAAACCATTTCTATTTACTTTAAATATAATATTAATAGTTAAATAAATTAATATAAGTACTGGTCATGACAAATATTAACATCATTGTCTTATAAAACCTATTGACTGTGGTACAGACATAATATTGTCTTACATACACTCTAACATCATAAATTTCTTAATACGCATTGCTTGTTTATAAATTATAATCATACTATGGAGCTGATCTCTACCTTAATACAGTTATTTTAAAACTTACCCTAATACAAATACAAATTTTATAGAATAACATTTAACTAAACAATTTCTTAATTTATCTAATATAATAATCATCATGACATACTCCCTAATATCCTGGTTAGTTCATGATTTATACTACTACTAACACAAATATTATATAATATGATTTAATTAACCATCTTGGCAATTCCTCAAACATAATGATTGTCATCCTGACAAATTCTATAATACAATAGTTAGTAATAATCACACAAGTTTTATGTAACAAAATTTAGTTAAAACATTTTGATATTAGTCTTCTCTCCACTTTAATTGGCATTATGTTCTTTTAGAATATGTAAACACAAATACCTAATCAAGTCATAATTTCTAGCTACAGTTTTACACCTACTGATACACAATTATTGTTTCATATAACTGATTCCTTAATTAACACACTTTTCCTTCACAATATAATATTAATCAGTTATACCTAATGTGATATGGCTCTTACCTATTTTGAATACAATATGATATAAGTATTTAACTGAAATAAGTGTCACTATGTTTTGATCTGACATGTATACTTTCCTTGATTATTATATGTCAGTTTATAATCTTAACCAAACATATTAAGACATATAACTTACAAAATAAACTTAGTATTTTTCTATTATTTTGTACTTCAACTTGGCTTTAGTAACTTGGTTAGGTTATGCACTTTGGCATATGTGTATTATTCAACATGTATGAGTTTTAATATTTACTTTAAGGGAACCGTCACGTTACAATATTTGTGACAGATAATACATACGGGCCTCTATATAGATATGAAAGCATATATAAACTTAAAAGTTAGAACTGAATTACCTGTCACATAGGCATTATGATTATACATTTACGTAATAGAACTAATGAAGTAGCTCGGATGTGTAGTGTTTATTGTAATGACTTTTTACGTTACAATCGTTATTTAATAAAAATATCGGTATGGAGAACTATACATGACTTCCATATTCTAAGATTTATATTTAAAATCATTTTCGAAATGAAATATTACTATAGAAATTACTTCTTTCTACTTACTGCTTCAGCCTTAACCACAGTACTGTGGTCACTAACGTATACCACCTCACGGGATCGCACTCGATTTTCACGGATGATGGAAGTCGATGGTATTGCCGAAACGTCTGGTTTTGTAGAAAACATTGGACTACGGCCAAATATCCCGGGAAGGAATTTTAACAAAAACTACTTCTTTGTTGCCGATAACGTTGTACACACATATATAAAAAATATGCATAAAATTAATGGCTTGTATAAGTTAATGATTGATCTCCATTAAGTAGTGCTCAAGTTTCCAAAGTTTTAATATTATGATGTCCGTAATTAAAACATCGGCAGGTTTAATGTGTATGAGGGTACACCGTGGACAAAAATTTTCAACATTTCCTATTGAGCGTTGCTTAGAGTAAAGCTGCGAATCTACAGAGTATGTTTCACAGAATAAACACGCGAAAAAGAAGGAGCGCTCTGAAGTCACTCATGGACCCTCAACATCTTGCAGAGGGTTCATTCCCTAAAGACGAAAAGTCTGTCTATGACTCGTTCCTCTGTAAACACGTGCAGTTACACTGCCCAGCGATCCACAGGAAGCAAATCGCTATCCACGCTGGACACTTTTTCGGCTTGCACGCGTTATGTTGGTATGGGTTTGGCACTTACCATTTAAAAAGCGTGCAAATGTACGAAAATAAACATGAGTGAGGCCAGAAATAACGCGAATTTTGTGTGTGTGTGTCTTCCCTGCCTTTTTATTGCTGTAGTCATAATAATAAAATGGAAACGTAAACATTACATAACTGAGATATGCTTACCTGCCACGAACGATATATTACTTTATACATGTATATTAACTCATACATAATTTACATTAAAATGAAAACATTATAATTTTATTGCCTGGCAAGGAAATTATTTTATTTTTAACAATTACCATTGTTTGAAAAAGTTTAAATGAATTTTCAAGTACTTTACTGTTTTTAAAACGTAAAAGGTTGCAGGTAAACTACCCCTTCTCCTTAACCGATCTTCACCAGAATCGAAAGTCCTTGAGATCTCTACAATTCAGGGACATATGCAAAAAATTATTTGATTCTGTTTGAATTTGCGGCTGTTATCGTTTGCCATAGAAAATACCCTTGATAAAAAAACGTTGCTGGTAAACTACCCCTTCCCCTTAACCGATCTTCACCAAAAACAAAAGGTATTGAGTACTCTACAAATCAGGACTGCATGCAAAAATGTATTTGATTCTGTTTGAATTTGCGGCTGTTATCGTTTGCCATAGAAAATACCCTTGTTAAAAAAACGTTTCTGGTAAACTACCTATTTCCCTTAACCGATCTTCACCAAAAACAATAAATCTTGAGAACTCTACAATTTAGGGCTGTATGCAAATAATCTTTTGATTCTGTTTGAATTTGCAGCTGTTATCGTTTGCCATAGAAAATACCCTTGTTAAAACATAAAATGTTGCAGGTAAACTACCCCTTTCCCTTAACCGATCTTCACCAAAAACAACAGATCTTGAGAACTCTATAATTTAGGGTTGTATGCGAAACATTATTTGATTCTGTTTGAATTTGCGGCTGTTATCGTTTGCCAAAAAAAAAAATTTCCCTTGATAAAAAAACCGTTGCCAGTAAACTACCTCTTTCCCTCAACCGATCTTCACCAAAAACAATAGTCGTGAGTACTCTACAAATCAGAGCTGTACGCAAAAAATTATTTGATTCTGTTTAAATTTGCGGCAGTTATCGTTTGCCAAAGAAAAAATCTACACATAGACAGATAGACAGATAGACACACAGACACACACACAGACACTTTTCGAAAAACGACTTTTTTCATGTTTTGAGTGTAGTACAATCAGAATCTGCAATAATCTCGAACACGATTTTTTTGCCATCACCATACTTCCATTTTCCTTAAGGAATATTGAAGTAAAATATCGGTATGGAGAACCATACATGACTTCCATGTTCTAAGATTTATATTTAAAATCATATTCGAAATGAAATATTTCCATAGCAACTACGTCGTTCTACTTATTGCTTCAGCATTAACCACAGTACTGTGGTCACTAACGTATACCACCTCACGTTTTCGCACTCGATTTTCACCGATGATGGCAGTCGATGGCACTGCCGAAAAGTCTGGTTTCGTAGAAAACATTGGACTACGGCTAAAGAGCCCGGGAAGCAATTTTAACAAAAAACTACTTCTTTGTTGCCGATAACGTAGTACACATATAAAAAATTCTCCCCTCCACCTTCAACTATAATTTTTAGTAATAGAAAATTACCCCCACCCCGTTCACCTAACCTCTTCATTTAGAGATATTTCATCTACGTTTCTACAGTGGATTACTATGAGCTTCTTATCAGAATACTTTATTTATAAAAATTAAGTACTTTACTCTTGTTAAATCATAAAATGTTTCTGGTAAACTACCCCTTTCTCTTAACCGATCTTCTCCAAAATCAATAGACCTTCCGTCCTCTACAATTCAGGGAAGCATGCAAAAAATATTTGATTCTGTTTGAATGTGCGGCAGTTATCGTTCGTCATGGAAACATTTCTCTTGTTACAACATAAAATGTAGCAGGTAAACTACCCCTTTCCCTTAACCGATCTTCACCAAAATCAATAGACCTTGAGCTCTCCGCAACTCAGGAAAGGGTGCAAAAAATTATTTGATTCTCATTGAATTTTCGGCAGTTATCGTTCGTCATAAAAAAAATTACCCTTTTTAAAACATAAAACATTACTGATAAACTAACCCTTCCCTTAACCGATCTTCAACAAAATCAACAGACCTTGAGTTCTCTTTAGTTCAAAAAGGTATGCAAAAACCTAGTTGATTCTGTTTGAATTTACGGCAGTTGTCGTTCGTCATATAAAAAATTATCCTTGTTAAAACATAAAATGTTGCTGGTAAACTACCCCTTTCCCTTAACCGATCTTCACCAACACCAATAGGTCTTTAGAACTCTACAATTCAGGGCTCTATACAAAACATACAACACTGTGGGGTGTTATGCTATTACGCTACTGAATTAACTAATCTGTGATTGCCGAGCCCTACGTTCTTTGAGAGCCAAATACTACACTTGCCACGTGTTGGGCAGTCATTAAGCAATTATGCTAACAATAATGGATTAATTAATCTGTGATTAAGTAATTATTGAATATATTAATTTGCATAATGAGCTCGTGTAATCAATAAATAACACGTTAATTACTTTACGTTAGCATAACTATTGCATGGAGACTCTAGTTGTTGCATTAATAAATAAAATAAAATAAACTACTATAAATCACTCAAATGCCATTACTTTCTCGCTCTGAGGTAATTTGACAATGATGAACGCATGTGGATAAAATAAACACTTATTTATTAACATTATATCATTCATTAAATTCAATATATAAAATATGGATGATTCCCTGTAAATACATACATTCATAAACTCATGAAAAGAACATAAAAGAACACATGTTTATACATCAAATTACAAGGTAAATCCAATACGTTGTTTGCTGAAAAACATACACATACATATATAATGTAATCGATATATAGAAACACAAATATTCAAACAATAAATCCTATACTAATGCGTTCATCGTATGCCTCAGATGGATGGCGTTAATTATGTTTATCATGTTTAATTTAAATGCTCAAGGGGTGTTTCTTGAAAAAGAGACAGGACAGTAGAGTTCCTTATGATAAGAATAGCATAAAGATTACTTGTTTAGATGAATTATCCGATATTTCCATCGGCGTAACTCCTCTCTGCTGGATCATGTGTGGGAAGCTGTGCGGTCACTGACACTTAACACACGCGAAACAGATTCACTCGCGCTGTGTGTGCGTATACTGTTGAGTCTGCTGTTATTGTTCGAGTCATGAAATTATGTGTCGTGAAGATAAGTTCATCGTTAACTATGGTGTATATATATATATGTCTGCCTATTGATCAACATTTGGTATGTTCATTACTGTTAGTGTTTTGATGCCGCGGTGTAATTGTTCCACATGATATTGTATCGCTCCGCAGCACTGTATAATGTTATGATTTCGCCGTCCGGTATTACATCAACGATAGTTCTACGCGTCGATTATTGACGTAAGCGTGACTGGTTAGTTCAATTCTGAATTAGAGTATAATAAAGAATTCTACAATTGTAAAGCACTGGCGTATATGTCGCATGTTTTTAGACACTGAAAGTACACTATTACCGGATACGCGCCAATATCGAAATGTCTACGTCTCTTAGTTATATGACGCGTGGCAAAGTTTTAAAGTCCCACTGCCGTCCGTATGTTAATCGAACTTTGACGACCGACTGTTGAAAGTATTTGAGTGAAAATTTATGAAAGACTGTTCTACTGACCGACCGACTGCTCAAAGTATATGAGTTAAAATTTATGAAAAGACTCTTCAAAGTATATGGTTGAAAAATTATGACAGACTGTCCTCCCGCGTGCTCTGCAAGCAGTTTTTATCAAACATCGTGTACCACAATGCACCCATCTGGAAAACACGCCTCAAGTTGAACATGATAGGACAGAAGATCTCCTACCCTTAAGCCAGAGTGTCGTTCTTCACTTCTCATTCGACGTTCCCGTTGCTATGCTGGCGACGGTCCTCTCCACCTGTTCTCTGGGTAGATGCTGGGTTGTGATTGGATATCCTGTCTCCCCACGGGTTCGCGTCGAAAGCCTCCGTACTCTTTTCCTAGAACAGGAGCAATTTCATGGTCGTCTATCAAGCTATTGTCTAAGCGTACTCCGGGTCTCGCTGCAGTTCTCACGCAAACAATGTGTCGTATCTTGTTATTGTTCGCTGTGTTTGACCCTTTTTTCCTGAACGCTATCCTGGCGCAGCGTGACGTCGTTTCCAAAACGGCACACCTTCTGCCTGTCGTAAATATCCGTTGTCGCCAGTAAGTCGTTCCCCTGCTGTTTACAAGTTCGATTCTATTATTTAGGTATCGATGTCCGTCCTCGTATAGGGTATATACTATTGTGTGACTTACACCCTTTTATTCTTTACTGGTACTCTACAAATTAACCCGGCAGTGTGTCCGCCACGGTTTCTCCTCTAAATTGGTACTTGACACAGATTCCATTATCTTACATTTGCAGGCTGTAAATCTCGTGTTTTAGTTGAGTCTGTCACGGCCAACCTTGTTCCCAATTGTACAACTATGTGAAACGTACTTGCATTGTCTGAAGTAAACGTTCACTTGACACATCGACACACATTTCTTTATTTATTGCTCGTGGGCTGAGTAGGTGTGTCATGCTGAATGTAACGTCTTTTCAGTCATACTAAAATTTTTAAATTTTTGGTTGTTACAAACATTAGTTGATTCTCTTTGAATTTACGGCAGTTATCGTTCGTCATAGAAAATATACCCTTGTTAAAACATAAAACGTTGCAGGTAAACTACCCCTTTCCCTTAACCGATCTTCACCAACACCAATAGGTACTGAGAACTCTACAATACAGGGCTGTATGCAAAACATCATTTGATTCTGTTTGAATTTGCGGCTGTTATCATTTACCATAGAAAAAATTACCTTTGATAAAAAACCGTTGCCGGTAAACTACCCCTTTCCCTTAACCGATCTTCACCAAAAACGAAAGGTCTTGAGAACTCTACAATTCAGGGCAGTATGCAAAACATTATTTGATTATGTTTGAATTTGCGGCTGTTATCGTTTGCCATAGAAAATACCCTTGTTAAAACATAAAACGTTGCAGGCAAACTACCCCTTCCCCTTAACCGATCTTTACCAAAATCAACAGATCTTGAGGACTCTACAATTGAGGGCTGTATGCGAAACATTATTTGATTCTGTTTGAATTTGCGCCATTTATCGTTTGCCAAACAAACAAAATTACCCTTGATAAAAAAAACCGTTGCAGGTAAACTACCCCCTTCCCTCAACAGATCTTCACCAAAAACAATAGGTCGCGGGTACTCTACAAATCAGGGCTGTATACAAAAAATTATTTGATTCTGTTTGAATTTGCGGCTGTTATCGTTTGCCATAGAAACAAATCTACAGACACAGACACACACACACACACACACACAGACACAGACACTTTTCGAAAATCGACTTTTTTTCATGTTTTGAGTGTAGTACAATCAGAATCTGCAATAGTCTCGAACACGATTTTTTTTGCCATCACCATACTTCCATTTCCTTAAGGAACATGGAAGTAAAAGTAGTAGAGTAATTAGGATTTCATTATTTTTCTAGTAATTTAAAAATTATGTAATATAGAAATTTATCTGATTATAAATATTTTTTTAAATAGTTAGCGAGTTCTGCAGCGAAGGGAACTTTCTACTTGAGTAGAGGAAACTATGCTTTCTTATAAATTAAATGAGTGATTGCTAACGTCCATTTTTCTACTTTATTAACAAATACGTAAAACTACTAATGTTTATAATCCTTGAAATTATTTGTTTCTTCACATTCCAGTGTTCTATGTTTCAAGTCAAAAATAACTTTTTTATTTACTGGCACTGTTTGCGACCTACAAAATATTTTTCGTGACCTACTTTGGAAACCGCTGCATACAGGTATAAAAACAGAGCATGTTTAGCAGGAACTACTGAGGAGTTACTCAAGTACCTAGCCGTCAAACGCAGAAACAAAGGCCACGTTTCTATACCCGTTTAGAGTGGAGTTTGGTTTGCTTCGTGAAGTGGCAGCAGGTGACAGCACCGCGGGATTGTTTGTTTCCGTCAGGCAATGTGGGTGTACGTCTGACTGCGACACAGCGGGTGACATGTTTATTAAGATAGTCTGATGTTCGTCATAACCAATGATAACTGTTCGAGTAAAACTATATGTGTAAGTATATAGATTGTTATGTGGGCAGCAATGTTAATGTGGAGTAAATTTATTTGTCACACTAACGGTGAACTTGTTCAATACTTTTATACAAACCACATTTAACGGAACACAATCTTTCTTCACAAAACAATAATAACTAATCACGCATTGTTCACACTGAACAATAACAATCACTGATGAAACAAATTAACACTTAATACACATAATAATAATAATCAGCATCTTTACTCCAAGGATTAGGCACTAGTTAGCCTGTTCCGAAACCCGTTTCCTTTTCGGTCGACCAAAACATCACTTTCCAGTAGGTTGACATCTCGGTTACGGGTCATTGCTTCGTCTATATCACAACCTCGTAGAAATTCGCTGATTTCAAGAATTTTGAGGAAATTCTTTTTTCTTATCTTCTTATGGTTTCCACATAAACATTTGCCACTGCCATCGCGATTTATCTGCGTATTTGTAAACGCTTCAAAGGATTTCATACTTTTCTTTTACGACATTCTGTTTCTTATTTTTTTCGATTAAGACTCTGTGCATCCTCACCGTTCTCATATTTCCACTGAAGTAGTTACTTCTACTCCTTAAATTTTTTATTCGTCCTTAATCATCTAAAACTAGCACACATTTGATTCAATCGTCTTCAACGCTGTTTTTATAATTCGTCTCGTGTTATTTTATTTAAGTTATACAATCCATTCTACTGTGTTAAATGTTTTTATCATTAAATTTGTCGTTTTTCAGTTCCTTCCCTACTTTCTATTTTTAGTTCTACAATAAAATTTATTCTTCCCTCTTGCACATTCAAATAACGGATGGCCGTATTCTGAAGTCAGCAGATTCATTTCACTTATTTTATCAGCATCGTTCATAATCCTATTTCAAAAAACACAGTGACACCACGTACTGCAATTATACTCTACTCCGTGGCTTTTAAGTGTTTTATAAGTAAAGTTTTTGTATTTTTATTATTAATGACAAAAACAGCCTATTTTTACTTCCATATTCCTTAAGGAAATGGAAGTATGGTGTTGGCAAAAAAAATCGTGTTCGAGATTATTGCAGATTCTGATTGTACTACACTCAAAACATTAAAAAAAGTCGTTTTCCGAAAAGTGACTGTGTGTGTGTCTGTCTGTGTGTCTGTGTGTAGATTTTTTTTCTATGGCAAACGATAACAGCCGCAAATTCAAACAGAATCAAATAATTTTTTGCATACAGTCCTGATTTGTAGAGTACTCACGACCTATTGTTTTTGGTGAAGATCGGTTGAGGGAAAGGGGTAGTTTACCGGCAACGGTTTTTTTTTATCGAGGGAAATTTTTTTTTTTGGCAAACGATAACAGCCGCAAATTAAAACAGAATCAAATAATGTTTCGCATGCAGCCCTGAATTGTAGGGTTCTCAAGATCTATTATTTTTGGTGAAGATCGGTTAAGAGAAAGGGGTAGTTTACCTGCAACGTTTTATGTTTTAACAAGGGTATTTTCTATGGCAAACTATAACAGCCGCAAATTCAAACAGAATCAAAAGATTATTTGCATACAGCTCTAAATTGTAGAGGTCTCAATACTTATTGTTTTTGGTGAAGATCGGTTAAGGGAAAGGGGTAGTTTACCTGCAACATTTTTTTAACAAGGGTATTTTCTATGGCAAACGATAACAGCCGCAAATTCAAACAGAATCAAATAATGTTTTGTATACAGCCCTGATTTGTAGAGTACTCAAGATTTTTTGTTTTTAGTGAAGATCGGTTAAGGGGAAGGGGTAGTTTACCTGCAACGTTTTTTATCAAGCGTATTTTTTATGGCAAACGATAACAGCCGCAAATTCAAACAGAATCAAATAATTTTTTGCATACGTCCCTGAATTGTAGAGGTCTCAAGGAATTTCGATTTTGGTGAAGATCGGTTAAGGGGAAGGGGTAGTTTACCTGCAACCTTTTACGTTTTAACAACAGTAAAGTACTTGAAAATTCATTTAAACTTTTTGAAACAATGGTAATTGTTAAAAATAAAATAATTTTGTTGCCAGGCAATAAAATTATTTTTTCATTTTAATGTAAATTATGTATGAGTTAATATCTTTATATATATAATTCTTCTGTACGTGTGTATGTCACTGAACTCCTCCATGTATAAAATAATATATCGTTCGTGGCAGGTAAGCATATCTCAGTTATGTAATGTTTACGTTTCCATTTTATTATTATGCCTACAGCAATAAAAGGCAGGTAAGACACACACACACACACAATTCACGTTATTTCTGGCCTCACTCATGTTTATTTTCTTACATTTGCACGCTTTTTAAATGGAAAGTGCCGAAACCCACACCAACATAACTCATGCAAGCCGAAAAAATGGACATCAATTTGCTTCCTGTGGATCGCTGCGCAATGTAACTGCACGTGTTTACAGAGGAACGATTCATAGACAGACTTTTCGTCTTTAGGGAATGAACCCTCTGCAAGATGCTGAGGGTCCATGAGTGACTTCGGAGCGCTCCTTCTTTTTCGCGTGTGTGTTCTGTGAAACATACACTGTAGATTCGCAGCTTTACTCTAAGCAACGCTCAATAGGAAATGTTGAAAATTTTTGTCCACAGTGTACCCTCTTTCACACTAAACCTACTCTGATGTTTTAATTACGGACATCATAATATTAAAACTTTGGAAACTTGAGCACTACTTAATGGAGATCAATCATTAACTTATACAAGCCATTAATTTTATGCATATGTTTTATATATATGTGTACAACCTTATCGGCAACAAAGAAGTAGTTTTTGTTAAAATTTCTTCCCGGGATATTTGGCCGTAGTCCAATGTTTTCTACAAAACCAGACGTTTCGGCAATGCCATCGACTTCCATCATCAGTGAAAATCGAGTGCGATAACGTGAGGTGGTATACGTTAGTGACCACGGTACTGTGGTTAAGGCTGAAGCAGTAAGTAGAAAGAAGTAGTTTCTATGGTAATATTTCATTTCGAAAATGATTTTAAATATAAATCTTAGAATATGGAAGTCATGTATGGTTCTCCATACCGATATTTAAAAACATATTTTAGAATTCATAACTTTTTAACATACTGCCATGCTTATAAGTTTTAAAGTTCTGAATATAATGAGGATGGAAACATTAAGAACTCAAGGAAGCGAAATGCATGCTTTAGAAAAAATGTTTCCACAACCTTAAGGTCCACGAAGACCGATTATACAGGGAACCAAGCTATAATTGAGAATTGTATTAAGGTATTAATTGGGAATCTATAGACTGATTTATATACTATAAAATGAGTACCGAGAAGAAGTATATCTGGAATGATATCTGGAAAGAATGGCACGATTATATCAGTCTAAAATACTGATGTACAGACCACCAGGAAGAAGATCCGTAGCAAAACCGAGGCAAAGATGATCAAAGGAGGTCAAGTTAAAAGAATAAAGGCGTTAAATCACGTTTTATAGACCCAGTAACAAAGACTAGAATGATGATTTTAATGACGATGATTTAAGACAAATAACTGTATTTTAGCCGTATCAATGACATTGAACATGTGGAATCACAAAACACTTAATTCGCACAGTGAAAAACCAATAACATACACGTGGTGTACACAGCGTGTCCATTTGTCAATATGTATGAATACTCAGACTGTGTAAACAATTGTCGTAAATAACAGCACCATCTGCAGGGTAATATGCGTAGTCAGCCGTTTACACAATTCAGTTACGTATATATCAGAACACAGCCCTTTTTATTTCGTATTGAAAAGCCTAAAGTTTAGACTCGGATTTGATGTCGCTTCTGAACAAGAGATCTACTTCTAAAAAGACGATGAAGTCTACTACTCGGATCTACTATTCCACTTTTATATCATATTCTTGATACACCACAATTAGCCCTCACCAATTACCTCTTACTCCAAAATCGTACGTTTACGATTACATTAACTTCTCTTTCGTCAGTCTGACTCTTCTCATTAATTCATCTGTTCTCGTAAGGTGTTTTACGTTCATCGCTTGTAATCTACATTCAAACCGATTGACACCCATCTTGTTAAAGAGTAAATATATAATATCTGTTACTGCAGAATTTTGTGCTGAATGTTGGGACGGAAACAGAGGTGCAAGTTCGGTGTAATTTATACTGACAAATAACTAATTTATGCGAGAAATGTGGACTGCGTGGCCAGTTGCTTCCGATACACTGAGGACTAATTACTAACTTCAGCGCCCATGTCAACACTCAGCAAGCCGCACGCACACAACTAATTTACTTAATACTTGTTAAGCAGGGGAAGGGAGGAGCAGGTAGTTAGTTTATGCACAAACAACAAACTACTGGAGAGAACGTCTTGGAGTTGAGTGAAATAATTAAATATCTTGTATTCAGTGCCTTACGAACCTGGCAGATGAGAAATTAATAATTTATTTGTTTAATAAATTTTAACGGTGGAAGGTTTAGCGAGGATCGGTCAATAAGTATAATATAAATTTCACGTTATTTGTGTCAACGTTTCGACAATTTTATTGTCATCATCAGGACCTGTGTACGGACGATAGCGAAAAATAAAACAAAACAAGATCAATTAATTGAGAGAATGTGTGTGTGTGTGTGTGTGTGTGTGTGTGAGAGAGAGAGAGAGAGAGAGAGAGAGAGAGAGAGAGAGAGAGAGAGAGAGAGAGAGAGAGTTTATTTTACATTAGTAAATAATTAAAACGTATTTTTAATCACGTATTGTTTTACTTAAATACATAGAGAAAATTATAATTCTCTAAAGCATAATTAATACAATATAACAATTTAAAATATTGATAATATAATAATTCCTTTATTATATTTATAAATAACTACATACAGTAATCATCGAGTGTATAAGACGGAGAGAATTTTGTCTATTCTTCGTATACAGGTCCTGATGTCGAATTTATTCAAGACGAGATTTCTGTATTTAAGCGGTTAGTATCATTCTTCTGTTATTATTATGCTACTAAATCGCTAACAAAGCTAAATTATTAGACAAGAATAATGGAACATTGGAGTGAAAGGCGGGCATCATCGTTCATCGAAACGTCTAAAATTATGAAGGAGACCAGACAGAAGTCTGTGTAAAGGAAAAAAGGGTAAACATAAAACAAAAATATACACGACTGTATTTATAATTATAGCATTTATTATTTGTACCCTTATTAATATTTACGTAACTGTATGAAACAATTCCAATACTGACGGAACACGAAGAATACATGCAAACAATAAATCAACAAAACTAAACAAGGAAGTTGACAACGTTTAGTACATTAAAATTCAAAGTTTAATAAGAAGATTACATGTCACAAGAATACACAGTGCCTACAACAATAAAAAAAAGGTGCACTCAAAAAAACGTACAAGACAGCACACGCGACTAGATTTCCATTATTATGTAAATCTGAAGACGGTTTTAAGATGCAAAAGCAGAAACGTTAAGAAAATTATTACATATACAATGGAAGTTCGTGGAAGAAGATCTCCGTGTGGATATTTGAGTGTAATACAGCTTAACAAATCAATTTGTATGGGTTTCCTGCTATATGCGGATTACGTAGTTCTTATTCAAGAAAATGAGGATGATTCACAAAGAGCTATCTTTCAATTACAAAACGTGGCAAGAGAGTACTCACTGACAATTTCAGTAAGGAAGGCCAAAATCATGGACTTTAAAGGTAAATATCCAGTGAGGACTAATATAGTTATAAACAACAGCACTTTAGAGCAAGTGAGCCGTTTCAAATATCTCGGCTGTGCAGTGAGCTATGAATCTGAATATGATATAAGAGAGAAGATAAATAAATTTAGGAATATTTGTGGTACGATTCATAGAAATCTTAAAAATAAAACAGGACACAGCACAAGAATTAAATTTAATAAGACAGTTGCAATTCCCACGTTGATTTATGCGAGTGAGGCGTGGGTCATGACAAAAAAGGAAAGCGGAAAGATTCAGATTGCTAAAATGTTTCTTAGAAATACTTTAAATTATACATTGCAAGATAGAATAATTAATGAAGATATCAGAGCAGAACTCGAAATAAATGACATAAATGAAATTATTTCAATTTACAGAAGACAATGATGGGATCATCTGCAAAGGATGACAGAGGATCGATTGCCTACAGCGGCACTGAACTATAAACCCATTTGTAAAAGAGACGTGGGTCGTCGGAGGATGTGATGGGTGCCTGAACAGGTTTATATAACCCAATCCTTGAAGAGGAGAAGCAGAAGACTTTCTTGAATAAATTTTAGTTTTGATTCGGGTAGTCGAACGTTTGGTTCGTAGATTGTATCAAATTCTGAAGCCGCCTGCATTATCATATCTCTATTATATGCCACAGATAATTGTAAAACCCAATGACGTACATCGTAACGTCTGCATAAAGCAGTCGTAAACTTACGGTTTAAACTGAGTCACTGTAACGTACTAAATTTAACAACCGTTTTACAGTCGTTGCCGTATAAACTATCAAACTGTTCTACATAGCGGGTTTATGTGTGTTGGCCTTAATATGCTTGCGCACCCCTAATACTACGGTGGGTAGTAAGAAGTTAAAGCGGTGCTTGTCTTCTTGAACTGACTGGTTCTTTGGAAATTAACAAAGTAATGATCTACACTACTGATTACAGAACTCTAAAAACAGGGACAATAATTTGAAAAAGCATAGATTCGCGATTTGTGATAAGACTAACGCTTTGCATGTCATACTATATTTACACATTATAGTAAGAATTGTATATATATATATATATATATATATATATACACACACACTGCAACAGTACAAATATGTTGGGTACTGTGCATTGCACAAGGTAATTTAAATAAGTGATTAGAACAAATAAATAACGCATTTTGGTAATAATAATAATTCAGCCTGCAATCTAAACTGTAATAAAAACGCCAGACTTGCATGTTGAGACAGGGAGTAGAGCCAGCTGCTCTCTGTATGTGTGTACACACGTAAAAGGTGTGTGTGTGTGTGTGTGCGCGCGACTGGTTCTTTCATGAAAAACGACACCCTTTTAGTAACGATATAAATTATTTGTATTTAATTAATTTATAAGGCTTGTGTTCATAGTAGCGAAAAACTAAAGACACCAAAATGTGTATTTAAATAGCACGAAAAAATGTATGAAAAATAGTGCAAAACGAACAAAACGTGTTAGTGTAAGAAGTTAAAAATCAATAGTAATTAGAGTAATTAAGATAAAGAAAAACGGTTTGTGCAGGATGAACACCTAAAAAATTACCGATCGAATGAATGTCGGATAATGTGACAAAGACTTCGCAATTCGCGAAGACGAGCAAATTAATTGTCATTAGAAAGCGTGGGTTAAGAGTGACGCTCTTAACAATTTCAAACAGGCAGAATATTGTCGAGACACGATTTTTGGCGCTCTGGGTATAAATACGAGGACGCGCAAACATCGTTCTCTTGCTCGACAGACCATCGTAGCGGCCGGAGGCTCTGCTTAAGAACTACAACTCTTCTTTGTTCGACTACTGATGTGATCGGAGGCTATGTCCAACAACTAGAACTTCTAGATTGGATCGACGACTATGGCAGCCAAAGAATCTACTTAGAAACAACAACTACAGTAGATCAACCACAAGCAGAGTACGAGCATCCAATGATCCAGACAACGAGAATTTAGTGTAGCAGAGTACGAGAATCCGATGAAGCCGAGTACGAGAATCCGATGAAGCCGAGTACGAGTATCCAATGATCCAGAGTACGAGAATCCAGCGGGTGGGGGACTATAAGACTCCAGGCTACCCGACTCCAGGACTTCCAGGACGATTAGGATCATCCGTATCCAGGACCGAAGAGGACACGCTTCAGATATACCACACAAATAACAAGGTGATAAATAACCATGCATTTATAAGAAACCAAGACCAAATCAAAAGACTTTAAATATCAAAGAAAAAGAATAGACTATTAAATTCCAAGATGAGTCAAGTAATTGTATAGTTGTAAAAAATGTTTTTTTTTGTACATTAAATACAGTATTATGAAAGACTGTTTACCGATAAGAGTTATCAGTAACTGTAATTTAAAATCTATAATTGTTAGTAATAAATGAAAACCTCGTTAGAGAAATTAATAGTAAGTAATGCATATGCAGTAATAAAGAGAAATTAGGAATTAAATAGTTGAAAGATTAAATAATCAATAATAATTGAGCTAGTTGAGAGCAGTAGACAAATTTATAATAATGTATTAGAATATAAGATTATATAATAGGTTTGTGTGTAAAATAAGACTACGAATTATACGTAATAAGCACGTAAAAATAATAATAATTTAGAATCGTAAAATAAATATGCAATTAATGTGTAATATGAGATTACAAATTACACGTAGTAACTATGTAAAAATAATAATGAGTTTTAAACCGCAAGCCAAATAAGAAATTGTTAATAAAAATTGAAATGATTTATAAACCAAGCAAATAGCATTATTATTATTATTAATATTACACCCTTCATTCTTGCACACACACGAATTTAATGTGATGTAATGTTATATAAAGATATGTCACGCATCAATTATTAAACACATTAAATTTTGTAGTCTTGTAATACTCTATATCTGTGCTTACGAAAACTTCTTTGTCGCATCTAAACTGCTTTGTCTGCTTTGCAAGATCAGAGGTTGGAGCTAATGTTCGGCCCACACTTCACTTTTCCCAGTTGTCTCCAATCTTCCTTTCTACTCCTCAAAATCGTTGATCACCTATTTCCATAAAAACTCAAGTCTCTCACCACATGCCACAGCAAGACTATTCTTATAAGGTGTTTTTGCACCGTCTATAATATCACCCGTAATTAGACGTTGCAAAGTCTACGTGGAAGTTTCCTCGCCAGTGTTTTCGTGTCCGCATTCTTTGCATGTAAGTTACCTTAACTAGCTTAGTTTTAGGATTGCATAATCTTCACAATGCTATAATTTTAGGAAATGTTTCCTATCTCGCCATGTCACATTCTTCTCCAAGTTCATCTTTTACCTAACTCTCCTTACATTCTACTTTCGAATACCTCATTGCCTTAAATTACAACTGACCATCTCGATTTCAAAACTTATATTTTCGCCCATCATTATTTGCCTTCTTGTTTCGTGAGTTTTGTTTCCTGAGAGGAATATAGTATCTTTTAACGTTTTTAAGTGAACTAAAACATTATCATCTTGGTACACATACAGGACACAATGCATGTATCAATTTTTGTATTAATCGACTCCAAACACGTTGCGGCGCCAAATTCTATACAACGTATAGGTGTCGCGTAGAATAAGTAGTTTAGATAAATGTTGCTGGAATTAAGTGGATTTTTTAATGATGCTTTATTTTTGATAATCTACTGAATTTTTAATGCAGTTTATACAAAATAATTAATCTGCCTCTTTTGACCTTTGTAACATAACTAAAAATGTTCTTTCTGTACAAAGAAGTAAATTAATATTGAAAAGTTCTTTTTGTTTTATTTACTATAAAATCTTTACTGTGATAGAGTCTTTCTTTTAAATAATTTTGTTATAATTGTACATAATAATACAAGTTTACACTTCCCTTTAATGTCGACTGCAGATCCTTCAAACGACAGGTTGTTTCTGGTTGATCCTAGATCTGGATGAGTACGTTGGATGATAAACTCTGCCCGGCATCAGGGTCGCTTTCGGGGGTATAGCTATTTCTCATGGACACGGTTATATACTCTTTCATCGCAAAGCAATGTTGTTGTATACTAAATGGTGTGTCAGACTTGCACCCTTTTCCAGTCAGCTTTAAGTGTCTATATATCCTAATCGGCTTCTTGCACATTCGCGGAATAGCACGATTATAATATTTCTCGCAGTAAATCTAGGAATTTTCTAATTTGTGTTTGACTCGACTGGTAGACCGACTGTCATGTACCAAGGGGCGTTTGCACGTTATCGATTCCGAGGACAGACTGTTCATCCGTTCAAAGTCGGTTTCATCGACTCAATTCTCACAATCTGAGTAACCCGTACTCATGACTTTCTACAGATAATGAATGTCTTTGCCCAAGAAGGCCTCCAAAAAGAACAATTTAAAATAACATTGTTTTACTCTTTGTATATTTCATATGGAATTAGAATGTCAAATGAAATATATAAACTTATATATATTGCAATGCGACAGACGTTCACACCATACGAGAATGCATGAAGCATAATTATGACCAGCCGTATTAGGTGTCCGGGACAATTGGGGTGTGATTGACATAAAAAGTATTGTTTATAAATTAAGAATAATACTAGAAATTAGTTATAAGACAATATAAAGACTATGAAACTGTAGTATCATACACTTGAGCGAAGTGTTGTGTTGTGCGCGTATCAGAAGGAGGTGTGAACAGTGTTGTAATTAGCCAGTTGGTAAACACGCAACAAGTTGTGCATGTCGACGTGCGTATGAGTTACAATTTATTGCAATTACGAAATATTAAAAGGTCAATTTAATCGATTCATATTGTAAGTGAAAACTTATGTTCTAGAAGAATCGGGAAAACGGAGGTCCAGTCTTAAGCACGTGGCATTTCAAGAATATTCCTACATTAAACAAGTGTTGTACAGGAAATACGTCTATGCGCAGGACGACCGTGACGTCACCTGATAACGATGCGGTTTCAGTTTAGGAAGAGAGGGGAGTCTTCATGTAGCACTCGTCGAGAGCGGTTGTGGAGAGTTCTTCGCATAGTCCAACACCCATTACAGGCAGTCCTTAGGGCCCATAGACGTCGAGGGATCAGCGAATTTCGGCAGGTGGATGTTAAGCCCGGAGTACGAGCTTTTCTGCTACCGTTGCTGAACTTCGATTGCTGACCGTGGCGGCTGCTGGAGTGGACAGACGACGGATCGCTGGAGACCGGAAACCACAATGATTTACTTTGTACAATACGGATACCTCTACAGAAAGAGCTTTAATACAATTCTTGAAAAAAAGACAAAGAAAGAGAACATAAAGCTGAAGAATGAAACCTGAATGAGATTGGAACCGTAACAAGAAAACTAGCCAATAAAGTAAAGCAAACAAGTAAGAAAAGAAATAATATTTAGTTTTTACGTAATAATTTACTATACGAATGAGCGTTTCATCTATAAGCTAAATTAAATTTCCAGTCACGGTAAAAAAGATCGTTACTTTGGAAGCATGGAATAACATACTGATTGTCACGAACCGTCATGGATAAATATCGCGATGAGTGATCAGATGTCACGATACGACGGTCTGTACAATCCGCTTAACACACGCACGCACATACGCCACTGACCGCGCGGGAATAGTTCCAATTTTTTTAACAAAATATTTTATTTATTTAAGGAGAAAAAGCCAGCAGTGGATCCAATGGAAAACAATACATTCAGAGCATATCGTCTGCCTCCCTACTCAGTAATAGAAAGTGTTCAGGAGAGTTCTGATTCTTACTCTATCAGAATCGTTCACTGCTCTTCGCAGAAGCTGCAGTAACTTTTACTATTAGACAGTGGACGGTCAAAACGAGAATCAAAAACGATGTGTATTTTCCTGAATGGCAAAAAGAAAGTGAACGGGAAATATCGCTCAGTTATGCACAGAAGCCTGGTGCACACGCTCATAAAGTAAAACTGGCTAGAGAATTCGTAAAGTACTGTATGACTATAGAGCTCAAACACATGTTCTCACGATGAGTTTCGACGAGCTCGTAAAGAAAGAACCAACATAAAAGCGTTATAGTGACGTCAAGGAACAGTTTGCAATAATTTACAAATTCGTGTGTTACAAAATTCACGCGTTTATATCACTTGAAAACAATTGGTTTATTGGTTGCATAGCTCCCTTAAAACAATTACAGCTCGTTAGGAAACTTACAGCTTTTACCGACTACACTGTATCACAAACATAAGGCCATTAGTTTGATATTTTTAATTAAATCTGAGACTATAATTTCTGATTGTGTTTTCTCTTCTCATTACTAGTCCAAAGGTCTTATTTACTCTTCGCTGTTGTCTGAACCACGTAATCAAGTTACCATCATGTCCTTCTGCTAAGTATAAACAATTAATTGTTTTACCTTCCGTATGTTTTTATTATACTTTTGTTAGCTACAACATACCTTGTTTTCTTTTGTTAAGGCCGCGATCAGATATGGACAATTTCATCTATAAAAATGAATGTTTGTTTGTTTCTTTCTTTCTTTGTCCCGTATGCGTTCCTATACCATTCATCCGATTGCGATGAAACTTCGGTGAGTTGTTGTGCGCACGCCCGCGAAGGTTTATGAATTTTTTTCGATGGGGTCCTATGGGGGGTTCTTGGGGTCTTCCACATCTCCTCCTAAACCACTGGACCGATTTCAACCAAACTTGGCACAAATATTTTATGCAACGGGAGAACCAACATAGGGTAGGTGTTTTTTCGATGGGGTCCTTTGGGGGGTCCTTTGGGGTCTTCCACATCTCCTCCTAAACCACTGGACCGATTTCAACCAAACTTGGCACAAATATTTTACGCAACGGGAGAACCAACATAGGATAGATGTTTTTTTCGACGGGGTCCATTGGGGGGTCCTTTGGGGTCTTCCACATCTCCTCCTAAACCACTGGACCGATTTCAACCAAACTTGGCACAAATATTTTACGCAACGGGAGAACCAACATAGGATAGATGTTTTTTCGATATGATCCTTCGGGGGTCCTTTTGGGGGTCCTTTGGGGTCTTTCACATCTCCTCCTAAACCACTGGACCGATTTCAACCAAACGTGGCACAAATATTTTACGCAAAGGGAGAACCAACATAGGATAGGTGTTTTTTCAATGGGGTTCTTTTGGGGGTTCTTTGGGGTCTTCCACATCTCCTCCTAAACCACTGGACCGATTTCAACCAAACTTGGCACAAATATTTTACGCAACGGGAGAACCAACATAGGATATGTTTTTTCGATATGATACTTCGGGGGGTCCTTTGGGGTCTTCCACATCTCCTCCTAAACCACTGGACCGATTTCAACCAAACTTGGCACAAATATTTTACGCAAAGGAAGAACCAACATAGGATAGGTGTTTTTTCGATGGGGTCATTTGGGGGGTCCTTTGGGGTCTTCCACATCTTCTCCTAAACCACTGGACCGATTTCAACCAAACTTGGCACAAATATTTTACGCAACGGGAGAACCAACATAGGATAGGTGTTTTTTCCGACGGGGTCCTTTGGGGGGTCCTTTGGGGTCTTCCACATCTTCTCCTAAACCACTGGACCGATTTCAACCAAACTTGGCACAAATATTTTACGCAAAGGGAGAACCAACATAGGATAGGTGTTTTTTCGATGGGGTCCTTTGGGGGGTCCTTTGGGGTCTTCCACATCTTCTCCTAAACCACTGGACCGATTTCAACCAAACTTGGCACAAATATTTTACGCAACGGGAGAACCAACATAGGATATGTGTTTTTTTTCGATATGATACTTCGGGGGGTCCTTTGGGGTCTTCCACATCTCCTCCTAAACCACTGGACCGATTTCAACCAAACTTGGCACAAATATTTTACGCAACGGGAGAACCAACATAGGATAGGTGTTTTTTCGATGGGGTTCTTTTGGGGGTTCTTTGGGGTCTTCCACATCTCCTCCTAAACCACTGGACCGATTTCAACCAAACTTTGCACAAATATTTTACGCAACGGGAGAACCAACATAGGACAGGTGTTTTTTTCGATACGATCCTCTGGGGGGTCCTTTGGAGTCTTAAAAAACTAACTTATTAGATCTGGTTACTATGGCAACCCAATGGAATAGATTCTGTTCTAAATATATTATCGCATTAAATTGAAGACCACGCGAACGAAGTCTTTATATATTATATATATACAAACACTTTCTTTCTTTGAGTGGCATTGCAACGCATGCCGGGTACTCGCTAGTTTACAGTATAAAATAAGAAGTAAGGACTTTCAACTGAACTTTAGTTTGATATAAAGAAAGTTGCAGACGTAATTTGCGTGTAAAATAAGTTTACAAGAACGCACGAAGCAATTTCATATAATTTTCTGTTTCATAGATTTAAAATTTTTAACAATTATATTGTCAACTCAGGAGCATTTATATTTTCTAACGGCAGAAAGAATATGCCTTGTAGCTTTAAAACATATAATTAACCTTGTAAATTTTAAAAATAAGTTAATAAATTTTATAACTACATTCATATGTGCAGTTATTTGTATGATTGAAGCCTAGTCATATGCTTAGGAAATATTGTACATTTTGAAGTACCAAGTACAAAATAATTTCTTATTCAATAAAAAACCACGAACGTAATAAAACAAGCCAAATCAGATTGATATTTCCCAGCCATATAAAATTATCATGGATTTCTAATACCCTGTTACTCTTTGTGCGGCTAGTTTGTGACTGTAGCGTCTTTTCTATGGCTCTTCTCTGATTACAGTTTTTGCTATTATTGTTTCTCTGTTTAACTGCCACCCAATTTATAATTTCTGTGCCAATATTACAACGTAGAATCTTAGACTGTTAGATTAATAATTATAAAAACACATTTAGTGTACGTTGGTGTTTGCTCTAGTAGTGTTTTAATCGCACATTACAACACACACACACACACACACGCACACACACACGCACAGTATGAATTCGTTTTATCGTATTATAAATGTCTTCATCCGTGCTAAAAGCATTCTACTATTGCCAATACAAGTACACTAAATTAGTTTATTTATATTTAATATGGGTCACAGTGGAATTTCAGTATTTACAACCACTCACATTTTTACAGTTTCCAGTAGATGTAGTGGTAGTGTACACATTGTACGAGACACGAGGCACAAGACCGTAAACAGGAACGTTTCAGTTATCAACATCTGTAGAATTTCGACTGGATACCGGTAAAGAAGTGTTATCTCCATCGGTGCACACGTTTTTCAGAAAGTAAGCGTATAAACGTCATTAGACAATACATTTATTTTCAGACGTACTTTGAATTATAACTCTTAATCTAGTTCTCACTGAAAGGTAAGTTAAGCTAATATTGCTATGGTGCTATAGGTTTTTCCATTTTGGTTTCATACTCGTTGATAATCTGAGCTAAGGTCTGTTGCACGTTTACTTGCGAATTCAGGTAATTCAGGTTCCTGCTTTGGTTATTTCCTTCCACGTTTGATCACTGTAATATGATGATTTTAAATTTCACAAACGTGGCTATTGTTTTATTAGTCAGTTAAGAATTCTACAACGTAAGAAGAATACAAAACTGAAAATCCTTTCTAAAATAATACCTAATAAACAAGTAGGCATCCAACTTTTCTGTGCATGCACAAACACATTGGACTGTGCGCACGCACAACCGCAAAAAAGTTGGGAGGTGTAAGATTCCGAAAAATACCGTAAATTTAACGAGATTAGTAAAGTTAGCACATTAAAATTATGGTAGAAAATCCTTTATAAGGTTAGCTTTTAGTGTAAACCGATCAATTATTTTAGTGTGGACCGGTTTAGTGTGAAAAGTTCTAATATTTCTTGCTATTGCGTCACATTTATTACAAGAATAATAATTTCTTCCAATCAAAATGATATAAGGCTGCCACGACGCCTTGCCACCTCAACAGTTCGCTCGCTTCTTATTTCTGTTGTTCTTTTCATTCGTAGGTACTACCAAATGCTATTCTTGTTTTTATAAATTCGAAGTACGTTCGTAGCTATTTTCGATCTGCCCTTCCTCACAGAAATTTAAGTTCTTCAATTGCATTTCTTCTAGTAAAGTCCATTGTCTTTCACTGTGAATATAATATAAGCGTTTAAATATTTCCCTTATACATTCCATAGTTCTCAGTACTTTGATTCTGTTACCGTTGATTCCATGTCTATGAACCCGTTACTTTGAAACGAATATTTTCCGGTATTTCAATGGCCAACTGTTACAGCCATAAACATTGTACTCCGCACCAAAGTTTTTGAAAAGTCTAGGAAGCTTTTTACCTATATATTGGCATGCATGTTAGTTAATAAATTACTTCTTTCCATAAGTGTCTGTATCCTAAAGCCTGCAATTCTTTACATTTTTCCTGACTGTCTGTTATCTTGGTAATTATGCATCGCAACCTAAACAGAACTATTTAACCCGATTGATTCTTTTCTTATCTACCCTGCCATTTGCTCTGATTTATTCTCAGTTCTCGTTACAATTGTCGTCAAAGTTCCTTGTATGCTTACTTAAATATTATTTGTAATAAGAAATTAACTCGACCGTGCGCTCCGCTCATCGTCTGGTAAAGTAATTAGCCCGACCCTACTGCGTGTGGCCACTGTCGCGCAAAAACGACTTCATTAATTCATTTTGGGGAACAAAACGTATTGGCAGAGTTACCGCAGTCAGACGTTTGCAAAGTCGACAGCCTCAAATTACTATGTATACTAATAGTGTGCCAATGAATGGACGAACGTTTGACACAAATTATTAGAAATTAGAAATGAACACCACAGTTACAATTTTTCACTCACGTTCTGTACTAAGTATACTGTGGTATACGTCTAACCCTACTTTATGCTCTCGTATTTGGTAAATATGTAGTATTAATAGCCATTCATCTTTGTCTCTGCAGTGTTCGTCTCGAATAATTAAAATGAAATATTATTAATAATGTTTTATTTTGTTTTAATATTTCAACAATTTAGAATTAAAATATTTGTTATTATTTTATTTCAAAGATAACGAAAATAATAATTAATGATCAAGTCGTAAAACAGGTGAGCCACTTTAGCTACCCTTTTCCTGCCAGAAATTTAATCTCCTCAATTTCATTTCTTCTAGTCACGTCCATTGCCCTTTTATGACACCTTCTGTACAAAAACCAAATTCTTTTAAAGTAAACTAATATTCTCTAGAGTTTCTTATGTAATTCAGCAGATATAGCATTGAACTATCAACCTAGACCTCCCTGGTTCCATTCCCAAAGTCCCCACCATTAATGTACCCCCGTCCTGCTTTCTACGTAATCTAAGGCATTCGGACTGAAAGTCTAGTGACTATCCGTGAGAGACAGTAGAAGCAGAGTATAGAGTTACTATCGGCCTTCAAGAGAGTAGAATTTCATCGGCTAGAATGAAGGAGATCTGGGAAATTCCAGTTGGGGAATGTCTATATAAGATAAGGGACGAAGTTCCCTAAGATTCTAACAACTTGCTCTTTCGTTGTAACAAAGAAAAATAAGAAGAAAAAGAAGAAGAAATTCTATTTACGTAAGAAATAATACTAACATAATATACAAAACAATCATCTTACAAGTAAAAAGTATTTAAAAACTAAAAATGTAAACCCTACGCCGGATAGTTATAAATTAAAGTTAACATGAGAGTGTAATATAAAAATTAATATCCTAGAGATTTACAGGGAAGTGTTAGGAATGTACGATGACATCGTTAACTTTACTATATTTTTTTAGAGTTTTGCTATGAAAAATACATACTGTTTATATGGTTAATATATAAACCTCTAGTTATATCAGAGTTAGTAGTAAATTAATAATTCAGATTCGACTTGTCAACAACATCGGTATTATAGGAAATACATTTGTTTAACCTGTGTTTTTGGAGAAGACAATTAAAAAGTTACACTGCTGAAGTAATCTGGTGATTTTATTTCTAGAAATAATACTGAGTTAGGAGGGATTTAACACCTAACATTTTGTCAATGCTACTGTGAACAATCCTCAGTGGCTCGAATGAGACATATTCAAATATCCGACCCGTACTTCGCCCACACTCGTTACAAACAAATTCATGAATCTACAACACACAGCACCTTGCCCAAAAATCTCTTACCTAGGACAATTTTATTTTTAATCCAATTCCATTCGGTGCAGTTTTTGTCCTTTTATTTCTGTTATCAACCACTATTGAGGTGTTTATAATCTGCAACTTTATTTGCCCACATTATGCTTGTATATATTTTTTAATTATTATTAATAATAAACAACACTTTTCTTACAAGAATATATTATATATTTTTTTAAATATTTTACATTGTTTCGAAAGTAACATCTGTAATAAATGTGTTATTTATTATTAAAAAAAATATATATATACAATTTGTTTCTTCTGCAAGTAGATAATATTGTATTTTTTTTTTTAACACCTATATATAATACATATATATGTATATATATATATATACACATACACACACAAGTGTGTGTGTGCGCGCGCGTGTGTGTATAAATATAATTTATTTTAATTATTGTAGTTTACCAGGGTTTTTTTTTCAGCTTATGTAACATACTTTTTTCCCTGGCTTCGTATAATTTGTCCAAGCAGAGACGGTTAAAGCACCTTTACCCCGGCGAATAATGCTAAATACAGTCGTAATTACTTTGTGTTCGCACTTATTTTAAATGAAATCACGCGTCGTGATCAATGCAATGAACAAAATTAAAAAGTTATGCATCATATTAAATTTTGGCTTACCATAGTTTAGTCATTAGCGCGGTTAGACAGCCGGCCCAGTATATTGTCGTGCGGCCTTTGAGGATGCGCGCATGCGCGTGAGGTCTGTTAATCTTCTAGTGGCCTTGTCTGCCTGGTGATATATAAATGTTTAATAACAATCACAGAATAATTTAATCTTCTAATTTGAACGGCAAGATACGGCATTTAACGTCTTTAAAATGCAACTTGTATAACGTAATAATAAGACTGTCAAAGCAATTGGAAACTCTTCACAACTTCTGTAGTATTTTGAAAAGAATCGTCGATAGGTCACATCAGATACTCCTAAAATCATTATTTATTTTATTGCAGTGAAATAAAATCGTTGAGAGAACGGAACGTGCTTTGTAAAAATGTAATTCTGCTTTTATTGGATCTAAAATGAAATGTGTTTTATGACACAAGACAATGGAATTTTGAGAGCGTTGTAGCAAATATTATATTGTTGAGGGCAAAGGTTTCGCAAAAATAGCAGCAAAAATAGAGGGTCAATATTTCTGTGATGGGGCAATATAATGAAATATTGGATATACGGAAAGACAGCAAAAGTTACAATGCACGTAACATATAAATGTCCATTTATACATATTTTGTATTCAATCATGATTCACGGTCAAGTACTCACAGGCACTCCGAATTTTTGTATGTGTGTGTGTGTGTTTGTGTTTGATATTGCCACAAAAACAATTATTTGCACGTGTAAACGTTAAACTTGTATGCTTGACGATTAAAATGATTAGAATTACAAGTAACAAACTTGAAACTTTTGAGGTACAGAAAGTTGAGTTTAGAAAATGAAATGCAGAAAAAATAAAACAAGAAGTCAGATAATATACGCTATAAGCTACACCAATCGATGGATATCGATTGAAGAGGAATGAGCCTATAAATAGAGTGGGTAGTAAAAGATGCCTAACTTTAAAATATCTACCTAAGGAGAATAGAGATCTAGATGTAAAAGTAAGGAATCGCAAAGTACTCTATCACCTAACCCTGGAATAGAGGGGAAGAAGAAAAAGAAGAAGAGGGAGAAGAAGAAGACGACGACGATGATAATAATAATGACGATGATTGGGAAGGAAAAGAAAGTATGTAAAATTTAATAAGTTTAAAGTTGTCCACATTTTTTATGAGATTTCGAAACATGGTTAAAAGCTTTAAAAAAATATCGCATGGTTATTATAAAGAGTGAAAAGAGTTATTACATTTTCTAGTTAAAGTCGTAAAAAGCTGTGTACATGTCAAACAAGTGTTCATGGACATATCAAACTTTGTGCCACAAAGTTAAAAGTTGAAAATGTTCGTGACTTTTAGGAACAAGTTAAAAATATTCTTACTTTAAATTTTGAGGTGTTTAATTTTTAAAATTAATAAAGTTCCATCCGTTACATCAATGCCTACACTTAAAAATATAAGTCAAATTTACGTCAAATGGTTACAAGATTTGAAATTCCACGTTATTCATATACAACCAGTAGCGTAGCATGTACGTCCGTTTCTGCTTTAAAACTCAAGAGATTGTATACTGTTACGTAGTGCGGAAGAAGTGTACGACATTACAGAACACGCTACGTGTTTCTCGGCTATTCCAGCGGAGCCTGGTTATAATGTGTGTGTGCGTGCATATTGCTGCTACTTTGAGTTGAAAGTGAATTATGTGACACTTGTCTCGCGTCCGCATTTTGACGCGTGACTCATCCAGATTTCAGCATTCCACGTGTGGTTTATGCAAGGCCGCAATTAATTACGTTCTGGTGTTTTCTAGTAGCATTCTTGACGCGTATGGAATATTCTGGAATCTCAGCGGGGTATAAATGCAAGTATTCAGCGACGCTTAATTCAGTTTTAGCGGCGATTTATTCCATGAAGTATTAGTGCGGTTTGAAGTATTGTGGCGAAGTGTTATGTGTTTTATAATTGTACGAGACTATTGTAATACAATTGTGTTTTATATTGGTTGACATTTTTATTGCGTGGGAACAATTTTTATTTGATTTGCTGTAAGAGACTATCTTGTTGATTACAAACTGTTTAATTGAGATAATTAAAGCTATCGATTAGTGACTTAATTGGTGTCTTGTATTTTGTTTTCCACTGTACCATACGACGATCAGTTAGACCGTCGTAAAAATATGAACAATTAAATACTTCATCTACACGAAATGTAGATTAATGCGTCATCCTCTGATCTTACTTCCATTCTGGCGGTCTTCGGCCGCTTCGTAAGCCAGGCTAGTTCGGCATTGTACCCACCGTCAGCTGTAATCTGCTGTGTAGGCTTGCTCTTGTTGATGATTTACTATGTACTTTTAGCTTGTATGATTTGAGTGCTAAATATCCGTACACCAATGTAAGCATTTACACAACACCGTACATTACCTCTGTGAAGCAAGAGTTTTTCTTTATTTACAGTTTTAACAAGTGTGCGGCGTGCACAACACAAACTATTAGCCACGCGTTAAGAAAATTTGACAGATTTCTATAAAATACATGCGTTTCTAAAATCTACTTTTCTGTATACGAGCAGCGACCCCTGCTGAAAACTAAAATAACAACGCCGGTTTTGTCATTAAATTTCACGAGAATATGAACATGATTCCGTGGTATATTATTTTTCTTTAACTGACAGGATGTGCTGAAAGAGCAGTGTTTTGCATGTATGTGTCCCTTTACCACTAAACATTTTGGCGTTCCCATTTCACAATTTTCTCGCATTGTACAATACGCCACAGTATAGAAAACCATTAATTATATTATTCTTTGGTACCTTAGGCCATAAAATATAAACGATTTCAAGAAGGATCCTGACATTACGTCTTACGTCTATTATTTAGCCATTAGTTTTAAAGTTATAGTTCACTCTTATAATGATTCCTGACGCAAACAAAACTATGTGATTGTACTTAAACCGGATTGATTAGGTGAGTGGCCGTATCACTAAAACCTTCATTAGTAATAAAGTAGTTCTCAATTGATTATTATTAATTAATTAAAAATATATCTACAACAGTGGTTCCCACAGTGGGGACCGCGACAATGTTTCAGGGGGTCCGCAGACACTTTTAGGAAAAATTAGAATATACCGTAATTTTCTCCTATTTTTTATGTTCTAAAATCTAAATTTAAGAATCTTGAAACAATTAGTCGAAGATTCCAGTGTTTTATTTATTTATTTTTGGTTCATACTAGTTGTAATTGTAAAAGCAATTTCAAACTAATGGCTTTAATAATGTCTTTAAATCATGTCGTGTGGCAGCTCTATTTGTCAGCCGAACTGACTAGGCCTCTCTCTTACACTACAAGAAGAAGATTCATTGGCAGAACTTTCAACTGAACAGTTCATTAAAATTACAGTTTTTGCAATTACAGTTAGCTGACTTCTGGTTATATGTAATGACTGACTATCCTGAATTCACAAAAAAAGGTGTGAAGCGTTTAACTGTGTATCCTTCTACTTATTTGTGTGAAACCGCATTCTCCCGGCTCACGTACTTGAAGTCAAAGTTAAGAAATAAACTTGATGTCGAGAATGACTTAATATTGAAATGGTCAGACATTAAACATAATAATGCAGACATAATTGTTCAAAAGCAGCTTAATTTTTCACATTAAACTATGTTTGATATCATTAATATTATAATTTTGGAAGTTAAGAGAATTTTGATTTTAATATGTTGTCGTTAAAATATAAGGGTTTCTATCATATTTACTGTTTGTTTTATTTCAGAACTGATACGTGGTCCGTGAATCTAAGTTTTGGGAACCACTGATCTACAAAGTTTTTGTTAATACAATTAGGATTAATACAAGTAAAAATAAGGTAAATGATTTTATAATTTATTTCAGTCATTTAAGATGTTTGAGAATGTTGTATCACTCCGCTTTGTTTAAATAGCACCCACTCTAAAAGTGAACAAACTTTTTTTAAAGTTATATCGAATATACTAAGGATATTGTTTTCTTTAATCTGCTGTTTGGTAGCAGCTATCAAGAAATCGGACCAGGTTTGGAGTTAACATATAGGCGCAAACGAGATTCATTGCTGGTAAACAATACTTAGTTATTTAACTACATTCTAAATCATAAGACAGTGGTGTAGATCATTATATACGTCTATGTTGTGACACATGGACAATGTTCAATAAAAAAACAATTTCAAAAACTGAGTCATTTTAATATGAGTCTGTTTGATAAAGAAAACAATACGTCGATAGCCGCACAAAAACAGGGAATAAACGAAACGTGAATTTAGCAATTTAGCAACAGTACGATCGGTAACAAACGAATTGGTAGCCAATACCCGCTGTGTCCAACTGAAATTTTACAACGTCATACGACGTGCGCACCGCAATAATCCCCAGCGGCGGGGTTCTATGACTGCACAAGTTGACAGGGGATTTACTGCAATTCCACTTTTCCAGTACAAATTCGTTGAAATCTAACTCCGAGTTACGTGAAACACGTGTTAACAAAATTTTTTAAATTTTGCAAAAATGATACAGATGTTTCGTCCTCTCCTTTCGCGATTTAGAAGTAGGTTCTTTCCACACAACCCTTAACATGCGTGTGTTTAAATTTTCTCTCACGCATAGAAATAATGTGCAACTATTTAAACGCGGCTCTGAACACTTACATCTGAACGTTTTATACACTTTTTGGTGCAAAGAAGTGTGCTTAAAAAATGTAAAATTTGAGATTAATTCTTCTTCTTCTCCTCTTCAAGGATTAGGTTACATAAACCTGTTCCGGCACACATCTCATCCTCGGACGACTCACGTCTCTTTCACCAATGGCTTTATACTTCAGTGCGATCTATTGCTTTCGGCAATCGATCCTCTGTCATACTTTGCAGACGATCCTATCATTGTCTTCTGCACTAAATTGTCTCGTAAATTGAAACAATTTCGTCTAATTTAGTCATTCCATTTTCATTTTCATTTAGAAGCTTAATTTTAGTCGAATTCAAAGCTTCTTACCAAAAATGTGTATGTAACGTAGAAAAACATAACGTAATTCATCGGTAACATTGGAGATGTAGATGAAAAATGCATAGAGAGTGTTTGAATGAATATTAACGTTAAATGTCGTAGACGTTGGACCTTCATGAATCTTGCTCGTAGACAAATAAGGCAATTACTTAACCTCGGCTTCATGAAAACACTAACAATACGCGAGGCTCTGAAGAAGTCTTTATGAACTAATTAATAGAGTGATTAATATTGCAATCCAACAATCGTTACCCTATTTATTATTTATTACGGGCCGAAATCATAGTCATGTGTAGGCAGAAACACCCTTAGGGGGTGTGCGACAGGGTCCCGCGTTCACTCATTACACCTAAGAAAAAAGAGGAAAAGAAAAAAGGTGTAAGTGATTGGGAAAAGAGGAAAGCAAGGGAGCGAATTTGTTATTTTTAATTATTATTATTTTGTTTCTTAAATTCCTTCGTGCTTAATTTTTCTTAAATATCGGTAGCTGAATACGTATTTACTCAAATATCGACAGCAAAATGTAACGTTACGACTCGCGAAAGTCTTAAGAGTATGTCTCGTCGTCAACTAACATAAAATACAATAGAATAAATAATCAGTCTAGTCGTGTGAAGCATGAAACTTGAGTTCTGCAAACGTATTGAAAGAAGAGAATAAACTGTTCAGACTTGATTACGTCACAGGCAACGTCTTGCTCAGTTTTATTATCAACACGCTAGCATTAGTGGGTCCGGTTCTGAATTGAAAACAGATCTCCAAAGGTTTTAGCCTAGTCCAACAATAATTATTATGAGTCGTTAGTCACAACCACTACATAAACATTCACGGTTACTTTCACAACCTTTTTGTTAACGTTATTATTCATCTTGTTAGTTGTATTAGCAGTCTCCGTAGTTCCAACTTCATCGCGCTTACTGACTAAACTGTTAATTTATATTACTCTATGTAAGAAAAGTATGACTTGTGTTTTTTATTCTTGGATTTCGTTGTCCATGACGTGTCCGTTACTTAACTAAATATCACTATAGTATTGACGACTCGGAACACTAAGTTTTTTATAAGTAAAAACGTAAAGTTTTACCTTACAGCCTAAACCGACTTTCACCTTTAGAAGGCTTCATCAGAGGCTGCCATAGGTAGCGTTGTCCGTCTTGTTGTTGGCGACGGGATAGTTATTCGAAAGATTGACGCTGTGTGTGTGTGGTGAGATGTGTTCGAATAATGCGTGCGATTTGAATTGTGTCTGTTCGTTTAGGATGTCGTTTTTATTTGTTTTTGGTGTTTGTATATTTCTAATTGTTCTAGAGTGTCTAGTTTTCGGCCTTTTGTGTGTACGTGTAGAATGTTCATGTTATTGTCGATGTTTTTATATGTGTGGTTTGCTTCGATGAGGTGGTTTGCAAAGGTAGATTCTGTAGTGGTGTGGAGTGCTTTTGTGTGTTCAATGTATCTCTGTTTGAAGCTACGTCCTGTCTGGGCTATGTAGAATTTATTGCAATTTGAGCAATTTAGCTTGTATACACCAGGTAGATCGAATTTGTTTTGTGTTTTGGGCATGTGTTTTGATAGTGTGTGTTCTGTTTTGTTAGTAGTTTTGTAAGCGATTCTGTATCCTGCTTTTTTGAATTTGAGGGCAATTTTTTCAGTTTGTTTGTTGATGTACGTTAGTGTTACGAATTTGTTGTTTTCTGTCTTTGTCTGTTGTTTGTTTTGTGTTTTGTGTAGGAGTTTACTGACTATTGTTCTGTCATAACCGTTAGATTCTGCTAGATATTTTATCGTGTTTAGTTCGTCTTTGTAGTCTATTTCATCTAAGGGGATGTTGTTAAGTCTATGTATCATGGTTCTAAAAGCAGCTAGTTTGTGTTGTATTGGGTGATTGGAGCTGTTGTGTATTAGTGTGTCAGTTGTAGTTGGTTTTCTGTATATACTGAATTTGTGCCTGTGTTCTAGTTTTGTGATGGAGAGGTCTAAGAAGTTTATGGTATTGTTGTGTTCGTATTCGGCAGTGAAGGTTATGTTTTTATGTATTTTGTTTATCTGCGTTAGCCTTCTAAAGGTGAAAGCCGGTTTAGGCTGTAAGGTAAAACTTTATGTGTTTTTTAATTATAAAATTCTTCCAACAACACTTTTCAAAGAGAGTTATTTTAGTTAAAATTTTAATTACGTTAATTATATTAAGTCACTTTAGACTTAGACATGTAAACACATATTTTAAAATTCAAGTTAGAAGCATAAAAGTTTCATTCCTTGTTTATTTATTTATTAGAAAAACAAATAAAAGTGCATACTCTTTCATATTTATACTTTACATATTGAACCATAATGTGACTGACCTCTGCGCTCGCTTTATGAAGGCATCGACACCACAGATTTGCAGATTCCTAAAAACATTACTCATGTCCTACAGGCTTCGAAGCATTAGATCGGAATATATTGCCCTTAAACGGGCCGTTTTGTGGTCACTCTGCTCGGAGCTAAGAGGACATCATATGTGGATCCACCGCATAACATAATTTTTATTCATCTATACCCCCCCCCCCAATATATATATACAATTTTCTGCTTCTTCATATCAATATATATAGGTACAACAGTTTATAATTTTTGTTGTATTTACACAACCATTCCTTCACATCTAAATATATCAATACAGTAATTTGTACGACTAATATTGGGTGGGGTTTGGTTAACGGACAAGTACCTAAACAACATAAGTTATTAGAAGGTCAACGTAAAGAAATTTGATTATTATTGGTCAGAAATCTTATTTGACAAAGACGACTACAAGACTACAAAGATAACGGAAACCATCACGACACTAACGGTTGAACCAGTACAACGACAAGAAGACACGATAAGTTAAATCACGTGAGATTAATACGAGAGATGAAAAATAATAACTTTTCCTGTAAACAGAACTAGTGAACTTTGAATATCACAACTTACAGGCTATGTGACCTAGTTTGTCCAGCAACTTTCCAAGAGATCTCATTTCCGTAACTAGTTCTTGCTCCCTATCATCTCCGCACATATACCACAGGCATACTGAGAGAAAATGCATTTCCCAACTTATCGATGGACTACGTATTTTTAACCTGCAGAAAATATGTAAAAACTACTGTATTTGATTCTTCGGAGGCTAATCATTAATTTCGTTTGAAGAAACAAAAAATTTCTTACGGCAGCAATGTATCCATTAATTTTTTAAAGTTATATCGGGTATTCTGGCGAGGTTGGTTTATTTAACCTGTTATTTGGTTACAAATATCAAGCAGTCGGTCAGCAATTAATATTTAATGTGTAAATGCAAACAAGATTCACGGTTTGTAAACAATATTTATTTATAAGAGTATTATTTATCGACCGTATTAATTACAGTAGTAATGACAATACCTGTTTTAACTTATGGAAGTGAAACTTGGACGATGACGAGATATAATGAACGAAGAATACAAACAAGTGAAATGAAGTTCTTGAGAAAAACCAAAGGTTGCACTCTTAGAGAACAAATACGAAATGAAGATATAAGAACCGAGTTAAATGTATATTCTATGGGCAGCAGAATAAGGAAAGGACAAATAAAATGGAGGCAGCATATCGAGAGAACGGAAGATATGAGACTACCTAAACAAGTAATAAGATACAGACCTCAAGGAAAACTAGATATAGGTAGGCCAAGGAAGAGATGGCTTCAGTCAAGACGGAACAGACTGTAAGCCTATACCTTGACGTGGAGAAGAAGATGAAGAAGAGGATTAATTATGGTGTTTAGTAGATATCGAATCCTGGTCGTATAAAAAACGAAGTTTTTATGCAACGTTTCAAAATTTATTTGATCTTACCCATAATCATGCCTAATACATAACATACAAGCTGATATAATTTTAACATATTTTTCCAAATTCCAAGATATTAATAGTGGTGTTGTGTGTGATATATTAACTTATGTTACTTACTGTAGATATAATGATACATACATGATATAACACTGCACACTACACTAAGATATAATATACATATAAATATTAGTTACATTTAATTAAGCTTTGTACAATGCACAGTGACAGTGTGTGAATTTATTACGTGACTGAAGAAGGAGCGAACGCATAGACTAAAAAATATCCAGGTATACATGTTTCAATGAAAGCGGGTGTTGGGGTTGTTGACTTGTCGATTAATATTTGCTGTTTGTTTTCTGGGACTGTAGCCTACTAAGTATGAATAACACTTGGTAAGGTTCTGTAGGTTTGTTTCGAGTTGCAGGTAGAACCGTTTATGAATAAGAACAAACAACAGTAGAATTACGTGTTTGGCATACTGTCATTATGGGTATTCGTTATATATATAAAAACAATGTAGAAACTTTTTTTACCAGAAACTATCAAAGCACGAATCCTGGAAACCTATTTAGGTACAATAGCTACACGACTATGTTACTAGGAAAAATTGTTCTAGGGTTAAATGCTATGGGAAGACCAAAAATAAAAATTTTGTATAAAATGTCTGTAGAATTGATATAAAAGAATATAGGAATTTTAAGAGATGACAATCAACAGTAGTAAATTGAGGACTTCAGAATATGACAGACCATCAATCTCCGGATTTATCATGAAAAATATGACGCATAAAATTGGATGATTAAAAAGCTATTATTATATACACGGTTTTTAAAGCAATATAGTATTTTGTTTTATTTCATTCTATTCATAGAAAACAAATTTTTAAAATATTTTTCATTTCCTCATTGGGTTATATATATTTATATTCATATGCTTTAAAATAATTTAATTATACGAACATAACAACTTTAATATTGTAACGTTACCAAATATGGTAGTTACATAAAATAAGCTAATATAACGTCAAGTAAGAGAAAAGCATGGAAGTATGTCTAGATAAATAAACCCAAGTATATAAAAGTGTGTATCTACAAATATATTAATATAAAAATCCAACGATGAGGAAGATAATATTAACATAGCAACACCAAATACGAAATGAAGAAAGAAAATGACCATGAGCCAAAACAAAATATCAGTAACCAGACCCAATAGGATCCAACAGTGAGGGGAACCGACAAAATAAGGACCAACACACTCCAACAGGGAGGGAAATAAAAAAAATAGTGACTACAACGAAAATATTAAAGAAGAAGAAAGAAGAAGGACAAGGAAGCGTACCATGAAGAGAGAAGAAGATGGATGGATCATGCAAGGACTCAACATAAACCACGTGTACTAAAGACTATATAAGTGACCAAAAGAAATGATGATTATCAAATATGAAAAGAAAACCAGTGTTTAACATTTAAGGAACCACAAACAATTACAGTGAGTACTTAACATAGATGTGAAACCTGTGAATAGTTAACTAATTTCAACTGAATAAACCACACAAACAATCCCAGTGATGAAGTTTATAGTGTAAGAAAATATGTTAATTTCATAATGAAACAGCAAGAATTAAAATAGCCAAATAAACACAGACAATGAGTGTGACTAATTTAATAAAGGTTGTGATCAATACAGATAATCTTAAGACCACCAGAATAGAATAAAATAGAACAATTATGTTATTGTTCATAGAGAACTGACAACAAATAAAAAAAACCTTTGTTATGTATCAAACAAGGTGACAGGAATTGAATTCAACCAATGACCAGAAAAATATTGTAATTAATGCAAAAATATTTGTGTTATTGTTTAAGAAGGAGTTGTATAAACATGTGTAACAAAATAATTAAAATATTATAGTAAGATACCATACTGAAGTCATGTTAGTAGTAGAAAAATACTGCATTAAAACATGTGGTACATTTGTTACATAACCCCATAGGGAAGACACCTATGAAACAGAAAATCATACATGTTAATATAAATAAATGATCATCAACTATGATATCAATCAAGAATTTGTTATAAATAATAATAAATCCTAAGAGACAATGTATTATATTGCAGCACAATGCAAATAAAACAAAGCAAATATAATGACACAGAGATAGTAGAGATGGAACAAGTATGCCAATTTAGTTAGACAAAATACAATATCAAAACAAATACCAATGTTAATAAAAGTATTACCAGTAGTGAGATAAATATCTGGTGCTACCTTGAGAACAGATTCTGAACATAATAATAACAGCATTGTAACCAAAATATTGTAAACTAACTAACTATGTATATATAACCAGAAGTAAGCTGAACCATTGTATAACTAACTAGCTAAGAAAAATACTGTATCAAAGATTGAACACAGATAGTTAAGGTTGTTACCAGTAGTAAGAGGGAATCCCAATGCTACTTTGAGAATAGACTATGACCATAAAAACAGTCATTTTATATACAAATAATTAAAAACCAAATGACTATAATGAAAGAACCCAGATGTAAACAAACCATGAGGAGCAAGTTATTTATGAAAAATATAACATGTAAACTTGTTTAAAAGTAAATGAAAACATTATCAAGAGTCAGAATAATGTCTAGCACTACTTTGGAAACCCAAACCAAGTGTAACAATAACAACTTAGTTATTGTATTAACAAAAATAAATGACTACTATAATATGACACAACATAAACAGACCCATTACTGAAAAATTGAAGGTTCTGAACTAGCTAAAAGCTAACCATTATGTATAATGAATTAGGTACAATGTGTGTACACTAATTACAATTAGTACATGACATAATTTATATAGAGAAAACCAGAAATAAGGTAACAATTGTATAAGAGAGATAGGAGGGGACTAAAACAATGTAAATAGTAGATTAAACACAGTCATATACAAATATTATAGTGTAAAATTATGTAAATAGACGTTACTAGTATTATTAGATCGCAATATTACTGTTTTAAATAAGAAAAATTAGTTTTAAGCACACTTATGAAAAATCAAATATGGACGCCTAAAGACGCCATAAAGAGATATTGTTTAGGGAACAATTATTCCCAAATTTTGAATCAAACCAATATGATATGGACTCAGAGTGTTTATTTAAAAAGTGTTTTAATATAAATAAGTAAAATTTGGTGTAATAGACTTATAAAAATAAGATACACCACAGATAATTAATAAAATCGTTCTAGTGATAGAAGTGATGGACGGAAAATAATCATTCTTAGACTTAAATTAAAGCACAGGATGTCCGCAATTCACTGACATCAACCACTTAACGATAGGACATAGATTAAGAAAGTTATTGTGATTTTAAACTTTTCAATTAAATTTTTGTACCAGTGCTGACGTCACAAAGCCTCAAACTCAAAACTGAATTTGTTAAAAAATTAAATATTTTAAGAAAACAAAGGCTTTTGGGTCAGAGAGTATAGTTTTTTCAACCAATAGAATGAATGAACCTTAGGCAGACGAGAAAGAGACGCTTCGAGGAAGCATCACAGTTCACGATCAGTCTTTCGACGGAGAGGCCACGCCACTCGCCAACATGAAAAAGTTTTAATTTTGAATTTGTGCGCGGCAGTGACATTAAGTAAACCAACATACATAACCTTAACACTACACCAATATATACGAGTGAAATGTGCGGAGTTATTTATTTAAACAAGTACGATTAGTGTATAATGTCAATCGTACTTGCGAGTGTTGTGAAAGATAAAAAACAGGGAGTACAATTTTTATTTAAATAATATTGAAACAGAAATAATAATTTCGTAAACAAATAATTTTGATACTACGCAAGCCAGAAAAGGCGAAGTATCAAAAACCATGATTGAATTATCAGAATTAAAAGAAATATTAATTCACAATTATTAAAATATTGAAAAAATATTTTAATTATTTATCATTATTAAAAAATTATGTTTGAAGCATTTATTACTAAATACGAGTAATAACAATAGTCACTCAATTGACTAAAATTTTTTTCTTAATTTTTCGATGTTTTAAAGTAAACATTATTAACTTTCATACGAAAGAATAAATGTAATCCTGATAATAACACATCAATATATTACGAATAATGTGTTTATATTTCGATTAAGAAATAATAAATATTAAGAAATAGTTAACCATTATAACAATACCCGTTATAACATAACCTTAGAATCGTAACGGTAACTTGCCAATTTCACTGTTACCAGTCTGTTCTCAAGTAAAATCCAAACCAGATGGAAATAATAACAAGAGTTTTTTTTTTTATGAATTTTTCTCTTGCAAATAGATAATTCTCAAAGCGAATTATTAAAATAAAGTGATACATTTTAACTGTACAAGCCAACGAGCTTGATAATTGTCAGACGAGTACTAAAAGTTGCGTGCGCATTCCCGCGTACGATAGTACCATAACTATCAGATATATGGTATTAATTTTCGATTTTTATATTTGTTTGTTTATTATTAATTATTGTTCATTTTATATCGTTATTAATATTACATCTTGTACCTGGTATCATGCTACCTAAAAGAACCTTACGAATATGGTAATTCACTGATACAAGAGAACATAACCTCTTGAGATTAAACTATTGTACAAATAACAGGTTTACCAGCCTTGAGGCTGAACAGAGTCTTATTTTGAATTTTTTATTAGTAATTATTATCTAAAAGGTTGTTAGCTATTGATTGTTCATTGTTCAAAGATTTTATAATATCTCGAATTGTTAATAAACCTCCACTTTTATTACCAGTGAAAAAGAGTATCATTTCAATTCTAAATTAGTTCATTTATTCTTAATCAGTTCTACCAAAGGTGGCGGAAGAGTTTAAATAGATCTAATAATTCAGAATATTATTTAGATATTATTTCATTTATATTGTGTGTGATAACTATATTGAATATTCAACCTGAATATCTATCTGTATGTAAAGTGTATGTATTTCAGCGGAACCGTCACTGAACAGGACTGAAATATCCACGTGTGGTAAGTGAGGGAGGTATATATCAAAGTGCGCGAAACATTTTAAATCAAAGAAGTGGACTATTAATACGCACCCATTAAACAATACAATCACACTAATAACCATAATAGTTATAATTACGACATTGTATAAAAAACAACATTATCGTACTATCTACGAATCTATAATAATCACACAACAAACTATATATCAACACTTGTACTTGTAAAAAAGCTTCCGTTACAATATTACTAGTAAACGATCTTGCAAAGTCAAACAACTGTTGCCTCACATTTTTTAAAATCTAGATGATAAATTTTATTTATGACAAGAGATAAAAAGAGAACTACACAAAAAAATGATAAAATGGCTGTTTTTGAAAATAAATCATCAACGGAAACGTGTCGAAGAATAGAATGTTCAAAGAACTGAATTACTAGAATGATTTTTTTAAACAATATTTTGTTAATATTAATATAACACACAACGAAGAAAAATCGTTTCAGTTTATTTTAATAACATTAGTTTAGCTCTGTAGCGGGATACAAACTAACACAAACTCACTCTAACAACAGAACAAGGTGACTGGTCGCGCTCAAATAAAGTAATAATCACGGCTTTTTCTATTATAATATTTCAAACGGTGAACAGATTTATTAATATTGCTTTTTATAAAGCTCTAGTTGATCCGTCACAATACAATATTTATTTAAAGAAATCGACGTAACGACTTACACGTTGTAAATATAATACTCTTAGCTTGATTTCTTGACATTTTTTGTGTTCTATTTACATAAATAGGCCTAAATATGTTTGGAAATGTGTAATTTATATTTGTTTATTTGTAATTAAAATTTCTACAGCCGTCATGATTTCTTTATTCAACTATTTACTACATTAATCTGTTTTACTCTTAGCTTCCACGATTCCTATCTATCGTCTTATCTGAATCGTTTCTCTAAGGTTTTCTACCTTTATTCGTTACTTCCTTCGCTCACGAAATTCTAGTCAGTTACTTTCGTCATCCATCGGACTGAGACTAATCTCTTTGTCCACTGCATACTAGTCACGTCCATTTTACGTAATTCAGTATCTCTTTCTCTATTCCCGTTAGTCTTTCTGATTTCCTCGTTTCTAATTCTGTCCGCTTGTCCAACACTACAGCATTTTCTAATAAAGTCCATATCCGTTCCTTAAGTCCGTTTCACTTGGAACCAAACTTTCTGTTCTAAACGTCATAAATGCTACCGTGAGCGAATACAATGAATTTTATTTCTAAAGGAGGTTCAAAAAAAATTGGAGGGATTAAATATTTTGCTCTGAGAATATTCCTGTAGACACATATAATGAATTATTATTGCTTGTAATTATAATATTTAGAACTACCTTAAAGAGGCAAAAAAAGGTACATTACTGTGATTTCTCAGGTGAATGAAAAATTTATGTCATCCTGAACACCCCATAAGCCTTCTCTGCCTAGTTCACCAATGGTACGTAACATATTACTAGAAAAATTTTTCTTAGTTGTTTTGAGATGTGTATTTGGACGGAACAAACAGATCTGACAAAAGTCCCAACCTTGTCGTAATTTCTTCTTCTGCGATGATCGCAAAGATGTTCACCGTTGGAACGATACTGAAAAAAGAGTGAGCAATAATGACAACATCAACGATCGCGTACTTTTTTCATTAAGCAATTTACTGTAATCCCTATTTTCCAAAGTAATAAAATCACCAGTGCCTGATTATTCCATAAATAACTCAACAAACAATTAGCACAAAAGGCAAGCAGAGTATTAGCAAGAACATTACGATCAGCACACATAAATCCGCTATGTAGTACAGTTGGATTGTTTGTATGACGTCTTCAAAATTTACTACACAGTAACGACCAAGTTTAAAGCACATATGTTCTACATTTTACTGTTTACGATAGCTTATACTGACGACAATGTAGGTCAT
This sequence comes from Magicicada septendecula, assembly GCA_034769895.1. Classification (NCBI taxonomy): domain Eukaryota; kingdom Metazoa; phylum Arthropoda; class Insecta; order Hemiptera; family Cicadidae; genus Magicicada; species Magicicada septendecula. The sequence continues at coordinate 121,915,592 of CM068375.1, forward strand.
GTGGCTTTTTATGTTTGCTGGTGAAAGATAATGCCGAAATAATAACACACATTAATGCAAGCAGCACCAGAACCAAGTCGAGCATACATTTGTTTTACATTATCACGTTCGTACCATTATTGAGCCTGTGCTCTTGCTGTATCTTCACTTTTAAAAAATGATACGAATATTAACGTTTCGTAACGCATTAAAATTTTATTAAGCAGTAATTAACGTCACGAATTAACGAGGATGATGTCGACTCACTGGATTTCAACGCGGCGTTCGACGTTCGTATCAATTTCAGGATGAATCGTATTCTTGACGTTCTCGCCCAGCCCCAAAGTTACGTGGTCTCATCGTCAAATGGGAAACTTAAAGGCAACTTAGGCGTGGTGCTAACAACTTCCACTCACTTTCACACCGAGCGACCTACAAAACGTAATTTGACTTATATTGACCCCAAACGTTGCTAAGAGTACACAAACTGTAATATTAATTTTTAAACAAAGGTTCCGAAAAACACAAACAATTGATAGTTTCACAGTTTAGAAGGGGCGTAGGAACTAGTATAGGGAAGGTCAAGTAACTGTAAAAACTAAGTATAATAGGAATGCAGTAAAATAGGAATTTTAGTTAATTTTAGAATTTACATTCCTATTACACTTAGTTTCTATAGTCACTTGACCTTCCCTATGCTACCTCCTCTACCCCCTCCAACATACACACTCACACACATGTCCATATACACACCCTTAACACATGTTCACCCGCCCACAAATTCTTTGTATTTAGTTGTTCTTAGCAGCTCTTTGAGAATAGCCTAATAGACTGAAACAATTGTCAGAGGTTAAGAATAAATTGTGAAACTACCAAGTCTTTGTGTTTTTTAAACCTTTGTGCTAATATGTTTCACCAAGTGCCCAACGAGTCTTCAATCAGTATTCTTAATTTTTTAATCTAAACATTTTATTCCAGCGTAGCAAATGCTTTAAGCGAAAGGAATTGTCATGTCAACGATAGGAGATTTACAAGAAAGCGATAAAAATACAAGAAGTCTACAATACAATGTAAACGTAAGTCATATACGATGTACTTTGTCTGTGCGTGCGCGCGCGCGCGAGAGTGTGAATAAAGCAATCTTATTGCATATGCTTTACTTGGACATGATGCACATAATAAGCATATATATTAGAAATGTGAAGAGTTGCATGTCTAGACATTATACAAAATAGTTGAATGTAAAATTCTTAGAATTAATTATTTTTAAAATAAGGTGTAGTAACTATAAGTGTACAAAACAGTGCCTGATGCCAATACTGTTATATAAATTACTCGTATGTGAAAGTGCCCTGTTATCTTAGAGATAATTTAAAAATAACATTAACGGGAATAACTCTAAAAATAGTGAGAATTTCAAATAGTACGAGTAACTTACACCAAAGTGTAGGAATTTTAATAATCAATAATGTGACGCCTTTTTTTGGAGATGCAGAAACTGTAAGTATGCGTTTTTGATAAGAAGTAGGCTGTAAATTTGGTCACAAATGTCTGTACATTTTAGAACATAGTTCACAAAACATTCCTGGCCCATAAAAATTGTTTCGAAGTAGGGCAACTTGTCTTAGAAAGGAATGAATCGCAGAAAAATTAGAGGACTGGAAATTATAATTTAGTAGACTTGTAAGAGAGACCAGTTAGAATCGAGTCTTTTAAAGGAACATATGCACGTCGTGTAGAGAAACAGACTGTAATATGTTGTGGTTGTTCCGATTTACAATCGACACGTCATACAGAAGATCTCGATGTCCACAGCCTGCAGATTCACCGGCCGCTCCAAGTATTGTTTACACATTTGAATTTTACGATATAGATGTAAGTTAACAAACAATTTTATCGTGTCCTGTAAACTTTAAGAATCTGTATCTTCTGAGGATGTCTTTCACTACTGCAAACTAAGTGTAAAGTGGCAGTAATACAAGTTTAACTGGGTTTGTTTTCGTAGTATCGTGTGCATGTACGAAGTTTAGAGGTTATCGCTTTGATTGTTATATGGTTCATAATACAGATGAGCATGTTCATGTTTAATCGGTTACCGATTATAAAAAATTTCAAGTAATAATTTTATTTAAAAGCAGTATGTTAAAAAAATAATCCAAATATAAAAACACCTATTATACTTATTACACTTATTAGATAAATAAGTAGATATTAGTGAAAGAGAACAATTCTAGTTAGCGTTGCAGGTTAACAGACAAATTTTGCCTATGTTCTATATCCTATGTTATAGCAGCATTATACAGAATTTGCCTGTTTCATCAGTCGTATTTCAGTTACACTTATGTCATATTATTGTTTTTAAATCAATTAAATTTTAAATTATTATTTACTTACTTATTTATCATATTTTATATATCTAAAGTTAACAGTAAATTAAAAAGAAAACTGTTGAACATAAATAAGATACAACATAAGATACAAATCAAAATAAAATATATTCTAGAAAATATATAATATTTATTATTTAATGTTAATAAATTATATATGTATGTGTGTGTGTGTGTGTGTGTGTGTGTGTGTGTGTGTGTGTGTGTGTGTGTGTGTGTGTGCTTTGCGTATACCAATTTTTAAGACGTTTGTTTTATTTTGGAGAACTAAAATAAAACCTTGAAGATAAGAGGAATCTAACTGTGTAGTCTGTCAACTGGAATATATGGAGGACAAAGCAGAACATTAAAAACAGATAAACAAAAAAAAGGATGTCTTTTCTAAGCTTTTAAAAATTGTTAATTGGTGTTTAGTTGAGGAATATAAAGAGAGACGAGTTGAACGGACAGAAAACGAGAGCGCCTGTCTACTATAAATCCAGGATATTTAAAAAAAGTGATGGATTATTCTTCATAATTTTGCATGAAGATTATGGATTTAAGGGGTTAAACTATACCCTACCTTGGCTTCCAAGAGGATTCTTTTGTAATTTCTAATTTGATCTATATTTAATAGTAAATAATAATATTTTGTATTAGACAAAGTAATATAATATTATGAATAATAATAACATATTGCAAAGTTATCTTTCAAACGCGTCAATCCATCATCCTGTTTCAACTTCAACCCGTATACGAGTTTGGAGCACTTCGTAGATTCCGATCGCAGACTATACTATACTTTATTACACACAGCACGTAAGTCAGTTGCATGTTTTATATTTCAAGAATGGTTTTTCCTTCTTCGTGCTTCACTCCATCATATAAAAGAGTAACAATATATATATATATATATATATATATATATTTTTTTTTTTTTAATGCTAACTCTCAATTAGATGTTTAAATATATTTTGTAGGACCACTTCTAAAATTCATTAAGAAATATTTCTCTCTGGTTGGCATATTGTATACATCTCCAAACATTCTAGTGTTAAATTCTAAATAACTTTTTTAACATTTTGTAAAGTTTATTACACAATTTGACTGTAGAAATATGCAATGAGTCCCTGTTAAATATAAGTCATGCTTCTGACATCATTCGATTAATATCGAGAGAGCTCCAGCTGTCTCCCGTTTTTCAAATTGCACTGTTTTCTTGTTTCTTTATTTTAAACATACGCTTCCGTTTATCATTTTTCATTATCATTTTTTTATTTCTCTTTGACCGCTTTTGCTCTTTTCCAGAACATGTCATGGCTAAAGGTTATTTTAAAACTATTTTTCCATATTATATTCAATACTTATTCCGTATATATCGTAATAGCTGTGCCAGTGTTATTGTATGGTTCTGAAACTTGGGTTCCGGTGAAAAAACGTCTGAGTAGAATACAGGCAACGGACATGAGATTTTCGCGATCTGTTAGAGGCTGCTCACGAAGTGTTAGACTTCACAATGAAGACACTCGTAAAGAGTTAAACATTTCAAGTATCCAAGATTGTATTGCAGAGAACACAGAGAGATGGGTTGCTTATCTGAATAGGATGGCAGTTGGCAGGTTACGTAAGGAAGTTTGGCCTGTTGGACAACGAAGTATAGCAAGAATTAGGTAGCGTTGGTGAAGTGTAGGTGTATTACTTTGGCACTGGAATAAGTAAGTCGCCTAGCCCCTGACAGAAGAAGAAGACAAGACTCCATAAAGAAGATAAGAAAGCAGTTTCACAAAAAATATGAAATGAACATGAACATAGAGTTATGAATCTATAAAGGGATCAAATTAGAACTCCGATAGCTGGTTAATTTCAAATACATTTAGAGTATTTGAAATGTCTGAACAAGGTTTAGTAATAATTAAACAAATTGAAAGATTCCATAAGAGATTTATGCTTACAAATTTTAAACATGGGTCGTGAGTAGTAACACTTTAGCTGCATCAAATAAACGGTAAACATTCTGCAACGTTGACCATCACCGTAGTTCAGACAGCATCCATATCGTCAAAGTGTCACGTGTAGGCTGAGCATCGTTGATTTCAGCTTTTAAGCCGTTTGACGCGCTTAACGGCCCTTAAGATTCAAGTAATAATACAGTGTTCGTATTAGGTCATTAATGACCGTACATAATGCCCTTATACGTTGATTACTATGTTATCAACGTAAGAGCCACATTAAGATGTAGCTTGAGAGCAGTTAATATATCCAATATTGTCGTGACCCAATTCTTAATGAACAGAACAGTCTTCCTCGCTCTTTCCCTGTTTATCACCAACGTTTACATATTGCCCCTCCTTAATTGAAATTAAAGACGTTTAAAGATGATATATTGATGTAAGTAGAATCACAAGTTAAAGCACATTTATCACTGTATTAGGAAACAACTAGTCCGGCATTTAAAAATTATATCTGCGCAATCTTTCTCAGAATTAAAAATGTAGAAGGTGATTAGTGGCTACAAAAACTTACACTAAATGATTTTACGTAAAATTTTAAATTAAACAATTTTTTATTGAAGGTTCTGCTAATTATTTTTGTAAATTCTGGTGAGGCAAACTTGTCTAAGAGTAAATAACATGTCTGCAAAATATCAGCCTTGTAAATTTTTTAGTTTAAAAAAAAACTGCAACTGAAATTAAAAAATGGCAACTTTCGGAAAAGCTGGTTTAAAAATGGAAAACACACTTTAAAGAATTTATGTCCCTAAAATCAACGAGGACAATAAATTTCACTTTCACATTCTTCACCCTTCCTTTTTAACAGTCTTCTTCTCACTCTTTGTCTTTTATTCACTTCGTTTGTACAAACTTTTTAAGGACCAATAAGCGGCAGAACATCCGACAGCAGCAAAACACACACACACACTCTCACACACAATACACCATGAAAAAATAAATTTATTGAATCTTTTAGAACGTCTTTTCCGCTTCTGTGATTAAAGGGCCCTCCGCTGCGAAGGTTCTGACAAATGCATTTTTCATTATTGTGTGTACTAATGCAAAACTATAAGTAAAATTAATGCACTACAGCTGAAAGGCGTTATATCCTGTTTTCATATTTTATTTTCATTACTTGTAGTGTCAACTTAAGAGACTGACAATCGTCTAGTGACTATACAATATAACTAGCAAATATACAGTACAGTATCTAAGTGCCATAAGTGCTTGAAAGTCCCTATGCTGTGTACTTTTAAAAATGGTTATAATAATTTTAACGTTTCTGTGCATAGTGAAACTAATAAAATTCAACAGTCTTTTACAAAACATCCTGAAACCTTGTGATAACCATGAACACTCTTTCCCAGCGCTCTAAATGACCAAATTATGTTTGGTAATTCACAGTCATCCGCCCTTAAAATTTGTCAGAACCGTCTTAGTTACCCGTACCAGTATCCCATAACAATTATGTTTTCTATTACTTTTTACCTAATACTATTCTGCTTTCTTCATCATTTTTAATTCAGTTTTCTATCGTTATCCCCTCGATCCCCTCGAAGTACCCGTAACGTACTTCGTCCCAACAATTTCTAATATGCATTTGGCTGCGATATTTAGCAATTAAGTTTGCTACTGCAGTTAAAATTAGAAATGTAAGGTTAAATTTAAATTTAGTTTATATTTATTGTTGTTTTTCGATATATTTTTTATTTTTCGGTGCGTAGAATATTTATAAATTTCTCCAATTATACATTCTTTTAACTTTACAAATGTCATATTTATAAAATATTTTGTACATTTTTATTTATAAAAGTGTTTTCTCCTTCGATATAGAAAGTATTTTTCTTTCCATGTTTATACGCGTCATCGTGTAATCATAACTTCAGTCTTGTCCATTACGTTTCTAGACTGCTTCTGTTCTCCGCTGTATTCCACACCACAAACACCATCTTTTTAGGCGACCTTCTGTTGTTACAGTCAGATTAAAATTTGCTGCATACGCGAACTATTTAATCGAGGCTCGCTGTAGTGGATGGTAACCGACTTCAAGCCAGTATTACGCAGACATCACAATGTTTTGTTTTATGTCGCTATAATTCACGGTAAAGGACTAGGAATTGTAAGCTAAACTTTAAAAAAGAATATCAAGTAAATAAGACTGAAAATACAGACCATAGGTGCGCGGGTATTCTGTATTTGAGGTTGTGACGCAAGATGTGATATCATGTCGACTTTTTCACTTTACTTCAGGCTGCACGCGTTGATTGTGTTTCTTTGCAAACTTATTACAATACGGAAACTGTGCCATGGTCATTGTCTACTGTAGAAACAACGTCGATGATAAAATCTTATTAAAACTTCTCATGCGATGCGACGCTGCTGGCATTGTCGTACCCTGTAGATATTGTGTTACGTTTAGCACTGAACACAGCGGGTATACTCAACGCTGACCCGAACCCACGTACACAAACACATCTACATTTCACATCTACAAATTTAGATGTGTGCGTGTGTTTTGTGCCTATCTTTGTTTGTACATTTGAGTTTCGTATAACCTCCGGTTGCATGGTTACATTATAAAACTCAGTAACAGCTCTTTTTTCCGCGAATACGGTGACAAATAAAAATTTAGGTAGCGTTCCCTGAGGCAAGCGCGGTAACAGCTTTTGAGCGGCAATTTCGTACGAATCCGAATGAATTAATTAACTATTTTCGCTTGACAGGCGGCAGACACGGGGGTCGGGTTGATTAAATTACGACTGAAGCGGGGATGATTTTGTGGGTCGACTTTGTTTTACGCAAACAAACACCGCCGACTGCGCTCGCCGGCTTTCGTATGTCACAGCGTCCCTTTGTTCAGTCCGCTGAATTACCACTGCTTCTCTTTACCAATTACGAAACAGCATATCTTTATTTTATTACAGCGCCGTACAATTCTTACGTAATTAGCGGTATTTGTTGTGGAAACTTAATACAACACCAGAGACGGTACAAGAATCACAAATTGTATTAAACACGTTTACCCAAACCCAAACAGTTGACTCAAATAATCATTACAAATTCATCAGTTATTATGAACTGGTCACAACAAATAACAGTCACTAAAGTTAATGACGTTGATAAACCGCAGTCAAACACACACGGGCGCGTACACACACAATTTTAATCCAATCGTACTCAATACAACGTATCGCTATAAAAGACATTCTCAATTGACGGGCGCTGTTGCAGCCATCTTAATTTATACAGGTCACAACCAAGATCACTCTTGATGTACAAGTTTAGGAGTTACTATAATTACTATAACGTAGAGTTGCACCATACACGTAAGGAATAATAATATAGTCCTAACTAGCTGATAAAATTCTATAAATGTTTTTAGTTAAATAATTTTGTATTTCAGGTTGGTAATTGCAGCTTTATACTTAAATTTCTGCAAATCGATCGATTAGTACAACAGAAAATTTTTAAGCACAACGCAACCCTGTTTACAAATTGTCTGAGGACTTCGTCTTTGACGCCATTAACAAGAAGCGGCGTCGAAGATCTTTTTCTGGCCAGGAACCAGATTAGTGTCTGCCAGACTAATCTGCAGAAATTTACAGAGAGTAGAAAGCAAAAGAATGCACCACTTTGGAAGATCTCAAAGTCTTAAGTCTGTACACTTAGCCTTTTAGAATATAACTTGATGTAATTTTATATGGATATATTTTTAGTGTAAGCTGGGCTAAGGCCACGCCGCACAAAATAAACAGTGATGTACAGAAGAACAAGTACAGTTTTACAGAAGATAAAAGATGAAAACATGTTGAAACGTCGAGAAGAAAAAAAAAAAACAACCAAATCCAAAATAATAGCCTCAGCAACAACGCTCTATTGAAAATCTGTAAAACACGCTTACTCTCGCACATGGCAAATTGCCTAAAGATAAGCAAGAAAGTGGCCATCTTAAACGAATAAACGTGTAAGGGTAAAGGGGTAAGGTGTGTAAAAATTCAGAAGATAGGAACTGTCAAGTGTCCAAAATTTGTGACCAAAAATACAAATTCAAGTACACCTGATCTGCTAAACTCAGGTAAGTAATATAAGGAGAGAAAATATAAAAACATGCAGTGGCGTGTCTAGAATTTGACCTTAGAAGGGGGGTCCGGTGTCCGGTCGGCTTCATACAAAAGAAAATTCATGTTAAAACTAATCAGTATAACTACTATCTTTAAAGTGTTTGATATCAGTCCCATTAAATTAAATGGTAATAACACGATAAAAATACGCGTTATTGAAACATTGTTTACAAGATACTTATCGGTTAAATTGATTTTCCTATATTTCAAACGTATACGCAAATTCTGTTTAATAATGCGGTTTGTATATTTAAGAAAGAGTTATTACTATATTAGTGAACATAGCTGAAAAATAATAAAACAGCTTAAAAATTAAGAGATTAACAAAATTCGTCATTTTCGACCCTGATAACAGTTCCGTTTGTCACCCTCCCCCCGTAAATATGCCCCTCACAACAGGAATTTTCTATTAGCAAGATCAGTCAAAGAAATTTTGATGGGACCTACACGTCAGTATCTTTTGTTTTGCACATGTGGAAATCTTGGACGCAAAACACTTATCTCTTCGTATCTTCCTAACGACAAATCAACAAACTACAAGTCAGTTAGATGGAAAAGCCAAAAGGTGAGGAAAAGGAGTTAATAAATAATAATTACAAAAACATGGAAGAAGATGGAAGGAAGAATTGCTGAAGAGAATTCAAAAGTAAAAAAGAAGAATGTGTGTGTGAAAGTTTACAGTTCCAAAATTTTACGTACTCTATAATTAGATTTACTATCCCTAATTATCTTTCTCAGTGTATAATAAATGTAGGTTTGAATCAAATATAATTTAGATCAATTTAAAGTACAAAAACCTTTAAAATGACAAGAGAGTTAATTTTGAATCTCACAAACCACCGTATTCTTACAGTTCGTATTCTTCCTAAACTTTTGTTAAATGTTTATTCTTGCGCTCGTTCAGAAGTTGTAATCTGCTGAAAACGATACCTAGTAATATGACAAGACACTCAACGCGTAATTAGAGAATATATGTTGGCAGGAATTTAGACCTGGCAACTTGCCAAATAATTAGCCGCCATTAATGATCGCAGACTAGTCTTAGTAGGCTAGCATAGTCTGTTTAACATTTGTTGCTTTAAAAGTCTCAGCGAACATTATAACCACTGGAAACGTCATGATATTGTACCGTTAGGTCCTTTTACCTTCGTGCGCAAAGAATGTTCCACTAGTAGGTTTTATAATCAATGTATTGTTTAGAAAACTCCCTCTGTCTTACGTAAACTATATTGCTTTGTATACTGTATGTCCTGTTGCTACATTAAAACTATGCGCTATTGTCACTGAAGATTTATGTCTCAGCATTGTAACTTTTTTTACCGTTTAATGTAAAATTTTCCGTATCGCCTTTTCTTCTAATACCTTGAGTCTCTTCTTACGTATAGCTTAGTAATATGTTTTGTTAAAGTACTGTTTCGGCACTTCTTATGATATGGGAGTATACCTTCCGATGGCACACAGAGAACGAATATAGAATATTGCACAGACTCACAAGGCTCATTATTTTGCGATCTGCTAAAAATTACATACTGTAGAACAATTATTTGTCAACAGACTATAGCCTTCTGTTAACGAAAACGGTTGCTTATTATTTTTCCCAGAGTAAAACAACAAAAGCAAAAGCCTAAATAAAGTTAAATAAACAAATTGAACATATTACTTTCTGATTGCTGACGATTTGCTTTCATTTGTTTTTAATGATAATACTAATTTAATAATATTAATACTTATTTAATAATGTTGATACTAATTTAGTAGTAATAATAATAATAATTTTTGTTGTTTTGTTTCTAACATACAATTTTCTCTTCAAAACGTTAAACTCACTTTTTGGACTTTTTGTTGCTGAACATACTGCTACGACAGCACAGAACAATCTACGCGTTTATCGAATGTGCCAGAAGGATCTCGACGTAAGCGTGTGGTGTACGTGCTACTAGATGCATTTTGCGAGAATCGTCTCGACTGTGCCGGGCTTCGCTCCGGCGCTCGGACTGTGTCAAGGCCGTAGTAATTACGTAGTTCACGAGAGATAAGACGCAGTTTGGAAGCTTCTGGTGTGTGAGCGTGACTATAAATACATCGGGTAGCGGCCTTAGTTTTCAGTTCCATGCGAGATATTGGTTAGTGCGGTTCGAGAGTGTTAGTGCGATGTATTTCCAGAGCGGTTCGAGTTATTACTGTGTACGTTCAAGTAGTTATTATTGAAGTGTTGCGTTTTATAATCAGACGGTATAATTGTAATACAATTGAGTTTAATATTTGTGGATATTTTATTACGTGTGTACAATTTTCATTTGATTTGTTGTAGAGACTGTGTTGTTAATTACGAACTATTTTTACTGTAACAATTAAAGGGGTGATTAGTGACTTAATTGGTGTCTTGTACTTATTTTGTTTCCACTGTACCTACGACGATCGAGTAGACCGTTGTAACAATACCTAGAGCTTGTCCACGCGCTGGAGATCTCTAAGCAGCCACAAGCAAGCCCACGCTGCAGTATATGGATATGTATTATGCAATTTGAATTATGGAAGCAAATATGTCACTGTTTTCTGTCTATAAGAACCAGTTATATGATACTAATTGTGTGTAGGGAGTATACTACAAGTACAAGTCATATGGCGTCGAAGCTCTCCAACGCGCCTGCACAAGCTACAACATCTACAATAGATTATATGTGCTCCAATCCGCTTGTAATCTGGTGTATCGAAGTACCATTTGCATTCCTTTTCTATTTCTTTATGAACGCTTTCAGCTTTTGCTTTTCCCAATTCTTTTTTATGTATTAATTGTATTCTTTACCTTTCATAATATTCTGAATCACACTGATGATTCAGGTTCTCTTCAGTTTTGTTCCTCTTTTTTTTTCATGTAGGTCTTGGTATAGAAGGTTTCTGTAGGTTATTTACTTATAGTTCAACCTTGATTATTTATTTCGTTTTTATGCCTATGTCTCATCTGAGTGTTCCCAGATATTTCATTCCAGCTGTTTGGAGTCTCTCTCTCTCTCTCTCTCTCTCTCTCTATACCTACCACACACACCAAACACACATACACACAGTCAGTCAGTCTTTCCATTAAAATCAACTTCTTCGCTATGTAGCAGTAAAATTAGTACCGTACATAGGTTCGTTACCCGAACTCGAGACCTTGGTTATGGTAGTTAACTATTTGTTAATAGCATATGGAGACCACACAGGAAAAGGGAGAAAATCTACTTTTTGTCCATTTTCAATTAGAATGAAGCAGATTATGTTCCATTATCAAATGAATTGTCTGGGCAGAAATAAGTGTTATTTCCCAAAATGTGTTGATTTCGTTTTTATGGCTCTGTCTCATCTGAGTGTTCCCAGACAATTCATTCCAGCTGTTTGGAGTCTCTCTCTCTCTATCTCTCTCTCTCTACCGAACACACACACACACGAGAGTGCAAAGATTACTTCTCATGAAAATTGCAAAAGCTTTCAGAACGACATCTTATGAAGCGCTATGTGTCCTGACTGCGTTGACCCCAATTTTAATTAAAATGGAGGAGATTGCTGACGTCTACCGGACTACAAAAGTAATGGGGAATTCACATCAAGCGTTTGATGCGATGGTTTAATTAAATAAATGGCCTCACCCAGCAGATATAGTAAAAATTACCGGAAGGGATAAGAAAATCGACTAGTTAGTAGAAGGGTACACGGATGGCAGTAAAAGTAAAAACGGCGTAGGGGCAGGTGTGGCACTGTATGTAAAGAAGCAACTTGTTCAAGAACTAAACTATAAATTGGATAAAAGATGCTCTAACAACCAATCGGAATAGTTTGCAATCCTGAGAGCTCTGCAAAACATTATTGACATGAAGGATGTGGAAGTAGATCATAGAAAAGCAGTTCTTTATACAGACAGGATGATAACATTGGATTCATTGAGGAATACAGACAAACACCATAAATTAATTGAAGAGATCAGAAATGTGATAAGATCTCTTGAAGGTGACAACTGGTGTGTACATTTTAGCTGGATTAAAGCTCATGTAGGTGATCATGGCAACGAACTGGCCGATTAGCTGGCCAAGGAAGCAGCTTTAAACACTGAAATTCCATCCTCATTTGATTCCTAAAAGTGCAGTTATTACTGAGGCGGGATATAGAAGTACAGAAAAGTGGGAAAATGAATGGGCAAATTCAACAAATGGAGCTCAAACTAAATTGTTTTCTCCAACTATTAAACAAAGAATTGTCGTAAATATCCCAATATTACACAAATTGACAGCTATACTGACAGGCCACAGTAAACTTAAATCTTATTTTTAGCCTTCCAAGATTTCAGATGACCAAATATTGTAGCTGCAAAAGTGGAGAACAGACAGTTCGTCACCTCCTTTATGAGTGATTGCAATGTGTGGTGGAGTCTGGCCAATGCAGGAAAAAGATATGATTACGAAAAAACATATTAAAGCTTCTCTTATATTTGTCAACAGTAAAAATTTTGATCTTTTGTGATTTACATTGTTATAGTATTGTTGTTATTTTTGGCTGTATTGGTCACGAATTGTGTTTAGTTTTACCGTAGTTATTCACTGTTGCGTTTTTATTGTTATTACTATTAGCTATAGGCCTATGTACGTATTGTGTTTTGTAACTGAATTTTTATTAATTAGTATTTGTTAATTCAGTATTACATTATATTGTAATGGAGCATGTTGAAAATAAAGTTGCATTAGAGAAAACACACACACACACACACACACACACACACACACACACACACACACACACACACACACACACACACACACACACACACACACACACACACACACACACACACACACACACACACACACACACACACACACACACACACACACACACACACACACACACACACACACACACACACACACACACACACACACACAGAGTCAGTCAGTCTTCCCGTTAAAATCAACTTCTTCGATATGTAGCAGTAAAATTAGTACATAGGTTCGTTACCCGAACTCGAGACCTTGGTTATGGTAGTTTACTATTTGTTAATAGCATATGGATACCACACAGGAAAAGGGAGTAAGTCTACTTTTTGTCAATTTTCAATTAGGACTATCGTTGTGTTCCAAAAATACAATGTATATTAATGCCGTAAGTTCTGGGTAAGAAACAATCAAGTGTCAGAGATGTAAAGGAGATAAGTCGAATGCAAATTAGGAAAACACAAGATACATCTAGTAACACTTACTTCTTTGTTTCAATACAGATAAAAGTTTGTATGTTTATATTTGCTAACCTGCATAAAAACAAAAAAAAACAAATTAAAATTCAAATTATATAAAAATATACTGTTGACAATATGTATTATGAAACTACAAAACAATTTTCTATGAAAATTTAAATCTCTTTTGGGTACCCCAGAAGTGATGGAGTTTGTACTTCTAACATACGGCTGTTATTTTTATAGAAGTAGCTGTAAAAATTTTAATTGTTGATTTGTCTAGTATGTAAAACAATTCTACTGTATTAGTGGTAACTGTCCACGCAAAAATACAATGTATATTAATGCCGTAAGTTCTGGGTAGGTAAGAATCAAGTGTCAGAGAACTTACACTTGCAATACATAATGTACATTATGTAGAGAACTCCATAATGTACATTCCAATCAAGTAAAATGATCATAGCAAAGTAAGTTTATACAGTTTTTCATGACAAATTCTGAAACGAATTTTCGGCGTTGTGATTACTGTACCAGTATGCTAGTCTCAATGTCGAATGGTGGGAATCCTCGATGGACGCGTGAACGTCTGTGCTTGTGGAGAGCGTGCAACACATAAGTAGGGCCTACCTTAGTTTCTTCATACAGGCCTGCTATAGTCATGCAAATGTAGACATGTAGGGCTATTCTGTGTAACCTACGGTATCTCCAACTAGCTCTAAGATGCTAAGAAAAAATACGACTGTGCAAAAACCTTAGCTACGTTAAGAAATTGCTAAGAAGCCAGCAGGAAAAGTAGTGTTTTCCCACCGTCTGTTGGTGTTTACTATAAACGTCGCGGCTTTATGTTTTAGAAATAAAATTGTAATATTTGCTGGTCAATATGTGGCTTCTGCATTTCTCATTATTTCCTTATATTTCATCTTTGCACAGAGATATTTGTCAGGCTTGAGCCTCATATTCAGTCTTACGTACAGAATACTTTAAACTGGACTAATATATTACGTATAAAAATCATTTACAACAGGAAAATCTGTGACCCGGCATGTGACCGCTGTTTTGATATTCATGCAGCATTACAAAATTCTACACATAATGGTCACTTATCAAGGAACGTTAACAAAACGTTTCCTTGTTATTTTATATTGCGTTAATTATATCACTTTGTATAGCGAATGCTCTGTTGCTACCTTAAGTATACGCCGATTTTTACTGTAGATACTTGTCGGTCATGTATATCCTCTTCTAGAAGATTTTTTATTTGGTCTATTCTTGTAATCCCTAATATCAAAATAAGCAAGCAAATAAAAGAGATACCGGTATTGCACATTTGACATACGAAACTACCAGATAATGCGGTTTGAAAATATGCATAGCAACAAATGGTTGAATAGAGGATTCTGAAACAAGTTTAAATTGGAGAGAGAAAGAAAAGGGTAGACAAATAAAGAAAAGTAAAGAGATAGCGTGAGAGAGGGCGTCACGATGACTTGTGAAACAATCGAAAAACCTACAAATCAGAATTCGAAAAACAAAACGTCAAAGATTTTTGCAATCTAAATTGCTGATCGATGCGTTTAAAGAAGAAAACTAATTTTATGTCGTTAACATATACAATTAAAAGATAATGACTCAAATAAACAAGTAGTTAGAAAAGTGTTTTATTTGATATTTGAGCCAACAGGGCATCTCTCACTAAGTTTCCGTGAGGTGCTGGAAATCATGCTCTAATGACAAGCACGCCAACTATCAACAAGGAGCATTTGAGCATTTGGTCATTTGAGATTCAGACTTGTAAGTACGGAGCGGCTATGAAATTATCTAAACACTCTAGTTAGCTATAACAACGTGCTCGGAATTATAAAGGATTAGCGCTACTGTCGAGAAAAGATGCAACAAAGCTTTTTATGAAAAGTAATAAACACAGAATGCTAATCTAAACGTTAAATACACGGAGGAGATATTAATTTGAATGACTCCCTTAGGAGCGGTATTAATAATAAATATCGTCTCAGAGTTAATAGTGTGACTGGAGAGGGGGCAAAGGAAGTGAGCCAGGAGGGACACGCCGAGCGAGGCGGAAAATGACAGAGGGGAAAGAGAGAGTCATAAGTAAAGGACAATGCAAACAGAGGTATAAGAGAAAGCAAGGATGTCTAGACATATATGGCTTCGTTGTTTCTTCTATTGGTTTAAAAACGTTTCAAGCTCAATTTCAAAAATTTTAAATTATCATTCTTGATTACATTTACCTCGCCAATTCTTGTCTTATGTGCTTGTAGGTACGCAGGATTAATCGATTCGCTTGTTGCGATTTTTTACAATTCTGTTGTTCTTCATAAGTACAATTGCCGTTTCAGAATTAAATAGTTTTGTTCCTTATGCCATCGAACCTGTACGTCTGCCACTCTTCCCACATTACTGTTGACTATATTTTGCAATCCTGTATTTGGTTGCCACGTAACTTAAGCTGTTTGAGACCTCATGAACCCCGTTCCTACATTGTACTGGGACTCAATTCGTCTTATATGGCCTTGTGTACTTTTGTAGCAATCTTTATATTAATTGACTCGAGCAAACCATTTTAGTTTTTGTTTTCTATACAATACATAAGACTAAAATGATCGTACAACTGTAGCTATATTGATAAATGATAAGCCCTTCTGTCTTAACACTCTGTCGGCTACTGTATACTAATTCTCTCTCCCTCTCCTACTCCCTTTCTCTCTTCCCTGTCTTGGATTATATGATTTTGTGAATGTTTCATAAACAGTCCAATAATCACTAAGTGCGCTTTCTTTTATCCTGAACAGTGTTTTATTTATATTCCACCATGAGAGCAACGATAGTCTACGCCTCTGACCACATCCCTCTCTGGAGACTCAACTTTTCCTCCCTTAAAAGTTGTAAAATGATGTACAAATTCTATTATTTTAGTCTGTTATATTAAATTCACATGCTATAACTGGCGTGACTAGATCGATATAAATACTCAACTCTATTGTGCGTCAAATGATTTACTCTTTGAAACATTTAATTAGTGGTTAGTTTCATTGGAAAATTTACATTCTTAATCTCATGGCATTCCTTCCTGCATTTTCTATTTATTTTATTGTCCAACAGTGTACTATACTATACGTTCAACGAATTAGATTCAACAAAAGTGATTTTACACCCAGCTACGTGTGTGACGGAAATGCCACCGCAAGAAGTCGGATTTGAACATCTGATCTCCGATAAAACAAGATGATCTTAAAAGTAATCGACGGGAAGGGAAATCTATGTAAATAAAACTGTTTTAACCAACTCCACTGCTTGTTTTTAAATTTAGTACTCTGTGCCCTCTCTCTTTCTCTCTGCCACCGTTTTTCGCTTTGTCATTACGTATTTGTTTTGGGTACTATCTTTTAATTTTGTTATGTTATCTTTATGTCAAAAAATTATCCTTATCCTTTTAAGGGGATACATATTATCTCAGATTTAAATGTTCTCCTTTGTTTCCTGATTTCCAGTCTCTCTCTTTTTCAATAATTTCGCAACTGTTCTGTAAGCCCTCTTCTCTATGGCAGATTTTGTATGGCTTGGCACTCCTTCCTCTGCCTTTCCCTTGCCAACGTGTTTGACCATTTGTTCCACGTATCCATATCAAATTATGTAACTATTTATTTCTTATTCAGACGTGTAATTCCCATAATTTCTTTTGTCATCTAGTTTTTTTATCTTTCCTTTCTAGACGTCCCGCCTACTCGCCTTTAAAAACTCATGTTGGTTGTTGTTGGTTAAAGTTAGTGGATCGTATCTGATACTGATTATAGGTCGCCGGAATAGATCATTGTATTCATGAGAAATATTATTTAACAATTATTAAAAAAGAAAAACAAATCACTTGAATAGCATCCAGTAAACAAAAGTGCTTGCTGACTATAAAATACGCTCTAGAGTTTATTGCAGTCTTTCTGATAGACCGCGGCACCGCAGCGTGAAGTTATGTTAATGTTCTTTTCTTATTATCTGTCGGAATGTACGTTGAGTTCTACTTTCCTTCCCATAGCTAGAACACGGACTTAAACATTGACTCTAAAAACTCCAACATTTAAAATCTATATATACTGTAGGATTTTGAAAATACCGTGGGCATCCGATCCAACAAATAATGAACTACTGCTACAATTGAATATAAATCGCGAATTGCTATGTCATAAAAACAATATTTTATTTTCGACGCGTTCATGAAGTAAAGTATTATCTCTGTTCGAATAAAACTAGCCAAGGTTGCGTTATACCTGAATCAGGTTCTTATCCATGTTTTAAAAACTATAAGAACTGCCGAAGACTGAGAAGTATTTGGCAATCTGATTTGTAACCTTGGATACAGGAGACAAAACACACCGGAGTTCGTAGACACAAAATACTAGAGTAAGTAAAATTTATAACCGCCTAAATTCTCAAATACAGATAATCACAAAAAATTTAACGAGATAATCTAATGTAGGAGGGGAGCTAAAACGGCAAATTGTTTTAATATAAGCAAGTCGTAGAGATTGTAATTAATAAACGATTTCATACAAAACTCCTAAATATAACCGAAAGGCAAAAGTAGGCTCATTAAATAGATGTTATCGTTGGCTTTCATTAGACACTGGCTTTAATAGACGTTTACATTTTCTTAACACCAACGCTTCGGAATCCTCAAGCTCGAATAACAATTCTTCTTAATAATGATAAACCACGAAATTTTCGATTAACAAAAGTAGTGAAAAGTAATCAGTTCAAAAGTTCATATGTGTGTGTGTGTGTGTGTGTGTGTGTGTGTGTGTGTGTGTGTGTGTGTGTGTGTGTGTGTGTGGGCGCTCGCTTGTATGAAACAATGTTTAGTACTTTTGTTGTTCACGTCTAACAATGGTGGTCAGCTTCGTGATGCCACATAAACTGTCATGCACCGTCCTGCTACAATGAATTGCGAGTCTGAAGGAAGGAGAAATCTGGGGAAATGTTTCATCTGGCGGAAGATAAACCAACATAAAGTATGCTTTACCGTCTTAGTCTCTTTGGTTCTAAATATAATAATCTCCTCTCTCTCTCTCTCTCTCTCTCTCTCTCTCTCTCTCTCTCTCTCTCTCTCTCTCTCTCTCTCTCTCTCTCTCTCCTTATCTGTCTACCTATCTATCTAACCATCTAACCATCTATCTTTTTCTCTCCCTCTCTCCATTACTCTCCATTCTCCATCAAACTCTGCCGTGTACTGAATTCCGTGACAATATTAAACACGTTCTCCTTTTGTCCACATTTTACTCGTCTCTTCCATGACGGGCGGTCTTGTACTCATTCGCGTCTGCCCGTTTGTTACTGCTTCTTTAATCTTATGTATTTCCCTTTGGTCCTCTCGTATAGTACCAACAAGCGGACTGATTAGTATGTATCGTGCACTGTGGTTTTCGCGGAGAGCATACGCTGACAATTATGCATTATGTAATACGTAATCTTCATTTATGCCTTGTTTTAACTCTTGATAAGACAATTCGGAAAACATGAACGCGTATCGCAAATCATCAGACAAACGTTACGGGCTCGTTTTGCCCCTATGTTCTTTAACCATCGTCTGTAATGGTATACCGTCATATCTACGTATAGGTATCTTACTAAGTATCCAACAATCTACTTATGCATCCTAATAATTTCGAAAATCAAGATTTTACTTAAAACTTTCCTGTTGAAGATTGTCTGAAGACAACACAATAAATTTGTCTGGTATATTTTCAGTGTAATATAATATATTAAAAACATTTATTGAACTTTACTATGCTTACATTTTACTATATTTTTGCGAACCGCCCGGCCCACGTGAAATACTAATCATATCAATGTTTCTAAATTTTTGTTTCTCGAACGTGTTACTTTTCAAACTACTTTTTAAAAAAACAAGCACGTTAATTTATTTAACTTCTTCGTCTTCTCCTCTTCAAGGATTAGGTTATATAAGCCTTTTCCGGCACCCATCTCATCCTCGGACGATCCACGTCTCTTCTACCAATGGGTTTATAGTTCAGTGCCGCTTTCGGCAATCGATCCTCTGTCGTTCTTTGCAGATGATCTCACCATTGTCTTATGTAAATTGCAAAAATTTCATTTATATCCTTTACTTCGAGTTTTGTTCTGATATCTTCAGATTCATTCCTTATTCTATCTTGCAAAGTATAATTTAAAGTATTTCGAATAAACTGCATTTCAGCACTCTGAATCTAGCCGCTTACCTATTGTGTCATGACACACGCCTCACTCGCATAAATCAACGTGGGTATTGCAACTGTCTTATAAAATTTAATCCTTGTACTGTGTCTTGTTTTATTTCTAATATCTCTATGAATCGTGCTACAAATATTTTTAAATTTGTTTATCTTCTCTCTTGTATCATATTCAGATTCATAGGTTACTGCACAGCCGAGATATTTAAAACTGGTCACTTGTTCTAAATAACTACCCTAGTTGTCAGGCGTCACTGGATATTTACCTTTAAAGACCATGGTTTGGACATTTTTACTGGAACTGTCAGTGACTACTCTCTTGCTATTCTTCTAAATGAAACATAGCTCTTTGCAAATCATTTTCTTGAATAAGAACTATGTCATCTTATGTCATTTTCCTCAACGTGTTAATGTGGTCGTATAATGTGTAACTTTTCACATAAGTAAAAAATGTAGTATAAAATGTGAGCGAAGATTCAGGTAAACAGGACATGGGTGTTGAACAATTAAACATGGCAAAATCTTAACAAAGAGTCCAGAGAACAGAGAACTTCCGGTGTGATCTTATGTACAACATTGTAGACCATAAGGAGAAACGTAAACACAGTAGTAATCGGCTCCTGGCGAAGTATGTAATTGTTCTGCTTGAACAAGAAATAGATTAGAAATGACGCCACTTGACTCTGCCGTATGTGATGATGATTATCTCTTCCACTACTCCATGTACGCTCTGGTGACCACTTATCAATTGCTTAATCAGAAATTAATTTAGAAGATGTTCGGATGGAATCTGACGGTAAGTTTTAGTTAGTCGATGATGATGATGATGATGATGATGAGAGTACTGACAGACAAAATAATAATGCAAGTAGTGCGAGAATATATTATTGAAATTTTAATGTACAGCTTCGAGTTCTAAACCTACAATGTCTACTACGAAAGACTCCAAAAAACATTATATAAATTAATTTCGCTACACTATTAGAAGAGGTATACCAATAAGGTAAAGATTTTCATTCTTCGTATTGTTTA
Organism: Magicicada septendecula; assembly: GCA_034769895.1. Lineage (NCBI taxonomy): Eukaryota > Metazoa > Arthropoda > Insecta > Hemiptera > Cicadidae > Magicicada > Magicicada septendecula. Next base: position 121,936,520 of record CM068375.1, read on the forward strand.
AATTAGCAGCCATCCTTACTATTTCTTTTATGAATTTGCTAACTGCTATAATTTTTTATTGTTCGACTAAGCTTTTCGTCATTACTGACATCTTCAGGTCTTAAACAACCCTGAAGATGTTTAAGACCTGAAGATGTCAGTAATGACGAAAAGCTTAGTCGAACAATAAAAAATTATAGCAGTTAGCAAATTCATAAAAGAAATAGTAAAGATTTTCAGCCTGACGAAGTTTACCAACTGTTTTCCACCGGTTTGATAATAAAGTTGTTTTTTGTTTATTCTACTGTTCAGTTGTCTTTATTGTTACAGTAGATATTAGTTAATAAAAATAATATAATTTTAAGTACGTTTTTAATAATAATGTTATTTTTCTATTACATTTTAGTTACAGACTTTTAAATTTTTTTGTCGTACTTTGAATAGGCTTATTTGTACAAGTACATACATACATACATCCTCGGCGCTACAGCCCAGTCCGGGCCCTGGCCTCCAAAAGAAATCTTCCCCACTGGTCTCTACTCCCGGCCAATGTCCACCAGTTTGCTGCACCCAGCCTCACTGCCTCCTTACCAACCTGGTCCAGCCATCTTGTACGCGGTCTTCCCCTCCTTCTCCTTCCCATCGGCAAATAATTCATCACTCTTTTTGGGATTCTATCCTCCGCCATTCTCTGCACATGACCAGCCCAACGCAATCTGTTAATTTGTATGAGTTGCACGATCGGAAGATCTTTAAACCTTTCGTACAACTCTCGATTATGCAGTCGCCTCCAAATGTTGTTTTCCCTCACAGGGCCATAGATTCTCCTCAGTACCCTCCTCTCAAAAACGGATAGTCTCTGCTCATCTAGTTTTTTTAACACCCAGCATTCCGAGCCATACATCAGGACTGGTCTAATCAAGGTCTTGTATAGGGAGGCTTTTGTATCTTTAGTTATTAATTTTGATTTAAAATGTTTCACCAGTCCGTAAAAAAATTTGTACAAGTAAATATTTGGAAATTTGTTCCTAAGCAAAAGACGTATTTTATATTAGATACTTACATACGTAATTTTGTTCTTAAAAGATCCAAAGGTAATACAAAAGAAAAACACAGTGAACTAAGTGCATTAGGTTTGTCCGTCTGCAGGGTGGATGTTACCTTTAACGTGTAAAAAGTAGATGTTGCCCAATAAAGGGGAGCATACATATACATATACAAATGACTTTATTTCGGAAACGCGTGAGTACATGATACATAACACGAATATTTTTATCATAACATCGTATATTTTTCAACGTAACTTATTCATAAAGGTTTTAATTTTCACTACGTAGTGAATAAACTTCATCAGCACTATGGCATGTGAGAGCTCCATACCCATCACACATACGTATTCTGGGTTTGTAAAAAAAAATCAGAATAAAAACACAGAAACTGAAGCCCGAATGTATACACGGCAGATGTTCAAGCTACATCAAAGGTGATGTAATACACCATAATCCTACTTCATACGCGTGCATTAACGAGCTGGATACACAAACAGCTTTGCAGCGCGCCGTGCCTTGTAGTAAAACTGTTGTCGCGCGTATCATACAAAGCCGTTTATAATAAAATCGATTACTACAGGAATACGTCAGTATACTGCTTGCTGAACAAATGAATCTAATTTAGTATGATCGCAGCATAGGAAACCCCGATATTGTTATGTCGACACTATTGTATGTTCACTGCTGCCCTTTATATAAAAGGAAATGTATCCAAGTGTGATTTAATCACTTTATGCAAACTTATAGTTGATTTTCCTTTACAAATACAATGATGCAGTAAACAACTATTCAGAATTTACAGTATTCTATATTAATAATCTTACGATTACGTATATAGGTTTCAAAATATCTGACAACGTTTTCCGTTGCCTAGCTTCCGTGGTATTCTGCCGTTGCTCTTTGGCCCTTCTTAGTCATCCTGGAGCTTAATTGCCCTTACTACACCTTATTTCCAGGTCTTTGAAGGCTACAAAGTAATTCGTTGCACGTCTTGTTTTGATGTTCTCTGTGGCTTTCACTTTTTGGTTGTAGCCAAATCATACGGGTTATTTTCTTCCAATATAGTTTAGTAACTAAATTTATTAAAACGTAATGGTGAGAACGGCTTGGTCCCCAACACTCTAGGGCAGGATCAATTTGCAATTGATACCAAAATCTCTTAAAATTCACTAATATGGCTGATAAACTTGGTAGCTTCTTAATAGAAGTAAAAACCAGAGATATAACTTGAACCGCAAAGATAAATTTTATCCGACAATTAGAATTTTAGACTTAAAGAAGGTCTCGGAACAGCGTAGCCCACTTATTCGAAGGTCCGTACACGTCTCGGGAGGGACTGAGTAACGTTTAATACGACCGGCCTGCTCAGCACAATACTCTTGATTTGACTGCCTAACTGAAAATGACAAGAAACCAGAAAAATTCATACTAAAAGGAAACGAAACCAACATGAACACGGATTACGCACAACGTTCAATACGACCGGCCTGCTCAGCACAATACTCTTGATTTGACTGCCTAACTGAAAATGACAAGAAACCAGAAAAATTCATACTAAAAGGAAACGAAACCAACATGAACACGGATTACGCACAACGTTCAATACGACCGGCCTGCTCAGCACAATACTCTTGATTTGACTGCCTAACTGAAAATGACAAGAAACCAGAAAAATTCATACTAAAAGGAAACGAAACCAACATGAACACGGATTACGCACAACGTTCAATACGACCGGCCTGCTCAGCACAATACTCTTGATTTGACTGCCTAACTGAAAATGACAAGAAACCAGAAAAATTCATACTAAAAGGAAACGAAACCAACATGAACACGGATTACGCACAACGTTCAATACGACCGGCCTGCTCAGCACAATACTCTTGATTTGACTGCCTAACTGAAAATGACAAGAAACCAGAAAAATTCATACTAAAAGGAAACGAAACCAACATGAACACGGATTACGCACAACGTTCAATACGACCGGCCTGCTCAGCACAATACTCTTGATTTGACTGCCTAACTGAAAATGACAAGAAACCAGAAAAATTCATACTAAAAGGAAACGAAACCAACATGAACACGGATTACGCACAACGTTCAATACGACCGGCCTGCTCAGCACAATACTCTTGATTTGACTGCCTAACTGAAAATGACAAGAAACCAGAAAAATTCATACTAAAAGGAAACGAAACCAACATGAACACGGATTACGCACGCGCGCTTACGCTTGCGCGTGTACACATAACAGGGCGGTAACCTTTCACTTTTATACTCTGTGACAATTCAAGCATTACTTGTTTTGAAATTTTATACTTTGCAATTCGCGGATGTCGATTAAATAAAAGTATATATACCTTCATCGGCCACCTTGAAACACAGAAATCCACGTTAACCTAGTGACATCTAGACACAGAATAATTATTTCTAAGGCACAACAGTTCTTATGTATTCGTGCGTGTATGTCTGCAAAAATGTTTTTAACTTTCCAAACTTTCCATTGTTCACACAAAACAATGGTGGTGCTGTTCATGAGATCTCGAATCCTACGGAGAACAAAACGTGGATATGAATGAAGAAGTAATCTGGGGAATTGTTTAATCTGGCGGAAGGTAAACCCGTATAAAATAAATTATATTGTTTTACTCAGTGAATGTAGCTCTCTCCCTCCCTCCCTCCCCCTCTCTCTCTCTCTCTCTCTCTCTCTCTCTCTCTCTCTCTCTCTCTCTCTCTCTCACTCACTCTCTCTCACTCTCTCTCTCTCTCTCTCTCTTACTTTCATGTCCCCGAGTTATGTGTTACTGCCAGATACAATAATTATACAGATAATATTTATTAATACATCTTCCTTTTCCTTTTGTTGTACTCAATCCTTTCTCGTCTGCCTGTCTCCTCTCCCGTCATTGTCTGTCCCGTTTGTTACTTCCATGACTTTACGACTTTCCGCTTACTTCTGTCGCTAGCAACGTGCAAAAGCAACAACCCGCGGATACGTACTGTAGGTATATCTACTGTGCATTGCTATAACCTACTAGACATTTTCGCGTACGCTGAAGCTTATACAAAAATACATTTATAAGTATATTTTTGTATTAGTTTTCCTTTGTTCTCAATCAAATTTGCCTTTCACTTTTTAAAGACTATGCTCTATGCCTGTACCAATAACTTTTCAGGTTTTACTTTAAGAAACTTTTAACATTATTGTTACTGTTTACATCATTAGTACTCAACACTTCAGCTAATACAAATGAAACATGTGAACCACTAACAGTCTGATTGGTATTGTAGCATGACAGATAATGCCCATAGTTCTGAATGGAAAGGAAGATCATAAAATAAAATAAAAACAAATTTAAATCCAAGAAAGCAACATTAAAAATTAATTAAGAACCACCGTAAAGCACAATCATAGTTTGAAGTAAGAATTTCATTAAAACCAGATATACAATGAATGATGAGTAAGAAAAATAAACCAAAAAACTAAAAATAAAGTAAGGAAATACCCAGGTAGGATAGGAGTAAGTAAGGAAGAAACCCGAACAAGACAACGTCCACAATAAAAGGGAATGCTTTTATAGGAAACAGGTAGGATAGGAGTAAGTAAGGAAGAAACCAGAACTAGACAACATCCACAATAAAAGGGAATGCTTTTATAAGAAACAGGTAGGATAGGAGTAAGTAAGGAAGAAACCAGAACTAGACAACATCCACAATAAAAGGGAATGCTTTTATAAGAAACAGGTAGGATAGGAGTAATTAAGGAAGAAACCAGAACAAGACAACATCCACAATAAAAGGGAATACTTTTATAAGAAACAGGTAGGATAGGAGTAAGTAAGGAAGAAACCCGAACAAGACAACATCTACGATAAGAAGGAATGCTCTTAAAAGAAATCAAAACGAAACCCCAAAAGAAAGTAAAAATAACCAATGAAAGTATAACAAAAACCCAAATTTAGAAAACCATGTAAAATAGATATAAACAAAAGTGTATAAAGTAAAATTAAAAGTGAACCAATGGGAATTAGTTATATAATGAAAAAAATAAACCTTCATTACCCTCTATAAATAAAATTCTTGATTTTAATAAGACTATAAAACTGATTAGAAATAAAATCAAAGAATAAAAGGGGACCAGTGCAAGTTATTATATTATATTAAATAAACTTAATGTGTCAATGTTTAAGTTCATAAACTAAGTAAATTGTGCATTTATACAACTTTAAAGTTTTTATATTGTGTCGAGAAATAATATTTAATAGAATATTACAATGACAAATAGGATACAAGTGTTTCTAAATAACTGCCACTCTTTAGCTAACAGCATTTATTAGAATGACAGTGATAAAACAAGAGCAGGCCATAAAAAAGTGAAGTGACCAAGAATAAATACCCAAAAATCAAGCAAAAACAGCTAAGACTGCAAATAAAATTAGTTATAAGAAATAGTTTAAATGATGGAAGGACAGATATGTTTTATTTATAATAAGTTCAAATAACTCAAGACTGAAATGTCAGAGTTGAGTACAATTCTTTTAGTATAAAACTTTTATTATGTGTTAATAGTATTCATCAAGGCTGAAATGTCTGGGCTTGAATACCATTTTAAGTTATAAAATATTTGTTATGAGTTAATCGAATTAATCAATGTTTAATGTTAATACAACTAAGTAAGGGAATTGTAATTAAGATTGTATAAGAAAATAAAGACAGAAAGGGTACAAGCAGGCTGTAATATTCAAAAACCAAGTATATAAAAACAGGTGAAATCTAGGCCAAATGGCAAATCTCAACAACATTAAAATTAATAAATAAGAGAAGTAAATTGATAAACCGGATGAAATTTGTATAATATAAATCAAACACAGTGTATTACAACTATACCAATAATTTATAAAGATAGGGAAGCAACATATGAAGTATTAATAGAAAAATTGTAAATGTATTAACAGTAGAACTTAAGGGGAATTATTTAAATTAAAGATAATAATTAATTTAGACAACCAATTCATAAAATTAAAAGGAATTAAGGGAAAATAAACATGTTATTTCAATCAAAGATTTTGTTCAATCATAATTATGACATAATAAAAATGGCAAACAGTTTAATGACAGGAAGTAAAATTTTAGAGCCTACATTTTCAAAATACAGTAAATATGGCATTTTGAGATAAAAACATTGTAAGAATATCTTATTTGGTATCAAATCACGCAGAAGTAACTAAGGAAAAAGGTTATGTAACTATTATTTGATAAAATCAAATAATAATAAAAATGTATTAAGTAATATAATGTAAGTGTCGACCATGTAACGGAAACGATAAAATTTTAAAACAATGTCTTGCTAATATTAACTGGGCTAAGACGTTTCGAATGAAGAAGAAAAGGGAGAGTTGATTATTATACGTTGAGCAGTACACATCAAACGAGCTCTCGCCAAAATATTAATATATAGTGAAGAAAGAAGCATGGCGTACATCAGCCCAAACCTATAAAATTTAAACACGCGAATTTTGGGAAAAACGTTCAATAACGATTACAGTCAATGATTTAAACCAGTTAAACAATAAAAGCGAACCACTATTGAACAGTAAACCGATAATAACCATTTAAACACTTATAAACGATAATTCCTAATATCGAGACGACCGGTCTCTACCTTATTGACGGGAGTGAAATAAAACATTAACCAACACAGTTTATCGAAGGGAATCACTAACAACTGATCCAGGACAACCACACTAACACTAGAGGAACGAATCACTATCGCTGGGACGAGAAACCATCGGAAAATCAACATTTATTTGAAGCAGATTCTTCGAGGTGCAGTCGTTTACTACATCTGAATACGAAGCGGCCATCTTTGAGTTCCCACAATTCTATGCGCCACAGCCAACATGCCTTCGAATGGTTCGACACATTTTCTTTACTATCCATTATATATTGAATAATATGTTTGTATTTTAATTAATAAGCTTGTAATTTGTAATGTTATACTTTCTATACTTTACCCTTTCTCTGACTATATAAAATAACAGTTCAAAGAAAAAGAGAATTAATAATTTGTATAATCTATTAATTTGCCCTGAGAGAGTCGATTCATCAATCGATATAAAATCGATTATTTTACTAATTGTCAATAAAAACCATTGAATATTATAATTTTGAATCCTATTTATTTCTAACTTATAAATAGAATAATATAAAACAATAGTTGAGACATAACTACCAGAACAGCTGAATTTAACAACTTTAAAGGAGGACAAACTTCAAATAAGGAAAGATCACAAATCGATTGTTCCTGGAGACAATCCTATTAACATAGTACAAGAATTCTAATTACACAAAAGGATATAATTTGACAAAAACAATCAACAAGAAGTTCCAACTACAACAAAACAGTTTAAAATAATTAATACTAAATTAATTAAAAATAAAACAAAAACAAAAAATAATATAATAAATAATAAAAAATTTTTTTTTAACAAACAACAAGAATTTTGTTTTGTTTTGTTGTTACACATAGAATAATTTGTTACAGTATATACACCTCCTTCTCTTTAGTAACTAATAAATAAATACTTACTGCAGAAACAGATAAAATAATAACTGTGTATGGTAGAAAAAAGGGAATATAGCTCACTGGGGAAGGGGCGGTTTGAAAAATACTACTGCTAAGAGCAAGTTTCTTACTTTCAGTATTTTGACTGTGAACTGCCATATAAATATAATAGGAATCGTGCCAACAAAATTAACATGTGACAAGCCGTGTGTGGACTACTAGGAAAGACATGTAGAAGTAAAGCTAGATTAGAGATTACAGCCCGTTTAAATAATACTTCGACTTATCCCGTTGTGTTGTAACGAAGTGAAATGTGGACATCTACAAAGGCAAGATTCCTAACAGCGGAGATGGAATCCTCCAGAATAACTAAAGCTTGTACGAAAGAGGATAGGATAAGGAACGCAATCATACGGAATGAGTAGAACATAGAGCCACTAGACAGTGATTCTCAACGTGTGATTCGCTAAGTATGCCGTGAAACTTAAGAAACTTTGTTATAATGTATTGCCGATGCAAGTAATTAATATAGTTTTACTTAATATTTATTTTGAAAAAGCAACAAAAGAAAAATATTCAAGAGCTTAAACATTTATTTTACAGCGGATCTATTACCTTATGCCTTGCAATAAAAGATTTTGGTTTTTAATGAAAAACTTGAGCTTGTCTTTCCTTACACAAAATTTTAATTCGTGGTAGAATTGAAGACAAAAACACACGCGCGCGCGCACACACATTTCGTGTTGAACTGAGTGAAGTCTTTCGCGTTTCTTGTTTTATATGTTTGTTAGTGTCGGCAAGCCTAGCTCGCACAATCAGGTGGCTTACACTGCTATTACGCCTATTGGGTACTCTTACTTCGTTCACTTCCAAAGCCTGAGAAGTAGTAGTTCACAATATTTCAGTTGAAGTGTTCGGTGCGACTGAATTTCTGCAAGTTGCTCTTCTTTCTCCAGAGAGAGGTAGGTGGTGGATTCTGACCATTAGGATTCCGCACCAGTAGTTCTTGCGCACAACTTCGTAACAGTGATGGAGGGAAAAATGTTTTCCAACTCGTACTTTAGTATGCCGCGGGAAACCACTACAGGGGATAATGCCGTGAACAGAACAAAAGTTTGAGAACCAATGCTCTAGAGAAAGTGCAGAGATACCTGAAATGAGAAGAACACCTGACCAAAAGGATGTAAAACGCGTACTTAACACGTTACGTTATTCTAAGTCTTGGTCCACTGAAACGTTGGCAAAGCGGTCCAGCGCTCTAAGCCGGATAAGGACACGATGACAGTCTTTAAAGTCACAATAATTGAACATCAATAAGAAATTAATTATGTAATGAACATTTTCCAGGTATACAACATATTTGAACTAATAAAAAAAATATCGTATCGGTTTGCGAACGATCGTCATTTTGTGCTCAACCGAGGTTAGCCACGTCCGGTTCGTCGACACTGTTTTTGAGGTTACGTAGACCTTACAGCGGCAGAAGTTGGTAGATTAACAGCTGGCTAAACGAGTACCCGGCAACCCGTTACTTTGTATATACGGCCAGATGTTTGTACTCTACTGTGTAACACCTCCCAGTTAGCTTACTGAACCTTGTATGCATGGCTTTGCAGGGCGGGGCCGCGCTATGTTTGAAATTCATTGATACGGCTCGGTGAGGGGGGATGACTACCTTCTCGCGCTCTCCTTGTCAGCTCGAAATTTACAGTCTCTACCCCCCACTGACGCCAACAAAGTACTTAGTCTTTACTATGGCATTTTGCATAAAATTACGTTACAAGCTCGACAAAGCTTGTATTTTCATTTGCTGTTCAAATTGAAGATACATTTTCAGTAATACAAACATGTATCTAAATACAGAAACCCGTTTTTAAAATATGCTTTTTTAAAGAGAACAGTAAAAGGTTTAGACCTGTTAATAATATTCCACAGTAATATTACTATGTAATGCACAACACACACACACACACACACACACACACACACACACACACACACACACACACACACACACACACACACACACACACACACACACACACACACACACACACACACACACACACACACACACACACACACACACACACACACACACACACACACACACACACACACATGTAGTATATTGCATAGTATTATAATATTTTAAAAATGAACAATATTAAAAAGAAAAGAACAATATTAATAAACCAGATTTAATACTGTTCAACAGTGACGAGCGTAAATACTTTAAATAAATTAGGATAAACATTGATAATTTGTTACGTTGTCGTTGTGAAATTAATTGGTAAACTGTAACAAATTACATTAAAATGCCTTTCAATTAACGCTGTATATTTTATGTATATATACATTATACATATATATATATAGTAACAATATAACATTGCAAATATAATATAATTTAAATTTGTGATGCCCCACGTTGGAAGCGACATTTCTTATGCAACGATACTTATACATAAGTACAATTTATATTGGGTTTCAGGTGTATCTGCAATAAGAACTCTATGTAACTTGTAACGGTATTTCAAATTTATTTGATATTAATAAAATTGTGCACATGGCACTTACTTCGACTTAAAACAATCGTTATTATTTTGTTATTATGCCGTAAGGCTTATGCTATATACATTCTTACTGACTAAATATTCTATTCTACTAATTATTGTATTAAAAAGAAATCTCATTTCCAGACTACTCAGTCAATTAGTGTGTTTCAAATATCAATGTTTCAATATCTTCTTATATATTGTAATGTAACTCAAAAATATCAATAGTTACTGAATTTATCTTTTGTTTCTCAGTACTGATTTATATCAAACGCTAATTTTTACTTGAATGCTTTGTATTCTTTTCATTTCAATACTAATTTGAGCTCTTGTTTACGTTAATCTCACTTCAATAACATCTCTGATTTTAATTCTAATTTACAATAAACATTGGCTCTTACTTTTAAATAGAACAAGAATGTCTTTAATTGTCTTTGCGTTAATTGGTCGATTAAGAGATAAATAAGTTGTTTATCACCTTATTGTCGTCAATCATACTCAATCATTGGATCCCTCTGTAATCGTCCTCGTCTCAAACTTCAGCATCACTTCCTCTTGTCCAGCGTCGTCTCCTCTTGTCCAGCGTCGACTCTCTCTCTCTCTGTCCAGTGTCGTATCGCTCTCTGGAACTTCTCCTCGTGCTGTTTCGGACGTCGTTGATCTTCTTATGTGGATATTCTTATGTAATTTTGTTACTACTTAAAAATTGTTTGTTTTACAATCCAGTTACATAACTGTATGTAACTGGAAGGATGAAACTATTTACACAAATTTAAATATTCTGTGCGGACGAGCAGAAGCTCCCGCTGCACTGTGGGTGATTTAAGAAAGAGAACCACTGTAGCGTGTGTGTCCTATTTATACCCATGTCTTGGTCAACACCTGCAGTTGTACGAAATCGACATGTCAGAAACTGTCTCTGGGTTCAGTTCCCCCACTCTTTGTCAATTTCGCTATTTCTTATATTTCTGCGAATTGCAGAGTCCTGTAAGTATACTCTTATACTCATCTTATAACTATTTTCACTACACATGTTCACTGTAATTTTGGAAATTGCAACTTAACCCTTTCGATTTGTACACAGTTATTTCACTACTACACTCGTACGGTGTGTCTTTTTTTCGTGGTTTTCGTACACAGTATTTAGTAAATTTTCTTACATTTTATTGTGTTTTTGGATTTTACTCCTTAATTATAGTTTATGAATAATTACGGAAAAACAGTAATTATGCAATTATTCATCTTGGGGTGGTAAACTCGCCTGCATAGACCTGCGTTCACACACACTAGCAAAATACTGGTGTACACACTTTCAGTTACATTTGTGTGTGTGTGCACGTTGATTCAGGTCGAAACACCTGTTCATATTTTTGTCTGAGCCAAGCTTGAAATCCCTGACATGCTTATTTCTAATACATTATTAATTATTTACAGTTTATTAGGTATATTTAAATTTTTATATTCAATGCTCAGTACATCACTTATTTGTACTGTCGCAATATGTATATATACATAATGTATATTTATGTATTTGGCTCCTTTAGTGTTTACCGCTTAATCAGTGTAAGAGTTCGGCTGCTTTATGTGAGCCGTTCTGCATACATGGAAGGTAGTGTGACCAACCAACCATTATTGCACCAGCATGTTTCTAGGCAGTCCCAGGTAGCCTACTCATTACTACAGATAGGGGGGTCAGAAAAAGCAACTGCATTTCATGGTCCCGGAGTCGTATCGGGAACCTCTAGAATAGTACCTAGGGGATACACTCACTGCTCTACTGAGCTCTGTACACACAAACACACACACACAAACAAAATCAATTTTCGTTAAAAAATTTATTAAAATTCCCCCTAAAAGTTTTAATTGACTTTCGTATTCCAAAAATAGTATTCATATTGAAGTGAAGAGTGTTTTTAAACAAAAATGTGAATAGTAATATGAACTAAAATATTTGTAAGTACGAGAACTAACTCATAACTAATAGCGGGAAGTGTGGAATAGTAGCCCAAAGATAATAAGCACCTAACGGATTTTGACAAGTTAAAAGACACTGTCTTTCACACATACAGGCAAGGCACACATACACATGCACATCCTGCACGTTGTTTCACTAGTTGCGAATGAATTTACTAAAAATTTATAAAGGTACATCGTCTGATTCTGTTTGTTTCCTACATCACTAAATCGGCGCATTCCCTGCAGTTACACTACGATGTACTATTTTCCCGTTTTGTACCAAGGGCGTTAGGCACAAACTTAAAACACAACGAATATTTGATATGTACTTCATATGTAACAAGACTGGGGTGTCACATCGAGTACAATTTTGATTATGTTCATACAGATGTACATTTAACATATAATTCGTTACTACGTTGGTAACAATATGAGCTGGAGGATCGTTAGTAAACTGAGTACTCGTCAGTGTTTTATTTTTTTTTTTTGTACACTTCGCTGATGTTGGTGACGGTGACTGTGATACTTTCTCCTAAAGTTGTCCTGAACGGTGTCGCCTCGAAGACTTCCAGTAACTCTTAGATTTGACCCATAACTTCTGATCAGCCCCCACACCTTATTTTCAGAAGAATTTTAAGAATTAGGTACATGAATGTGGGTGAAAGCAGTCGGTGTACGGAAATAGAACTCGTAGATGCATGATGAGTTTGAACAGCCAGAAGCTTTTGTCGCCGGAAACACGAAAAGCTAAAATAGGAAACAGGTCCAAGAACACAAGTGACCTCCTACAGAATAACTGAAACTCAAAAAAAAAAAAAAAATTGTGGGTGCGTGTACTTATGTACGCCCGTTAGAAATTATACTTCTTTGGCGTGATTGAAAAACTAAGGGTTAACATGCATGCTAAAAATTCATATGAGTAGAACGATAAGAGGAGTGAAGGGAGATGGTAAATACGATTATCGGTTATAGATACCGCATCCAGCTGGACCCGTGAAAAATATTTGGAACGGATTGCGGTTTGGAGTTAATAGATTGGAGATGACATGTAGCAAAAGTTCTTTTTGTTTATCGTTATTATTATGCCATTTTTCATGTGGTTGACGTTTGAGAAAAACTCTTGGCCTCTTAATTCCTGCTCGAAGTATATTGCAATAATCTTCGTCTGAGGAAATATTGTTATTTTGATAAAAAGAATCAAAATCAAAGTAATCATTATTTTCGAAATTAACCCTAATATATTTATAACAATTTGCATATTTTTGAATTCAGGCTCATCTTTTCGCATAGGTGGTAATATAGTTGTAGATCGTCAAGGCATAAAAGTTGCTTCAAATCTACATTGCTGAGGTTTATGTGCCACTATTTTTTTATAACATGTAAACGTGTGTTTGTGTGTTTATAATATGACTATTATACACTAAAAGATAAAAATTTAATTGAATTGAATTAATTTAAATTCAATATTATAATATTTTAGTAGAGAAAAAATTAATTTTTTATCAAATAGCTCAAAATACTTACGAACAGTGTATTACAGTAATGGATTTACTTTTCGATAGACTTCTAAATAATTAAGTGTGACCTATAATTTAAAATATAGAAATATATATTAAATTATTGGATTAAAGCAAACATAATGATAGAATAATTATGGAAACTTTTATTAATTTAATATAAAAAAGACTTTTGAAATTAATACTTACGAAAAATTAACCTCAAATATTTTTAAACACTTATTAAAATTTGGTTACAGAATTTTTGTCACCGAAAAATGTTTCACAGCACAATGTATATAAAGTTATTTAATTATATATCCATTCACGATCAGCACCAGCAGGTACATCGGGGCCGCGACCGAAATGTTTTTTAAACACTTATTAAACTTCGGTTACAAAATATTTGTCACCGAAAAATATTTCACAGCACAATGTATATAAAGTTATTTAAAAAGAAAAGTTAATTAGTATAGTGAGTTAGAGTTATAAGTTAGTTGCCCGGTGGTTTCTGCAGAAAGTTTCTGAATAGACTTCTAATGAACACAGACATTGATGTAATTAAAAATTCAGTTTTGCTGACTACGTGATATGTGTGTGTGTGTGTGTGTGTGTGCGTGTATAACGTTTCACAATTATTATTATTTACGAATACAAGCCTGTGTTTATATAACGCAACTGTATTGTGTAAACCAACAGCTAGGTAATTAGAATTTTTGTATGATTTTTGCCCTTGTTGTAACGCCCGGGGCTGGGGCCTCACAAAGTGAAAGCTCCAGTCGTGCGGACAGGATAGCTGTGGGAGTAGCTCGTTATTAAATAAGGCATCTACTTAGATTAACAATATTTCTTTAATTCGTTAGAGTAACTATGTTCGTTAACAAGTTTTATCTTGATTAACAAATGACAATACAAATGAACAAAATAACAATAATTGAAGTGACATACTCTCGTCACAATAATTCTGTTTCTTACTTGAGTGTTTTCATTAAGACATAATATTATAAAAAAAAACATTCTTTATATACTGACTATTCTTATCAAAACATTATAAAAGCTTTACTAACTATATTTCTGAATTTGGTACGTTACTACTTTGAATTAGGCATAAATGATTAAGATGTCAATTATACATATTTCTAAACAAATTTAGAACACTACTGAGCACTTCTGAGTATAAATAATTCATTATCCAAAATCGATTAATGCTTTAAGTTTGAACAAAGTAAAACAAAACAAAGTTGTAATTACGCTTTCGATGTGGTTCCATCGTTGACAGAAGATGTACGTATAGTGCGCAAGGACGCCAAAAGTGAACAAGTGACAAAGTGTGAGTGTACTTCCCAGTGCTCTCGTCAATTTTATACCCTGCATGACCCAAAAAGTCTCTATGAGTTAACGCCCAAAATTCAGCCAATCAGAACTGGACTCTGCACGTGTCTCGAAACTTATCAGGTTACACGAGAGGACATTTTGAAATTGAATTTTGTGAACCAAAGCGGAACTCATTCGCGAACACTGACAAGTAGACTATTCTTAGCTTGCCTGGTTGATAACTCACTACACGTGCCACGATAAAAATAGGCAGCACACCTCCTCACAATCGCTCAGTTTGTTCCTTAAAACGATTCTTAAGATAAAATAAAATAATACATTGAGTAGTTTGAGTATGAGTAGAATCCTCATTTACAATTATATATATAAAATCATAACGTGGAGTGTGCTGGGCACAGCACCCTATGTATAATTGTTGCGCAGCTATTTTCTTTTTCTTTAATATATAAATGAGCAAGACGTTGATGGCATTAAATAAATAAATAAAATTGAAGAAATAAATCATCGGGTTATTAATTGTTACTTTTAAATTACATATCCATTCACGATCAGCACCAGCAGGTCCATCGGGGCCGCGACCGACATGTTTTGGTTTTTTGGCCTCAGGCACGTTGTCCACGGCTAACTTCATCCTGTTAACTTTCCGTTTCCGTTGCATGGTGCGCGCGCATTTCGTTACATACACAAAATTTCACCCTCAATGCGCCTAAAGAAGTATAACTTCAAAAAGTCGCCATTCTAATATCCATTAATGGACTGAGCATAACACCATTACGTAGGGCAAGAGCTAGCCAAGAGCAAACTGTTTGATTTGTTGAGAAGGAACTGGAAAATTCCAAATAAACGGAGGGCACGATAGCAAGTAAAACACACACACACATATATACATATTTCTTGGACCAATTAAGAAAGTTACAATTTAACATGGTCATTAGCAACTGTTTGGAAAACCGAAACTTCCTAACAGCTAACATAACGATTTAACGTTATACATTTAAAAATGTTATAAATTACTGCAAAAAAAAATAATGTATAAAAATAAACGTCAATATTTATGTTTGTTCAAAAAACAGACGATTGTATGCATATGATTTGCATTTGAATATTTGTCCGCATTATTTTCTTTAATTGTTCGGAGGTAAATAAATTAAATGGTGTTTTCGATTCTTGTAGCTGTTTTCTCTTTATTGCTTTTACATATTGCCCTCGTATATTGTAAATTCGGATTAAACAGTAGTCAAGGAAGGTTGGATTTATCTTTTATCTGAATTGTCAATTAAAATATGACAATTTGTATGAGAGAAAATGAAAAGACGCTTTTGAGAATCACAAATATAACTTCTAAATATAAAAGAGGGTTGAAAAAGTTTTCTTACCAGATGATGTCATTAACTACATATGTTTAGAATTCTTTTTCAGAAGTACTCACCTGAAATCAATAACACATAATTAGTAAAAGAAGTACTGACATAAATAATAATAGTAATTATAAAAGTGTAAAACAACAACAACAACAACAATAATAATAGGCTAATAATAAATTATAATAAAAGTAACAAGAAGGTATTAGCTGTAATAAATATTAATACTTTATTATGATTATAATTGTTAATACTTTTGTATATAATTCTTTATGAAAAAGGATATTTTGTATTGTAAATACATTATACGTACTTCTTCATCACATATATACAATCATTATGTATACATAAAAATCAGTTGAAAGTGAATGAGAAGTTTTGTTTCTATTCGTTACTATAGAAAAGGCCGACCTGTTTAAATAAAAATAACATGGTGGCTCCTCGCTTACTATTTTTTTAAGTCATACGGATAATTTCGTCTTCAGACGTGAAAAATTATCAGGCTATATGAAATTTATAAAATTGTTTATTGTATTGATATGTTTACCATTCTATTACTTCGAATTTTCTATTAGAATCTGTGCATGATAACTGACACTTCTGGTATAAAAGTAAACAAGATAGAAACAGAAAAACGGATGTTTTCGTAACGCATCTGCACGTGATGTTTTTAGAATGGTTGCCGTGTCAGTTTTCCTCCATACACCTAATGATCTCAACTAACCTATCGGAACAGCTTGGTAGCCTAAACAAGATTGTCTGACAGTGATCTTCGTTGTAGCAAGATTTTTAGATACAGCCAATCTCAATACTAGATGAAGTGTCAGAGCAAGTCAGTATAGAATGTTCAGATCAGGGTTTAGATTAGTAACAACCACCAAAAGGTAAACTGTGCTTATTGTTACGACGGTCTCCTTGATCAACGTATGGTACAGTGGAAAACAATATACAAGACACCAATTAAGTCACAAATCACCATCTTTAATTATCACAATTAAACAGTTTGTAATCAACTAAATAGTCTCTTACAACAAATCAAATAAAAATTGTTCACACGCAATAAAATGTCAACTAATACAAAACACAACTGTATTGCAATTGTCCCGCACGATTATAAAACACATAACACTTCGCCAGAATATTTCGAACCGCACTGTGCAATCGCCCGACAATAACTCGCAACTCAAACTAAACTTAACGTCGCTGAGTACTTGTATTTATACTCCGCAGAAAATCTAGAAACATCCATACTACGCATTAACAATAAAGGAAAACATTAGAGCGTAATTAATTCCGGCCTTGACACAGTGCCCACGGCCGCGCGACTTCTACATAGTCTAGCTAACGCGTTGAGAATCTCTTACGCACACATACTACAGCCGGACTCCACTGAAACAATCGATAAACTTGTAGAACGTTCCGTATTGCGTAAAACTTTTCCCGCATTACGTAACAATATTCTCTTTCAACTTCAGTGTTATTCCTAAAATTAAGTCCGGTAATCATGCCTTAATGTGTGTTTAATGCTGTGATAATGTCTTTAGCAATGGATTATATGAATTTTCATAGAACGGCTAGCGTTGGGTACGGAGCTGGCAAACAGCGGATACGGCCAGTTGTTAGATAAGCTGGGGGGGGGGGGGGGCAGAACACAAGTTTATCAATGTGGACACACAGAGCATGATTACAAGTTTGGCGATCTGAGCACGCTACCTGCACGAGAAATGATCGTTACTCTTAGTAACTCACTGTTTATCCTTTCATACTTTCTCTCTCTCTCTTCTCTTCTTTCGTTAAATGAATTCTTTGTGGTCTACTAACAAATTGACGTTCTCTCTGTACCAGTTTCGTGTTTCATTAGGCGTGAAAAATACTGAACGCTGAACATTAGACAGCACACGCACACACACACACATACACATATACAGTGAAGTGTGTGTGCTTAATGGGTACTGTGCACGGTGTGTACTTTTAAAATTGTGTAAACTTTCTACGCAATTCGTTTGTCTTCGAATTTTTTGTTTCAGATCTTACAACAGTGTTACATTTAGAAAAAGGGAATTAGCCATCGCTGAATCTGTTTTCGCTACACACACATTTGCACCTGTCTCATTTGCTTTTAACTATTCAGTATTTAAAAAAAATGACACAAGTCGCGCAAGGGCCGAATTTGCAGTCTGTCAGTTCGAGCTTCAGTATGTTATCACTGTCTAAGATATTAACGCTTGTTTTAGCATCCTTCGTAACACGCTGAGCTGATTCTCTGCTTATCCAATTTACTTTTCTCAAGCAATTTATATTTTCTATAAATTGCGCCTCAAGTTATACTTTATGCTGCCTACCTATGGGTCTCATAAAATGTCTTATAATTTTCCTTCATTTGTCGTCTTTTTGTGTTTCCATTATTCACCCGTCTTTCCAAATTCACCCTTTCACTATGCCCATTCTTCCTTTCGTTTGTCCAGACAGCCTTCATTGGTTTTACCTCGTCATTCTTAAAAACTTTCAATTTCGGAATGCTTTCCCAAAAAGTATGCCAGTCCATTAAGAGGAAAGAAGCGGCGCCACTTCTGTTAAAGAACTCAGAAGGTGGCGCTATCTGCCACGTGCATTTTTAAACTGCGCCAATAGAAAAATCATCGCCTCTTAAATCAATCGTCTCTTAAATTATTCAGCGAAAGTCAACGAATTTACCATTGTCGTTGACCAGGTCAAGATGACAAATGAAAAAATGTCGGCCATATTACGACAGATATGACCGACAGGTCTGGCTGATAAAACAATATACATAAGTCGAACTTAAACAAAATCAAACAAACAACTATGAAACTCTGATCCTCCTTTTCAAAACGTTATTTTCTACCTTATATTGTACGAAATACATGTGTTATGGCTTCGCGGTACTTTGCGATAACATTTTTGTTCATTTTATTGTGATTATACGAGGTAAGTCAACAATCAAGGAAACGTATTAAAAAAAAATATTATTTTTATTTGAACGTAAAACTTTTATAATTTTTGTACATATTCCTTTCTTTTTTTACAAATTTGATCTACTCCTCAACGATTACGATTTCTCCTACCCCTTCTTACACCAATTTCCTACCCCTCAACGATTTAAACATTTTCCCGAAAGAAACTTTTCCTGCTGCTCAATAAATTTTGCACCGCTTCTATAACCTCTACATCTGAACAAACAGATTTTCTCCGCATCTCTTCTTCCAAATGACCAAAAACACGAAAACCACTTTGAGGTAAGTCACGGGTGGGTGGTTCGCACTCAGAGCAAAAATCTTGAATACAGTGGGTTGTTTTGTTGGCGGTTAGAGATCGAGCGTTATCCTGAAGGAAAATCACATCTTTTGAATGTTTACCACATTTTAGGCTTTAGTAATTGCAGGTAGCTCACGGTAATTGCATTGATTACTGTTGCACATTTAGTTGTCAATGAATATTGTTTAACCGCTTTAACATTGTCACTGTTATCTGAAATGGAAGTTCTATTTCTCCGTTTTCGTTAGAGAGGAATCCTCTTATTTGTAAAGCTAACAGTACACTCGCAGATTATTAGGCCTGTTAAACAACATTTTCCATGTTGCGGTTTCTTTCTACTAATAATCTCTGCAACTTTCATCTCTTTGAGTTTAGGAAATATATCACTGCTCGTATTTCTTCCTTGGTGCAACCGGACAATATGGCACTTTTTTAAAATTGTCTTTTAATCACTACGGTAAACCGCTAATAATGAAACATTATTCTATCAAACAGACACTATTCAGCTACATTCACGAATAACATAAATAAGTAAAATTATTTAATTAAAATTTATATATTATATATATAGGCAATTTTACAAAAATACAATCACATATATAGGCCTATATATATTTTGGTATACGCCAATGTTGGATGGTCAACTGGTTCCTCCCTTTCGCTGGTACGATAGCAGTATTTCAGATAATCCAAGATACAAACAAGGTTGTTAGTCCTGGAGGCCCTATGCCGTTGACCATCCGCTGGCTCATCCGCCTTTAGGACAGTTTCCCTTCCCAAGGGCAAATGGGTGCCCTAAACTCTACCCGCTCATCTGCCTTCCTAGGAGGGCGTTGGCACTTGATAGAGGGGTCACCTTATAGTTAAAAAACAACTCGGTCGCCAGAGCCTCTTATATAGGCTAGTATATTAATATTATTATTATGACAAGATATGGCCTTGAATCACGCAAAGTATCTCACGTAACTAGACACTTTTAAGAGTTGTAACATCACACGACTGGTGCTCACCACTAAGTACTTAACGCATTTTGTGGTACGGAACGAAACAATTTCTTTCTTACATTAGTAGCCTACATCTAATGTGTCAACCGCGTTGGTTAAGTTAATTACTTAAAAGGCAGCAGCCACTCAATATTACAGTACATAATACAGAGCTGTATGCACGGCGTGATTGTACGGTACTTCATTAGCCGTGATAATCTTGTTATTTCGCGCGTCGGTACGCAATCATTAACGCTCTCTCACGGCATCCGATCACTTTGGCTACTATAGCAGTCGCCTGGGCAGTCCAGTTGCCTTATAATCATGGAAAACGTTGAAAAGAAGACAGTGAAAGGAAAGGACTGAAGGCAATGGAGACGGATTAACGTGTTAGACCAAGAGGGAGCGGCAAAATTAGGAATGAAGGTATTAGCAACGGGCACTGTTGTAGATATGTAGAGGTCTAAAACAAATGTATTTATATGAGAACACGCAAATAATGACAAAAATATTGCGCAAAATAATGACCAGTAGAAAGGCACAATATCCCAGTGCCTATTTTTTATACCTAAAATTTTTAAGTAACCGTACAGTTTTAAGACTAAATTAGGGAGCACTTTCCACGGAGAAATCCGTCAGGGAACACTAATTTTAAATAGAACCCATGTGTTTAATTAATAAAATGGATGACTACAGTATTTAGAATCGACGTTATTTTTAAATATTTAGGTATAACAACACAGTATATTCGCCACGAATATTACAGAAATAAAAACAAATTGTTTAATTTCGTAAACGCGTTTTTAATTTCATTTGAGGACGAATTCTGAGCAAGTTTCCATGCCAAATTTTTTGAATTTCCCTCTTTATTTATTTTTGTTTCTAATCGCATCGCGGAGAATTTTGCGCTTTGCTGAACACAGTCTTGAAAACTCTGTTCTAGGCTATAGTCTAGACAAAAATACAATCAAAGTATCGTTCCATGTAGGATGGAAAAGGGGAAAAAATAGTTGGTGGAGGATGATGAAGTAGTGGAGGAGTACGAGGAGGAGTATAAGAAAGAAAGAATAAGATACTGATTACTATCATCTTTCTGGTATTGACGATTATGACGATTGCGATAACAAGTTAGAAGAAACTGTTATATACGTATGCCTATCATATATTCATGAAACGTAAATTTTTTATTCAGTTTCAAAATTCTTGTTATCCTGAATTATTTTTTAGTATAGACACTGTCTTCTAAAAGTTTCAACATTTTTTCACTAGAAATAGCGTTAGTCAGTTGTACATCTGAGCTACCATATTACCTAATTTGTAAGGATACAAATACATATAGGTGACTTGTGTCAATTCCTTATAGCCGTAATGCATTAACACCGCAATTATATAAACTTTAATAAATACAAGATACGCGTATAATATCCCAAACTAATCGACTAATAGTTTTACCATCTGCCAGCAAGAATTCAGTGCTCGTAGAGTAAATATCGGTATGGAGAACCATACATGACTTCCATATTCTAAAATTTATATTTAAAATCATTTTCGAAATGAAATATTACCATAGAAACTACTTCTTTCTACTTACTGCTTCAGCCTTAACCACAGTACTGTGGTCACTAACGTATACCACCTCACGTTATCGCACTCGATTTTCACTGATGATGGAAGTCGACGGCATTGCCGAAACGTCTGGTTTTGTAGAAAACATTGGACTACGGCCAAATATCCCGGGAAGGAATTTTAACGAAAACTACTTCTTTGTTGCCGATAACGTTGTACACATATATATAAAATATATGCATAAAATTAATGGCTTGTATAAGTTAATGATTGATCTCCATTAAGTAGTGCTCAAGTTTCCAAAGTTTTAATATTATGATGTCCGTAATTAAAACATCAGAGCAGGTTTAGTGTGAATGAGGGTACACTGTGGACAAAAATTTTCAACATTTCCTATTGAGCGTTGCTTAGAGTAAAGCTGCGAATCTACAGTGTATGTTTCACAGAACAAACACGCGAAAAAGAAGGAGCGCTCCGAAGTCACTCATGGACCCTCAGCATCTTGCAGACGGTTCATTCCCTAAAGACGAAAAGTCTGTCTATGAATCGTTCCTCTGTAAACACGTGCAGTTACATTGCCCAGCGATCCACAGGAAGCAAATTGATGTCCATTTTTTCGGCTTGCACGCGTTATGTTGGTGTGGGTTTCGGCACTTTCCATTTAAAAAGCGTGCAAATGTAAGAAAATAAACATGAATGAGGCCAGAAATAACGTGAATTGTGTGTGTGTGTGTGTGTGTGTGTGTGTGTGTGTGTGTGTGTGTGTGTGTCTTACCTGCCTTTTTATTGCTGTAGGCATAATAATAAAATGGAAACGTAAACATTACATAACTGAGATATGCTTACCTGCCACGAACGATATATTATTTTATACATGGAGGAGTTCAGTGACATACACACGTACAGAAGTCATCTTCAAAAATACTAGAAGTCGTCCACGCTTTTATGTTGGCAGTGTAACTTACAGGAAGTTTTTTGATGTTTTTAAAACATCTAGGATGCAAACTTTTCCCGATAACTAAAAGTTTCCTTTTTTCGGTTCCCGTCATGTTCGCACAAACAAAAACTGTAACTCTTTGTTTAGAGAGCTTCCCACCAACGCACTTTTCATTTTTAAATTTGAAAGTCTTATCTGGAGTTAATTTATAAAAAATTCCAGCTTCATGTCCATTAAAGATGTCTTCATCTTTATATGATCGTCTAATTTCTGGCCAAGTGTTACGCACCCAATCGCCTGTAACGTTCAGATCTACGCATTTTGCCTCACCACAAATTTTTGCAAAGGAAATCGAGTGTCGGGCCTTAAATCGATCTAGCCAGTCCGTTGGAGCACGTAAAATGGCTGGCGCCGGCAGTCCTGTTACAGTGCTTATTGCTTGCATACAATGTATGTCTGTAGCCATGGGCTAGCGCACATATATACGTTTATATGAAATTTAGAGTAAAATATCTGAGAAATATTTGACGCTATAACAGAGTAGTACAATATTTAGTGACGTTAAAACAGGGAATTTTTATAATGTTAAAGATATCAGTTTGACCGGACTTATGACAAAATAACGCTACACCCGAGTTGACGTAACAGCCGAGGCCGTAATAACCAAGTTCCACTGTATATATAAAGATATTAACTCAAACATAATTTACATTAAAATGAAAAAATTATCATTTTATTGCCTGGCAACAAAATTATTTTATTTTTAACAATTACCATTGTTTGAAAAAGTTTAAATAAAATTTTCAAGTACTTTACTCTTGTTAAAACGTAAAAGGTTGCAGGTAAACTACCCCTTCCCCTTAACCGATCTTCACCAAAATCGGAAGTCCTTGAGACCTCTACAATTCACTGATGTATGCAAAACATTATTTGATTTTGCTTGAATTTGCGGCTGTTATCGTTTGCCATAGAAAATACCCTTGTTAAAAAAACGTTGTAGGTAAACTACCCCTTTCCCTTAACCGATCTTCACCAAAAACAATAGATCTTGAGAACTACATAATTCAGGGCTGTACGCGAAACATTATTTGATTCTGTTTGAATTTGCGGCTGTTATCGTTTGCCATAGGAAATACCCTTGTTAAAACATAAAACGTTACAGGTAAACTACCCCTTTCCCTTAACCGATCTTCACCAAAAACAATAGATCTTGAGAACTCTACAATTCAGGGCTGTATACGAAACATTATTTGATTCTGTTTGAATTTGCGGCTGTTATCGTTTGCCAAAAAAAAAATTTCCCTTGATAAAAAAAACCGTTGCAGGTAAACTACCCCTTTCCCTCAACCGATCTTCACCAAAAACAATAGGTCGTGAGTACTCTACAAATCAGGGCTGTATGCAAACAATTATTTGATTCTGTTTGAATTTGCGGCAGTTATCGTTTGCCATAGAAAAAAAATCTACAGACACACAGACACACACACACACAGACAGACACACACACACAGACACTTTTCGGAAAACGACTTTTTTCATGTTTTGAGTGTAGTAGAATCAGAATCTGCAATAATCTCGAACACGATTTTTTTTGCCATCACCATACTTCCATTCCTTAAGGAATATGGAAGTAAAACGACAAGATTATGTAACAAAAAAATTATAAATAGCACTTGTGTAACTTCAATCTGACAGTTTACTTTTAATATTACGACGGATATACAGATCGAAAGAGAAAGGGAAAGAGAGCTGGATAATCAAGAGAGACTTGACTATAATGTAGAATATTAGTTTTTTCTGTAGTCTACAATTTTAACAACGTTTTACCAAAACAAAATATTTCAAAACGACTCTGCGATGAAATTAAGAGGCAGCTGTATACGAGACACAGACTCGTGGTACGCATTTTGTGTATCCGAATAATTTAATTATTGTTTCTGCGAGGGGCTGGATGATTGAATTAGGAATTGGTTTGACTGTTTCCTGGCAACCTGCGCAGGTGAATGTGAACCGCTTGACAAATTACTTTATTCTCTGGATATATATTTTTGAAACTCTGACTCGACATTTTTTTTGGTACACTCTAATTTACAAATAATATTATTACTTTTAAAGCAGTCTTTTAGCTTGAGAAAATTGTTAATATCAGAAAAGAGAGAGTAAAAGTCACTACATAGTTACTGTTGTTTAACAATTTGATTAGAACACACACCGTAAGAGAAGAGTTTTCCACATGTGTAAATACATACAAATATATTACACTATTCATAATAAGTTGTACAAATGCTTGAGTCCACAAATTTGCCAAATCATAGATATATGTACTTAGCCTATAGTGATATGACAAGTAACTATTACACTCTAATCGCTAGTAAAAACAATTCACTACCACCGACTAATGTAGTTCTTCGCGCCACTGTTGGAATGGCGGCGACGGTAAATTCTCCGCAGAGGAAAAATCCGCCCTGTGTGTAACCGGTCTATGTAGCTCATATTCATACATATTGTAACGTGACGCTCCCCCCCCCAAATAAGAATAGTATGGTTTAAATCACTGAAGTACAAAACGGTATAATTAATGAGCCTAATGAATAAACTATTAGTAGCAAAAATGTAACTTGTAGAACCAGTATAAAGTATAGTAAAATAATTAAAATGTAAGAACATGTCTTTAGGGAACTTTGAGGAATATAATTACAATAAATCATGTTATGAATAAGACATAAATAAGAAAAAAGCATGTAATTGAAAACACTAACTAGACAAAATGTAACTATGGAAATGATTAATGGAATAAATGTAGTTCTATGTATAATAGTGACCTAGATTTAAAAATAATATATAATTGGGACTAAAAGCACCTAAGTATTTACAGATGACTGTTGCTAATCAAGGTGTAATTATGGACATATTTTATAAGAATTATAAGAATGTTTAATAGTGTATGTTATAGGATAAGAGTAATGTAAAAGGTAATGTTACATAAACTATATGGTGTTAAAAAGTGTAAACATTATACAGACTAACATATTGTGATATAAGCAGATAATAAGAGTAATATAAACCAAATAATAATGTGACCTATTAAAAACAATTAACATAAAGGACTTATGCCAGATTAATAGGTAGAAAAGAACATTTTATGTATATAATTTAATGTGTGAACGACTATTTAATGTAATAATTGTGTTTGTGTTTGCTTTAGTAAGTTACATGTAATTGTAAAAGATTCATAATGAATAATTAATAATAACTAGGAATACATGGTATGACTTAAGGACTTGCATCTACCTAGAATGGTATGAAAGGGTCATACAGTATATCAAACTAGTTATGGACTGTTAAATGTATAGTAATAGATAATAGTATTCATAATGATTATATACAAAAGGTTAAATGTTTATAAGATTAAGGAAAAATGTTATATAGGATAAGTTTTAGCAGAAGGGACACTAGGCCAAGTAGTGCCTATGGTGAAAGCAAAAGATTTGAAAAAGAATTGATGTTCAAACCAGTAATTACTAATGTAAAAAGGTATTTTGTGATCATAGCTTTAGTTGTACAATAACAGGAATGAGAAATGTATTCAAAAGGACTAGTTTAAACTTAATTTGTAAAAGTAGGCAAAATTCTTAAAAAATGTAATTTTGCAATTACTAAACAGAAACTAGTCATGTGAGATTTCAAATTAATCTGTAACAAAAAAGCTGTTCAATGGTGTAATTATCTTTCGGATAGTAAATTGTATAAGAGAATTATGTTAGTTTTAAGAAATTTTATTAATTTTTTGTCTAAAAAATTGACGCCATGTCTAACAATGTTATAAATTTCTACCAATGGGAATTTTACGCTTTTGCGTTTTGATGACTAAAATTTGTAACGAGACGAGTTAGTTCATTATTGTATTTCAAAGAGTAAACATTAAAACCTCTGTACAACTCGGGGCGAGGAAATTGAATCGGATCGAACTGAAGATAGGTTGGGTAAAAGTGATACCTAACTAGAAGAATAAATGTAAAAGGATATAGTGTCAAGTTATTATAAAATTGAAGAAAGGTGTTAAAGTGTTCAAATAAAAGTGTAAAACAAATATACAGGAAAGTATAGTGACTAAACATTAGATTATAAAACGAATTAATAACGATTGATGATAATTCACTTTTACACTTCCACACACTTATGAATTATTTGTGACACTTTCACTGAATTGAGACAGTGATATTATTATAATTATTTCACGTTGTGAACTACTATTTCTTTGTGTGTTAGAATATTATGAAAGAGTATAACCTCTTCACGCACCTTCTGTGCTAGTATATTACAAATTGGCACTCACAACAGTGGGGCATCATCATAATCATCATCTTCTAATTTTTAAAGTATATTACACAGTTAATGTGTTATTACCATTTTCAACTACATATCTGTGTGAACTGGGCTTCTCGACGTTGACTGAAATTAAAACATCAAAGAGAGGGAGACTCAAATCCATCGATGAAGAAATGAGGCTTGTTTGTCAACGATTCCACCACGAATCAGCCGTCTGTGTACAGCTAAGCAGGCTCAAGTATCACATTGAAGGTATGAGTAGAGTTATTTACTTTAAAATTCGTATTTTCTACAGTGAATTAAAGTTAATAAATTGTTAATAAATGCATGAGTCTATTCCTGTTTTATAATAATTATAATAATAATAAAAATTGATTACATAACGACGTAATATTTCGTAATTATATTAAGATTCATATGATTTTGAGGGGACAGACATTTTGGTGTGCCGTGTTGAGTCTAGGCCCGTCTGGGGTGTGCCGTGAGTAAAAAAAGGTTGCGGAACACTGTTCTAACCTATAAGAAGACACGGTTCATAAACGAACTATTTGTATTTTAGATTTAATTTGTTGTTACTTTATATTATATTTGACTGTATTTGTGTGACTTTTTTACTTTACAAAAGGTATTTTCGTTAACATTTTTGTAGTGAAAATAATCCACAAAATATTAAAAACAATAAATATTTTAACTGATAATCTCGGCCTGGACACAGGAAGGAGTGCCACCCGCTGAGCTGAAAAATGTTTACTAGCCTGGACAAATACTTTAATATGAAAGTGATTTAATTTAATTTAAAGAACAATATAAGAATTTTAGAGAAAAATAAAATAATATTGAAGAATTTAATCTGTATGTATAATAATTATTATTTTTGGTAGTAAACCTTTTTTTTTCTTTTCATGTATTTGAATATTAGTGTTGTTTGTCACCATAGCAGAGAGGTTGGGAACACCTATTTTTTGGTACAACTTATGATTTGAATAATTCAGATAGGTAAATTAATTAAATAGAATAAAGGAAGAAAAATTAATAAAGAATTTCAGTATTTTAAAAAATCAAGACTATAAATATTTTCTGAATAAACATTAAGCAGAAGTGAAGGAGAATACAGTGGTAGAACTACCACTATAGGTATAATTTAATTGCAATTTTACAGAATTTATACAACAAGAACAAGGTGAACATTCTTCAACCAAGTGATTGAATAATTACTAATTAACTAAATAACCTGGAAGAATTAGATTATTATTTAATTTTTTTTTAATTGTTTATTCTATTAAACAATTTGGCGCTCAACAACTTGGAAAATAATCTTAATAATTGTTTATTATTAAATGAAAGTTACAGAAGTTAAAAGGACTAGATTCCATTTTTTTTAGAACTGACGAGGTTGATGATAATATTATTTATGTTAGAGAATTAGCACCCAACAACGTGAGGAGTTACAAGGATCAAACCAAACCATATCATGCATTGTTTATTTATTTATATTAAACAAATATTCTTAGTTTTATAGAATTGGAACCGACAACATTTTATGGGGATCAAATATATTTATTTTATAATATTCATCCTCATGTAGCCAAAGTTGTAGAGCAGAAAATATCACATAACTATCCATAATTCCAGTGTTCACAACTGCTGGAACTCGCTTGGTTATTGCTATTATGTTTACCAGATTGTAAAATGTTCTTTGTAGTTATTGTCGGTATGCATCACATTCTCATCTGGAAAGGCCAGTTAACTGACACCCAATTATTGATTACTCTATTGACATTTTGCACTTTTCTGTATCTTCTTTGACACTGGTACTTCGCTTCACTTGTATATTTCGGACTGGTAAACCGTTTCTGCAGTTGCCAGTCGGTGGAGAAGAAAGGCTTTGAATTACTATTGACCCTCCTATTGGTATTCTCGACAATACTCGGAATACATTAATTTCTCCCCTCTAATCTATAGGTCACTGATTTGATTCCCGGACGCACTACAACATCAAGATGCGTTTTCTAGCGCCCAGGTCGACTCAGCCTGTAGAAATTAGTACGTGTGAAAACATCTTGAGATAACATTGGGCGGCTGAAGTATAGTGCTGGCCACAACAGCTTCCTTGTAAGCCAAACAACTCACATAACGTAGCCTTCCGTGCTTAACTCCTAAACTGCTTAGGAGGTAAAAAAGGAGTCATTTTCTTAGTTGTAGAGTAAGATCCCTCCCAAATCTTTCAGCCTTCCAAGGTCACAGACATTAAACGCTGTCAAGAATCTCTGTCTCAAATGTTACTTTCCAACAATTGTAATTTTGGATTCCCTAGTCCGTACGGAACGATTCGTGTACATCCTGAATCTTTTCTTAAGAACACACTTTTTAACGTGTCAGAGTTTACGAGGGGTCGGGTATGTTGTCTTCATATTGTCCCTTTGGTATGGAGTGTTTGGCTTCAAAAATCTGTTTTCATTTCAGCCTTTCCGTGGTAATAGAAAATGTCGGATTGTGGTAGATTCCTCGTTAGTTGACGGAGGCCTCATACGGCCTTTCAAAAATATGAGGAAGGACTCAACTTTCAATTTATCAGTCAGTTGAAAGTAATTTATTTATCCACGTTTACAATTTTAACAGTAACTCAGCCAGCTTTGCTTTAGTCTGTGTAATCGACCAGAAAACCATAAGTATCCTTTCTAACGAGGCCAAAATAAGTAACAAACTTTATTTTAAGAGTTAATTTTGTGTAGTTCATAAAGTTATGTAATATGTAAACAGTAATGTCTACAGACGAAGCTTTCGACAAAGGCTCAACTGCGCACTGCGTGCAGTAAAATTCGAAATATCTGTAAAACTATTGGTGTCATCTAAACGCTATGGGCTTGAATAAGGCACACCTTTAAATTGGCATTAAAAAACAAAATGTTTTTACCCTACGGACGTTTAGTGTTATAGCTTTATAAAATATTATTCATTGTCTTGTAATAAACCAATAAATATAAATATAATTTATATTTAATTCAGAAAAATGTTTAGTTTAGAAAATTTATGAATGGAAATTTTATCAAGTTATAAATGTGTTTCAGATAACACAAACGATTAAAGTGAAGCACATTGTTCATACTATTATTAATAAACAAATCAGATCCTTCATTGTAGGCTATAAATCGTATAATCATCAGAGTATTCTGTGTTTTTATTTAAAGTAGGTATAGTTGCACCAACGTTACGGAATACCTAATCTATTGATCAGTATTCTTGAGAACTTATTTATTATTTAAAACCTATTTGTGTATTACGATTGACCAGTACTGTATAAAAAATAGAGACAATTAAAATCACAAGTTTTATAAACCTCTTTGTGTGTGTGTGTGTGTGTGTGTGTGTGTGTGTGTGTGTGTGTGTGTGTGTGTGTGTGTTGCAATGCCATTCGAATTGCATATGTAATGTAGTAGACTTAAGAGCATATGATTGTACATAAAGACACGTGTTCATAAGTATAGATTGCAGGTTTGAACATTATATTAGTTGATAATGAAGATTGTTAAAATTGTTAGTTTGAAGTATTTTAGGCTTATGCAACAATTTTAAGTGCTGTGAAATGGTGGAAAACTATGCTTGTACACCTTTGCACTGCACTTGTGCGAGGGTACGTAATTATTTTACGAGCTATTCACAAAAATACGTTCATTTAAATGTTTAGGACTATGAACACGGAACAGAACATGAATACCCGTAACGTCTCTTTTCCTACTTACGCTTAAATTGCAGGACTACAGCAACACTCAAAAGCATCGCCCCCTTATGACAGCAATCTCAAGCAGACAGCAAATGAGGACATCAGTCTTTCACACTTCCTGACAAAACTTGAGACTATGTTCAGTCAACTCATGCAACAAAATAGCGTCATGCTTAATCTCCTTACAACACTTGTCAATAAACTTTCTAATTAATAATGAATAACAATTACAGGATTGGATTATGGAACGCCAATGGACTCTCTCAACGCACCCTAGAACTCAAAGCTTTTCTTATTGAAAACAGGTTAGACGTAGTGCTTATATCTGAGACACACTTCACAGACAGAAGCCATATTAGGATTCAAGGATTTACTGTTTATGATACCCAACATCCTGACGGTACAGCTCGTGGCGGAACCGCTCTGTTAATCCGAAACAATATAAAACATTATCTCTTCTCTAAAGTCAAAACTGCTCACCTACAGGCGACAAACGTTTTAATTGAAGATCAAAGAGGCCCTCTAATTGTTTCTGCAGTCTACTGTCCCCAAAACACAGAATCAATGAAACTGACTTCAGCTCTTTTCCTAGAACTCTTGGTGCACGTTTTTTGGTGGGAGGTGACTTTAATGCAAAACACTCGCAATGGGGTTCGAGATTAGCTAATCCAAGAGGTAGAATTTTATATAACGTCATTAGACAAGAATCCCTGTCCTTTCTGTCCACTGGTCAACCAAGCTATTGGCCTTCTGATACAAATAAAATACCTGGCCTCATTGATTTCTTTTTAATACGAGGCTTGTCTCATAAATACTACAAAGTTGAATCTTGCCTTGATTTGTCCTCTGACCACATTCCAATTATTGCCACTATTAGCAATACTATAATTGAGTCTGAAAGTTTACCAACACTCACAAATCATCATACTGACTGGGATTACTTTAGAGAGCTTGTAAATGATAATATCTCCCTAGAACTTCCACACTCCACACGCCTGCTGAATTGGATGCGGCTGTAAATAAAAATTATCTCACCAGTATTTTTCAAAAATCAACCTTGCAATACAGCGAAGAATAAACACTTAAACCTTCCTCTGGTTGTCCGAAAGAAATTAGCTGAGAAGCATAGATTGTGACATACTGGCAGCATACTCATCATCCGGATGATAAAAGAAAGTGGAATTCCGCGGCCAGACAACTAAAACGATTGTTAGAAAATTTGTAGAATGAAGGGATTCAGGATTATCTAGAAAATCTGTCACCTAATGAAAGTACTGTTTATTCTCTGTGGAAGGCTACTAAACGATTAAAAAGGCCACTATTACAAATACCACCAATACATAAACCAGATGGTAGCTGGGCGCGCAGCAATACAGAAAAATCCCAGACTTTTTCCGAACATTTGGTCAATGTTTTTCAACCAGCAGCCAGCAAGAACGTCTCTTCCGACGAAGAGGTACAAATATATTTACACTCCCCGCTCCAACTGACTCTACCTATTAAGCCTTTTAAAGTTAAGGAAATCAAGGAAATAAACCTGTATAATTTGAAATGTAAAAAGGCTCCCGGCATTGGTTTGCTATCGGGGAAAGTTCTAAAGGAGCTGCCTCACAAAGGCATTGTACTAATAACATACATTTTCAATGCCATACTCAGACTTGAATACTTTCCTCTTCTCTGGAAATTGGCTCAAGTTATCATGGTCTTAAAACCTGGTAAAAGTATTAGCCAGGTCTTCTTATCGACCCATAAGCCTTCTACCGATACTTGGTAAGATCTTTGAGAAGCTGTTTATAAAACGACTTATGCCAACAATTGTAGAAAACAACCTAATTCCGGATCACCAATTTGGCTTTCGAGAAAAGCACTCTACGGTAGAACAAATACACAGACTAACAAATGTGATCAATAAATCGCTGGAATCGAAGATGTTCTGCTCAGGTGTGTTTCTCGACGTTTCCCAGGCATTTGACAAAGTCTGGCATCTTAGACTCTTATACAAAATCAAGAAAAATCTGTCACATAATTGTTACCGAATTCTACATTCCTACTTAGTGGGCAGAGTGTTTCAAGTCAAGTACTCGGATTCTACTTCTCCTCTATTACCAGTGGGGTAAGGTGTTCCGCAGGGTAGTGTCCTGGGTCCTCTGCTCTACCTCCTGTTCACCTCGGACTTACCGTCAGCAAGTGAAACCACTGTTGCTACCTACGCCGATGACACAGCAATCCTAGCGACACACTCTGACCCCTTAATAGGATCTCTTATACTACAAGAATCATTAAACAGCGTTCAGTTATGGCTTGATAAATGGCGCATAAAAATCAATTCATCCAAGTCAGTCCACGTTACCTTCACCACACGTAAGGCAAACTGCCCTCCAGTAACAATTAACGGTCAACCAGTACCACAAGCTGAAAGTGCTAAGTACCTTGGGATGCATCTGGAGAGGAGACTAACATGGAAAAAACATATAACATCTAAGAAGATTGAACTTAATCAGAAGGTCAGAAACATCTATTGGCTTATAGGCAGAAAATCACGGTTAAGTCTCGTCAACAAACTCTTGATCTATAAAGCAGTTCTTAAACCGGTATGGACTTATGGTCCTTTGGAGTACTGCAAGTACAGTACAAGTAATATTGAGATTATCCAGCGCTTTCAGTCCAAAACTTTAAGATTAATAGTCGACGCTCCATGGTTTGTCTCCAACAACTCTATGCACCGCGACCTCAAAGTTCCAACCGTGAGAGAAGAAATCATGCGCCTCTGCAGGACTCACATCTCCAAACTAGAACAGCATCCTAACCACCTGGCAATTAACTTGTTAGACAAGTGAAGATATTTATAGATATTTATAGACTAAAAAGACACAAACTATTAGACTTACCATTCAGGTTTAACTAATAATGTATTCTCTGTATTTTCTGTATTGTACTGCTGTTCTGTACGTTTTTGTATTCGGGTCATTCATACGTGTTAATATCAACTTGTATATGTGCCTTATGGGCCCAGTGTTTAATATTTGAACTTATTGTATCATGCCAGCAGGAAGAGGAAGTGATTTTTGTTCATTTGTTTACATGTTTTATCATTTAGTTTTGTATTTTGTGTATCTCTTTAATCTATTATCAAAAACAAGAAGAGCTGTCAATGGTCAGCTCTTCATAATCCTGTGTGTGTTGTCAGCCAATTTGTTAAATGTTCGCTTTAGTCGAACAGATTACAGAACTCCTATAAAAAAATTTAAATAACTTGAATGATATGAGAAATTTTTAGATGATACTTATACCAGATGTTCGTAATAAAAAGAGCTAACTGATGACAATAGTTATTTTAGAAATAAGTAACTAAATGTAGGCATATTTAAGTAAAAATTATAACGCCTGTTATAACGTAACGTTACGTCTGTCGTAAAAATTATCAGATTTTCTGAACAAGAATTGTAGTGTGTTGAAGCATTTTGAACAAGAATATTTTTTAACAGTAAAAAAAATCGTGAGTAGGGGTTACCGAAGAACCAATCAGATTACTAGAATTCAGTAGAGGGAATTATCGTAAAGCAAATAGATCAGTCTCTCTTGGGAATCGATAACGAATAAGCGCCGCGTGGTTAATGACCATTGGTCTCCTAATCGCGACAAACACAAGTAAAATTTCCTAGAATTACTGCGAGTAATACTAGTATGAGCGCTATTCCGCGTAAGTTGCAGTATGCACTTCCGCGGTATAAACACTTCAAATTTACTGGACAAAAAACTGTACGCCTGATACATTAATTTAGTAGTAACAACGTGAAAATATATAACCGTGGTTGTAAGAAACGTGTACACGCACGAAAGCGACTCTGAGACCAGACAGAGTACATCAACCCACGTTGACAGAGTCCAAGATTTAAAAGACAGACTCCATAACATTAATAAAGATTTTACAGTAAATAGAACAAAAAGAACTTTTATGTATTAATTTATTTCATTGTATAGAAAGAAATTTTTCGTTGTGTTACAAAGGTCAACAGGGACAGATTAATTATTTTTTACAAATTGTATTAAAAGCTTAGTAGACTGTTATAAAAGAATAGCACCATTAATAAATCCATTTCATTCCAGTACACTATATCTCGACTACTAAATTACACTATCTCGGCTATATCTCGACAGTATTCGACACCTAAACATCACAATATATATAACTATCTGTTGCAACAATACATATATTTGCATATTTGCCCAGGGCGGTATGTTTTGTATTGTAATTAGTGTAAAAAGAATAAGATGAACAGTTTTAGACAGTTTTGTGCGGGAACGGACCGGCTGGAGCCTGTCAAAGTGACATCTGCTTTGTTAGCGTAAAATACAGCGTTTGTGTCTTTGTGTGTGTTAAGCCAGTTCCGACCTGCATCGAACGACAAAAAGGGGAGACGCGTAAGAATTGTTGGTTGTCAATTAATCAGATTTTAACAGGATTAAAATAAACTAATTATACGTTTTAAACCTGTAAACAAAGACTTACCCCAATTATAAAGACACCACTACATAAAGGAAATTCGATGAATATGGTGATATAAAAATTATTGCCAAATGCGCAATATTAAAGATGCTAACTAATTAATATTAATTACTAGTGTAATTGAATAGTAATTAATATGTGTGCTATATGTGAGTGACCAGAAAAAAATTACGCAAACAATGATATCGCTCATGTGACGAGTATGTTCATGAGTTCGGGATAATTATCCAAAAAGTGAGTGTAATAAAAGGACGCTTTGCATGAACGGACAATATCTGACATGTCGAAAACAGTCCTGAACCTGCCAAATCGCCTCCAGTATAAATACCACTGGCAACTTTGGGCGATCAGACACTCAGACTCAAGAAATCTACACACGACGTCACGCTGCCCGTTTGCAGATCGACCTGGACACACGCACTGTACCACACTCACACCAAGATGTAAGGAGGAATGCTGGAGCATCACCAACAACAACCCTTAGTGACAACGAACACAGCATCAGAATAATCATCACCATCAGCATCATCATAATCATCACCATCAGCATCATCATAATCATCATCATCATCATAGTCGTCGTCATCGTCGTCGTCATCATCATCATCATATTCTCAGGATTCTGGACACACACACACACACACACACTCAACGGTAACGGCAGATATACGCAGGTGATAACAAAACAAATATATTATTTTTATTGTGAAAACAGCTCTTAAAAAGAACTGGACTCTAAACATTAAATAATTAAAGTTAGTAAGTTAAATACTATAAATAGAGAATTTAATGTAACAACAAAATTTAGAAAAGAAATACAAATCTTTTGTTGAATTTTTGGGTGTGTCAGTAATAGTCAATCAGTAATAGATTAGATTGGAAGTAAATGTAATATCATTTTCATTTTGTTTATAGCAACAATTAAAGTTTATTCTTGAGTTTGAATAGTATTTTGTTTGTAAATGAGTTGCTATAATTATTTAAAATTTGAGTTAATTTTAGACACACAAATATAAAAAGAATTTAAATAACTTGTTTAACATGTTTATTTAACTAATAAGATCATATGGGTGTTTATTTTTGTTGTATGTTATGAATAGCATAGCAGGTTACAGTATATTTGTAAAGCTTATAAAGGTGAATATTTAAGTTATTTGTTTAATGTTTGAAATTATAAAATTTGAATATTTTTCTAATAATTAATAAATCATAGAATGATTATTTTGAAACGGTTTTAAATGATTATTTCATGTCAACAACATCTCACTCCTCTTTAAAAATTATTTAATTATTGTGCAACCACATATAGTTGACGCAACGAGAAAAAAATCCTGCGACCTGGCCGGTGTATGATACACTTTATAGTTGCGTTGAGTACATGATAATATAATTGTATAATTGTTCTAACGTTGCATACAACAACACCGTATATGTAACGTTATTGTTGTAACGTTATATATATATATATACATTGTTACGGTACTATATTTGCAAATGTAAATTTATTTGTGTTTGAGAAGCCCCACGATCTTGGAGAGCCATTTGTTATACAACGATACATATACATAAATTGTGAACAAATTTAAATGTATTTTAACTTGTATAGCCCCAAGTTAACGGGCAACAAAATTATATAACAACACAATTATATATGCAGGTTGTACGTAATTATAACAACACCTGGTGTAAGTATAATAAGAGTATTAGATTTATGAGTATTTAAAAATTCATATTTATTGTTTTATCAAGCCTTATAAATAATAAAACATCGTTAATAATCTTCGATCAAGATATCACTCGTTATTAAGTGTTTATGTCTTAAACTATACGGTGTTACACACATTTAAAACACTCTTACGTCTAGACATGTTAATAATCTTAATCTTCAGATTTATTCAATTTGATTTACTAAAACAAATAAAATTAAAATGTAATTTGAATTGAATTCTTTTAATTCAGATCTGACCTCAGCTTGCACAGTCTATACCAATGTTTAAAAATTAACTTAAAATTATATTAATTACTTTTAGACTGGCCTTTGTTTTATATTCAAAATTTAAATTATTCTTTTCTACAAATGCAAATATCAGATCAATTCAATTATTTACTTTGGTAAACAAAAATATACTATCACAAATTTAAATTCTTTTTTTTTCTTATTTCTTTATATGCGATCGCTCATTCTTACGACTAAACATTTATCTAAGATTCTAATATATTATTTCTAATTATAAACTTTTTTTGTTTTAATTTATTGCCTTTTTATATAGTCTTTATGAGCTCTTTTAAAAAATTCATTTATAAATGCATTATGCATGTCACCTCGAGTTTTGATGATCTTACGACTTATTGACGGGGTCCAGCGTTGTCCAGAGTTGGGTTTCCGTTACTCCTGGCTTGGCGTGGTCCTGGATATGTCCAGAGTCCAACGACGTTCTCCAGCAGTGGGTGGTCCGTCTCAGAGAATTGCTATCTGCTACAAGGTGGATCTCAATCGTCGGTTAGGCGCCAAAAAAACATCTCCTAACGTCCAGCATCCCTCGTCGCTCTTGTAGCTTCTCCGTAGATACTCTTTGTAGACTTAAACGGTCCCGGTACTTTACGCTTCCCGAAATATTGTCAACATAATTACTGAAAGTCTTTATTCGTTCGTCAATGAGACTTGTAATAAAATAAAAACTGTTCTGCCGACGGACAGCATGTCCGACTGCAACTGTGTCTTGAAATCAAGAGAAGGGTTTTCAGTCGAACCCTTAATTTATACCCTCTCGAGATTCCGCACCTGTTGGCTCCGAAATCGTCTTGTCGAGACCTGCAGATCACATGCTAGCCCCACTCCCGAACCTTTTCATATATTTGCAATTTTTAGCAAATAGCAATGTTTTGTACGGAATCGAGATAGCACAAATCATAGCTAATTTGATTAAGCACTCACTGTACTAATTTGAGGGTCTTAGGGTAATTTGCAAATTTTGGCACATTTATTTCGCACTGTCTCCGCGTAATGTGTCCTATTAACGTCATTTTCTCACCGGGGATAACTATAAATTTTACACACACTTTGATGCCTTTGGTTTGTTTATACACTAATTAGTTTTCACACATTGAATTAAAATAATTATTTTATTAATTACTTGGGGAGGGTAGCTGAGATTCCTGTCTGTACATGCATCACTAACACACACAAGATACACGCGTAACACACATACAATCGAGTAGGTGTTCTTTGCCTGTCGAAACAGGTTAATTTCTCCCCTAATATAACAATGAAATATTTTTACAATCTCAGACCTGTCCATTTACCCCTAACTTATAATAATTCTACAAATTTTATATTTATTTAAATCAATGCCCATTACAGCTGTATCGTTGCAATATATATATTTTCTATATAAGTAACTCGATGTTTCTTGCAGTAATTATATAATTTGTGATGTTTTCAATTTGTTTCTTCTGCAAGTAGATAATATTGTATATTCTTTTTAACACCTGACGCACGTTTCACTGAAAAATATCAGTATCATATTTTTATTGATATTGATACTGATATTTTTCAGTGAAACGTGCGTCAGGTGTTAAAAAGAATATACAATATTATCTACTTGCAGAAGAAACAAATTGAAAACATCACAAATTATATATATATATATATATATATACACAAATATTTCTATATGTCTACCTATATATATCAATTTATATCTATTGTAGTTAGAAACATGTGAACAATTAAATCGCATTGCACGAATTCCGAGGCTTAAACTAATCGACATAATGTTAGCCGGGCGTTGTTGCAGTGATCCCAGATAAAGGTTACCAGTAACGTATAATAATCGTGATACCGACAGAATTCAATGGATTCGCTGAACTCACAACATTCTAATATTCATAATGTAATCCGAATAAAAATATTCATTTAGTTAATTGTTATAGTAACGAAAACTCACTTCAAATATTTTTTGCTAGTAATATTCATTAAGGTAATAGATGATTCCAAACACTTAACAAATGTGTAGTACTTTTCTAAGATTTAACAGTTTAGTGTCTGTGTCACGTTTTCATAGGCACACATTTCCTCAAGAGAAAACGGTGAAAACTGGGAGACTGAGAGACAAGGAACGGATTGTTCGCGATTGTTCGCAGGCACTTTACAAATGGTACGCACATGCTTCTGTATGTAAATAACCTTATTTTCGGTCAGAGAAAACATTTGGAAATATAATTCACACGATACTGCAGTACTTGTTCCAGTGTATATAAAAAAACATTTACTTTACTCAGAACAAACAAGTAAAATAAAATAAATCTCTAAAAAAAATTAAAGATAACATTTCAAAAAAATATTAAATTTTACATTAAAATTTTAAAATTAGATCAACTTTCAGGAAGTCGAATTTGCCACCATCTTTTTTAGGGAGGCAAAATAGATACTTTTGCAGGTCATTTTGTTTATAATGGGAAAACCGTTTCCTGAGCCTGACACAAAATGAATAGTGTAACATTTAAAACAAATATTCAACTGGAAAGTGTAAAGGTGAGACAGGTAACGATTTTGAAATACTTAGGTGGCAGAGTATTGGACGAGTAGACGGTAATAACTTTAACAAATAATGAACTCATCGCAATTTTGACCTTTTTCTGTAGAACGAATCCCATAGCTCCCATCATAGTTTGTTGGGAAGAAAGGAAATTAACTTATTGGTTACTTTTGAATTATATAATTACAGAAGTTTGAAAAATATTCTGTGAAAGGATGGGCAGAGAAAATACAGAGTAAAATGATTCTATAAATTCCTCATCAATTATACAAATGACTGTTGTAGAAATTCCTCATTAGGTTAAAATACCGATGGGTAGTGGGTGAAGGAAATACTAGACGACTACAGTAATGATGGAATGCTGATGCGACAAATCCTGATATGTACGATGTTGAATACTGATGATACAAATAAGTTATCACGTAATGAATCATAAAAATTACTGATCATCGCAATATAAAATAGTGTACTCCAGATCCGAAGATTAAGATTATTTGTAATTACTAGTAACGTTTATGTATCTACCACTTATACTTGAAAAATCGAAGCAGTAATTAAATAGTTTTCCATGACCAATTACTTTACAGCAATTAGTTTTATGAGTTGTGATGTGTGCAAAGTGACTCCAAGCGTTTATTGTAACTTTGATTTAGTAAATATTAGTGTTCAGAACTTACTTCTTATTTTGTATTTATTTACGAATTATTTTATTTATTTGAAATAGCGCGAACTTGAGTTTTGTTAACTGTGTGTTGACTTAACCGTCGTTTGGATGAAATTAATAATTTCCTTTATGGCGTTTAATCTCGATTGAAGTCCGACAATCTAAAAAATGCTTCCAAATTATAATATGTAAGACGTATGTGATTACAAAATAAAACGAAGTAAAATAAAAGACGTAAATTTTGCTTTAAGGACAATTTTGTTTTATAGAAATAAGTACGACATGAAAATAATTTCTTCTTTCTTA
The DNA here is from genome assembly GCA_034769895.1 of Magicicada septendecula. NCBI lineage: Eukaryota > Metazoa > Arthropoda > Insecta > Hemiptera > Cicadidae > Magicicada > Magicicada septendecula. The sequence continues at coordinate 121,977,646 of CM068375.1, forward strand.
TTAAATTGTCTGCCACCAAAGCGTTTTACAAAGGATTAATTTTTTCATTTTTACTCACTGTAAGATGTTTAGGAATAATTCGTAACATAACAATCAATATACATAGCTATTTCAAATGATTAGGCAATGAGTAATCATACATTATTCATATATAAATCATTAAATATTATTTATATAAAAAATCAGGCATACATTTTATATTTTTGAACAAAATATTATTGTATAATTCCAAACATTTTATTAAATAACAGCCTACAACTGTTATAAAATAATTCTTTTATAACCATGAAATGTTACAGTTAAAGTAGCAATACTTTTTGAGCACATAAGAAATATCAATGTATTTATTCCATTGTTCTTTTTCTTTCTCCCCTTACTTCTTACTTTACGTTTTACACTTAAACCTGTTACGAAGTCTGCTTGAGCTTACTAATGAAGTCGATCTTTTCTTCTTTTGTTGGAGATTTTTATGTAAGTTCGTAAATATTTAAATTTTGATGTACATCAATTCCTGATCGACACACAAATCTCAAACTCAGAGGGGTAGTGACTCTTCAGTTTGCGTATCATTCCTAACCAGAAATGTACTTTTTTATTTTTTGGATGTCGGGGACTAATATTATTCACTGTTTTTTGAGGTAACATTTCATGTTTTTCTGTATGCTGTTCTAACACTCCGAAGTTTCTTTAGTATTTACGATACTCCCGTGTTGGCATAAATGAATATCTCAAGATCCCAACCCACCCTTTCGTCTAGGAATAAAGACTAGGAACTTTGACTAGTTACGAAGTTACTGAAAAATGGTGTAGGCACCGAAAGCCTCTTCGAACGAGGAGTGATTAACAACAACATGTTGGTATGGAGGAGCGATATGTTGGTGAACAATATCTCACTAAGAGAAAACTGCCGTCTCTTTAGATTTCAATAGTTTATTGTTTTTCGGTGTTGTCAAATTTATTTCATTTTCCGAGTTTTTATACTCGGAGCCCCAAATTCCATGAGAAACAGAAGGAGTCTACAAGTCGTCTCCGTCTGACCTCGTCGTAAACGAATTGTTTAATTTCTCTTCAGGATTTACTTTTCGAGGACTGTATCGATCCATGTGGTCCTTGGTCGTCCTTTGCCACGAAAACCTTTTGGGATCCACTCAGTGGCTTGTCACGAGATGTTGTCTACTGGTTGTCTAAATGCATGGCCAACTTCATTTCCTTCTCTGAATATTTTTCACCCCCTTTGTGATTTGTTGTTGTTCAGTGTTCCGTGTTGGTGATCTGATCTGGCCGGAATTTTTATATGGAAAGAAAATTACTCACAAAACAATAATTCTGTAAGCTTTTCTTTGTACTGAGCTATAACATTTGGTTCAACGCTGGTTACACTTAACCCTATCAAGAATTCAGATTTACTGTTACAATGGAAACTTTCAAAATGTATGTGTTCTGTATATACTTGTCGATACGATCTTGGGGAGAAAACGGAGACCATGAAAGTGCTGTCGTCTGCTGAATTAAAAAGTAAATAGGACCGTCTGGTTTTCTAAGGTACCACTGTGGATAAGGGACAATTTTCAAGTCTCCGGCGAGGGAAAGACGCTTCCCAATTCACTTTATCCGTTCCCGCCTATGTCTTTTCTTTTATCATACCCTTCTCTTTCTTCCTATTTTCTCCTTTTTGACAACCAATATTTTTTACAGACTAATCTATATTTTCCTTCGTCTTTCTAAGTTCTGAAGGAAGATTTAGCTTCTTCCTTATGCGAGTTTACATCAAACTATGTTACTTTCTGTTAACTCTGTTAACAGATTTAGTCGTTCTCTCTGTTAAGTGTGAAATGGTAAATTATATTACTATTCATTAGATGATGTTTGAAAATATTATTTTGAATATTTAGATAAGCCTATAATAATGTCTAGGCGGTGGAATAACCAGAGAATGCTCTAAAGCATTCATCTAATCTTAGTAGTAAATAATAATATCTATTTTTTATTTAAACAGAGAAATAAAAAACTACTATTGTTACATCCCGTAATTTAGCAGCTCGAGTGTACTGCCTCATGTATTTGGTTTTCAATTACGGACACTTGACAATTTCTTTGTTATAGAATCTTACACTACCACACAGTCTTTGGTTCTTAAAACTGTTGCAGAGTTATATTACTGGACAACTTCGAATTATATATCATCCCTCTGTTTAGATTCGGATTTTCTTCATTGCTTTGTGCCGCTCATGACCACTGACGGTGAATTATCGGCATTCGATTTTGCGAGGGAAATCAAGAATCTAGAAAAAAGGGAATTCAGATCTTTAAAATCGAGACTTGGAAAACAAAATATTGATCAGATACAGACCTTCCGTGTGGCGAAATTGAAATCAGAACTGACAAAAATAAATAATTATGAGTCTTATTATACGTACATCGTCATCTAAATTAAATAATAAGTTAGGCCTACATCTAATGAACACAGCGAATATCAACACCTAAACGTCATAATTTTACTAATCCGCAATTAATAACAATAACGCATAACTAACGCCTATCAATTACAGAGCAACAATATGTATCTGTTAAATAGCTTGTTAGCATACTAGATCGTGTTACTTCTAGTTAGGTATCCTTCTATTATAGATCCTACACCTCGTTATGCATTACATTCGCATTTGACAATTCAGCACACTAAATGCCAGTAACAACACACTCAGTGTTTCTAGTTATTTTATTAGCTTTCGGTGGAGTTTTGACAATATTAATACAAGCTATTGAAAACATAAAACGAACAGAAACTTAGGCTGTATGAGTATGAGGGGTATGGGTATACTTAAATTGAGTTTTTCCATAATTTTTCCTAGGGTTATGTAAAACAATTTTTGTCACATATTAATACCCATTTTCCACACAAAGAGATCTTAAGCTTTTAATCAACTATGAAAACTGTTTCAGAGCCGGCAGTGACTGAAATAAAATATAAAAGCTATGATCACGCATTCAGCATTGTCCCGCAATGATATTGCAATATCCAAGTCCTCGATAAAGGCTAACAAATGAATGGAAATACATCGTTTATAATCAGAGTTATAGAGAATATATTCAGAAGAGTACAGAGAAATGACAGGCACTCCCGACAACTTGTCTGCAAGCATTTTGTGAAATGAACGTCACAAAATGGAATTATTTATAGAATAACGGACGCTTACGTATTTGATTGGTTCGAGAATACGAGTTGAGTGAATGTGAGAGACAAACATTGCATAATATAATCTACTAAAGTATGATTAAATAAAATAAGATTTACAGTTTTGAAAAGCACTCATATAAATAACACGCAGAGAAGCCTGGCTGGAGAGGTTTAAGCTACATCAAAGGTGGAGCGCTTGATAAGCTAGCACCGTACTATATAATCCTATTTCATACGTGTGTATTAACGACCTATATTGCACCAAGCCCCGTGATAATACTGTTGTCGCGTACACAAACAATGGCATCTACATACAAACAACCTGATCTGCGCTTATACAAAACAACTGAAACTCCGTATATTATTATTATTATTATAATCAGACCACTTATTCTATTTGAAACGAACACGTATACTCAGTTCCTTATTATATAGGTGTTTAAAGTATTAAACATTTCGGTCGCACAGAAACACTACTGGCAAATACTCTATACGACGGGTATACAGAACGTCTTATTAACTATGCAGTCTAATTTGAAACCTATTTTAGGAAAAATACTGTATCAGATTTAACACCAATTTTGTCGCTACTTATTGCCACACTGCTAAATACTTCGTTTTTGACGAGGCCTTTCGGTGTCTCCATCATCTTCAGGTCTTAAAAGACCCGATGCCAAGTGAAATTGCATAAAAATGGTATGCCAATGAGGCCTATAGTGTCGTTTATAAATTCGCCGAGTTATAGGGTAGCGAAGAAAGTTAGTAAGCTACTGAGATATTTGTACGAAGTAGACATATCGTATAATATAGAAAACAGTAAAAAAGTTATAGAATATAATTTATAAAAAATGTAAAAACAATAGAAATTAATAAAAATACCAAACTGATGTCATTAGATATGAAGGATATGTTTACTAATATACCGATAACGGAAACTATAGAATTGATTAAAAACAATAGATTAAATAATGTGGACTATAAAGAACAATTGATAGAACTATTGGTAGCTTGCGCCAAACAGAATTATTTTAGATTTAGGAATAGGTATTATGTTCAAGAAGAGAGACTACCTATAGGATCTCCGTTATCTCCAGTAATGGCGGATATTTACATGAATAATTTTGAAAAAACGGTTTTAACAGAATCTAAATATAAGAGTGAATTAAAAATGTGGTTAAGATATGTAAACAATATTTTGAATATAAGCGAAGGAACAAACGAAAAATTTGGAAGATTACCGGAAGAGATTAATGGAAAGGAACCTAAAATTAAATTTCAAGAAGAAATAGGTGGGATAAGTATAAAGTATCTAGACTTGGATATAAAAATAGACAGTAGTGGGTTCAGGTTTGACATATACCGGAAAGAAACTTATACAGATGTAACTATACCAGAAGAATCGTATCACCCGATAGGTAATAATATGGCTACTTTAAATTCTTTTTGTTATAGGGCAGTGAAATATTTTTAAGATGAGAGTCAGAGGAATGTTGAATTGAAAAGGATAAAACAGAAAGCCATAAATAACAATTACAACCCAAAGACAGTAGATAGAGTAGTAAGAAAAATTAAAAGAGGTCATGAGGTAAATAAAGATAAAAAAATAAGAAGTATGTTGGATCTGTAAGGGTCGTTTAAGCCTGAAGATGGTGGAGACAACGAAAGGCCTCGTCAAGAACGAAGTGTTTACTAGTGTGGCAATAATTAGTGACAAAGTTGGTGTTAAGATGGCTGCTAATAAAACTAACAAAACTGGAAATGTATTAGATTTGATGAACAGTTTCAAAACCATTTATTTTTGGCACTGGAGTAAGGTAAGTATATGTTTCCATAACATTCTTCAATACATATTGAAAACGAATAATCAAAAAGGCAACAGAAAATTGGGTTAAAGGTATACGCATACCTAGAAGACAATTTTCAATTTTCGATATCGCGTCAAAAAAGTTCTCGCGTCCACAGAAGAAAATACAAGTCACGTTTAGGAGACCAGCGATAGTAGTTGCTGACAATAAGACATGAAATAAATCCACGATATGAAGCTTGAATGTTCTACAAAACTAATGCAATCTTAAAAGATAACTTCGTATACGTTTGCAAAAAAGACTATTAAAAAAAGTATACGTTGTATACTTTGTATCCCAGATCCAGTAAGCGCACATGTTAAACAAAACTGATTTAACTAATAAATTTTTGTTACTGAAAGTTTTCTCTTTTTTTTTTGTAAAAACAATAAAGATTAAAAAAGTATGTAGTAGGGATATTATTTATTTTAGTCAAAATGTCAGTCTCCTAAGAAAAAATATGCTTTAAGTTAGTTGAAATAATTATTATTATATTTTTTTAGAAATCGGTTATATTATTAAGTAAAATTACGCTGCGCAAATGGGCCTTGTCTTGTCCAAAGCACAGGAGAAACACTAAAAACGTTCGACAATATACTGCGAGCGTACACAAGTGTATAGCATGCTTTGTCACAGCTGTTGCAACATCAGCAAATTCCAGCAGTGTATTCAGCTGTTGGGTTTCCCACGCTGCAGCAGACACTCCGTTCCGTTTAGTTTAAGGCATACGGCGCACAGAAGGCGTTCATTGTAAACATAAACATAAGGTTGATACAGCAAAGCTGTGCGGTAATGGTATGCGAACTTCTCGTTAACCGTCATCGTGTACAGTCTAACGTCTATGCTAGATAGAAGCGTCAGACTACTGTTACCCTTACGTGGGACAGAAACTGATATGGAACCGTTAGAAGCCGAACACCGATTGTCATATTTCATCATTACATGATTATTATAATATTATAATTTCATTTTTGTAACACTGAAAATGTTTATAAGGACGTTTCGCACATTTGCGGCCGATCGCTGGTGCATGATCGAAAATGGGAACCGGTGAGTTTCCATAGAAACTACTTCTTTGCTGTCAATAACGTAGAAAATTTTGAATTTTTTGTTGAGTTTCAGTGCCATATCCCCTTAAATTTATCTTAAGGTAGCACATCAAACAAGAATTTATTACGGAGCGATGGATCTGGAGGAAGCGAGTGGAAGTACGGCTCAGACTTCCACCGATTCGAGTGTAGAAGGAACTAATTTGGCGGAAAAGCTACAATTGGAAGCAGAACGTCGAAAACGAAAGCTCAAATATTGCTGAGAGTGAAAAAAGAAGCAAAAAGTACAGAAAATTGAGCAAGGTTTGGTCAAAAGTCCACTAACTGAATCTGAACGTCTGCAACGAAACAAGAAAATCAAAAACTCTATCGAGAACGTAAGGAAGAAGCAAAGATGAAAAGCAATGAACAGGAATGTTTGGTCAGAATTCCACTAACTGAATCTGAACTCCTGCAACGAAAACGCAAAAATGATAAACGGTATCGAGAACGTAAGATAGAAGCAAAGATGATGAGCAATGAACAGGATGAATGTGAAGAGAAGCAAGTGAGTAATTTAGCAAAGATATATCGAAACGCACTTTTATAATGACAATTTGAACGACTACTGCTTTGTTTGTGAACGAATTTGGTGGACTAAAAGCTTAAAAGACGTTACCGGACACGCAGACGTTATAGAAATACTTAACAAACATGGTTATAATATTCTTGACAAATCCTAAGTATGCCACAATTGCTACAGATGCCTAAAGAAGAACAGGTTGCCACCTTATGCGACAATCAACGGCTTTAAGTACCCACAAATACTAGAGAATTTACCTGAACTAATGCCAAATAGAGGAACGTTTAATATCGCCGCGCCTTCCATTCATACACATTCGTAACATATCATACTTTGCTGGCGCTAAACGTATAATTGGACAAGCCATAAACGTACCGATAAACCTTGATACCACTACTCTGCAATTGCCTCGCATGTTGAATGACGATTTGGCGTTTAACGTTTGCCTTAAGAAGCACATAATCGATAAAAGTTTTTATATGCGAGGACTGGTTTCTAAAAGTAAATTAAAGCTCTGGTTAAGGCATCTGTTAAAGGCTGAGCTATTCAGATATTATAACATCACGATTAATGACAAGTTCTTCAATAATGAGCCTGAAAATGAAAGCAGTGCGTCTAGTGAGGATGAAGACAAGGATCAAGAACGACAGCAAGTAGAATGGAAAGACTTATTGTCTCGCATAAATCAATCTAATAGCAAAATAACAAGCATACAGCGAGATGTAACTGGCGAAGAGTACATCAAATTGCAGCAGCATACCTTATTCTGGTGTGAAGATTTGATTTTACATCTAGCCCCTGGACAAAATAATCAACCATTATCGCTCGCATTCGATGAAGATGCAGAAGAGTTATCATTCCCAGCGATATATTATGGTGTGAAACGGCGGTTTACGTGTCGAGCCACACCATTCATGATAGCTAGTAGCGAAATACGTAGACGGGATCGGAGAGGTGTAAAATCCGATCATATCTTGTATATGGCTGCTAAAATGCTGCGAATGTAAACTTAGCGTTTCGAGCAAATAATAATCAAATCAACAGCGTATCAAGACGAGATTTGGAAGATACCGAGTTTGTTAAGAGCTTGCTGCTAAAAAATGAAGTGTTCATGGAAACATACCGAACTCAATCCAATATTGGCATCAGCGTAAAGTGGAATTATTCAGTATGATGCGACAATTAGGCAAACCTACCATATTTCTCACATTGAGCTCTTCAGAAATACATTGGCCTCATCGCTTAGAATCTATTTATCGCTTTCAAGAAGATTTACCAGTAGACGTGTCGATAGATCCAGCGATATTTGACGGCATGTCGAGCACAAATCGAGCAGAATTGGTAAACAACGATCCAGTTTTGTGCTGCTTGTATTTCGAGAAATTGGTATCGACCTTTATTAACGCGTTAAAAAACCAAATGGCGTGTTCGGAGATCATTACGTAGTGATTATTTCAGGCTCATCGAATTCCAACATAGAGGTAGCCCTCATTGTCATATGTTACTATGGTTAAATAATGCACCAACGTGTAAAAATATCACAGATAATGACGAATTAACCGCCATTACATTGTTAATCGATCAAATAAGCACAGTCGGTAGTTCAAAATTGAAAAGCGAACGAAATTTACAGACGCATTGTGTTTTTCCCGAGTATAATTAGTGTTGTGAATCAACAAACAAATTATCCATCTTGTCTTTAAGTCGTTTTGTTAGTGCTGATCAATCAGATGATGATGACGAACCTCGAGTATCAACTTCGATCGTCGAACCATGCGAATATACTTTACGTCCTAATGATGGTAAAGATTCTTTCTTTACAGCAGCAAATCTAAAAGATATCTATGATGATTTTACTAATACGTGCAAGGATAAGATCTGTATTAGTCCTGTCGACAAACTGAAAGAAACTCATCTTAAGTTGACGAAAAAAGCGATTGTTCGCCAGCATTTCGTTCAATTCCAATATAAGTAGGTGCCTCATCTACTGCTAACTACTAACGCGTACGGGTTGTTTATCAACGATTCTGAAAATTTCACCTCCAGAAACGTAATACAGGATTTAGATCATCTTCAAGCCAAACATCGTGCGAATTTGTTGTTACCGACTGTCAAATATTGGTGGAATCAGCAGAGCAAAGAGTTGATGGAAGCGTTTATCGAAACGTTTGTTACCAATATGAAATGTATAGCCAATACATCTGCCTTTATTGATGCCGTTGACCGCTATAAATTGCATGATTTTGCAAAGGTAGTTCAGAATATGAAAGCAAAAATATTAACGGCCGATAAAATTGGCTAGAATGATTGAATTACGACTGGAGTATTTGGAGTAAAATTGTCTAATTCGTTCGGAACACCAAGTAAAATTACAGCGCCTTTGTATAAAATTAAGAACCAACAAACATTAACTTGCGGCAAACGGAAGGAACTGAAGACTGCTGCTTATATGCATTCGGTTCTCTTATTGAATGTTGCTGGTTTTAAGTTAACATCATCGGGGATCACTCTAGATATTTTCGTCGAGACGCTAGTCTTCGATAAGTTTGAACAATGGACAAGATTAATAAAGCAGGATCTCGTAAAGTATTATCGCGATTTACAATCCAAGAGGATCAGACGTCTTCGGAAGAGGAATGTGATGAACAGCCTGAGAAAAAGCGCAAAATCAACATGGATGATTGGTGAATGCGGCTTATGAATGCGACTACACTTAACTTATAATCTGTACATTGGTAAATGAAGAAAAATAAATATATATATTTTTTAGGTTTATTGAAGTATTTTCAATGCCCTTCTCTATGCATTGCATTTGTGCAATACCTGTAAATTTTTTTGTCGGAAGTGTGTAAAGCATTTAGGATGTAGCAAAAGGGAAGTAGAAAAAAACGTATAGCATAGAATAAAAATTACAGCCCAGATTAATAAATAGTGAATGAGATAGAAAAAGATAACGGGAGAAAATAATATATACGATCTGTAACTTACGTAATGTAACGAATAATACGTATCTGAGAAATAAAACGGACAAATAGCAACAGAGGAAACAAGGCCGCTGTTCCATCAAGCTAATACGGGGAAAACCCATATTACAGTGACTGTGAGTTTATAAATTAACATAAAGTAAACGTATTTACAGTATGTGAGACAGCAAAAATACGTTTATTTAATCATACAATAGCGTGAAACGAAAGGGAAGAACAAGTAAGACTACAAATTTGGGAAATTAGAAAAATGAAACAAATTTATAAATCCCTTAGAAATTGTGGAAATGCTGAAAGCAGAAGATAATACAAATAATATAAAACAGTATGAGAAATTATAAATATTTAAAGAAAAGAATAAATTTACAAGGTCCCTTATGAAAGTAAAGACTGCAATAATGAAGAAGGATATTTTGTCGAGTAAATGGTAATGGTTGTCGATGAAGTGGACGGTGAACATGTGAGGTAGGCTGGTTTTCGCGCTGACTGAGCTGTCGTCTGAAGACGTGATTTGCAGAACTTGAGAATGGTGAAGACACCGAAGTGCCTGCTCCACAACGAAACGATTAGCAGACTGGCACCGCAGATTGACAAGCTTCCGTCATTTTGTGGCCCATCGTCATATAATATGCACAACATTTCCATATTCTTCTGTGTTAACTTCCAGTTTGTCTCCTGTAGGCGATGCAAGCCCCCGCGCAGACATGCATACACACACACACACACACACACACACGTGCGCACGCCCTAACGTCACACGACAGTTTGATGCGATAACGTTTAGAGCAGTGACTCCTAGATGTCCCGTTTACTGTATCTCCACTGACGTTACGCAGCCGATACTCTTTCTGTTTTATGCCACGTCAAAATTTAACTTGTTTATTCGTCACTTTATCCATCTATAATACTTTTGCTGACCATTAATCACTTATATTTTTAATGTCTATCCTTGATCCTTGATTATACGAAACGTTTCTGTACTCCGCATAACACTACTTTTATCAGTGAGCTGTAGGCCAATTATTATCACTGACCATCGAATCGTATTTCTTGATCAACTGGTCTTATGATATATAACAGAAACGCATTTGCTCTTAGCACATGCTTATATTTTTTCCTATTTTCTAATATTTTTAAAGCTCAATAATAATAAGTCTTCTACAGCCTCAAAAGATGTTACTTCTACAAAATTACTTATGAAAAAGATCCCGCTTTTGGTAAATAAACAGCTGTTTTGTTATGTTGTGGTATTTAATATATTAAAACTTAGCTGTTTAGGTTAATTAGGTAAACCGACATCATTTACATAATATTAGTAGACTACGTAAATTACGCTCCGGAGAGTAACATTATCGCGTCTCATTTCTCGTGTTATGCGGATAATCTCGTTACTTCGCGACTCCAGTAATTTACACCCTCGCGTCGTCGTCCTTTCATTAACGCTGAGACACATTAGTCGGAGACGCGACATTGTAACACGCTGTTAAACGGGCTGCACAATATTATAAACTCGATTTCTTCTAACACAAAATGTCAGTACTCAAGCAGAGAAAGTTTTCTGATATCTGAAATACTTAATCGAACCATAACTCATATACCAGATACAGTGTCCTGGTATTAAACCCGGCGCAACTGAAAAAGGGATAAAAATCAGACTCGCCATCTTATCTAGAAGAATAACAGGACAGGAAGCTGTGGGTCACAAGAAATCAAATATCTTTTTGCTATGTACTTAAAAGTTTTAATATCGGTGTGGAAAATACGATCATTAATATCTCGTTTTTCAGGACACTATTTATTAAACACGCATAGTTGGGAAAAATTGATAGAGCCCAGTTTTTTTCAAAATTGGTTTAATAAAGAGTTAAATATGAATGTACAAGTATACAAGTAAGCGTATTTATTAGTTGAAACATACCCTTGTGTTATCTAGTGAAAGTAAGAATCAGTTGCATAACAAATTATTATGTGAACACAGGTTATTCTGTATGACAAGTCTCACAGGCACACGACGGGCCTTTACTCAAGCACAGGACAAAATGTAATGAATTTTTGTAACCAAAACTATCAAGGCCGCCCCTACGTTTACAAATATACTACCATGTTTCACAATTGTACCGCCAAACGGTGACCAAGAACGAGACCATAGTTGAAAACCTCTTAAGAATAACAAATTTCGGTCATTGATTACTGTTACAAGTTGCAAAACTGTATGTAATCCTGAATAACTACAAATATGAAATTTACAAATTATCTTTAAGACAATTTTTGAGTGTTATCAAAAACGTTTGATACTTAGAAGCTGCTGGATACTCGAGCAAATTTTAAATAGAACAGTGTTTTTCTGTTCTGCAAAGATGTGCAAAAGAATCGTCTATTTTGGTTCCGTTTTGAAAATACTACCTCCTATAATTTACCCTGAAAGAAAGGATCGAGGGTGATTGTAACAGTGGAAGAACACCACTCCAAGGACTCAAAGGAAGTTTTCTCTTGGCAGGAGGCAGAGAAGCCATCACAAGTATGATCGTCAACGCTCGGCAGATTGAGCACAGTACGTAAAAGAGAGAGCGAGAAAGAGGCAGAGAGATGTGCATGTATCTTCTTTGTTTTACCAACTTCAATTCAGAGACTGGAGGGCGAATAAATTCTGAGTCATTACGTCACTCCTTTCATTAACCTCTCTTGTTTTTTTGTCTATGATTTTAGGTAACCATGAATTATGTTTCTTTCGTCTCTGATCGCAACTATAATAACGTCATAAATGTCATAAAGTCATAAACCCAGGGATTGGTTTATGACTTTATATGTAAGAAAATTCTTTTATTTCGATATCTGTATCAACGATACGGCACTTATGTAGAGAGACTAAAAAGTAGGCTACTTTGAGCTGATTGAAGTACAGGATTTTGGAGGGTGTTGATGTGAAAAATGTTATTACGCAAAAAGAGTTTTTAATAAAACGAAACTATTATTTTCCCTAATCATTTTAGTTTGTAAAATAATTAATACAAAATCAAATGATGTAAATTCTCGCATAGAACTGAACAAGTTATGAGTGTCCTTAGCGCAGCTTCCCACAAGAACACTTTACCTCAGAAATTATATAGGCCTACTGGTTTCTATTCAGTAACGACGATGAGAATGGAAGAGAAAGATTCGTCTGTAAATACTGGTTGTCGAGATGGAGAGAGAAATAAGAGGGAGGAAGATATTAGGAGGGGGAGGACGTGGGCTGGAAGTGAGAAAGTAAATTGTGAAGTGTCTTCCTTTCATCCCCTCGTTCGTGAGCTGGAAACCACCCCTCTTTCCGTTGCGGTGTATTTGCAGAAACCAGACGGCTCTGTTTACTTTTTTAATCCAGCAGACAACAGCAGTTTCGTACCCGATGTTATCTTCCTGCGATCCTATCAAAGGTACGTCCTGTAAACGTCTATTTTTTTTCAGTATACGTTGTAAGCGTAAATTTGTCGTCTTATGTAAACTTGGTGTAATCTATTGTAATCAAATTAAAGATTTTACTAAATTCCTTATGACGAAAAAACTTTTAAAAACTGTGCTTAATATTTATTAGGCCTAATTAATTCAATATTTAACAACTCTTTAGTACATTAAGACTCAATTAAAACTTGCAATCTACATTAGTTTTATTAAATTGAAGGTGTGTAAAACTTAAGGATATTTCTTCTTGTTACCTATTTCCTAGCAAAAAAGATTATTTTTCACTTAAAACTTATTGGATTATAAAATATATTTTGGAAAAAATAATTCATTGAAATTTTTATGTAACATCAACATACAATTTAATTTATGCATTCAATAACTATCTGTTAGGATATTAACTTATAATTGAATGATGTGATGATTTTAATATATATAAACGTATTTGTTTTAGTGGAAGCTCAAACATTCTTGTTTTGCCTAATAAGATTTGGTTAGTAAAACCTGAATCAAATATTTCCGTTTGCTTTCTTTTCTCGCTACGTTTTAAAAGTTCCGATTTCTTATTTCGTTCACAAGCATTTCTATTACTTAAAAAAAGTTTGCTTATAAATTCAGTAAAAAGTACTAGACGGTTGAGAAATAATCAAAAATATTTTACGCCACACAAACGACAGAATCCACGTAATAACACGTTTATGAATTTTTGTGCATTTTGTAATAGACTGCGGAAAGACACGGAAGCTACATTGTGACTCATGGGTAAGTTCAAAAACATAATTGTGTTTATATAACTTTTGTTACATTTTTAGAATACGTTTGCTGACGTTTTAAAACAATAAAAATACAAATCAGGGACAGAAGAATTATGTATTTTTTCGCAAAAATTGATTAACTTTAACGATATTAAGCAACAATATAGAATACACAGGAATAGTAAAACACTATCCTGTAGCTCTAATATATTTTTATTAATATACTCACGAGACATCCTCAGAAATTAAAGTATAATGTATAAGTTAATAAACAGGAACAACAGAAGAATGAAACTGGCACGATTAAGAGATTTGAGCACTGATGATTGTCATAAAGTCAAAAAATAAAATGGGTTTGAAATGTTTGTATAGTTATTAGTATTTAGTAATAATAAAAATATTAATACTGATTCATTAAATTCACGTCTACAAAAATGTTACTTTATGTCCCTACTTTGAATATCATCATATCATTATCATCAACAAATTAAATATCAGCTTTCCATGGATAAAGCTTCAGTACTGGTGTGACTAAGATATTTGCAACTTATTTACATTTCGCAAAAAATCAGAACGCAGAATGTCTGATGCATAATTAGCATCTTGTTACTAACTCGGTTGGCCGGCCAGTCTAGATTACCATCCCTGTTCGTCTCAAGCAGTAGGACAAACCAAAATATGAAAGTTTTACGTTTTGCATTATCGAAGACACGTGATCAATAAAACCAATCTAAGTACAAACTATCTGAACACTTCTACCACTTAAAGTTTACAGTTAAGATGCTTCGTAACTGTGTACACTTATAAAGTAATAAGGCTTATCAGCCGTTTTATCACGACTGGAAGCGGTTTGTTACCAAGTTTTGTCTGCACTTGCTGTAAGTCGGTTCCAAAATTTTAGTTTAAACTTATTTGTGAGAGTTATGGGCTTTCACTTTCTCTGTGTAATTCTGATACACAAAGTTTATGGTTCTCTGGCGACACTCCTTTGAAAACTATGCATAGGCTTTAACAGGATTTAAGCCTGGTTGGCTTTAAAATACTCTCGTCTCGCGTTGCTTGGACTAGGTTCCTTCGGCCCGCATTGTTTTGTTTAAAACAAGATTATAAAGAAAACCCCACGAGGGGTATAAGAGTATGTAATTACGTTCATTTGGTTTCAGAAATATCTGGGAAGGGAATAAAGCCACGGAAAAAATAAGTCTTTTAATATTGAACATTTTTTTTGACTCAACAGAACCTCAGTGCGTAAACATGATTTAACATTTAAAATATATCTGAAAAAAATATTCTATTAATTTTAGAATATTTAGAGACATACTGAAATCTTTTTGTAATTTTTTTCTAAGTGTGGAATTACGTGTTGTCTAGAGGCTTGATTTCTTCATATGCAGCTATTGCTTGACTTCTTCAGTTTATTCAGCTAGATTTCCGAATTAGGTACTCTAGGTTCAAAGCAACCTACCCATCAGAAATAACGTCTAGTTTAAAAGTTCGAAGTAGGATTTTGCAATGATTTAAGCAGAATTGAAATTTTAGACGGAAGGCAACCTTAAAACTTATTTTAATGTTTAGAACAAACCTTTACGCTCAATGTGGTAAGCTTATACCGTAATGCAGGCAATCAGAAAAATATCTTCCCAGAAAATAAAGTTATTTATTAATCGCTTTCTGCTAGCTAAGCACTGAACTAGCAGAATAAATTAAAAAATACATTCATTTTACCTGTTGAGTGTTGTCCGTCGTGGGTGGTAATCAATTAATTGCTTGCGGTGAACTATATAGCCTACATTTAGCAGATGACCAGGGGATCATTTACGAATTGGAAGACCATTTCGGAGACAGCTATACACAAATTGAAGGCGATGTGTCCGTTGTATAACTTCGTGGATTTTAAAGGTTAGGCATAGGTCATTGCATTGAATTGGAAGGATCACATCAGCAGTAAAATGCTGATAAATAATAAGACGCTTAAACAGGTTTCAATTTTCAGTGTGTGTGTGTGTGTGTGCGTGTGTGTGTGTGCGCGTGTGTGCGTGTGCGTGTGTGTGTGTGCGACACGATGTAAATAATGACAAGAATACGACACAAGAAATAAAATAAAAAATTTGCAATCCTTAAAACGCTCTAGGAGTAGGAAGAATTCAATTAGGACGAATCTTCAAGGGAAAACCTGGACGGACAACCAAATACGACTGCAAAATTATTTCGATTGCTTTATGGTCGTGTACAATGTGCATACCTATACGGCGAGAATCTACAAGCTGAGATACATTTCTTCGGGGTGTAGGCCTAATGCGGTATTCTAGAGGGGACAGGGTGGAATCTGGATATAACAAATGAATCTGGAACGTGTTATATTCAATTCACACTGGAATTTACGGAGATGGCCGAGGTTAAGAAAGAGCAGGTGGTGAGAGCAGACAGAGGGAAGCTGCTAAGAGGAGTTTCCGCTTATTACCTCGAGGTAGGACAGTCGGGGTAGACTCCGGAAACGATGAGAGTAACAAAATAGAGGAATCCTTTAGAACCGGAAGACCCATAGTGACGAATCCTAGTATGTAGCTGGAGAAAAAGAAGTTCACACAGATTCATTAAATCTTCAGTGCGGCTCGCTATGAGTCATGTATAAGAACGAAGAGGTACGATTGGACAACTTTGTGACATGTTAAGGATTGACAGAAAATGAAAAAGTAACTTTAACTGATGGTGATAACTGTTAACTCAGCACACATTAAAAAAATTATATGAATATGCTATGTCAGAAGGAAATACTCATTCGCAATAATTAGACTCTATAGCTATACTATATGGGACTAGGGGGAAAGACTGAAATAAAAAGCTAAGAAAAAGGCAGTAGAAACGTTATCGGATCAAGGGATTGACAAAATAAATTTTCAAGTTTAGAGAGATTTTAATCAGAGGGCTGACGAGTTACGCATTTCCAGGCATGAGACTACAAGCAGATATCGGCGTTTTATAATGCTGAGGCAAGTGTGGGATTGAATCAAAAAGTCATATATACACTTGTTACAGTGGGTGTAAATTGTATCGTATTAGATTTACTACATGTCAAAGCAAATAATCGATCAAGCATTACATTGTTTTTAATACTGATTCATTATTTGAATTCAATTCTAAATAAAGAAAATAACGTTTTAAGTTTCTTTCAAGTTTGTTATGCTTTCATTCGTAAATGAAATCGCGCGCGCCATCACACACACAAGCACGCACACATACCTACACGGACACGTGTGTGTATGTCCACATACATGTTAAGTTTTATTTAATACTGATAACATTTAACTTATAAATAAATATAAATAATAATACAATAGTAGAGTAACAGTGTATAGTAATAGTAGTAGTAGTAGTAGTAGTATTAGTAGTAGTATTAGTAGTAGTAATAGTAGTAGTAGTAGTAGTAGTAGTAGTAGTAGTAGTAGTAGTAGTAGTAGTAGTAGTTGTAGTAGTAGTGGTGGTGGTAGTGGTAGTAGTGTGTATCGTATAGTGTAGTGTATAGTGTAATAGTAACTTATATAATAGTATAATATTAGTGACTTTTTGTCATTCAGTAATTATAGAGAAAAATCGCTGTAAAGAAAAACCAGTTTATTTAATCAGTATGACCATTTTTTTACTTTCCAATATAATACCCAGCAACATTACTACACCCCAGCAACAGTGACCTCGCCGTTATCATAAAACGTACCACGTAACGTCTCCTAGAGTAGACCACACAAGTGAAATCATATAGAGCCAAGTCTGTCAAGTTCAAATCAATCAGGTGGACAGCAGGGAGGTTGAGGTAGAGTCTCCCAAGCCAATTTATTGATGATGTCACGCGTTAACTGAGTTGTGTGTGTGTGTGTGTGTGTGTGTGTGTGTGGGGGGGGGGCGTTATCATGAAGGCGAATACCGCCTTTGCGCAGAAATCCAGGACGTTTCCTCATCGTTCCGGCTTCACTTTAGTGCTAAGCATGTCAGAGTAGTGTGTATTGTTTACTGTCCGCCTATCTTCTAAAAATCACAAAAGCCGGGCCTTCAGCATCATAAAGGATTGTCAGCACGATTTTTTTTCCTCTGATGCTTTTTCTCCATGCTTTGTCTTTTGGATTACGGGTCAAAATAATGAATCCATGTTTCATCACATGTTAGAATTCTATCAAAAAAAGCATCACCTTTCTGCATATAGCGTTGTCTCAGCTCTGTACACCTTCGAAGTCTAGTCTCTTTGTGATGACTGGTCAACTCTCTTGGAACGCGGTCAACTCCGTTTGTTTTCCGTTACTTGATCTTTTGGGTGATAATTTTATGAACTGTGTCAACACTTACTTACAATTCTTCATATATAATTTCAACTGTAATCCGTCGGTCTTCTTGGATGATTGTGTCTATGCGAGTTTCAAGCGCTGGAGTTGAAATCTCAACTGCACTTCCAGAACGGTGGTCGTTAGTAAGTGAAGTTTGATAATTTTGATACTATTCTTCCCACTCCGTGGTTCATACAGCTTGTTTGACTAATCTCTCTTATTTAGTCATGTGAGAGTAAATTTTAGCCAGGTTTAGACGTTCAAAAAGAAAAAACGGATCACTGCAGGTTGTTCAACTAATTACGAAACATCAAGAAAATTATCCATCGTTAAAAAAAGGATATGACATAATAAACAAAAGAATTCTAATCAACCAGCTGACCAGAAATAATCACAGGGATACCAGCTGACAGTTCTGATACTATTGTACTTCGCCTACCAACCATTTTCCTCTACAGCTATTTGTCTCTTATGACAAATTATATCTCTTTGACCCTCTTATTCTGCTACTGTTCTAAAGTACTGTTATTATTTGAATAGAAGTCTCTGTAATTCCAACTTTGTCGTGTTTACTTTGTGAACTAATAGGCCTACCTGTCATGCTCGGGATTACCTTTCACTCTCTCCACCATTATTAGGCTTGGTTTCGGGCTTGATAATAGTGGTGACACTGAAAGGCCTCGTCCGGAGTATGACAGGTAGCAGTTTAGCAAGTAAGCACGACAAAGTTGTTTTAAAGTAATCACTTTTACAAATATTTTTAGACAACGATTTTTTGTCGCAAATTTACTACTAAAATTGTTAATTTTTAGGTTTTGTCAACAAAATATGGTAATTTACTTAAAGATACTAAAAGTTAGGAGAATGATTTAAAGGTGAGATGTAGGTCATATTGAGGTTAAGTGGAATTTGGTGTTCCGCGCACCCACGTAGAATACTTAATGTCTCTGAAGTCTGCCAACTCACGCACTGGAACGTTAGGGGCAAGTGCTACTTTGTCAAATGAGGTAAACATCAAGTATGTTCCGTCTCAAGCTAAATAGGTTAGTTTGACGGTATCCCTATAATTCAGTCAGCTTCATATTTTGTGTTCTTAGTTTATCTTCTTTTATAGGAATATAAGCCCATGTATGTACATATAACCAGATGTACATATATTATTATTATTATTATTATTATTATTATTATTACTACAATTAAGAGATAAAGACAATAATTTGAATTATTAATCTGTTTTAAATTAATTAAGAATTACATATTTTGAAACCAGACTTAATATAAAAAAAAACAGTGTTGGAAATATTTGCAGTGTTTTGCTGATTTGCATTAATTAGTAAAAAAAAAATTAATAACAAAGTTGTATGCAACCGACGTAATTACCAGTTACATACGATAATAATTTGTTTCTTTCGCAATTTTAGGTAATTATTTAAAAACGTGTTTTCCTAGGAACAGTATAAGAACCCCAACCGATAAAAACTTTGTTTCAACACGTCCAAAGAAGTGGAAGGAAAAGAAGGAAAGAAAGTTATTCTTGAATGTGTACACATAAAACAAGATGACGTAGAAAGTAGAATTGGACAAGTAAGAAGGGCAATTGTCAAGAACAGATACCTTGTGGCGTCCAGAAACGTGTCCTTGGAAACCAGCAAGAAGTTTATAAACAGTTTCGTTTAATAATGTGCATATATGGCTCGGAAACCTGGATTTTTAGTAAATTGGAGAGGAGTTACTTTGTAGATTTCTAGAGGAGGTGTTGGAGGAGGGCTTTAACAATACCATGGCCAGAAGGAGAACCTAATGATGAGGTTTTGAGAAGAATGGGTGAAAAAAGAATGTTGTTTGAATCCATTGTGGAAAGGAGAAGTAATATGGTTAGTCACCTGTTACTACATTCAAACTGCTTTACCACAGTGGCGTAGTGGGGAGTACATGAATGAGTTAAAGAAAAAATTAGGTGCGTGGTTACGAATAGAGTGACCACAGAAATGAAGAAATTGCAAGCTCACCAATCTTTGGATTGAGGAGAAGAAGAGAGATAAAAATGAAGTAAATAGTACGAGAAAGCAAGAAAGAAAGCATGATAGGAAGAAGAACAAAAAGAGAAATAACTTCTCTATAATTAAAACTAATAAAGGCATGCATTGCGAGTAATAAGGCTATACAAAGAAAACTGAAACCCAAGAGCACTGTCCAGTTAAGTTCAAAACTCCATAAGCGCAAGGCACTTGCGCATTTAATTGCAAAGTTTTTTGAAAATCTCTAATTCATGATTCAGAAACGCCCCCGGAATCTAGTTTTACTCAAAAGGTTGATCACTTTTAGTAAATTCTGGCAACTTTTAAACGGTATTGTAACAGTGTAGTATCTGCTACCTAATTAGAGAATTGAGAAAACCATAAAATATTAAAAAATACGTTCAACACCGCATTAAAAAATTTAAGAAAAGAAGACAAGAAAATATGTTGGTATAGATCTTGAATATGAAAGAGAAATTGATGCTAGATACAAAGGCAAAAGAGAGTGAGTGAGAGGGAGAGAGAGAGAGAGAGAAAGAGAGAGGAGAGAGAGAGAGAGAGAGAAAGAGAGAGAGAGAGAGAGAGAGAGAGAGAGAGACAGACAGACAGACAGACAGAGCGAGTGGTTAGGGGGAACATAGAGGACAGACAGAGAAGCAGATGGATAAGCATATTCAGAGACAGACGCATATCGAGAGTAAGAGACAGACTGACAGGAAAAGAGTAAAGATGAAAAGATCAAGAGAATAAATAAACTTGCCGTGTTAAAAAGTATAAGAACACGCGTGGCAGACAGAAAAGTGGGTATAAATAATACAGACTCAAGCTGAAGCCAGCTTCACACATCAGAAATTCAAAGTTAGGTGAAAGGTGAAACGAGTGATAAGCTTGCACATTCTAAACCGCTATTGCGTATATGCTGTATGCTGCTCTGAAGTACACATTGCTCTTGCCGTATGATAATACCGTTGTCTCGTACACAGACAAAGCGCCATTTTAGACAAAGGCATCTCAGGTGTGAGTTGATTAAAGGAAACGACTGCACTACATTATCAAGAAACTTATCTGCGTTGCGAATTAATATGTGTGTTTCTTCCTAATTACTTATTTCAATATAAATTTATTTTCAGACTCTTTCATTCTACGTGTGTTAACTCAGTGATCGATATCATTTGTCTTTGTCATTTATAATATTTGTCTTTTAGTTAGTTACAAGAATTATTGTTAGAAAAATTTTCCAACATTGCAAAAGTATAATTATGTGAAAGTAGTATTACTTTAACATTCATTCAATTCCAAAACACCTTGCTAACATAGATTGTGTCTTGCACTCTAATATTTCATTACAGTATAATAGTAGGATATATTAAATATTGTCAAGGGTATTGCGACTCAGGAAAGCTGTAGAAAGTAGGAGAGAAAGGGAGGGAGAGAGAGAGAGAGAGAGAGTGAGAGAGAGAGAGAGAGAGAGCGCGCGCGTGTGTGTGTGTGGTAATGTGAAAGACTTCAGCCTAAGGTAGAGTCGAACTCTCAACGTACTATATTAAAAGCATGTGTTCTGACTAATGACTAATACACAAATGAATTTCACAGAACGTTCGTTAATGAACTGTTACATTTAACAACATCAAGAAAAACCATAAAGAAGTTGAATGTTGTAGAGTAGGAGTATGAATTACTACGGACATTTTTAAAGAAATTGCATGCTGAATCACGTCTTTCGTATAAATAATAGGACAATGTACGGGGAGGAGAGATTTTAACTTTCATTGATATCGCGGGGCGCTGAAAAATTGAAGAGACTTACTTTTCACATTGTCTCCTTCCTTATTCAGTGTTTACAAATTTCTCTGATCTCGCTGCATCCTCGTTCGCATTCAATTTAAATTCGTGTTTATTTTTTGAAATATTTTAAAATAAATTTGTATGTAAACGGAGTCTTTTTAAAGTCCTGAATCATGTAATGTATCTCCTGTTTTCTTTTTAAATAGTGTATTTCCCAAACACTATACCTTATGTATTAATTAGAAACATATTAATTCTCTGACGACACGTGAGTGATTGTATAGAAAGCACGGAAAGTATTATAATGTTAAAATTTTTGTCACGTAGGTTGTAACAAGACCAAAATCTGTACTTTTAAAGACAAATAATAAACCATGAAGAGTAGCACAGATATAGAAACAAGCCGTATTATTACTATCAAGTAAAATTGAAGTCCCAAATAGAAAGGAAGGTGTAGACCAAATTAACAAACGAAACCCAATAACTGACATGACTATGACCAACAACTGTACTAGTTAGACAATACCCAGATAGATTAGGAGCAGTAAATAAAGAAAATAATAATAAAACAAAGAGTACAGTACAACTTTAGAGTAAATAATATGTTACAAATGTATAGTAACTAGTTCACTAAATGTAATTAAGAATAAGATGTAAAGGGATTCAAGGTAAAATATAAAAATACAACAGAGTCAAAGTGAAAAACAGTGAAAATAATCAATAACCATCCCACAGACAATATAATAAGGATGAAGATCAAAGACGAATAAAGACAGATGGACTGTAAACACAGATATAATATTGTTATTTGTTAATCACACAGACAGTTGTTTAAAAGTGTGTTGTTATTTAGCATTAGGTGAAGTTGTAGTCATTAAGACATGATTTTTAGATAAGAGTTTTGTTTAGTTTTGGAGGAGTTAATATTACTAGAAGGCAGGGAATAAATAAGTTCCAATAATAATTTCCCCAAAATGTCATATCAATCAGTCATCTATAATTCTAAAATATTCTGTTTTGTAAAAGTAAAATCCCCAAAACCAGTTATCAAGTTACAAATACAGGTCACGAGTGGTACCAAATTGTTCATAGTTTTACCAGGAAAAACAACATGTAAATTATATTAAGGCTGATTATGTAATAATTAAGGAGTAATTTGGGTGTAAAATATAAAAATAATGTATTTTTTATAACCGGTGTCATGTGACACCTAAACCTTACAAAATGGACCAATAAGGATCATAGTAATTTCAAATTAAAAACACTTTATTGTTAGACACGAGAGAGTTCGGTTGAGTTCAGTGTACATACAAAAATGACAAAATTTAAATAAGGGAATCTAATCTGAGAAGGAAGAAAATTTACTGAATTAATGAAATATAATATCCAAAATTAATTAAAAATAATATTAAAAATGAAGATATAACTAAGCACGGAACAACTAACAAGAAAGAAGAATAAAATAAAACTAAATGATAACCAGTGAATATCTTTACAAGTTCAACTAACCTACTAATCTACGATTTATCACTATCAACACTAAGAACGACCCAACAACATTTGCAACTGATAAAAACATTATTGCACAAAGAAAATATAAGTAATAAACACTGAACACTTAGTGACATTTATTTTATTAATAAAAACAGTGGGTAACCATTTCACACGATTAACAGTAGACCAAATAGACGCCATATTGCCTTCGTGAATTCTTCAAGCCCATGATGCATTGCGGCATTAGACTAAATTAAAGGACTTCTAGTAATGTATTAAACGAGACAAATTGTTCTTGGGAGACAAAATGTATAACAAATGTAAATTAATTTGTACTGTGCCAACATGTATCTAACATTACTGTTAATATGTACCAATTACTGGGGTTTGGGTGTAATAGTAATAAGAGTAGTCATTTATTTAATTTTAACAAGTTGTCATCAATTTATTCAAAAAAAAAAAACAAAAGCATTTTTAAAATCTCATTTACTTCGAAATAAACCTTCATTATTATTTGCTTAACGCTCAATTGTTGCGGTACATTTATCATAAATAAATCTTATATCCTACAGTAACAAAATTATATTTTAAGTCTTTATTTGTTAATCTTGAAATTTCGACTGCTCAGTCAGATTTGTGTGCTTTACTATAGTTTTGTTTTATTTTCTTTATATTACTTTTACTACGTTACTTTATGCATTGCATACATATTACTTATTGATTATACATTGCATACATGTTAATTATTGATAAAATTTAAATTGACTCAATTAATTATTAATCATCAAAGAAAATACTTATTATATTTAAAATTTAAATTTGATAATCTGAATCTCTCTATCTACATTTTACATCTCTTATTTATTTTTCTACATTTCAAATTGTCTTTTACTGTCTTTAGTCTTTCAGATAAATTTTATAAATTGATTATTTGTCACCTTGATTCTGTAGTGCATACCCATATCCTCCGTTGATCCGTAGGTCCTCTTCTGATGGAGTTCCTTGTCCGTTCCTCGGTTCCCTCGTCGTCCTCCAGTTACTCGTTCCTTATGGTCCCTCCCTCTGGTTGCTGTACTGTAGAGTGATATGTTGCTCTGCACCTGCTGCTGTTGTTCTAGTAGACGCCTCTATTGTTCTGCATAGCGTTCCTCTGCCTGATGTACCCTTGTTGCTTGTCTTGAGTGACGGACGTTTATGGATGTAGACATTGTAGAGTATGTTCTATAATCGTATTAGTAACCAAACCAAGAGTTACTGTTTGCTACTTAGATGAACATATCGTCCACCCGACTTCACAGTTCAATTAACAAAATTTAAAAAATCGCGTCGATCCTGGGCATAGCGTCCCGCCGCTTCTGAAGACTGATTGAGAGTAATTTGGCTTCATTCGTGCCCTTATTTATATTCGAGCATCTTACTGCACCTGTTGGAACAGAATTCAGCATGTCAGGAATTGCTCGCTGGCGTCACTTCCCCCACTATCGTCCAATTCCATACTTTCGCACATTTCTGTCAATTGCAATGTCTAATGTGGATTACAAGGTGCTCTAACGGTGTCTGATTTAATTACACATGTTCAATGTAATTACTATCGTAATTGCATAATTCGTGTAATTACTACGCTCTTAAAATCGTACTGAATTCACACTGCACGTCCTATTTACGCCGTTTTCGCACTGCACATGTGTATTATTTTTATACGTCTTTAGAAGTCTTTGCAATTTTTCTACCATTTATGGTTTTCTTATAATTAAATAAAACTATAATTTAACATCTATTTGTGGTGAGATTGCAAACTTTCAGGCTTGAACCGGCTTCATGCACACACACTATTTACTACTGTACACACTCTTAGCCACAATCGCGTGATCGTGCATGTTGATTCCTGCGTATAAACTCAGCTTTCATTCTCACACCTTCTTATTTATTACATATTTCTAAATTTAATCTAAATATTTATTTTATCTAATAAATGCACATTACAGCATATGCTTGTATTGTCCCAGTATTTTAAATTTTAATTACCATTATTCTGTTGTGTTAGATGATAAGTATTACTATATTTGTACTGTAATGTACTCCTTGTTTTTCTTTTAATGTAAACGAACCTTGGATAGCAGTCACAAGAACTTGACATTAAAATTTTAATTTAAAAAATTAAGAAATCGAACCCCGATACAGAATCGATCTATACTATTGTTAATATCGAATACATAATTTTCCAAAAACGTGAATAAAATAAATATTGAACTTTATTATTATCAAATACAATTCCATATGTTTTATTTCTCGAAGGTATTAAATTAATAGGATTCTCACTGAACGAGCGAAGACCAAGAAGACGTCAACGTGTAGTAATTCCGAAGATAACTACGAAAATAGAAATAACCTCAATCGGTACGTTCGAGATGGTAATCGAAGGTACTTATTAAAGAATTGTTTCTACATTAAAAACGTGTTATTCAATCGTCTGAGGCAGATAGCGAACAATTTTATTCGCCTAATCATAGAAAAATCGATGAAAGAAATCAAAAACCTAAACAAACCAACAAATAAATATAATTAACATACATACGAGGAATAAACACCAACAGCTATACTCATTTACAAAAATATATAGTAAACCGAATTAACAGTATCGAGATAGTAAATTGGATTACAAATTAACTAATAAAAGAAGAAAATCCAGTTTATATACAAAGTGACGCTTACAACGTGAGGCGTTATAAAGAGGTGAACATAATAAAACATAGTTAAAGAACGGATCGTTACAAAAGTGGCGCTCCAACACGGGGCTTAACAAAGTAAAAGTATAAGAGAAGGAGGATTTAGATCTTTACAAGGTACAAGAAATACAGGAGTTGCGATCTAATAACTTAAATTATGAAGGAGACACCGTCTTTTTGAACACGTTTAATCAATTATAATTACAATTACTGCTCAGTATATAACTGTAAATCACTGACATGAAAAAGAGTCCCTTCTGGTTGAGAAGAAGAATAACTATCATTCACATTCTCTCACTGTCTCCCGTTGACTTTTTTTGTATTCGCTATTATTCACGACAAATTACAACACTGTAGGAGTTAGTTACCAGTACATAAGATAAATAGCACACAAGCTTTTTCAAAAACAGAAGAAAACAAACAACAATAATAAGTTTAGGTATGATGATAATAGTAAAGTGGTAAAGTCCTGCTTCTCATCAGAAAGCTATTGTTGATATAATAGAGTTCTTGAAATGTTTTTATAAAGAAAAGTAACGGTTTTACCAAAAAATCGTTTTTCTACAACGTAGCCGTAAATGTGTTAACGTTTTTAATTTTGAACTCTATTTTATCTTTGAAAGTCTACTGTACAATAACGGAAGTCCTGCAGACTATGAAAGGGCCTACATTATTTCATCCGCTGCACTTTTGTTACTAAACAGTGCTGTTCTTAATACGGCCGTATATTTCAAAGTACAAAACAACAAGAAAAATTATTACTGTAATGGTGAATGTCTCCTGATAAGGGAATTGTGATTATTGGAGCCATTGTGTACACGTTTTAAAGATGTTCAAACCATTATGTGGATATTGTGTAACTTATATGTATGCATATGTGAAGAGATCATGCAAAGGATTGCAAAAGTAACAGATTTTTTTTTATTTTAATAAAAACCCGGTTTTGCTTCAAAATTCTAAGGTAATCCTAAATTAAAATTCACAAAAACCTTAATTAGACTAATATTAACGCATAGTTGTAAACGACGATGCCTCACCACAAATGAAGATTAACTAAAATGATTCAAAATAAAAGATTTTAGGAAAATATTTAAATTAGTGTGGAACTGAAAGGGAGCAGCAATGTTTGGAGAAGAAGGAAGAACTAAGCTATACAAAGCAATAGGACATGCAGACACAATTATTAGGGCTTTAACTGTCACTGACGGCAGGTATAGCAGTCGTTATTAGTCTTAAATGACTTTTCTCAGTCTTCACACATGTAGCTGCGTTATTTCTGTAGAATAAAAGGAAAGCACCGATAGCAGAAAGAAAAGTTGGACAATTTTAAAGTTACTTGAAAATGATGGAAATGATACCGTAGTGAAGATCTGCTTAAATACGAAGCAAAAGAAGAAGAAGAACAACAGCAACAGCAGCAGCAAGAACAAGAAGAACACGAACAAGAACAAGAAACGTTAAGCCATTTCAAGTATTTAAGATGAGTTATTTCCTATGATTACAGTAAAAATCTGGACCGAACTTTTTTAATGACTTTTTAATAACTTTTGACTTTTAATGAATATGACTTTTTAATAACATATGCAGTCCAATCGGCCGAGTTTTGAAACATAAAACAAGAAAAGAGGCGTGCTGAAATTTCATAACACGCTAGCAGCACCTATTCTTATGTACGGCACTGAAGTCTGGATTACAACAAAAGAGAGAAGAATACAAGATCAAGATATTAAATTTCTAATTTAAAGAAGAAGAAGAAGAAGAAGAAGAAGAAGAAGAAGAAGAAGAAGAAGAAGAAGAAGAAGAAGAAGGTAAATATTATAAAATGAATAATACAATTTACTGAATGCAAAAGGATAATTTTATATAATATCGGAATAATGGTTTTATCACTTACACAGTTTTAAACTCAGTATTAGAATTAGAATCATTTAAAATCAAAACAGTTAATGACTTCTATAATTTTGTGAATATTTTATGTCGGTTCGGAATCAGAAGCAGAATTATGGAACTGTACTATGACAAACAGGAAACCCTATTCCATGAGGCTGTGAGGAATTCAAGAAAAATTTAAAGTCAAGACAAACAACTCAATATATTTAGTCAGTTTAAAATTACTCTGACTTATTTTAAACCATTTTAATTATATAATTGGCAGGCTTAATTACAAAGTTAATACATTTTTGTATGTAAGTGGGAACGATACGGGAAATGTTCATTTCTCGAATACACAAGATACGTTTCCCGAAAATCGCACTCTTGAATAATATTTTACTATATAATGTATTTTTTATGGGGTTTGGCGGTGTCATGATTCTGAATCTTGGGCTGACAAGATGGGAATCGTTTCAGCACCATTTTCCATAGAGGTTCCTGGAAAAATGGTGCTGGGAAAGAATGCAGAGGATTTTATGAAACCACAGAGTGGAAAACACGTTATCATAAGACAAAATATTGGTCGGATGAAAATATAGTTCGGTACGATACATAACTACGGTATTAACAGCGAAACATGGATGAAAAATGTTTACGGTTTGAAAGTATACATGGATCAAAACTTACAGTAAACAGAACAGCTGATGACTTTAGGCTGAAGCTACCCACCGATTTCCTGAGTGTGGCTTCAAGAAGACTTTCTTTTTGGTGTCGTACAGTAGAGTTCGTTGCAACATCGTTTGAAGACACAACAATTAAGCCATACTATGACGCAACAACAAATGTACTCCGATACAAGGGGCCGTGTACCCAGCTGTTGAGTTTCCCACGATCTATAAACGCTCTTACTGCCTAGGATAACTTAACGGTTACTGGGTACACAACGGGGAGCTTTAGTAAACATAAACGTGAAACAACTTAACAAAGCTGTAGCGTCTCGCTCTTTTCGAAAATATAGAAATTTCTCAGAAAATTGGTTACAGTTTTTATCTGCAAATATGGCTATATTTGGTTAAACTGAAAAGTTTTTTTTAATTTCAATCTGGACTTAATTTACAGGACATGATAGAAGCAGGAATGTGTACGTAATGAATGTATTAGATACTGATACTTAATACTGAAATTATCACACATTTAACCCAATATTGCAGAGCTAATTGTTCAAAAGCAGCTTCATTGTTCACATTCAACTATGTTTAATATCATTAATACGCGTATGATAAGTTTGATGCTAGTGCATTTTTATTAAATTATAAGAGATTCTATCATATTTATTGTTTGTTTTATTTTAGAACTCAGACTGGGTCCGTGAATTTTTAAATTATTTGGGGGGGGGGGGTCCGCTGACTGAAAAGTTTGGGAACCACTGCTGTAAAGGACTAACTGCATCAGAATTACTTAGATAGGCAAAGGTAGAAACTAAGATACGAGAAACGATGTCAACAGTTAAGAATCTCGTTATAATAATAATAATATTTTTTGACGAAGGAGACTGTGGAAAACTAATGTTCGCCTCAGGAGTGTAGGACTCGCACTCACCAAAACCACAAACCCTACTGCCCATGGCATGGATCCACCTCGGGACTCAGCTTTCGTAATACTTCAAGGTGGTGCTTCACTTCGTCCTGTGGACGTTCATCTGTTTTAAACCTTCAGCGGGTCCACGTCACCTGTTATCTGCTATTCTGTCAGCGGGCGCTAGCAAGATCATCTTCGGCTTTCTTCTTTTGCCTTAGTACCTTCTCTATGTAGGCTGCTACCTGGTCCCAGTTGTGTTCACTCTGCAGCATTATTCCGATGATATTTTCGGGCAAGATATATCCCACTACATTTTCCATGGAATAATAATATTAATAATAATAATTAGATTTGTAACCCTGGCCATTAACGAAGCTTTATCAGTTTTCCTCATTTTTCGTCTGTGTGTAGTTATTCCTTTCCAAGTAATTCCAGCGTTCTTTAGCTTCCCTTGAATAATCCTTCTTCACGCGTTAAACGGCCGTCCATTCTTCTTCATCCACATACTGTATGTTTACTTATCAAAACGTGTCTTGCTATACTTTATCCGGTTTCTGTAAGGTACCGACGATTCTACCCGATTATCGTGACACAATGAAGTACGATTGAAATGTCACTGGATTTCACCTTAAGCGTTCTGTACAGATCTAAACTACAATAAGACATTGTAATTTTCAACAAATACAATAAAATGTTTAGTACGTTGGAACATAAAATTTAGGTTAATTAGATAAATCGACGTACCTTACAGAATGTCAGGAGACTTCGCAACTTTATCGCGTCACTCTTCTCGTGTTAAACGAGATTATACGACTTCTTGCAACTTACACTGTCACTTCATTTCCTTCCATTGCGTTAAGTCGCATTCGTCGAGACGTTACAATGTAATACACCGTTAAATGTGTAGTATTGTATTTTCGTAGTGAAAACAACGTAAACACTTATTGAAGAAAAGTTTAACATATTTAGTATTACCTGTATTGGACTGTTATATAGGTAACAATAATAATCGATATGTGGAACTAAATCCATACCAAAGACAGTGAAACAATCACAAACATATCTAAATACATTTATCCAAATAACATTTACCAGCATTTCAACACTCCGGAACACTACACAAATACAATAACCCATTACCCACCCTTCATAATAATTACCATAATGATCATTATAACCAATAACAATCGCTACGTTATTATGTTGAAAAGGGTATTAAGTTAACTGAATTATAATTTTATCAGATAAACAGTTATGTCGGTGAGTGTAAAACATGGAAACTGCAAAACTCCAACAAAACGGAGTACCTAGTGATAGTGGGAGTCGTAAAAGATGGATGAAATGTCCTAGGTTAAGTGCTGCCAGACTTACAAATAATTAAAGACAAAAATATCAAAGAGGTAACAATCAAAAAATATAAACATTGAATAAGGAGAGGGAAAGTGGCAACACGACAATGAACTCAGCTCTATTGAATAACAATATCTCGAAGTGTGTAAAAAGAAAATCTATAAAACGATGTATATTTATTACACTGTGTGGGGCAGCGATGTGGGAGATTTCAAAGGAAGTGAAAGCGATGGACATGGACTTCTGGAGAAGGAGGTATTGTATAAAAAGTAATGAATGGATGACATTAATTATCAACAGGATCCATGAATGTAATTACTTGAAGTTATTATGTTTAAGTGATAAAGTGTAGTTCTGTAACGTTATTGAATCTGTACATATCGTTACGACGGTCTAACTGATCGTCGTATGGTACAGTGGGAAACAAAATACAAGATACCAATTACGTCACTAATCACCAGCTTTAATTATCACAATTAAACAGTTTGTAATCAACAAGATAGTCTGTTACAGCAAATCAAATAAAAACTGTTCACACGCAATAAAAATATGTACTAATATAAAACACAATTGTATTACAATTGTCCCGCACAATTATAAAACCCATAACACTTCGTCACAATATTACGAACCGCACTACAATAATAAATCGCGACTTAAACTGACCGCTAAGCTCATCTGTCGTCGTTTAAGTAGATAGCAGAATTGTTCCAGAATAGTCGATACTACATATCAGCAATAAAAGAAAACATTAGAGCGTAATTCATTGGGGGCTTGACACGATGCGCGTGGCCGCGCGACTTCTATACAGTCTAGCTAACGCGTTGAGAATCACGTACGCACACATATTACAGCCGGATTCCTGTGGAACATTCGAGAAGCACGTAGATTGTTTTGTAATATCGTAACAATATTAAATGGTAATTAACTGCTTCTAACTAATTGCTAATTTTTACACAGTTTTAGACTTGATAATTGCAATACTCTAACACTTTAACGCCGA
The DNA here is from genome assembly GCA_034769895.1 of Magicicada septendecula. Lineage (NCBI taxonomy): Eukaryota > Metazoa > Arthropoda > Insecta > Hemiptera > Cicadidae > Magicicada > Magicicada septendecula. The sequence goes on from CM068375.1 coordinate 122,009,592, forward strand.
AAGAAAATATTTAATAGCCGCTTTTTATTTCATATAAAAAAACTCGAATTTTGAAACACATTTGCCGTAAAGACTGTATTTTGCCTTAAACTTTTAACTCGGTCTTATCTAATTAAACGCATTCTATCCCTTAGTGAGCCAGAATGTTTGTTTCGCTGATAAGAATTTGTTAATAAAAGCAGACTTGAGTACTTTCTTTCCTTAACGCGTTCTTTCTTTCACTTATTTCCAAAAGTTGAAATGTCTGCCTCACGCTTAAGAATTTGTTAATAACGTTAGGGGAAAATTATTGTACCGTATAAATATTTCATAACTTTATTAATATAAATTTTTGCTATGATATAATTAGTCTATAATTACAACCTATAACGTTTCCAGATGTTATCTAGTGATTCAAAACTTTGGCCCTCAATGCAATTTGCCGTAGGAGGCGGAAAGTTCTCAAACGACCTTCAACCAGAGGACATTACATAGGCCTACAGTAGATCGTATATGCTTCCTAAGCTGCAGACCTCGCTCACTGCCACTGTTAAACGAAATACATTTATTACCTGTTGCATACATTTCGATATTAGAAACGTTTTTAGTATAAAAAAATACAAAAATTCCGATAACCCCTACTACTTTTTTAGTAATATAACAAATTCCAGAACTCACAACCATACATAAAGACAAAAGTGTCTTAACATTAAGAGTTGGATCACAGTTTCTTTTAGTCTGAGATCCTGATGTATTTTCAATTACTTTTAACAAATTTTTTACTCACTTGAAATTTTAAAACAAACTTCAAAATTTTCAATAATGAACACTTTATTCAGATTGTGGTTTAAGTTCCCTTTAATTTGATTTGACTATTTTTTCACAATTTTGACACCCCACATTTTAGCCTCTTAACCCCGACCCATTTTTGGAGGATCAGTCTTGAGAAGAATAGGGTTCTGTAGGGTAAAAGTAAGGATATGGATGCCAAGTTTTACGAAAATCGGTTGATGCGTTCACAGAAGTTATCGTGAGCATGCCCCAAACAGAAAAATAGATAGATAGATGGACAGAGAGACAAGCAGGCGCGCAGTCACATAGACAGACAGACAATTAGGAACCGGTCGAGTAAAAATTGAGAACTCGCATTTCTCGTTCAATTAAGAGGTGTTAATGAGAATCACTGTAACAATAAATATTTATTTATGATTTTTATATTATATTACAGTTCTACAAAATTTTACAAATCAGTACATTTTATTTGGTTTAATAAGATTCACAAATCCTTTAGGAGTACATGTAAAGGTTAAAAATGATACTCAGAAATGACGTTATAAACGCCTGGAATAGCTATTCAAAAGCTAACAAAAAAACTATTTTAACATATCGCTAAATACAAAAATTAAATTCTTTCGTGCTGTTGCATAGCATATTACAATACTTGACAGCTTACAAATTGAAATAAAGAAAATTTAAAGACCGTAACAATGGCTTGGTGTCGACGAACGTGTAGAATTTCGCCGGGAGATCGCATAAGGCATGCACCCTTCGTTAGAAGAGAAAAGTAGATTTCGAATCATTAATATCCCAGCAATTCCTGCCTCATACGGTTGTTTTGGAAGTCTGTCCCCTTCCATCCTCGGAACGTGTATAAGCCAGCGCAACTGTGCTTTCTTATTTTGATCTTTCAAAGGTCACTCTTAAGACTCATTCTTATAGTAGTGTTTCTGAGTCCATATCTTCTTGTCTTTCCTTCAACCTTTCTGAGGTATCTCGTCTCTATAGCTTAGAGAGATTAGATGCTTCTCAATTAGAGCCCTGGTTTCATCCCCATAAGTAAGATCTGGTATATAGGTGTTTTTGAAAATGGTCATCTTAACTTCCTTCGAAATTTCTCCCTTCCCAATGAACTTGGTCTTTCGTGCATGGCAAAGTCTCGAGCCACTGCTTATTCTTGAACTAATTTCCGCGTTGATTTTACCATCCCCCTCATACCTACAATACAATTTTTTTTTATAACAGCCGTATAAGTTTCTCGAGCTGGTGTTGGAAATTTCCTCTACGCTGTATTATGGTTAACAGTTTATCATCATGTAAACACAAACACATTTAGTTTCCATTAGTGCAAGCTGCGTTGCGCTACAATTTAACAAACCCGTTCTATCACACACACACACACACACACACACACACACACACACACACACACACACACACACACACACACACACACACACACACACACACACACACACACACACACACACACACACACACACACACACACACACACACACACACACACACACACACACACACACACACACACACACACACACACACACAAGGTACGTTTATCACACGATATGTGTTCATGTATAATGGATATAAATAGCCTACTGTTACCAGAGCAAATAATGACCTACATTAGCGTTTACGTTTTAACGTGAATTTACCACTGTATCCAAGTTTTATAAGTTGCAGTAGTTATTGTACTGTGACAGTAATGTAGGGCCTATGTTGTTCCATTGTATAGCTACTTACATTTTTATATACATATGAGAAATGAAAAAATCCATATGAAAAAAATTTCATGTCCGTATAAGAGAAATGTAACATTTATTTTGTATACTATAGGGTTATCAGCATTTGTTAAATGAGGAATGCAATTTGAGCATGTAACTACAGCATTGACAATTTGAGCAGTTTAACTTTATAAATAAATAAGTTAATAGAGTTTTGGGTATTTATAACATCTATAAGAATTATCATATGATGATAATGTATTATTTACGGTTATAAAATATAACTTTTAATTAGTGTAATTATTTGTCTTCTTTAAGTAAATAATCTTCAATGACAACATCACTGTTTGTCGGTTAAAAACATGTCTTTTTATTAACTTTAACATCAAACGTTCATTACCTTTCACATTACGATGACGCATTCACAGTGCCTGTCCCGAGACAGGGCACAATGTCTTGATCCACCGCTTTTTATACAGTCAGCCTAGTTCACAATGTTACAAAGAAGCTCATTATTTACAGCAAATTATTCCCGTCCAAAGACCCAAAAGGGTTACAATAAATTATTATTATATAAATTCAAACATAATACACAGAAAAATGTTTAATGGCAATACGATTTTATTATGTTTACAACACAGATATTGTATTTTATTTATTAAGATGGTCGTATCATCTATTTAAAACAGGTTTCCAAACTCCCAGCAACTTACAGCTATCATCTCTGTTGAAGTTATTCTTATTTCTGTAAATTCCTATCGCCTCTTTTATCACTCGCGGAAAATAGTTCTTAATTCTCGGTTTCTTCAAATGAAATATAATGTTTATTTTCACAGTTGTGCTCCGCTATTGATGATTACTCCGTGTCTCCTTTCTTCGTGTGTGTTCTTGCATTGTTGTAATCACCTGTTTCCACGTACAAATCACCGAAACTACATAGAACCTTTGATGTATCTTGTCTTTCGCCGACGGTAACATTTAGCCTACCTTCTTAATCGTCTTCAAAATAGACTGAATATTTCTTTATAATCTGTCAGATTGTGTCTGTAATCCCACGTATGTACGGCAAATAAGCGAGCTGACTTTCTGCTTCAGCTTGTGAAGTAGACTTTCTGACAATCTCGTGAAGTGTCGACTCTAGTTTCTCTAGGAGATTGATTACTGCTTTTGCAAATCTAATTTTTGAAGATTTGTCTTATTTCTATGTCGTTGTATCCACTACTGCAAAGGGCTTCCCTTTGCACAACTTGTTCCTTAGTCCAGATTTCCTCCAGCTTTCCTGATATACATATCACTTTATTTATTAACGAGTTTAGGACTCCTAGCTTTTGTGCCGGATGGTGGCACAAAAACCTGTGCGGATGGTGGTAAATTCCTAGTTTTGTGACTCGGAATTTGTGTAACAATTTGTGTCTGTCGGTTTTCTATAAAAAGCGAGCCTCAATGTTACGTGTGGCTTCTTTCTCGTCTTCATATCTAAGAATGAAAACGACCCCTACACATCCATCTTCATCGTGAACCAGATACACTGTCTAATTTTGTTCTAAGGCTTTCACGGCCGGTCTCAGTTATATTAGAAGCAAGTACTGGGCTGTTTGGCCGTAGTCCAGGGTTTACAAACAAACCAAACGTTTCAACAGCACCACTGGCTGTCATCTTCAGTGGAATACGAGTCTACCTGAACGCGGGGTGTCAAACGCCAGGCCCACGGTACTGTGGTAAAGGCTGACGTTTGACACCCCGCGTTCAGGGAGACTCGTATTCCACTTAAGGTGGGAGCCAGTCGAGCTGTTGAAACGTTTGATTTGTTTGTAAACGCTCGACCATGGCCAAACAGCCCGGTACTTGCTTTTAATATATACTGCCTAGCTGTTTCAAAAACAGTCTCCGCTCCATGAAGACACACCATCTACATAACAGAGCCACAGTATCGGCTTTAGTTTTGCCGTTTCTAAATCCACTGGTTGCTTTTTGTCGATTGAAGTTTCCTTATTTTCACACAATTAAATTTTGTCAGTTGTTTTTAGTTTGGTTATCACTTACGTCATGAAAAGCTGTTTTATTGTAAATTTTCTCACTGTCTTATATTTATATTCGCTTATGATATGGCAAGCTACAGAGTATTGTGTACTTATTACGTTAATGAAAGTAAAATAAAGTAAGTGTAGAGAAAAACACAGAGATAAATAACTTTTTAAACAGTAAGCAATTACCGTGTAGCTTAAAGAGTGGAAACTTTCCGCGCGTAAAAAATGTTTCTACAGCTCCAGAGAGGAACAATTCTTTCATGCTCACAAGTAACATTATTTCGACAATTTGTTTGTAGCCTAAAGAATTTCAATGGAAACTTTTAGTTAAATCTTTCAATTTAAACGTTACTTTTTAAAGTTTTTTAGGCCGAAAGTTACACAACGCCGGACATATTTAGTAGTGTTGATATTCACATTTTAAGTTGGTTTCACTCATAGGAATTAAAATCGTAGGAACGCGTTTGAACACGCATAGCACGCAGTGGTGTATAAACTACAACACTGAAAATGACATTGTAGCCCACGCTGAACAAATTTCTACTCAGAGACCCTGCATTTTTATCCGAGACGAGCGTTCTAGCATCGGAAGAAAGTTTGTGTTCAGGAAAAACGCATATCAAGCCCGACATCAAAAGATAGAATTATTTTTTTAATTTATAATAATAACAGTTCCATTTATAATTAACATCACCATCATAATCATCATCATCATCATAAAAAAAGGAACTAAGTGACAAAGGGAACTGTGAAACTTTGGTTCAATAATTTCGGAGAATTGAAAAATTATTGAACTGCTACGAACCGCAGGAAGATTAGAATTCAATCAAACGCGAACACAAATCAATGATCCACCTGACGATGAAGACATTATAATAGATGACATTATTAGAAACTTGAAAAATAATGAGTCAGCAGAAGATGTCTGATTGTGGCGTACTTGTGAAAAGAATATGGTATTCAAACAAAACAAGAATTGAGAGATACGCTGGCAGGTATTTGGCAGACGGAAGAAATATGAGGCGACCGGAAGATCGCATTTGTGTACCCAATACACAAGGAAGATTTAAACTTCTACAGAGGAATCTCTCTGGTAACAGTCACGTATAAGATTCTATCAAAACCTTAACAAGATAGGATAGAACCTTTAGTAGATAAACAAATGGAAGAATACCAACGTGGGTTTGGAAAAAGTTGATTCTATGCCTCAACAGATACTAAATTAAAAGCAATAATACAACTCAGGATAACGAAGCACAACAATTATTTTATAGTTTTTCTAGACTTCATAGTGCCCTTGACTCCATAGAGAGATGCTCGCTATGTAACATATTAGAAGAATTTCAGGTTGATTAAAAATCTATCTATCACTCAAACTCACTGACACAAACGATAAGATTAAATTCGTCGGAGATATCGGAGGAATTTCATATTAAAACTGGTGTCAAACAAGCAGATTCCAGCTTAAGATTAAAATATTACGTCAACTGTAGCAAAACAATTTACAATAACGTGTAACAAAATGCTATTTAAGAAGTGACGTGTAATTTCATAGAGCAAATTTGGCCTTTGAAGGTTCTTTGCCCCCCCCCCCCGGGCACCGACAAGGTTTTCCCTCATTACAATTTTGATTTTCGTCTACAATGGACCACTTTGAACTAAAGTTTTGCTGGTTTGTACACGTGTGGCGTGTGGGCGGCTCGTACTTGTGACAGCGGATCCACGGATACAGTACAAACACACTAACAGGTCCCATAGCCCAGCTGGCTGCTCTGTATGTCAAAGCCACTCGCGTCACCTAGTTTGTTGGGCTGATTGAGTGAAGTTTTAGATTGAGAATTGTTGATGAACCGTAGTGCCATTGGCGTATGACACCAAAATCATCGTGTTACACAAACGCGTGCTTGTTCCTTGTGTACGAATGTACAAACTTATTTCATCCTACAACCTCAGTCCGATTGAGGAGTGGCATATTCTCACGTCTGCGTCGGCTGAATATCTTGTCTTCTCCATGTGTTTAAAGCCGCGTTTTCCTTCAAACATGTTTCTGTAGTAACTCGATCCACGCATTTCTATCTTATCCATTCCTTATTTTTCCGCCCATCAAGTTTTCCTCCGATACCATGCTTATGTATGCCCCAGCAATCTATATTTCCTCCTCACGAGGTCTTTCTCAATATCCTCGTGAACACTTTATCATTGGCTTCCAGTCTCCTCCAGCTTTGTTTCTCAAAGAAGGCTCTAACTGCTCCTTTCCCTCTTCCCAGTGATGGATAATTCATACATACAGGGGTACGATTCCCACAGGAGAACCTATGAGATTTCCATTTGTATGGAGTCTAATTCTTCTATTTAACAGATATATCTTTTATTGTGCCTGTACTGCCCTATTACTGTCTTCCAAACATTGGGACCATTCACACCATTCCAATGTGGCTTTAATGTCCTGCTATATAGTTTTATGTGATACGTGTGTTTATTACTTACATGAATAACAACAAAAGAAAAAGTGAGAGACACAAAGAGAGGGAAGAGAGGTGGAGAGACGTGAGAGAGATAATAAGTGAAAAGTATCAATAATTTTCTAGTGTGGAAAATTATCGCAGTGCACAGAATAGAATACTGTTCAGGAGGAAATAAATAGTAGATATTTATATCTTATATTGTGTCAGATTATTCAATTTTCCAGATTACGTCTTTACTCGTTCGTTACATCTGAGGGACTAAGGCGGCTTTGCAAACGTTAAACCCGCTTAGCTCGCTACAGTTTGTTTATATTTCTTTACTTTTGTGAAATCCTGTTTTAAAATTAAACTCTCTCCTACCCTCACACACACAGAACAAGAATTGTTCGTTTTCTCCCTCAGCTTATTGAATCATAAGATGGTTTCAGTATACGTGAAGATAGAAATTAATTTTGTTTGGTGTATGTATAAATAATTTATAAATGATTAATTAAAACAAATTCTGAATCTAATCAAGCAAAGGGCAAAACAATTATTGTTATTATTTAACAAATTTTATTTACTTTGCATAAAAGATGCTTCATTGTGCCGTAAATGCGATGAGATCGATTTAGCAAAAAAGCTTCAAAATTTAAAACTGGTATAAAGAGGATGGGGCAGGGTACCAACAAAACAGTGGAGGCGAGATAATAGACGGATAGACAGTTACAAACTGCTATGGACAGTCGGTTAAGGCTGTATATTCAAATACATTCTGCACCATTTAGAAAGAAATATAATTCTTTAGGTACTACACTATATTCACTATACTAACTCAAATGGTTAACTTTTTTTGAGTCTTCTAAGTTGTTCATTTTCCAAGAGCTAAAGGGCCCTCGATGAAGATACAATGTTTGTTTGTACTTTTCGAAGATGTAATTTTTTGTTGACTCTACGCACCTCCCTTCTCCGTATAAATCGACACTCTGGATGGATCATGATGCATCGACAATTTTTTGAAGTACTTTGTTCCGTACTCTTTGGAATTTTTCTGTACTCGTCCTACTGACACACCCAAAGTGTTGTGAATGTGAACCGGAGACTTAGTATTTGCTTATATGCTATTAAGTTGCTTGCTACTGACAGCTGGTTTTTATTCTATCCATTAACTAATTTAACGTTTTACATTTCCACTTAATTCTTGATGGTGTATATAAATTTTATGAATAAAATGTATGTTACTATGTAAGGATATTTTCTCTTACTGGTTCTGATGGGCATGGCTTTGTAAAGTGAACTATAACAGTTTGATAAACTAATCCCATGTCAACGTCATAAAAAAATTGGTGCGCTCCACACATTAGTAATCGTTATCGCATTACCGTTCGCGGAGAACAAAGGATAACGTTTATTTTTGCAGGTGTAATTATTAAAATATTGACTTTATTCATAATAAGGAGTTTAGCATAGATTTTTAAAATAAAAATTAGATACTGGCTTTAGATAATGGATTATCTATAAAAGACACTATTTCTTAAATACCACACAACACGCGCGCGCGGAGTCAGGTCTTGTACAGTTGCATAGGCGTATACACGTTAATACGCGCGTTTATTCTGAGCACCCTTTGCGCGCAATTTTGTGGTTTTGCAAGTGGCACGTAATAAAATAATTTTCATGTATTTTAACATACATTCATTAAAACAGTGGCGTGGCGTGGGTAGATAACAGCTAATGCCGGTTGTGTAAGGCCTAAAACTTAGCCTAAAAATTAATTTGAATTTTTTCTAGTACGATATATTCTTTTTAGAGCGACAATATTTATTTATTTAGTATATTTTCTAGGTATCATTTGCTGGCGGAAGAAGATGGTCCCGGTTCAACGTAATCTGACTCCATTATACTTACACAGAATGAATCCGAACACAAGTAATCGAATTAAAAATTAATAAAGAAACACATAACTAAACTAACAAAACAGAATTACATGCTAGTAGTAACCGGTACGCGTGACAACTAGTACGAGGTCAATGACCATACAAAGTAGAAAGTCCCCGGTATGTGAGCCGCAACACAACATTAAAATGACGGCTCAAGCCCCCAGCTGTTCGAAAGAAATATTGTGTTTTTCTTCAAGTTTCTCGACTAATGTAGTTCACATTTCAAATTAATCAATAATAAAGTATTTTCTTTCTGATGTCATTAATTTTCTTTTCTTTTATGTCTTGTACTTTTGCCGCCGGCAACAATGGTTACATGGACGCCACTAAGTTTTTGGCAAAAAAATTGACTATTAATATTTGATCTTTCATTTACACTTTAAAATAGATTTTCTAATAGTCTTTTTTCTTATTTTTCAAAATTTTATGTTTAATAATTATATATATATATATATATATATATATATATATATAAACGTCACAGTGAAATAAAGTCATCTCAACGTTATTACAATCTTTGTTTTGTCACGACGTGGTATTCATCACAGCATGCGGGCTTGGTAAAATGAAGTCCTCAGTCAATACCAGTAAATCGTTGAAACATTTTAACAGCCATTCTGAAGTGATAAAAAAAAATTCGATTCATAGTCCATTAATTTTGGGCAAAGAGATACTAATATTCCATCAGTTAGATATAGTTTATACTAGGATATAGCAAGTACCGTTTAGTTTTTGTTCATGCTATCTATAGCGACCGCAGAGAAGCGCAATACGTGTTATATTTCAGGTTATTTTTCATATATCAGCTCTCATAATCAATCATAATCCGACGCGCCAACAGCCTATATGTGCGTTCTTATATTATTATTAACGCGAGCTTACCAACACGACGTGAATCGCGTCTTGTGTTTTTAGACATATTCTTTCTCAAGGGAGTTTCAGCGATTGAGAATGAAGTTGACACTAGTAGTGGAATTATAGCAGCTCGATTACGCTCTCCTGACCACTCTTTTAAAAAATTATAGTTTATAAAAGATTTTATTAACGTTTTCAAGGAGATCGAAATGACACTTATATTCGTGGCGCTTGTAACTGTTAGCGTAGAGCTTTTTCAGGAGTTATTTAGTATTGATATCAGAGTACTACATTGGTAGCGTTTATTTACAGTAAGCATGTAGATGAACGTTTTTAAATCCTACTGGAAGAAAAATTTCGTGACACTTTGGTGATTAAACTGTGTTTTCAAGGGAATGGGAAAAGAGAATAAATTAAAAGAACGTTATACCAATTAGTTACTTTGAGTGTGGCGTTGATTACATAATGGGACGTTAAGACGTTTCAAACAACAACGAAAAACAAACAGCTCGTTCTGGAAATTACTTCCACGAAACTCCTACACCTCCTCGAGAATTCTGGTAGCTTTGACAGTCTTTCGTGTGTCATTATTGACTTGATTACACTCTATATGTAGCGTAGACAAAGGTAAAAGATATTTGGGGAACCGTTATTATAGAGACTGTCATAAAACTAATGTAAAGTTATATTTACAGTTCATTTTATTTTATCTGCGATTTAGAAAACGTAATAACTTTAGAGACTGTTATTAGTTATTGTAAATAGTGTACAGAATAATTGTTGTATTTGAGTAGGAGGTTTGATGAGTGAAATGTTATTTAGATAAAATTGAACAAAAAGTTTGTTTTACTATCTCTGGTTTTTATCGTTTGTACTGTAAAAGTTACATGTTTATGTAACAAAACAGTGTCATTGTCATAACTGCGCAGAAAAAAAAGGAAAAATATGGTAAGCAAGAGAAACATCTTATGTAATTATGTACAAAAATGTAATTATTGTTATGTGATACTGAAAAAGCCTTCTCCTAAAGGCTGCCAACACTTTCGGTGCCCAGCAAAGTTCTATATTTCGGTACATCGAGTACTATATTTTGTTTAACATAACTTCGTAATTGACAGTTCAAGTGGCGGGAACACGGTGTTGCCACGTTGTGCTCTACAACCACGTGGTCCACTGCTGTCAGCTTGCAGTAGTCTAGCGACAGACCGTTGTTTCCACAACAAGTTTTAAATATTTTACGGTGTTGAAATATTTGCTCTTTTTAACAGCTATAATTCGCTGTTTGATACTTTCATAATCTGACAGGCTAACTAGTGGGGCACTGAAATGTTTTAAGAGTTTCGTCTTATTGATATTGGTTCAGGGCTCAGTTGTTTTTAATAATAAATTGATAAATAAACTAATTTTTCAAACAAATAAGATAGCACAGCAACTATAAATAATCTCTTGTTTGTTATCAACAAATAGTAACAAACCGAAGACTGATTAAAAACAAATCCGACAAATATACACGAAAACGAATCATCAACTTCGCCATACAACCAGAATGCCGAGTACTCATTGGAAACGAATTAGAAGGAATGCCGTGTTTGCCGTCTGTGCTCATAAAAAGTGGCAAAATTCATTACGTGCTGTGCCGTGAGTATTAAAATAGAATCCTCACGGCGTTTGTTAATAGTTTTAATTGCGTCGGTATTTCGTGTGGACGATCTTTTGTCGTCTGCGTGGGTCTCCGACGTTCGAATATGCATCGCCGCGCGTCCTGTTGCCCAAAAGTTGAAACTCCGGGTCAGCTGTTTGTTGTTCGGCGAGAGCCGTCGCTGGTCCAAGATTTGGTCAGTCACATTCCTGATTCCGTCATACACGTTTGGAAGCTCCGACGGCGGAAAAAACCCTTTGTTTCTTCTCATCTTTATTTCCCACTATGGGCGAGTAGAATTTAAAGAGCCTCTGGTAAGTTTCTTTAATTATACATTGTTATTTTATAAAGGGGAAATGTGTTTAAAAAGGTTTATTGGTTGGATGAATTCGGATTACAAACGCGTGTGTGGTTCTGTACTTGCACTAGCTTGAATGCAGCCTCGTGGAAAATTTTTCAGTAATAGCTTTGATATTAATTTATAAATAGAATTCATCAGTTGTTCATTCTTATTAATTGAGATGTCATAAAGTAAAAGGTGCCAATGAAATATTAACCAAACAGCTACAGATTGATAAGAAACTAATATAATTCATGCCACGGGGTGAGGAGTTAGACGAGAACAACTATTATTGTGATATACTGACAATAATTGTTTGAATGGGAATTGATTATGGTTTTGCAGTGGCACAATTTAATGGTTAATTGCTATTTAAATTTAATTATTGAAATCCAGGTTAGTAACGTCTTTGTAATCGAAAGTCTAGTTCGCAATAGGGTATCGTGTATGTGCGGTTCTAAGGTCGAGTGAAGGTGTGTTGAGGGTTATTTTTTTTACGACTGCTTCCTACAGAAAACCTGTGTTCTAGGGTTCCCGATCCAGTCAAGGGTTTTAGGGCTATACGATGGTGATAACTCCAGCTTTCACCATCGGCTGAGCGATGCTGTCTGGCTCCCCGTTTTCGCCGTCGGAAACTCACAATGGGACCCGAATTTATTCCCTGGAGAAGTCTCAGCTCCGGGACGAGCAGCCAGTTGAACGTCTGTAGCAGTAACAATCGTCTACCCTCCTCATCATGTGGTAACAACTGAACATCAGGTGAAAATTTTCCTTTTTATTCAAGCTCGACCTTCGCGACATACTTTTACTGTGAACATAACTAATATCATAAAAGTAAAATGACATTTCCGTTTGTAATTAACTTGCAGTTAGTGCATTGAACGATCAGAACCGAACATGCCCGTTTATGATGTGCACGGTGTAACGACACCAAAATTCTAAAAGAAATAAGCGCATCTATTTAAGTCAAGCATAAATAATATATATAGTAATATAATAAAAATAATGGAGCACAATATTAATGACAAAAGCCTAAGAGAAATTTAATATACTAATTAGAAAATGAACTTGCTGAAGAAGAGTTGCAGTATAAAAAAAGATAGAATAATATAAGGGTAATTAAAACTACTATATTACAAGAGGTATTGAATAACAAAGGTGAATGACATTAAAGCTAATAAACCATTGAATTCTGAAGTGAAGTTATATAAAAGAGAAAGAAATCTACTTAAGAAATATACCAACAGTAATATTGAATATAATAAATAAATGGAGTTATTGGGAGGCAAGGTAGAATAAGAAAAAATATTCAGAAGATAAAAGATTCCAAGGATGTGTATAATGATAAGATTTTTAATTATTTTTATTTATAGAGTGTAGAAAGCTAAGGCACCACTCTAGAATTATTTTATGGGCAGCAGCCAAAGTGCACTGTACCAGGTATGTGAATGTTCGGATGAGCAATTGGACGTAAAAGGGCCACTCAACGCCGATATTCATTCATAATACCATTTTAATATAGGGGGAATCATTTAACATTAGTATGGAATCAATTTGAATAAAAGAATGTAATATATAAATAGAATATACAATGAACCAAGAGAAAACGCAAGAATTACAATTCGTTAAAGCCACCAATACAAATAAACAAACTCCAGAGATAAAGAAGAAAATAATTCGAATCGATAAGAAAGGTAGGTTTCAATTTGCCTATAATAATGAAGAATTTGTTTAATAAATCTCAATCTTATCACCAAGCAATATTAATACCATAATATCATACACTTCAACTGTTGAAGACATCAGCAAGCAATAACAACAAGTTATCTAAACAAATCGAAATCAAAATAATTTAAAAGAAGAAACAAAAATAAATAAAAGTGTGAACCTATTTCAAAACCAAAAGTCCTACAACAGACATTACTATGACAGATTACTATACTATGTGCCGTAACTATGACAGTCGTTACGGCAACTTACGGATTTGTTTGTTGCTCACGCTACGAATTTGGACGCTCACGCTATCTATGTGAGACTTTGGACAACTTGACTTTTCTTTCCCGCGGCGTGGCGCGGTGTTGTCGTTGAGTAGACGGGAGGCTTGTGGTTGACGGTAGTAGGGTTGTCAGCTGTGTGCATGCCGCGAGCTGTCTTACAGTTCAGCGTCTGGAAAAGTATTGTTGTTCCATTTTTAATGCCGGGTTTTTTTTTAAATTGATTATGGAAGGCTAAGTAAAAAGTGTGCCAAGGGGTCTGTGGCCTGGCAGCCGTGAACTTCTGGTGAGGCCAAGATGTAATGCGTAAGTAGATTGAGGAACTCCGACAGAGCATGTGCTCGTGCAAAATCGGACAGGTATGCAAAACTAAAAATTATTAAATTTTTCCTAGGAGGTGCGTTTGCACTACTTGTGTTTCGGGTCAAGTGTGGGCCTGGCTAGTTCTTAACAAAAAAAAAACCGTTGCTTTAATTCTGGATGTGTTTTTTTTTAATTCACTGTATACCTGGAATACCCAGGGTACTGTAGTCATTGCAAATTCTTTCCTGAACGCAAGTTTTTTTTTTAAAGAAAAAGTCTGTTGAACTTGACTGGCTTCAGTAATACCTTATGTGCAAAACCTTTTCTTTTACAAAAAAAAAAAAAAAAAAAAAACTTAAGATAATGTGTTAGGATTTGGCCGTGTGCCCATGTGCCTAGTGAAGCGAAATCTAGCCCGAGTTCCTTAATATCTCTCAGTATTATTCAGTGTTGTTCATATAAATGTCTTGTGTTTGAATTGTGAAAAGCATGTAATGTTCAGTATATATTTGGTCTATAATCTGTGTTGAACTTATACTGTGTCTGCCTTTTATTGGAACGTATAAATTTGTTTATGAAAAGAGCTGCAGATCACATACAATTGCCATAATATGTACTAGAACTGTAATTCAGAAGTATTCATCATGTTAATAGAAATGACTGAACTTTGTACAAGATGAAATTTCCACTTTGGGATTTAGTATTTATTTTAATTCTCTATCAATGTACAGTCACTGTTAAAATTCTTTTGTATGTGTATATACTCATAATTCTATGCACAAAACATGTTTACATTTTTGAGAGATATATACCTGATTATTTGATAGTTTTTTTAATAATGGTGCACTCTGAAATCAGCAAGCCATTGTGCTACACAAGTTTATACAAGTTTAAGGAAATTGAGCACACACACTTGTGAATTCCACACAAAGTATATAATTACCTACCTTATGTTTACATTATACTTTACTAATTATATGATTCTCCTCCCTAGCTTTTGATTGAGATTTCAGAGGGAGCATGTTGTTGTGTAATATAATTGTTTAAATTGTTGTGGCTGTAATAATTGTTGTAGGGTAAAATTGTTCGTTAAATGATTTATAAAAATTGTCTACATTATTAAAATTGTTTATAGTATAACCAGAGGGGACTGAAAAAGAAAAAAAAAGACTTACTGTTATTAAATGTATTATATTTCGAAAACCTCTGGATTTACTCTTTGTATTTATTAATGTTAATATAATTATTTCCAAATAGGGAAATTCTATTTGGTGAAGGTTAAAAATGTACTGTCGTGGCTTGTTGCATGTCATGGTTATTTTGAATACTATGTAATATATTTTAAATATTTTACATATTTTATATATTTCTAATAGAACACTTTCACAGCCTGGATACTATGAAATCTCTCATTGTAAGAAAAACAAAATTTTATAGAATCAATAAATTTGTTATTTGCGGAATTTTAAAATTGAGGTCACCTCATTCGTCCAATTACCTTATGGTTACCCAGCATGTGGCCATTCTTCCACTAGGAGGCCTCTCCTGGTTCAAGTGAACAAGTGAGCCGGTCATCCAGGTAAGTTGTAGTTTTTTATATTTTTTTTAAGGAAGTCAAACTTGTAAAATGTGTTTAATTCGGAAAGTTGAAAATTGTGTTGTGATGTCATTGGTGATGAGCGGCTCACAAATGGTAGCAGAGCGTGGTTGGACGTAGGCCTGGCCACCTCAGAACCGAAATTTGGAAATGGATGCGGTGACCTCAATATCTTAGTTCTGTCAGTTGTGATG
Source organism: Magicicada septendecula (assembly GCA_034769895.1). NCBI lineage: Eukaryota > Metazoa > Arthropoda > Insecta > Hemiptera > Cicadidae > Magicicada > Magicicada septendecula. Next base: position 122,025,429 of record CM068375.1, read on the forward strand.
TGTTCACTATTGTTGTAAATCTTGGTCTTTGGGTGCGGTTGCCGGGCCGGGACACCTAGGGGGGGGGGGAGCACAGCTTGGTGATTCCTGATTGTGTCTTGGGGTGTTGTTAAGTGTTTATTTGTTTGTTTGTGTTCTTGTTTTGTCTTTGTCTTTGTTGTCTTCTAGCACATGATCTTGGTCTTGGTTGTTGGTCCGGTGTCGGGTCGGGGACCCTGAGGTACCTAGATTGTTATCACTTGGTTGTATTCAGATCCTTGTTGTGTGAAACTATGGCAGAGGCGGGGCAGAGTAGTGGTCGGCGTGAAGGTCGCGGTCTGGTGCCCGAGTATTTTACTAAAGACGAGCTCCAGTTCGAGATACGCTTGCGGGGTGGGGTTCCCCAGAGGGATGTGGCGTCCTTGAGGAGACAACTGCGGGAGCTGCTGGTGGGGGACGCCCCCCCCGGAGAGTCGAAATTGAGGATTTGGGGGAGGAGCTGGCCTTGTGTGCGGACAAGTGGACCGAGTTCTCCACCTTGATGGAGGACTCGGAATATATGGGGAGTTCCACCCGTGTTTGGCAGCGGGTGACCCAAAGAATGCACCACTTGTCCGCTCGTCTCAGTAACTTGCTGTTGCAGGACGATCTGGAGGAGGAGGTTAGGCGGACTGCGGCGGCCCTGCAGTCGAAAATTGGCCTACCTGGGGAGGCTCCAGAAAGTCCTGGTAACCCTAAGGAGATGCTCACGCGCCAGACCGTGGCCACTGAGCGGGTGGATCTCCTGGGGGAGGCCTGTAGTGCTCTGGTGGAGGAACGTCCTTCTATTTCGGTGGGCAGTCGCCCCCAGGGATTTCAGGGGGATCATGTGGAAATCCCTCGAGGGTTTGGTACAGCCCTTGCCAGCGTCAAGTATGAGTCATTGCCGAACCCCATTTATGACCTCCTCCGTCGGCTTCCAGTGGTCGACGGTCTGGACCTTGACCAGCTTGTGAAATTCTTTGAAGGGATTTTCGGCATTTATGATTTCCCTGGGGTGACTGGTGTTTCGTTGTTAAATATGATCTACCCGTATTGTCGGGCGCCCCTGCTGGATCGTGTGGTCTGGCGTCTAGGCGCGGGCGGGGATTTTGAGGCGTTCCACAGGGATGTTCTGGAACTGTTTATGCCCGGGAGGCTGCGTGACCAGATGCGGCAACGATTATTTTACAGAGTTCAGGGGCACGGGGAAAAGTTAAATGTGTTTATTAATTCTATCAAAAGTGCTGCCCGTGTGCTGCGGGTGGACGTGTCGGAGGCTGAGGTGGTGCGGGTTATTTTGGAGGGCCTCAATCCTCAGGAGAGTTCGAGGTTGGTGTTTTTGGAGAGACCGCGTAGCTTCGCAGATCTTAGCAGAGCTTGTGTCTTCGCCCGCACCATCCAGATGAACGATGAGGCTCGCTCCGGCAGTTCCGAATTCCCTGTCCCCTGTTCCCCATCTGGTCAGCAGCGGCCTACCCGGGAGCAACGTGGTGGCAACTCTGAGAGGAAAGAATGCCGTTGTTATACTTGTGGTAAGGTGGGGCACTTGGCCCGGAATTGCCCTCTCAAACGGTCGGAGGTCTCGCGGGAGAACCGTCCTTCAAAAAACGGCCTGCGTGGGGGGATTGAGGGGACGCCGGTCCCTCCCCACGTGTGGTAGCGTTAGCATATCCCAGGTCCCGTTATGTGCTGTTGAAACAGGACACCCATCCGGGGAGCCCTATCCTAAGCCGATTCGTCCTGGTTGGGAAGGGCCGTATTAGGGCCCTGGTGGACTCCGGATCGGCACGGTGTCTGATCTCCTCCCGGGTTTACCAGCAGTTGGTCAGGGAGTCTTTGATTCGGTCAAGTGCTCTTTCGTCGGTGGTGTGTTGGACGGCCTCGAGGGAGGTTTTGCCGACCTCCAAATTGGTGGCCTTTAAATTTAAAATAAATTATTTTTCGTGGGTGTGGGAGTTTCTTGTTGCTCCGAATCTGAGCGTAGATTGTATTGTGGGTGCGGACTTTATAGTGAAAAGTGGTCTGGTCCTCGATATCCAGGGGCACGTATGTTTCTTTAAGTTTAACCGTGCCGTACGCATTCCTTTTTTTGGATATCGTGATGAGGCGGGGGAAGGACTTGAAGAACTTCAACCCCCGGCGTCCATTAATAATTTGAGCCAATCTCAACAGACCACTTTCCGTCAATTGGGTGAGGAGTTCCCCGAGGGGCTGACTGCCAACCTCGGACTCACTCACAATTTGGAGTATCGTATCCGTCTTTGCGACTCCTCGGTTGTCCGTTCGCACCCGTATAAATTCGCTCCGCCCAAATGACAATTTTGCGTGAGAAGGTGCAAGAATTGTTGGACCAGGGGGTTATTGAACCTTCCACCTCGGCCTATGCCAGTCCAGCATTCCTGGTGCCTAAACCGGGAGGGAAGCATAGGCTGGTTATTGATTACCGGAAATTAAACCAAAATATAGAAGTTGAGTCGGTGCCCCTCCCGGACCTGCATTCGGCCTTTGACTGGTTTTCGCAGGCCCGATATTTCACCATTTTTGACCTTAATTCGGCTTACCACCAGATTCCCTTACACAGGGATTCTCGGCCGTACACGGCCTTTTGCGTACCGTGGAACCTGTACCAATATAAGAGAGTCCCCATGGGACTGGCGGTTGGTGCTCAGACATTAACACGTCTACTAGACTCTGTATTCCACGATGTTAAATTCCAGTACGTGTTCAATTATCTGGATGATCTTCTCATTTACAGCTCTTCCTTAGAGGAACACATGAACCATCTCCGAGAGGTGTTGTGTCGCTTGAGGCACGCGGGGCTTACGGTAAATCCCGACAAGGTGAAATTTGCCCAGGAGGAAATTTCTTTCCTCGGTCACCTTGTGTCTCATAAAGGGGTCACGGTTGACCCAGAGAGGACGCAGGCTATCCGGGATTTTCCTCCTCCTCGGGATGCTAAAGGGGTGTCCCGCTTCGTGGGTATGGTAAATTTTTATCGGCGGTTCATCCCGGGGGCTGCCGAGATTGCGGCTCCCCTAAATTCCTTAAGGAAGAAAGGTGCCAAATTTGTGTGGGGCGACGAGCAACAGCGTGCCATTGAGGCCCTGAAGAAGTCCATTCTGTCGCCGCCCGTGCTTCGGATGCCTGATTTCACGAAGCCCTTTGTTGTGCAATCTGACGCCAGCTCTGTGGCGATCGGGGCCGTGCTCTCGCAGGAGGTGGATGGTGCTCGGCAGCCTGTCGCCTTTGTATCTAGGACCCTCACCGACACTGAAAAGAAATCCTCGGTGTATGAGTTGGAGTGTTTGGCGGTAGTCTTCGCCCTGGACAAGTTTAGGAGGTATTTGGAACATGCTGAGTTCCTATTAGAGACCGACAATCAGGCTCTCTCTTGGCTTCTGACGCACCCCCGTCAACTGGGTAAACTTGGCCGCTGGTGGTCAAAATTTCATCTTTTAAGTTTAGGGCACAGCATATACGGGGGACCCAAAATGTTGTTGCCGAGCTCTGTCCCGTATGTATAATCTACCCAGTGAGGAGCCAATAAATGAACCCTGCGCCTTACTCTTGGAGTTTCTCCTCGCCTTTACTGACGTTATCCCTCATCAGCGTGATGATGAGGTGTTGGGTCCCATTATCGATAAAATTAGATCAGGCGAGATGAAGGCTCCCTATCATCTGTCCAAGCGCGTCCTCTGCTGCAAGGAACGTAGAGGACGGGTTCCTAAGATAGTGCTGCCGAGCAAGCTGGTACCCATGGTCTTCCAGTATTATCATGATTCCCCGGTAGGAGGCCATTTCGGTGTTTCAAAGACCATCGCCGCGATCAGAAAGAACTTCATCTGGAAAGGCATGGACCGGGACATCGCCACCCGGGTGAATTGTTGTCATCTGTGTAGTCTGAGCAAGCCCGCTCAGAACACCAAGTTGGGGTTGCTGTCTTCTGAGGTGGCTGGCAGACCGATGGAGAAGGTTTTGATCGACTACGTGGGTCCTTTCCCACGTAGCAAGGCCGGGAATTCGTTCTTCCTTGTTTGTGTGGACGCCTTCTCTAAGTATGTCTGGCTACTTCCCTTGCGTCAGGCTAGTGCTGCCACTACCATCATAGCCCTTCAGACCAGTATCTTTCAGCATTTCGGGCTTCCCTCCATCATTGTCTCAGACAATGGCCCCCAATTCATCTCGAGGTAGTTCCGGAACATGTGTTTCAGGAACGGCATTCGGCATGTAACCACTTCCCCTTATCACCCGCAACCTTCCCACGCTGAACGATTCAATCGCAACCTTACATCCGCTCTCATCGCCTACCACGCGGAACAGCAGAACACGTGGGACCAGAATCTTCAGTGGTTACAAATGGCCTTCAATTCTTCTCTTCATGAAAGCCATAGAGCCGTGCCTTTTGAGGTCATGTTTGGTTTCTTCCCCGCTCATCCCCTTAGCAATTTGTGGAGATTGGAGGATCTTCACCCGGATTCGCCGAACGAAGGGGTCTCTCACAGGTGGAAAGAGGTGAGGAGAGCCCTGGACCGATCGCACGAGCGCGTGCGGCGTCGTTATAACGCGGGGAGGGTCCCCAACCCTTTCAAGGTGTGCCAGTTAGTATATTGCAGGAGCCACCCGCTCAGCTCTAAGGTGGAGGGTCGCGCCGCCAAGCTTTGCTATAGATGGTTGGGACCCTTCCGGATTTCCGAGTTTGTCTCGCCTGTTACTGCCAGTCTGGTGGGTCTGGAGGATGGGATGAAGGTGAGGGTGGCCCATGTGTCACATTTGAAGGCGTGTGCTCAGGTGGAGCTTCCTTGAGTGAAGGATTGGTATTGTTTACTCCAGTTAGGTTAACTAGGGTCCTCGGGTTTGGTTTTCGGGGGGCTTCTCTGGAGGAATTCGGTTTTATTGTTTTACTTTTTAGTGTTTTATTGTTTTAGGTGTGGTAATTGGGGTTTTAAAGTTTTATCGGTATTTTAGCTCCTCTCCTTTCCTTTCTGCTTTCTATTGCTTTAGGTCGCGACCGCTCACACTCCCCGTATCGTCTACACTCACACACCCAGCTACACACCCACACACACCTTGTCCTTCCTTCTGGTGTCCTTTCGTTTTCAACTTTCGCCGGATTTTATCTTTTTATTTGTTTTTAGTTGGTCCCCGCTTTTCCTCCAGTGGTGGCAGTCCCAGTGTCGTCCAACCCGTTGGACTCCTTTTGTTGTGGGGGTGTGCCGTAACTATGACAGTCGTTACGGCAACTTACGGATTTGTTTGTTGCTCACGCTACGAATTTGGACGCTCACGCTATCTATGTGAGACTTTGGACAACTTGAATTTTCTGTCCCGCGGCGTGGCGCGGAGTTGTCGTTGGGTAGACGGGAGGCTTGTGGTTGACGGTAGTAGGGTTGTCAGCTGTGTGCATGGCGCGAGCTGTCTTACAGTTCAGCGTCTGGAAAAGTATTGTTGTTCCATTTTTAATGCCGAGGGTTTTTTTTAAATTGATTATGGAAGGCTAAGTAAAAAGTGTGCCAAGGGGTCTGTGGCCTGGCAGCCGTGAACTTCTGGTGAGGCCAAGATATAATGCGTAAGTAGATTGAGGAACTCCGACAGAGCATGTGCTCGTGCAAAATCGGACAGGGATGCAAAAATAAAAATTATTAATTTTTCCTAGGAGTTGCGTTTGCACTACTTGCGTTTCGGGTCAAGTGTGGGCCTGGCTAGATCTTAACAAAAAAAAAAAAAAAAAAAAACCGTTGCTTTAATTCTGGATGTGTTTTTTTTAATTCACTGTATACCTGGAATACCCAGGGTACTGTAGTCATTGCAAATTCTTTCCTGAACGCAAGTTTTTTTTTAAAAGAAAAAGTCTGTTGAACTTGACTGGCTTCAGTAATACCTTATGTGCAAAACCTTTTCTTTTACAAAAAAAAAAAAAAAAAAAAAAACTTAAGAAAATGTGTTAGGATTCGGCCGTGTGCCCATGTGCCTAGTGAAGCGAAATCTAGCCCGAGTTCCTTAATATCTCTCAGTATTATTCAGTGTTGTTCATATAAATGTCTTGTGTTTGAATTGTGAAAAGCATGTAATGTTCAGTATACATTTGGTCTATAATCTTTGTTGAACTTATATTGTGTCTGCCTTTTATTGGAACGTATAAATTTGTTTATGAAAAGAGCTGCAGATCACATACAATTGCCATAATATGTACTAGAACTGTAATTCAGAAGTATTCATCATGTTAATAGAAATGACTGAACTTTGTACAAGATGAAATTTCCACTTTGGGATTTAGTATTTATTTTAATTCTCTATCAATGTACAGTCACTGTTAAAATTCTTTTGTATATGTATATACTCATAATTCTATGCACAAAACATGTTTACATTTTTGAGAGATATATACCTGATTATTTGATAGTTTTTTTAATAATGGTGCACTCTGAAATCAGCAAGCCATTGTGCTACACAAGTTTATACAAGTTTAAGGAAATTGAGCACACACACTTGTGAATTCCACACAAAGTATATAATTACCTACCTTATGTTTACATTATACTTTACTAATTATATGATTCTCCTCCCTAGCTTTTGATTGAGATTTCAGAGGGAGCATGTTGTTGTGTAATATAATTGTTTAAATTGTTGTGGCTGTAATAATTGTTGTAGGGTAAAATTGTTCGTTAAATGATTTATAAAAATTGTCTACATTATTAATTGTTTATAGTATAACCAGAGGGGGCTGAAAAAGAAAAAAAAGACTTATTGTTATTAAATGTATTATATTTCGAAAACCTCTGGATTTACTCTTTGTATTTATTAATGTTAATATAATTATTTCCAAATAGGGAAATTCTATTTGGTGAAGGTTAAAAATGTACTGTCGTGGCTTGTTGCATGTCATGGTTATTTTAAATACTATGTAATATATTTTGAATATTTTACATATTTTATATATTTCTAATAGAATACTTTCACAGCCTGGATACTATGAAATCTCTCATTGTAAGAAAAACAAAATTTTATAGAATCAATAAATTTGTTATTTGCGCAATTTTAAAATTGAGGTCACCTCATTCGTCCAATTACCTAATGGTTACCCAGCATGTGGCCATTCTTCCACTAGGAGGCCTCTCCTGGTTCAAGTGAACAAGTGAGCCGGTCATCCAGGTAAGTTGTAGTTTTTTATATTTTTTTAAAGGAAGTCAAACTTGTAAAATGTGTTTAATTCGGAAAGTTGAAAATTGTGTTGTGATGTCATTGGTGATGAGCGGCTCACAAATGGTAGCAGAGCGTGGTTGGACGTAGGCCTGGCCACCTCAGAACCGAAATTTGGAAATGGATGCGGTGACCTCAATATCTTAGTTCTGTCAGTTGTGATGTGTTCACTATTGTTGTAAATCTTGGTCTTTGGGTGCGGTTGCCGGGCCGGGACACCTAGGGGGGGGGTGAGCACAGCTTGGTGATTCCTGATTGTTTCTTGGGGTGTTGTTAAGTGTTTATTTGTTTGTTTGTGTTCTTGTTTTGTCTTTGTCTTTGTTGTCTTCTAGCACATGATCTTGGTCTTGGTTGTTGGTCCGGTGTCGGGTCGGGGACCCTGAGGTACCTAGATTGTTATCACTTGGTTGTATTCAGATCCTTGTTGTGTGAAACTATGGCAGAGGCGGGGCAGAGTAGTGGTCGGCGTGAAGGTCGCGGTCTGGTGCCCGAGTATTTTACTAAAGACGAGCTCCAGTTCGAGATACGCTTGCGGGGTGGGGTTCCCCAGAGGGATGTGGCGTCCTTGAGGAGACAACTGCGGGAGCTGCTGGTGGGGGACGCCCCTCCCCGGAGAGTCGAAATTGAGGATTTGGGGGAGGAGCTGGCCTTGTGTGCGGACAAGTGGACCGAGTTCTCCACCTTGATGGAGGACTCGGAATATATGGGGAGTTCCACCCGTGTTTGGCAGCGGGTGACCCAAAGAATGCACCACTTGTCCGCTCGTCTCAGTAACTTGCTGTTGCAGGACGATCTGGAGGAGGAGGTTAGGCGGACTGCGGCGGCCCTGCAGTCGAAAATTGGCCTACCTGGGGAGGCTCCAGAAAGTCCTGGTAACCCTAAGGAGATGCTCACGCGCCAGACCGTGGCCACTGAGCGGGTGGATCTCCTGGGGGAGGCCTGTAGTGCTCTGGTGGAGGAACGTCCTTCTATTTCGGTGGGCAGTCGCCCCCAGGGATTTCAGGGGGATCATGTGGAAATCCCTCGAGGGTTTGGTACAGCCCTTGCCAGCGTCAAGTATGAGTCATTGCCGAACCCCATTTATGACCTCCTCCGTTGGCTTCCAGTGGTCGACGGTCTGGACCTTGACCAGCTTGTGAAATTCTTTGAAGGGATTTTCGGCATTTATGATTTCCCTGGGGTGACTGGTGTTTCGTTGTTAAATATGATCTACCCGTATTGTCGGGCGCCCCTGCTGGATCGTGTGGTCTGGCGTCTAGGCGCGGGCGGGGATTTTGAGGCGTTCCACAGGGATGTTCTGGAACTGTTTATGCCCGGGAGGCTGCGTGACCAGATGCGGCAACGATTATTTTACAGAGTTCAGGGGCACGGGGAAAAGTTAAATGTGTTTATTAATTCTATCAAAAGTGCTGCCCGTGTGCTGCGGGTGGACGTGTCGGAGGCTGAGGTGGTGCGGGTTATTTTGGAGGGCCTCAATCCTCAGGAGAGTTCGAGGTTGGTGTTTTTGGAGAGACCGCGTAGCTTCGCAGATCTTAGCAGAGCTTGTGTCTTCGCCCGCACCATCCAGATGAACGATGAGGCTCGCTCCGGCAGTTCCGAATTCTCTGTCCCCTGTTCCCCATCTGGTCAGCAGCGGCCTACCCGGGAGCAACGTGGTGGCAACTCTGAGAGGAAAGAATGCCGTTGTTATACTTGTGGTAAGGTGGGGCACTTGGCCCGGAATTGCCCTCTCAAACGGTCGGAGGTCTCGCGGGAGAACCGTCCTTCAAAAAACGGCCTGCGTGGGGGGATTGAGGGGACGCCGGTCCCTCCCCACGTGTGGTAGCGTTAGCACATCCCAGGTCCCGTTATGTGCTGTTGAAACAGGACACCCATCCGGGGAGCCCTATCCTAAGCCGATTCGTCCTGGTTGAGAAGGGCCGTATTAGGGCCCTGGTGGACTCCGGATCGGCACGGTGTCTGATCTCCTCCCGGGTTTACCAGCAGTTGGTCAGGGAGTCTTTGATTCGGTCAAGTGCTCTTTCGTCGGTGGTGTGTTGGACGGCCTCGAGGGAGGTTTTGCCGACCTCCAAATTGGTGGCCTTTAAATTTAAAATAAATTATTTTTCGTGGGTGTGGGAGTTTCTTGTTGCTCCGAATCTGAGCGTAGATTGTATTGTGGGTGCGGACTTTATAGTGAAAAGTGGTCTGGTCCTCGATATCCAGGGGCACGTATGTTTCTTTAAGTTTAACCGTGCCGTACGCATTCCTTTTTTTGGATATCGTGATGAGGCGGGGGAAGGACTTGAAGAACTTCAACCCCCGGCGTCCATTAATAATTTGAGCCAATCTCAACAGACCACTTTCCGTCAATTGGGTGAGGAGTTCCCCGAGGGGCTGACTGCCAACCTCGGACTCACTCACAATTTGGAGTATCGTATCCGTCTTTGCGACTCCTCGGTTGTCCGTTCGCACCCGTATAAATTCGCTCCGCCCAAATGACAATTTTGCGTGAGAAGGTGCAAGAATTGTTGGACCAGGGGGTTATTGAACCTTCCACCTCGGCCTATGCCAGTCCAGCATTCCTGGTGCCTAAACCGGGAGGGAAGCATAGGCTGGTTATTGATTACCGGAAATTAAACCAAAATATAGAAGTTGAGTCGGTGCCCCTCCCGGACCTGCATTCGGCCTTTGACTGGTTTTCGCAGGCCCGATATTTCACCATTTTTGACCTTAATTCGGCTTACCACCAGATTCCCTTACACAGGGATTCTCGGCCGTACACGGCCTTTTGCGTACCGTGGAACCTGTACCAATATAAGAGAGTCCCCATGGGACTGGCGGTTGGTGCTCAGACGTTAACACGTCTACTAGACTCTGTATTCCACGATGTTAAATTCCAGTACGTGTTCAATTATCTGGATGATCTTCTCATTTACAGCTCTTCCTTAGAGGACACATGAACCATCTCCGAGAGGTGTTGTGTCGCTTGAGGCACGCGGGGCTTACGGTAAATCCCGACAAGGTGAAATTTGCCCAGGAGGAAATTTCTTTCCTCGGTCACCTTGTGTCTCATAAAGGGGTCACGGTTGACCCAGAGAGGACGCAGGCTATCCGGAATTTTCCTCCTCCTCGGGATGCTAAAGGGGTGTCCCGCTTCGTGGGTATGGTAAATTTTATCGGCGGTTCATCCCGGGGGCAGCCGAGATTGCGGCTCCCCTAAATTCCTTAAGGAAGAAAGGTGCCAAATTTGTGTGGGGCGACGAGCAACAGCGTGCCATTGAGGCCCTGAAGGAGTCCATTCTGTCGCCGCCCGTGCTTCGGATGCCTGATTTCACGAAGCCCTTTGTTGTGCAATCTGACGCCAGCTCTGTGGCGATCGGGGCCGTGCTCTCGCAGGAGGTGGATGGTGCTCGGCAGCCTGTCGCCTTTGTATCTAGGACCCTCACCGACACTGAAAAGAAATCCTCGGTGTATGAGTTGGAGTGTTTGGCGGTAGTCTTCGCCCTGGACAAGTTTAGGAGGTATTTGGAACATGCTGAGTTCCTATTAGAGACCGACAATCAGGCTCTCTCTTGGCTTCTGACGCACCCCCGTCAACTGGGTAAACTTGGCCGCTGGTGGTCAAAATTTCATCTTTTAAGTTTAGGGCACAGCATATACGGGGGACCCAAAATGTTGTTGCCGATGCTCTGTCTCGTATGTATAATCTACCCAGTGAGGAGCCAATAAATGAACCCTGCGCCTTACTCTTGGAGTTTCTCCTCGCCTTTACTGACGTTATCCCTCATCAGCGTGATGATGAGGTGTTGGGTCCCATTATCGATAAAATTAGATCAGGCGAGATGAAGGCTCCCTATCATCTGTCCAAACGCGTCCTCTGCTGCAAGGAACGTAGAGGACGGGTTCCTAAGATAGTGCTGCCGAGCAAGCTGGTACCCATGGTCTTCCAGTATTATCATGATTCCCCGGTAGGAGGCCATTTCGGTGTTTCAAAGACCATCGCCGCGATCAGAAAGAACTTCATCTGGAAAGGCATGGACCGGGACATCGCCACCCGGGTGAATTGTTGTCATCTGTGTAGTCTGAGCAAGCCCGCTCAGAACACCAAGTTGGGGTTGCTGTCTTCTGAGGTGGCTGGCAGACCGATGGAGAAGGTTTTGATCGACTACGTGGGTCCTTTCCCACGTAGCAAGGCTGGGAATTCGTTCTTCCTTGTTTGTGTGGACGCCTTCTCAAAGTATGTCTGGCTACTTCCCTTGCGTCAGGCTAGTGCTGCCACTACCATCATAGCCCTTCAGACCAGTATCTTTCAGCATTTCGGGCATCCCTCCATCATTGTCTCAGACAATGGCCCCCAATTCATCTCGAGGTAGTTCCGGAACATGTGTTTCAGGAACGGCATTCGGCATGTAACCACTTCCCCTTATCACCCGCAACCTTCCCACGCTGAGCGATTCAATCGCAACCTTAGATCCGCTCTCATCGCCTACCACGCGGAACAGCAGAACACGTGGGACCAGAATCTTCAGTGGTTACAAATGGCCTTTAATTCTTCTCTTCATGAAAGCCATAGAGCCGTGCCTTTTGAGGTCATGTTTGGTTTCTTCCCCGCTCATCCCCTTAGCAATTTGTGGAGATTGGAGGATCTTCACCCGGATTCGCCGAACGAAGGGGTCTCTCACAGGTGGAAAGAGGTGAGGAGAGCCCTGGTCCGATCGCACGAGCGCGTGCGGCGTCGTTATAACGCGGGGAGGGTCCCCAACCCTTTCAAGGTGTGCCAGTTAGTATATTGCAGGAGCCACCCGCTCAGCTCTAAGGTGGAGGGTCGCGCCGCCAAGCTTTGCTATAGATGGTTGGGACCCTTCCGGATTTCCGAGTTTGTCTCGCCTGTTACTGCCAGTCTGGTGGGTCTGGAGGATGGGATGAAGGTGAGGGTGGCCCATGTGTCACATTTGAAGGCGTGTGCTCAGGTGGAGCTTCCTTGAGTGAAGGATTGGTATTGTTTACCCCAGTTAGGTTAATTAGGGTCCTCGGGTTTGGTTTTCGGAGGGCTTCTCTGGAGGAATTGGGTTTTATTGTTTTACTTTTTAGTGTTTTATTGTTTTAGGTGTGGTTAATTGGGGTTTTAAAGTTTTATCGGTATTTTAGCTCCTCTCCTTTCCTTTCTGCTTTCTATTGCTTTAGGTCGCGACCGCTCACACTCCCCGTATCTTCTACACTTACACACACCCAGCTACACACCCACACACACCTTGTCCTTCCTTCTGGTGTCCTTTCGTTTTCAACTTTCGCCGGATTTTATCTTTTTATTTGTTTTTAGTTGGTCCCCGCTTTTCCTCCAGTGGTGGCAGTCCCAGTGTCGTCCAACCCGTTGGACTCCTTTTGTTGTGGGGGTGTGCCGTAACTATGACAGTCGTTACGGCAACTTACGGATTTGTTTGTTGCTCACGCTACGAATTTGGACGCTCACGCTATCTATGTGAGACTTTGGACAACTTGACTTTTCTGTCCCGCGGCGTGACGCGGTGTTGTCGTTGAGTAGACGGGAGGCTTGTGGTTGACGGTAGTAGGGTTGTCAGCTGTGTGCATGCCGCGAGCTGTCTTACAGTTCAGCGTCTGGAAAAATATTGTTGTTCCATTTTTAATGCCGGGTTTTTTTTTTAAATTGATTATGGAAGGCTAAGTAAAAAGTGTGCCAAAGGGTCTGTGGCCTGGCAGCCGTGAACTTCTGGTGAGGCCAAGATATAATGCGTAAGTAGATTGAGGAACTCCGACAGAGCATGTGCTCGTGCAAAATCGGACAGGGATGCAAAAATAAAAATTATTAATTTTTCCTAGGAGGTGCGTTTGCACTACTTCCGTTTCGGGTCAAGTGTGGGCCTGGCTAGATCTTAACAAAAAAAAAAAAAAAAAAAACCGTTGCTTTAATTCTGGATGTGTTTTTTTTAATTCACTGTATACCTGGAATACCCAGGGTACTGTAGTCATTGCAAATTCTTTCCTGAACGCAAGTTTTTTTTTAAAAGAAAAAGTCTGTTGAACTTGACTGGCTTCAGTAATACCTTATGTGCAAAACCTTTTCTTTTACAAAAAAAAAAAAAAAAAAACTTAAGAAAATGTGTTAGGATTCGGCCGTGTGCCCATGTGCCTAGTGAAGCGAAATCTAGCCCGAGTTCCTTAATATCTCTCAGTATTATTCAGTGTTGTTCATATAAATGTCTTGTGTTTGAATTGTGAAAAGCATGTAATGTTCAGTATACATTTGGTCTATAATCTGTGTTGAACTTATATTGTGTCTGCCTTTTATTGGAACGTATAAATTTGTTTATGAAAAGAGCTGCAGATCACATACAATTGCCATAATATGTACTAGAACTGTAATTCAGATGTATTCATCATGTTAATAGAAATGACTGAACTTTGTACAAGATGAAATTTCCACTTTGGGATTTAGTATTTATTTTAATTCTCTATCAATGTACAGTCACTGTTAAAATTCTTTTGTATATGTATATACTCATAATTCTATGCACAAAACATGTTTACATTTTTGAGAGATATATACCTGATTATTTGATAGTTTTTTTAATAATGGTGCACTCTGAAATCAGCAAGCCATTGTGCTACACAAGTTTATACAAGTTTAAGGAAATTGAGCACACACACTTGTGAATTCCACACAAAGTATATAATTACCTAACTTATGTTTACATTATACTTTACTAATTATATGATTCTCCTCCCTAGCTTTTGATTGAGATTTCAGAGGGAGCATGTTGTTGTGTAATATAATTGTTTAAATTGTTGTGGCTGTAATAATTGTTGTAGGGTAAAATTGTTCGTTAAATGATTTATAAAAATTGTCTACATTATTAAAATTGTTTATAGTATAACCAGAGGGGGCTGAAAAAGAAAAAAAAAGACTTATTGTTATTAAATGTATTATATTTCGAAAACCTCTGGATTTACTCTTTGTATTTATTAATGTTAATATAATTATTTCCAAATAGGGAAATTCTATTTGGTGAAGGTTAAAAATGTACTGTCGTGGCTTGTTGCATGTCATGGTTATTTTAAATACTATGTAATATATTTTGAATATTTTACATATTTTATATATTTCTAATAGAATACTTTCACAGCCTGGATACTATGAAATCTCTCATTGTAAGAAAAACAAAATTTTATAGAATCAATAAATTTGTTATTTGCGGAATTTTAAAATTGAGGTCACCTCATTCGTCCAGTTACCTAATGGTTACCCAGCATGTGGCCATTCTTCCACTAGGAGGCCTCTCCTGGTTCAAGTGAACAAGTGAGCCGGTCATCCAGGTAAGTTGTAGTTTTTTATATTTTTTTTTAAGGAAGTCAAACTTGTAAAATGTGTTAAATTCGGAAAGTTGAAAATTGTGTTGTGATGTCATTGGTGATGAGCGGCTCAACTATATAGACAGTACCCAGTTAGATTTGGAGTAGTCCATAAACAAATAAATAATGATAATAAATTTAATGAATAATGAATGAATCAAATAGAAAGTCATATAAAGTACAATACAAATTTAGAAGTAAATGTAATATGTAATTAAGATGTGCTACAAATGTAATATAAGGCAAGTGTAATTAATTGGTAAGAGTATGTGAGATACCGTGGTAGTCAATTAAGAATAACTGTGAGTGGATAGTAATTATAAACAATTATTTAATGAAATGAATTACTAATCCATAGTAGCAGAAGATACTGGCATTAACATTTAGTTTTTTCTTTATTAGTGATGAGTTATATAAGTTTAATAGATATTAATCACACAGACAATGTTTTAAAAGTGTGCATTCAGTTAAGCCCTAAAGGGAATTATTGTAATTAAAATATAATTGTTAATTAATAGTTTGTTTATATTTAAAAAAAATTTAATTAATATAAAACAAGTGTAAGCAGGATCGATTATGAGTCTTCCAATATAAAAATATAACCAGTCAACATAGGCCTAGATGATTATGTTCAGTAAATAATAAATTATTCAAAAATATTTGTCAAATTACAAATAACTATAATATTTGATATTAAAATTGTTCATAGTTTTGTCAGATAAAATAATATGTAAATTGTATTAAGTATTATGCTGTAATAACTAAAAAGCAACTTGTATGTAGAAGGTAAAATAATGTATTATATAAAAATAATATCCTATGACAACTAAATCTCAATTTGAACAGATATGACCAGAGTATTTATGTGTATCCAGGAAACCAAAAGAAAGAAAAAGAATGTTGTTGATTATTATTATAATGGTAAAAAAACCAAGGAGTTGGGTTGAATTTTGGTAAAGGAAACTAAATATTTATACAGAAAACGTATGAATATTATTAAAAAATAATATAATACAAGGTAAAAAACACTATATACCACCTATAACAGAATATAAAATTGGAGCATATAACGAAACATCACAAACAAATCACCTTTAAAACATTACTGATCCAACAACCAGAAGGAACAACTACACTTGGATTGAATTAATAACAAGACACTGGACTTCAATCACAATATTCCAACAGAAGGCTTCGGACCACGAAAGTGACAAGATAAACATTTATTGATCACTAAAAGAAGTTGATTCTTTCATTTGGACAACATAAACAAACTGATACTGGAAAATTTTCATCACTGAGACCAGGAGGCTGTGTGAAACCAAACTGAACTGATAAACATTGTGTAACGTATATTTATTATTATAATTAATACTTAATTTATATTATTCATTATTATTATTGTTTGTAATGTAATGTACTTTCTGTACTTGTTTTTCTTTATAATCACTGAACCTTTATATCAGCCAAAAGAACCTAAAAATAATATTAACAAAAGAGAAGAGAATCGACCCTGGGATTTCTAAATTGTATTAATAGTTACACTAAATAGACTATAGCAATTTTTTGGAATAAAAATACATTATTATTATTATTATTATTATTATTATTATTATTATTACCAGATACGATTCCATGTGTTTTATTTATGTAGAAATAGAATTAACAAGTGTTACAAATTGATGTAAACAAAGAGAGGTATAAATTAATTTAAAACCCGTCTTGTTGTAATTTGACACATCCAAGGTGAGGCATAAAGAACCTGTAATTCCTGGAGTGTCATAAATTGGCGAACCCAACAGTGGGGTTTAGAAAAGATTGTTAAGGGAGAAAATACGTGGGGTTATAACGGTTATAGCTGAGTGCTATTAAAATGTATTTATTAATAAGTTCAATAATTGTATTGCGGGGCTAGCAGGCATCTCCGGACCATTGTTCTTTTGATCTATACCTTTTCTAGTTAATTCTTTTATATCCAGCTGAACTAACGTGTCGTGTGCTTTCATGATTCACCGTGCCAGGGTTTCCTGTGCAATAGTCTAAATAGTTTGTCCTTTACTTTTTACATTGGCTTACCCTTTTGGTTGCGAATTTTACTGAACTTCCGTATTTTTCATATTTTTTTAATAATTAATTCTGGAATTCTCTGTTTGTTTCATTTCGCGGGTTCATGTTACTATAAGAGGTGCATGTCGGAAGCATGCGGTATGCTGGCGGTCATATTTAAATCTGAGCGTAATTACTTTACTAAATTCCGGTATTATACCCTAGCCTTTAATTTTCTGATTTGTCCTTATATACTTTAATTATTCATATTTTTGAATTTCGGTTTACTTTTACAATCGGGCTGTTTATGCTTGCAACCTTGTCAGTCCTGGGTTGACACTTCTGTAGTATTATATGAATGTAACTTGCATATGTATCATTTATTAGTTATGAAAAGGCACACAAAAGTTACATGTATTAATGACGGTCACGCTGTTTGTTGAGTCATTGAATTAAGTGTTAATTATCTGTAAAGCATAGACAGATTTAAATGGTAATGATTGATTATTGCTGAGAGGATACTGAATTGTTTTAAAATGAACCTTACTTAATAAGTAGCCCCATTCGTGGGAAGTGTATGGAATGTGTAACTATTGTTGGTAGGTCACTTTTGAGACTTAAGGTAAATCAATTTGTCAATTGTTAAAGCCACTTGAAGAGTATATATAAAATAATTAATCATTGTTAAGAAATCACTTGTAGTATTTAATATGAATTTTACTGTTAATTGTTGTTGCTATGTTGTTTAATTGACCATTGATGTTTTATTTCTGGAAGGCTTTATATATGTGAATGTTATTGTAGAGTGACCCTAGAAGACATTGTTACTGAATATACATATATATATATATATATATATATATATATATATATATATAATATGTAGAAATGCTGTTCCTACGTAAGATCAAACACAAAAATAAAATGCTGTTATGTTAAATGGAGTTTCATTGCAAGTCTTGTCACTCTGAGCTCAGTGCATTTTATGCTTCCGTCTAGGCTACGTGCCTAGTCTTAAAATTTACGGGACGCCCCTCAAAAAAAAAACTTTGAAATTTTTTTACAAAAAAATGTTCAAAAACTTTGGGGGAATAAGGCGTCTCAGTGCTATGAAGGAGCGTCGTAAACATGATCGCTGATCGGCTTTAAAGAACACCACATCAAAACTCTTTCCATGTTCCCAAAGTGTCAGTTAAAAAATTATATTAAATAGATCTTAAATACACCAGCAATTATGTAACTGTCGTTTTCATTTCCGCTCACCTATAAGATGGATAACGATAACGGCTTGTCTGGTATAGATATAAAACAAACTATAAGTTCTGTTTTTTGTAGCTACACGTGGGAGTTGAGGAGAGCCCAAAAGCGGGTTGAGATGAGGTGAAAGAAATATGTAAATTTAATGTATCAATTCGCTGTGTTAGCCACTCTCTCTTCCTCTCTGTCTGTCTATCTCGCCCCTCACACTCACTCTCTCTTCCTCTCACTAGCTTTCTATCTTCCTAAATTTCTCAATTTGTCTCTGTTTCTTTTCCAACAGTCAACATTTACAGCAGAATCTTTATCAGTCACTTAGTCATTCCTAAATGAATATATAGCTGCATCTTTTTTTTAACCTTATGGATAATTACGTGATAACATATAGCAATAGTATGTAACAAATGTTGGTATTCGTTAACTTGAACACATTTTTCTAAATCGCAATCTAATAAACTGTTCAGGTCTACTAAATTGTTAAGTATTGAATTAATCAAATTAATGCAATTTCTTAAAATAATAATTCCACTATTTGCGTCAATCAGCATGAACAATGATTGTTTTACTCTGATACAGGTATTTACATATTTCTAATTTTGAATACTTAATACAAAACTATATTCCGCCCCGATATAATTTACTGCCACACAGCTATCAAACATGCAAAGCGATTATTAAAACAGAAACCAAACTAAAGAGCGGAAATTGTTACACCAACACGGAAACATATTCCCAATATACTGCGAAAAATCTACATCAAAAACAAATTGATAAAACATTTTAATCGTTAGCGATAATAAAGTATCCGCTCTATTTTAACACAATTTGCATAAGCGACGAATTAAACACGCTATTCAATAATTTTTATACAAAAAATATATTCGTCTATTTAAATACAAACGGATATTTTACGTAACCTGTATAATTTATTCAACGAGGCCGAAGGTTAAACACAGATGTAGAGTAAGGTACGTACTGGGCACATTTGGGTTAAGTGGAAATTGGTGTTCCGTGCACCGCCCACGCAGAATACTTAATGCCAGTGAAAATCCGCCGGCTCATTCACATTCCGGGACGTCAGTAGTGAAGAATGGAAGGTTATACCAAGTTTTGAAACACCTACTCCGTGTGAAAGTTAAAAACCTGTTTATGTCACCGCATATATCACTTACGGACGTCTACGTCGGTCAAAGAATGGCTCAACGGTTTATGTTATAACTTCTGTAAAATAAGCACTCTGGTTTTCAGCTGTAAAGCCTCAATTCGAGAACTGATTAGAAAGTTTCGTTAAAACTGAAACAATTAGTTTTATTCCTAATAGTAAAAATTTATGCCATTCTCACAGTTGAATAAATTTAATAAGTTGAATAAATTTAATAAGCTGAATAAATTTTGAAGTCAATACAGGTGGTGCTGAAATACTCTCGCCGTATGTTCACAAGTAGTCTACTGTGGCTAGCCATACGCACTAACCGCATTTAAATCTTCTAGTTTCTGAGGTCAAATTCCCTTGTTCTTAATGTCCTGACTGCCAGATACGGTGAGGTTCCGATTTAAAACATTTAATTATTTAGTTTGTATCGTTACTAGTGTTTAGTTTGGGACTATGACATGTGATAAATAATCTAATTACATTTTAATATCATTTAATATTGTCCGTGGTTGTGTTTTCAGACATCACGTTAAGTTAAACTGAATTTTATTTTGCTTAACGTATTGTTACTTTTACAGTACATTTTATTTCATTACGTAATCAGAAAAAATGCCTCCTATTAAATCGAAGTTAGGTAAAAAAGGTTTTGCATAGCCAAGCTCGGGAAGTCATTTCTAAGGTATGTAAATTTATGAAAAGTGAAAAAAATGGAATTAGTATTCCACTAAAAAGGTTCAAAAACGAATAGCGTTAGCAACAGGAGTTTCTGAAAGAACGATTCGCCGTATTAAAAGTGAGGGTATAACAATAGTAAATGAACAGTCACCACACTTTATAACACCTCGTAAAGAAAGAAAGAGGAGGTCAACAAAATCTAATATTGATGATTTTGATAAATGTGTGATAAGACGAACAATTTACAATTTTACGACAACACAAAAAACATATCCTACGCTACGAAAACTTCATCAACTTCTGAAGTCTGGTGTGAACTTTTAAGGTAGCTTATCATGTTTAAGGAAAGTTATTATAAATTTAGGGTTTAAGTGGAAGAAGATTTGAAATAATAGAAGTGTGTTAAATGAACGTCAAGAGATAAGGGCAAAAAGAATTGAATACCTTAGGAAAATAAAACAATTCAGGACAGAAAACCGGCCAATCGTTTACACAGATGAGACGTATATACACACGTCTCATGCAGTAAAAAAGTCGTGGTACGACGAAAGTGGTGAAGGCGCGAGTGTACCGTTAAATAAAGGAGACAGATTCATAGTAGTTCACGCGGGTACAGATCAAGGGTTCATCGATGGTGCCTTATTGGTTTTTAAATCGGGAAAGAAAACAGGTGATTATCATGGGGATATGAATAGTACAAATTTCGAGAAATGGTTAGTTGAAAAGCTAATTCCTGGATTACCAAAAAACTCAGTGTTAATATTAGATAATGCACCATACCACAATTACCAATCTGAAAAATATCCCACATCAAATTCTTCAAAAAGTGAGTTAATGCAGTGGTTATCTAATAAAAAAATTCCTTTTACACCTAATATGTTTAAACCAGAGCTACATAAGTTAGTAAAAATGAATAAACCGTTAGAAAAACCCTATAAAATAGATAGTATTTTAGGAAATCACGGCCACACTGTTATTCGTTTACCTCCGTATCATCCTGATCTAAACCCCATAGAACTTATTTGGGCTCAACTTAAACACTCTGTTGCAAAAAACAACACCACATTTGATAATAAAAACATAATAGATTTAACTAGGCAAGCATGCCAATCAATAGAAAAATAACAATGGACATCAGTGTATGAACATGTAATTAAAATTGAAGACGAATATTTGGAAAGAGAAGGAGTAACAGATGAAATGCAAGATAGGCTTGTAATTAACTTAGACGAAGATGATGATGACGATGACGACGACGACGACGATGACCTATCAAGCGCTGAATCTTCTTCAGACGATGGCAGCTATATCTCCGGTGTTGAAGCAATTTTGGGCAGAGAAACATCGCCGGACTTGGAGAATGATACTGAATTCCCAGTTCATTCTGACTTCGTATATACTTCTTTATAAGTCGGTAAGTTACTTACATATTAATTTTAAAATTTGTATTAATAATTGTATTAAATGCAAGAAAAATTAGTGGACTCGATTTTATGTGATATTTTATATAAAGTATGCACATTTTTATGCGTGGTTACCCACTTTTACCCACTTTTCTCGTTTAGGTCCTATTTTAGCAGCACTTGCATAAAGCATATTTATGGTCATTTTAGATTTAGATTTCTCTATTTCTTCTATTAGTATTCCACTTGCTTGCTTTACACTAGTAATTATTTATTATTTACACTATGTAACAAATAACATTGTTATGGTATTACAAATACATATTTCACACAATTTCGAGTAATACTGAGTAGAATTATAAATAGTAGTTAGTTGAATGAAATCCGGAAATGTCAACAATGTGTAAAACCCGAGTTGTAATAATTAAATAGATAAGGGCACCCATACAGCAGGCTGTAGCAACAGTAAGACGGACGTATTTGAAACGAAGTGTTACAACTTAGCACACTGAGTCTCCCCGCTACCCCCACTTTTCGCGCAGCTATGGAGAGGCCACCGTAAAGTAACGCGATTGTATTCAGGGTTAATTATAATATGGTCCAAGTATAGTAAACGGTCTTCATACCGTGAACGCGGATAGCTGTGGACTACATCATACATTTAATCAACCGAACGTATCCAACAAGGTCCCAGTTTAGTTAATTCAGCTAAAGTTTAATAACTTATTTACTAGTGTTCATTGCAAAATAGCCTGTATCGTTCTAAGGTACAACAATACTGTCCCACCAAGGAAGAGTGCAACAACCTGCCTTCGTGTCTTTTGAGAGTACATACAGTACGGTTAACACTTTATTTGTAATCACTGCATATACGAAATTCTCTATTGATCCGCTGAATTCGATATAACATGCAAAATGTAAATTTTTGAAACATGGCATTTTCTCATAGAAGGTCAAAACATTTTCTCATACATAAGAAAACAAAACACAAATTTTGAAATGTTTATGTAATGTCTTTACACGTTGGCAACGTACTATTAGGTATCCATTGTATACGTCTATAGAAGTGAAGTGTAACACGTATCTAATTACCAATATTATTTCATCCTCAATTATTATCTCAATATCTCTTTACTCTATTTTTCACCTCCTAAAATTTACAGCTTCACGATCAAGGTCTTTTTAAGCCTAAAAATTATTCTATTTTTAATTGTAAAAACCTCTCATTTGTGCGTCTTCAATTAAAGCTACCTACAGCAATTAAAGCTATTAAATCTTCAGCACCTACAGTCTCCATATTTTCTGTTCAGTTTCTGTCTTTATCGTCAATGCTATATTTTCCACAGTTGTTTTTACTCAATCGGTCGTAAACCATATTTTAATCTGTCGTTTAAAACTCGAGATTCTATACTCAGATTATAAACTTGCTTTCACATTGCAATATTGGCTTATCAACAGATCGCTAGCTTACATTTATTATCATACTTTAGAGAACCAACACAGAGTCTGCACAGTCTGCTACACTGATAAACGTCTTTATTCTATTCGCACTGTAACTCTTATAAAACTGTCCCATTACAGAATTATCTGGTACTGACTGTAAGATATTCTATTATAGTAAAGTCATTTGAATACCAGTAGCTTGTCTCAAATGTTGGCTAAATCTTCTGTTGGCTAGTATAGAGAAGAAACTTATACAAAATTAAATTTCCTTGGAAAACGAATATTAATTTTTTTTGTATTACTTGCGATTACAAAACTTTTACTTGAGAAAATAATTTAATTTGATACTTTATTCTACAAAACAACCGTGTCTTGAGTATATAAAATTCGTAGTATTTTAGTAAAAATTACTCACTTATTTAACTTTATACACATATACTGTAATTAAAGTAAAATGTCATTGTCATTGTAGTTATGTTGCAAATGGGTTTGTTTATTGTGCACAGTATGGAAAGGGACATCTGTACAGCTAGGCGTACCGTGTCCGTGGAGAATACTGGATACTATAGATAAATAGGGATTACAGTGTGCAACTCAATCTAGATCGAGCCGGTAGGGATTACTAATTATGATAAGGATAAAACGAGTGATTTCGACAAACAACGTGTTTAAACACGGAGTTCCGTTGATTTCCAACAGTACAGCCTATTGCGACGAACGTTGTTTGTCAACGATTTACATCACTCAAAAATGATCACCGTGCCAGTCTTGCCAAAATTAAACAGACCGTCTGAAATATATAAAATACAAGCTACTAGAAACTTAGCCTAAACTTCCAATAGTATTCACACAACACAACAACAATTATCTGTTGGGCTAATCTTACCGTATTCAGATTTAAAGGTTGATGCCAGCAATACTCACCTGTAACAAAGAAGCTGAAGTTAGCATTCTACACAGTATACATAACGTGAGTTACAAATACAGTATCATCGCAATTTTTAATTATTATTCGAACGGGAACTTATTTCCAGCTTATTTATTTCGCGCGCGCGCGCGCGCGCGCGTGTGTGTGTGTGAAGGTCGTACGAGTCGTCGTGTTTTAACAACAGAATAATTGTACAGCAGAGAATGCGTTAATAACAACTTTAATGGCAGTGTAAATAAACAAAACAATCATCCGTATACAACAATTCTTTGTGTTCACGATTGTCAAACACTAACTTAACAAACAATAAGTAGGCCTATTACCTGAATAAGACCGCTGCAATAAATAATGACAGTCACAAGTTCCAAAAGTCCGCAAACAATCACTTTACACTTAAAATACATCACACCTCTAACTGATTAATGACACGCCCCTAACATTTCACTAGCCAGTATGCGACTGACTAACTGGCCGCTTCTGAAACGTTTGTATGTATACTCTGCCGAGATTCTACCACTTTCTGAGTGATGCGTCGAGAGTAATCGTGTAGTCGAAGGCGACAAGAAAAGATTGGCAAATTCCATAATAATGCGACCTTGTACAATTCGCTGACAGCCCGTATAATGACGCATACGCCACGCAAGTTGGCTATCTCATAGGCTTGAGACTGCCTTTGCTTAAGCCTGCTCGTCCCAAACTGGCAAATCTTGCGTTCTTTGTATTAATTTTGATTCTGTAAAGTCCTTTTTCTACCTCCAGATCACTTTCTCCATTACTCGCAGAGATTCCATTTTGCTTTCCCAGTTCGCTTTCAGTCTTCTGCGTAACATCCCCTCAAAAACCTTTTTTGACATTGTAACATGTATCTTTGCATTTCCAAGCTTTTCCGTTTCCTGTACGTCCAGAACGTCTTGTATTTTCGCTCCAACATTTTATTTACTTGCAACCTATTTCACCTCACTAGGGCTGTCTCCTACGGGCTCTTCCTTCAATTTAGGGACGAGCACGGGCTTCTCTCCAACGGCCATAATTAGTTATTTAATAGAAATTTCCGTCGTCATACAATTTGGCATTTCATCATCCTGTTCTTCTCTTACGGGTTTAACATCTATCCGGACTACTGTCATCGGAGATTGTTGTTTTCAGCCTTCCTTCTGAGGACGATCCTAGATTTCAGGGATCGATACATCAAGCAACGGAGAAACAATTACGATGGAAGTAGTCTGGATAGAGGATTTAGCAGTAAGAAATCAATCACCTATCGCTTAGAGGTTTCAAAGAACTGTTTTTCTTTTGTTTCTTCATCCATCAGCAAGGATTCCACATAGCGACTCCTCCTTCTTCGATCACCGTCACCCGCTTTGCCGAATGGTTGGCTGTCCTTACGATTTCATCCGAGCAAAACATTTTATCTTTTCTCGTCCAACCATCGGGAAATTACATCTTAATTATATTACAAACCTATAAGTCTTCATAGTGTCTGTGACAAGAATCACTTCACTGACAATGTCTGCAACACGAGTATTTGGTGGCTACACTCGGGGAGACTCAGGAGTAAGCGTATGCCAACATTTCCTATTAATCTGACATAACTTCCAGCTAAAGTCTGTAAGGCGAAGGAACACAATTGAGGCTGAAGATTCCTGATTATATCAGAGTGAACAGAGGATACTGTATGCCCGTGTCAACTGTAACTGCGGTTAGTTTACCTTTAACAAACCCGTTAACAATCAAGTGACCTCTTATCTTCTGAAGCGATTGCGTGCTGTTCAGGGGCTTTACTCCTTTAGTTGGTGTGCTCAGGTCCGTTCTCTCCGATTTTTTGTCTGCCAACAACCTGATTGAAAATGGCTACGTTTCTCACAATTGTTACACTTAAGTCTCTTGTCTTTTCCCCATGGTTCGAAAAACCGTTTGACACTACTGACTTTTTAAATTGTTCTTCTTGAATGAACTCTTTTTTTTCTGTATAAGAATAATGTGTTTCTGGTATCTTATGCCTGCAATGTGATGAAAAACTCATTAATTTAGCTGGACACTGACTTGGCAGCTTTACACTCGAGGCTTTGAAGAAGAGCGTCTGAGCTATACCAATGATTTGTCATTCGCAACACATGCTACTGTTCACTGTCTCTTTTGTTTCCGACCCCCCCCCCCCCCCAGTAAATTATCTGCACGACAAACCATCGGCAGAGTAATATCTGCATTTGGAAATCGTCGTTGCTTCTGGATAGGCCAGTCTAATCAGCCTGCCTCTAGTTTCAAAATCTTAGACTCTTTCTCTTTCTGGTACAATGCCATCTTGCACTCAGTTTGGCACAGTAGGCCTACAAATCGTGGAGGTGCTGATCACCCGTACACAATGCCAGAACGTTTACTAATACGGAATACGTGTTTTGGCTAACAGGTGGTACTTCTTGTAGAAGCTCTCCTGCGATTCCTTTAAAGCGAAAACTAGTCAAATTGTTTTCTTTCTCTTTCTGTGTTCAATGATTTGCACATGTAGCGGATTCAAACTACCAAGAATACGTCACAGTAAGTGCTTCTATGAATGTTGGAGACTTTAAATAAACTACTCCAACTAATGGAAAGTAACTTCCCCTTTTAACTAATTTTCTGTGTCTTCCTCTGTTTTTATTATTGATACTGTACAGGTAATGTGGGTTCAACAATTTGTTTTGAAATATACGGCTATGTTTATTTCCGGACATCGATTCTTCCATATTTCAGTCAGATTTTGTTTTTTAAAATTTAGTAATATTACCACTCGCTTACTTAGATCAACGCGTAATTCGCAAAAATCATTCGTAGAAGACCCAGCTCGGCAGTAGATTGATCTTGCAGCTGTTTTTGTTTCTGTATCAGTGCTTTAATGTCATTCATTTCACGCTTTCGTTCCCCTGCTTCGTTCGTACCTTCATATTTTTGTTGTATTTCTGATTCCAACAATATTTCTTTGTGGTGTTCATTTGCTTTTAGCAGACTGTCTATATCATATGATTAAGAATGTCATAAAATATCACATATTACACACTACAAAGTAAAAATTTCACTTGATAATACCCTATGCTCAATAATAAAAGTGAGTTTTTTAGAACAAGTAAAACACAGAATAATCCAAAGCGGTAGATCAACCATTGGCATACGCATTAAGTGTTCTAAATTTTAAGAATTTGCTAGTTTTGTTTAGATGTTCCTTATAAACATAATAAGAAAAAATATATATTATATTGAAATATACAATCTTTAAATTTATAATATTAGAATTGTATGTTTAGAGTTTTTTGTTTTAATAGTCTTAAAGAAAATTGCACCTGAATACAAGACACTGCAAGCCCGAAATGCGTTATTAATGCAAACAAAAAAAGTGACAAGGACAGTTGATGGAGATAAATATCCCAATGCGTGAGACATGTCCCAAACGCATAGACAGACAGTCAGTCAAATAGATAGAGAAATGCCAACCGGTCGAGTTAAAACTGAGAACCTGCTTCTCTCGTTAAATTACTCTACTTACGAGAAAAAATGTTCTGCAGGGGTGTATAAAATAGTATCACCGACATTGTTACTGACCGGACTAGGAAAAACCGACGTACGGTAAAGTATTGTGCGTTGTATAAATGTTAATGAAATTTTGCCAGAGCGCTCTCGTGTGTGGACATCTGGTCTTTCTCACTGCACACATAAACTCATTCCCGATGCAGTTCATTCTTATTCAGTTTTCTCTGCGCAGGTAAATTAAATTTTATATTTGCCGATACGACAACGTTGAATTAAATCACGTACTGCAAAAAAAACCTTATAAATACGATTTTCCAAGTGTGTGCAGTAAATTGAATTGGAATTAAAATTCATATACTTACACTTATAAATTTTAAACTTTTTAACAAGGTAGTAAAATCCTCGGAAACTATGAATATATATGGGAAGAAAAACACATACACACAAAAAACTGTGTTGCTCTACAGTCATTCCGTAACTCCCTTCCCAGTCAACATATTCTTCGAACCATCCATGATCCCCCTCAACCATGACGTCCGTTATATTAGATATTTTCCCGAAAATATAATCCACAATAAAAATTATTATTTGAATTTAAGATTAACTTAAACTAATTCAGTGGCTTTGATGGTTTTAATTTCAGACCTAATAATTTAATTAGACCTTGTTTGTATTATTATTCAAGCCTAGATTCTCGGAATTAACGTTGACAACTAGAGCGGGCTTTGACAATTTGTATACAATGCCATTAAAATGTAAACAATGGCAAAAAGTAGCGCCCGGGTCGACAACCCTCCTTCGCCTACAGATCCAACAGACTGTGAGAACGTATGGATGGGCACAGGGTTAATGTGAAGTTTAGAGATTAATCACACACGTCTAGAGATAATGGCACGTAGCCAATGAACACATTATAATGGCAAAATTCATAAGAGTAAACACTGGAAAATGTAAGTGATATAAAGTGTAAGACCTTGGAGAAGATGGAAAGGTAACCTTTGAAGTGGGACAGGCAAAGTGCCTAATATCTGGTAGTGTAAAAATGAAAGATGTAGTAACGTCTACGGCGATGATGATTGCGTGTGGAATGAGATAAACCTTCAACTGACAGTTTAATAGTTCTACGCAACAACAAGAACATTATGGATTGCCGTAGGATTGAAGAGATGATGCTGGTGGCCTCGATAGCAGCATAAATGTAGACGAAGCTTAGGCTAGTTAGTTAAATTGTAATTTAGTGTTTCTGATCTACCACGTGTAACAAATGACAGTAAGTGTTTTCACTGAGATCTGGTAGCAAAGATAATTTTGTAATCTGATACTGGACATATGTAAGCAATGCGTAATAGATTATTGTATATATGAGTTGAATCTCTGTCTTCTCCTTTAAAAATTTTAAACACATACAAATACTCTCCTCCGCAACTCTTTGCGTACTTAAAAAGGAAACTCACGCTTACAGAATATAATAAATAATAAGAAAGTAGCAAACGGCGGTACACATATTAACCTCGTACAGTGTATAGCAACGTTAGCCAGTAAGATTTAGTGTTGCCGAGTGCAACGGAAAGGTTGAGCAGAGGTTAATTCCAGTAAAATGCGTTACTCTTTCGCGCCCAATAATTCTACGTTTTGAACTTCGTTTCCAAGTTAATGGCAATTTTGCCATACATCATACAAGACAGGACACTATTTGACAACAGAGCGGAAAGAGGTACTACAATCAGAGGATATTAGAAATCAAAGTTTGCAGTCACTATGAATAGATAGTAAATTTAACAACACTTTGAGTTTTAAAATTTCCAGAAATACGACAGGAGATTGACAGAAACTCGGAAATCCATAAAAAAAGCTAAATTCTGTTCTATGCGGCAGAAATTTTAATGTAAACAAGCCGAACATGACAAAATTAAGGCCCATGTGTTAGAGGCCCGACAGTCTTTCCTGAACGGTTAGCTGCGCCGACTGAATTCATGAATTATCCACACTTACAAGTACAGCTAAGTTATCTAGAGAGAATAAAAGAGGGACGGCGCGATAATAGTCACTGTCACTTCCATATTTTCTCCCTCTTTGTCACACACATGCTTCCATACTTCTCGCCAGTCTTATTGCAACCGATGTTCACACTATGAAACAGTGCACAAGACTGTTCTGCGCATGTGTGAAGTGAATGACAAATTTGCTAGCCTCGCAATGAGGTGTTAGTACTCTGCGCATCTTTAAGCCACTGTTCAATTTCTATCATCAGGTTTCTACATATGTGCTGAACGTAAAGGAGTAGATAAATATGTCATAGGTACGTGTTTGTAAAGGCAGCTACATATGTATGTTAAGGCAGTAACACATTTCCTTTTTTTGCAGAAACTCTTAAAATTCTTAAATTTTCTTGCAGTAACTAAACATTATACTGTACTTGCACAACAACAGATTTTTGCAAGTAAATTTTATTTTATTTGTTATTTTAGAAATGGTTTTAAGAACGAATCTACATTCCCAGAGGCTCACCGCATATATTAGTAACAAAGTAATGCATTATTATGCGTCAAACATAAAATGTCCGTTCAGTGTATACATATAAAAATTTGTGTGTGTGTTAGGGAGAGGACACTCGCAAAAGTAAGCTCACGATTTCCTTAGGGAAAATTTCGTTAAATAAATAATTTTCACATGGATAATTTTATTATGAACAAGATAATAACAATTAAACAATTTTTAATTTAACACACGCACACATACACATATATATAATATATATATATTATAAATATATACAATGTATGTATTTTGTAAAAGAAGAATTGAATAAAAAGGCTTAGAGCTAGTGGACGGCATAGGCGGACTGGTAATGGACGAATAAAAAGGCAGATATATACATATATTATAAGTAAGTTGAGGCAATAACAGAGATAAATAAGAAACTGTTTAATTTAAAAAACGACATAATTTAAAAATTCACCTCTATAAATCTTCAGTACAAGTTACAGAAAATTAATTAAAAAATTAAAGTATTTTTTAAGTTATATTAACACGTAGTAATAACGAAACAATTTCCTATTGACAAGTTATCCTGTGGAAGTAAACTTCTAAACCAAAATTGTAATACACACAATTATAAATATAACTGTGATTGGTTTTCGCTTCAGACATTGTTTGATTAGTCACAGAAAAATAAAAACACATTAAGCACTTTAAGTCAACTGTATTCTCTTGTATGAGGAAAGTATTTACGAGTGATTAAGGTTAAGTAGATCAAGCATGACTCGTGTTTTTAAAGCTTCTACATGCAAATGCATTGATGTACAATCAATTCCGAGTGAAGTCGTCTTCTGGCTCCCAGCTTCTGCATTTCCCAATCTTTTCATCCTCCCTCTCTCAGGCATCTCTCTCTCTCTCTCTCTCTCTCTCTCTCTCTCTCTCTCTCTCTCTCTCTCTCTCTCTCTCTCTCTCTCTCTCTCTCCCTTTCTCTCTCACCTTTCATTCATTCGTTTGTAAGAATTACAAGTATTCAACTTATAAAATAATAATTTATTTTAGTTGTGCATCAATTAAAAATTTTAAATGTGAGACTAGTTTACGCGTATTTTATTAGACACGTCTTAATACGCGTCATACTTGACCCATCGTCTTCTGTTCAAATTCAAACAAACGCAATCCAATCAAACAAGCTTTTTAATTGCAAACTGATTCGTTTGATGAAACAGCGTAATGAATATGAGCGAGTCTTATTTCTAGTTTTGATGATGAAAACATCGATTTTTGATATACGGTCATCCAGCAAAATAAAACAATCGACAACATTAAATAAAAGTTAAGAGGAAAGAATAAAAAGAATAGACAGAGAAAGAGAGAGAGAGAATGAAACGGGGGTACACTTCTGGCGAAGTCTCGATGTGTCACAATTGAATAGTACCTACAAGTAATGCAAACACGTCAACGTAGACATAACAGCAGACAACTAATGATATTTGATCATAGTAATAAAACAACGAATGGCTGGTGGCCAAAAAACTTTTTGATAACGTAGTTTTGGATCCCTAAAGGGAAGAGAAGAAGGCTGACATTTAGGTGGAGCATGAAATTGAAGACGCGACGGATGCGCCGCTGAAGATAGGTTGTTATGAAGAAAAGAGTAAATTCATGGAACGGAGAAATCTCTTATAATACGTAGCTGAAATAGAAACATAATATTGAATTAATAGATTTGGGTACGTTTCATATAGGACAGATAAAGAAAAAAGTACACCATGGGTTCTTTCAGCACCGCAGTGCATATTTGAAATATCGTATCTACAATTCTGATTTATCACACACACACACACACACACACACACACACACACACACACACACACACACACACACACACACACACACACACACACACACACACACACACACACACACACACACACACACACACACACACACACACACACACACACACACACACACACACACACACACACACACACACACACACACACACCATGGGTTCTTTCAGCACCGCAGTGCATATTTGAAATATCGTATCTACAATTCTGATTTATCACACACACACACACACACACACACACACACACACACACACACACACACACACACACACACACGAGCGAGCGCGCAGCATAAAAAATAACACATAGCACCTATTTTCAGTCTTTCAAAATGTTAAATTAATAAAAATTGTAGAAATACGGCACAAAATGTATGTATGATAAATATGTTAGCAAAAACGCTCATGCGCACGTGCACATTCACAACAATTCTTCGATTAAAGAAAATTCAAATAAATCCAAACAAAACAACTTATTTTATATCATTAAGTGTTATTAAAAATAATACTGTAAAATTACAGACCCTAGTGTTTTCAATATAACAGTCGAAACAGCTGATTAGATAAATAAATATTATAAAAAACGAAATATTTGTTTAAATTCTTATCCTTTATTCGTTAAATATATCATAGCTTCTGGTGACGCAGTTTTCTCTGAAAAACGTACATGAAGATAACTAATAACATATTATAACCTACATGTGTAAGAAATCTTATACCACCATGAGTAACATGGATTAACAGAACAGAACGTAAAACTGTATTATTTAAAGGTGGTGATGTCATAAAATTTCAAAATTAACATGTGCGCCAATACGGGGTGTTAATTGTTTTCTTTTTTAATTACCATTAGGTACGTGGTATTATTTCCAATACTTCGTTTGAGCAGTGTTTTAGTATAGCACCACCATTGTAGGTCATAAATTATTACTTCCCAGTGTAACTCCAAACTCAGCGTTTCGGATTAGGCGCTATAACCACATTAATTATCCCCATTAACGTCGATATCACCAGCGCTGCAACTAAGCTTTTCATTATCCTCATTATCATCGTCGTTGTGTTACCACCGCACGGTTAATGAATAATATACGATACGTGTAACGTCACACATACACAGACACAACGATTGTACTTATCCGATTTCACATTTTGACGTCACCATTAACTCATATAACAAGTGGTGTAAGTAAAATATTTAGTCAGTGAAACAACATTCGGATACAATCTCTGTAAA
Source organism: Magicicada septendecula (assembly GCA_034769895.1). Taxonomy (NCBI): domain Eukaryota; kingdom Metazoa; phylum Arthropoda; class Insecta; order Hemiptera; family Cicadidae; genus Magicicada; species Magicicada septendecula. Next base: position 122,057,951 of record CM068375.1, read on the forward strand.
AAATAGGTTCGTAAGATTATAATTATTTGTAATTTACTGTTATTTAAGAATATTGTGAATGAAATTTTTCAGTACAGGGAGACAAAAGACTTTCGACCCCCTTCTTATAGTATTATTCCTGGAAATTTAGTACATAGCATTTACAATGCAATTGTTAAATTCATTTTTAGAAAAAAAATTATAAAATAATTTAATAACACATGAACATTTAATAGCTCAAAAGGAGTGTCACCAGCCGAAAAGTAGTAAATAAAAATTCCGTTATCAATTTTTTTACCTTGACGTTGCGGTTCGATTATTAAACTCTTTAAAAGTCATTCCAATCTTAATCGATCAACAGCCATTGAAACTCAACAAAATTTTTGTTATGTATGTTTGTAGGCATATCTGCCATAGTTTTGAAAAAACTGATATTTATGAAAATAAAAGAAATTAATTTAAGTTTTTAATGCATTTTTAACTTACTAAATTAAAAAATCAGTTTTTGCAATAATTGGTTTTGTTTTACTAACTCAAAACAGTTTATAAATTTGTATTATTAAATGTTACAGAACAAGAATTGTTTGTCCCTAATTACTGGTTATAACCACGCTCAAACAGTAACATCAATTATGTAGTGCACAACAAGGGAAGTGAATGGTAATAGACCAGGTTGTACAGGATAAAAAAATTCAAGTACCGTCTGCCTAGTGGCAAAAGCTAAAGAGCATGATAATGTCTTTCGGCCGCCAGCTAAACGCAACATTTGCAGAAAGGAAACAATCAGTCAGTCAGTAACCATAATAATGTTGCGTTTAGCTGGCGGCCGAAAGACATTATCATGCTCTTTAGCTTTTGCCACTAGGCAGACGGTACAAATCTTTTTAAGCGTTTTGGCGATACCGCAGCGATTGCCTGTTCGAATTCAGCTGCTTCGTTCGCTCGTTTCGTTGGCATCTCAGTTTTCTTATTCAATCTACAACGTTTTACTCGTTCGTTGGCCTTCCTTCGCTTGTCTGCCAGTTTTATGTTGTAGAATGAATCGATTTTCTCCTGCTCAGTCATCGTCGACGCGAACGGTGTATTTATTAAGTACTCGTTCAATTCTTCGTGCATCAAGTCATCTTGTTTCTTATTCAATCTACAACGTTTTACTCGTTCGTTGGTTTTCCGTCGCTTCTCTGATAGTTTCATGTTGTAGAATGCATCGATTTTCTCCTGCTCAGTCATCATCGACGCGAACGGTGTATTTATTAAGTACTCGTTCAATTCTTCGCTCAACAAGTTATCTTGTTTTCGTTTTTGTTGCGATGGGGCTGCTGGTATTGAAGCTTCACCGCCGACAGCAACCGCTCGTTGCTGTTCCTTCTCGAGCTTCTTTCGTTCCCGATACTTTCTTGCTCGCTCGGCATTTTGTCGTTTCTTGATCTGAGCCTTCTCGTCGCTGCTATCCATTGTCGAACGCTGTTTTAATCAGTCGCCACGTTATGGTTACTATATACCAGCAGCAGTGTATTTCACCACAACACAAAACAAACCTTTATTTACAACAATCCCAATGACATTATGTATCTGTGTTATACTTCACATTTCTGCGGTGAGTAATTAAATATAAAGAACAGTAGATTTGCATTTACGATGACAAATATTTTAATGAATAGATCGTTAGCTGAATCACATACGAAGACAACCATTAACTAGAGACAATAACCCCAATAACCTATCTACAGCTATGCAGTGTTGTTTGCTTGTTAGGTCTTTAATCTGCGACGACGTTAGCATGTTAGCGGTCGCGGTTTTAGTTAACGATTCCCGGCTCGTAAATTGTGCTAACACTTGATTTTAAACTTTCAGGACGCTTTATAAATCTGGTTTAATTGTTTGCAGTGATATTATTTTTAACACATTATATATATTGCGACGTATCAAAACAAACGTTTATTTACAACAATCCCAATGACATCACGCAAGAATGACGTCATGCAGCGTGATGCGTTACAGTTTACAGCGTTACAGAAATTTTCAAATGATGGCCAGCCAAAAGACATTATCATGTCAAAAATTACTAGACTCGGAGAGAACTGTGAGATACAGAGGTAGACCTGCGTTACTGCGTTACTGCGTTACTTTCCTACTTTCCTAATGCATTAAAACTATCAAGTCAAGCCAAAACCGTGTTGGAAGGGCAAGTGAACTTGCTGAACCAGAATGTTTCTTTTTGAGTTCAAAGTCATCCCTTTCGGCCAAAATTCGAATGCCATTTCATTGGGCACTTTTTCTTGCAATTATTGTCCGCAATGTTAATGTTTGTTATTCTAATTTAACGTAAAATGAAACGTACATAACTTACATAATAACCTACATTTTTAACACAATATTTTTATTTTTCAACATAGTTTTTACTAACATGCATACCGTCCAAGGTTGTTGTATCTGCCCGATACTTTTTAATATTTATTTAGACATCATTAAAAGATGGAGGAAAATTTTAAATGTGGAATTAAGCTTTCTACGCAATGTACACTTGGTATTATTTTATATGCAGGCGATGTTATTAAACAACAGATAAAAAATGACTTACAGAGGGGAATATTCATAGCAGAGGAATATATGCTTGGTGTTATCTCCGCATAAAACAAAAGTAATGGCTTTTAGAAGGAAGTATCTACGAAGGACAAAGATAGAGGTAAATGGAAACATCTGGGAGCAGTTTTAATTATCTCGGATGCGAAATATTTCCCGCAGTTGATTGTCATGTCGAAAATAAACTTAATGAACTTAAATATGTATGTATTTATATAATATTGATATATAAATATGAACTTCATATCCATAGAACCTTAAAATACAAAATAGGAAAGACACTAAGCTTAAGGTTTATAAAACTGTGGGTGTACCGGTGGCGGTGTATGGGAGTGTGACACGGGTGCTTTCACACAGAGATAGAGGGAAGGTTATATAAGCTGAAATAAAATTTCTCAGGCTGGTGAAAGGGCGCACGTTACGAGACAGAATGCACAGATAAGGCGAGAATTACTAATTTTTAAGTTATAGTATAGAATTTCGGAATACAAGGCCAACTGGTGTAATCATTTGGGAAGAACGCAGCATGATCGCCTTCCCAAACTTGCCTTGAATTATAAACCCACAGAGTATTGTAGTGTAGGGTGTTCGAGGACGAGATGGTTTCCGAAACAGGCTCCGATTCCGGCCATTATCGCTTATTGCTGCAAACTCTAAACCCCAATACTCCAACTGAGAAGTGAACAGCCCACTGACTCTCCAACTAGAGTTCCAATATAATCAAGATGGATTATATTTGTATAGTAAGAATTTTTGAAAATATTCTGTGGCAGGCTTACTGAATTCTAGCAAAGCGGAAGAGCAATATGAGCCCAACTCTTCTTTACCATGTTACAGCCATGTCGACTTGTTACTTATAAACTACAAGTCGACAAATTTACTAAAATATAGAGTATTTTTAAAAGAAAAAATAAGTAATATTTTAAATTTATAATGAACATGTAACTAAATTTAGTGTAAGATACACACATTATACATCTTTCAACAGGATACACATCTACGTATATTGACAGTGCCAGACAATACAAGAGATTACTATGTACAATGTACAGAACAATAAGAATCAAAGACGTTTGGGCAAACGGGGATTTATTGAGAGAAAGAATAATTTAACTCAAGTAGTAGAAGTAGTAGTATAGTAGTAGTAGTAGTAGTAGTAGTAGGAGGAGGAGGAGGAGGAGGAGGACCTGGAGGAGAAGGAAGAGGATGAGGACGAGGAGGAGGAGAAATAGAAGGAGAAACAGAAGAAGGTGATGAAAAAGAAGATGAAGAAGAACAACCCATTATAGACTTCTTCTTCTTCTTCTTCTTCTTCTTCTTCTTCTTCTTCTTCTTATTTTTCTTCACTTTGTGGGCTGTTCCGGAAAGCATCTACTCCTCGGACGTACCACGCTTCCAGTCCATTACCACCTAATCCTGTCCTAGTTCCGAGACTATTCTGGATTATGCGAGTAATACATTTTCCTTTGGCTGCCTTACGGGCACCGCGCAGAGATAGCTCAATGGTGAGGCTGCCACCTCAGTGTCTCTGAACTTGCATGATTTTCATTCGGGGTTAACTCCTCTAGACTCTTCAGCTCATTCTGCTTGTGGGATAATCCTTTTCCATTTTGCCGAATAATATTTTCAAGACTAGGAGAAGAAAATAATACCCCTACATCTCGAATACTCTGATCTCATTAGAGTCGGAGGAAAACAAGGATTTGGCCAAGAGAGACTGACAGGATAAATTAAAGTAAGGGGCCTTAACCAAGATGAGGAGGTGATGCAAAGTAAGAGTTTATCTAGGCACCCCAGGCTTGCCACACCCGTACTCACAAGGTGCAAACCTCAGGGGGTCCTTTGAAACCCATTTTAGCTTGTTTTGAATTTCGGTACTTTTAAATAGTTAATATTGTCAACTACAGTATTAAACCTAAAAGAATAGTTCAGACGGTTGACATGAATGTTTTTGAGAAGAAAATTTAAAATCTGAAGTAACATTTACACGATGTAGAGAACTTCTCTTCTATTTAAATTCTGTTGTCAATTGACGAGAAACTAATGTTTTATAATGAACTAATGAACAGTGTTCGACATCGAGAATACTTAATTCGTCGTCCTAAAAGGAGTGTTTTCTAGAACAGAAATGAAAAACAACGTCTTAAATCGTAACTACGTTGTCAACGTCTTCTCTTGTCGATACGATTCCATGCCCGTAAATAGTTCGCTTTAATTATCTTGCGTCGTCTTTGCAAATAACGCCACTATCATACGATGCTATTAACAAGCTACTGTATGTATGTACGTGCTTCGTTAACAGCTGAAAAAAGAGACAGAGGAGGAGAGAGAGAAGATAGAGTTAGTGAGGGAGAGAAGGAAGGAAAGATGGGGAAGGAGGGAGAGAGAGAGATAGAGAGAGACGTAAACAAGTGCACAGTATGTGAGGAGGAGAGACAGAACACGTTAAATAGAAGCTCGGCGTTCTTGTGTGCGTCCTTGCCTCCGGGGGGCCAACATGTCTCGATATAAAACTACCCATTGTTTCTACCAGTGTCGTATACAATTATGCTTCTATTAGTCTACTGCTGACATTCCATTATCCCTTCTCTAAATGTGACTTTGTGCTCAGTTACAGTTCATGTGAACATAAAGTCACGAGTCGCTGTAATAATAGTAAAAAACATCCACACGAACCAGTACCCTTAATTACGTTACGTAAAATAGGAGTAAAGTTATTTATAAAAATAGCTTTATAATATAGGAGTAACGTTAGTATGTTTATAAAATCTGGTGTGTAATTTTCATTTTGACAAATATATAGGCCTACACATAAATTTGATCATAATTCCCTCTAAAGAACATAATCATCAGTTAGATGCGTTTTTGGCAATTCTTCTCAACAATTCAATCTTACGTTAACCGGGGTAACTAAGTTGTGGGATGCTTAATCTGTCATCTCGACAGTTGGTCTATCCACCAGATTAGAGGGCGTCTTTGCGATATTTCTGTCTGCACCGTTTTCTATAATTATACGCTTTTCTAAATGTTTCTTCGTTTATCATCATGATATGGTTGTAATATTTAAACTCTAATAATAAATGTTCTACTTTATATCTTAAATTTATTGGATATTTCCCAGTACTGATATATCCGCTGACCTCGCAAGGTACGACCTCCAAAAACCGGCGTTCAGTCACTTATAGCTATTTGCAGCAGACCACTGTTCAGTGTTATTTTACTATAGCGAGACAATTTTTTAATACAATTTAAAAAAAAAATTTTAAATACTAAAGTTCATGTTTCGCACTATTTGTGTTAAGAAATGAAATATTCTACACGTTCATATTTTATAAATTTGTTTCATGGATAACTGTGAGTGTAATATTTGGTGAAATATTGGCAAAACGTACACAATGAAAACATGAAAGTTTATAAAACACTTGTGTAAACTAATACAAAAATTCTTTCTGAAATACAATAAAATATCCATTCGTTTTTTATTAATGGAATTTATATAATACTTGATTCTAGTCATTAATTTCAATTAACTCATAGTCTGAACAAAAAATTGCTTAATAATGTGCCTGGAAAATCGTGCATGTCGTCACAGATCAAACAAATGATCTTGCTTTTAAATCTTACTGAGGCGCAAAATACATTCTAGATTTTTATACACCGTTCCTTTGCATTCTGCAAATCACGTGAACTAAAGACATATTCCACGTGTCTGTAATACGCTGTGTTACTGTCTAATTTTAAGACTTCATCAAGTGAAATGGAGAAAATGAGGACCAGAAAATTTTCTGATAATGTTTATTTACCACATTTCTGCTACCTACATCACAATGAAAGCGGTTGTTAAGAAGTTCAGATTATAAAAAACAATATCCTTGAAAACGAGTCAAAATATAAGTGTAAAGCTCATCGTTTACAAGAGAGGGGTTACAAATGAGGAGCACCCATATTTAGATCCGAACTGGATTTAGAAATTACACTAGAGAATTCAAAAAATTAAATATTTTTGCTTTTAAACCAAAACATTAAAATAAATTATGGCTACGATGACAGATGTCCACTGTCCATGGGAGAAAAGCCACTTGATCATTAGAACCAGGGGCGGATCCTGGGAGGAAATAGGGTAAATTAGCCCAGTTTTGTGATTTTAAATATCATACACTATTCATATCACGTCATATAGGTTCACAGTTTTTCTCTAAAATTACTTTAAATTGTAACTGTACCTTACCACCATATTTATTCTGGTTTGGTACATAACTTCAATGAGTAGTGTCTACTTTAAAATGTAAATGAATGTTATTAAAAAAAACAATAAACTGGGAAACAGATATGATTTTACGTATACTTGTATGTTAATAAATTTACTGTCTTGATAATAACGCACTGTATTTTTATCTGCACTCATTCCTATCGTTTACACTTTAGAACATTAAAGAATGGCCCAACTTTTCATATCCCCCCCAAAAGTCAACTCGCCTCCCCCCCAGAAATTTCTTGCTGGAACCGCCCCTGATTAGAACCAATGTGTAGTTGTTTTAAATAGGTTCCAGTGATTCATTATGTATGTATAGTCTCCAGGCAGCATTATTAATTGTAAATTTATATAAATATAAATACCTTATAGTCCGTCTTGCGGTCTTGCAGTTTTTCAATATGTATCACTACATGTTTCGAAAGTAAACTTTCATCATCAGGTATATTGTAAACTTCCTCCTATTTTCTATGGCTCGTTAGTGAAAGTAAAAAACAATAATTAATTAAACAACATAACACAAATGTACTAGTCAATACGATTAACACCGACATAATATCTCGTAGCAGTGCGCACTGTACTATTGTCAACACACAACTGAGTGGGCTTCAAAGTTCATTATTTATCTTCATTACTGTGTCGTATAATATATTGGATTTAAAAAGGAGTTGGTCATTGAGTAAACAATTGTTATTAATTTTGGAATCTCTGTAAATTTCGAATTCTTCTAGAGCATCCATGAGTCTGCCTTTGCTACATTTGTGTAAGGGTACTAAATTATCTGTGAAACTAGTGTAACTATGGTTTTCATTTACAAGATGCATGGTGAATGTCGACTTCAAATTTCTAATGTCCCTTTTCGGCATATTTTCTTTAAATCTTTCCAAATATTTACGTCCAGTTTGGCCGATATAGAACTTGTCGCAGTCACTACATTGTATCTTATATACTCCTCAACTGTTTTCTATTGTTCTAGGTGGTCTTAGTTTAAATATATTTTTTAGATTGTTGTTTGTTCGAAAGGAGACGTTAATATTAAGTTTTTTTGAATTCATTGCTAAGTATATTAGGCATTACATTGGTGTATTCTGCTGTGACCTATTAGTTCTTGTCCTTGTCGGTTTTTTCTTTGTTTTTATTTTTGTTTTTCATTTTGTATTTGTGTTTATGTATAAGCTTGTCAACTAAGTCAACTTTATACCCATTATTTATAGCTATATATTTAATGGTATTTATCTCCTCTTGATAGTCATTACTCCATAAAGGTATACTCAATAATCTGTGTATAAAGGCATTAAAAGGAGCCAATTTCTTAGTTTCAGGGTGATATGAATGAGCGTTGATAACCATGTCTGTGGTCGTTGGTTTTCTATAGACCTTCTAGGTTAAAGAATTATTCTCTTTTATATGAATGGATTAAATAGTAAGATCAAATTCACAATGGAGTTGGAATGCAATGGCTGCTTGAAATTCTTGGACTTATCTGTACGAAAAGAGAATAATTCTTTAACCTATAAGGTCTATAGAAAACCAACGACCACAGACATGGTTATCAACGCTCATTCATATCACCCTGAAACTCAGAAATTGGCCCCTTTTAATGCCTTTATACACAGATTATTGAGTATACCTTTATGTAGTAATGACTATCAAGAGGAGATAAATACCATTAAATATATAGCTATAAATAATGGGTATAAAGTTGACATAGTTGACAAGCTTATACGTAAACACAAATACAAAATGAAAAATAAAAATAAAAACAAAGCAAAAACCGACAAGGACAAGAACTATTATGTCACAGCAGAATACACCAATGTAATGCCTAATATACTTAGCAATGAATTCAAAAAACTTAATATTAACGTCTCCTTTCGAACAAAAAACAATCTAAAAAATATATTTAAACTAAGACCACCTAGAACAATAGAAAACAGTTGAGGAGTATATAAGATACAATGTAGTGACTGCGACAAGTTCTATATCGGCCAAACTGGACGTAAATGTTTGGAAAGATTCAAAGAACATATGCCGAAAAAGGACATTAGAAATTTGGAGTCGACATTCGCCATGCATCTTGTAAATGAAAACCATAGTTACACTAGTTTCACAGATAATTTAGTACCCTTACACATATGTAGCAAAGCAGACTCATGGATGCTCTAGAAGAATTAAAAATTTACAGAGCTTCCAAAATTAATAACAAGTGTTTACTCAATGACCAACTCCTTTTTAAATCCAATATATTATACGACACAGTAATGAAGATAAATAATGAACTTTGAAGCCCACTCAGTTGTGTGTTGACAATAGTACAGTGCGCACTGCTACGAGATATTATGTCGGTGTTAATCGTATTGACTAGTACATTTGTGTTATGTTGTTTAATTAATTATTGTTTTTTACTTTCACTAACGAGCCATAGAAAATAGGAGGAAGTTTACAATATACCTGATGATGAAAGTTTACTTTCGAAACATGTAGTGATACATATTGAAAAACTGCAAGACCGCAAGACGGACTATAAGGTATTTATATTTATATAAATTTACAAGGTTCCAGTGAGCCTGACTAGGCTGAAAATATATGTAGACTCTCAGTTATTATAGTGTTCAATAAACAGTTCTTAAATGTTGAAAGCCTGAGATAATTTAAAAGAAAGGTGTCGGATATATTTAATTAGGGTGGTTAGGATGTTTTCAACGAATTTCTGCCACAGCATTATGTTCAGCGTTTAAAAAATTAGTAGTGTAAATAGAGATTTAATGAAAGAAGCTAGAAATTAGGAAAGATTAATCAATAATCTACTTAGATCAATAAGGTCTACTTACTGTAAAAGAACCTAAGAACACCTAATAATATGTAATAAATTGTAAGATCAGCGTTCTTGAACTCCTTAAGAGTTCGTGGTACATCTAGTCAACATATCCGCTAAAATCAAGGCTTAAGCCACTGTTACATTACGCGTATTCACGCTGCACTTAAAATGTGCAGTCCAACGGATTAAACTTTTTTTGGATTTTAATTTAGCTTTGCTACATTAGTACCTTGACATCGTACAAACGTACTCTGCCGGAATCTTTCTACGGTTGAATGGATTAAACGGACAACTGAAGCTCTAGAAAACCTGAGTCTAAGTGCTTATTAGCGTTTTACAATTCTGTTTTTGTAGTTAATAACGTATCTTGTAAACCAATGTTTTTGATTAGCTGTAATATTCAAAAACGTTTACCGTATTTTCGAATATTATTGGCAGTTTTGTAAAACGTTTAATTGTCTTCTGTTTGGTAGCATTTACAGAATCATACTGTAAATTTTGAACTACGAAATAATGAAGTAGAAGTTTTAAGGTATAAAATCATCGGTTAATTTATAAACAGCGCAGTGAGTGTACCAACATATCAGCATAGTACACTGCTCATTTCCTGTACAATACTAAAATTTCTAACTGGCGAAGTAAACAGCGTCTTGATTAGAATCATGTTCTTTGCCTGACTCACAACTACTTATTTTCTATACTAATTGGTAGTATACAAGGCTGCCGTTTACAAAGGCTTCTCTTTAAGTAGTGTACAAAGTAGGTAATGTGACTACTCGTATTACCCACTTCTGCACGTTCAGTTGAGAACACGGCAGAGATAGGGCAATGTATTTCTTATGGAACCCTCATTGATAATAGCCGCAGTAATGTTTGTGAACACGTTTAGATGTTGTTTTGCATACGAAACGGTTATATTAATAGTAGGGCGTGTTTACGTTGTACTAAGGCTCCCGTGTATTATTGCACCAGGCAGGGCAAATTGAACCGCCAGCTGTTGAGAGCAACCACGTGGTACAACACTGTAGTCGGTTTGACAGCACCTGCGCGCGCGTACGTATACGACGACAATTACCTTATTACCGGTATAAACTGGACAACTCTCTGTTACAACTGTTTTATTGTCACAACAGAGTGAACGTTGACCTTACAATGTTGTTTGCGTTCCTGCGTGTTACACTTGCAGTTTTTTCGCAAACAGTCTCAAACAGTGTACAAGAGTTAGAAGTCATAAACACATTATAAATATTATTACATTATAAACATTATACCTACTGAAAACTCAGTTTTTGTCACCAACTAACTGTTTGGACAGCCGCATCTTCTCCATCACCATCGGATTCTTCTTCCACAACATTCACTACATAAATGATGTTTGTTTAAATCTGATATAAACAGACCACACAAGTTATAATTAAAAAGATGAGGTTTTTCAGAATGTTAGTATTTGTGTGGCAAAAATTACACATGAACGAACACTGATTATTGCACACAAGGCAAAAAATCAGCCTGACAAGTAAAGGAGTTTGCCTAATAAACAGTAAAATAGAAAGGTTATTTTTAATACAAAATCAAAAAGTAGATTAATATTCAGCCGTAATATTCATTCAGGAAAATGGTCAATAACGTATAACACAGAAAAAAGAAAAAAGATATGTGTTCTAGTTTGGCATCAAAGATATTCCTGATGGGCTGGTATCTTACTGTTCCCTCCTTCCTTTTTGCATTACCTGTTTCTGTTTGTTTGATTTATGATGACACATTCCATTTTCACAGGCATAGTGTGTTTTATTTCAAGACGAAATTTACTTATTCGTTTGTTTATTTATTTCGTCTTTTATTTGAGAATAAAAACATGTCTTTATTTACAATGCGGCTACATGTATATAGTGTCCCCAAGAGATGGTGCCAAACATAGGGAAATGATTCTATTCGTTAAATTGAAGGAAAAATGTTCAGTAGACGTAAGACGCAAAAATGCTTCTTTTTATGTCTGTATTTTTTAAATAATTAATTACTGCTGAACAGAATGAGATGCGGAGATAAAATTTGCTACACATAGTAAGTGTACTATTTCTTATAAGCAAAACAAACCGAAATGTAATCTTAAAAATTCTAAAAATGATGGTTGATTGAAAAATTAAATTCAAAATTTTACAAAAACCGGTACTTATAACAAAAAAATATATCACGCAGAAGCATTACTAATTTTATTCGAAATACAACATTACCTTGTTTATGGAATTCGGATAAAAAATAACGGAGTTAATATATTTCTTACCTAACACAACATTTGGCCTATATTCTTTATTAAAACCATGTATTTTTCCATGCGTTGTTAAAAATTTAAACAAACCGAGTTATTTTTTGTGATTCCAAAATGTTAAATGTAATAAATTTAAATACACATTTAATTATTTTCGTACTTTTCTCTTATAAAATACTGACCGTGGTTACATATTTATGCTGTACTATTAAACATTAATGCTCTTCCAGTTGAGATGTGAGTTGCCATGTGGGCTTAACACAGAATTATTCAGTAAAATTAAAAATTATTAAATCATGGTGAAGAACCTAAAGCAATTTTAAATAATATTCATGGAATTGATCATGGTAAAATAATGTAAATACAAATACTCTGTTCTCACGAGGTCAAATGTTTTTTTATGGAAAACAATGTACTGTCTCCATTAATTTTATCAGAATTCCATGGTAGGGGTGCCATTAGCTTACGAATAAATGGGCCAACGTTTCATGTAATAAGACTTTTTTTTGTTATAAGTATTGATTTTTTGTAAAACTTAGAATTAAAACTTTCAATCATCCGCAATTTTGAAAACATTTCAGACAACGCTTTGATTGCTTTGTACTTATGAGCAGTGGCAGACGTTCTATCTATACCCAGTTTCAATTCCATATCGTATCTCGTGTGGCAGTAATTAATGTTGAGAATAAAACATATGGAGACATGAAGATAAAAAACGTAGCATTTTCGGTATATTGTTACTGGATATTTGGATTCTTATTGATATTGGATTGGATTGTTATTCCCTTAAGTTCAGTTGTGTTAAATCAGTTCCCGAAGTTTGGCACTAACTTTTGGAAACATCCTATGTACGTGTGTGTGTGTGTTTGCATACATATAGCTTATCAAGCACCAAGAAAGGGTGTACTACCACTTCCCGAAATCGTTCTGCAAAAATATAATTGTAGTAAGTGTTCTTGAAATAGTGAAACAATATGAGTAGGCCTACAATGTTATATGCATAACCTATACACATACTCAAATCTTTATACTGTATTATAGTGTATTACTGTATACGAACAAGATGTTTGTTTATTATCTGACACATGTTTCGAGTATTAAGCAATATACTCATCGTCAACTATGCTGCGTTCACGTTTACAAACTAGGACGGCTGACGATGCTTAATGCTCCAAACACGTGGCAAGTAATATCTTGTTTTTACAGCAGTATAATACATTATTTAAATATCAAGAAAAAATTCAATATAGGTAACCGTAAGTATTTTTAAAATCTAGATTATACGGTTCTTCTGCGACTTTTAAATAATACAAAAAGAAATCTATTATTATTATTATTATTATTATTATTATTATTATTATTATTATTATTATTAGTAGTAGTAGTAGTAGTAGTAGTAGTAGTAGTAGTAGTAGTAGTATTAGTAGTAGTAGTAGTAGTAGTAGTAGTAGTAGTAGTAGTAGTAGTAGTAGTAGTATATGACCATAATTATTTAGAGTACATAAAATCACGCGCTAGTGTGGTGACACAAATAAATGTGCATAGCTCTACACGATAGTAAACACAAGAATGCGCGCGCACAAGATAATCAAACGTGAACTAGAAGTCAAGAGAGTGAATACAAATGTCTGTATTATAAATCACGAACGTTTTGTTTTGTATTTTCTCATAAGCATTTTCACGTAGAAAACAAGAAAACAAAGGGACACGATTACACATTTAATGTAGCCTATATACGATTAGACAAATATAAGAGAAAATAAAAAAAAATCTAGTTAAATTACTGCTATTGAATTGTATGTGTCATCTGTCTAATGGTAAGCATATATACAATTTTATTTTTTATAACCATATTGGGTTCATCGCAAACGCTTTTGTTACAAATTATAAAACTAAGAAATTAAGTTTACACAGAAATCGGAGAAAGTTGTTACAAATAAAGTATGCTGAAAAGCTTTATTTTTGATTTCTACAATGCCTTCAGCGTATAAACTGTAAGTGGCAACAGAAACTCGCCTCGTTATAGAAGAAACAAGTTTTAACGAATGTTTCGCCGTCCTTTCCAAAGTAGGTTATTTTCCTAAAACTAAAAGTTAAAATTAAAATCCACACGTATTATTAATAATAGTAAACAAAGTTTTGATGCTTGAAGTATGCTGTTTCTTGGAAAAAATAATGATGCCTTTGAGACGAAAATGCGACATTATTTTCAGCTTGTTATACTTGTATATAGTGTCAAGGGTAAAGTGATGTAATTCTTGCCCTTACGTGAAGACTTCATATTTTTTGTTAATATTTTATTACTCTCGACAAGACGAAAAGTGTTGTTTGTAGAATGGCGAGTGTTTCGTAGCGTTCTTAGTGCGCCTGTGCTCTGTGCACCGATAGGTGTACTGACGGCTGACGGCTACGTGCTCAGAACGCCCGTGCTCTGAGCGCCAACGCTAAAATCGTGCTCTGAGCGCCGATACTGATAAGCCCGTGTTCTGTGCACCGAGCGTATCTGTCCATAATTAGACGCGGTAACACGTGGTTGCATATCTGTCCGTTCTTCTTCAACTCCGTAGTCAACATTAGCGGTCCTATGTACAATTCATTGGTAAAACGAATTATTATACCACTAGTAAACTCCCGGAGCTGCAGAACTATGTAACTGTTCTGAACGAAATACGTTTATTATTAAGTTAGTTAAATTTCAATATTAGAAAGTTTCTTAATTATCAGAAAAATTATGAAAACGCAACTACGCTACTATTTTATTAGTAACATAACAATTTAAAGCAGACAATTATAAGATAAGTAATAAACTTTCCAAACTTCTGTATTAGATTTATAGTTAAATTTTTAACCACATTACCACATTTTTAACCTCAATGATAAATAATTTAGTCATATATTTTCAGTTTATGTATGTTTCTATAGATATCTGTAGGTCTACCTTTAACGTTATTCACAGATACTTGTAACTGATAACAAAATATGAGGTTTTTGAGTCTTAGTTCACAAATCGTTTTGAAAGCGATTCAAAACGAGTGTTGAGACATGCTAATTCTGCCAAATTACTACACATTGAAAATACAGACTACAGATACAGATTTTGTATTTTAACTAAAATTCCTCATAACTTTAACCCCAAATAAACTTCTATAATTTTTTAAACTCTGAGTTCTATTTTCGGCCCTTGGTGCTTCTAAAATTAGTTTTTTGTTTTCATGTACCCTTGACACGCTCAGAATGTAATATACTCATTTGAACCCGGTACTGATATTGCTCCTGAAAAAGTAGACTCCATCTAGATCAAAATTCACGACTTTAATACTACTGTGTCACAACGATTGTCAAACCACAACTAAGGAAAGGTGCGAATAACAAGGTCATCTACGAATCGTATGGTCAGCGGATTTAAGGTATGCGGGTAGATAACCATACAAGTGAGTTTTGCCTTCCTTATCAATCCGCTTACATTGCACATCCTGTGTTTACGCATATATAAAGCTCAGCTCTCTGTCTCATAATTGTATTTTCAATTTCTTAATTACAGTTGTATTTAATCACTTTCTTTAATTGTCTCCTCAGATTTGTTCTTCCCAACCAAATGAGAAATCCTGAAATAATAAGTAGGATTATTCGCTAACGATCGATGTCCAAAGGCACCAATATATGAATAATAAAAATTTTCAAAATGAAAGTGTGTAAGGCATACTTACACCTTCTGAAAAATATGTAAGGCAATATTCACCCTTTACCGTTAATCAGCAGTAGACCTGAAATACTCAACTTCGGCGGATGTAAGTTATTTTATTTCTCATTGACAGGTACAAACACAAAACACACACACACACACAAATGTCTTCTGGTTTGTGTTTATAAATAGAGTGTATTGTAGGTACCTTACAGTTGTAGACAGTCATAATATTGTCTAGTATCAGTTAGTTTCAAAGTAGGTATGAGTAATTAATAATGACACATATTCGATTAGTTTTAAACTCGTTGCAGTTGTCAATCCTCGTCGTTCATTTTTTACGCTTACGCAGAGAGTTTATACCTGTGTGTGTGTGTGGGGGGGAGGGGCTAAGAGAGTTTTGTTTTACATCGGCAAAATAATAACACTTCTTACACATTATTTTACTTAAATAGATAGACATAATTACAATATACCAAAACCTAATTAATATAGTATTACAATTCTAATTATTGATAATATAATAATCCCTTAATTATGTTTGTAAATAATTATAGATCCAGTAATCATTGAATGTTTATTGGAATTGGTGCAAATAGCAATACATGTCTAAAAATATGTTATAGCTGAATGCAGATTATAAGATGTTCAATAATGTACATTATTACTACTAGCACAGAACACATTTATCCATAAATTAGAGAATTATGTACAAAATAACAGAACTACTGATATTACAAACACAAAATTATGGTAAACAAATCAATCATGTGACAATGGTTATTACTTATTATTTATATTGTTGTAAAACAATATTTACCGAGTACATCGTCTATACAGAGTAATATAGTCTATTGTTAAATTATGCAGACGTCGACATTCACACTCTTCCTCCCTCTCACTCTCTCTCTCTCTCTCTCTCTCTCTCTCTCTCTCTCTATCACTCTCTCTCTCCTCCCTATCAAAAACACATAAATATTCCCCCCCTCCAACACACTCAAATCACAATTACGCATATTCCACATATCGTAGGTACAGATAATATTCATGTAGAGTTCTTTACGTTTTAGCAGCCAGGTGGGCCTAAACGAATACATCTGCTTCACGCATCTACACATACTAGAACCGACTCTATACTCGTATACACACGAGTTTGTGTGTGTGTGTGTGTGTGTGTGTGTGTGTGTGCCAGTCAAAGAGAAATAAAATAACTTATTTCCGCGGAAGTCTTAAAAGTAGTTGAATACTTCAGGTCTACTGCTGTTTAAAGGGAACGGATAAATATTATTATCTTATTCCTTTACTTATTTCAGAAGTCTGCAAATTTCACTTTGAAATTTTTTATTATGCCTGTAATAGTGCCTCTGCACATGCATCTTTGGCGAATAATCCTCTTTACTATCTCAGAATTTCTCATTTGGTTGGGACAAAAACATTTGAGAAAACACAACTCTAAATAATAAAGGAGAATACGATTATGAGACGGAGGCCTGAGCTGTATATATGCGTAAACACGGGATGTACAATGGAAGCGGGTTGGTAAGAGCGCAGAACTTGCTAGTACGGTCGTCTATACGGCTTAGATAGCCGCGTACCTTAAATTTGCTGACCATATGATTCGTAAATGAGCTTGTTACTTGCACCTTTCCTTAGTTGTAGTTTGACAATCGTTGTGACAATGTACTATGACTAAATTATTTTGTCATTTAGGTATTATGGTTGCACATTTAACTAAAAACTAACGCAGTAGTCCAAAACGTTTAGTATTTATTTTTTGATTGTCTGCTCTACAGTTATGTTACTAATAAAATGGTAGAATAGTTGGGTTTTCGTAATTTTTCTGATAATATGAATAATTGTCCAATATTGGAATTAACTAACTTAATAATAAATGTATTTTGTTCTGGGACTTTACTAGTGCTGTAATAATGGTTTTAGTAATGACTTGTACAAATTTTCATTGGACCGCTAGTGTTGACTACGAAGTTGCCGAACAGCGGATATACAGATATGCAGACAGGTGTCTAATGATGCATAGATAAGGTCGGCGCACAGATCACGGGTTTATCAGTATCGGCGCTCAGAGCACGATTTCATCGTTGGCGGTCAGAACACGGGCGCTCTGAGCACGCTACGGTACTGACAAACCCGTGTTCTGTGGGCTACGTGCTCAGAGCGCCCGTGCTCTGAGCGCCAACGCTAAAATCGTGCTCTGAGCGCCGATACTGTTAAGCCCGTGTTCTGTGCGCCGAGTTTATCTGTCCATTATTAAACGCGGTAACACGTGGTTGCATATCTGTGTGTCCGTTCTTCTTCAACTCCGTAGTCAACATTAGCGGTCCTATGTACAATT
The DNA here is from genome assembly GCA_034769895.1 of Magicicada septendecula. NCBI lineage: Eukaryota > Metazoa > Arthropoda > Insecta > Hemiptera > Cicadidae > Magicicada > Magicicada septendecula. Next base: position 122,075,884 of record CM068375.1, read on the forward strand.
CATTGGTAAAACGAATTATTATACCACTAGTAAACTCCCGGAGCTGCAGAACTATCTAACTGTTGTGAACGAAATACGTTTATTATTAAGTTAATTAAATTTCAAAATTAGAAAGCTTCTTATATTATCAGAAAAATTATGAAAACGCAACTACGCTACTATTTTATTAGTAACATAACAATTTAAAGCAGACAATTATAAGATAAATAATAAAATTTCCGAACTTCTGTAACTTCTGTATTAGATATTTAGTTAAATTTTTAACCACAATACTTCAATGATAAATAATTTAGTCATAATTTTCAGTTTATGTATGTTTCTATAGATATCTGTAGGTCTACCTCTAACGTTATTCACAGATACTTGTAACTGATAACAAACTATGAGGTTTTTGAGACTTAGTTCACAAATCGATTTGAAACGATTCAAAACGAGTGTTGAGACATGCTAATTCTGTCAAATTATTACACGTTGAAAATACAGACTACAGATACAGATTTTGTATTTTAACTAAAATTCCTAATAACTTTAACCCCAAATAAACTTTTATAATTTTTTAAACTTTGAGTTCTATTTTCGGCCCTTGGTGCTTCTAAAATTAGTTTTTTATTTTCATGTACCCTTGACACGCTCAGAATGTAATATACTCATTTGAACCCGGTACTGATATTGCTCCTGAAAAAGTAGACTCCATCTAGATCAAAATTCACGACTTTAATACTACTGTGTCACAACGATTGTCAAACCACAACTAAGGAAAGGTGCGAATAACAAGGTCATCTACGAATCGTATGGTCAGCGGATTTAAGGTATGCGGGTAGATAACCATATACGTGAGTTTTGCCTTCCATATCAATCCGCTTACAATGCACATCCTTTGTTTACCTATATATAAAGCTCAGCTCTCTGAGATTTGTTCGTCCCAACCAAATGAGAAATCCTGAAATAATAAGTAGGATTATTCGCTAATGATCGATGTCCAAAGGCACCAATACATGCATAATAAAAATTTTCATAATGAAAGTTGCAGGTTTCTGAAAAATGTGTAAGGCAATATTCACCCTTTACCGTTAAACAGCAGTAGACCTGAAATACTCAACTTCGGCGGATGTAAGTTATTTTATTTCTCATTGACAGGTACAAACACAAAACACACACACACACACACATATATATCTGTAGTTAAGTGTGATTTATAATTATTAAATAATATTAAAAATACTAAATAAAAATAATAATAAAATTCTTAATTTTAGTGGTGACCGTCGGTCAATAAATTTTAACAATGGAAGGTGAGGATCGGTCAATAAATATTACACAAATTTTACATTGTTTGTATCGACGTTTCGACAATATTTATTGTCATTATCAGAACCTGTGTACGGACAATAGAGTAAAATCAAACACAGAACATAACTACCAACCAGAACACCCTACTACCTTCTAAACATATGATGTTCTTTTAATTACCTTTACAGGTCAAAGGACGCTGTACAAATGTCTTCTGGTTTGTGTTTATAAATAGAGTGTGTATTGCAGGCACCTTACAGTTGTAGACAGCCATAATATTGTCTAGTATCAGTTAGTTTCAAAGTAGGTATAAGTAATTAATAATGACACATATTCGATTAGTTTTAAACTCGTTGCAGTTGACAATCCGCGTCTTTCATATTTTACGCTTACGCAGAGAGTTTATACCTGTGTGTGTGTGTGGGGGGGGGTTAAGACAGTTTTGTTTTACATCGGCAAAATAATAACACTTCTTACACATTATTTTACTTAAATAGATAGACATAATTAATTATTGATAATATAATAATCCCTTAATTACGTTTGTAAATAATTATAGATCCAGTAATCATTGAATGTTTATTGGAATTGGTGCAAATAGCAATACATGTCTAAAAATATGATATAGCTGAATGCAGATTGTAAGATGTTCAATAATGTATATTACTACTACTAGCACTGAACACACTTATACATAAATTAGAGAATTATGTACAAAATAACAGAACTACTGATATTACAAACACAAAATTATGGTAAACAAATCAATCATGTGACAATCAAAAGTCAAACCTCCGCTCAACAGTCCCTGAAAAAGGACCAAGGCGTACCGCGCGGCTGTTGTGTGCAATATGACGGTTGCATGGCTAGTACAACGCGCCACCAGCCGCTAGTTGCGGTATTCACAGCCAGGAGGCGGCGCTGTTATCTCAGCGCCTACTCAGTTCGGCCTCACGACGCTGAGTGCACGCCGTACGGAGCCTCCGCCGGGAAGTGAACCCGGGACCACGAGCGAATCAAGCGCCTGCGCTAGCCACTAGACCACCTGGAGGCTCAATCATGTGACAATGGTTATTAGGCCTACTTATTATTTATATTGTAAAATAATATTTACCGAGTACATAGTCTATACAGAGTAATATAGTCTATTGTTAAATTATGCAGACGTCGACAGTCACTCTCTCTCTCTCTCTCTCTCTACCCTATCAAAAACACATAAAGATTCCCCACCTCCAACACACTCAAATCACAATTAGGCATATTCCACATATCGTAGGTACAGATAATATTCATGTAGAGTTCTTTACGTTTTAGCAGCCAGATGGGCCTATACGAATACATCTGCTTCACGCATCTACACATACTAGAACCGACTCTATACTCGCATACTCTTGTGTGTGTGTGTGTGTGTGTGTGTGTGCCAGTCAAAGAGAAATAAAATAACTTATTTCGGCGGAAGTCTTAAAAGTAGTTGAATACTTCAAGTCTACTGCTGTTTAAAGGCAACGGATAAATATTATTATCTTATTCCTTTACTTTTTTCAGAAGTCTACAAATTTCACTTTGAAATTTTTTTTAAGCCTGTAATAGTGCCCCTGCACATGCATCTTTGGCGAATAATCCTCTTTATTATCTCAGAATTTCTCATTTGGTTGGGACGAAAACATTTGAGAAGAAATAAAAGAATTTGGTTAAACACAACTCTAAATAATAAAGGAGAATACGATTATGAGACGGAGATATGAGCTGTATATATGCGTAAACACGGGTTGTACAATGGAAGCGAGTTGATAAGAGCCCAAAACTTGCTAGTATGGTCTTAGATAGCTGCGTATGGTCTTAGATACGGCTTAGATAGCTGCGTACCTTAAATTTGCTGACCATATGATTCGTAAATGAGCTTGTTACTTGCACCTTTCCTTAGTTGTAGTTTGACAATCGTTGTGACACTGTAGTATGACTAAATTATTTGTCATTTAGGTATTATGGTTGCAAATTTAACTAAAAAACTAACGCAGTAGTCCAAAACGTTTAGTATTTATTTTTTGATTGTCTGCTCTACAGTTATGTTACTAATAAAATGGTAGAATAGTTGGGTTTTCGTAATTTTTCTGATAATATGAATAATTGTCCAATATTGGAATTAACTAACTTAATAATAAATGTATTTTGTTCTGGGACCTTACTAGTTCTGTGATAATGGTTTTAGTAATGACTTGTACAAATTTTCATTGGACCGCTAGTGTTGACTACGAAGTTGCCGAACAGCGGATATACAGATATGCAGCCATGTGTCTAATGATGCATAGATGAGGTCGGCGCACAGAACACGATTTTATCAGTATCGGCGCTCAGAGCACGATTTCATCGTTGGCGCTCAGAGCACTAGCGCTCTGAGCACGCTACGGTTCTGTGCGGCCAGCTTATGTATGCATCATTTGACACGTTAACACCTGGCGCCATGTTTGTCTGTCTAGTATTCCCAAAATCTCAAGCCAATCTAACGGTCCTATGAAAATGTGTCTAAGCTATTGCTATATGCATTATTACGGCATTAAATACATATTAACTCATGATTACTATACTTACTTACTTGCAGGAATAACGTGCAATGTTCCAAGCATTTTAAAATACTGTTTTCAGCCTTTCCTAATTTTCAGCCGAACCTAAATTATTTGTTTAAATAATTTTCCTAATTTTTTTATAATCACTTTTAATTTTTGGCAGGTACTTGTAATATCGTAATTTCTTTGTCTTGTTTATTTTTTGAAGTGCTAAACAGACTGTCCATTTCAGTTGGTCAAGATTCAGTACGTTACTTATATCCTTCAATAGCCCTGATGTATGTCCCTGCCTAAATTATTTTGATAAAATTTAAGAAGTTCTGATGTTACGTTTCTTGTTTTGATTAGCTCTCGACACTCGACACTCTCGACCGCTTGAAAAGGACTATACAATTTCACTGTTGCAAGCTAAAAGACACAGTATTATTAACTTTTCTAGGAGAATCCGTTGCAGTTAAAACAAAACGTTGGTAATAATTAAGTAAAACTGCTCTTAAAATAAACGGAAAAATGATTTGCACCATATTTGTAGTGCATGAAAACACTTTTACGATGGATCAGTATATTCAATGAAATTAAAATAGGGATGGAGATGTCAAGGGATTTTGCAAGCAGCAGCTGTTTAAATAATCACAGCCACTATACAGCGTCAGTCAGTCGGTTAATCCTACACCTCGGTTCACGTAATTGCATTCTCTTCCTCCCCTTTTCCTGTGATTAAAGTAAACATGCGAATTATAAAAAACGCCGTATTAAGCGAATAATTACTTTCTTTTCAGTCGCTGTATGGATTTACAAAAGCTTTGTACTACAAATAAACGATAACTTACAGAATGGTAAATCGTTTTATTCGCTCTTTATGTTGTACGAGACTAAAACTAATTTTGTATTTTTTGTGCAAAATATATTCCGGTTTTTAAATCACTGTTTCTAAAATAATTTTAAATAGTCTGGAACAGTTTTGTATTTCAATGTTACGACGCATCAAGTAATATTTGTAGCCGTAATAAGCTATAAATAGCACAGGACACTGATAAAGTGAACCAAAATAATCGTTTTCTTATTTTTGCTAAGTCTTTTCATTTTTTATTTCTTTTCTTTTAATTTATAGGTATTTATTTACAACACTTTAAAGATATTGAACACTACTATGAATTATGTTTTAATCCCTTAAACAACTTAATTTTCTGCTTTTGTCTTTTCATTTAGTAATTTTATTCTACATCTTGGTTACATCGGATAACCTGCAATTTCTCCACGGTCTATGTAAGGTTAATAATTTGCTACCATGTTTCTACTTACTTACTTGCTTACTTACTTAATCCTTAGCTTCTACCTTTCGGTGTAAAGCAATGTTGGAGTTGAGTTCTCTGAGGTCGTCTTTTTCCACATATCCCTCCATTTCTTTCTATCGCCTGCTAGCTCCTTTATTTTCTCCCATTTTACTCCTCTTCTTTCTGCAGCTGTGCGAGCTTTATCCTTCCAGAGCTTTCTCGGTCGTCCTCTCTTTCTTTTACCTGTTTCTCTTGATTCAAATACTTGCTTTACCAGTCTTTCCTCCCCCATTCTCATTACATGTCCCAGCCATCTAAGTTGTGCTTGTTCTACTGTTATTGCTACAGAAATAATATCTAACATTTGTCTAAATATTTCATTTCGAATTCTATCTTCTTTTGTCTTCCCATCTATTTTTCGAAGAAACCTCATTTCAATACTAGTTAGCTTGCTTTTATTCTCTCATTTGTTGTCCATGTTTCGCTTCCGTAGGTTAATACTGGCTTCATGATTTTTCTGACTATTTCTGTTTTTATCCTAGTGGGTAACCATCTTTCTAATTATCTTTAATTAATTAATTTAATTAAAAGCTTCTCTTCACTAAACTCTGCACACGCTGATGGTCAGTCTAATTAAAGCCTCACTGTATCGTTGGTTTTTTTCGTAATAAATTCCAACACTTCCATTTTAATGTGTTGTGAGTTGCCAGCAACTTTAGAAATTTCGAGTAACAGCCCTGTATGGCATTATTGTTACTCTGTTTAGCCTATTTAGCTCTGTTTAGGGCCTGTTTAGCCCTGTATTGTTACTCTGTTGGCGTCAAAATAACAACATGAAAAACATTCCACACAGTAGGTGGAAAGCTTGGTAACAGCTGCCGCCTGCCTCCTGCCCTGGTGAAGCTAGTTTCCTGCCTCTCCGTGGTGTCAGCCTTATGTATTGGGGGTTCGTTTTTCATAACGTCCTACTAGTTCCACTTTGTCTGTTACGTTTTCGCAAAAATTCTCAAAAACTTGCTCCACATCTTCTGAAAGCTCGGCTGGTTACAGTATACATCATTTTAACACACACACACACTCTCTCTCTCTCTCTCGCGCGCGCGCACTCACACACTTATGCTTTTTTACTGAAATTCTGCACAATTTGATATTTGGTAATAAGTTTCCTCTCACTAAACATTATGCTAACTGTATACTTTGCCCTACTAGATATTTTGCTAATTGGAACTTGATCTTATTAGACATTTTGTAATTCGGTTTTCTATACATTGTGGACCCTACTGGCCTGAAACCGTAAAAATACTGCAACAATGCGTACCAAAACAGGTGTCCTAGTAGAATTGTCTTATCGAGTCATTAAAGTTTCTTCATGCGTCACTTTTTAGATCAACAGCAATCTATATAACCTGGAATCGGCAGGAATCACCCGGCCAGTTAGCGAGTCGTTTGAAAGTTATAATTTTGTCCCTTGTAAAATGGTTATTAAGTATTAATTTGTTTTTGATTTCTATTTATATAAAGGCGAATGATTTGTGTTGACTGCTGTATATGATGTTTAATGTTTAGTGTTACTATGGTGTAGAATGATTGGTGAATTAAGTTTTAGTATCGTAGAAGTATTTCAGTGTTTCATAAAACTTTAGGTCTCTATATTGTTTCTAATGTAGTTCTGGTGTTGTTATAAGGATGCTAATCAATTCCTCTACTTTAAATGCCATTGGTTACGCAACACTTTATTGTGTAAGCAATGAATATCTAACAACGGAAACTGCAACAAAAAAATTTAAATTTGTGTAAGTGTAGATGTAGCGAAAGTAGCAATAAAATAATTTGAAGATTTTTTTTTTATAGAAACTTAAAACTGAAGTAGGGTATATTACAGCTCAAACCTAAATCACTGAGGCTAGTTACATGGCCGAGAAGAAAAAGAAGTACATATGACATGATGAGCGACTAGAAATAAATTTGACTCGATTACAAGAGCATTCAGAAATTTTGTTCAAAAGCGTACAGATGTTTTATTTAAAAGCATCGTGAATCATATGTACAGATAAAACATTTTTAAAACATATTTCTGATTTAACAAATGTTCACGGAGCACATAACATTCATTTAATTACTGTTTTTGAAAATTTCTGAATCAGAATTTACGATAACGATATTATGCGTTTTCAGTATCGTAATGTTCTAATTGTTGTAAATAAGAAATCTGATTTATGAGAAAAAAGCAGAATCTGTGAATTACATCCCCAAACACTGTATCGTTATCGGTTATCTTCGAATTCGAAAAAATAACGTAGGCTATGGGATATTAGTATACTGTGTAACATCACAAAATTTTTAAACACTTTCAAAAATTAACACAATTCTTATAGAAAAATTTGTTTATTTGTTTTTGTAATTTTGTGTTATTCTATATACGAATAATTTATGTTATAATTTGGTAACGTTGAATATTTTCCCCAATATCATGACAGTCAAGTATAGAAGGAGAGTATTTGGCATAAAACCAAAATAAAATAATCTATTTAGGGTATTCATCTATACAACAGCACTTAGATATTAGAAAACAGGTTGAGTTGCTTAATGTATTTATGCACGAAGTTAGGAGAAATGGTCTTGGTTCCACTAATTTTGTATCCGTGTACCGGAAACCGACGCGTATTTTATGAGATGATTGTTTATATAGGCCGGTATGTTCCGCACTGGATTAGTTAAGTCGGTTTTCGTTTTAATTATTTAATTTTTTATTGGTGGTCTAAACCAACATCAGCTTTCCTACTCTTTTGGTTGCCCAATTATAAAGTAAAACTTCATATATACGTTTTTCACACTTACTAGTTGTTTCTCAAAGGTCCCGGCAAAATTCCTATACTTTCCATGTTATTTTATTTCGGTTATACGTTTTTCGTTTACAACACAGAGTATTGCAACGCGTTGTCCGCAACTGCTTTCACAAAGCTGGATTCGGGAGTAGCATATCCACAACACGTAGCTCAACAATTGAGAAAACGTTGTTACTACGGAAGCCATGACCATATCGCAGATTGCTGATGCCATTCAGCAGGAAATGGACAAAGAAGATGGTGGTGATGATGACAAAGAACCAACATAGTCCCCCGTGTATTTTAGTGACTTGTTAATGCCCCAGGGACAATTTAATGCTTTGTAACACGTAGCCGACGAAACCCATATACGCGTTTCCTAGTTTCAAGTATCCGACGAAATTATGACGCAGTTGTCAATATTGGAAGACAGTTTATTATCTACCCGCAGAAAAAAAAACGTAAAAGATAATGGATTTTGGGGGGAAACGATTAATTATATCTGTGTAGTTTTTCTCTTTCTCTATATGTTTTGTTTTATGAGTTTATATTGTATTATTCCAAATTGTAAATTATATGTAATTTCTATTCAGTACTACTCTATTTAATTATACTATTTGTGTTGTATTTTACTTATACGGTTTTCACACGTATACGTTTTTTCTTTGAAGTCCCCTGAAAAACGTGTAAATGAAGCTTTATTGTACACCTTTTCCTAAAAAACTTGCACAATTACACAGATTTCGTTTTGTGGTAATCTATATATTAAACACACTTTGACCGGTTTACCGTACATGATATATGTTTAGCCTTACTGTCTTATAAGAGAAGGCAGAACGAAATCCAGTAGTAGAAGATTAAAGATACATAAAAGGTAGATCTCGATTGAGATCAGTGGATAGAGTTCACGGAGTATAAGTATATGAATCAATACAATCAGCCAATGAGAGAGAGTTCTGCAAAGAACCGGGTCAGGTAGATTCTAAAACCAAATATCATCAACATTTATGAAGATAAAAGGACACAAAGCAAGAAGAAACCGTAGCTTATTACCAATCAGTACAAATACACAGTTGTCTTATCTAATTTAACGCTTGCGTTAATAATTTTTTTTAAATTCAAACTTCGCAGGGTATAGCCATCGTATTGGAAAATAAATAAAGCTTTACTTGTATCGGACTACCTAAACATTCTGTGTGTTATGTCAGTCAAACAAGAGATTATTAGAACCGGTACTTGTTTTTCAATATTGTCGGGCTAACGCAGAACACAAAATCATAGACTACTCGCGCAACAACAGTGAACCACGGGCAACAGAGTAAAACTGAAAAAACGAACGTCACACAACAGGTAGGTAGGATCACAAAGAAACAAACACAATTGAAACAAACCACGGTAGGCTATCAGTTTTTGCAGTGCTTGTTCTATCCGGCACATTGTCCTACGGCGAGTAGCTGACGACGAGTGCTTTAATTAACTGTTTCCAATCGTTTTTTAATTTACTTCCTCGTTTTTATGTTGTTGTATTCTCTACCGCTGTACAATGAGACGCGCTGCGCTGTTTTATTTGTTTCTCTTTTTTTTTTTACAATAACGCTATACAATCCTGACGTGAAATTGAAACCGTCACACGACAACGATGACAGCTTAACAATAAAGATTATGATAGTGATCACAGTTCTTAGTACGGCTTAAAAATAATTAAAAGTTACTTTTTTAATTCTTGACTGGTTTAAGTGTTAATGTAAGAACGCGTTAATATCAATGTAAGCAGAAAAGAATGCTGAGGATTTAATGTAACCGTAAAGTGGGAATTAAGAAATTATATGAGAATTAAACACTGCAGGAGAGCCTCAACAAAAGCTGAACAGGTAATTCAACACAACATATAGTACCAAAGGGAACGTTTTGATAAATAAATTCTCACCGAAGGCCAAGATATCGTTTTTCAAATAAAGTATCTACAGAAACTAGATTGTAGAGGATAAACGGATTTTAAACAAGGAGCCATTAACTGGATAAACGTGGTTGATATGAACATAAGCTTATTCCTAGATTGAACAAGTTTAGTTAAGCTCGATGGACAGATACGGCAATGAGGCAACTAGCGTACACTTCTGTAACTTAGCTAGTTGATACAACTTATGTTATAAGTTAATGTTATGTTATACATCTAGCCGTAGACATATAGTCGCGCCGTATGTTAATGACGTCACCAGACCCGGTCTTCGTGGTGTTAATATTATGGTCAATAATTTAACTGTGTAATAAGTACAATGAAGAGAATAACTCGAGCGATTTATTATTAAATACCGCGTGCTTACAATAGCATTATTAGGATCTGTTGTTTGTTTGTTTTTTCTTCTTGGACAATCCATACGTTTTCGATACAAGAAAAGGCTTGGTAAGTTTTCAAAATTTCTTAATTCCATTAAGCGGAACCTGCCTTTTTTTATATTTTGGTATTTAAATTGGTATGATATGTTACGTATAGGTTCAGGAACCTGTCTACAAAGGTAATAATTGTGTTTCGTGAAAAAAGATTGAAGAATTACATATTATTTTTTACTGAGATATAACCTTTAATTAATTTATATAAATGTAATCTGCAAATTTATTCGCGTAACTTAGTTCTATTTATAATTCTGCCGGAAGATGGCGTTTTTATTTCTCCACTTTTCTGTTTCCTCCACCTATTAAGTTTACCAACGTACTTGCGTGTATTTCGTTCAAGTCTTACATTGTACTTAACACTATGTGTGATCACATTGTTAATTAAGGCCTATTAGATGTCATGCTGACTGAGCTTAAAGACGTAGAGGCGTTAACAACGATACTATTGCGAAACCTATTGTACACTTTGATACGTTACAAACGTTTCCTCGGCTTAAACGTAAGCTACGGTGATGACAACATGCTTAGACATTCACAATACCCCTTACTGAATGGTTAAAAACAGGCAGCAAAGTAAAACCAAACATAAGAACTGACCCAAGCCCTAGTCTAGAAAGAAAACCAAAGAGACACCAGTAAAGATACCACAGTCCTGAGAAAGGAAATGCATATCTTTCTAAATACAATTTACGAATTTGAAACTCAGCCGCAAAGAGAAGATAGAAAGTTTTAATGTGAATTCAACAAATGAGGGCGATTCCCCGAACTACTTTGGATTTATGTCCCTATATCACGTAAACTTAACGTTAATGATAAGAATCGTTCAAGGCCAACTAACCGTTCTACAAAACATACTGAGTTTTAGGACAGAATGTTATGCGAGGTGATACTGTCAAACTAACCATCCATGGAAAGGTGGATGGGAAAGAAGAAGAAGAGGAAAGAATCTCTTCTTTTCTGTAACAAAATTTCTGTTATTATGAGGGCCGCTGAAGATATGCCACATGGTGAAACATAAAACTCTTGCCAGTACATCAACTAATGAGAATCTCATGAGAAATCAGAATTTTAAGACTTATGTTAGGTCTAATTGACCTAAAGAAGCAGCATTTTGAAAGACAGGACTCTTATGAAAGGTACTTGTATTAACATACTCAATCGTATACTTTGTTTTTATTTTAATATCTCAGTTTTGGCTGTCCACATAAGATAATTAATGTTAATTTTATCAATTCGCAGCTGACAGGGAATGAAATGAATCAAAATTTCTTCACAGAACTTTAAGATAATTTTTATATAAGCCGTGCAGAAGCTTGGAAGCCGTAATAACAGTTGTAGTCACGGTTACAAAATCGGGAAAGCCAGAGTACACAACAACTAGAAATTGTTTATTACAGATGGAGGAAGAAGTAAAGGAAGTGTACTGTCATCAAGCATAATATTTTGCCATTTTTTCTTGTCAGTTGAGAATATAAAATTAAAAGCAAAATAAAATATAATCTATGAGAATTTGTGTAAGAATGATACAATGTACGAAAATAAAATTGTTTTATTGTAGTTCTGATACAATAACGCCTGTTTTTGAGAATTACAATAAAAACTGCTAAATCTTTTTCCTACGTTTTCAAAACTAGAAATACGCATAAAACGTTTTTCCTACACAGTTTATCGATTAAAATTCAACAAATTTGTATACCAAATAAAAAATAGTTTTTGTTGACAGTTACGATCGCCTCACATGATGAACAGAATAAGAACATAAACAATATTTTCCCTTTAATTGTTTGTTAAGCAATAAATTACATGAAAGTTTACGTTTAATGAATTTAATATGCAGATTTTATTTCAACTTATGCGTGTTAATCCTTGACTTTGTTTCGTTTTCCGCATGAGTCCGCAAGCCATTGCTGGATGTCTTCTTCAGCAAGACGTTTCGGCTAAGTTTCGAGAGTCCTCCGTCAGGGACTAGCGAAGAGCACCATTGTGTTTTCCAAGGAACCTTTCGGCGCTGAAAAAGTTTGGACATTCACTAAAATAGCTAACCAAATGTGTAACTGAAATGTTTAGTTGAGAGAAATCAAGAAGTGCGCCACGGCTTTAAAACGCAGGAAAAATCCAGACACAAATCAATGCCAAACTGAAATAAAAAAGAAATTAGAATTTATTCGTATCAAGTTTCACGAAGCTTTCAACGCTTCTTCCGAAGTATCAAAAGCGGAATCAGAAAAATAACTACAGTTTATGATGGAGAATATTGTAAGAATGGAGAAATAGTTCGAAATGAAGATAAACGTAGGAAAAACTAAAGTGATGAGAATTGGGAAGAATGAAGTTTCCATAACATATTCTTGGGAGGAAAACTGAAGACCAAGTGAATTCATTTTAGTATTTAGGGAGTAGAGTGACATGGAATGGAAGCTGTACGGAAGAAATCAGAAGTAAGATGTCTACGGGTAAAGCACCTTTTGAAAAGATAAAAGCATTACTGAAAGCAAAAAGGATTCCGATAAGATGAGAAATAGATATGCTGAATGTTTTATTTGGAGTGTGATTTTATGTAGCAGTAAAACATGGACAATCAAAAAGAAAGAAAAAAGTACCTAGAGAGCTTCAAAATGTGGTTGTGGCAAAGAACGATTAAGGTGAAATGCACTGATATGGTGAGAAACGATGAAGTACTGACGAGAATAGGAGAGAAAAGAAAACTGCTGGAAGTAATGAGAAAAAGGAAAACATCTTGATTGGGGGCATGTATTGCCCAGAAACTGTCTTCCCTAAGGATCACAGAAGGAAAGGTGGAAGGAAAGAGATGACGGGGAAGAAGAAAAATTGGAATGCTTGATGGCATCAAACACCGAGAATAAGTGGAGAGCGTCCAGTTGAAACCTGGCGCAGACTGTTTTACTAAAGAACAAGACGACTCCTACCGACATTACGTCGAAGGACGGAGCCAATACTGCTAATTAGGACAGGAAAATACTGAAAAACGTTAAACAGAAATTTGTGGCATATTTTAAGGTTAATTTTTTTCAAACGTAAACGTCACAATAGTGAATTATTTTATAGAACAACATCGCGGAAAAAACAATGTTTTCTACAAAGGTTGGCTAGCGTCCTATTCCAAATTGTTATCTCAGGAATTTTAAATTTATAGTAAATCTAATTTGCCTCCTTTAATTTACTGACGTTGCACTTTTCCTTACTATTGTCATTTTTGTACAGCAAAGAGAATTATATAAGCTGTGATACAGAGTTTGTTGGATTAAAGAACAGACAAAGCTGTTTTGCCGTATCCTGTCAGCATTTAATGCTTTTACGAAACAAGATTACTGTCAAGCCTTTCTCTAAGTATGAAGCATAGCGTTGCCCCTTTCCAACTGCCTCCAGTCTATTGTTTTCTACTGGTTTATCTGATAACGTCATTGTCTTAAATCACAGAGGAAATTATTCGAGAATTAATCGCATCGAGAATATTTATAAAATTTTTAAAATTATCCGCAAGTTTCCTGAATTCTGTCCTTCTTACTAATTATAACCTTTAAAGCAGGTGCATGTATAGAGACGCACTGTAGGCGTTCTTGACGCTCCATTATAGTACAAAACTTTCCAACCAATCTACACCTTTCTAAATTCATTTTTCGCTCATTTATTTTGAATTAATGTTTCACGTTTCACACCTTAAGTTCTTTAGTTTATTTCGAGTTTAATTAGTTTGCAAATTACTATTAGTCACACAGAAGGATTGATACTGGATCAGGAACTCACATTGCATTTTCAATAAATGCTTAATTTTTTTAGTAGTTGTTTCTCGTTGTTTCAATTTACGTTACGTAAGATTCGTTAATATGTAGTTATGTACCACAGGGTGGTTTGACCCTACACTTACAGCGCTAGTAGCTTGTGCCCCGAAAGTCGGTGGAATTAAATAAAATTATAGAATTATTTCAGCAAAATCCTAAATTACAAAATTATGAGGGACAAAATTTATAAGATGTCTAAAGAATTCTATATTCTCTACTCGTGTTGAGAAATAAATTCTTTTCTTTCTTATACATTTACTTTCTGATAAGGAAATCTTATATAGTAGTCTATAGGGACTTACAGGTTTATATGTAAGCAAGAATTCACCTTAACATACATCCGTGACACTGCAGATAGGCCTACTTCTATATGGCGTGGAGCAGGCTTGGTTTTATATAAGAAATATGCTGTCTGCCTTTGGCCTCTTCAGCCGTTTGGTTTGTGGCTTTACGACGTTGAGTGTTGGCTCGTTAGGAACAATTAAATTTATTGAGACAAGAATATCTAAATATCAAAGCCAAAATATGAAGTTTTTCCAATTCATGAGAATTCGCTGTTAGTTTTGTCCGTAAAAAAGTCAAATATTCCCTTCTAAGTTTCAATCAAAGCAATAGCGATGCGTAGAAGTACAACGCAGTTGGCTAGCTTCTCACATGGAGTTACCACAGTCAACTCTTCTGTAGCAATTTCTCATTGATTTTTTGTTAATACTCGTTTTGTTAGTGTTGTCAACTTTTTTTTTTTTTTTTTTTTTTTTTTAATATCCATCCCAATGATAATTGTGGTGAGTAAACTCTGGGAAGTAGGTTATTCCCTATTCGACACGTGGTCACACTACTATCCCTTGGCACTACTAGCAGATCAGATAATTGATTACGTTTTTCATTTTATTTATTTTTTTAAATATATTTTTCAAATACAAGCAGCTTCATACAACAACCAATCTGCTCCATTTTCTTGCCAATATTTCAATTTTCAATTGAATAATTTCAGTGTTTACAAAAAATCTGTTTTAATAAATTATTCTGAACTTAAAAAATGTAATACTTATCTATTTACGAAAAACATGGAGATACTGTAGCTTAATATAATTATTTTGTGGGAATTTTATTTATTGGCAAAGTTAATATTTGTTGGTCTGACACAGTTAAATTTTATTCAGACACTATTATTTAATGAGACTGAAATTACAATTTAATTACAGCATAGCTGGTTTGTCAGTGTGTTTATACATGTTTCGTACATTTAAAATATATAGAAGGTAATTTTATGTCCAAAAAATATGTACTTACATAAGAACAATTTACTAATCAATTAAAGAATGTAAATAACTATGCAAGAAAGTGTAAAATAATTATCCATTACAAGAAAATTATTATATAAAGTAAGAATAAAGACCAAAATCGTGTACACTTAGCTTATACCTTTACAGCTGAATCTGAATGTAAGTTCTCAAAAATTCAGAAGCTTTCACACAATGGTTTTGTGAAATAAGGATTCTTATAAATTCAGTTTCAGTGAGGAAACCTTAGCTAGCAAACTCGGAAGGAAATGTGAGGCTACTTCTCTGTAAAGAAAATGTGAAACTGAGGTTAAGCACCTCACAATACAGAAATTTTGTAACATTTGACTTTGACACTCTAGAAAAGTTTTTGAATCATATACACAACTGTATTTAATTTCGATACATTTTTAAGCATAAGGTAGACTACTAACAGATATTCCAGAGCTAAAATCAATTTACAGCTACATAATTTTGTAGTTTTGCCCAATGCATTACAAATGCATACAAAATTTTATACTACGGCTAAAACCGTTATTTCAAATCAAATAAATATTTATTTATATTCTACCTTTAGCAACAATGCAAGG
Source organism: Magicicada septendecula (assembly GCA_034769895.1). Classification (NCBI taxonomy): domain Eukaryota; kingdom Metazoa; phylum Arthropoda; class Insecta; order Hemiptera; family Cicadidae; genus Magicicada; species Magicicada septendecula. The sequence continues at coordinate 122,091,904 of CM068375.1, forward strand.
ATGTTATATATACAACTAAATATTTTTTGCAAAACGCGTTGAGCATTATCTACAATAATTCGCTTAGTTGTAAGTAGAATAATGTACACATACGTTGCAGAGTATTTGTAAACTGAATTTGAAGTCGTCTCGAGGAGATACTCACTTGCATTTATGTGTACATTCACCTCCATCAAACATTAAAATTAGTAAGGAATTAAGAAAGATGCAAAATGTTAAATAAGATCTGTGTTGTGTCTGAAGGTGTTTTGCCACACCGTTTTAGGGCCTAGAAAAATATGGCACACCGTCAAGCAGGTAGGAGAAGAGTCAGATCGCAAAGGATGAACGTGAGTAAACTGCCACACCACAACAAAACGGGTAGGTAAATGACCTGGAGGACTGTTATGTGTTGACCAGAAAAAAAAGATTTCTTTTTTGTTTGCAAGTTTGCAAGTGACATGAAAACAAATTAGTAATTTATGGCTGAGAAACTAATATTGATGATTTAAGGAAAAAAGTACTACAGTTCTGACGGATGAACTTTCGAGTATGGCTGTAAGCTTCTCAAACAGCTGTTCACGATTTTCGAAAACTATATCTGGTGATAACTGTTCTGAATGGCGCGTAACGGTGCTATAACGCAAACAACACATTACCGGAGTCCATGGTCAGTTACGTTCCCGCGCGATCGTGGTGTGACAATGTACACACGAGCTTCACTTGCGACTAACACTTTTCCTACCTGATTGGCCGGTGTGACAATTTACCTCCACGCCTGTGGGGGGTTGTAGAGGTTCTAGATTCGTTGGGCACTTTGCTCTGCTGTTTAACAGGGCGACTATATCAAATAAATCAATGGAAAGCAATACGCTGGTGGCAGTAGGAGCGAGACAGCGCTATACTTCATACTTACAGAAGATCTTGACAGTAATCTTGTTTCGTTAAAGCATTAATTGCTGACAGGATAAGTTATAACAGGCTGTAACAACGAAATAGCTTTGTCTCGTAACAACAGCTTTGTAATCCAACTGCTTCTGTACCCAGTTTATATATTATATGTGTTTTAGACGCCAACGAAAACTGCGAAATCAGTTCTGTGTGATTATTGGTATAACAATTGTTATGAGTATTCGTTACAGCTTTTTCTTAATTTATTTCTTTTATCATCCCCATTTTTGTTTCACGGTTTAGACCATATATTCATCGCGACTATCATATCTCCCACAGACTATTAATTCATTTTAATTGTAGTGTAGGAAGAGGACAATGACATAAAAATAGTGGATAGAATTTTGTACATTGATTCTAATAGAAATATTCCCTATATTCTGTTATTACACTGATCGAATGGTAGTAAGACATTTGGTTGTACATTTTAATAATATTTAAAATTTTTGAATATCACATAAAATGTCTGGAATTTAATAAATAAACTCTTGGTATAGTTCTGCAGGTACTTTTTCCCTGGCACTTGTTCCACCAGTTGCGGCAGCGTCATAGGTTAAATTTGAACTGACAGATTTGAAATGTATGTTAACCGGCGGAGGGGTGTAGCTCCCGTATCTAATCTCTGAAGCTGCCACTTGTGAAACAATTGTCAGAAAGTATGTGTAGAATTATATCAAGTGTTTATTTATGAAATTCAACTATTAATAAAATGTTCTACCAAGTGCCGAGAGACACAATAAAATATGTCATTATCAATTAATTAGACCAGTGGGTATGGCACCTGGTAACGACAATCTACAGGTCCCGGGTTCGTTTCCCGGGCCCGCACCATAAAATCGAGGTGCGTTTTTCAGCCTCCAGGTCGACTCAGCCTGTTGAAAATGAGTACCTGGGATAACATCCTGGCGATAATAATGGGCGGCTGAAGGGTAGTGCTGGCCACACTGCCTTCCTTGTATGCCGTACGGCTCACATTAGACAGCCTACCCTGCCTACTCCTAAGCTACTTCGGTGGTACGCATGGGAGCCATTATTATTATTATCAATTAGTTAATTATATTTCGACGTAGGTATATTCACTATTTCAAGACCTTTATGTCGAATGTAAATATAATTTAATTAAAACGATGAAAATTTATGTACTCTTTGCTAATAATCAAATTTATTATTTACTAAGCACTTTTTTACATTATATCACCTTATAAGTAACAGTGTACCAATTACACTCACCATTTATATTACTTACCGTATATATAAAAATTAATTGATTTAATTATTTGTTTCTTATTGAAATTTTAGTTAGTGAGGAAATTATAGCTTCACTAAATGAAGTTTAATCTGCTTCTGAATGAATTGATACCATTGCTCTTTATACACTTGTGTAAGTGAACAATTAAGGAATGCCTAATATATTTTAATAGAATGGTTATAAAAAGCTATTAATGAATGGTATATTGGCTCGTACTGTCAGAAAGTACATACCAATCCGGTATAACACTTATATTGGTCGTCTACGTAAGATATAGGCAGGCTTGACTAATCCATGATCTGCAGAAAAAAAGAAGGAGAAGAAAAGCGACAACAGGAAGTTGTTTCAGTTGACCCTAAAAACTATAACAGTAGCATCGTGGAAAACGTAAAGGCTATGTTGTCTACAAGTAAACTGAGTCTACTTGTGCCCAACACGTACTCGGTGGCTGACAAATGACGTTATCCGACGTTGTCTTGTGTCGTCAACTATCTAAAGGTACCATTCACTAAGCGATTCTGAAGCAACTGAATTATGCCCGTATTTCAAAGTAACTTCTCTTAAACTGACTGCACATGGTGCTTCAAGTCAACATGTTTCTCAGGTGATTTGAATGTCGTTTGCAATATAATGGCGTTTGCGCGCTGACTAGAAGCTATTTAGGAAATTTTGCGAAAGCGTCGAAATGTCTCGACATGATTGCTTCAGCATCGATTAGCCGCATATTGACAATGTATATGTTGTGATAATCACGTCATATTATTGCTAATTTGACCCACGTCTGACACTTTTGCCTCGTACATAAAAGCAACGAGTCTCTGCTGCAACATTTCAATACAACCCATGCGTCATCTTCTGGCGGAGTCCTACTTATTTGAAGTTTATAAAAACACATTCTTTTAATGACACTTGATAACGGCGGCTAACTTTTAAAATGAATGTTTCAAGTCTTTTTACTCATTACGTTTTCTTTAACTCTTTTAAAAATGAAAGTCCTTTCAACGATTTAGAAACAACAAATTGTGAAAGAGCTTCATTTCTTCACCTCGCCAAATTCTGAACTTGTATGTTGTGTGTAACTATTTATCAGCTTCTAAATGCCAAGTTTTATCTGTCGGAAGCACTTGGGCCTCTACATTTAAAATAACTCATGTGTCCTGTTTCTCTCTTACTGACGTATTTGTTTCAACTGGCCCCACAGTTTCTTTTAGGATGAATTACGGATTCTCGATTGCGTGTACCGCGATTATTTATTTTAATGATTGCCGTTGTCATCGTCATCTGTTAGATGAGTTAATCGTCTTCAACTTCGTCACAATACTCGTGTAGCCTTTTGTGAAGTGCAACAGAACCGCCCGTAGCAACCGTTGTGTTGGGTGCGAACGTTGTCGCGAGACTCCTAGAACCTAGGTACACCTCTAAAACCAAATAAAAGCTTACTGAACTCTCTTCTCGCATTCTAGATAACTAGTCTTAAAGTTCTAGAAAAAAAAGATAATCCCATCGAATTAAATGTAATTTTACCAAGATATTACAACGATACATATTATTAAATGTAAGCGTGTCGAGCCCCAAGTTAACGGGCAACAAAATTATATAACAACACAATTATATATGGAGGTTGTACGTAATTAAAACAATACCAGGTGTAACTATAATAAGAGTATTAGATTTATGAGTATTTAAAAATTCATATTTATTGTTTTATCAAGCCTTATAAATAATAAAACATCGTTAATAATCTTCGATCAAGATATCACTCATTATTAAGTGTTTGTCTCTTAAACTATACGGTGTTACACACATTTAAAACACTCTTACATCTAGACATGTTAATAATCCTAATCTAGACATTTATTCAATTTGATTTACTAAAACAAATAAAATTAAAATTTAATTTCAATGGAATTCTTTTAATTCAGATCTGGCCTCAGTTTGCTCAGTCTATACCAATGTTTAAAAATTAAATTTAAATATATATTAATTACTTTGAGACTGACATTTGTTTTATATTCAAAATTTAAATTATTCTTTTCTACAAATGCAAATATTAAATCAATTCAATTATTTACTTTGATAAACAAAAATATACTATCTCAAATTTAAACTCTTTTTTTATTTTATTTCTTTATATGCGATCTCTCATTTTTACGACTAAACATTTATCTAAGATTCTAATATATTATTTATAATTATAAACTTTTTTTGTTTTAATTTATTGTCTTTTTATATAGTCTTTATGAGTTCTTTAAAAAAAAATCATTTATAAATGCATTATGCATGTCACCTCGAGTTTTGATGATCTTACGACTTATTGACGGGGTCCAGCGTTGTCCAGAGTTGGGTTTCCGTAGCTCCTGGCTTGGCGTGGTCTTGAATATGTCCAGAGTCCAACGTCGTTCTCCAGCAGTGTGTGGTCCGTCTCAGAGAATTGCTATCTGCTGCAAGGTGGATCTCAATCGTCGGTTAGGCGTCAGAAAAAACATCTCCTAACGTCCAGCATCCCTTGTCGCTCTTGTAGCTTCTCCGTAGATACTCTTTGTAGACTTAAACGGTCCCGGTACTTTACGCTTCCGGAAATATTGTCAACATAATTACTGAACGTCTTTATTCGTTCGTCAATGAGACTTGTAATAAAATAAAAACTGTTTTGCCGACGGACAGCATGTCCGACTGCAACTGTGTCTTGAAATGAAGAGAAGGGTTTTCAGTCGAACCCTTAATTTATACCCTCTCGGGATTCCGCACCTGTTGGTTCCGCAATCATCCTGTCGAGACCTGCAGATCACATGTTAGCCCCCACTCCCGAACCTTTTCATATATTTGCTATTTTTTGCACATGGCAATGTTTTGCACGGAATCGAGATAGCACAAATCATAGCTAATTTGATTAAGCACTCACTATATTAATTTGAGCGTCTTATGGTAATTTGCGTAATTTTTGGCACGTTTATTTCGCACTGACTTCGCGTAGTGTGTCCTATTAACGTCATTTTCTCACCGGGGATAACTATAAAATTTACACACACTTTGGTGCCTTTTGTTTGTTTATACGCTAATTAGTTTTCACACAGTGAATTAAAATAATTATTTTAGTAATTAATTGGGGAGGGTAGCTGAGATTCCTGTCTGTACATGCATCACTAACACACAGAAGATACACGCGTAACACACATACAATCGAGCAGGTGTTCCTTGCCTGTCGAAACAGGTTAATTTCTCCCCTAGCATAACAATGAAATATTTTTACAATCTCAGACCTGCCCTTTTACCTAACTTATAATAATTCTACAAATTTTATATTTATTTCAATCAATGCCCAATACAGCATATGGCTGTATCGTTGCAATCCATTATAAGCCTTAAGGCGCAGTTAATGAGTTATGATAATGTTTCTTTACTATTTAATTTTATTTATCACAAGGATTGTAAATAAAAAAAATTGACCCGAAAATCTCCTGGTGCTTTTCCTTTTAATTATTTTTTAAAAATCAGACTTGCATTTACAAAACATATCCAGATATCTGTTCTATGCTAATTATATAAGATAAAAAAACACACAAGTGTTTTATCGCATAATGCACAATTTACAAACCACGATTTTACTAATAGAGGCACAGAGAAATTGGCATTAGTCTATATGAATAAAGACTGACAAGCAGGCGTTTTGCGTTAAATGCAAATTGAGGTACCAGAAGTAGCAAAACATTATTAATCGCTTATAGACATGGCACTTTGATCCATTACCAACAGATTATATTATGCAAAATTCGTATGCAGTCTATCCTCAGAAAGAAAGTCATTACATTGTACGCGTACATGCGAAATAACTTTGTTATCACAAGCATAAGTATTTTAACTAGACAGTGGTTTTTTACTTTGCCTTCAGTTTAGTATAACTGGAGAAATCTAAAAACAATACAAAATCAATAACGTAATCATGAATATCCTGAAGTTACGTCTCATTTACGTGTCGTTTTAATTGCTGTTCGATAGGAGATCAACCCTGTCCAACTTCGTTTCCTTTCAGGCCTCGAGTCGTCGGTATTAGCGGCGTTGACTATAAACTACCAGTGATGTCTATAATGTAATAAAGTCCCACCGTTTATCTCCCACTTTGAATACAAGCCGAATACAAATAAATCCCTTGTTTCACGTATCGCACTCCCGTGTAATTGTTTATCTCTTGTAATTTTTATAATTCGACGTTCAAAATAGCTTCAGTCAGAGCATATTTTAAGCAATAAACTAGATAGCACTAGTCCAGCCTATTGAAGGACTTAGTACCGCCTAGTGGCAGGTATTAGTGCCGGTGCCGAAAAGTGAGCAATTTTTAAAAAAGGGAAAAATCAGCTCTATTTTTTAAGTATGTACCTTTGATGTGAATTAAGGAAATATTTTGCTACTAACATACTTTTTCGTTTTTCTATCTTAACTAACTTATTTAGTTGGAAAGAAATTTAATATGAAATGTTTATGCATTTTTCATTTTAAAAAATTACTTAAAACTAAACAAAACTAAACAAACTTATAGGGCTTAAGCTTTTGCCAATCTCAGTTTATGTGTGTGTGTGTGTGTGTGTGTGTGTGTGTGTGTGTGTGTGTGTGTGTGTGTGTGTGTCTGTGTGTGTGTGTGTGTGTGTGTGTGTGTGTGTGTGTGTGTGTGTGTGTGTGTGTGTGTGTGTGTGTGTGTGTGTGTGTATTAAGACAGTACAAATAAGTGATGTACTGAGCATGGAATATAAAAATTTAAATTTATCTAATAAACTGTAAATAATTAATAATATATTAGAAATAAGCATGTCAGGGATTGAAAGCTCGGCTCAGACAAAAATATGAACAGGTGTTTCGACCTGAATCGACGTGCACACACACACAAATGTAAATGAAAGTGTGTACACCAGTATTTTGCTAGTGTGTGTGAACGCAGGTCTCTGCAGGCGAGTTTGCCACACCAAGATGAATAATTGCACAATTACTGTTTTTCCGTAATTATTCATAAACTATAATTAAGAATTAAAATCCAAAAGCACAATAAAATGTAATAAAATTTACTAAATACTGTGTACGAAAACCACGCGAATGTGACACACCGTACGAGTGTAATAGTGAAATAACTGTGTACAAATCGAAAGGGTTAAGTTGCAATGTCCAAAATTACAATGAACATGTGTTGTAAAAATAGTTATAAGATAAGTATAAGAGTATACTTACAGGACTCTGCAATTCGCAGAAATATAAAAAATAGCGAATTTGACAAAGAGTGGGGGAACTGAATCCAGAGACAGTTTCTAACATGTCGATTTCGTACCACTGCAGGTGTCGACCAAGACATGGGTATAAATAGGACACGCAAGCTACAGTGGTTCTCTTTCTTAAATCATCCACGGTGCAGCGGGAGCTTATGCCCGTCAGCACGGCGTATTTTTTTTTTGTAAATAGTTTAAGTTTTCCAGTTGCATACAACTATGTAACTAAGTTGTAAAGACAATCATTTTAATTAATAACAGCAGTACCTAAGAAGAACTACATAAGAAGATCCATTAACGTCAGAAGCAGCACGAGGAGAGTTCCAGAGAGAGATACGACACTAGACAAGAGAGAGATACGACGCTGGACAAGAGGAGAAGAGAGACAGCCGACGCTGGCGTGCGAGACGAGAACGAATACCGATGGATCAAAATGATCGAGTATGATCGACGACAATAAGGTGATAAACAACTTATTTATATCTTAATCATACAAAGAACTCAAAGACAATTAAAGACATTTCTATTTTATTTAAAAGTAAGAGCAATGTTCCTTGTAAAGTAGAAGTAAAATCATAGATGTTTTAGAAATACGATTAACGTAACAAGAGCTCAAATTAATATGATATAAAATGATTACAAAGCATTTAAATGAAAACAATTAGTATTTGAGAAAACAGTACTGAGAAACAAAAGACAAATTCAATAACTATTAATATTTTGAGTACATTTCAATATAGAAAGAGAGATTTAAATATTGATATTTTGAAACACATTAATTGACTGAGTAGTCTGAAAATGAGATTTTTCTTTTATACAATAATTAGTAGAATAGAATATGTAGTCAGTAAGGATGTATATAGCTTAAGCCTTACGGCATAACAACAAATAATAACGAATGTTTTAAATCGAAGTCAGTGCCATGTGCACAATTTTTAATAGTATCAAATAAATTTTAATTACCGTTTCAAGTTACATAGAGTTCTTATTGCAGATACACCTGACACCCAATTTAAATGTTATATTGTTAAATAATTTGTCAATCTTGAACGTGAGACCGGTCACGCCTATTTTATGTATATGTAACGTTGCATAAATTTGGCGCTCCAAGATCGTGGGGCTCCACAAATTTAAATTATATTAAATTTGCAATTTATTATGTTTCATATAATGTCGTTTCCAACGTGGGGCATCACAAACATAAATTACATGTAAATTTGTACACATACAATATAATATTATGCAACTTTTGCAATGTTGTAATGTTACATATAATGGCGCTCAACGTGGGGCTATTCAAAAACAAATAGGAGTGTATTTGTATTTTAAATTAAATTTTAACAAAATTTGTAATGTTACATAAAAATGTCGCCTTGGACGTGGGGCACGACATGCCTAAATTTATGTACAAAAATTTGTTACATAAATTGTTGCCCATGAACGTATGGCCCGATCCCCATCATTTAACTATTAAAATTTTTTATGTAGCTAAATGGTTGCTCTAAAAGATAAAGAGTGTGTTAAATGAAAAATGTATAATATGTAATTATTTATATTAAACAGTAACTGAATGTAATGGTAATTGTTGTGTAATCACACAGCTGGCGCCCACGAATAATATTATTTGTCTATGTAACAGGTGTAACTGTAATGAGTATTAATAATAACTATTAATAAAAATAAAGAAATAAATAAATCAGTAGGGAACGGTTATCAATAATAATTGTTAAAGAATGACTACTAAATAAATATTTTAATAATTATTCAACATGGCAGAACCAGGAGGGTTGAATTTAGAAGCATTTAAAAATACGATACTCGCCATGATAGACGAATTAGTCATAAAACAAGCCGAAAAATTTAAAGAGGAGGTGAAAGAGGAGAATGTCAAACAAATAAGAAAAATAGATGAAATAAATACAAAACAAACAGAAAGTTTAGAAAATAAATTAGCAAAACAAACAGAAAGTTTAGAAAATAAATTAGAGCTACAGTCCGAAAATTTTAGACAGGACACCATAAAAATTACCGAGAGTCTAGAAGAGTTAAAAATTGATAATCTCCAGTTGAAACAAGACAACATAGAAATAAAACAAAGTATAATTGACAGTAATGCACAATTAACCGAAAAAATTGTTAATACAAACAGACGTATTGACACGATCGCAGAAAATGTCTGTGGAATAATTAATAAAGAAACGGAGCTAATATGTGAAAAGATAGTATGTGAAGAATTCATACTAATTGAAAATACGTGTGTAATTACTAACGATAATTATAAAAAAGTAATTAACATTAAGGAGGAGAAGCAAATAAAGGTTAATAAAACATACCTTATTAATAGCGATATTCCAAGTGTGAGACACACACACACTAGTAAGTCACATAAGATGAAACACTTAAGACACTACACTTACGGAGATAAATATCACTGTAGGTATAACAAGAAACGTAGTAAGTTATCTAGACGAAACACTACGCAAAATTGTGGTAAATATGATGTTAGATATACGCACGATAATTATAACTGTAAGTATGAAAACTACAGAGGTTATCATAAGCGACGAATGAAAAAACCGTCGACAGCTGTTCAGGTAAGTTCACTCAACCAAACTAGTCACGAGAGAATTGAGAAAGAGCGAAGCATTTGTAACGAGAGAAAGAGGGTAGATTTTAAGTGGCCGACAGGCAAGATGAAAATGTTACACTATAAACAGGTGACTTATACGATCATAACAAACGTTCACAAGGTAAGTACGCACACAAACGAGGGGATAATACAATGGAACGCGGACGTTGTTTACACGAGGGTGAACACAATGAATTTCCTGTGTACAACAACCAATTGTTATAATGAGGGGTGTCAGTTCAAACGACACACCGAACCGAACTCAATACCCGAAAATAAATAATTATTTTTAAATGAGAAAAATAATATTACTATTAATTATTAATAATAATATAAGAGAGTATAATTAAGAAGTGTATTATTGATGGTAAGGAATGCTATTGTAGAGAAATATTTAAGAAAGTAATGGTAAAAGATGATATTGTTGTTATTAATATGAAGAAATGGTAAGGAATGTTATTATTGATATGTTATAAATATGAAGAAATGGTTAAGATGAGCAATAATTGCCATAATTATTAGAACGGCTGATCAAGCGAGCACTTATTGAAGATACAAGGACACAGAAGAAAGCGAGAGTGAAAAGTCATAAGGGCAGAGACTACTTAGGATTAAGGACTTCGAGAAAAATATCGTTGTTTTCCAAGACAGTTCCTCTGTAACCGATCATGCGACACACTACAAGCTAAAAGAGTATTCTGTTACGGAAGTGTATTTCAGGAAAGTAGTAGCGATCAGAAAGGTAATGTTAAAGAAATGTAATAAAAGGTAATGAATGTTAATGTAGTGTATAAGTAATGTATTAGATAAAGTAATGTCATGTTAAGAAAAGAGCTAAGGAAGATTAGAAGCGAAGGTAAGAATGTATGAGTAAGATAATGTAAAATTAAGGACCGAATTTACACACATATGTAGGAATGCAGAGTATACAGAAGGAGAATAGAGGGAGAGCTAATTGCAGTAGATTTTCTGGGACCATTACCACGATCAAGTCGAGGCGTGAAGCACATATTGGTATGTATCGATGTGTTTTCCAAGGCAGTCCGACTGTACCCAATTATGCGACCCACAACCAAAGTTGTTCTAAAGATACTACTGCAGAAATATATTCCGTTATAGGGAAAAATGAAGAAGGTACTCAGTGATCAAGGTGTACAATTCCAAAGTGAAAAATGGGAGAGGACGTTAAGGGAAAATGGAATACAACCAGTACTCACATCCATAAGACATCCTCAAGGAAACCTTGCTGAGAGAGTTAACAAAGAATTAGGTAAATATTTACGAATATATTGCCATGATCAACACAATAAATGGGCAGAATATTTACCATTTCTTGAAAAAGCCATGAATGAAAATTATAGTGAAGCAACAGGATACACTCCAATGGAATTAGAAGAAGATAAGAAGCCAAACAGATTTTGGACTAAGTATATAAACAAACCTAATAACCAAAATGTACCTGTACCAATAAGTGTGAAAATTGGATACGCAAGACAACGGATAATAGAAAGGGGTAACAAGAGAGTAGAGAGATGTAATCTAACTCACAAGCTACAACAATTCAACTTGGGAGAAAGTATACTACTCAAAGCAAATCCAGTGGGAAAACGGAGTGATAATACGGCGAAGAAATTCTTCAGACTTTATAATGGACCGTATACGTTAAGACAGCGAGTAGGACAGAACACTTTCATCGTATATGATGAGATACAGAAGAAAGAAATTGGTAAATTCCACGCAACGTCATTTAGGAAGTTCTACACATGATAACAACGAGGTCAATGAAACCAGTCAGATCAGCTGTTTGTTGAAGCCACCCTGCTACAAGGTCACGAGCAGTGAGCGTACGAAGAGGGGAGGTAAGACATTTGTATACACTCCAATTAAGGGTGAAATGATGAATATTATTCTTTATCATTTGTTACACTTTTTTTTGCAAAGAATAATAATAAATAAATTAAAAAAAATTATAACAAATAAATTTATTAAATTTTTTTTTGTTACCAAGCAGAGGAATAATGCGACAGTACAAATAAGTGATGTACTGAGCATGGAATATAAAAATTTAAATTTATCTAATAAACTGTAAATAATTAATAATATATTAGAAATAAGCATGTCAGGGATTGCAAGCTCGGCTCAGACAAAAATATGAACAGGTGTTTCGACCTGAATCGACGTGCACACACACACAAATGTAAATGAAAGTGTGTACACCAGTATTTTGCTAGTGTGTGTGAACGCAGGTCTCTGCAGGCGAGTTTGCCACCCCAAGATGAATAATTGCACAATTACTGTTTTTCCGTAATTATTCATAAACTATAATTAAGAATTAAAATCCAAAAGCACAATAAAATGTAATAAAATTTACTAAATACTGTGTACGAAAACCACGCGAATGTGACACACCGTACGAGTGTAATAGTGAAATAACTGTGTACAAATCGAAAGGGTTAAGTTGCAATGTCCAAAATTACAATGAACATGTGTTGTAAAAATAGTTATAAGATAAGTATAAGAGTATACTTACAGGACTCTGCAATTCGCAGAAATATAAAAAATAGCGAATTTGACAAAGAGTGGGGGAACTGAATCCAGAGACAGTTTCTAACATGTCGATTTCGTACCACTGCAGGTGTCGACCAAGACATGGGTATAAATAGGACACGCAAGCTACAGTGGTTCTCTTTCTTAAATCATCCACGGTGCAGCGGGAGCTTATGCCCGTCAGCACGGCGTATTTTTTTTTTGTAAATAGTTTAAGTTTTCCAGTTGCATACAACTATGTAACTAAGTTGTAAAGACAATCATTTTAATTAATAACAGCAGTACCTAAGAAGAACTACATAAGAAGATCCATTAACGTCAGAAGCAGCACGAGGAGAGTTCCAGAGAGAGATACGACACTAGACAAGAGAGAGATACGACGCTGGACAAGAGGAGAAGAGAGACAGCCGACGCTGGCGTGCGAGACGAGAACGAATACCGATGGATCAAAATGATCGAGTATGATCGACGACAATAAGGTGATAAACAACTTATTTATATCTTAATCATACAAAGAACTCAAAGACAATTAAAGACATTTCTATTTTATTTAAAAGTAAGAGCAATGTTCCTTGTAAAGTAGAAGTAAAATCATAGATGTTTTAGAAATACGATTAACGTAATAAGAGCTCAAATTAATATGATATAAAATGATTACAAAGCATTTAAATGAAAACAATTAGTATTTGAGAAAACAGTACTGAGAAACAAAAGATAAATTCAATAACTATTAATATTTTGAGTACATTTCAATATAGAAAGAGAGATTTAAATATTGATATTTTGAAACACATTAATTGACTGAGTAGTCTGAAAATGAGATTTTTCTTTTATACAATAATTAGTAGAATAGAATATGTAGTCAGTAAGGATGTATATAGCTTAAGCCTTACGGCATAACAACAAATAATAACGTATGTTTTAAATCGAAGTCAGTGCCATGTGCACAATTTTTAATAGAATCAAATAAATTTTAATTACCGTTTCAAGTTACATAGAGTTCTTATTGCAGATACACCTGACACCCAATTTAAATGTTATATTGTTAAATAATTTGTCAATCTTGAACGTGAGACCGGTCACGCCTATTTTATGTATATGTAACGTTGCATAAATTTGGCGCTCCAAGATCGTGGGGCTCCACAAATTTAAATTATATTAAATTTGCAATTTATTATGTTGCATATAATGTCGCTTCCAACGTGGGGCATCACAAACATAAATTACATGTAAATTTGTACACATACAATATAATATTATGCAACTTTTGCAATGTTGTAATGTTACAATATATATTTTATATATATTTTTAAGTAGACCAGTGATAAAGGCTTTGAATTTGTAACAGGCGTCTATGTAGTAGAGTAATGTGCACGTCACACTCAAATGTACTTACTAAATATTACAAAAATTAGTTATAATGAATCCATTTGAGTGTTTGTGGTGTCTTTTTTTTTAATTTTCCTAATCTCTAAAACATTTGTGTCTATTTTTACAGTTTTTACAGTTAATTTCACGAGTAAAGAATGAACATGATCATGGCCAAGTTAAATTCAAATTACATAATTTTAAATATTATATAAAAATCATATATGTATATATATATATATATTATATTTAATTTTTACAATGAATTTACCTCAAGATATTTCTTTCCTTATTAGGAACTTGTTTCGGGTACCATTTTGTACCCATCCTCAGTTTTCCGGATTTTGTGTCTGGTGAAGTACATGTGTGTTGGTTGGTTGTTATTGTGGCTCCCTGTTTGCTTCTGGTACTTATAAATTAGTTTTATTGTGTGTGATTGTGGTGAATGTATTAGTATTTTGTGTATTTTCGATGTTGAGTGCTTTGAAAATTGTGTCATGTTTTGTATTGATTTGTATTTGTTCAGGTATTAATCTGTTTTGTGTTTGTATATTTGTAAATTTTCCCAAATGTTCATTATGGTGCCTTTATATGGTGTGTGTTTTATTAGTGTCATGTTGGTTATGTTTGTGAACTCATGTCCAGTGTTTATTGCATGTGTGGGCAAATTAGATTTGTATATTTCTGGTTTTTTGTATGCGTTTAGGTGTTCAAAATAACGTTTTATCAGTTGTTTCTTTGTCTGTCCTATGTAACATTTATTGCAATCTTGGATTTCAATTTTGTATGTACCATTGGTTGTTGTATTATCTTTGTTGTGTAGGTTTTTGTAGATTATTTTTGTTAGTTTTGTATGATATTTTAATGTCTGTGTTCTTAAACAGTTTTGTTAGCTTTGTCATTTTATTATTTATGTATGTGAATGTGGCCCATTTTTATTGTTGCTATTATTTTTGTTTTGTTCATTTTGATTAATTCTTAATGGTTCAGTTTTTATTTTATATTTGATTTTATTTTCTATTTTGTTTACAGTGTTTTTATTATATCCATTTTACAACCAATTTGGTATATTATATTTCATTCTTTGTGTGTTTCTTGTTTGTTTAGGGGTATTTTGTACATTCTGTTAAATAGTAAATAGAATGGTGCCATTTTATGTTGTGGTGGGTGGTCAGAATGGTTAGGTATAATGATGTTAGTGGAAGTTGGTTTTCTGTATATTGCATATTATAGGTGGTTATTGTATCTTGTGATGGTTATATCTAAATAGTTGATTTTGTTGTTATTTTCTTTTTCTTCTGTGAATTGTATTTTTGGATGTATGTAATTGATTTGTTTTAATATGTTATCTGCATTTGTATTAAAACAAATCAGTAACATACATCCAAAAATGTATTAAGAAAATAAGCTGGAAAATTATATGTGTAACATGTTTAGTTGGAAATATTATACAAAGCAAGCATCTTATTTGACATTTCATGACGACTATATCGTATATTATTGCCTACATAAAGCAAAGCTTCCAGCTCTGAGCCAAGTGAACACTTAATCCTTTACGCTTTTTGCATTCTTCTCAATTTTATCAGTGACCAAGTTGACGCTTCAAGCTTGTGGAAATCATTACACTGTATTTTCTACTCAGCATTTGTTACTCACGAATCATTCCCTTTCGAGTAGTAAACTAAAGTTATCTGCGGTTTAGAACAGTATTTTGTATATTAGTATTGGTACTTTAAACGGCCGAGACAGAAAAAGGATCAGAAAATAAAAACAAAAAACAAGGTATTTAGGTTTCTGAAGTTAAATTGCTATTATTGATCTAACTTTTGACCTTCTGTCATATTCAGTATAATAGGACATGTTAACAAACTTATAATAACAAGCTGTCGGCAAGACTTTAATAAATATGGTGTATAGCTGTTATCTTACAGCAACTTAATTTTATTTTAAACTGAATACTCTAAAAATTATAATTTTTTCCAACATTTGTTTTTACTTCTTTAATCTGAAATTTCAAAGAGATTCCTTAAACTAATTTCAAAGTTTTACTAAAGCAAGATATAAACTTTTAAAAGAGGCAATTTGAAAGGAAAAAAATGTCTAAATAATATATTGAAATCGATTTTACGTTGAAGTTGAAATATACTTATTGCTTTTAGAGAATTCAAATAAAAGTCGGGTTGAAAAATGTTTAACGCAAAATTTGATAATAGTTATATCAAAGGGTTGTATAGTTATATATTATTATCTATAATCTTAGCTTTGTAGATTATATAAGAACACTGTATTTGCAGAAGTAATATGTTTTGATTATGTATATATATATGTGTGTGTGTGCGCGCGCGTGCGCGCACATACATACGTATGAGCTAATTTAGAGTCGTTTTTTGTAACCTAGCTTCTAAACTTTACTATCTTTCCAGTCATCGTTCTTCAGATTTCTTTGTGCCATCGCATTTCCTGTGCCTTCTATACAAGTCTTTCGCGGCCTCCCTCGTTTTCTTCCTTTAGGAGAGGTTTATTTTAGTAGTTTGTTTTGTCATCTATCACTACTCATACGGAACACATACCCGTAATCTTTTGCATCAGTTGTGTCATTTAAACTACTACATATATTCATTCTTTCTATCATTTCTTTTTTTTTGAACTCTGTCTTGCAAATGTAAGCCTACAGCACCTTTTTCAGTATCCAGTTTCCATGGCTTTCCTCAGGTAGTCTTTTCTCATATGTTCTGTAGTTTTCCACACTTCAGTCGCATATGTTACAGTGCTTTCCACTGTTGTCTTATATATTTTGATATCTGTTTCGGGCCTTAGTCACTTGATCCATAAAGTGGAATGTAATTGTCTCGTCACTTGTTTCCCTTGTCCTGAACGATTTTTATTTCTTTTACACGTGTGCCGTCTCTTGTAACCACATACATAGGAAGGGCTATATGTGAGTCGATGTAAGAAAGTGTATTTAAGAGTAGGCCTATCACAAATTAGGAAGTGAGTAATAAATAAATAACAAAGTCGTTATGTCTTTGAGATATATAACAACAAAAGCTAATATTAAACAAAGGCTAATGTTATTCGGACACCTATAGTGATAAGACATCTAATTTGAATAACATTACAAAAACTGGCGCAGAAAAAGAGATACAAGGAAGTTGGAGAAAAAGATAAGATGGTCAAGCGTCAGAAAATTGAAAATTACCAGAGTTAAGAGAGGAATCGGAGGGTAAGAAACACGAAAAAATGAAGGAATGTGGTTAAGGATTCATTCATCACTCCCGTGTATCTACATCAGTGTCAGAAGGGTTCGAGGGAAAGGCTGAAACTTTAAATAGAGTACAAATAAATGAAATGACGATTCTGCAGGTTAAGTAAACAGAGCCTGAACATGATGCATCACTGAGTTTCTAGTACTCAATAAAAAACTAACATAACGTTTACCTGATAAAAAACAACATCAATGGGAAACGATTGCGTTGCAGATTGAATGCGAGTAAAAGGTTGAGGAGAGGCGCAATGTGAACGTTTCCATCAAACGAACCAGTACATAGTGATGGGTATGTAACATTTCTGCTGTCCTGTTTAAAGACGTAGTGCGGTATTGAACTCGCGACTTTTTTGTCTCCACAAACAGCGAAACTCAAAGCTTTTAATCCGTGTTCGTTGTTTTCAACAAAAACAGCAAAGATTTAGAGCACTTTAATTTCGTTTTTCAAATTGACTTAACTCGTTTAAAAAGCTTGTGTTTTCTTTCCTTTCATCTTCACAACAGATTCTAAAGTCCAACTCCCACGCCAAGAAGGCTATCCTATAGATAAATCGTGCTATCATCCGCAAATATGAATACAGTTATTATTTAACCTTCCCCATTTTTACTCCCCTAAAGTTCTCTTTTCTTCAGAACACCTGGATGACAGGTTTTGATCATCATCATACTTCACAACTCGGCATAGGCAAGGTGCTGTCTGTTTCACCTTTAAAGATCCTACAGCCATCTCTTCCTGGGTCTGCCCTCACACCTGTGTCCTATAGGTTTGCATTAATAGACTTATTTGAACAGTCTGGAATCTGACATTCTTTCTAAGTGTTCTTTCCATCGTTGTTTGTGATCCTTAAATTTCTTGTTCAAGTTAAAAACTTGTAATCCTCCTCTTATGTACTCATTCTTTATACGGCCAAGTTTAGAACAGTTTTTAATTGCTTTTGAGAACGCCATTTCTGAGCCTGTACTTTACTCTCTGGTTTCTTGGTTGTTGCCCATAATTCACACCCATAGAACAGTACAGGGACTGCCATAACTTTGTAAAACCTTAATTTTGTGCCTCGACGTACCTTGTTTCTAAAAATACGGTTCATTGTGTCACAGATCGTCTGGAACTTACCTGACTTAACATCAGTATCATAATTCCTATCATAAGTATGTATCTACTTATTTTAAGAAATATTTGAGAAAACGTTCATTATAATAAACATCAATATAATGAAGTGTTTAAAATTGTTTCAACAGAAATGTTATATTTTCACTAAAACGTTTGTTTGCAACTGGTTTACTGGTCAGTGAGGTTTTTACACTAAAGTTTTTCTAAATTCTAAAACTGACCTGCAGTGACATTGCACATTATCTCTGTAAGGCAGCAAATAAAATGCTTTGTAAAAAGTTATAATCAAAACGTGTTTCTGACAAGCGCGCGTAATGAAGAAAAAGCGACTGAATGTTAGTTGCACAACAAAAGTTATCTAACTGTGAGATCAGTATAATGTTCAATGCAACTTCTTGAATAGCAAGTGCCCAAGGTACAGAGTTTACAGAACAGATTTTGCTTGAGACAAATGGCGGAGAATAGTGTGTCTGGATAGTCGGCAGCTATAACGATATCCCCTTCCCGTTATAATTCCCGATAGGCTGCGTTCAGCATAAAAATATTGCCATTAGTAACTAAAGAAATAGGTAGGAACACAACACTCAGGTGCAGCAGAACATTTGTAATTAATAACTTTTTGCTCAGCCATGCTTTCAGATAATACCAATGCACAGCACAATAAGTAAAACGCTATGATCATTTGAACAGCTTTCTAAGTTCGTTTGATCGCACGTCAGTTAAAATCTAAAACGTTGTACAACCTTATACAACAATCTGTCACATAGGTTAATGGAGCAACATCTATACACATATATGCACCAAATCTGTGTAAGTATTACCTTAAGTACGTTAGTGTTCATGTATTATTCGGAAACTTCGTAGAAATTCTTATATGTATATTTGTGAGTGTGGTGCAGCATCTTCTTCTTGCAACTTCAATCCGGAGACTTGTTGATGAAGGCCATATTCTAAAGTTTTCAGGCAATTAGAAATGTTTTTAAATTGCACAGCTTGTGGAACGGAACGGAACGTAGAATTGTTCCGTCTAATACCACAGTCATGTAGTTATTGTAAACTAGTCCTAATTAATTGACCTAGATATCAATATCCCTTCAACACGGCTTTTCTACAAATATTTTCCTATTTAAACGCTTCTTCAGCACATCAGCTTTGCTGAGTCTATTCATCCATTAAGCCTTCTATATTTTCCTCCGGTTATAATCCACACGTAGTGGAGTATCCACTCAATAAGTGAAGTAACAGAACAGAACAGAACAGAACAATAACAGTAAGTGAACAGAGATTTTACTTATTGCAGTCCATACTACAGGGAAAAGTAGTTGGAAAGAGAGGAGTTGGGCAACCGAGAATAGCATGGCTGAGAAACTTAAGGACCTAGTTTGGCATGAATACAACTGACTTATTCCGTACAGCAGTGCAGAAAGTTAAATAGCCTGTATGATGTCCAACATCCGAAACGGATAGGAACTATCAGAAGAAGAAGTAAATTAAATGTTATTATTCGGCTATAATAACAAATAAATGTTTCATTCATTAAAAACAATCAAAAAAGATAAATAATCATTTTTTACCGTTACTATAAATTATATCTCTTAGGTGATATAAACAGAAAATATTGTTACTGTTAATGTCGACTAATCCTGCCCTATAAAACTGCTGGATTAGACGAGAAATCTTGTTAACCGTGGAAACTTTCAGGATACAGCGTTATTTTACAAAACATATTATGTGTCTAACCAGGAGCGTTCTCTCACAGCTAATCCTTACTCCAAGTATTTCCTAACAAAAATTACCTTTCATTCAGAACCACGTGTTCTAAAGTCCAGTCGAGTCTCATTCTTTCATTTCTTGAGTTTCATGGACGTCCCTTCTTTCTCCTGTAAAATTACTTCTCCTAATATCACTCACGGAAACGAAAGAACGTAAAATAATATTATTAAGTTCCTGAGAGAAAGAGTGTAAGAGAGATACGCCGAGGGGTAGCGACACTGACAGGCCTGTTTGACATAACAAAAAGAAGAGACAACAGAAAGTCGACTCAAGTGGGATTCAAGTAACAGGCAGATAGTCTATGAATAAACCATTAATCGCATACGTAACATCATAACATATATGTAAAGTGACGCTTTCCAACATTAGTATTAAACTACAAACGTCAACAACTTGCAACACACGATCATGCACACACATGTTAACATGCACACTCGGAACAGCTTCCTTCTCGATTAATTCATATATTATTTGTAAGTTCTATTAAAACTAGTTCTGTTACTTCAGACATGCTTCGAGCAGTAAACTGTGTGCGTAGCACCATCTATGTTCAATCGTTGTCTGGCAAAGTATATGTCTAATGCCAAATGTTATACTTTCCTAGTATGCGCTGTGTACATATTGCAATGGACGTTACAATTGTATATGAAAGTAGCAGAGAGTAAAGCATATGATAGCGACACACTGTATGAATAAGTAGACATTGCAAGTTTGAACATTATAAATTAGTTAACAAGGAACATTGTAAAAAATATTAATATAAATTTTTTGGCTTCAAAAACAATTGTAAGGGCTGCGAAATGGGGTTAGAATGCTTAGCCGTTTAAGTTCAAGGGTAACTTGAACGTTTAAGTGTTTAGTTCAAGGGTACGTAATTATTTTACGGGATATTCATAAAAACACGTTAACTTTCGTGATACAGGAAATTTTGAGATAGGACGTATATCAGAATACTCATAATAAAAAAAACCTAGTTGATGACAATAGTCATTTTAGAAATCAGCAACTAAATGTATGCATATTTCAAGTAAACAGGTTTTACGGCCTAAAATTCAGTCGCAAAAATAATCAGTTTCTTTTTTAACGAGACTATTCGGAATCGATAACGTGTAAACGCCGCGTGGTCCATGACCTTTGGTCTGCCAGTAGCAACAAACACAAGTTAGAAAATTCCTACAGCTACTGTGAAAATTATTATTATTGTGCTATAATACCGCTAAAGTTCAAGATATCAGATTAGGGTATACAGACACTTTAAGCTGACTTGAAAAGGGTGTATGTCTGATTCACAAATTAGCAGTAACATTATCGGTTCACGGTACAAGAGTATACAACCGTGGTCGTGAGAAATATCTACACGCCCGAAAGCAACCCTGAAGCCGAACAGAGTACATCAACCCACGTGCTCATCCAGATCTAGGATCATCCAAGAACAACGTATCGTCTGAAGGATCTGCAGTCGACACTAAAGGGAAGTGAGCTTCTATTATTATGTACAATTATAAAAAATTATTTAAAAGAAAAACTCTACCCCATAATTAAAGACTTTATATAATTAAAGACAAAATACATACAATACAGACAATACATAATTAAAGACAAAAAGAACTTTTAAATATTAGTTTTTTTCATTATGTAGAAAGTAAAATTTTAGTTCTGTTACAAAGGTCAACGTAGAGAGATTATTAATTTTTATAAGCTGTATTAAAAGCTCAATACATTTTCAAAAAATAATAGCACCATTAATAAATCCACTTCATTCTAATAACATATATCTGGACTACTTATTCTATGCGACACCTATACATCGCGCGCGCAAGCTTGTGTTTGTGTTTAAGTGTAGCTCTAATATATTACGTACACAAGAAGTCGTGAGATGTGAGGTTATTTGAGGTAATGCAAAGCACTACATGCCATAGACAAATAAACGTGGCAGAGTGACGAGAATGTAATGAAATGAAATAGTTAAGCCTAATATTATTTTGATAAAGAATAAACTTGTCAGCTATCTAATAAGTATATAAATCTTAAATCTAATTTTTTATATTCTACTTTGTTTTGCTACTACCGTCTACTCTCTGTCTCTTGCTCGCTCTCTCTCACACACACGCGCACACACGCACACGCATACAACCACACACACACATATTACAGACACAATAGTATTGTTGATATTGTTATTGTTATGCATATTATTACGTTTTCATCTTTCTTATCATTTACAGACGTGTTGATTTTTTCATAAAACTATCTTAACGACATTATCATCCTTCTCCAACGACGTCTTTAATCGAGGCTTAAAGATTCTTAACATCTTTAACAGTGCTCAGTGAAATAGGTACTGTACTTCTGAACGTTTTCCCTCCAATTGCAATAAACCCATTAACGTCCCACAACTCAACAGCCAGCGGTTTCTATTTGCCTTTCTTTCCAGCAGTGTGTACATACGCTTATATTCCGTGGCGACTGCAATATTAATAATTACTGATTTTCTACTTATTTGACAAAATACAACGATATCGCTTACCTTAGCTAATTGTTAATTATTTGTTCAAGCCTAAATTTATAACAGAGCTTCCTCAACCCTTTTAGATCTAAATTCTCTCATTAAAACGGTTATATTAACCGACGCCACGCGTGCGTGTAGAAATTAAATTGACTTTAGGTATTTTCCAAACATATTACACTGCATTTTTGATTTATAACGCTTGTATGTTTACAAATGTCTGTTGTAGTAATAAAAATATAAAAAATTAAATAGTCCTAATATATTATGTTAATATTATTAAATTTTCAACAACATTTTTACATTTTTTAAATAGATGTTCAAATTGAAACTTTATTGTGCTCCGACGCCAAAGAAATTTGATATTAGTTTTTAAACTTAAATTCTTTTTTTTTTGTCTTGTATTTATTTTTTGACAAAATTCCGACGCCCCTTCCTCTCACGGCCGAAGGGAGGAAGCGTGACTCCCAGGTTGAAATCCCCTTATTTACAGTGTGGTTGCTCAATCTATCGAGTCGTTGTGTTCGACAAATTGCTTTTGTGACGCTCTTATAGTTTCGGAGAAACTCAGCGATAGAAATCGACAGCAAACGTGCTGAATTGTTGGTAGTTTCGCACGGATGGTTAACCAGGGCTTATTTCCGACCGGCTTTGATTTTAAATACTTGAATCGCGGAAATGAAACGCACTGTCTTACTAAAGAAGACGCCAATTTACAGGCCATTCGTAGAGTGTCTTTCGTCAATATTGTCGGAATGTACAGCTGCGATAAACCTACCGTTGATTTCCTTTCCCTTTCAAACGTGGATAGTAGTGGTAGTAATAGTATTATTATTATTATTATTATTAGTAGTAGTAGTAGTAGTAGTAGTAGTAGTGGTAGTAGTAGTAGTGGTAGTAGTAGTAGTAGTAGTGGTAGTAGTAGTAGTAGTAGTAGTAGTAGTAGTAGTAGTAGTAGTAGTAGTAGTAGTAGTAGTAGTAGTAGTTGCATTTGTTGTTATTGTTGTTGTAGTAAATAGTATTGTTAGGTCAGTACAGAACAATCTACGTGTTTCTCGAACGATCCAGTGGAATCCGGCTGTAATGTTGTGTGCGTACGTGATTCTCGACATGCGTTGGAGATTGTTCCGGACTCACTGGTCCGCGCCTGCTGTGTGTAAGACCGCAACCAATTATATTCTGGTGTTTTCTAGTAACATTCTTGACGCACAGTAGCGAATATTCTGGAACCTCGGCGGGCTATAAATACAAGTAGCCTACTCAGCGAAGTTCATTTCAGTCTGAGTTGTGATTTATTGGAATGCGGTTCGTAGTATTATATTTAGTTATTGTCGGGCGATTTCACAGTGATTACACAGTGCGTTTAAGTGGCGGTATACACAGTGCGGTTTGAAGTGTTGTGGCGAAGTATAATGTGTTTCATAATTGTGTGAGACATCACATTTGTTTTATATCAGCTATCATTTTTATTGCGTGTAAACAATTTTTATTTGATTTGTTGTAAGAGACTGTCTTGTTAATTACAAACTGTTTAATTGTGATAATTAAAGCTGGTGACTAGTGACGTAATTGGTGTCTTGTATTTTGTTTTCTACTGTACCATACGACGATCAGTAGACAGTCGTAACAGTATTATATAGGTTTATAACTTCACTGAGAATTGACTATTCGAGTTGTTTTTTCATGAGCTCTTATGATTTCTTTCTCGCGGTAAATCACTCCGCGCAGGTACCCGTCCCTTCCTATAATTACAAATACTTTTCGTCTCCCTGCCTTTTGAGCTGCCGACTAGCTTAACTTGGGCTACAAATTGCGCTGCAGTTGTAGACATAAAATCCTGGGAATGCACACGTTTTTTTGTCTGCAAATGATTGATTCGCTCACAATAGTTGATTTACTGCAGGAAGCGTAGACTCGTTTTTTTATATCGAGCTCTTCTACGCTACACACAGCCGACCGTATTTATGTTTCTCTCAAGATCTGTCTGCGCTGAACTGTCTCTACTTTCAAAATCAATTCGAAAGCTTACCACGTTTAAACTTTTCCTCGCTCTCTACCTATCACATCCATCCTGTATAAACTTTCAATTATATGTCATCCACAGAGAATACGTATATATTTAACCCTAAGTTTTAACAATTTTACCTTTTGTATCTTTTGTTTAACAAGGAATACCTTTTATTTCGATAAAATTAAAAGAAATATTATATTTATGCAACTGATTTGTATTGTATTATGTTCAACCTCCCTAAGTAACGTAGACCTAATAAATAAGAAGTAACCTACACTACGGTGAGCGTTGTATAAATAGGATTGGACACATTATGCCTCCGCATATTTTGGAGTGGTAAATTGAAACCCCATGTAGTCGTAAACAACGGTCAATAATTTTCTTTTCCTTATTACAACACCGTTTGCAATAAAATGACGATAATGCAAGCCATACAACGGTCGTTAAGACTGGCATTAACGTTGATTACACGAAACTTCTTCGACACAATCCGTCTCCAGTCGTCTCGATCCTCTGCTCTCAGTCTCCATCTTCTTACACCGAGCTTGCGTAGGTCGTCCTCAAGAGCATCCACTCATTGTTTTCTGGGCCGATCCCTCCTTTTTCTTCCACCAGGTCGCCCCTTAAACATTTTCTTCACTGTTGATATCTCTAAGATTCTCTGGACATGCCCTGCCCACCGGATTCTTCTTTTCTTTATGTCAGTGACGATATCTGGTTCTCCATAGATTTGATGGATTTGTGCATTCATCCTTATTCTCCATGCCCCTTAGACGTTCACTGGACCAAATATTCTCCTGTGGACTTTTCTTTCCCACCTCCGAAACCACTCTTCCTCTGTCGCTGTCACTGTCCATGTTTCGGACCAATACATGACCATTGGCTTAAGACCTGTTCTATAGAGACGAGGGAGAAGTAAGTGTAGGGAGAAGTAAGTCCCTAAGTGTAGGGAGAAGTAACGTCTGTTGATTACACGAAACTGTTGAAAGTAAAATTACTTGCACTCCTCAAGTCGTCAAAGAAAAAACATAAAGTTATGTGTTTGTGTTTCCAGGGCTCAAAGGCACAGTCCTTTAATCGTCAGCTTGTAAGTAATGTATTTTAGACACACACACACACACACACACACATATATATATATAGAGGGAGGGGGAGAGAGAGAGAGATTGTGTACAGTTTTGGTCGTATACAGCCCAACACTTTAGGGGGGAGAGTAATGATACTGAAGTAGGCCTACATTAACCGACGTCCTTTAGTGGTTAAAATTTGTTGCATTTATGGCTTTGTGCTTTCCAAATTCATTCTGAAATAAAAAGTATACATAACGATAATTTCTTTACATGTTCACCGTTAGTATTACTTATAATTGTATTAATTCGGAGCATTCATTATAACAATTGTATATGTTTAATTATTATTGTTATTTAACAAGTTAAATTTCCACTTCTTAATATCACCAATTTTACTAAATTTACTACATTTTTGTTACCATTTTTACTACGTTTTTACTAAATTTAAAATAGAAATTAATTAAAAGTTTAATTAGCAGTCAGAGTTTTTGGTTAAAATAGACTATTTATTGAATTACTTTACGAATCAAATCCACCCGATTTATGAGATCATCCAAACTGATTAATCACAAATAACACGCAAGCAATAAAAAAACTTAACAGCAGTCAACGTTACGAATAGACCGGCGCAAAGATATTAGTGAGACATTGTTAGCGAGTGAAGTTGTTGCCAGCGCAGGCGACAATTTGTGCTGTCAAATTTAAAGCTTTTAAGGAAATAACATTATCGCATAAGTAGACGCTACAACGTTTATCCCCGTCTGGGTGTTTCCCTTTCGCTCATATATTTGGCAGGATTTTGCTACGTTCTAGTGACACATCCGCTTTGTATTCAATTTTAAAGAAAGTACACCAAAGCAGAGAACTTTAGTGTTACGAACTTATAATGTAACTTTTTTTTATCCTCAAAATTTAGCTAAGATAGTACGTACAGTAGACTATTGTTAACTTTCTTGACGTATATGTTATATGCTGCATTAAGTAAGCTAATACCCCTGTAATTTTCACAGCAAGTTTGTAAACCTTTTTTTAAAAACAGAGACTACCAGATCATTTCTCTAGTCTGATGGATTACTGTCTGCCTCGAACACTGACTTACATTGTCTAAAAGCATAAATTTTGCTTGCACTGGCAGATATTAATAAAACTCTATGTAAATTTTACCTGCACCAGCAGATTCCCTATTTTTTTACTAGTTAATGAGTCTTTAAGTCCTATTACCTTCTATGGAGTCAACAGTTTGGGGTAAAATCTCTTCACCCTCACTAAACCAGAGTTTCTTACAAAACTCCACCGATCTGTAATTTTTCTCATCCTTATTTAAAAGTTTTATAATTTTGTAGGCTGTATTTTGTCGTCGTCCGTGCATATCACTTTCAATGCTGAACACTTATCTCACCCAGTTTTCTTTGTGCGTTTTTTTAACCAGAGATTTTGTTTGCCTTTTTTGTGTTATATTCTTCTAGTCATCTAGGGTCGTTGTGTGACAATTCTTAAAATACAGCTCTTTTCCATTTGGGCGGAATTCTTTAAATCGTCATTCCATTTATATATAGACCTAGTTTTTCCGAAGTTTTCCTTAATTCTAGGACTTCTGAGGCTGTCTTTATCAACCACCTTTTTAAAATCATTCCTTTCTTGTTCTATGTTTGTACTGATAGGCTTGATTTCCAAAATATTTATTTGTCCTTCTGTAAAAGAGATCTTTGAGATTGTTATCTTTCAGAATGTAACTTTCCACAACACGTAAGAACTCGAATAAGATTTTTCTGGTTTTACTCACCTATCTCTGGATCATACTTTAGCTTTTACCAAACAGTGATCCGAATGAATTGACATCTTTCTCTCTCATTACTCTGATATTACCAAACAATTTTCCCGGTATTCATTTGTGATAAACTAATATAAAACAGATTTTTGTCCTCAAACGCTCCATGTAAATTTATGAATTTCCTTTTGACAAAAGAACTGATTCTATTTTTGAAAGGCACTGAAACTCACAAAATATCTAAGCATATTACCATTCTGATTCAGTCACGACAATCCATTTGTTTCTATTGATCCCTTAGTACGATCTTTTCCTATTCTAGTATTCCAATCCCCTCCTATGACAACGTATTCATCTTTATCCGTTGAATTCAGTACTTGTTGCAGATCTTCATAAAATGCTGCTGTCTGTCACCTCTTTTCTCTCTTCCTCTGGAACATATATGGCAGTAAGCGTTAGATATTCTCTTAGTATTTTTAATCTACATGTTACGATGCGGTTATTCACGCAGCTGTAGGACACTATAATATTCTTCCATCTTAATATTTATTATATACTAAAAATATCTGATCTAATGTTTTGTTACCTAAGACGATCATGGTCCTTATTTGTTCCCTCCCGAGAAAGCCATAATTTATATTTTAGGGATTGGTATTTTAAAATTACATTTAATGCTTATTTGTCGTAGTTGATCTTTGGAATCTATTTTCCGCATTTCCCATTACAGTCAAGTTGTTAGCGTAAAAAATTAAATTTAGTATAATGTTATCATCTAAATAATAATGTTCTCTCGATTTGTTTACAATATCGTCTACAAAGTAGGCGATAGGCGGCAGCACTGTTTTACAAAGTTCTTAGTGTGTACGGGATTGGATACTTTGCCATTCGTGCTGTCATCTCACTTTTTTTATGTAAAGGCTTTAATTGATCTAACGAGTGTGGTGAATATCCTCTAAAGTACCTAATTTCCTACAATATTTCCGTGTTTACGCAACCTAAGGCTTTCTCAAAGTCGACGAAGGCTATGTAAGTGTTAAGATTACATTCCCGGAGTTTTTGGATCATCTGCTGTAAGGTGAAAGTCGCGTCGACTGTACTTCTGCCTTTTCTGAAACCTGTCTGATCTTTTCTGTCAAGAAACAACAATATCGAAGTCCCCTTTAATTGTTCTGGACATACAGTTTTAAGCAAGGAGTCAAGAACAAATGTATTGTAACTTAATATAAGTCCAGCCAGTGTAGTAACTTACTGAATAATTAAAAAATGAAAATGTGTGGCAAATAATGTTGTTTTTCTTTCTTAGTGTAGCATCGTTAGAAACTGTTATTTTTTATATAGACGACTCTTGTGCACTTTAATTCCTCGTCGAAGGCTTTACATTTTCTCTCTGTCGTTTATATCTTATCATTACATTACGTTCTCTAGTCTTCAAAAAACAGTTTCACTTAAGGTCATCATCATCATCATCATCATCGTCGTCGTCGTCGTGGCCGCCTCCGCCATAATAATATTAATCATCATCTTCATCATTGTCATTTTCCCATAATCCTGTTACGCCTACACTGTCAGAGAATAACCAGGCTACATCTAACCACATTCAATGACGATCTGAAGGGTGGGGAGGCGTGCTGTGTGCTCTCACGTGTGGATGTGCGTCGTTACTAACTAAGGTCCGTCTAAGTTTAGATAAAATGTTGTATTGCTTCGGCAGTAGGTGGACAGGGTTGAATGACTGATGATTCGTGAAATTACGTAGTGCACCGTAAACAACTATTATACATAGAACAGTTCGTCATCACTACACCATAAACGTGTTAGTCCTTAAGTTAGCCTAATGTTTGGCTAGGTCTATGTAGTAATAGCGACAAGGACAGTTAGGCTGCGAGTTGTTTGGCAGCGATTGTAGATTGCGACATAGTTACACACCTTTCCGTCAGTTCCGATTATCACCGTTTTAATTTAATACTTTTAGCAATTCTTTACATGTTATTTTATATAGACTGTTCAGACACTATATTTTAATTATCATAATTTAAAATACATTTAATTGTAGTAAATAATTTTAACTTATAATTAGTTTTCTCAGGTAATAATAATTGTAACAATGAATTTTAATTTTCTTGGTATCTTTATAATGTTATTAGTTATTATTTTATAACAGCCATAACAATTTAAATAAGTAATGTATGTAGATAAATATATGATATATATATATATATATATATATATATTATAACGATTCATAATAGCGTCCTATCAGAGCGTTATATGAAAGCTATAGACAGTACGAGTGTAACGCCGTAAGGAAGAGAGAGAGCGTATAATCGCAGCCATCTCGCTCTAACCACGTCACCGCTACATTAGAATCCAGTTCAAACAGGTAATTTTACTCAAAGCGAATTATCAGTTCAACCTGCGATAACTTAAAAAGTTGTAAATATACGGCAATTCTGAAAACAGCATTGTATTCAGCAAGAAAAGCTTTATAAGTAGCCGCAAGCTCAGTTAATATAATTAACAAATAAAGAAGTTATACGGATGACGCACGCCAACAGGAATAACGAGAGAATTATGCTACGTAGGAATAAGGTGTTTTCACACACACACAGATAAAGACCTAAGCAATAATATTCTGTGGTCAGATCTTCGGAAACACATTTGCAAATACCTGTTATCGCTGAAACCGTGTCATTTGTATCTGGGATTTGTTCTGGCGCCCAGGTAAAGTAATATCACGGGTAAGTAACTTTTTATCTAACATCACAAATATTAGATAATTGTGTTAGACGAAAGGGAGCGTTGTAATATATATATTTTAAGTTAGTTGACCAAACTTGTAGAAATGATGCTCAATTAGTGATTTAATACATTTATTGACCTTTTTCCAAAATAATGATTGCATTAAAATGTTTTTTTGTTTATTTAATACAATGATACTTGTATTGGAAAGTTCAAAATTTTTCTTTGAAAGTTTTTTTATTATTTTAAAACAAATTTAGTTCTTAGAATTGCTTTCCTGAATTGACGGCTTCCTGGTTGTCCCGGTCGAATATCTCATTTCCGGTCTCCAGCGATCCATCGTCTGTATCCTACGCTCCAACCGCCGCATCCAGGAATCGCTCCGTGTCTCGATGTCCGCCTTAGCCGCCTCGGTCAGCAATCGAAGTTCAGCAACGGTAGCAGAAAATATCGTACTCCGGGCTTAACCTCCACCTGCCGAAACTCGCTGCTCCCTCGACGTCTACGGGCCCCAAGGACTGCCTGAATGGGTGTTGGACTATGCGAGGAACTTTCCGCAACCGCTCTCGACGAGTGCTACATGAAGACTCCCCTCTCTTCCTAAACTGAAACCGCATCGTTATAAGGTGACGTCACGGTCGTCCTGCGCATAGACGTATTTCCTATACAACACATGTTACATGTAGGAATATTCTGGAAATGCCACGTGCTTAAGACTGGACATCCGTTTTCCCGATTCTTCTAGAACATAAGTTTTCACTTACATATGAATCAATTAAATTGACCTTTTAATATTTCGTAATTGAAATAAATTGTAACTCATACGCACGTCGACATTCACAACTTGTTGCGTGTTTACCAATTGGCTAATTACAACACTGTTCACACCTCCTTCTGATACGCGTACAACACAACACTTCGCTCAAGCACCATACTACAGTTTCATAGTCATTATATTGTCTTACAACTAATTTATAGTATTATTCTTAAATTATAAACAATACTTTTTATGTCAATCACACCTCAATTAATTGTCCCCGACATCTAATACGGCTGGCCATAATTAATTATGCTTCATGCATTCACATATGGTGTGCCACATTGCAATATATATATATATATACGGTTTGGGTTTACTAAAGTTAGTTTTAATGGACGTTCTTCTGTAATGAACACAAAACATAACCATATTCATAAAATATTTTTCTTATAGTAAACTCTCAAGCTCCGTTTCAATGAAGTCTCAACAGTAAAATCCCAATGTATAACAGACAGCAATGCCTATTTGTACAATGGATTCTAACACAGAAACAAAAATGTAAGTCAAGAGTTTGTTGCCTGACTTGCTGCAGGTTTGCACCTTTTCAGACTAAAAGTATACATGGCGGACGAGTCGTAAAGAGAATTTTTAAGGCATTAGGATTGCTATTATTCTTTTAGAGCCTATGAATAGTATGGAATTAAGTGTGAAAATAGCATAGTACATACAGAATATATATTCTGTTATACAGAATATATATATACAGCATATATATTCCATCAGAACAACACATAGAACATTTTGCTTCTTGAAGCACCGTAAACCTACATTCCTACATATTTTGTTTTTGGTATTTTTTTTAGTTACAATGCACTAAACAATATTTTAACTGATTTAGTTTTGAATTATATAACTCTAATTTTTTTATTTATTAGATATTGTACCGTTTCAATTCAAATATTTTATGTATTTCAAAGTAAAATATATATATATATATATATATATATATATTTCTCTTTATTAGTAAGCTATAGAAATAATGAGCCACGTAATACGATTTATAGACTTTTAATGTAAGCAAAATTGATTTTAGTAATTATTATTTTATAAGTTAAGTCAAGGGTGAATAATATAATATATACCGACGCATGTAATAATAATTTACACACATACACAGCGTAAACACACAGCCTGGAGAATGCTTATGCACAATTTGTGGGCAGGTATAATGTTTGTTTCATTTTTCTGCAAAAGTTATGTACAGCGTTTTATTTTTGCTGATACGTGCTTAAACCCTCTGAAAGCTGTTCAAGCAAATACTATATATTTCTTATCCTCGTGTGCACTACTTTTATCTAACAGCACAGAAAAAGCGTGTTTAATCACTCTGGAACTGAGTAAAAACGTTATTAATTACAACTGTTTTATTGGATAGGTGTGCGGTTAGCATATCATTTCCCTTAATTAGTTACGAACAGGCGCATCAGTACAAGGACTATGTATATTAGGTGAGAGAGAGAGAGAGAGAGAGAGAGAGAGAGAGAGAGAGAGAGAGAGAGAGAGAGAGAGAGAGAGAGGTAAAATTGTTGTAGACTGGAGGCGACGAGTAGCCGTACACATTGCTCGCAGTCATTTGTCTCAATTTAAACCCGTTCTGCAAACTCCTCCGTCGGCAAGTTGCTATTCAAAGAGTCATACAGTCGATTATGTTGTTAGACAACATTTACTGAATAATTTTTGGTTATAGAATTTTGTAAAGTAGTTTTCTTTGTTAAAAATTCCGGTTTGTGTCCTGTTCTTTCACTTTCGTACGATGGAAGATTTTGTCATATTTTGTAAAAGTGTTACACTTTACATTAAATATTAACACACTTGTAAACATATCATATCATATCAGAGAGAGAGAGAGAGAGAGAGAGAGAGAGAGAGAGAGAGAAGGTATAGATGTGAGATGTGGTAGAAATATGAGACACCATTGTTTTGCTTACTGTATTTTACTAACGTTTATTGGATAATGCGTGAAATAGTTACAATTACTGTTAGAGAAGTGACGCTTATTTTTGTATTCTCTCTCCAGAAAATTGTTGTGTACACGTTTACAACATTTTTACGATACAAAACAGTTTATCAATGTAAGTTGTAGTATAAAAAGTTCTTTTATACCATCCGTAAACTAAAGTAAAAAATGTTGTCGTTTGTCATAAATGTTCACATAATCTAAAAATATATAGTGGTACTAATAGGAGATAGCTATATGGTGGTAATTTTAGACGCTGTTTCACAAAAGAACCTAAGAAGAGAAACACTGCGGAAGCCAAAGACAGTAGCCCTTTCTGTATTGATGGTTATGTAGACCTATCATTACGAGACTCCAATGATCACTGCATTTCCCAAACTGGTCAGTTTTCTCCCAACTCACAGGACACAGCGTGTATGGAAAATATTTCGATGACTGTCGTAGTGAAATGTGGATTCAGTGTTTGGTATGTCATCTGAGGACTCGTGTTGATTGTGATGGTCCAGAAACTGACAATTATGTGTGCGATTACTATATGCAAATTGAATTCGACATTATATAGTGACAACTCTCATTTCTTGGTTTTTGTTAACGATTTTTGTTTCAATTTTAAACCAAAATAAGTATAATAACATGTTTACATTTATTTAACTGTCGTGTAAATATAATGAATCTGTGACTCCAGTACTTATTACGGTGTAAATCTAAGTTTCAAGGTAGTACGAAAAATTTGTAGATTAGTACGTATGTATACATAGTATTGTAGAATAGAATGTAAGTAGTTTTAGATTGCTATACATTAAGAATTACATGAAATTTTGTAAAATTTAAAATCCTGTAATAAAAATTTAAAGCAGCAACAAAGTTAATAAAATATATTTCCAAAAAAGTCTTGAAATTTTGTTTCTGGTATAAATTACCACAACGCTCGCGTGTGTCTCAAACTACTAGCAAGGTTTGTTTTCCCATTTTATGACACAAGGTAACAAACATAGAATTATATCAAACATAATACTTCGTAGCCTACATGCACTCTATTCTCCAAGGAATTAAAAATTTAGTCAGTATATCATATGACTAATTATGTGTAAATATTCACATTTTGTCGAAAATTAAAATAATCTTCATCGAACTTGCCTGTGGGATTTATTGTTGTCTTCAGTTCTGCCTCGCTACTCATCTTGAGCTAGACGCTTCAAAATTCTAAGAATTTTCTCAGTTCATGTAACAGATTTATGCACGCAAAAAAGTTGTATTTATAGCGATTAAAAATAACTGTCTTCTTCACATTTCCTTGTTTCAAAAAATAAATAGTTAATTACAACTACTACGTTTCAAAAATATTAGTAGTAATATTAATAATAATACGCACTATGTTAAATTAAGATTACATTATGCAGTAAATGAATATTATTATATTTTCATTGTACTGTATAAATATTTATGTAAATTTTATTTTAATAAACTATTGGCATTATTATTGTTAATGTTAATAATAAGAATTTATTTGCATGCCCTTGAAGATGCATCGCACACGTTTTTCAAGTGCTGCAGATTCGGAAGACAGAGGATGGTACTGGAAATGGAGCTCGGGGAGTTCACGCCCGAGAGCACAGTTGCGCTTATGCTCCGTGGTAAAACGAATGGGACCGCATCAATGCATTTATTCAGTGCATTCAACTGACAATAGAAGGTGAGGAACATCTAGAAGGAGCCTGATAAGGGAGCAATAGGCTGTATCCTGAAGTAATGCGGTAAGTGGTTCCAGGATGGATATGAATGCCTGAATTAGAGGTGGGTTTTTTAGTGGGTGAGAGTCCCACACACCGGAGGAAGCACAAGCCTCCTCTGACGGTGCATAACGCATTCCCCCCCCTTATATAAAAAAAATTTATTTGCGTATGTTGTTGAATTATAATTTTTCTGTGAAGGGTTTGTGAGGATCGGTCAAAAATTAACACAAATTTTAACTTATATGTGTCGACGTTTCGACAATGTTTATTGTCATCACCAGGACCTGTGTATGAATACAAAAGAAATGTCAAACACAACAGGACAATTAATTGGGGAACGTGTTTGTGTATGTGAATGTGTGTGTACGTGCGTGTGTATGTATCATTGTATATGAGAAGGATTTGAGATAGTTTGTTTACATCTTCAAATGTTTCCTTTATGTAAAAAAACTATTACAAAAACAAACTAATATTTCCTTAGATGTAAACCCGCGCACACGCGTGTACGCACACACACACACACGTAGATACACTCACATAAACAAACACGTTCACCCAAAAAATTGTTCTGTTGTGTTTGACATTTTTTTTTGTATTCATACACAGGTCCTGATGATGACAATAAACACTGTCGAAACGTCGACACAAATAAGTTAAAATTTGTGTTATTTTTTTGACCGATCCTCACAGACCCTTCACTGAAAAACATTCATTTATTGACGGTCACTACGAATTTAAGGTTGAATTATAATATTTAAAAATAAAGTTACAGGAGATATATCAATTGACTTTTATATATAGCTTCAAGGTCCAAAATCCTTGGTGTCGTAATATCAGTGGCCAACATGAAGCACATACAAGAGAGAAACTATTACAGCTTCTGTGCTTAAAGGTGGCAAATATACTTTAGGATCAAGGTCAATAGTTTCTATTGTTATTCATTAAATAAATCGAGCGTGTATAACTATAGTTTATAATTAGTGTGTATTATAAATAGCAATGCACAATGGAAGTGACAGTAGCTCAGTAACAGCAACATGAGTACTAGTGACTGTTCACTGCAGACTGTTAACTCAGTAAGCATTCAATACGATTGTAAAATAGAGGCACAATGAAGGCACGTACTAAGCGTAACCGATTATCCAGTGTGAATTGTGTGTGTGTGTGTGTGTGTGTGTGTGTGTGTGTGTGTGTGGGAGGACAGAGAGAGAGAGAGAGTTACAGAACGACCTATGCTCCTTCAGTAAATCAATTACTGTGTGCGAATAGATCATGTACAGCCGACAATGTGTGTATTCACAGATTTTTATGTCTACAGCTGGAGCGCTATTTCTACGTTAAGCGGCACTGAAAACAACTTACACACACACATTCGTGCAAGCGCGTTAGTTTCTATTTTCATTTCTTTTACTATATGCCTGCATTTTTGTTCGTAGAGGACTCGCCTATATTTTTGATTTTAGCATTGCCTTGCAGATTACCTAAGACCAACACTGCTGAACAAACGTTTTTTGACGTGTATTGGCATTACGACTGTAAAATGCTTTGAGTATTGATTGAATGACTTCAGATTTACCTTTTACTACTACAGTAAAATTTTTTGTTTGTTTCGGTTTCCGCAAGTTGAGTCGTCGTCTAGTGTTTTATTTTCTTTACGGGCTATGTTGTTCGAGTTTTTATCTCTGAAAACAAAATACAATATATAATGTGTATATAGCAACATTACAATTTATATATTGCGTATCTGAAGAGTACTCCACTAAATATCGGATAACCTACCAGCTAGGTCGTGGGATTTCTGTGTTCGTCATGTTAAGTCCCTTTTGTTGCACAATAAATTTTTATGTAAGAAGAGAAGAGGAAGATTTTGCGGCGTGAATTAAATACAAAAAAAATAATAATTTATTAAAAACAAGTTTTTAATGATTAAAAAGAAATGTGAATTTAAATGTTACTTTTAAAATAAACCGTAGTCGTTTCACAAAATTAGCCATATTGTAAACATAGACTAATAAAAATACCCATCATAATATACAAACAACCATATAGACAAAAATATACAAGGTCATTGGGTGCCTAACATAATTTAATGCACATAAATATTTTAAATATTATAAATCATTTAACTTTTAATTATAATCATGCACGTTTAACTTAATTAAAATATATATAACTATTAAAATTTTTTGTAAGAAAATGAAAATTTACTTGTAGTATTAAAAAAATACCATTTAATTTATTGCAAGAATATGTTATGAACTGTGCACTCATTTTAAGTAAATATAGAAGTTATTAGAAAATAATGTTAAAGTTACAAAATTTTATTTTATTAGGACCTACTTATTTTTTGTACTTACATTATTTACTCTTATGTATGCATTTTGTCTTTAGTTATATCACATATTAAGGTCTCTGTTAAGAAAGATTAATTGTTCATTTTTCACATGTTTATTTTCATGGTTGTTACCGTGGTGTGTGTGTGTGTGTCCTGGACGATGTTAATGCTGCTGATGATTATTTTGATGCCGAAGTTTTTACTTCGATCATCTGTCGGGCAGAGAATCCTCCTTCGAGAATGATTGGCGTCTGTTGTGTCGTTCAGAATCGGCTGGGGTTTTATACGCAAGGCACGCTGATATGTCGAAGAGAGCTTGGCAGCCTCTCAGACCTGTTAAATTTGGCCCAGGCTTGTTCCGCGCGTTGGTTTTCAACATATCACTTTTTGCGTATTTTTACACTCATAATTATTGTTCATGTACGAACTAATAGAATCATGAGATTCGTGATAATTTTGTCTTTTTTACGTACTAATTAATTCTTTGTCACGTATTAATTAGCTGAGTAATTGACTAATTTGCATATAGTTTGGTTATAATTACACCATAAACCTACAAATTGTAACTATACATGTGTCATTACGCACGTTTTAAAATGACATAATTCACTTGGCTGTAGGTATTGTTAGTGTGCGAATTTTTATTAAATAAACATATTTAGTTATTCGTATTTTCTTCTTCTTCTTCTTCTTCTTCTTCTTCTTCTTCTTCTTCTTCTTCTTCTTCTTCTTCTTCTTCTTCCTCTTCCTCTTCCTCTTCCTCTTCCTCTTCCTCTTCCTCTTCCTCTTCCTCTTCCTCTTCCTCTCCCTCTCCCTCTCCCTCTCCCTCTCCCTCTCCCTCTCCCTCTCCCTCTCCCTCTCCCTCTTCCTCTTCTTCTTCTTCTTCTTCTTCTTCTTCTTCTTCTTCTTCTTCTTCTTCTTCTTCTTCTTCTTCTTCTTCTTCTCCTTCTTCTTCTTCTTCTTCTTCTTCTTCTTCTTCTTCTTCTTCTTCTTCTTCACCTCCTTCTTCTTCTTATCCCCTTCTGTTGTCAAGCGTTGAGGTCCTTAAGGTCCTTAAGTCACTTCCTGAGCTCCCTAATATTATGGCTGAGGCGTTTGACGTATTTCTTATAAGTCCCTTTCCAGTAGACAGTTTTGCAGTATAATCTATCATTCCATTCTTCCTCTTTCTCTGCTGGAAGGCTTCGTCTTCCTCCTACTGGCTTCCACGACGACCTCGGCTACCTTTCTTCCATCCTGATGACTTGACCAAACCGTAAAGGGTTCTTCTCTGTACTATCTCCATAACTGATTTCTCTGAAACAGCTTTGTGACGGGAATATTCCCAATTCGTGCAGCTAATTCTTGCAGCTATCCGCCTCAAAAATCTCGTACAAGTGGCTTAGAATCTTCATTTATCCCGCTCCAGCAGAGAGATGTTTTCGTCCCGCATAGTACCATGAGGCGAAAAATTATCTTTTATACATGTAACTTGACTTATTCTGTGATATTCTTCTTCCTAAAAATAACATTAGAAGTCTGCTAATTTTCGGTTTCCTTCCTGTACATTATAATTCATCTCGTCATCCGGCAAGCTAATGGAGAAAATTCTGATTATGCAGAAAATCGCCTTCAAAGTTTGAAGAGAAGTGGTTTTAAGAAAAAAGCGATAACAATAACAAAGAGGCGACAAAACGGGACCAGCGTACGTAAACCAATGATTCTTGGTTTTAGATGCTAATAGTGATAATTTAGGACTCTGGAGAATGACTCGGGTCTTACTTTAGGTTAAAAAAAGTTTGAGTTGGCTACAATATAAATGTGTTTTGGCTGATTGTGTTATTTCTTAGGATAATAAAAGTTACACATAAATAGAATGTGTTACTGGAGCATAGTAACTTACAAGAAATGGTCGAAATTGTAACAGCCAGACGGGGATAAACGTTAAGGCGTCTACTTACCCTATAATGTTATTTCCCTAAAAGCTTTAAATTTGACAGCACAAATTATCGCCTGCTCTGGCAACAACTTCATTCGCTCGGCTAACTGTGTCTCGCTAATAGCTTCGCGCCATCTATTCGCTATGCTGACTGCTCTAACACGTTTTTACTGCTTGCGTGTCACTTGTGATTAATCAGTAGGAATACTCTTGGTAGTTGAGCTTGTATGGCTGAGTAATGACAGTCGAAACTTGTTTTAGATCCTACTTTACCACGACAACACATGCCGTAAATATCCGAGCACTAATAACATAACGCTAATAAAATATCTACCACACAAAGGAATGGTCGTTTGGAAACACCTACGTGTATGTAAACATAATAAAAACGAATTAATACCCGAGCGAATTCAAGCAAATTAAACACAGGACACAAATTTAAAAATGCTACATATTGGGAACACTCACAAAACAAAATAATTATATCCAAAATCAACAGCAATATATAGAAAAATTCACTATTAGCAACAGCAATCTGTAAAAGCACGAATATGTAAAATATTAAATACTGAAATACTATTACAATAGTAAAATATTAAAATACCAATTTTAATAGAATGGTTCTATAATTCTGGTATATAGGCTTATCATGCATACAAATATACACGTATTTAAATTAAACAGGCCTACATGCATTTACAGATTTATACTCACATACACGCAGATATACACCCACACTTCAAATATAAGTATGCGTATACAATTATATATTATATAATATAGTGCATTCATCCAGTGTAGTGTAGTGCATTCAGTTTTAATATATGTAAAACTCAAAGTCTGGGGATTTATGGGTACTGAAATCAAATCCACATTGTTACACCGATTTCCAACAAATTTTTTACAGGTAACCTTTGACACAAGGCTAAAAATACTGTCTAACTTGGAATTTGGTATTTTGCCCCGTTCGCACGATTTAGGCCCTTTTAAATATGCTTTCTTGCTTTTTCGTTGATGCGTATAAAGATGTCAACCACCATGGAGACCAGAATTAATTACCGTAGTAACAAATAAATAAACAAAAGCCAGAGGCTTTAACGGCATTGGAACTGTACATTTATCCATTCCTGCAGTACATTTTCGATGTTTTATATAATATGCGATTGTATCGATAAATTACGATGTGGAAAGTGTACTAATTGTAAATTGTCCTCTTACTTAATGCAAAGCAAAAATACGTGTTGTTTTCATTTGTGAGATTAGGTGACAACGGTTTTTGGTTTTTAGTTTACTGCTGAAATAAATAAAAGCCATGGTTGAGGAAAACATAACGTTTAATGTGTTATACAGTGCTTTTAGCACAGTAACACTTAAAATAAAGAATTTAGCGTTTTTGATTTAACAGGTACTTTATAAATATCTCCAAAGGCTTTATAAACGGGTGCTTTTAAATATCCAAAGGCTGTTGCACCAACATAATAATTTAGTACAAGTTAAAGTAGTACAAGTGTTGAAAACAGCTTTGCAGCGAATTTGACTAACGAGTACAAAATTGTTATATGAGCTGACAGACCGCCAAATAGACATAGACAATAAAAGTTATATTAAAATACTTACTAAAAGTCAAATAATCGTGTGCGAATCCGCGGGTAACAGCTAGTACATTAAATAACATAGTACATTCATTTTACATAAACTTGAACGACATACGGACGTGACCAACACTTAGTCGACCGGGAAGTTATGCATGCCCGATTACGCAGGCACGTTTAGAGGGAAATATGTACTATTTGGCTTGCTTCATACCATCCAACTGCATTACTTACCAAGAATCTGTCCTATTTAATTGTTGTCACATATAGTCATATGAATTTAAAGGCATACATTTTTACGTCAAAAAGGTTTTCTAATCATCAAATTTTGTTTTAACAACTGTGTTCTAGTAAGAGTCTGAAAAGAATGACGAATAATTAAGTTATGAAAAGTTCAATTTACAAACTCGTTTAGTTTTATAACTGCTATTCCTACTATCTTAAAAAAAGATGTAACGTAACAAGGTAAATGTTTTGCATTTAGTTTTTTGAAAATAATTTATGTTTAAAATATATATTCAATAATCTTAAGCTTTGGGTATCTGAAGTCTCTCATTTCGACTTGTTTACATTCACATTATGTTCAAGCTGTCAAGTTTGACATAAAATTTTACTCGATAAAATTGCTTAACAAGTTGAAATAGTCAATGTTTTCAAAGCTTTCCCCGCAAGATGGGATTGCGAAGGAAGTCTCAGCTCAACGGGTCTAGGTTTTAACTTCTGCTCAATACACATATCAATCTACTCTAATTTCAGTACCACGGTTGCGAACGATGGAGGTCGCTACAGAGAAGCAGAAACTGGAGACTAAGTCAAACCGCCCGAAGCACTTTCGCTGGAATATTTAGATTACACAGTGCAGCGCCAGAACAACATATGCTTCTTAATGGAAACGGAGAAGACTGAGAAATGTCCGGAGGTCTCGAACTGAGAAACTTTGTTGCAACCTGTATGTCTAGCCTGGGCTAGCGTTTAACTCCCTGATCTGCTGCCTGATTACGACTCCCTCAAATAGTAAACTTGGTACCGAAGGAAACTTACAAGCGCGGATTGCGTTAAGGAAGCAAAGTTATCAGTTTCAGGAAATCACGGGCTATTTTAATTTGCTGCTAGAGAGACTCTGGAGTTGACTGTTACAAAA
This sequence comes from Magicicada septendecula, assembly GCA_034769895.1. Taxonomy (NCBI): domain Eukaryota; kingdom Metazoa; phylum Arthropoda; class Insecta; order Hemiptera; family Cicadidae; genus Magicicada; species Magicicada septendecula. The sequence continues at coordinate 122,133,615 of CM068375.1, forward strand.
TGTTATAGTAATATATATATATATATATATATACATTTAATATTTATACATAAATTTACCTCAAGATGTTATTTTTCTATTTGGAACATGTTTCGGGTACTATCTTGTACCCATCGTCAGCCTTCCGGTTTTTTTGTCTGGTGAAGTACACCAGCCATATATATATATATATATATATATATATATATATATATATATATATATATATATATATATTGTAGCATTACCAAAATCTACATTGCTAAAGGCTACTATTAATAAACCATAATATGAATAGCACAGAAATAGAAACAATTATTATTATTATTATTATTAAGAAGTAAAAAAAGAGGTAAACAGAATCCAGCTACTATAGTTAAAGATTAGAGAATCGACTGAGTGAATACAGTAAAAGAGAGAAGTCGCAAATTGAAAGAAAAAGGTATAACAAACTAACACACCTAACATACCTACTAAATGACATGACAATGACCACAAACTAGACTTTAATTAAACACTACCCAGATAGACTAGGAGCATGAAATAGAAGTAATATAATAAACAAGAACTACAATACAACATTGTAGTAAAACTAATGTATGTTAAATAGATGTAATTAAAAGTAACTAATGTAATTTAATCAAAGGTAGAATAAAAATAACAGTGTCAAGGTGGAAAATAGTGGCTCATAATAAGTATTAATCCCACGGACAATATGGTGAGGAGGAATACCAAATATAAGTAAAGACAGACCAAAATGGACTGTCAAAAAAAAGAATATTGTTATTTGTTAAACAGATTAACAGTTTTTTAAAAGTGTGTTTATTGTTTAGGATTATTTGAATCTTGAGTCATGAAGATATGACTTTAAGTTAAGATGTTTGTTTTAATTTAATGAATTAATGTTATTAGAAGGTAAGGTCTGTTAAATCTATTGAGATAATAGCATCCCAAAATGCCACATCAATTAATCATAAGGTCTTAAATAACCAAAAATATTTATTAAGTCACACATAAAGGTCATGAGGTGTATCAAATTGTTTGTAATTTTAAGAGGAAAAACAAGATGTAAATTATGTTAAGCATAAATAAGTGATAATTAAGGAGTAATTTGGAGTGTAAGATATAAAAATAATGTATCTTTAATAACCAGGGTCATGTGATCTCTGAACCTAACAGAATGGACCAACAGGGGTTATAGAATTTTGGGCAAGCTAGTCGAAAAAAGAAGAAAATAAAAACACTTTATTGTTAGCCACAAGAGAGATCAGTTTAATTCTGTGCGACTAGAAGTGACAAAAATATAAAAAGGAATCTAATCCGAGAAAGGAAGAAAATTTTATAAAAAAAGAAAATAATATCAAACAATAAAATTAAATCTAATATTGAAGGAAGATATAACTAAAGTACGAAAAAACAAAGGAAAAGAAGAAACAATAAAAGTAAATTATAAAAAGTGAAGTATTCCTACAGTTGACTAACTTACAGGTAACATTGTCCAATCTACGATTTATAACTAATAACACTAAGAACAACCCAAACAACACCTTCAACCAACAAAACACTTTTGAAAGAAAGAAAATATAATTTATAAACAGTGAACACTTAGTGAACATTATTTTATTAAGAAAAAACTGGTGGTAAACCATTTTCACATAAAATCAGTGTAGCGACCAGCCGCCATGTTGTCTTTATGATTACTGAAGGACCATGATGCATTGCGGCATTAGACTGAATGAAAAGATTTATTGTATTACATTTTTAATTCTATTTACTATTATTTTTGTTGTGTTAGATAATAAGTATGACAATATTTGAACTGTAATGTACTTCTTGTTAACCGTAATGAACTTTGCATAGCAGTCTAAAGAACTCAAACATTATAATAATAATTGAAGAAAGTAAGAAATCGACCCGAGAGACGGAATCGATCCGTGCTGTGGTTAATTTCGAGCATATAACTTTCAATTGAAATTAAACCAAATAAATACTGAACATTATTATCAATTGTAATTCAATGTGTTTTTATTTACCAAACAGATTAAGATAAGAGGGTTCTCACTGAACGAACAAGACCAAGACGACGTCGGCGTGTTGTAAATAAAAAAAATAAATAAAATTTACGAAATTAGAAATAACCTCAAAGGGTATATTTCGATATGGTAATCGAGAGTACTCATTATTAATCTGGTTCTGCATTACAACCGGATTACTCAAACGTCTAAGGCAGATGACGAATAATTTTGTCGGTGAAAAAATATATAAAAGAACCCAAAACTGAAAAAAAAATAAATAAATATAGAATAACTTACATACACGGTTTAAACATTCAACAACCTATACCCAATTAAAAAGTGTTTATGATATTACAAATTTACGCCTGCAACGCGGGGACTAAAGAAAAATATTACACCAAGGTAATAATAATTGAAACACGTACACTATAAAAATTACGTTCATATACAATATATATATATATATATATATATAAAATAAACATAAATTCTTATAACATATATCTTCTTGTTCTTGTTCTTGTTGTTCTTCTTCTTTACTTCAAGTATTAGGCTTGCAATGTGTTCCGTCTTTACAGCCACCGTTTTCTTGGTCTGCCTCTATCTCGTTCTCTTTGAGGCTTATACTGGATTATCTTTTTTGGATTTTTGAGTGACCCATTTTATTTATGTGTTTATGTGTTGTATCCAGTTTTCTTTATTTTTTAATTTGGTAACAGATTATCACACACACACACACACACACACACACACACACACACACACACACACACACACACACACACACACACACACACACACACACACACACACACACACACACACACACACACACAACGTACAAAGACGAGTATGTAAATTTATAATAACCAGATAATGCAAAAACTAACTGTACGATATAGCTGACTATTTCGGGCAGGTATTTCACTTGAAGTGACGTCATACGGTGTGAAACCTGTGTTTGCAGTGTAATTTTTAATGTGTGAAACCTGTACTGACCGATAAAGTGATGCCTGCAATACTATGGTCTCTTGTCGTAAAATATACATTCTTGCGACGTGAGAATGTATTGCATTCACAAGTAGTAAAAGATATTACGGTTCCCTTAAACTCGGTGATTGTGCAAATTCACTTATGCACAAATTGACAGAGCAACTATATGTTAATTACTTCGTTAATAAAATAATTTCGTAGAAAAACAAAACCCATTTGATCTATTGCAAAATGCTGTTAAATAGAGACCGAACATTGGATTTTGCGTATGCATTTTTAATGATCGTGAAAATCGCCGAGATATGCCGAGATATTTTTTATATTGTTGACAGTGACGTCAAACCTGTTACGACAGTCTGGGACAAGAATGAAACTGTTTAATCAGTCTTTGACAGGCATGGTACGCTAGACTGTGTATAGCCTACCTAGAGCACAGTACACCATTCTCTCTCTATAGCAATCGGATCACCGAAGAGCGAGTGTCGTTTTCGCGATTCGGTAACGCGTTTTGGCGTCGGGATAGAGTTTTAAAATGTAAATTGGTAAATAGTTCATGTAAATTGTAAACAATTTAGTTTATGTAACAATTAAAGCAATAATGGAAACCGATAAATTTTATAGGAAGATATAATTGTGAGTAAAAAGCTAAGTATTTAAATTATTCTTCGGGTGCACAGTGTTTCCGTTAGGGTGACTTTATTTTAATGATGTTTTATTCTCTGTGCTTTTACATTATACGGTTTATTAATGTTTGTCAGTCACCCAATGTGATTTACTTTTATTTTACTTATATATTATCAAAAAATTCTTACAAGGAGTTTGCAAAACAGAAAGCGTCTTACCACTAAATCCAGTCATACAGAATATAACGTTACTTCTGTACTCACCTGTACAAAAAAAAAAAAAAATACTGCTATTATTCACTAAAACACAATTTTGCAGTTAGCATTAACCCTATTACTCGTATGGATTACACAAAACATTAGGATATTACAGTAGAGCACATTAAACTTATATTTATTAATATATAGTAATAAACAGTAATAATATTAATAATAATAATAATAAAACCGTAATCAATAACAATAAATAAATAAAACAAACCATTAGAAACAACACTTGATTCATTTGTGCATACTGAATCGCATTTAAAAAAATATAAATTAATACCACTTCGCACAAAGTCACAACACCCAAATAAATCCCTACAAAACATATAAAGCAACACGTTTAATGACTAGCCTGTGCTCCGTTTGTGTTTGTGTGCACCATAGTGTTGCCATTCGTCACGGAAATGAGTAGGCGGTTTTGGAGTATTTTCGTACGTGCTTATCTGTTGCTACTTACGCATCGCATTGTTACTTTCATGTGTTATCAACTCCGTTACGCAATCAACAATGCGCTTAACAACACAAGTTTTGTTTTGTTTTGTTTTACATCGACGTGACAATTCTTTTTTTTTAATTCGTATGTTTCGCTTGGATTCATTTACGTTCTTACAGATTGTCGAGGATCCCTTTAAAAAACTGCTTTGATCTAAGACTATTGGGGGGGGGGGACCGTTATCTCCAATGGTTAGGACTTGGCGGGATGAGAGGTTCTGTACTCTAGTACGTAAATCATTAAACCTGGTCAGTGTAGTTGATTACCTATCTGCTTGGCAATGTAAGAGAGAAAGCTAACTAATTCCAACAAGGGGGTCATGCCACAAATAGAGATTATTTGAAAGAGAAGTAATATACAGAAATATAGATACTGCAACAGTATCAGTAACAATAATTAAATTGAAGAGGTTTCAGTAAATTGGGAAATATATAAAGTTACAACGGTGTTATACCAGATCCTTCCATCGGAGGAAGGGGGAGACGGTGAGTCTGTTAAGTTTATGAGTTACTCCAAGCGGCACAAAGGCAATAAGTAACAACTTAAAGAAATTCAATGCAAAGGAGGACAATAATCCAAATATAATTGTAAGCGAAACATACGGAGAGCAAATTACCACTAGAAAAGGAAACAGTCTGATACATTTTGAGTCTTATACATCAATGAAAATATTAAATACAACATTTAAGAATAATCTCGTACATAAATATAAATTGTGCCCAAGACGATTATGTTTAAAAATGGATTACATTATACCTAACCAAACAAATTTTGCAATATAAAAGGTCATAAAATTATTTAAAGGGAATTATAAACATTTCGAGAATTGTGTGGTAGTATACAAATTGGTAATACCAAATGGATGGTACAAATATTCATGAAAAGGAAACATAGCGTAAGAAACAATGCAAGAGACATGTTTACAAAAAAAGTATCACTTATTTATGAAAAAGAAGAATAGTTTATTATACAGCAAAAATACCTCTAAGTGACAGTATTAACACAGACAAGGACAACGTCAAACTAATGATAAATGCGTTAAGCAAAGGAAAAGATGAGAAAAGAAAAACGGAAGGTGAATTACAGAGGAACGTCTAAGTATACGAAATTATTATTTGAGGGACTTAGTAATCAAAAATGAAGAAGAGTGAACCTTCCCTAATTGTACTATTTAAATGGAGAAAAAGAACTGGGATTACAAAAGGCTAGCACCTTATGAGAAATCACTGGGATACCTACTTAATCTACAGTATTTATATATATTGTAATAAAACAAAATATTAAGATCTGTTGTAATGTTGTTACAATAATTTGAAATAATAAAAAAAATTTAAAATTTATTTCAAAAAAAAAATGTTCTGAAAAAAGTTTTCTGGGTAATTTGCTTCTTAAAATTTAGGAACTAATCGTGTTTACTGTTTGTAATTAGAAATGAAGTGGTATTATGTTTATTTTGGTAATAGTGTCACTTTCAGTAAATTTGTTAAAAGACAATCTGGTTAACTCCAAATCTAGGCGAAAGACGGCTCTCTTCTTCTTCTTCTTCTTGTTGAAACGTTCGTTGTTTCGTATATACCGCCTTTCGGTTGGTTGGGTTTCTTGATTAATTTACCTGTTAAGCCTTTTTATAAGAAAAATCAAATCCAAATTGCAAAAACAGAACGTTTATTAATAAAATAATTAATTTGTTCGATAAGAATCGATGTTACAAAGTAGTATCGACTCACTCAGGGCCGGTCGATATAAGAAGTTTACATTAGTATTATAAAAATATGGTTCTTTAAACGGTTATTTAAGATATAGCCAGAGAAGGTTATGGGCAGGAAAGTATAACACTTACAATTATAAAATGCCTTAATATTAAACAATACAATGATATAATTAGAAATAATAAAAGTTTATATATGATTTTTATTCAAACCAAAAGCAGCCGAAGACAGTCGTTCTCTGCAGCTGACGGGATTAGTTGACGACGATTCACAAAATGGCCGACTGGCGCATGCGTAGTTAACGGATAACTTGGATGAAAGTTTTATTTAAATAAAGATGTCTTTTTTCCGTGTAAATGGTCTCAGCAATTGTATATGATTGTCCTGGATGTATTTGAGTGTCACTGGTGTATGGTGGAATAGTTCACTTGGTGTAAAATGTTGTTATTTGATATATCTCATTGGGTCTATGTGTGTCGGTTTTAACCTTAATTTTTCGTCAGTAAATTGTGTGATATCGGTGTTATTTCGATTAATTAGTCTTATGTGGTTCAGTTTATTGGTGTTACACTGTTCATATGTTAACTTCACCGGTTCATAATAAAAAAATAGTTCAAAATAAGTTTTATACAAATTTTCACCGAACTCGGTTTATAACGTTAACCGCCATTACAGGTTACTTCTAGCAAATAATCACGTTAAGTTCACTCGTCAACGTATAATAATGAACTGTTCTCATTTCCTTCGTCTCCTGAAAATCTTAGCCTATTTAATATATCTTATACATTGTTTCAAATTGTCTTAGCTTCCGATACATTTTATTTTAATACATTATACTCAGAAAATAATTTCGTTATTAGTTAACTGTACGAAATACGAAATACATATTCGGTTTCATTATTCTATTCTGCTTATTTTGCTAGTAATTAATATAGTGTTACAAAGTTTCATTAGAAAATTATATTTATTACATTTTTGGAAGGTAGGCCTAAATTTATACTTCCTGTAGTCTAAGCAAATAATAGCCATTTTCCCTAATATAATTATTATTCTATTAAATCTGAAATTGATATAATTGTCTATTCTTACTTAATTTCTTGCAATTTAGTTTATTAATGATTGTTTTTAAATACAATTCATTTGTCTATGACTCCTCCTCTGATAATGTCAGTTATTCCATTCCATTTTTATGTATAATTTTATTAGATAAATAAATAATTTTGCTTATCTGCTGACCATATCTTTAGAAAGTCTTATTTACATGGTATACTATATGTTTGGTTTATCTTGCATAAATATTGTCAGTTTAACTGGCTTATAAGACTAGATTTATTAATTATTCTGCAGTTTAAATTCATTATATAGCCTAGATTTGATGTGTTGCTATTTGCAAAATTTTTACTAATGAAGTTAGTTTATACCCTTCTCTGACTTTTTATCCTTATATACTTTATTAACAATTAGTTCTTTGACTGGTATAACAGTGATTATTGATTGTACAATTAAAATATAACACCTATCTCTATCAAAACTGGTACCTTGAATAATACCTTTTATGTGTATTGATTACACCTAGTAACATAATTAAAAACATTTTATAACATGGGGAATGATATCTGCCTTTAGATATGGCATTCCTAATTTAAATTAACAACAAAATAACATCTTATAACAATAATATCTCTTACTAATAAATCTTATTTGTCTAGTTATTATATGGAACAGGAACATAACATATTGGTTCCATATAATGGTTAACACTTTCTTAAAACTATTTATTGACAGTCTGCTCTGTATTTCCCAATTTTAAGGATTTATTCCCCATCTTAAAGTACAACACTAGCTATCTGTTTATTATTTCATTCTATGGAATGTTCTTATAAATTCAGTAGCATTTCATTAGCAATATTATTACTTCATATCAAATATGACACTGTTCAAAAAACACTTAAAGTTTATTCATTTGTACGGCAACTCATGTACCTTTTCAAAGTTTATTGGCTATAATTCAATAACTTACACTGGTCCATGGTTATTTATAAATATTATTACTAGTCCTTTTCTAGCTTTACAACATGAAATATTTAACCATGGGGGGACTGTGAAGATTTGTTCATATAAACTAAACAATAACTTTTTTGGGTGCACTGTTACTTAATACTATTAACACTTTTGGTTTTTGTCAGTTTACATTGTGATATGGTTTTTTGGGGTGTTATACTTTCTCTTTGGACATTCATTTATTTTTGTGGTTTTGGATTATCTCCCTATGGTGTTTCTATTTGGTATGGATCGTCTCACTTCCTTTTTTCTAGTGGATCTTCTCAGGTTTCTTATTCTTCAGTATTTTTGGTCATCCTATATTTCTTCTTTCTTCGTTCTTCAGTATTTTTGTTCATTGTATATTTCTTCTTTCTTCGTTCTTCTTTCTTCAGTATTTTTGGTCATTCTATATTTCTTCTTTCTTCTTTCTTCAGTATTTTTGTTCATTGTATATTTCTTCTTTCTTCGTTCTTCTTTCTTCAGTACCATTTCGCTGTGTATACTTTTGTTTCTTCTGGTCTGGTTTCTTTGTCGGGGTATCTTAATTGCCTGCTTCTATCTTTGTTAGCCTGGGTAATTTTGTTATTCACATTTTTAGTTTTCTGTTTTTTTTTTTTTAATTTGTAGTATATATATTATTTGCAGATTTTTTCTTTATTTTTACTTTTCTTGTGAGTATATTAATTAATAGTGCCTTTTAATTGATTCTCATCTAGGTATTCAATATATTAGAGCTTTATTAATGATCATTGAGTAATTTATTTATGTGGATTATCTGTCATGCTACAGATTGCTCTCTTCCAGAAGTGATTAGTTCAGATCATACTTAGTTTGTCTGAAGTAATTGCTTATGATATTTCATTATAAATTATATTTCTTTACTTCCTTCACATTTCTAAAATTTTTTATTCTATATTTTTGAGCTTATCTATATTTCATCATTAACTGGATTCTTCTTGATAGTAATAGTCATCTGATGTTCGTTATTTTTCATTTTTCCATTTTCTTCTTAACTTGGTTCTTTATCCATGGGATATTTATTCCCTAAAATTCCCTAACACGTTAGCTGGGGCAGTCCAGAGGGGCTCTGTAGGCTACACTCTCTGCTGGCCAGAGATTACAGACGTCTACGTCACTCTACTACTACTACTACTCTACTACGTCACTCTACTACTCTACTACTACTCTACTACGTCATTTATTGATTACAGAGGCAAATCATCTCTGATCAATACATAATAATACTGCTGGACTTATCTACAGACAGTTATTAATAAAAATTACATAAGAATAGTCCACCTTATGACTATAAAAAAAAATTAAATATCTTTGGATACTTCACTTCGTATTTGCTCAGATCTGTTAATATTTCTATCTTAGTTAATTTCTATCTCAGTTACTTTTCTCAATGGTTAGCTCTGCTGGCATTTTATTCCTTCTTATGGTTGGAAGCTGGTTTAATATAATTATCACTTGTTATACAGTGTAAAGTTTTTATTTATTTTTAATTCTCTGTCATATTTTGACTGTTATTACAATCTCTTTCTGGTCATTGGTAGCATATATTTTGTATTATATTTTTGTTCTTTTCTTAATTCTTATGAATCGTTCCACTAGTATTATGTTCTTGCAATTACTCTTTTAATTGTCCTTCTTATAATTGACATTTATTCTATGATCATATTTTTCTTATGGATTTATTTATACATAGTTTTTTCTTTCTTTTTCAAAATTTTATTCTGCTCTTGCTTTTTATCCAAATGCACTCTTTAATTATTAATTCCATGTGGTTATTATTTCTGCTTATTTTACATAAAAGTCTCATTAATTTTACTTCACAATAAGTTTATTCATTTTAATTGTATCAGTGGTTTGTACTGCCATTTCTTTATTCTCGAAAGTTTTTCAGAATTGGTCCCATATATAATTGTTGGTAATGTGAACTTCCTCTTCCTTTTGAATGTTGTTGTTATTCTTCAAAATTCTTTTCCTTTCTTTTATATTCCATGATTTGAGTTTCATTGATGTTTGGTAGTAAGTTGTATTTACATGGTTTTTAAACTTATTTGTGTTTTACTAAATTCTTTTTCTTTTATTTTTTTCACAAATTGTTCCATAAATATTTGGGTAGTAAGTAGTACTTACTTCGGTTTTAAATTTTTGTAATATATTATCCAAATTCTTTTTCTTCTTTATTAATCCAAAAGTTGTTCAAATATAAGGTAGCAGGTAGTTCTTACTTACATATTTATTCTAAATTCATTTTCTTCCTTTTATTTTCCATAAAGTTTTTTCATAAATATTTGGTAGTAAGTAGTCCTTACTTCATTTTTGAATTTCATTGTTCTTGTTTATTAATTCAATAGTAGTTCAAAAATTAGGTAGTAAGTTGAGCTTACTTGGTTTTAGAATTTTTTAAAATTTTATTCCAAAATCTTTTTCTTTTTCATTAATCCAAAATTCGTTTCATAAATTAGGTAGTAAGTTGTTCTTACTTTCTTTTTGAATTTGTTCAATTAAATAAATTCTTTTTCTTTAACTTCAAAATTGTCTTCCTAAATACTTGGTTGTAAGATGTGCTTACTATGTTTTAGAATTTTTTTAAATATATTATCAAAATTCTTTTTCTTTTTCATTAATCCCAAAAGTAGTTTCAAATATAAGGTAGTAAGTTGTCCTTACTTCGTTTTTGAACTTTTTAAAATAAATTCTTTTTCTTTTTTGTTCATTTCTAAAAGTAGTTTCAAATATAAGGTAGTAAGTTGTTCTTACTTGATTTTTGAATTTTTTAAATTATTTTTATTCCAAATTCCTTTTCTTTAACTTCAAAAATTGTTTCATAAACTAGGTAGTAAGTTGTTCTTACTTTCTTTTTGAATTTTTTTTTTAATATTTCTTTATGCACACAAAATTCAACCTTCTATACATTCAATTACTCATAATATTTTTTCATGGAAGTGGTTAACATATCATATTATTACCCTAAATATTGTATTAGCTCTCTTCTTTTCTTTACTTCAAATGTACTTCTCATTATTATTTTTCTTCTATATACCCAGGTTGAAGATTTTTATTAGGTTGCACAGTTGCTCATGTTTCCTTTGTAAGGTGTAGTTTCTTAATTAATTTTCCTTCTTAAACCCCCGTTTTGGTTCTTCGTTCATTCTTCTTATTATTTCTCCTCATTGATAATTATTTTCTTCTTCTTTGTTGTGGTTTTTTCCGTTGTCGGTTCTCATGACATCCAGTTCCTTTACCACCTCATTATGTATCCGTCATCTAGCTTATCAGATCCATACTTATCAATGTTAACCTTGGAGTAATCATTTTCCTTCCTCTTGCTAGGATCCTTTTTAGGTTTTTGGCTACCTTCTGCTTTAATATGGTTGACTTGAGCGATTCGGGGTCCTCCGTCGTTTTTTGGTTCGTTATGCAATATTGAATGACTAGGATATTCACCGACTACTACCCAATTTTCATTCTCACTGTTATCTCGGTTAGGCTCGACCGGGGTGTTGGTCGGTAAACCTTGAGTGGTTGCTGACCGCTCCGTAAGAGGGTTAGATGGTTGATTTCGGTTCATGTTCCGTTCTGGGTCATCTAAACTGTTACCCCGTCTGGGCAGGTTATATCTTGTATCCTCCCGTTCTCGGCTTCTCCATCGATCCTCCTCCTCATGGAAACTATTACACCGTTGATGGTTATACCTGTTTTGTCTGTTTCCTTCTGCGTGTATAAAATTTACCCGGGGTCGGGAGAACCTGTTGTTGTTGTTATTGTTATTATTAGGGTAACCCCTATTGTTATTGTAAAACCGCTCGGTGTTATTGGTATGGTTGGGGTTTCTCTGGCTATTTACATTATTATTCGGGTAATAATTATTTCGATTACCGGAGAATCCATTATTATTTCGGTTAATGTTCGGGTTTGTATTACCGTGGTTATTGTTGTTATTATTACCGTTGGTGGGGTGCTGATTATGGTAATTTGGATTATACCTGTTTCCTTGGTACCCACTGTTGATTGTTATTGTTCGATGACGGATTATTTCGAACTTCTGGCCGCTCATTTCTTCTTCTACTCTGCCTATAATATTCTTCGTTCTCATAATTTTCTAATAGCTCCGTCATCGCCTGTATGGTCTTTATCTGGCTACATCTTCGAGCTCTTATGACCTCTTCGTCATAATGATAGGAAAGCTTGTTCACCAGGCATTCCTCTGGTATGGCTGGTTCCAGGTGCTTGGCCAGGCACACCTTCCCAAGGAAGTATACAGTCATGGTATTGCCAAACTGGGTTTGGTATCGGCCATTGCAGATGTTGTCCCTTATTAAATTCTGGGTGGTCTCTGACCAATACTTGGACTTGAACAAACTTTTAAACTGCTGGTAATCGTTTATTTCGCTCCTGTTCGCCATCCACCAATTGTCCGTCATATCCCGGAATGATTCGTCCAATAGTTCGCGACTATTGGACCATCGATTATTTCTATGTTTGGCCATATATTCCTCGATACGGGCCAAGAACTCCATCGGCTTCCTTTTATATTGGCGGAAGTTAAGCCATTCTCTGTTCTCGTTGATGGGGATATTAGTGAAGCTGGTTGGTCGGTTCCGAATTGCTTCCATGTCCTCCTGGTTCTGCCTCACTTGACCAGTGATGTTAGTCATCGCTTCCTCCATTCCGTCACATCTTTCCGTAATTCGAGTTCGTACTTTACTGAGTTCTTCCTGGCTTTCCTTTCGGTTTTCTTCTGCTTTCTTGCGACTAGATTCTTCAAGACTTGTGACCTTGGTGTTTACCACTTCCTTGAACTCTTGTACCTCCACTTCAGTCAGCCGACATCTTTCATCAACTTCTCTTATCTGTTGATTTATAGTTATGGTTTCGTCTTCCAGCCTTTTGGTCATAGATTTCTTATTATCTTTGAGTTCTTTGTTCATTTCCTTTCTTAATAGTTCCATCCGCTCGTCTAACTTGTCTAAATTCTCTTGGTTAACTTCTCGTAATTCTTCTCGTAATAGTTGGTTATCCTCTCTTAACTCTTCCAACCTTTCCCCCATCGTATCTTCCATTTTCTTGTTATTCTCTTCCATTTTTTCTTCCATCTTCTTGCTATTTTCCCTCAACTCTTCCTTCAATAGTTGGTTGTCGTGTTCTATCTTCTTCCTAGTTTCATCAATTTTCTTATTGGTCCTTTCGATCTTCCGGCCCAATTCTTCCTTTGTGGATTGGTTGTCCTCCTTCAATTCTTCTAACCTTTTCCCCATTTCTTCTTCCATCTTCTTACTGTTCTAATCAATATCCTTCCTTAATTCTTCCTTCGTGGATTCTATGTTCTTATTTATTTCATTCAAATTGTCCTTCAAGGACTGTTGGTCTTCTTTCCTTTCCTTACTATTTTCTTCCTTGGTGGAATCCATTTTCTTGCTTAATTCTTCCTTGGTTGACCGGTTGGTGTCATCCATTTTTTATGTAAGTTTTCTTCCATTCTCATGAACATTTCCATTAATTTGTCCATTTTACTTTCTTCTGTAGTCTTAGTTTTTTCTATCTCCTTGTCTTGGACACGGACGTCCCCTGTTTGAGTGGGTATTTCGGGTTGTTCCTCTGGTGGTACTGGTTGTTTATGTTCCACCCGTGTTAATAACGTTTCTACGTCCTCCACTGGGGTTGCCTCCTTATCATCCATATTGAGTTCTTTTTCGGCCTCCGCCGCTCTCTTCTTTGATGTGGCACGACGCTGCATCTTTCCTGGTTCTCTGGCTAGATAACCGCTGCCAAACTGAATTAGAAATTGGGCGAGTAATTGCCGCCTTTCAACCCCTAATTACAGACCTTTAGTTGGACGCCAATTTTGTAATAAAAAAAATATTAAGATCTGTTGTAATGTTGTTACAATAATTTGAAATAATAAAAAAAATTTAAAATTTATTTCAAAAAAAAAAAAAAAATTTTCTGAAAAAAGTTTTCTGGGTAATTTGGTTCTTAAAATTTAGGAACTAATCGTGTTTACTGTTCGTAATTAGAAATGAAGTGGTATTATGTTTATTTTGGTAATAGTGTCACTTTCAGTAAATTTGTTAAAAGACAATCTGGTTAACTCCAAATCTAGGCGAAAGACGGCTCTCTTCTTCTTCTTCTTCTTCTTCTTCTTCTTCTTCTTCTTCTTCTTCTTCTTCTTGAAACGTTCGTTGTTTCGTATATACCGCCTTTCGGTTGGTTGGGTTTCTTGATTAATTTACCTGTTAAGCCTTTTTATAAGAAAAATCAAATCCAAATTGCAAAATATCGGTATGGAGAACCATACATGACTTCCATATTCTAAGATTTATATTTAAAATCATTTTCAGCCAAACAGCCAGGGAAGGAATTTTAACAAAAAAATACTTGTTTGTTGCCAATAACGTAGTACACATATAAAAAAAAATTATCCCCTCCCCCTTCAACTATAATTTTGATTTATAGAAAATTACCCCCAGCCCGTTCAACTAGCCTCTTCATTTATAGATATTTCATCTACGTTTCTACAGTGGATTATTAAGATCTTATCAGGATACTTTATCAAAATTAAGTACTTTACTCATGTTACAACAAAAAATGTTTCAGGTAAACTGCCCTTTCCCCGTAACCGATCTTCACCAAAATCAACAGACATTGAGTTCTCTATAGCTCAGGCACATATGTAAAAAATTATTTGATTCTGTTTGAATTTACGGCAGTTATGGTTCGTCATATAAAAAATTACCCATGTTAAAACATAAAACATGAGATTTATAAAACATATCTAAGATTTATATTTAAAATCATTTTTGAAATAAAATATTTTCATAGAACCTACTAACGCTGGGGAAATCTGAGGAGCCAATCAGAGTTGGGCCTACCTGTCACTCTGCTGAATTTGGTGGAAAGCCCTGTCACTGTCGTCAAAGTATCAGCCTTGACAGGGTCCTCTTTTTCTGCAAAATGGGAGAGGCTTGAGATGGAGTGAGTAACATGGTCCCCACCTCAATGAAGAACCCATTGTTTTATAAAAATATATTTAAATTTTGAAAACTGAAAATCCTTTTCTTGTTGTAAATATTTATATTTTATAATCAAAATGACTTTATTTTTGTTACCTGGCAACAAAATTATTTTATTTTCAACAATTACCATTGTTTCAAAAAGTTTAAATAATTTTTCAAGTACTTTACTCTTGTTAAAACGTAAAAGGTTGCAGGTAAACTACCCCTTCCCCTTAACCGATCTTCACCAAAATCTAAAGGCCTTGAGTCCTCTAGAATTCACTGAGGTATGCAAAAAAGTATTTGATTCTGTTTGAATTTGCGGCTGTTACCGTTTGCCATAGAAAATACGCTTGACAAAAAACGTTGCAGGTAAACTACCCCTTTCCCTCAACCGATCTTCACCAAAAACAATAGGTCTTGAGTACTCTACAAATCAGGGCTGTATGCAGAAAATTATTTGATTCTGTTTGAATTTGCGGCTGTTATCGTTTGCCACAGAAAAAACCCTTGTTAAAAAAACGTTGTTGGTAAACTACCCCTTCCCCTTAACCGATCTTCACCAAAAACAATAGGTCTTGAGAACTCTACAATGTAGGGCTGTATGCAAATAATCTTTTGATTCTGTTTGAATTTGCGGCTGTTATCGTTTGCCATAGGAAATACCCTTGTTAAAACATAAAACGTTACAGGTAAACTACCCCTTTCCCTTAACCGATCTTCACCAAAAACAAAAGGCCTTGAGAACTCTACAATTCAGGGCTGTATGCGAAACATTATTTGATTCTGTTTGAATTTGCGGCTGTTATCGTTTGCCAAAAAAAAAAATTTCCCTTGATAAAAAAAAACCGTTGCAGGTAAACTACCCCTTTCCATCAACCGATCTTCACCAAAAACAATAGGTCGTGAGTACTCTACAAATCAGGGCCGTATGCAAAAAATTATTTAATTCTGTTTGAATTTGCGGAAGTTATCGTTTGCCATAAAGAAAAAATCTACAGACAGACACACAGACAGACAGACAGACACACAGACAGACACACACTCAGACACTTTTCGGAAAACGACTTTTTTTCATGTTTTGAGTGTAGTAGAATCAGAATCTGCAATAATCTCGAACACGATTTTTTTTGCCATCACCATACTTCCATTCCTTAAGGAATATGGAAGTAAAACAGAACGTTTATTAATAAAATAATTAATTTGTTCGATAAGAATCGATGTTACAAAGTAGTATCGACTCACTCAGGGCCGGTCGATATAAAAAGTTTACATTAGTATTATAAAAATATGGTTCTTTAAACGGTTATTTAAGATATAGCCAGAGAAGGTTATGGGCAGGAAAGTATAACACTTACAATTATAAAATGCCTTAATATTAAACAATACAATGATATAATTAGAAATAATAAAAGTTTATATATGATTTTGATTCAAACCAAAAGCAGCCGAAGACAGTCGTTCTCTGCAGCTGACGGGATTAGTTGACGACGATTCACAAAATGGCCGACTGGCGCATGCGTAGTTAACGGATAACTTGGATGAAAGTTTTATTTAAATAAAGATGTCTTTTTTCCGGGTAAATGGTCTCAGCAATTGTATATGATTGTCCTGGATGTATTTGAGTGTCACTGGTGTATGGTGGAATAGTTCACTTGGTGTAAAATGTTGTTATTTGATATATCTCATTGGGTCTATGTGTGTCGGTTTTAACCTTAATTTTTCGTCAGTAAATTGTGTGATATCGGTGTTATTTCGATTAATTAGTCTTATGTGGTTCAGTTTATTGGTGTTACACTGTTCATATGTTAACTTCACCGGTTCATAATAAAAAAATAGTTCAAAATAAGTTTTATACAAATTTTCACCGAACTCGGTTTATAACGTTAACCGCCATTACAGGTTACTTCTAGCAAATAATCACGTTAAGTTCACTCGTCAACGTATAATAATGAACTGTTCTCATTTCCTTCGTCTCCTGAAAATCTTAGCCTATTTAATATATCTTATACATTGTTTCAAATTATCTTAGCTTCCGATACATTTTATTTTAATACATTATACTCAGAAAATAATTTCGTTATTAGTTAACTGTACGAAATACGAAATACATATTCGGTTTCATTATTCTATTCTGCTTATTTTGCTAGTAATTAATATAGTGTTACAAAGTTTCATTAGAAAATTATATTTATTACATTTTTGGAAGGTAGGCCTAAATTTATACTTCCTGTAGTCTAAGCAAATAATAGCCATTTTCCCTAATATAATTATTATTCTATTAAATCTGAAATTGATATAATTGTCTATTCTTACTTAATTTCTTGCAATTTAGTTTATTAATGATTGTTTTTAAATACAATTCATTTGTCTATGACTCCTCCTCTGATAATGTCAGTTATTCCATTCCATTTTTATGTATAATTTTATTAGATAAATAAATAATTTTGCTTATCTGCTGACCATATCTTTAGAAAGTCTTATTTACATGGTATACTATATGTTTGGTTTATCTTGCATAAATATTGTCAGTTTAACTGGCTTATAAGACTAGATTTATTAATTATGCTGCAGTTTAAATTCATTATATAGCCTAGATTTGATGTGTTGCTATTTGCAAAATTTTTACTAATGAAGTTAGTTTATACCCTTCTCTGACTTTTTATCCTTATATACTTTATTAACAATTAGTTCTTTGACTGGTATAACAGTGATTATTGATTGTACAATTAAAATATAACACCTATCTCTATCAAAACTGGTACCTTGAATAATACCTTTTATGTGTATTGATTACACCTAGTAACATAATTAAAAACATTTTATAACATGGGGAATGATATCTGCCTTTAGATATGGCATTCCTAATTTAAATTAACAACAAAATAACATCTTATAACAATAATATCTCTTACTAATAAATCTTATTTGTCTAGTTATTATATGGAACAGGAACATAACATATTGGTTCCATATAATGGTTAACACTTTCTTAAAACTATTTATTGACAGTCTGCTCTGTATTTCCCAATTTTAAGGATTTATTCCCCATCTTAAAGTACAACACTAGCTATCTGTTTATTATTTCATTCTATGGAATGTTCTTATAAATTCAGTAGCATTTCATTAGCAATATTATTACTTCATATCAAATATGACACTGTTCAAAAAACACTTAAAGTTTATTCATTTGTACGGCAACTCATGTACCTTTTCAAAGTTTATTGGCTATAATTCAATAACTTACACTGGTCCATGGTTATTTATAAATATTATTACTAGTCCTTTTCTAGCTTTACAACATGAAATATTTAACCATGGGGGGACTGTGAAGATTTGTTCATATAAACTAAACAATAACTTTTTTGGGTGCACTGTTACTTAATACTATTAACACTTTTGGTTTTTGTCAGTTTTACATTGTGATATGGTTTTTTGGGGTGTTATACTTTCTCTTTGGACATTCATTTATTTTTGTGGTTTTGGATTATCTCCCTATGGGGTTTCTATTTGGTATGGATCGTCTCACTTCCTTTTTTCTAGTGGATCTTCTCAGGTTTCTTATTCTTCAGTATTTTTGGTCATCCTATATTTCTTCTTTCTTCGTTCTTCAGTATTTTTGTTCATTGTATATTTCTTCTTTCTTCGTTCTTCTTTCTTCAGTATTTTTGGTCATTCTATATTTCTTCTTTCTTCTTTCTTCAGTATTTTTGTTCATTGTATATTTCTTCTTTCTTCGTTCTTCTTTCTTCAGTATTTTTGTTCATTGTATATTTCTTCTTTCTTCGTTCTTCTTTCTTCAGTATTTTTGGTCATTCTATATTTCTTCTTTCTTCTTTCTTCAGTATTTTTGTTCATTCTATATTTCTTCTTTCTTCTTTCTTCAGTACCATTTCGCTGTGTATACTTTTGTTTCTTCAGGTCTGGTTTCTTTGTCGGGGTATCTAATTGCCTGCTTCTATCTTTGTTAGCCTGGGTAATTTTGTTATTCACATTTTTAGTTTTCTGGGTTTTTTTTTTTTTAATTTGTAGTATATATATTATCTGCAGATTTTTTCTTTATTTTTACTTTTCTTGTGAGTATATTAATTAATAGTGCCTTTTATTTGATTCTCATCTGGATATTCCATATATTAGAGCTTTATTAATGATCATTGAGTAATTTATTTATGTGGATTATCTGTCATGCTACAATATATATATATATATATATATATATATATATATATATATAAAAGAGTGTTATTAAGAGTTATGTTTGAAAAAACAAAATTAAATGTGACTGACTGGAAATGAGAACATGAGAACATTGATCTTATCATACGAGGGGAGTATACATAAATAATATTAAATCAGTTTATAAGCATAAAATCTTAAAAATCAGATAAAATGAATAGAGACCTAATATGTCATCCCCTTCAATGCCTACAATGTATTGACATGTTTGAAAACAATAGGCTTTTCAGAAGAATGGAGGGAGGCATTTCCCTGGCAATATTTTTAGTGCTCTGAAGAGGATACTAATAATCACAAAGGGATTACATCTGGTAACTTTTCTTGTAAAATGTACGCAAATATCATACAAAATAGAATCAAGAACACACATGACTGTTACCTGTTAACGTTAAAATAAGTTTAACCAAGCAGATAATGCATGGACAATGTTTTTACGTCGCTCAATTAATTAAAAATACATTATAATTTATTCTGCCGTTATATTCATTCTATTGATTTATGGAAGCTTTTGACAGATTACACAGAGGAAAACTACGAGATACAGCGGATAAATTAAGTTTTGCAAGGGGTTGATCAAAGCTGTTCATGGTTTCGTAAATACAATTATAAGAAAGAAAATTGCCAACGAAGCTCAGAAAGAAGCATTTCAATAAATAAAAAATCGGTGCAATTGATGCATTTCAATTATGAAGTTTATTTATTGTCACTAAGATGTCTACTATATCGAATTCTCTTGTACATTAACGATGTCGTTGGAAAATACACACGCTTTAGCAAGTTATACATACATAAATCCAAATACATACATACATACATACATGTACTGTATGTCTGCGTAGTGTAATAAATTTACAAGTTTTTGCAAAACTTAAAATTGACACAGTGGTTGTAAATACACTCTTATTTGTCGATGATCAGGCCTCTTTTGAAAATGATTTACAATGGTATACTTTAGGACTTATTAAAATCGCATAGAATATAAATTACAAATATCGTGTTCTAAAACAATAGTGATGGTGTAATGGGAGAAACACCCTCTAAGAGCTACCGTTGTAACTTAACTAATAAGAGAGAAGCTAATAAAACATGAAAGGAATTATAACTGCCAAGAATTTTAAGTGGGCTATTTATGGCAGGCGTAAGTAACAATCAATCCAATATAAATGTAGCACCATTAACAAACTTTAGACAAAAATGTGAGAAAAAGACATTTCTAAAAAGCTCAAATGTGGTAGCGATTCCTGTGATTCTGCATGGCTCAAACTCGTGGATTCTCAACAAAAGTGATAAGACGTATTATGGTTGCGGAGATAATGTTCTTGAGATCTGTAGTTGGATTTAGATGTTTCGACAAGAAACGTAAAGAAGATATCCTTAACAAACTACAGCATTTAGTTTGACTGCCAAAATTGATAAGTACAAGAAAAATGGTAGTCTCCAGAGCAAGCGGTCAAAGACTGTTTTTACAAATACTGAAATATTGCCCAACGGACGAAGAGTCTCAGAACTACCTTTGAAGGGCTGGATCCGTCAGCTTTAGCCTTGTAACTACAACACATCTACAGGATAGGTTAGACATAACCTTGATGGATAATGGTGATGCTGACGTCTATTATTGTGAGTCGTGCTTGTCACGAAACGATGAGACATTTCTAATCAATTAGACACGGTATTCCAGCATCGTACACCATAAAACGAACAGACGCTTGCATATACGACGCGTCGAAGCGTTTGGACGTTTATCGCCTTATTGCACAACAGGTGACAATTGGCCTACTAAATTCAGAGCGTCTGCAGTTTCGCGAACTGATACACCACCGATTATAGTTCTACGGATTAGTCTTCTTCTTCTTCTTCTTCTTCTTCTTCTTCTTCTTCTTCTTCTTCTTCTTCTCCTTCTTCTTCTTCTTCTTCTTCTTCTTCTTCTTCTTCTTCTTCTTCTTCTTCTTCTTCTTCTTCTTCTTCTTCTTCTTCACTACATGGATTGGGCTGTTAACCGTTCCGACTTCACAGAGCTCTGACCATTTTTTTCAGGGTTTTCCACGAGCTCTCGTTCCCACTGGCGTATACTCAAACGCTTGTTTAGGAATAAGCATGCGTTCCACATGGAACTTCCAATTTGGCATGTATTCCTTTATTCTCCCCAGAACCGACTGTAACTGCAGGACTTTCCTTATATCTGCGTTTTCTTCTTCAATAGTTGTTCCACAGGTACAACTAAATTTATTTAACATTCTCTCGACATCATTCTCCTTCCTATATGAAATATTACATCCAAAATAATTAAAATGTGATACCTGCCCAAAATACTGTTATCAATTACAATTTTTGCTCTTACAGGGTTCTTCCCTGGGAAGACCATTGTTTTTGTCATAGTCTTAAAGATGTATTTCGGGGAGATTGCATGCAAGATACTGCGGATTAGTCAATTACATTAATTTAGTGACTTCTATTGTTGAGTATATCTGTATGACAGAGGAGAACTACTGTAATATGAATGCGATTGTTTTATTGAAGTTTTAACATAAACTGTGGTTACTGATTTCCCTAGAGCTCATGGAGTTGAGATGACAATCCAAGCACTCCCCCCATGTGAATTACAAGTCAGACGAGAAAGACAATCTTTATAATTGTTATAATACACCAACTTGAGTCGTAACGTTAAGTTATAAAGATGCATTCAGAACGCAAAGTGTTACTATGAATATATTATGGAATGCCACTCGCCGTATTCCCAAACAATGTTTACATACGTATTACCGTTGTAAATGTTACCGTTATCATTTGGATACTTTATACCGGTAACTGTATATTTCTCGTAAACATAATCATTTACGAACGTTGAAAAATCTGTTTTTATTGTAAATAACAAGATTATAATTTATTATGCCACTATAGGTTTACGAGCACAGGTGCTTTATTTTGAAAACTAATTTTTATAAGTTCTATCAAGAACATATTTTGATTTTGTCTAAAGCAAGTCTGGTTATGTACTATAAATACACTTGCATCGTTTCTCTTGTTACTCATCTCAAGATATAGATGCATACTTAACTGATTTCTACGTTATTGTAGCGAAAGTAAAATGATCCATAAAATTCAAACGTAACGCACGACTTAACACTGAGAAAGGTTTGCGGTTGTAGCAGACGTCATCGGTTATATAATTTTTAATTAAAGATCGTAGTTTTTCACAGCCGAAATCTGATTGATTAAAATTATCCTGGCTCTTAGAACGCGGTCTATGTGTTAAAATTGGAATAATAATAGTTATTATTACTATTATTATTAAAGATAGAATTCATAATAATAACAGTGAATAAACTCTGAAACACTCAACAACAAACTCAAGGCAACCAGACGGTTTTGTCCGTGCCACGACGGACTTCTTCAATGGTGCGGGAATTGTTAGCAAACACCCTCTCGTAAGGCTACGCCCTACTCTTATGCGGGGCTCGCTAACTTACCCCGAAACACTGAAGGAGGCCGTTGTGGGCACGGACAAAACGTCTGGTTGTGTTACATCACAATTAAAAATAAACAAAATCCATCAAACAGACTAAAGCTAAATAACATGCACACACAGTAATAAAACAAACAAACTACAAATGTCACCTTATTTACAGTGTCGCGCAAAATAATACACAATGATCACCGCAACTCACAGTAACAATAACTCTTGATGTTAATGTTACGGGTCCGAACTGAGCTAGGCCGGCCGCCGGCGCTTATGTTTATACACCGCCGAGGTTCGAGAATAATCTACCATTTCCCGGGAGTGCTAAAGAATACGCACTGGAGCGCTCTGGAAACTATGTCAATGTTCGTCTTACACATCAGTGCTTGAACGCTTGTACATACCCCACAGACGGAATGCTTGGGTAATCGACAGACGTCTGGAATATGCTAGAACGTTGCGTAATCACAACGCGTGTGAACTGTCATGTATGTTATCTATCAACTCAACCTAGCAATAATAATAACTCCAATTTTAACAGAGTTTAAAAAAGCTAAACAGCCCATGTAATCTTAATGAATATATAACTTTTTCATGTGAATTGCAACAGAACTTCGGATATTCCTACTTACAATTCCTGCCTGTCCTAATGAATCCCTTTATTCTCCTCAGACATTTCATTTAGATTGCTTTTAATCTGTTTTTATACCTGTCTTTTAAAAATATTAAACCAGCCCCTTGGCATCTTTCCATTATGTGTGGCATTCGTTAGGCATAACTTTCGCTAACGCTGTATAATTAATTATAACAAAATTTGCTTTGTATTTCCTCACAATGTTGTGTTGCACTTTACTCCAATCAAGCTCTTGTCTACGGCAGTGAAGGACTGCGCACGCGCACGAAGGGGTTGTGAGATTGGCAGCAATTACTCATTGCCACAGACCTGTGGCTGCCGCCACTCGCTCTCCATATATCTGCCTAACACAAATCCGAATTAATTAAATCATAGTACAGAAAATAAATACCCATCCGCAGCGACATGTGATTAAATTGATTTACTGGTAAAATCAACAGGCATTTCTTACGAAAGGTAATATTCTCTTAACCAGGAAATATTATGATAAAAGCTTTATATTACCAAAATTGTTGTTTGTAGTTAGAATTGTAAAAACCCTATAAAGAACGATGTACATCACTAAATTTTACCTTTTAAAAGTCTTAAAAATATATAAATTTTAATTTATAAAAGACTGTTATAGCGGGAGAGCCATTTATGTTCCTTGCCAAAATGAAAATATACGTTTTCATAGAAATAATAAACATACGGAGTATTATTTTCTTTTTATTTGCTTGAAAGTTGTAAAACATTGGTTAAGAAACAAAAAAAGAGGTAAAATGGACGATAAAAAAGTTTAAACATTTCGAACAAGGAAGTTTCATAATAAGCTATATTACATTAGCACGCATTTGTACTGTAGTTACCATTTGCTGCATCTTTAACAACTTGATTATTTAAATTCTTGACTTACCATTACATCATACAATATATACACATATTCATGCCTGCCAATACGTGAATTATATTTCACCACATTACATAATATTTAGTAATTTAATAATTTTTTCAAAATCTCAATAAACATTTATCCAGTAACTGTAGCATTTGTTTGGGGAAAGTAATCAATCATTCAGTTTTTCTGAAGCAAAACGCTTAGTTTTACAAAATAAAATGTTTTAATATCTTTTAACACAAAAATTGTATATATTACTTGAAAATCTTAATAGTTATACACTTGTGCTGAGGTTTTTATGTTAATATTGTTTTTTTTTTAATTTAAAATTAAGACTAATTTCAATCTGAAAAAAAAAACATCAGATCCGATACCAACAAACAAGATCCGACTTTTTATCTGACACCAGTTATTTATATCCACACTTACCTCATACTAAGATGCAAATAATGTACATAACTAATTTATTGAACTTTGTTTTTCTTGTTGAACACAAAATCTTAATAAGCAAGCAAGAAAAATTAGATTTGCAAAGTCCAGTAAAAAAGAGTTTATTCAAGGCAAACTGCTCACTCATGACAGCATTCTATCCCTTGCGCTATGGAACGTAACAGGAGATACTGTAATACAATTAACAATCTAACCCCTTAAACTAGGACACAGGGTTTGTTTCAAAATGTTTTTTAATAATGTTTCTGAAACTTTTTTGGAAATAATTCACAAACTATCTGTGTCAGGACACAAGTTAAAACAATAACATTAAAAAAAAAAATGAAACAACACCTTAGTTGTAACCAACTTTTGACTCGCATTAAATTCTCCTTATAATGAAAAAATTATATTTCTCAAAGTTTGTGTCACTCGCTAAAACTTATAAATATAAATTTTGAACAAAGTGGATTCGGAGCAAAGATAAGGTGATGAGTGTTTAAAAAATATTTTAGAGCTGGAGTATAACTTTTCAATATAAATTTAATATTAATATCTTTCTCTTTTCTGCAATGCGTTTCGTACTGGCTAAGCGCAGTTCTGGTTAGTCATGACATTTACGTTCTTTTACACACCTATTTGCGATTGACACGAGAACGTCACTGCTCCAGCCCTCTCGTCTTCTTCGTTTGCTCATTTTAAGACTCTTTCTGACTACCAAATTTTGCACGTTCGCTGTAAGTGGCTATACCGTTCATTTGTTTTCGGATAGCAAAACAAAGGTAATCACCTTAAGATAAAATTTAAACCGTAGGTCGTCCTACGTTCTCGAAATTGCAGTCAATCTTCTACGGTGGTTCATCTTTACTACATTACGCGGTTTTTCTTTAGACAGAAATTTGTTAACGATTATTAATATATATTTGTGATGAAGAACACATTCTGTAAACTTATGGTAAGGCTTAATTTTAACACCGGCAAAAAATTAAACTTTCTTGTAAAATGTGTGTGTGTGTGTGTGTGTGTGTGAAAATTTGAAAAAATTGTGTATAAACGTTTTCACAACGTAATTATTCACTGTTCTCTGAGGAGGTTACGTTGAGTCTGCTTTAAATAGTTACGCTGTCTAGGAAGTTGTATTGTTTTGAATAATACAAACTAATAAACTTGAGTAGATATAAGATATAATTGCAAATATATTGATATTTGTTAGTGTATACGAGTTTACTTATGCAAGTTAAATTAATAAGCGCCCTGAGCTGCAGAACTTGCTCGAGTTTTTGAACAAAATTTTTTATTGAATTACGAGGCGAGTTCTCAGTTTTAATTAAACTCTTTAGCATTTTCCTGTTTGTCTGTCTGTCTCTGTCTCTCTGTCTCTCTCTCTCTCTCTGTCTCTCTCTCTCTCTCTGTCTGTCTGTCTCTCTCTCTCTCTCTCTCTCTCTCTCTCTCTCTCTCTCTCTCTCTCTCTCTCTCTCTCTCTCTCTCTCTCTCTCTCTCTCTCTCTCTCTCTCTCTCTCTCTGCCTGTGTGTGTGTGTGTGTGTGTGTGTGTGTGTGTGTGTGTGTGTGTGTGTGTGTGTGTGTGTGTGTGTGTGATAGTATCTTAGACGTGCGAGCGAACATGTGTATGTAACCGATCAGGTATGTGCGTAAATAGATAATATTGTTACGACGGTCTAACTTGATCGTCGTATAGTACAGCGGAAAACAAAATAGAAGACACCAATTAAGTCACTAATCAACAGCTTTAATTATCACAATTAAACAGTTTGTAATCAACAAGATAGTCTCTTACGACAAGTCAAATAAAAATTGTTCAGACGCAATAAAATGTCAACTAATATAAAACACAATTGTCCCGCACGATTATAAAACACGTAACACTTCACCACAATACATCGAACCACACTGTGTAAATCGCCACTCAAACGCACTGTGTAATCGCTCGACAATAACTGAAAACTTAGAAGTAGGTATGGGCTATTTATAGTCTGCAGTGTTCCATAATATGCGTCCTTAACAAGCCATCGAAATTTATATACTTCAGCGCGACCTTCGCAGAAACGCGCACCGTTGGCTAATTGAGAAGCTTCTAGAACGATACCATCGAAAGCACGAGACGTTCCGCATTACGTAATACTGCCTCGCATGTCAAGCGCCACGTACGCATTACAGCTGCGGGAATAGAGTAGAACAACGTTCTCCAGTGTACCAGAACGTTCCGTGATGGCGTAACACTTATTCTACTGATGTTAGGGTGATACAAATAAATAAAAATAAGCCCTACTCACAAGTAACCAACATGCAGTAGAAACACGTTTTACAGGAGCCAACATAACGAATTAGATGGTTAGACATTTTCCTTCATAATGTGCATTTTCCATTCAAGCCCAGTACATTTCATAGTTTTTGTGAAATTTAATGTCTCCAG
This sequence comes from Magicicada septendecula, assembly GCA_034769895.1. Classification (NCBI taxonomy): domain Eukaryota; kingdom Metazoa; phylum Arthropoda; class Insecta; order Hemiptera; family Cicadidae; genus Magicicada; species Magicicada septendecula. Next base: position 122,160,809 of record CM068375.1, read on the forward strand.
TTGGAATATTCTCTGGAATTTAATGACAATGAAAAATACGCATTTTTTGTTGGATAATGATGTGTATATTATTAAAATGATTTTGATGTAGGCTTTATATTCCGGTTAAAAGGAGTCAACTTTTTTAAAATTTCTTTGTAACATTCTGTGCTCAAAATTTAAAATCAGATGTAACTAAAGCTGTAGATTATTTAAAATTAAGTGTAACTTAGATCGAAATTAAAATTACAAATACAAGGAAAGAAAACATGAGTTAGCTAGCGAATGTAGTAAACGTGTTTATTTGTTATAATTACAATATTTTGATTTATTTATTATTTATTTACCGTACTGTTGCCTGTGAAGTACAGTACGCAATAGATACATCTGTTAATAAGGAAAAATATATACTTTGAGTGTATTCTGTTTAATAGAATTGTAAATAAAACGTGTGAAATTGTTCTCAGGCTTTCTCGGCCGGCGTCAGCTGTATAAGAAGAGTTCGCAGGGCCGTGGTGTACGGTTTAATGACAAACCAAACGTTTCAACAGCACCACTGGCTGCCATTACCATCATCAGTGGAATTCAAACAATTCACGACCTCCTGAACGTAGGTTGTTATTCGTCAGGCCCACAGTACTGTGGTAAAGGCCTTAACAACCTACGTTCAGGAGGTCGTGAATTCTTTGAATTCCACTGATAATGATGATGGCAGCCAGTGGTGCTGTTGAAACGTTTAGTTTGTCATTAAGCCGTAGACCACGTCCAAACAGCCCTGCAAACTCTTCTTATAAAACGAGTGAAGTTCGTTTTATCTAAAACGTAACAATTTCAGACATTTAATATAATAATTTAATAATTTCAGTCTAATATTAATTAACACACTTGCTACTGCAGACAAAGGTTCCATAGATAAACGTAATCACATAAGGCAGACCATATGATCCCTACAACAGTCCCCTCGGTATTCTAAACTCGGTACGTTTGTGCATATAGTAGTCGCCGCATTGTGCATACTAAGCAGTCGCACTTCACCTACGGTGAACTTAAAATGCAAAACCTGTATATGGGTCACTCGAATGTTTATTGTTCTAACATATCCGACAGATACATATGCTTAAGTTTGTTCTTCTTTGTAATAAGAGAGAGGAATACATCACGCAACTTTTAGGATTACTTAATATTATACTGTCACGTACACAACACAAATACCATTCATTATAAAAGAAACTAATATATATTGCAACGTTACAAGTATTACAAAATGAATACATTTCTGTCCACGTTCCCAACGCACTGTATAGTGTTAACCACCGTATAGGTCGTAGGATTTTTGTGTGTTCGTTGCGTTAAATATGTGTGGTTGCTCAATATACGTATTTTTAAATAGAGGAGTGAGACGTTGATGACATGAAATAATTAATTAAAACATTGTAAAAGATTCATTCAACGGTTTGTTAAATATTGAAAAGAAATTAATTCATTAATAAAAATCGAAACCTAAAAATTCAGAATATTTTCTTTTATAAGGTGACACACTTAAACGTAATAATTATATCTTTGCTATTCGACACACATTAATAGCATACAGTTATAAAATATTTAAATCTATAATAAAACAAAATATAAACTTCTTTTAAATTGCTTGGGTGTCTAACTTTGAACCATTAATAAAATTTGAAACCGCAGCAAATCATATACAAAAATAATATTAACTTTATCCAAATTGAATGTTGACTATTAATATTTAATAAAATAAAATTTACTTTAAAAATAATAACTATTATTTAGTAAATCATCTATAAACGTAACATTAAATTTATTAAATCAAAATTGAATGTTCACTATTAATATTTTAATAAAATAATATTTGATTTTGAGAATAATAACTATTATTTAGCAAATTATCTACAAAAGTAACATTAAAATTATCAAATCAAAATTAAGTGTTTAGTACTATTATTTTAATCAAATAATATTTACTTTAAGAATAATTATTATTTATAACAATACACCCATTTTTAAATTAAACAGAATAAAATTATTTTTAACACCAAATTACAATTACGTATTTTTACTCTGAATATTTACACTATTTACGTTTACGTTTTTATATTACTTTGTTAGCTCATATTCTGTTATTTATGAGCTCTTTCTATGTTTAACAAAAATATAACTCTTCGTTTACCACCTGCGTATTGGTTTAGTTACTGTTGCGAAGTTGTTATTCTGTGCGTGCATGTGTGTGTGTGTGTGTGTGCGTGTGTGTGCGTGCGTCTTCTGAATGTTGACAATAACGATGATGCTGACGATGATTCCTCTGTGGATTGTTAGCTGTCTGTAGCATGATGTTGATGGTGGTCCTGCGCTCCTCCATCAGTCGTGGTGCGTTGTAAATGATGATTTTATGTCGCTGATCAAACTGACATAGTGTCTCCCTCGATAAAGTTCTTACCATTTGTCTTATGTCGATTATCAAACGGACATAGAGTCCCCGTATGTAACTTCTTAGCGTCTCCGCCTCGGCCGAATTTGCTAGAGGTATTTATAGTAGACAGTGATTCTGACCTGTCAGATGCTGTTCAATTTTGTCAGTTTCTGTATAGAGTCCTTTTTAAATGTTCACTTTTTTGTGTGTTTTCGCGATAACGGTAAATTTTATCGTTAGGCGACTGGTTGCATTGTCTTTGTAATTTTCACTCGTAACTTCTTAGCGTCTCCGCCTCGGCCGAATTTGCTAGAGGTATTTATAGTAGACAGTGATTCTGACCTGTCAGATGCTGTTCAATTTTGTCAGTTTCTGTATAGAGTCCTTTTTAAATGTTCACTTTTTTGTGTGTTTTCGCGATAACGGTAAATTTTATCGTTAGGCGACTGGTTGCATTGTCTTTGTAATTTTCACTCGTAACTTCTTAGCGTCTCCGCCTCGGCCGAATTTGCTAGAGGTATTTATAGTAGACAGTGATTCTGACCTGTCAGATGCTGTTCAATTTTGTCAGTTTCTGTATAGAGTCCTTTTTAAATGTTCACTTTTTTGTGTGTTTTCGCGATAACGGTAAATTTTATCGTTAGGCGACTGGTTGCATTGTCTTTGTAATTTTCACTCGTTATTTACATATAACACAATGTTAATTACTAGTTAACTGCGGTAGTAATTAACTTTAATTTGTATAACTTTTTTATTTTTAACTTTTTGCAGTAATTTTGCATCACCACACGCGTTTAAATGTACTTATTCCAATGTAGTTTTTAGAATTGTGGTATGTCTTTCGCAACATGTAAAAACATGTTTACTGTCATGAATCATGTCAACACCTGATTTACTAACACAAACCAATAATTTTTACGTACTCAAAGACATCACTATCGTAGTATAATGCAGGTCTGTGCCGGCTCACACACACACACACACACACACACACACACACACACACACACACACACATACGACTTCCACTGTAAACGTTCGAACAACCCAGTCGGGCCAGGTGTCCACTTTCGACAGGCTTCAGCATGTCACTCACCTGTAGTTACACGCACTAATTTTTAAAACTATTTATCATACTCTCTCTATATTAATTATTTACAAAACACTGCCGTGGGTAAATATGCAAATACGTATTGTAGGAATATATATTCCCATTCTTGTGTTCCCAAACCCACTGCACGCTACAAAGAATTTATCGTTTTTATTAAAATAAATTTATTATTTTATTACTATATTATGTTAATTAAAGTAACGCAAAAATAAATATAAATAACATTAAAATAATGGTTGTAGTTTAGTAAAAATCTGGAATATAATTTGGTACACTGCAATTACCTATAGGACATCCGGTGTGTGTGTGTGTGTGTGTGTGACAGACGTTTGCGTTGGTGTGTAACGTTTTATATAACTAACCCTTTTAAATATAAAATGTTGTGGATATAAAAACCAAAATTTAGTTATTCATCAAATGTTCCTAAGCTGGAAATTTTCTTAAGCTAGACCTAGTTTTCGGGTTAAGAAAAGTCTCAACGTCTTATCACACAATTTAATTTCCTTTCAAAACTACTTTGTCTTATTTGTTGTTGCCACAGTGATCAAATAATATATTTACTTGAAAATATATTTGATCGTATAAAATAAGATTGGGTTGGATTATAGTGTTCGTATATTTCAAATTGTCCTCTTGTGTTTAGTGATTTGTTCTTGATCTGTAGGATGTTCTTAAAAAGTAGTATATGTAGGTTTGTGCTGATGTCTGTGTACGTATGTCGTGTATTTTGAGTATAAGTGGCGGAACTGGAATTCGTATGTATGTTTTTAAAGTATTTGGCATGTCTAGTGTAACGTGAGGGTAAATCCTGACCTGTTTGTCTGATGTAGAACCTAGGGCAGTCATTGCAAGTGACTTTGTAGACACCAGAGAGCGAGTTGTCCTGTGTGATTGTGTTTGTAAATATGTTTTAAATGTGTTGAGAGTTTTAAATATAACTTTATAAATTATATTATAATCTACAATATATTGTAGATTCCCAAGTTCTATATCAGGCAAACAGGTTTCCACACAGTTTATAATAAACGCATCAAAGACATAAACATATATCTAAAATCCAACATTGCCACTTGTATACAAAGTACACAACATACGTACACAGACGTCGATACAATTCTACAAATACTACACATTATGAACAAAAGCGAAAAACTTAAAAAAAAAACAAGATAAGTTGAAATATACAGATATTAAATTAACCAACCCCATCTAATTCTAAACGACAAAAAACAGTACGAACCAAACATATTTCGGATCAAACACATTATTTGAAATGTATACAATAACACAACCACTGGCCCTATCACCAGGAGCGCAGGAAACTTCAGAACCAGTTTCATTGTGACTCTGTAACGTTCGCCTTGGAACGCTTCCATGTATAGTTTAACGTTTCTACTTGTCAAGCTATTGCAATAGTACTTTATCTTTACTTTGTTTAGGGTCTTCCTTTTTTCTTATTTCTCTCAACTCGGTTGGTTTCTGCTGCTTAGTAACAGAATCGTTTTTGTAAATTAATTGATGTTACTCTGAAGAAACTTGGTTTTAACAATATTTAAAACAGTATTGTTAACACACAAACCTAAAAATGTATACCACATTTTATTCACAGTTCATTAGACAACTGTTCAAATAAATTTACATATGCGTAATACTAATTACAGACCGTCCTCACAACACTTAAATAAAGTCTAAATCACTGATGGGACATAACCGTATAAAAAGTTTAATAATTGCAATTAAAAAAATTACTTAGCATATAGTAAATTGCTTGTTTTAGTGATCCACTTGGATATTAAATTTTATTTACAAATATCTATATATTGACTACATACAATCTCTACATGAATGAGATGATTAACGTTGTTCCTGTTAATTTATGTTTACCCAACTAAAGTATTTGTATTTTTAACTATCCAATATTGTCTCGATTATCAACACACACAAAAATCATTAACAGGTTGTAATTCCAACGTCATTAGGAATATCTAATATCTGATTGCTTGCAGAGTTGTTTTATTATTATTAATTGTCACTGTTACGCATTTTCCTCGGAAATTAAGCTACTTACTTTCCTATATGTAAAACATTTTGATCAGACTGGAATGGTCTGAATATAATACAACAGGAATGCATTTTGTATTTAACGTGATGCAGAAACTATTGATGTCACATACTAGTACCAATTAAATTGATTTCTTATACGCGTATATTTCTGGTTTTCATAAATTTCATTGTCATTACCAGTAGGAGTGCTTCTTCACCCACGCTCCTGAGCGCGCGCGCGCGCGTTCCTCACAATATTGCTTTTGTAACAATTTGGATCACTATTTAGTCCCTACACCTAATAAACGGGTAAGATATATGTGTTTTTCCATTTATAATTCTGCTACGGGCCTAATCAAAGCGGGCCCGTAAAAAATTATATGTTTTAATTTCTACGCCGCAAAAAAGTTGCATTTTTAAATGCCAACTTTCAAAGCTTTAATTATGGTTTACTTTAAGTTTTATTTTAAGGTTTTTAAGTTTTTATACCAACTTTTAAATGTTAAAACGATGTAGCATTAATTTATACCTAAACTACCTTCAAGGATTTCAACTTGTCCAAATTCGATATGCAATGTTATTAACTTATAATTAAGGAACTAACTATTTATTTTTTTGATAAGCCGTTCTGTAAAAAAAAAAAATTTCCTTCGGAAGAAAAACAAAAACGTTAATTAGTTGGTGTTGTGTGTACTTACGCAAATTTTTGACCCAACTTTTAAATTTACAAAGGCATGCGTACAAAAACAGATAAAGGCTAGGTATGGTTACTATGGATGATAATTTATATACTTGAGCCGACTTTACAGAAAACTGCAGCTTGCAGAGCATTTATGAATACAAAACATCAAAATATACGAAACAAAATATGCACACTTATTTACAATTTTTCAAATATTGTCGTAATTTACTTAACATGCACACAAATGAAGTCGAATTTTTTTGCAACAGCAACTTGTTTGTAGAACAATAAATGTAGAATTGCAACTAAAGAATCTAGATATTTTTGATTACCTGATAAAATGTATTGATCTTGAGCTTTATGGAGAATTTAAAAGAAAGAACTGATAAAGTATGTGCCTACTATGTAATCTAAAGTACCTACAAAAACTTATAATGGAGGAAAAAAGTTTGACGTAAAATCAGACCAATAGTTTTTGAACAAAAAGAAGCCTACATTGAGGAAATTAAAATTTGTCTTCGTTTCAACTAAAATATTATTTTTTCAAAAATGTCTGTTATGGTACACAGTTATTTTTGACAAAAATCTGTAATTACAAATAATTGCCATAGTCTGTTTTGTAATATACGTAGTCTACATAAAATAAGCATGTAGGAGAATTTACATTGTGTGTAATAATAATATATGAAAAATGTATAAAACCATAACATCACTTAGAGAAAGTTAGATATTTTTATGACGCACACACATATTCGTACACATACACATACACAAACGTGTTTACTTTTTTATACTGAGCACTAAAACTGTCCTATTGAAAGCGCATACGTTTATTTTATAAGGGACAAAATTATAACTGAAGAGAGTTTTAACAACTTTAATGAAGTTTTATATAAGAACGTAAAGAGAAGTGGGGTGGCATACAGTAAGTCTTAAGCACTTCTGCCAAACTTTGATGGTGTCAAAACGTCTTTGTTTGAAAGTGTCCAGAACCCTTTGATACAAAATAAAGCCTACTTTTAAGTAATTAGAACTTTTGCTTCTTTTAACTAAAGTATTTGCTCTTCAGCGACAGAGATCTCCATTTTGGCAGATGCTTCATGGCGACGAAAATTTATTACAAACACTTTACTGCTTTATTACAAGCAGAATCTCTATTTATTTAAGGGAATGAAAGTCATTTTAATTGCAATACGTAGCACAGCAGTTGTAAAACTTGTGATTCATCACATAAGCACGAGCTGAGTCAATAAGCTGAAGCTTTCAACCTGAACATCCATGATTCGTCACGAAGATTCTACAGTGTTCCAGAAATATTGAGTGAGCAATCCTTGATTGTTTCCGGTGATAACAATCATGTTATTTTGTCAACGAAAGGCGTGTGCTACAACAGTCAGTTCTGCAAATTTTCTCTTAGCGATTGGTGTGTGACGTAGTCAGTTCCGTGAGCTGGTTTTTACAGTTGTATGAGCGGGGTATTACTGATGTGTGAAGTTTTCAATCATAATAACGTTTCATGCACTGCGCTTTATCGACTTAGTGACATCTATTATCTGAGCGTATCGAGTAACACACAAAAATCAGTGAAATACCAGTATGCTGATATGATTGCCCGTGTCAAAAAAAAGTAATTGCCTTTTTTTAGCGTTCTATGGCGTATTTCACTTCGTAAAGATTGAGATCAACGCTATCCCCTTTATAACAGTGTGCCGTACACTATTTTTCAAGATTGTAATGGATTGTAATTCTGTAATGAATGTAACCACACCGATATTATTGTTGGATACCGTTTCACGAGTCGAATGATTTTCTGCAACTTCAATTTTGTACGTAATCGAATTTTAATTAATTTTTAATCGACTTTGGTCAATACTGAATACCATTGCCACATATTTTATATTATTGTGTTTACAAGAAAACATTATTTAACAAAAATATTTTACGGTAGTAATATTACTTACTGTCGTCTCTCACAGTGATTAATGAAACATAATACAATAGTGAAAAAAATATTCTATAATGTTGTGAAACGTTACCAAATTGTGTGTTTGTATTCAGTGTTGTTTTAGTAGTAGTATACATTCTATATGTAGGCCTACATTTACATTCCATACGGTGTTATTAGAATAATAACATAATTAATTATATACAATTTTACAATTACTATATATTTTTATTTTTTTGTTTTATCGATTTCTATTTGTTATTGGTACTTTCTTGACTTTCTGAGATTTTCCATTTAAAATTATTTCATCAGTGAATTGGCAGGTAAAGGAACATTGTCTAGTTGTGTCTCTCATAACATTTATGTGCAATACATTTTGTTACAAATATAATTTAAAAATCTGTTTATCCCTTTTAAATATGAGGAGTGTGCGCCCGCGATATATTTTATTTTAAACCATGATTACGTTGACTCTCAATATCGGTGCGGGTAGCTTTGCTATTTACGTTATGTACATGTTATGTAATGAGGAAAACGTGTACACCGGTACAGAAACTTCTACGTGTTTCTAGGCTATTCCAGTTAAATCCGTCTGTAATGTTGTGTGCGTACGTGATTCTCAACGCGTTAGCTAGATTGTGCCAGAATTCGCGCGGCCGCACGCACTGTGTCAAGGCCGGAATCAATTACACTCTAATGTTTTCATTTATTGCTGATGCGTAGTATCGACTATTCTGGAACAAATTCTGCTATCTATTTAAACGACGACAGCTGTGCTTAGCAGTTAGTATTGCCGGGCGATTTACACAGTGCGGTTCGAAATATTGTGGCGAAGTGTTACGTGTTTTAGAATTGTGCGGGACAATTGTAATAAAATTGTGTTTTAACTTAGTTGACATTTTTATTGCTTGTGAACAATTTTTATTTGATTTGTTGTAAGAGACTAACTTGTTGATTAAAAACTGTTTAACTGTGACAATTAAAGCTCGTGATTAGTGATTTAATTGGTGTCTTGTATTTTGTTTTCCACTGTACCATACGACGATCATTACACCGTCGTAACAATATGTAAAACAATTATATAATAATACAAGCTCTCTTTTCACTTATATAGATTAATATGAAATACTTTTGTTACAGTTTAACCTTTTTTAGTTTTAGATTTATATTAAATTATTGCTAGTATAACGCCACTAGCACTAAACCGACATAGCGCGCTATCTACTTTAGCTTCACTTACTTTTTTGAAACCAATGATGGCTGACTTTCTCAGATTTGTAGCAGATTTATGTTTTCTTTTTTTCTTGTTTACAATAAAATATAAATGTGATTTTTAGAGACACTACTTACCACTAAACCTAAGAGTATTTTATTTTTGAAAGTATAGAGTTTATATTACACAATGGTAGATACGTTAACTCACTCACTTATTTTGCATTAACTTATTGAATGGTGTTCAATTTCGTGTTCAAAGTTCAGTGTATATTTTTAGTTCCTTGTTTGCTTGAATATTTTATCTTTACTACCTGGTTTGTAGTTGTTTAGTTTTGTTTTACTAAATTATACCTTTTGTAATTGGTTTTTACACAATTGAATATTTCATTTTAAATTTATGACTTCATTTGTATACTTATTTGTCTACTTCCTTGCTCATGTTTACATTTACCGTCATTTATTATTTTTAGGATTAGGATTGGTACTCATTTCTCTTAATTTATTGTATTGTAGTTCATTACAGTTACATTACATGTTCATTCTTATCGTTTTTTATAATTTATTATAACGTTTACGAGAATGTTTACTAATAGCTGCCAAATGGTGCAATACATTTTACAAAGTCTATAAATTTACTTCATTTGAATATTTAGTTGATATTTACTTTTGTATTTTACATTCGTATGTTGAATTTATCTCTAATGTAATTACCCAACCAGACCGTGGGATCTGAGCTTATTCAAGTTGCGTTCAAACACTACGTCACATATAAAAACTAAATTTGTAGAGAGGAGAGAGTGTCGTGAGATAAAATATTTAAAAGTTTTAGTTTAAAAATATTAACATTGCGTTGTATTTAAAAACAAATTAAAATTTTTTAAAAATATTTGTCCTTTCTCGTGTGTGTGAATGCTTTATAATCACAGTACGCAATAATAACTATAATGATGATTAACGTTAATATAAACTTGTTAATTTATCATCACGTATCACTAATCTCGTATTAATATACTGCAGCACAAAAACAGTATTTGTTCTGACAGACATAAGAAATTCTAACAATTAACAATTTACAACTTAGCTAACAACTTAACACTATACTTCTGATAATAATTTTTTTCCAAAGGAACCTTTTCTAATAGTAACAATGTGCACCCAAAGAATTTAAATGCTCAGCATGTTAATTAAATTTTATATTAAGTTTCTTACTTTATTTTCTTAAATAAACATTTTTACTTTAATTTTATTATCAACAATTTACACGACTACTTATATCCTTACACTCTTTACAAATTCTTTAATTTTAACCGTCTCTGTTTTGTATTTCAATGATTTAGTTCATGGCACCTGTTGGTATAGAACACTCTATCCTCATGTGTTTATTGTATGACTGTTTTAAAGTTAATATTTTATTTAAAAAGTAGTCGACCCATTGTTGGAACAGCTAAGGAGCAACAAAAGAAGGTGGTGTTACAGCCGTTTGAGAAGAATGGCGGGTGACAGGCTTCCAGTGTTAGCAGTGGAATATAGGAGTGTTAGCAGTGTTAGCAGTGGACCGGTGAGGAAGAGAGATGTAGGATGGCCGAGAGCGAAGTGGGTCCCGGAACAGGTTCAGGATGATCCCAAACCTTGAGGTTGAGGATGGTCTTGACGATGATTTAAGAAGTAGTAGAGGATCGGGGTTTTCGTAATTTTTGTGAAAACTGAAAAATTATATGATATTTAAATTTACGGAATAGTAAACGTATTTCGTTGAAAACAGTGAGCGAGTTCTACAACTTACTAGTTTATTTAAACTGTCATTAAAGTTCTAAGTAGTGATTTTGTCTGGTGCCAATTATTCTGTTTCCACTGTTCAAACACGGCGATCCGTGTAACCGGCATGACCATATACATGTACGTTAGGCCTTCTAGTATAAGATGGGGTGGTCACGCAAAATTTGATGCGCAAAGACATTAATCCTTCGTCTTTCCTGAGTATGTAAAATCTTGATATATAACTTGACATATATTCAGTAATCGTGGTTTACGATATTTATTATATTGTATTTAATATTTATTAGTACGTATAATACTATATATTAGTATTTCCACGTATAAATTATATTAGTTCAATTTAGTATTTAAAAGTTTTTATTTACTTCGTACACCAGCACTTCTCTAATGCGCAATACAAATATTGTTTAAAAAATACTATAAAGAGCGGTAAACTTGATATTTATTACTGGCGTAAACTTGGGAATTCTATAAAACAGGCTAAGGAGAACCGTAATGTCCCTTTTGCAGTATACTATACAACGGCACTTTAACTGATATTTACATTTTTACTATTGCAAGTGTTGACGTTACTGCTGCTTTAATGCTTTTAACGTCTCCTACTGCTCGTTCGTACGCATAACTCGCAATCGTAAAAAATAGCTGCTTGCATTGTATGCAAACCAGCAGTTGTGTTGCAGTCTTATAAGCACAGGAAGTGTTAATAAAATGTAACTTATTTTTACTCCTCCCTTGGACGCAATTCCGGCCTTACCATCGCCGTTGTTCTGTAATGTTAAATCGCTATTAATAGACAAAACTCAAAGCGTATCAAAAGAATCTCATGGTCAAGAATTTTCTGCTCGATTTTCAAGTATTACATGGGAGCTGCAACGGAAATATAATGTAACACAATAAAAGCAGCGACCAAAAAGCTGCTGCGGAGTAAAAATGCATTGAGAAGACTCAATATAAAGCAAAACGTAAACAACATAGGAGTAACAATAAAGTTAAAAACCAAAACTCTGTCTTTTGATGACGTGTTGCCAGTAAATCAAATTAGACTGAAGCACAGACGTATCTGTTTCCTTTGTAAACGTTTCTAGTTTTCAATACAATAATAGCCCGTTTCATAACGTGAGTTAAGCCGAAAACACGGTTATTATTACAGATACAGAATTGTGGAGAAATCTTATTAAATGTAATTTCCTTGTCCATTTTTACTCTCAGTCTAATCATTTCATTAGGTTGAGCTCATTAATTTCTTTTTCAGTTCATTTTTATTAAATAAATAGCTACCTGCGAAACAAAAATAGATTTAATACCTTCTATTTGGAAAACAAGTTTTAACATTGCAGAGAACAGCTTTGTTGATGACGTATTTTCTTCTCACACTCCCTTTTCTCTATTAATATTTTGTTTTATGGCATGCATAATGTAAAAACTACATAAGAAATAATATTTTAAATTAAAAATGAAGTACTTTTTTGTAACTTTTCTTATCTTAAATGTTACGTGAGCTTCACTGCCCGTTCTTAAATAATATAAGCTCCATTAGCGATATCTACAGTAAAGCGTCAGGCTTTACTCCTATCAGAACTGAGAAACTGCGCAGGCGCGTGTGGTTTGCAGTAACTGGTATATACGAAATGCTGCAACCACTTAGCTGTGCATCGCACAAAATCCTTATTAATTAAATCGTGGAATATTATATAAATGTTCATTTGCAAAGTTAGATTAAATTGATTTACGTCTGAAGTAGAAAACATTTCTTAAAACTATTCAATTCCTTGTACTCTCTCTGACGTTATAACACAATTACAAAGAAAGTAGGAGGACTTTTTTCCTTTGAATTTTTCATTTAAACAATCATTCGTATAGATTTTTGGCAAGTGACACACAGTCTATCGGACAGGAACTACTGTCTGTGTTAATAAAATTAAGTGCAATATTCTTGTAGTTGTGCCAAAACTTCTTACTTAGTCTAAACTTCCTTTACAACTACTATAAATTTACTTTCTTATACTTTACTTAGCACCCTTTAATACTAACTCAAATTATAAAAGTGAACAAAAACTTTAGTCAAATTAGCATGACGTACAGTCCTGTTGAGTCTGATACGTCCTACCACGAGGCCTCAAAACAGATATTGTGAGTTTTGAGGCTTGGTCAAAAAAGTGCAGATTGACTTCTTTTCCTCTTTCCATTCACCTTCACTTTGAGTAATTTGATCCACAGAGGTTATTAATCTTTGTGAACTGTTGTCAGTAAGTTCTCTTAATATCGACATAACTGTCATGAAGCATAGAGTCTGTACGGTAGAGCAGTTAATTTCAAATCTACTTACCGCAGATTATACTGAGGTCAAAAATTTTCAAAAGTAAGTTGTAATTGAATTTACCGTAAACCGTATTCACAGTTATATAGTTACCTAGTGGTTTTTCTACAGGTAAGTATATTGTGATTTTTCCATTTCAATTCCCTTGTTTATTTCCCATCTGTAATTCGTATGGTTTGATATATAAATACCAAGAGAAATTGGTTATGAGTAACATCTGTATTCCTCTTATTTGGTTTCCGTGTACAGTTTTTTGTACACTTCAGAAGTATTACTCCATCGACGAGCTTTTAGCGCGGTTCAGTTTTAAACTACCACCACTAGTCATCTTAGTTCACTCTGTCAAGTGTTTCTTTTGTAGATGCAATAAATGTTATTTCATTCTCGTATCAAGGAATGCGTTTTAAATGCACAACTGAATCACGGTCACAAAGGAAAAGCATTTTTGGGCAAACGAGTCAACAGAGATGCGAATTTTAGAGTGGCAAAGTTCCTACAAGACTATAGGCTTGTAAATTACTACAAAAAGCCAAGAAATATACAACACAGTATGAGGAAAAGATCAGTAACGGCTAAGTCTCTAGAATCAATACGGCAAAAGCCTTAATGCATACCTTTGGAAGGAAAGATGTTGAGATACTGAGTACATAAGGAAAAGTGGAAAAGGCAAACATTCCCAAACATCTAGAAGAAGAATATTTAAATTTTCACATAAATTACACAGACTAACGTCGCTTAACTTTCTTTCATTAAATTCTAAGACATACCTTTATAATAATGTAATTTTTATCTCATACTGAAAAATATATGTAGATTTACGTAAGAACAAGCTTACGAGTGAGAGAATATTATTACGGAAGTTTTCGTAGGAAGCTAATGAACGTCAAATCAACGCGTCATAAGTATGATACTTTTACAAAGTTCGTAAAGTTTAAAGCATTATTTCTAACTTCATAACTTTCCTTATTAACTAACTTTTGATTTGATACTACGCACAAGTCGCTTAACCTTAGCCATAACGTTTGGCTTTATTAAAAATTAACATTTTTTCATTTCGATTCAAAACGGTGTAACTATTGTTATTTCAGAAACTGATTGAAAATATGTACCATATCGAAACATGCATGTAGCACTCATAAAAAATACATTCTTCTTTTCACGTATGCCAGTGTCCATTCTGGACGTGTGAATCATGACAAAGAATGATGGTATGCGATGTTCCGTCCGTAGTCTCTATCTTCAGTGGTTCTTGTGTTTCCTTGAGGTCGAAACTTTGTCGAAGAATGTCTTTACACTTCAGAGAGTTGGTTTACTTCATCTTCAACTTCTATCAACTTGTCTTGGTTCTCTCTGTACATTTTGGTGAATGACACGTCTAACAGAACTTAATATTACTCGCTGAACAGTTCACGGCACTCCTTCTTAGTAAAATAGAATACGTCTAAACAATAGTAGTACTGTTATATGCGTCAATACACTAACGATTTCTTCTTCTGTTCTAGAAGAAACACGACATAGCACTAGATTAGCTAGTAGATATATTAAGGTGCAAATATGGGCGTAACACGAAAGTACGTTTACTCTCGTCAGTTATACGTACGTGCACAAGACAATGCAATGAATAAAACATCTCTCAATAGAAAGAAAAACATTTACAAACTTCTTCTTTGTACTGGTATCACAATTATGCTACAGTATTCAACTTTCGGATAGTAATGTTGTATTTTTTCCCAGGTCAAGTAAGATGTTTTGGTTATTTTCTCATTGTTTAAATGCACTTTGCTTTTTTGCTTTCTTATCAACATCTATTTTTGGGTATGGTTATACTGTTTCAATCATACAGAGTTGTTAAGCTCATCTTCTTTTTGGCGTCCTGGGTCTCCTTCAGCCCATACTCTCTAGACTATTTTTGACAACGATACAATCGAGCTACCTGTAAGTCGTTCGTGATATCATCGTCTTGATATCATTTTTTTTTCTTTTTTTTTTGTTAAATGCTGCAGTAGCATATCTCGTACTACACACTGGACGTAACAAACCAAGTCCATCAATTGTAGTAACCCAGAGAGGATTCACTTTTATGTTGCAAATGAATTGATTTGACGAGAAAATTTTAAATGCAAAAGTAATGTGAGGCACACTTACCTCACATTGGTTATGACCCTCTCCCTCCCCAGTTGTACCATACAAATTTTAGAATCTGAATAAATTACTTTCTAAGTCATAATTAAAACTGTATCTCATATTAATATAAACTTCATAAATACTTTAAACAATTTCGTACACAACTTACAAAAAAGTGTTTTCCTTTATTAAGTGTTGTTAACACAGAAAGCAGTTAATTTAGCCATAATTATTTTATCGTGATCATAAAACGCGTTTACTAGAACACACACTCATCTTTACAATGAAATCCTTATCATTTCTTCTTCCTCTTTTTCTAATTGATAGTTTAAGTGAGTACGATCAGTAAGATCAATCGGATTTTTAGAAATATGTGTCAGTTAGTCAGTTCTTTCATTGATACTGGATTGTCTTAGCTCTTTCCTCATCGTATCATGTATAAAAATCTGTTTTATTGCTTTTTATCCTTTGAAAACATATTATTTTTTGTTCCTGAAATTTGCTAGTTTGCCACTTTCTTGGGGGCAAGAATTCTCTGCTGTTTTGCATCATAGTGTTTACAGTTTTGTAGAAATTAACGGGTCTCGCGTCTCTTCGCGTA
This sequence comes from Magicicada septendecula, assembly GCA_034769895.1. Lineage (NCBI taxonomy): Eukaryota > Metazoa > Arthropoda > Insecta > Hemiptera > Cicadidae > Magicicada > Magicicada septendecula. The sequence goes on from CM068375.1 coordinate 122,177,030, forward strand.
TTTTATTTTAGCTGTACCTATTTATTGTTCTACATGTATGATTTAACTTTTTAACATTTGTTTAATATCATTGTTATAACTATATTTATTTTGACCCTAGACAGCTGAAATATTAACATGTTTTACGACTTGTTAAATAAAAGAAAACTTTTATTTTTATGATTTTGCTTAAGCTTACTTAGTCCAATCTAAGAAATGCCCACACCATTTAGATCTTCTTAAATGATATGCACAACTTGTAATTGTTAGAGATAAAGATTTTATTACCTGCGAGAAAACAGACACCCATGTAAAGAACTGTTCCTTTTTTAGCCAATCAAGCTACGTTAACTAGCAATTTTAGTAGCATGAGCATTTCAGTCAATATACTGTATTTGTAAATACAAGTGTCAAAACACACTTGTCTAAATATTGTAACGTCTCGCGGGTAAACCTCTCGGAGTCAATAAATATACGTTTCCTAAAAAAAGGTTTCTTATCGTCTCCCTTGCGATCGTCACTGTAATTATTTAATGAAATAATGTTTTATTAGCCCCACTATTGGGTTTGCCAACTTGCAACGTCTCGCAGGTAAACTCTCGGAGTATATAGAAATTTTACGTCTACTTATGCTCTTCGAAAATCTCGCTTTAATAAGAGTCACAGAATTTGTTATAATTTATGTTCAAAGTTTCCAAAATCGAGTGTGTGTGATTACGCAAATATTTCCCTTAGATTTTATTTGGGTGAAATCAATACCGTTGTTTTACAGTAGTTAGGAGAGAGAGTGCAAAGAGAATTACTCTCTTAGTATACGATTAGTTCATTCAAATTTCTCCGCTCATGAGACCAGCTGACTGTGACTTTTACAAACACATTTAAGGTTAAATTAACTCCAAATGGTACGTAATATTTTCTGGTTGTCCGTTCTCTTCTCAGTCTCCGGACAATCTGTAACCAACTACCATCTACTGAAAATAATACACATTTTTATTCAAACAACAAAGTATTCATTGGATTTATTTAGCATTTTTTATATCTTTTCCCAAAACAGGAAGGGGTAATCGATTCTTACTGACAACACAGCATTAGTTCGATCTTATTTTTAAACATATAATGTATAACAAATATTTTTTATTCTTATTTCAATAACAATAAAGAAACAATTTATAAATTTCCCAGGGTTATTGTAGAGTTCTTTGTACTATGAGAAGGTCAAAAATGAATATTTTAATACCAAACTTTACATAAATTAATTTTTTATAATTTGTAGTGTTTATATTATGTAGTTACTTAGTAAACCGCTAGATCGCAGATTACGTTTCTTCAATGAAAACACAAAAGTTATTTAATGGCGGCAAGAAATTCACAGGAACCCGTTCTGCTGGTTTTTTGGTTAACTAAAATAATAAAGTTTATTTTCACCTCTTTTCCTGAAGTGTTTAAAAAGATGGTGCTGTTTCTAGTGTTATAAAGTTATAGTTGAGATGTAACTTAGTTAAATTTTACTTGGTAACGATCTCACCAAAATGTCGACTTTCTATGGGCTAGGCCTGGATCTCGGAGGTTGATTTTTCAAAGTTTCATCAAATTACGGGCGTGAATGGTTCTATTCGAAGGAGTTCTGATATGTAGTGGACACTTGTTAATTTTATTAATTTTGCACTGCTTGTTTCAAATGGTATTTGTTCATTTCTCAAATTTTTTTAGGCATTACACTTTTTCAAAACGTTCACTTTCAAATCGTTTTAACAATTAATTCCTATCTTGTTAGTTGGTTACTGTTAGTAACCAAGAATTATTTGTGGTTTTTTATTGGTGAATCAATATACTTTTTAGTATATAGGCTATTATTAATTATTATAAATTTATTTCTTCTTTTTATAAAAATAATCCTTTTTAGATTTTATTTATAATCGAATTTAATTTATCTAAGGTTTTTCTTTATATTTTTTCTTAAACTTGTACATTGGTATTTTATAAAATAATCCCTTTTAATTTGATTCATTTATAATTTATTATTTACTTAATGTATCCTATCCTTACTCTAAACTATTTTTCCTATGCCATCTTGCTAACATAGTATTATTTTATATTATTATTATTTTATATTTAATATTTATAATTAAATTTACCTCAAGATGTTATTTTTATCCTTTATTGGAACATGTTTCGGGCACTATCTTGCACCCATCCTCAGCCTTCCGGTTTAAAAAAAATCACCAGACAGAAAAACCGGAAGGCTGAGCATGGGTGCAAGATAGTGCCCGAAACATGTTCCAATAAAGGATAAAAATAACATCTTGAGGTAAATTTAATTATAAATATTAAATATATTATATATATCAAGAAACGGACTGTAGAAAAAAGTGACTAAATATTATTATTTTATATTTAACCCTGGGTTATCTTATATTTAAACAAAATCATTATATTAAACACAAAGATTATTCCTAGGTACAAGACCTTTGTGGCCTATACAATACAAAATTACACAAAATACAAAAAATACAAAACTTGTCAGCAGCAATATAGTCCACTGCTACAATATTGATTGATTTTCATCTTCATTACCAATATGTTAGATGCTCTTTTTAAAGGTTTACACTTTCACTAAGTACACTATATTTCACTTTGTACACTACACTTTTATTATTATTATTTACAGTGTTTGGTAGTACAAAGTTTTTTATAGCTTGGTACATAATACCCATTTCTGACTTTTAGAATGGGGTGATTACTGGTTTTAACGATGGTGATTGTGTTATCATATTTGGGCAAGGGTTATGTAACGTTACAATATATATATTGTAACGTGATATTTCCCTCTACATAAAGTATATACCCTAACCTAAATAAGTATCTTACCACAATAATGAAGAACAAAATAATAATTAAGTAAAGGAAGAATTATATTAACTAAGTCTATCAACCAGGAATAGATAAAGGAATAATCGTTACAGAATCATGAACAGAATGAAAACTTCAAGTAGCCTTATAAGCCAATGTAGGAAATAACTTGACAAACAGACCTCTAAAAGACAAAACTAGACTATAATTTTGACATTAACAGTTACCCAATAGATTAGTAGAGTGAGAGAATATATCATCTTACAATGTTGAAACCATAAATGGTTAGGATATAAACCAAATTATATTCGAGAATAAGAGAAATCAGTCATATAACAAGAATAACCATTAAACTAGAATTCAGATCTAAGACTGAGATCTAAACTATCATAAGAATAGAATTGTAATAAAAAACTAGAGATTTATGAGCCTAATCATATGTATTACAAAGAAAAATTGATAAACGATGGTAATTAAAATGTGAAATAACACAGTATAAACAATGAAGAAAATGTAAAGTATTATTAACAAGGTATAACTAGTAATTGGTAACATAACCTTGAGAGAAATGTATGACAAGGGACTATAAACCTTGATTAAATATAAAATATACTGAAGGTGTAGATACTATAACATCTGTGAGTAAATAATATACCATTAGACAAGTAAAGTGGAGAACTTTATGTTGTAAGAAGGTTGTAAAAATGTTAATTTAGTGTAATACTGTAGTAGAGTAGGAGGTGAATGAAGCCTAATTTGGTATATTGAAGAATAATAGGAGTATAAGAGAGAATGTAAAATAACTCAACTTGTAGTATAAAGTAGGGCAATTGAACTGACTACTGGCCAATAATGTTAAATCAACCAATATTATTGTTTTTGAATAAAGAATAACTTGATTAGTAAGAAATCAATGTCAAACCAAAACATACTTCTATTTAATAGAAGGACAGAGACCATATAAGGCATAAAACGTATAATAACCTATGTGCAATAGGTAAAGAAAGGAATTATATAATTAGATTGAGACATGATTAATTTAAAAATGCTTGTAAATTAATCATGAGAAGATAATTAACAAGATAGGCACTTGGACAAAGTTACCCTACCTAGACTGAATATGACAAATAAAGGGATTGTAAGATATATAACCTGTTTTAAATAACCAAATGTATATCAAAAGAATATGAAGTATATTAGAATTAAGTATCAATTAGTACAAAGTATAATCGTTATGCCATTTTGTTATAAGAAGTAAAAATAAACATAGTGACCCAACACAACGTTAGGCCTATTATAGAAATTAAGAGTTTTATAGCAAGTTAAAATTTATTATCATGGTTAATACTATTAAGAACATTTTGTTAACAACATAAAAACATATTTACAAAAGAAAAAACGAAAATTGAATTAGGATATAGAAACTGAATACTAACAACACCGAAAACAACGCTAAGTCAACTGTCTAATTAAAATGACGTAATGATCATTGACCATGACGTAATTATCAACCAATTGGAATGTTATGTTTGGATAGAGTGAACCCCGAAGAAATTAGAAGCGACATCAAAAGGCAGACACTATAAATATAATATCTCATCGCATCGCTGACAATTGATGTATCATCATCCAGAGAAGTAACTACGGCTCTCCGCGTCAATTTTAACCTAAAACTAATAGTACGAATCAAGCTTAAACGAGGTTAGGTATTCCATGTAAACAAGAACATAACCCCGAAAAAATATAAAGTGTTGTGAGTGAGTGGTGAAATAATATGAGCAATCAAGTGAATTAATAAGTGAATTGTGAATAATAAACAGTGAATAACAAAAGGGAAGTATAGTGTAACATACTTCGAAAATACGTTAACCAAACTATAAATCATAACATTGAAATAATTTCACTACTTTATTTACACTGGTGTACGAAATATCACTACTCAATAACACTAACACATTAGTAATTTTCAGTTTTTTAAATTATTATTCAAGGAGTTTCATGTTGGAAACTATTTAATAATTTCACAGGAGGATAACCTCAACTTAGCCACTGCCCGGCCTATATGAACATTTTATCATTGTTAGACGTAAGATATTATTGGTGTCTACCATAATCAAGTCATTATTGTAAAGTTTAATAATTAGTGGCAGTTAATTTCGTTAATATGGTTGTAGATCAAAAGAATTCAGGCCTGAGAGTATTATCAAACAATGTATAGTAAACTTTAATTGAAGTAGAGTTGCCAACCTACTGAGCTAGGATTATCATAAGCCAGGTCAATTTATTGTCGAATCAAAGGTTATTTAAATGAAATTAGAAACAATACAACATAATTGAAGGAAAATAATAAATGAATTGTAAATCAGATTAATTTCATACGACTTGTTATTTCCATAATTTATATTTTTATTTACGAAAGTTGGAATTTTCAAGCAACCTTAACGATTACGTTGGCAGTGCCGAATTTGGAGGCGCCACGTATTATTTAAATTTTCAAACCAAAACAAATGAATTAACATCAAAGTGAACAAGAATAATTAGATTAAATTAATGATTTCAAAACACCAAATAAATTATTGGCTTCATTAATAACAATAAATTTATGGAATGCTAATCTAAGTTTCCATATGGCGCCCAATTTAATTTAAATCCACTCTTAAATAAATTTCAATAGTGGTGATTCATATCAATTAAAATTTAATTTATTAACTCAATAAACATTACAAGATTCGACATTACAAAGACGTAACGAAGTAGTAAGTATAAGATAACATCCGAACCATACGACGTAATAAACAAGGTACGTAAAGACATAAGTACATATTACAAATTGGCACCAACAACTGGGGGCAAAGGACATCATCAGAAACACTTAACAATACAGATAAAATATTATTAGAAGAGAGATACGTAACACGTGATAAAACGGGAGTTACAATGTATATGACAGCGCACTTGTATACCTTTCTTGTTGTGCGTCTTTCAGTGCCACCAAAAATCACGTTTCTCAGTTTTGCACGTGATTTAAACGCAGGCGACCGCACAAGCATCCAGTGTGTGGTAGTTACCGGAGACCTACCGCTCAGGTTCTCATGGACGTTCCAAGACAACAATATATTTGTATCTATTAGTAAAACATTACTGAAGAATTTCGTTTAAAATGTTTAATACAATGCATATAAAATTGAAATTACACTATATGGTACTTAAAGAGTAACTTTTTTAATGCCCTTCTATTTATTTTTGTAATTAAACAGAATGTTTTGTCTGAAATAGACTTTTGTTCTGCAATACCCGAGACTAAACAAATATTCGATTTGGATTCTTCTGCAAATTTGCATATTCAAGTCGATTGTCTGTTAACGTATTCAGTTGCTATTTTTGAGAATACAGGTGTCTCAAATATTAGGTTAGATTTTTAAAACTGTAATGTGTGCTACAAAAATAATATATTAAAATGCAACTGCAAAACATTTGAGAATTACGTTAAAAAAATTAACACAATAAAAGTTGGTATTTTACTTTCTGCAGCGAGTGCATACACGTTTGCTATTAATTTTGTTGCAAATAGTGCGTAAGCCACAGCGGCTGTGTACCAAATGTAAAAGTAGGTAGAAATTATTTATATTGGCGCTATCTAAGCTACGTGTCACGTCCCACTGAGTACTGATAAACGGTAACAAGTTTGCTAACTGTGTCACTGTGTTTGAGTTGCTGGAAGTATCTAACACAGTAGGTTTATCATATTTTTATTCTCGTCGAGAGGTTCATTAGTGGGAGATAATATACTCAATTTAGTTACACAAAAGTCTAGTTGTTTGAATAATATAATATACATATATATATTTGCGATTTTCGTTAACAAAACTAAAACAACAATTGACGAAACAAGAATATTACAAAAAGAAATTCACTGCACTGGTGGAACCACGTATTTAGATTATATTCCTAATCTAACGGTTCTTGCTACGTTTACAAAAATCATATATGACCTATACACTTATGCTTTTTGTAACATTAATCAGTCCTACCGGATTTACATATCATTTAAATAATGTTTCATTGCTAAAATCAACTGCAGATTGCAGCATTTTAAAACTAAATGCGTCCAAATAAAAGGAATAAGCATAGTTTTAGTTTCTTAGTGTCAATATTGCACTAGGCCTATAAAAAATAATATCAAATCAAACAAAATCTAAATCAAGATAACATAAAATATATTACAACAAAAAAATAAAGCCTTAACTTTAGAAACGGTAAAACATGGTGCTAAAATTCAAGGAAGCTAAAAACAAAAATTATCCTTTACCACCGGCAGTTTCGTAGTCAAATAATTAATATAATGACCTTAGAAAAACACTAAAAAGAAAAGAACCTAAGATTAATATTTATCAAGAGGAATATCTAGGAACAACAAGAGGAATTAAAAATTTTGAAGCACCGAAACACAGTGACAAGACGAACACTGAGGAATATAGAAAATAAAATAAATTAAATATTAGTTTAGTATTTACATCACCAACAGCAGAACCTTCCAAAGAAAAATAAAACCAAACAAACAAAAGCAGATTAAGACGAAGCAAGTATCTTATTAAAAAGTTGACATAAATACATTTCAGTGAAACAGACATATTACTAGAAACATAATAAAATACTCAGTTATGTATAATCAAATGCAATAGGCCTAGGCCTTTGTATTATGCCTACTTTAAATATAATACAATGGATTCGAAAACTGGGCAATTAAAAGAAGTGTGGAACTGCAACCGATATGGACCTCATGAGATCAGCTGTAGAGTTTTATGAATGACCCACATTAGAAACAAAAATTTAGAAAAGGGCGGATGTCCATAAAATCATCATGGGCCTATATTACACATAAGGAAAAAACTTACTTGCAAGCACAGTGTTTTACTGGTAGGTTGCTAGGCAGGTCTGGGTGGAACCTTCTTCTTTTATTCGGACTAGAGATCGGCATTAATGTCCTGTGAGCCACTATATTTAACACTGTAGAAGATTTATACGAAGATACGACTACAGAAGTGCAAGTAGGCAATAAGTTAACAGCTAAAGCCAAATGCGCAGGTGGAATACGACAAGGGGATTTACTCAGCGCAGCTATGTTTAATAGATAAGCTTATTGCTCCACCAAGACATAAGTGGAAACAACGTGAATAATAGGAAGTTGCGTATCGTGTGCTATGAAGATGACACAGTGCTCATAGCAGATTCAGAAGATAATTTGCAGAGACTTCTTTATAAATTTGTAATAACAGCAACGAAATGTAACATGATAGTCTAAACAGACAAGACCAAGTCAGTGGTAACATGAAAATATCCCGTTACATTAAACTGAAAATGGAAAAGAAAGTTATAGAGCAGGTCATTGACTTTCAGTATTTAGGGACAGACGTCTCTAGTGACCGAAATCCTACCAGGAAGCAAGAAGGCCCAGGAAGCAAGTACAATGAAAGGGGATCGTATTTCTGGATATTGAAGGGATATAACCTGGGTAAAATACCCCAGACTTTAACATAAAGTAAAGATAGACAAGATGATGTTACGACCAGTACTGCCTTATCGAGCTGACAACGGGTTGACACTAGTCGGAAAAACGGCTGTTAAGGACGATAGAAATGAGTACACTCAGGACAATTATTGAAAAAAAGTGTGACATGATAGAATACAAAATAGTGTCATAAGGCGGCAGTGTCAAATAGAGGCTGTAGTCAAATTTGTCAGGAGGCAGAAAAGAGATTAGAATGACCGGGCAAGCCACGATAGGTTACTAAATATTGTGCGAGATTCTAGACCGCTGGGAAAACGGAATCCTGGCCGGCCACAGATGAGACGGAGGGGATATGGGATCGACCTCTAACGAACTGCTAATGCTTGAAGAAAGAAGAAGAAGAAGAAGAAGAAGAAGAAGAAGAAGAAGAAGAGCCTGTATGTGTTTGTTTATCGTGTAAAACATTTAATCGATACGGAAAGTATTGTCGTTATAGCCAGTGTTTCTTATACCAAGATGATGCTTATTTCCATCGACATTATACGCATGCTACATACGTGATCATTATACCCAATTAGTCTTTATAACCGATAGCATAATAAACTTATGCATTTTAATGTAATTATAAATATATCACAGTATAAAAATGATCCGTGTTTATAAAACCATTCTTATGATACTGAAAACATGGTCATCACTGTTAATCCGTGTATGCAAAAAATAACCATTTATCTAGTAACGTAAGTATAAAATACTGTTGTGCCCATTATAAACATAAGTGCTGTTGATAAACTTATTAATACAACTCGCACAAAATTATCTGAACTAGAATCTCGTTATTTTACACTGATTATACTACAGTTTGCATATACTAGTCTGTGTTTTGCATAATAACTAGAACAGGAATTAACCTGTTTGTGGTCCCTCGAGCATTTACTGTTTTAAGTCATCTTCTTCTCCACGTTTTCTCTTCCAGGAATTATGCTAAAGGTTATAACATAAGGGTTCATAAGGTTATAATCGCCTCTCCCTTGCCGTGCAACATCCCTTTTACAACTAGCAAGTAATCATACACATCGTTTCGAAGTCTACTGCTAAACATCCTGCATCCTGCACAAATGTATCAGTCATCCTATTGTTAAACTGCTGGACTTCCTATAGTCACTGAGTCTGTCAAAGAGGTGATGGGCCGTCATTTTGAATACCCAAGTTTTGAAGTTCATCTACGAGTATTCAAACATTTTCTTTCATTTTCCGCAAAACTCTCATCTGAGCTGCAAGCACCCTAGGCCTATCATCTTTCATGGTATCCGCGACTAGCTTGCATATAATAGCACACTTAAATTTATTTTCTTGATTTACAAAGGACTCCCAATTAATTGTGAAACGTAAATTACAATCTTACAAAAACCATCAGTTACAAAAGCTATTAGTGTACAAAAGCTATCAGTTAAGATATTAGTGTATACAATTCTTTTTGTTGTACAGGGAAATAAAAAAGAAGGAACTTTGTTAAAGATGTGGACATACAGTAATGGAAAGTATTCCAAAGAATCAATAAAACATAAAAGCACTAATTAATAGTTTTTTACAAAATGGATCTAACTAGTATGCTCCCTGAGCTGAAAACTCGCTCATTATTTTGAACAAAGCACTGTATATTTATTATAAGTTAATTTTTAATATTATAAAATATTTTAATACGCCAGAAAAACTACAAAAATCTTGATTACCCTACTTTGTGTTTAGTAAAGTTTTTTGTAGTTTAGAGCAGACGAAACGCTAAAAATTCCAGACATTCGAAATTATGTTAAAATTTCCTATAATCTGACATCCGTCTGGATTCTTAGAATTTTTCAATTTTTTGATTCCTTTTTGGGCCTTGGGCACAAGAATTTTTATATTTCTAAAAATTACCACTACACTTGCCTTTTAGTTAAAATTCTTTTTTGATAATCCACATAAATATTTTGCAATTTTATCAAAGTTTTTAGCCTTTGGGCCTGGAGCCTAAAATTTTTTAGTTTGTTTACCTAAAATTAGTTGTAGTGACGTTTACAGTTTTTTCCACAGTTTACACACCCTCAAATTTTTTATTTCCGCCCTCTATTTTTGAGGGCATCACTCTCAAAAACAATAGCGTTCTGTAAGATAAAACTATGGACACGCTTAATACATTTTACGAAAATGTGTTGATGTATTCGGAAATAATCATGAGACATGTACCAAACGGTCAGACAGATAGACAGACAGACAAATGACAAACGATCGATTTAAAACTGAGAACTCGCTTTGGTCGTCCAACGATTTCCTGGAAATCTTTCCTCAACCAAGAAACACTACTTGTACAAGTTTGCCTAAAATATAATAATATTTACTACATAAAATTTATCACTTACACATCATTTAAAAAACTATTTTGTCCTTCAAACTAGTCTCATGGAAAACCACTTACTCACATACTTAGGGAGACGTTGTTCCCATTTGTTGAAACAGTACTAGAAATTTTAACTGTAAGTCCGTTACGATATTTTGGATGTTCCACACAATTCGAAAACAGTGACCTCAGAGTTTTTTGAGACTAGTTATCATAAATTAATCATACAAACTGAGATCAAAGAGTGAGAGGGGAGACTGGAACTATCACCAGGAGTGTCCTTCTTGGCTTTACATAAAAAAACTGTGAGTTCATACGGACAGGATCTCTTAAATCTATCTCTATCTATCTCTTAAATTAGTTCTATCTTCCACTGGTAACGAGGGAGTATCAGTGCTCTACCAGCTCTACCACACTATTTTGTAATACTTTGAACAGTCTGCTTGAATGTAATTAGACAATTTTGTCAGTTTGTATATCACTCGTGGAGCAAACAAAACAAAACAAAACATACACTTGTACAAACACATAAACAACAGTTAACTGTATTATCCACAGAACAAGTAATGCAAAGGCATCCGCAAAAAAACATACAACGACCGGACGTGCCCGTTAATGTCAACTCTAACCACGACGAAAAGCGTTAAATAATGAATTCAAGCGTATTATTCAGCAGACCGTTATGGAAGAAAAACTGGTCTGAACCATGAAATCCAATAAACATATCCGTCAGACATTTCTGTGTGGACAGCTTACTGTGTGTGCTTGCATAACTTTGCATTATCTATATATACGTTTCTCTACAGCAGCAGTAAACTAATTATTAACTCATTAGAATTAGATTTAGTATAAGGTGGAAGTTTCAAAATAATTATTTGATGGTATATTGGAACTAGAAAAACCGACGCCATCAAATGACAATGCATAGGGCTTCGACCAATCGGAGTTTTGCAAGATTTGGTTCAGGAAGGCAGAAAAATCAACCCACGCCAGTTAATTGATTGTTACACTTCGAAGAGTAAAGAACACACTCCCTGTATTACTTGTGTCCAGGAAATTGTTAACGAGTATCGAACACCAGACAGGTTAGGTGACCAAGATATATTTGTGAGTTATGAAATTCAGTGAATAACCTAATCCATGAATTGTGAAGAGTGATTTAACAATATTTAATTGTAAAAACAACTTACCCGAGTTTAAAAAATGTTTAACAATTGTTGAGATCAACTCAAGTAATTATTTCTATATAACCTAAGTGTGACACTAAATATTAATTATACACTATTTTTATTATTTGAACATTCACTGAACCACTTAACACTAACACTTTTGTAACCATAAATTGTAAGATATTTTTGTGTATACTTCGACTTAAGAAGTGAATTTGTGGTTAACCTAGAAAGACACTGAACCCTATTATTTCACACTACTGAAACTGTTCGTGAATTAGTTATAAGTAATTATTTAATTTATGTAATAGATCAAAGATTTGTGATGTTTTGTACTTCACTGAGGACATTTTTCGATTAAATTATTGTAATCACAAGAACCCATAGATTTGTTTACATCAAGCTGAATTAATATACAATATAACCTAGTTCCCTAAGAAATTTCGATATTGCCAGCATCTGAGCTAGTAATTGTACATATAGGGTAATTGACTAATAACGTTTCAAGAATACTTATTTATTCTTTAATAAAAGAATATTGAAGTAAACGAATTAGTAGTTGTTTTAATTATTTGGAATTATTAATAATAGATTAAAAAGACGTGTGCTCGGGTCGACAGAATTCGAAGCGAAGTCTGGTGGCGACTTTGGGTACCTAGGTGAGCATCGATAATAAATTAGATTTTAAATTATTATTCATTCCAATTAATTTTTAAAGCAATTCTACATTCTAAAGGCCCATACTTACTTAATTATTTTTACATTGAAAATAAAATAAAATCATTAGAAAAGAAAAAAAAATTAAGAAACGTAAATAGACTAAAACTTCATAAAATTAGCTTACAACGTTAGGCGTTAAAGAAGAATTAATATAAACAACAGAAGATTTAATTGAAATTTATTTTATTTTGTAATACGAATTTGTTGCTTCAAAAGTGAGGCACATAACCACATTGATATTTTACTTTAATTTTACATATTTGGCACCAACAACTTGGGGCTCTACAAAATACAACTGACATTTAAAAATTAATTTTTTTTTATTTTACAGTGCGTACGTGTGTGTGTGTACATCTCCTGAATGATGACAATGACGATGATGATGATGCTGATGCATTCTCGGTACTCTATGGCTTGTTCTGGATGATGGTGTATTGCTGATGATGGTAATGATGTTCAAATCGATCGGCAAACGGGCAGAGTGACGTGTGAAGATATCTTGAGTCTGACTTCACCCAAAATTGCCGGAGGTGTAGTAGACGGTAAACTGACATGTCAGATATTGTAGTTGACATATTAAATTTTGTCAATTCCAGGTAGCGTCTCTTCCTTTACTGATCACTTTTTAGTCCGTTTTCGTGATCACGTAAACTTGATCTTTACGTTAGTGGCTGCATTGTCTTCGTAAATTTGCACTCGTCATTTACATATAACTCACTCGTTAATTACTAGTTAATTATGGTAGTAATTAACATTAAGTAATATGACGACTTTTTTACTATTGCACTTTTCTGAAATAATTTTGAATCACCATATGCGTATAAATGTCCTTAATCTAATGGTGTTCTTAGAATTGTGATATGTCTTTGGTAACACGTAAAAAACATATTTATTAATTTATTTTAATCCTGTCAATACCTGATTTAATGACAAACCCAAAAATCCATACGTTTCCCCCTCGTAGTATACTGCAGGTCCGTGCTAGCACACACACACACACACACACACACACACACACACACACACACACACAAACGCTATATTTACACTATCGAGGCAGGTGTACACTTTCGACAGATGTTGTACTCCTTCTAGCTTCTACAACAATTTTTGTGATGCTGTAGAGACTTTGAATAACATTTACTAAACATTTGGGATACCCCCCTTTTGACCATGATTCCAACAAGAAAAGATTTAATTACTTTATCAAATGCCTTTTCATTGTCTCATAAATCCTTCTTATTATCATATTCAATAATGTATATGTAAGTTTAATTTTATCGAGAAAATTATCGATGTAAATACATACGTACGTACATAATATATAAGACTATAATATATAACTTTTATTTAAAAATTATTAAATACTTGTTGTTTTATGTGTGTGTGTGTGTGTGTAAGCTATATTTTATATACAGGCTTTTAAGCTCTGCGTATTGTTATACTCCCAAACGGGTTAACAGTTGTGATGAAGTGAGCAAGGCATTCCAGACTGTGCCAAAGCATGCCTTCCGTGGCACCGTTACGTTCGCTCACAGCTGCCTTTCAGCTGTACTCGTTCTCCACTTTCATGTTTCACGCTCAAAAGCAGTAAACAAAATTCCACCCATAACTTGGAGTTTGGCGCGTAAATACACAGTGGCTTAGCGAACAACAGAACGAAAATCTCGCCGGATGAGAAAATACCTTAACTACGAAAACTAAATTTTCAAAATACATTTTATAAAACTGTGTTAAGAACTATAACTAGATAAGATAAGAAAAGGACTGTTTTGGAATTATATTATTATTTGAATTTGAACTTGTGTTAAAATTTCTATGTCACTTAAAAATTTTTTTGACAATGCAGTTCTTGTCAGGTAACTCACATATTTATACTTAGACTACATTGATTTAAGGCTAGATAAAGTAAAATTATTAATAATAGTAAATATTAATTAAATATTTTAACAACAAGCTTTATAGAAGGATATAGTGGCATCACTATATATACTTCCATAGGTGACAGTCGTATCACAGGGACCGACTAAAGGCAGCACACTACGGCGTAGTGCCAAAGTGCCAAACTCTTACATCCTTATGACAGAACCGGTTTGACATGGCATTGTAAACTTTTAATTTTTGTGTTCCCATTTATTTGTTATTAAATATTTCGTGGATAGTCTACATTACTTTTGAGTTCCACCAACAAATTATTTTTAAATACTCGTGTAAATTACACATAATCTAAAATTACTCTATTTTAATGTGGACGTTTTTTCTGCATCCGCAACTAATATCACTCCAAAAGACAAAGACAACTGATACGGTTAACTGCTCTACTGTTTTAACAGAAATCTTTATTTTACACCAAGTGGGTTCTGTTCATGAACAGTAATAATTTAGGTTTGACTTGTCGATGTTTTCATATTATCTGAAATCCATGTGGATTATATATTAAGGCTACCTGTAGTTTGTTTGTTCTGCTTATCCTGAATGTAAATTAGTAGTTTGCAAATATAAGTAAGCCTGTATTTACCAACACGTTTTCAGTGAATAGAGTTACAGAAGCTTTTGTTCTTCCTGGATACTTAAAAGGTATTAAATTAGATTTTAAACAACTTAGGTAAATACCAGGAAAGACTCCAGCACCCTCAACAATTTTGAACTCACAAAATAACCAAGGTACTGGTATAAACCCAAAACAACCTACACACACACACACACACACACACACACACACAAGCGCGCACACACATGTACAGTATAAGCAACTTTTATTAGATCATGCTTGATTATATACTTTATACAAAAACCATTTAATCAGTTAAAAAAATCATTCATATACTTTTATTTAAAATCATTTATATATTAATGACTCGTGTTATAATTTCCAATTCTGTGCGAGACGAAAAATGTCAGCCCACACACCAAAAGGAAATTCGGAATACGGCCTTGGAAAATACAAAATACCTGTACAAACCACCTTACTATGTTAAAATGTATAATTTTACTTCAAATTTTTCTAAATTCTGTTAAACTTAGCGTTGTTTTAACAATTGTTTTTGTATTTTCATAGATTTTTGACACTTTATAATATTCCTTGAATAACTCTTTTCTGGTATTCTTCATATCAGTTTCCACTATATATTTTCATAGGTTTTCAATTACCGACTTTAGGAAAGACCAGTCTGTCCAAACCCCACAGATGAATAATTTACTAATGGCCTCAAGTCTGTTGTTGAGACTGTCCAGACACATCTTTTATATACTATACTAAATAATGATTTTATTTCGTATCCGTTAGTAACTGAACAACGATAAATAATGGAAGACAAAATCTTGTATATTTGGTATCGGCTTTCGCCTTTAAGATTGTTTTTAAACTGCCCCGCAATTAATTTTTGAATCGGTTTCAAGAATTGTTGAAATAATAAAATGCTGATACATGTTCAGCGCAAAAGTCCAAAAGGCTGCCCAAGGAAAAAATGTGGCCACTAATGCGATAGAGACGGTGGGGGGTGAGTGTAGAGAAATCCTTCGATATCAATATTGTCAAGACATCCTCTGTCAAGACAGAGGAGGCTAGGTCCAAACAAAGAAGACATGTAGGCCTACTAAGTGATACTCACGTGCAAGAGAAACAGTAGCATAACATTAATCTTACTGCTGGTGTAGTGCTTACATTAAACTCAACTGTTAATACACAGTGCCTACATAAACGGTAAATATTGGGATGACACTAATATTTAGATCTATATTTCCCATTATTGTATACATATGGCAATGGTCAGAATGTTATGGTTTGTTTGTCCCAAGTGCATCAAGTCCACCAGGGTCTGAAGAATGTTTTTGTGTTTTTAAAAAACATAAATTCGCTTAATAATTCGCATACATAAGAGAGACAACACTGGAATAAAATATCATTTCAGTATCAGCAAAAAACAAAGTATTAATATATATTATACAAAATATTGCTTGCTTACAACTCCCATGGAGGGTGTCACAGAATGAGAAAAAAGAAGAGGGCGTAGAAGAATGAAGTTAATAGATAGCATTAAAATCAGAGGGTGTTACAAAGAAACGAAAAGATTGGCATGCGATAGGACAGCTTGGAGAGCTTTTACCATTTGAAGACCTGCCTTAGGGAAAAACGAAATAATAATAATAATAATATAAAATATAATAATATATTAGCCACGATTCACCGAAATGTCTACATTCAGTGAATAAGTGTATAAGTCTCAGATGGAGGAATGTACTTCCATATTTTATAAGTGCCATGTTTATTATGTTGGAACCAGTGGCCTTTGTGCATTTCAATTTCCTCAATACATATAAAAGATATTCCGTGGTTATTGGGTTGTTATTATGAACTGTTGCATACTGTTCGTCATCTTCCTCATATGTACATTCGTGCGGGAATAAAATAACTATCAGTTTATTTGACTGGTGGCAGCCAACAAAGAGTGCGGGCAGCGGAAGTGGGCGAACAGGATGACTACAAACGTCTAACGTCTTCATGATTGCTTAAAGTCATGACTCATCAAATAATAATGTGTTGCGTGATCAGCTGTAAATGGCACGTTCCACAACTTTCTTTAACCTCTGACGTAAACAATTATTTGACACCTACCTTACAGTTTTCATGCGTCATTGTTCACCAACGGCGACCTAGGTATAAATTCGAATTGGCGGCAACGGTAAGTCGTTAGATTTAAAACAATATAGTCGTGCGTTATTGGGAAGTGGGTATTTTTAAACTAATAACTGCAGTAGTTTTTTTTCTAAAAAGGTATCTCTAATAGCTTACTGTATTTCACAATATCAATTTTTAAATTAAATGCGATTTAGATTCAGTAAAAAAAAAAAAATGGCGATCATTTTTCTATCGCTGGAGGCGATTAAAACCGTAATACAAACCACATTGCTAGATACACTTCAATATATACGAGTAATGTCAGGTTTACACGAGGGTGGAGCACATTGAGACAACAGGTCAACTTCAGCCCACTCAACGATCGCATCGCTGTCGACTGTAACAATACCTGTATATACCATGTAATTCAAAGCATGTATCGAAGTGGAACGTTGTGTCACTACATTCGTTAGATGCACACATGTGTAGGTACGTCGTGTTTCAGCTGACATTAAAATCCGTTCAGTAGCTTTGTATTTCTACATGATTTGTCGATAACGATTGACCTATAAAAGCGAAACAAAACTAAAGTGTCGTCAACGCTTATTTTCCTTTGACACTGCGACTATCCAGGCCTTTGTTCTTATTGATCCATTCCCCATGTTTCCCTTTCCCCAATTGCTTTTCTTTTCTCTCTATGATCTACTTTCACAGATTAGGAACTGCGTTTTCTGTTTCCAGTTTGCACATTTTTCTGGTGCCCCAAAAATAATTCAACGTTAATAATTGCTGTGCTTGTTGTATTTTATCAGTCACAACAATATCACCTCTGTTTACTTTGACCGGTTTATCAGTGATAATTAGATTGTCCTACAAAATGCATGCTGATTACTTGATCAAGCCTAATTTATAGTAATGGTTGCTCAATTTCTCCGAGCCGCTATCTCGGGGCGTTTACCATCAATCTGTTGGCCCGGGATAAACTTCCGATACGCTGTGATCCTATCAACTAGATCCCTATAATAAAACAGTGTGTCTCGCCCTAGTTTGCAGATATTCTGTAAAGTATTCTCTTTCCATGTTGTCGGAATTTGAACTGAGACAAACCTACCATGGATTTATTTTTTCTTACAGGCATTGATGCAATCCTGAGACTGTAGACAAAATAAAACCTTATTGGACAAGACTTAAAGGGCTGATTTTTTATTCTCGGAACAAACCAGCATTGTATACTAGGGTCAACGCTCGAAGCCTTTCTTTCTGTATCAGAACGGCATTGTTTTCAGAATTTTCTTTGTCTTTGTAAGAAAAAAGTCTCATTTGGAATCAGACGAGTAAATAGAGCAAACGTTGAAACGGTTCCTTTCACGTTAAAGACTCTCTAAAAAACAATACCGCGGCAACAGCTGTTCTGTTGTAATATAAAATTTAAAGTTGCTGGTAACAAATCTGAGTTTTCCCTCTATTTTTTTTTTTTTTGTAGCTTTTTACCGTTTTTACAAAGTTAGCCTAACTTTCTGTCCACCTAGTCAAATACGAATTCGTACCTTATTGAAACCGTCCAGTGACTTCAAATTGTAAATTTCTGACGCGTTTCGAGTCATATGACCCTTCATCAGATATTATCACTCACAAGGAGATCATGAAATATTAAAATTCACAAAAACACAAAACACACATATGTTACATAAAGTGACTTGGACCATATAAAATAATGTTTAAACGAATTCGTAGTCAGTAATTAATTTAGTATTTTCGAATTTCAGTGCAGATCTCGGATGCTACACATAAACTTACATACCGATAACAATAGTACTGTTGTTGCCACTGTGTTCAGCCGATCCCCGATAGATATCCGCACTGTTGTAAGCAATACTGGAAGCTTAATGAAACCGTGAAGCAGCTGTAAGCGCCGTAACGAGAGTGGGCTCACTATATTGGTTTGTGTAAAACCAAGTTGACAATCACAAATTAGCTATAACGGTTGTAATCTTTGTAATTTGACTGACCTAAATTAATTACTATGGTTGTAAACTAAATTAATGATCTATGTTTTTTAATATTTACAACAGAATTTACAAGAAGTGTTATACATATTGTAAGAGTAATATGAAACACTACAAAATAATGAATGAGCTGTAAACTGTATAATAGCATTTTCAGGATGTTCACTATAGCCTGCGCTTATTAATTTGTACAATGACTATGTTGTCCGTAGGAGGGTAAGAGATGATAAACACCGTTTTAAAATTCCCTTCTTTTGATTAAAAATTTCCTACTTTACGGTCAAGCAGCATTTGCTAATGCCGAAGAAAAGTTTCAACATGCACTGTTCCAGTTACGTATAATATCTCGCGAGTAGGCTATAACCTGCTTTCCGTGAGCATCTCCGTTTGTGAAAAAATAAATTAAATAAGAACATAAGAGTTAATTAAATAAATTAAATAAGAGTTAACAAATTTAACTTTTGTTATGAATTTAACAAAATTTAGGAATTGTGTAAACTTTGATAAAAACCTTGGCCATCATTAAGGATTTACGAATGGCTTTTTGCGTACACCGTAGAAAAGTGGAGCCAGAAATGATAGCAAACAATATCCTCGCCTTTCGAGAGGTTAGAAAGACACCACCTCTCGGTATACCCTGGGTGAAAGAAGTCCATTAGGTATAGCATCAGGCATCATGAATAGTCCTTCCAGAAAGATGTGGAATCAACGAATAAAATATCTAAGGATACACAGACGTGTTCGGAAGGAAAAAATAGAAAGGAAGGTTTAGACTTGTTCAGCGGAGGTAAAGGATCTCTTAGACGATAAACCAGTGAGAACCAAGAGGATGTTACCGCAAGAAGAACACGAAAGTGTAAGCCACAGAATAAAGGAATACTGGCGAAGGGGAAAAGAACTTTAGAATGAAGAAATACCACCCCGTAGGTGGTCGAAACAGGAAAAGGAAAAAAAGATGGAAGGAATTAACCTGATGTGCAAATGAAAACAACTAAAGAAAATTCAAAAAGCGAAAACGAAATTTCTACGCCGAATTGCCGGGTACACTTTACTTAACCCGAATAAAACAGGAAGAGGATTCCGCCTGTGGTTGCAAGGTGGGGATGAAAGTCTGTTGGCCAATCAACGTTCGTCGGCCGCTGGGCCGTTGGGCCGTTGGGCCATAATAACACAGACGTCTTAAAAGACATGGGAGTCAGTCAATCACGCATGAGTCGGGCTGTGCACGATGTGCCAACACTGCTCCCTTACAAAGGGGCTACTTCTATATAGAAGATGTACACAAGCCAGCGGAACCAACTGGATGAATGAATTTGTTTTCGACCGGACCGATGATAAAGAATTCTTCAGAAACCATTCCTTTGTGAACGACGCTTAAAAAAATAAGTGTTGGGTGACCTCAAAAGTGGCCATAACACTTTTTATAAATCTTGCTTTACTATTTAACTTAATCCTCGAGCCCGATTATCAGACAATTGCAATACCTTCTGCTAAATTAAGTACTTGTTATTCTGCTAAATTTACAGCATCCTAATATACTACAGAAGATCACCAACTTACTACATTTGATTTTGGGACTACCAATAAGCAATTTTGAGCTTCAAACTCATCAGCAGATCAATTACTGAGCTGATTAGTTAGGTGTTTTAGTTAACAGTCTAAAGATGAGCTAAAAAAAAATTTGCCAAAACGGGTGGTACGAAATTTTAAAGTTTAGTATTCAAATACAAATACAGTAAGTACAATCATTGCAATAATATAGGCTAAGTTTCTTGCACCATATAATGTGCAGATTGAGTTTAATCACTACGCATATTACGTACAATGACGTTCCGGGATTGTCGAACTAAATGTACCTAATTGCAACACTATGAATGAGATTAACGGAAACCTAAGAAACCTATTTAGAGATCCCGTAACATTTCAGGTAACATATAAAAAATTGCCAGTGTTAAGGGAAGATGAAAGGGGGAGAGGTAACACCTCGTAAAAATCCCTGGGTCCATCTGGCTCCGGACGGTACCACCCTGTAAGGGCTCGTAGTCAGGGTTACGGTGAAGACCTCAACAGCGATGCGGCAGAGAATGGAACCTACTGTATGGCGCAAAAGGCAACCCACTCTCACTGAGTTAAATACAGAGGATTGCTGCCTTGCGACGAGGAGGGATCTTCAAAGGCTAAGGGAGTAACTACAGATAATCAGGGTAGACCAGGCTCTGAGCTGTATGATTACCACTAGAAGGAAAACCAGGAAACCCAAACAGTTTGAAATCGAACCACTAAACGTGGAAATAGTTAATCGGTTTAAATATTTAGGATGTTGGAGTGCAGAAGATAATGAAGAAATAAATGAAATAAGGAAAACGATACAGGCCGCAAACAGAGCATAAGCTTCGTTGGCATCTATATTCAATACAAGGTATATCCACCGTCAGTCTAAGATCACATTACATAAAGTTATGATTACACTGGTGATAACAGCGAGACTTGGACTCTGAATAAACGAGCAGCCAACATAGTCAATAACTTGAAAGGATAATACTGTATATTGACCAATCCAAGTCAATGGGAAATGGAGAATACCTCACAGTGAGAAACTACACAAACTATAAAAGACAATGATCTGGCCACCACCATCCGACTGTATAGATTGCAATGAGTGCGACACATCATTAGGATGGAAGGCAACCGAATACCTAGCAAGTTAGTATTTAGACAAATCGAGGGTAGAAGCCCTGTCGAAAGACCCAAGCATCGCTAGATTGACGCAGTGGCAAGGGATTCTAATACTTTACTTAAAATAAAACGATGGACACCAAACACCAAGGACAGAGAATAATGGAGGCGGATGATTATCGAGATTAAGGATCAACTCCGAACTGTAACGCCATAGGCCATAGAAGAAGAAGAAGAAGAAGAAGAAGAAGAAGAAGAAGAAGAAGAAGAAGAAGAAGAAGAAGAAGAAGAAGAAGAAGAAGAAGAAGAAGATAAACAATTGCCGGAAAACAAGAAAGTTTGGGAATCACTGCGTTAAAAGCTTGAAAGCTTTTATCTCTACTCACGTAACATATTAACAACTGTAGTACCTTGAATCAAGTTTATAATAAATGAGTGTTAATATTTTTTTTTACATAGTTACACGAGAATAGAGGATAACTCAAAACTTTAAGCATTTATCCTTAACACACGCATACATGATTTTGGCCTAAATATCTTCTTTTATTACCGTGTAATGGAGAGAGTTTGGGGGGGGGGGTGTTAAACTTACAGTCGATGAGTCGGGGCACGTAGCGCTCGCGTATTCAGAACAAACGCCGAGTAATGTCTGGAATTTTGTTTTGAATTAACGGAACATACTGAAGTATGAACATAGCTACAAGAACAAACTGTAAGACCGTGTATGAGAATAACGACTGAGATCTAATGCTTGAGCGTAGTTTGGAATACACCGTTCAGTATATAGCTGTGTTGGTGGTCATATAATCAAATCACGCTCGAAATCTCACTGTCAGTTACACAGTTACACACACACAGACAGCTGTCGCAGCTTCTTGCGACCTAGAAACATAATCTCCATTTAGTTTTACTTTTCTAATACTCCGTCAGTCCTCTTCTTGCCGGTAGGCCTTTTTTAGTTTAACTTGTAGCGAGTATCTACTTCATCTAACCAAGCGGAGTAAAATCACTTGATCGTCACTAAAATGCAAACCTCAGTGTCTATTACAGCACTAACGCTCCCACTTATCAAGAGCTCCGTTTATGTACATTTAAAGAGAGTGTAATACAGATGTTTGTGTAAAAGACAGATTAGTTGAAGTTTGCTTTGTCCGTTTGTAGGTCAGTAGACAGCAGACAGTACACACTGTATTCAACAGGGGCGTCACAGTTACTGATATTTTATAGAACAAGGGAACAGATACTGTCGGGTCACGGAACAAAGTTTTCAAAATAACTGCTCCGTATATTACACGCCGAACAGTTGTCAACGCATTGGACAAAGCGGCAGCCGTCAAAGTACAAAACAGATGTCACAAGCTGGCGAGTGTACACCTTCCCCTTGAAACTATGTCAAAGTAAAAAATTTTATTGATTCATTGTCATGTGTTGTTACCATGAGTTAATGGCTTCAAATTGCACTACTAACACACTCATGAATCGCTAAGTCTTTTGGCTTTGTCAGAGCAAAGTCAGCTTGTGCCCTGAAGCTGATATGTCAAACGTTATCTCTCGGCAGTCCTATATGACAGGCTAGTAATACGTTGTTTGCAAAGTGCAATTACTTTCCTTACTCAAACTAATAATACTTTATAAGCGAGGAGAGAGAGGAGAGTGCAAAAGACTATGTAAGGATTAATAAGGAAGAATTATGTAATGTAACTCCCGTTAACTTTTGATGTTCGTGTGGATTAGATGGTCTAAAACATTAAAACGCTGAGAGAACGGTTGAGTTGAGGGGTGCAAGGCCATTCCGATTTCGAGACGACAGACCTCTGTGGACTACTACAGTGGTGCGTTAATGCCTGGGTCTGTTATCTAACTTTAAAGCTCCGGTTAGGTGGGTCGGCAGGTTTTCTTAAAACAAACACAAGAAATCCCCCAAAAAAAGAAAAAAAGACGGGTTAGCTAGTAAGATAGGGCAGTGAGGAAGAGAGAGAAGGGAGAAACTAACAATGGCAGTCTAAGACTGAGTTACAAGTTTGATTTGGCAGCTCGAGAAAAGAAGGAAGCCAAGCAAAGACCATGTTGGAGAGAAGTCGTGGACAAGGAAGGACTCAGGATAAAGAGACTCTGAGAATGATTTGTGGAACGAACGAGGAGGGCGAAGTTAGTACTGATACTGGACGAACGTAGACCACGTGCTAACCACCACAGGTCAGCAGCAGACTTCCGCATCTTTGTTATTCGATAGGTTACTTGAGATTATCGAGGAAGTGGTACTCCATGCAGGATATCGAATCGGAACATCGGATCATGGAAAACACATCTCTTATGAACCCATCGTCCAAGTATTAATAAATGTTTTTACACTTTTGATAATTACACTTACGAGTAATTGATTATAAAAAGCAACAACAGCATTGTACTTTTCTTTTATTATTTGAAGACCATAAAAGGAAGAAATATGAAGAAAAAATTTTCCGTTTTCTACTTTACGTAAAATGTTTAATAATCGTAAATTATAATAATGTCAAGGAAACACAATATTGCAAACATATTGGTTTTTTCTGTAAATTTGAGCCTATTTACAATGCATTATATTGATGTACGTCGATGAACTCGGAATTTCCCACACAATCCGGATTGCACAGGACACCATGATTTAAGTTGAAAGTAGATTGTTTTAAAACAGTTATCGTCTTTCTAATGTGTAGTCCAAAAAAAGTTTACGCTACATAGATACGCTAATTTTTAATATAAAATTTAATAAAATATTTAAGTAACATAAGCAAGTTTAAAACAAGTTATTAAATCTTAAATAATGTAAGGTTTAAATTTTCTTCGTACTGTATTACCTGTTTTAGCAAACTTTAACAACATGTTCTCTTGTTTCCATAGTTATGTGAAGCTGATTTTAACTATAATAAAGCATTTACTATTTTTATCTCAGTAAAGTTCCTAAATTTTATGTTTATTGTTAAAACTAAAATTTGGTAAGATGCAAACAATGTGCAAGTTCTTGATACATTTGTAGACGTTTTACGAACTTGCCTCTGTTTATGTAAATTGCAGTAGATAATTTTTCAAACTTCAGATTACTGTATATTTTAAGTTGCATAAAACTGTATATTAAATTTTAATGAACAGTCTCGTTCATTGTGTAGATCCAAAAATTGTAGATACCCATGTGTACACATGTGAAGCACTAAACTTTGTTGCCCATATGTATGTGCGCGTTGAGTTTGGTATATATGTTACATGTAAAAGTGATAAGTCAAGGAGGATTAATGTTATTAAGTTTTTGTGAATAATTTTGTTATTACTGAATGGATTAGATTGAAAGCAGACTACGTTACACTATAAGGAACAGTTTCTTAACGTAAATCCGTGTGGAAAGTTGGCTCATCGATTTTAGAGAGCTCTCCGTTTGCTGCGTAAGGGAGACTTTTCCTGACTGGTCGAAAGATGTTCATACGAAGCAAATTAAGTATGTAGATATTTTAAAGGCATGTTGTAACGATATACTAATATTTTTAAATTAAAAGGCGCCCATGTGTGACGTTTTATCAAGAATTATTCTAGTCTGAAGCTTGCCAGTGAAAAAGTGTAATTTTCCAGCCGTTTATCTTTAAATGGTTATACGGTCACGTTCCGAAAAAATTACCAGAACTGACACAAAGTATAGACGGTAAAAAGTACAGTTTTCACTTAACATATAGGTCTATCTTTGTCCCCTGTGGTAACGCGGATTTTCGCGTTTTTGTCTAGCGGCTACTCGAAATCATCGAGGGAGCGATACTTCAGACAGGAATCGGATCGGAATACCGGATCTTGGCGGAAACATCTCTTATGAACACCTCATGGAAGTACTGTAAATGTTTACATAAACATTTAGGTAATTAGCTAAATAAAACACAATATAAATAACCGTAATTTATATTGTATTAAAACAATAATAAAAAGGGAACTGTAACATATTAAATTCTGGAGACAATAGAATCCCTAGAATAAATACAACTTTTTTGGTTAAATATTGGATGTGATTTTTTTGTTACTTCAGGAAATATATTTATTTGATTTAAATAGTGACATCCCAGATTTGTATAAATTATAAATTCAGATATTATGATATTATCTTTTCCTTCAAATACGTTACTAATGTTAATTTTATTTCATATTAACGTTTTATGACGACGTAGTTTTCATTTTTAAATTAGGGACTACTTATTGCTATCATAATAAACTGTTTTGTACCAACTACATTATACACGGTGACGATGAATCATATCTTCTGCAGTCAACTCCCACTACTTGTGATACCTATTAGTTGTTGCCTTTTTATAATGTATTTAGATTTGTGTTCGTAGAGTTTGCAGACTTGGCAAGCAGCAAATTGTATTTGAATTTGACGTAATTGTATAGGAAAATTAAATAAAACTTGGAAAGACAGTATTTACAAAACCTTAATATTTATAATAGAACACTGTAATATTTTATAGAAAGAATGAATACACATGAACATTTTATTCAGTATTGGCTAAAATGTTGTAGTTGAACTACAAAACTTTAATTATATTTTTGATGTCATTTTTATAAAGAACAAAAGAATACAAAAACTGGCAAAAATTAGTCCTATATTAATTGACAGTAAGCTATAATTTGAAAAAGTCGACTGCTTCTCTTGCGTTATTTTCCTCCAAATACTCCCCCGTTATCGTTGACAATTAAATAAGTCTGCCGTCGTCGCTTCTTCCTTATTTCGACTAATATTTTTCCAGCTCTGCCTTGATCGCCTTGAAAACTTCTGAGTGTGATATATGATTGCTGCTCGGCAATCGTGTTCAGTACTATCTTCAGTAACCACTATAATTATAATATCGTCATAAAATATCATCAACTTCATTGTTTTCCAGCCTTTCTGGAAGTTCTGTAATCCACATTCTTACATCCGATAATTTTTTTCTTATTGTAATAGGGGCTTAATACTGAAGTTATGCTATATTATAGCTGTTTCATGCGTAAAATTTATAGAACCAAATTTTTTAATTGCAGATATGGAAGCAATGATATATTTACGAGCAGGTCTGGAAGTTGGTAATGAAACTTGTTTCTATATCTGGGGGGAAGTGAGACTAGCTTGAAGTCCTGGGCTCCTCATTTTTCTCAGGACTAATCAGAAATTCAGGATTCTTCCTACATAATTTTATAAATCCTTTGCGTTATAAAACTTTTGTGTAAACCAACGTGAAGTATTAAAATTGAAAAATATGAAACGCGATGATTTCAAAATATTCTATCTTAATTAACACTTACTCAAATTCGTGGTTAATCAACTTCATGAATTAGGAATTATGTTTTTCTAAATGTATATTCTTTATAGATCTTGTGAAAATGAGTCTTCCTGAAGATGTTCTAAAAAACCCAGTTATATTAGCCCTTCACATTTGTGATGATATTGTCTCAAGAATGTTTCAAGCGACTTATAGTTCTTGTTAAAGTACGTTCTTTTTAATCAAAAATTCGGCAATAACGTCTCATTTTTTTCAAATTAAAGTCAATAAATTGATAGTTTACAGGTGCAATGACGACGGTTCAAGCCACAGAGATATTGAATTAGTGGAGTCATGACATAGACAACCCTGTAACGGGAAGTGTGTCTGGGTGGAAAAGATAAAGGTAGATTAATAGTCTCTGCCTTTGTTTTCTGGCGCGTGCGTAATTATTTCTTAATTCAACAAACATGTACGTCATTTAAAAAACCTCGAGTGATTGTCATTATTAAGAATAGGCCTACTCTAAATTTATTTTATTCGTTTACAAATTCCTTTTATTTCTACAATTATTTAGAGTCCTCATTTAAGACATGCGAGACTGGCTTACAAATATGCATACGTTAAGTGATTATGGAATTTTGCTGAAATCGTTAGTAGGTCTGGGAGGATGGATCCCCATGTTCCTCCACCCTGTAATTACACCACTGTCTCGAAGCATGGATACAAGAAACTCAGCACGTTGTGTCTTGAATCACATAATAGCCAATTCAGTAGCTTATAGCCTAACACACTACACTCGTTGTGAAATATACAATATAACATAACGTATGCTTTAAAAGTATCATTTTCAGTATTCATCGATAAATATCACACAACACTAATTTAACGTTTCAAATATCTTTAACAACGAAATAATATATATTTTATCGACTGTGTGTGTGTGTACAACTGTAGATGATATTGTCTGTAGAGACTGTCATTTAAACCGAGCGCTTTCCATAAATCGTGGTGAACGGTACCGCAGTTGGGGTTTTGTTTCAAACTGTCGCCTACTGCGGAAAGTCATCCGTGCGTAAACACAAGGTTGCTGTTCTGACCGGATACGGTTACCGCTGGCATCCACGTCTGACTTGCCATTTGCTACTCTGTTTATATACATTCATTGCAAAAATGTATCTCCACAGGTTTTTCCCTTAAAAATTGAAGTAATAGTAGTAGTAGTAGTAGTAGTAGTAGTAGTGGAATACACGACTAATGTAGTACATGTACACGACTAACGACATGTAGTATTTAGGCCTACATGTGGAATTCATGAAAATAAACCTCCACGTGTGGGGAGGCGCTTGCGCGTGGCTGTACAAATTTACATTAGGTAATGGTCAAACATATAACACTTCTTTGATTTATAACGCCTGTATGTTTACAAATGTAAATAATTTGTAGTACTAATTGACTCCTCTGGCCTAAGTCCATTAGAGGAGGGCCGCTACGTCTGGCGCGGCTAAATCTAGATGAACATTGCACAGAAGACATGCTTTCCGAGGCACTGTCGGAAACAAGATCGCAATAACAGTGGGCGTAGCTCTTCTGATATTTTACCCCCAGCGTGGCTCTATTGATCTCTGGAATACGAATGACTACTCTTGGAACTTCTAAAATCTGGAGAAGGTTATAGAGGAGAATATATGCCCTGATAATATCTGTATGGAGAAAGGAGAGAATTCCAAAGGAATGGACCTTCGGAATCATACAGCCAGTACATATAAAATGTCATAAGCTACTTTCCACTAACCACAGAGGAATTACGTTATCAGATGTAACATACAAAGTTCTATCTGGTTATATAAATAATAAGTTGGCTAAATATAGTGAAGAAATTTGGGGGTAATATCAATCTGGCTTTCGACATAATCGCTCAACCTCCGATCATATATTCACATTACGACTAATACAGGAAAAACCCTACGAATATAACATAGACTTACATATACTATAGGCCTATGTAGACTTCAAACAAACGTTTGATAGTGTTAATAGAAAAGTAATGCTAAACGACCTTCACATCTTTGGAATACCAGCTGAATGTTAAGACTAATAGAAGCGACTTTGGCTAGTTCAAAAGCTGGAGTAAGAGTTAATGGAGAGTTAGCCACTACTTTTGGTATTAATACTGGGGTATGACAAGGAGATGCATTCTCCACTACGTTGTTTAACCTAATTCTGGAGGCAACCATTCGAAAACTAGATGTTTCTGGACAGATCGGCATGAAAACCACACAAGTGTGGGCTTATGCTGATGACTTAGCTATTATCAGCAGAGGAAAAAAGAGGGCTGGAGGAAAATCTACTAACAATAGATAGTGAAGCGCATAAAAGAGGTTTAAGGATAAATGAAGCCAAGACCAAATACACGAAACTTCAACGGAATGTTACAGATAACCAGGCACATCTATCAGTTGGCAATTATACATTTGAACGTGTCCAACATTTTTCTTCTTTAGGTTCACAAATTACTCATAACAACTGTTGCAGCAATGAAATAAAGATCCGTATCGTACGTGGCAACAGGTGTTATTACTCCTATGAAAAGCTTTTCAGATCCAGGATGTTAAGTAATCAGCTGACTATGTACAGAAGTCTTATATGACCGGTAGTCGCATACGGATGCGAAACCTGGACATTAACCAGCACAGACAAGCAACGTCTAAGAATGTTTGAAAGAAAACTGTGCCGCGATCTACTTCTACAATTTTCACAATTACGTTTGAAAATATCACGAAATAACAGTGACGTATGCCAATATTTATGTAAAACCCTACACTGGGTATATTGTACGATTATGTTACCGTTATCAAATTACAGTTTTCAAACGCTCACAAAGCAATATAGTTTAGTGGGTGCGAGCGACGTCGCAAAAACGCAATTGTATTGTGGACAAGCACAAGCAGAACAGTAACAGCACCGTGTGTTAATAACAATACAAATGTTGTATCTAAAAGCAACGCCAGACGTTGGTATGTAATCAATGTTTTAAAACAGTAAAACTTTTAATTGCGTTTTTTAATTAACGGTACCCATAATGAAGTACTTGAACTCTGTGTACCTGTGTTGAAGCACGCTTGCTTCTCCACGAAGTCTGCGTATTTAATGACTGTAGTTTACATTTTATGTTACCATAACATACTGTATTGTATATGCGTACGTAAGTTTAATTAAACTGTTATTGTTGGTAACCATTATTCAGGGTGATTAACCAAAAACCTTTACCATACTTGAAACACATTATCACTTATTGAGCAAGAAATTACATAAACCTGCACAGAAACTATATAAACGCTGGGAAGAAAACTTAGCTACTCTACAATAAACGTTGAGTCACCTCCTTCATGTAAATACAACTGCGTTCTTCGTTCTACGCTTCGGGATCCATTACGAATCGTGTTGATTTCGTTGTGTTGACTTCTCTAGTGACGCTGTGCTGAAGTTGTGCAAATGTTTTTAGACTATTTGCACATTTTCCACCCTTTATAAGATCTAAAAGATATAATAAGGAGGACTCACGTAGATAATGTAGATAGTCAAGAAACAATGCGGTCTTCAAAGACACTGGTTACCAAACCGTCTAAGTATCAAGAATGGGGTAAGATCAGAACTATCATGTCTCATGTAGCTTTAGAAGCACTACGAACGATGCGTAAAAGACACGGAAACCAAGGCCTGCGTATATGGGATGACGAAATTGAACACACAATAGTAGGCAAGACAAGGCTTAAAAAAGGCATTTAAATCAAACAGAAAGATATAACAAGAGATCAATAATAACACAGGGAAGAAATGGCTGAGATATTATGAGAGGCTGTAGACTCATAAGCAACTTGAAGAAACAAAATTTTTAGACATCAGTGAATGTGTGAATTTGATAGTTTGTTCTACAATGCTATGAAAACATAAACTCATCGGGTACTGATGAGCCGATTTTTGAGCTGATGACTTTATTATACGTTCCCCAACACAAGCGCATTTAATTGCTGTGTTCTACAGCTAATATCATTCTCTAGCTGTATCTGATATCGCTAGCTGTTTCTGATAAATACGTGTCCAATACCATTCAAAACTTATTACGAAATCCTGAAACTCTATACTTTAAGAAATAACCTCTACCTGCAACATACAAAGTAAGCCACCCATAGATTTTTTTATTGTAGATGATGATATAACTATAAACTATGGTCGAATAGTCACCATATAAGATGGAAGAACAAATGGCAACGAGCATGTGGTCTCAAGGTCGACCTCACTCAGGAAAACCAATAAGAGACATTCTAAATAACTTCAGCTCACTTCAGTTCACTTAACTTCACTTTACTTAAATGACAAGTTTTAATATTCTCGCCCCACAAAAACAAACAATCTTACGGCGGAAGGAAAAGTATTTGAAGCAGGCTTCTTCAATGTCAGACTGCCTAAGTGGACGAGCAACCTGTACCGACGCTGCTTCCTTACTCAAACGTTCACCTACAAACTCCATTTGTAAGCCATTGTAGGAATTACAAAATTCGTACAGCATGCGAAAAATTTATGTTTGCTGCCATTTAAACCCCTTATGTAAGCGAATTGAGGGATAATAACTTGAAGAAACGATATGAAAGTTGTGGGTGATTTATCGGTGCCTTTAAAATATCGCTGCGCATGAAAAAGTGACTGTTTTAAAGGTGAGTAGTACAAAGCCGAGAATCATTTCAATAGAAAGTAACCCGGCGCATTAGCCGCAATGTTCTTACCAATGTTATTGGTGTATATTTCTTTGAAGATAACAATTAAAATTAGCCCCCTCTCCATATTACGTGATTGACCTATTCCTCAACTGGAAGATAGGGGATTTCTCGGTCAACTCTGGTTCCAGCAGGACGGAGGACTGACACATAATGGAATTTCTGTAAGCAAATATCTTAATGATGTATTTAGAGATAAATGGTTTGGAAGAGATTAAGTACAGTTGCTAGATGATCTGGGCACCCTAAAGTCCATTTTGGTGTTACATCAACTAGTAGCAGTAACCTTTATGAGGGAGCTGAATAACTTGAAGAAGAGGTTTAAACTGTACTTACTTTGATCACTCCAGCAATTTCAAGAGGGTTTTACATTGCACTTGGAGACGAATGATCCTTTGCTACGAAGGACACTATGGAATAAGTTGTTGCCAATGACTACATCCAATGAAATAATAAATGAAGGCTTAATGGAACTTTTGGCTTACTGTATATCCTAAATTATATCATAAGCACATGCAAGTTTAAAAACAGTATCATAAAAATGTCTCAAGAATTTTTGAAATAAAATAAATTCAAGTATCCACAGAAACACGATAAATTTTTGTTATTCTTTCCCGAAAAAAGTTAATAAACCTCAAAGCACATTTAGAACTTACATTATTACAATATTGCATTATTACAATTTTGTTTTACTAAAATAGTTTACTAAAATTTATACTATTAATATATCCTGAAACAGAGTTCTATGTAGCGTAAAATTTTAGTACGCCTTGCAAATATAATTATCATTTTAAAACAATATATTATTAGAACCCAGCTTACTACGCGGTGTGAGCCAGAGAGGGAAATTCCGAGTTCACACCTGATAAATCCCAATGCGGGTATCGCTGCTGTGCTTAAATATCCACCGAATGAACGCTGAATTTACGCTTGGAACTGAGTTATTGTCTGAAACGTATTATTAATTACTAAACATATTATGAAAGGAGATAAGTAGGAGTATACGAGTATTGTGAAAAATATGGGATGCAATGTTCGTATGAGTGGAAGACTAATTCTTGTAAGTTTTGTTATGAGGCGGTTGAATTCTCAATTGTAACTATACACGAGTACCCATGACAGCCCAAAAATACACAAGCATAATTTCTCTCATAGATGTATATTCTTTCCATTAGTAAGAATAATCCAATTTAACATACTTTTTATTATTATAACATACATTGTTTTAAATAATGTAGAACGTAATTGGCAACAACGTTGTTTAAAACCCCGCATTTTTTAAAGCCTTGCTTTCAGTTAGTTTAGCGACCATCGCCACATAAGTAGAGAATTAAATTAATTGAAGGTCCATCTTGCGTAGCCGAGGCACTGAATAATAACGATCGACAATTTCAGTCCGTTCTAAGCGTTACAGCCATTAGCCTATCTTAGCGCGACCACCGCTTATCCTTCACAGGCATTTGGGTTATAACACAATTTTATTCATAAGATGGCTATGCAGAGATTACCATAAAGAAATGTGGTTGGCACTGCGCATAGACCACTTTTGTCTTTTGCAGTGACAAATAGTTCGATGGTTTTGTCCTAGCAAGGCATCAAGTAGACGTCGTAATGGAGAGGAAACAGAGAGACAGAAGAGAATTGGCAGTGTTGATAATATCGCGAGCAAAAAAGAAACTGTTAAATCGGCATGAAAATAAAGTAATACTTAAACAATTAATTGAATAAACATAACGATATGTCACAAATATACTGCAAATATTTTTAATTTAAGCATTCAATAAACTTAATAACTAATACATAAAGACGCTTCTCATACATACTAAGTAACCACACAAGGTACCAAAATGAACGTAAAGTTCCTCTGCTGGAAGATTAGCTACGTGTCATGCGTATCCGATAAAGATAATCAAATATCTTCTCTGCTTATTAAACAGATAAGTTTTAATAAAGGAATATAATTTTCTAAAGCCACAATTCTATTCGTATACTTTCATTATTAACTAATTTTTAATAAAACAACAACTGTGGCTAAATAAAAAATTTAATAAAACTTACGCAGCGTTATGATTGGGTTGTTTAGCAGTAAAAGCGAGGTACAATAATCATAAAAATGTATTAATCCCGTCCAAATTTTAAGCAAAACTTAAATTCATTACAGACCATTTTCTAACGTATGCAGCATTATTAGAATTTGGAAAACTTTAAGTAAGAATGTGGGAGCCAGTTTCAATACGTGATCCTTATTTTGTTGTGAAATGTAAAACATATGCTCGGTTTATTACAACATAGTATACAACTGTAGTTCATTAACATACCTTGTAATTTTTATTACTTCCATGTTCCGTAAGGAAATGGAAGTATGGTGATCGCGTAAAAACTAGAGTTCGAGATAAGTGCTGATTCTGATTTTACTACCCTCAAAACATGAAGAAAAATCATTTTCTGAAAAGTTTGTGTGTCTGTCAGTCTGTGTGTCTGTATGTAGAATTTTGCTGTGGCGAACGATAACTGCCGACTCGAGGCATATTGATTTTTGTGAAGATTGGTTAAGGGGAAGAAGTAGTTTACCTGCAACGTTTTACGTTTTAACAAGAGTAAAGTACTTAATTTTAATAAATAAAGAATGCTGAAAAAAGGACATAATAATCCACTGTAGAAAGGTAGATGAAATATCTGTAGATAATGAAAGGTAGTTGCCGGGGAGGGGGTAATTATTCGAAAACTACCTTTTTGATGTCGAACAAA
This sequence comes from Magicicada septendecula, assembly GCA_034769895.1. NCBI lineage: Eukaryota > Metazoa > Arthropoda > Insecta > Hemiptera > Cicadidae > Magicicada > Magicicada septendecula. The sequence goes on from CM068375.1 coordinate 122,211,709, forward strand.
GTAGGCCTACTTCATTTTAAAGGATAAGGGTACCTTAATAACTACATATACTGAAACTATTACTCAATAAAAGTGTAAATATCAAAAATGGGGTTGTTCGGTTAAGGGGGAGGGATAGTTTACCTGTATTGTTTTGTATTTTAACAAGAGTAAATTAGTTAATTTTGATAAATAAGTGCCCCGAAAATGAAGTCATATTAATCCACTATATAATGATAAATGAGATATCTATAAATAGAGAGAGTAGTTGCAAGAGGGAGGGGCGATTTTTAGAAAATTGCTTTGCTGGTATCAAGTAAAGTACGAATACTTAGTTTTGAGGATAAGACACCTTAACGATTACATATTAAACGACTACCCCATATCTATAAATAGTGAAAAGAGTTTGATGGTGAGGGATATTATTTTAGAAATTATCGAACCGAATTCAGCGGCATGTTTTTAAATATAAATCTTAGAACATGGAAGTCATGAATGTTCTCTATACCGATTTTTTCAATATGCGATCATTACTAAAGGCACATTTGAATCGCTTTTAAAGTTCAAGTTAAAATCTAAAACAACATTCTTTTGTTCGACTCAGATATTGTAACAATATTATATCTGCTTTTAAACAAATGGCATTAAAAAATGTATAGCCATTTATTGTATAAGTCAATCCAACGATATTATATCGTCAAGGTTAAGAAGTAGGCCTATAGCCGGGCGGAATGCAGGCACGTGCAGAGTAACGCGAGCAGATATTGACTTGGCACAACGCAATATTCACAAAGTAAAATGTGAGAGGAACGTATTGTGTATAAATTCAGCGCGCTACAATACGGACTCCATACAAAGGGTACGACTGCTACGATGTGATAAATCCAATTATGAACCACCACCACCGCCTGTGGTATTCTACCTATTTATTGTTATATCATCTTGAATAAGAAATTCTCGTAGAACAGCACACGTCATCTCGGAGAACCTAGAAGTACCGATAGAGTTACTATACACACATGAACTAAAGAAACTAATAGGCCTATTAAAGTTCTGTATTATTGTTTATTTTTTGTTTTCTATAAACAATTTAAAATGTAAGTAATTTATAGTAATAAAATTGTTTTTAAAATTTTTATAGGAGACATTTCAGTGTTTGTTAGGATTTAATCCAGTAGGGAAATTAAAGCTGCCCTCTATGTAATTCTGGCCACATTGATAGAAGTACGGTAGAATAATATAACCCGACTTGTATTGTTCCTATATCCCACCAGTGATATTAAAGACGTGACTTTGATTTTTAACTAACATTATTGAAATAAAACATTTATGGGTGAACATAAATTGTTACGGCCGGAGTTGTCAGCATTATGAGACATGTTTCCGAGCTATCAAGCTGTAGTCTATTACTAACACCCATTGAAACGCCAGACATTTCGGTCGCAACCCACGGCGCCCATCTTCAGTGGTGCGGGAACAAGATGTTACAGAGAGCTAAATTAAAAAACAAGAAGCCAGCTGCCCCACAGAAACCCGTCACCACGCCCAGCCTACAACCTCTTGGCCTGGTGGGGGGGGGGGCAACAGCTGTTACTCTATATCAAACTGGTTAAGTGAGTTTGACAACATACCTTGATCCACGGTGGAACTGACGAAACTATTGATACGGACTTACTGAAAATCCGTAATAATCATTTCTGGGCAAAATAAAACCCTCAACACACATTTCTGTAAAGATTTCACAAGTTTTCTGTTAATTAGGCCTATCTTGATTTCCTTCAAAACATTTACCGAACTACATTGAAGAGTTCTACAAGCCAAAAGAAATCAAACATTTTTTGCGCATAGAGGTGGTCGAGCACACTTTGGTCAAATTTTAGTCAGTCGCTCTTTTAGGTGAACGTTATGAGGAAAGGTGGCCTGGTTCTGACGAAATGTAGTGTGAGCTGTTAGGTCACAGTAAAGAAGTGTTCTAATTAAGATGTCTAAAACTTTTCTTGAGATATAAATGTTTTCTTAACAACACAAACCGGTGGCAGACGGAGTATGAGATGTTTCCGAGCCTATTTTTGTACAGTATTAGAACTTTTTTTCTTATATTGAAGCATAGAATCCAAATATATACATTGAGAACACCTTTTACGGTACACTTTGTGTATTTCAAGTTTCAATCAATGAAAATCTTGATTGGATTATCATCAATTAATCCTAATTATTACGTAGTAAAATACTATTAAAGTAAATATTAACTTTTAAGAATGTATTCTTGCTGTAAATTACGTATATTTTAAATTGTTTATTAAAGAAGAGGGCATTAAATAGGTAAATGGCTCTAAAATTCTGTTTTTGCGCTTTTACAGGTGTATTAACTCATGTGTTACAACACTTAATAATGATTTTACCTGCGCTAGTGCTAATATCTGTGGTTAGATCTTAAACTGTTCGGCTGCAACTTATTTCTATGATTTTAAATAAATGATCCTCGGAAGAAGCATTAAATATTTTCTTGCTAAATATTTCTTGGTAAATAGTGTTTCATATCCACACTTCAGGTAAGCAGCCGTTAAATATTTTTTTTATTATGCTGGAATGTTGAACATAATAACTGGTCAAATATCCTGTAAAAAATAATTGTATAAAAAGTTTAAATAACAAAATTTCATTTTCCGTTTAATTGTTTAAGTTTTCGACGTTAATTGCTAAACCCAGGAATTTTTATATTCTTTTCACCAAGTAAATGTTTGCTGAGGAAACTCTTTAGGAAACACTTCAAGAATAAACTTCTTCCTGGGACATTTTCCTGCTTAATGTTTATTTAAGCTTCCATATCGTTGTAACATTGAACTTCCCTTCAGCATGTCTCTTTTTTAGAATTATCATAATCGTGTGATAAGAGTTATTAAATGTGTCTGACTTAACGTATCGTCCGCACAGGGTGAACAATGTTATCTACGTGTAAAAATGTTCATTGAAGCATGTGACTTATTTTTAATTATAAACTTTCACGATTTATTAAAACGAAGTGAAAACTTCAGCACGTTAATTCAGATATAACGTCAGCTAAACTTTATGTTGAAATTACAGAAAATCTTTTGATTTGTCTTATTTTTTATAATGTTATTTTTTGTTGTATATTGACAGTTTATAACACTAGGAGACTGAAAAAGAAACATATCTATTATTCCTCTAAAATTTAAACAATTAACACGCAGAAAACAGAACTGGTTTCATTGTAGTCGTCAACATCGCACACCTAAATATATTCTGGATTTAAATCTACGTCAATATTGTAACGTCACAGAACGTTCCACAAAGGAAATTAATTGCAAAGTAAATTATCATAAGAGGAAGGTGAGATGAACAGTATCGAACCCAAGTAATCCAAAAAATTTTGTAATATTGTCCGATAATTAATATCATTAACATGAAAAAACGACAAAGACTATGACCAAGACTCAAACCCCATATATTGTTTAAGTGAAGAACAGTGTAAAACTGATAATGTACTATAAGAGAAACAGATAATCTCAGAAATGACCAAAATGAGGTCATGACATATTAAGAAATATAACTCTGAATAGGGCATAAAAAAACTATTTATTGTGAATGAATGGACAAGATCTATTATTATACTTTATAATATAAATAAAATAAATGTATTAAATGATTTGAACACATCATTAAAAAGGATGTAAGTTAAAATAAAAAATATATAAATGTTATGACAAAAAACTAAGGTCTTGGAGTTGAGACCAATCACTCAGATTTTATTAATTATTGAAAACTAATATTAGTAAAAATTAATTATTATAAAATTAATATAAAAACTATATGTAAATGTCAATTAGACAAACACAAACAAATTATTTTAAATAGAGAAAGCTGTAAATTGATTAGAAGTCAATTAAAATAATCAAAAACAGTGTTAAACTGAAAACATGTGAGGAACATATAAAATTGTAATATTTATGAATTCCATGTTGTCAAAATGCAACAAAATTGTATTCTAAAGTTGAAACACAATATGAAGTAACTATACTCATATATATGACCACCTAAAACACCTTAACAGTCAAGTTATGAAACTATTTACCTATACCATACCAGGCTGAGGCCAAAAAACAATCACAAAAAATAGTCATATTTGACAGAATAATTGCAGAATATTAGAAAAAATAAAATAAAAAGGTACAATCCTATAATGTACAATGGAAACATACTTGCTCAATTGAAGACAAGCTTAATTCATAGAGAATTTTTAAATATAAAAGTGAAAATTGTCACACCAAGAAAATAACTCATCTGTGCAAAACAGTGAGATGCTAAGTAATATTACAATAAAAATAAAATGTATTAGGATAAACCAGGTATTCCCAAAGATAAACAATATAACAAACTCTAAGTGAATACCCAAAAAATCCCATATATAATACCAAAAAAGACAAATTATTATAAAAAACCAGTGACAAAAAACCTAGGCCATATGTAATGCCTACACAAAAACGAACTTATTTATATGTCATGTGTTTTAACATTTGCTCATTTTGTTATGTAAAGATAATTATGTTATGTATTAATGTTATAGCAAGAACCAAGCAACTTCATAACATTTTAATAATTAGAAAATTAGAATTTTATGCAAACACTACAAGGTAAGAATTGTATTTTATGTTAATTTATTAGATTTAATTTGTTCAAAACCAATCGTGTATGGTATCATTTTATTCAGTTGAAAGCAGAGAATCCAAAAATAATAATGGCATGCAGATTGTAAGTAGTTCTGTAAAATTGTTTGACAAATACCAGAATAATTTCAGTAATATCCTTTAGTATGAAGAATAAGAAGTTTTTGTTCTAAAGCTTCTACGGAAGTCAAATTTGTTCTATGATGTTCCATTTGCATATTCTCAAACGTTCCAGAAGAAAATTTTACTCAAAAATACCGGAAGTTCATGTTTAAAAATTAAAACAATGACCCTTACAGAGTATAAAAGGAAGACGAAATTTGACACAAAAAACACTTTATGCTTTGAATCCACAACAGACACATCACCTACGAATCCGATCATCTCGTCCAAGGCGAAGTCGAAGAACAAGAATTCAACCCGAGAACACAGAAAGGCTTTTTCCCGTACATGACAAAAGACTGACTTAACCTGTATAAGGAGTATATCGCTAAGCGCTAACGTGTTGTTGAATAGAGCAGCAACACGCCATATTTAATAGAAACGCACACAGCCAGATATCCAGCGGCCCTGAAAAGGACCGATTTTAATATAGAAAATCAATTTTGCTGGTATTTGCTAAGATAAACCGACTTTGACAAAATTCCCAAACAATTTACTGACACGAGCCTTCTACATTGAGTTTGGAACTAGCGCTGAGACGGCAGAATAGAGAAACCACGCAGTCAGCTGTTCGCCGCCGCCAGAATTCAAAGCATAGATACAGTACGAATTTTATTTCAATTGTGCGGAGTTTTAAAACCGTAATTTGACTTATAAATAGTTACCAGTGCGTGAGGAACGTAAACACGAAGAGGCGCAAGATTAGAATCGTCCCCAAGAACAGTGTCCAGTGAAGGAAATACTTACCCACCGGAACGTGAGTTGTTCAAAAGTTAAAATCATTTTTACCTGGTATCCTTGTCACACAGTTGTACTACACATGTCAAACACCTTCAAATCACACAATTTTTGTAAAGCATCCCACTGATTTGTCTTGATAGTTCAAAGGAGTCACGTCCTGAGTATAAAGTTTTGTCATACATTAAATTCATGCTTTTCAACTGAGCAATAAAATTTTTATCAGCCGATGATTAATAAAAAACTTGTCAGTAACTTGTTTGTAACTCTGCAATTTTGTTTAATTTGAGTGTTAGTCCTTCAGACGATTTTTATGAAAAGAAAGATCATTAAACCTACGTTATTTGCAATTCAAATTGTCTTGTTCACATTTTTTTATATAATTAATTTAACAACTAAAAAATCAATTTTTAATAATAATAATTTCTTGGAACAAATATCCAAGTGGCGCCCGCATACACATATTAGCATAAGTTGTGTTTGCAGGACAACAACGTCGCAGAGAACCCAGCAATTAGTAAGTATTAAAAGTGCGCGGAGTGTAACACCCGACAAAACAACATAAACACATACAATATCAGTTGGTTATAATATGTAACTTCGTAAAGAACAAGAGAACGTCAAATTTAAGTAACGTTGTTTCTTGCACATTCTTATGTTACAAGATGTGTTTATTTAAGCAAACCATGTAAAACGCCCCTTCTTACTGTGTTTCTATTGGTATATGTCATGATTTAAAGCCGCTGAACCTTGTTTGTTAATCACTTTAAGATCGTGTCGTATTTACATAAAAGTCAATAAACAGTAGACGTAATGCTTTATATTTCCTCCAAACTACTTAACAATTTAAAGAATTATTAAAATAAATTATATTAAATACTACTAATCGGTTAATCAAATTACTACCACGCTTTCGAGCACTTTATAGCGCCGATGAGTCATTAAGGAGTAAACTTTGTGGATTCAAAAACATTACTACGAATGTCTTACACATCCTTTAGCATATCATATCTTTAGCATCGCGTGAGTTTGCTTGTCCTACTGCGTTTAAGTATACTTGTTATATCCAGAAGAACAACTTATGTTTGACTTTATAACTTTATAAAGTAATTAATATGTTCCCACCGTAAGCCTATCTGCCCATAATGTTGGAGATAACATTGCAGGACTTTTTCTTCTACACTTAAGGCACTGTAACCTAAAAAACAACGCATACTGTATGATCACTTTTGTAAGGGCAACCAAAGACAGCCAAAAGAGTTTGAAATGTGAACACCTGAAGGGAGAAGGTCATATCCTACATTGTGAGATCCTAAACACTGATATCCAGGAAGCAATGGTAATCATAAAATTACAAGAAAATTATTGGCGCGACCGAGTATCACAGCCAAGACATAGTGAGATACGACTTGGGCTGCAAAACATTGTATGTCTGTATAAACACTGTATGTCTTTCTAAATATCACAATATCATAAAGTCACATACAAGCTGTAAAAAAATAATTCTTGAATTACTTAAATAACTGTATAGCAGTGTTAGAAAATGTGTACTACTAACTAAATTAGACGTATTCGCCTCCAGATCAGGAATCTAAAAATTAATAAAATCAGCTTGAACAAACACATAGGAGAGAGAAGTGCAGAAAGAATTTTATGATATGAACTTCTTCTTCTTCTTCTTCTTCTTCTTCTTCTTCTTCTTCTTCTTCTTCTTCTTCTTCTTCTTCTTCTTCTTCTTCTTCTTCTTCTTCTTCTTCTTCTTCTTCTTCTTCTTCTTCTTCTTCTTCTTCTTCTTCTTCTTCTTCTTCTTCTTCTTCTTCTTCTTCTTCTTCTTCTTCTTCTTCTTCTTCTTCTTCTTCTTCTTCTTCTTCACTACATGGCTTGACCTAGCCCGTTCCGACTTCACAGAGTCTCTGACCATTTTTCCCCAGGGTCTTCCACGATATCTCGTCCCCACTGGCCTATATTCAAACGTTTGTTTAGGAATACGCGTGTTAAGGGGGAAATAGAGTTAGGAAGACGACGTAAAAAAATAGCTGAAAATAGAAACCGAAACTGGTAATAACTCCTCCCCATGGAATTGAGGATTAGAACAAGCAGGTCATGCAGATCGTATGTGATCTGTATTCATTGAATACGCATGCTGTAGTGCTAGACACACGTAGGATTGATGGTTGTCATAAATAATGAGATTAGTTGCTGATGGCAACTTGGTTACACGTAATATATAGTATCATCGCCGCAAGTTGTATACTCCGCTGCCGACTGAAACTGACTTACTACAGTATTTATCGCACGTACTGAGTCAGCGCGCGCGCGCGCGCGCACACACACACACACACACACTTACACAACTATAATTAAGTTCAAAATTCCAGTTAACAAGACAGTACACCCAATCAAACGTATCCTCCTCGTACCTTGGGTCTACGAAGGAACTGCGAAGTTTACACTGTACTGACTTGTTTCTGAGACAGTCCTAGAAACATCGATAACTTTTAGCTTACACCACTATACCGCATTAGTTTTATAAAGATCAGTACTGAATCTATTATCAAGGCGTCAAGGCAAGTACACGCTTACATTCGACGTCTTTAGCTGCTACGCTTTACGTCGCTTTCTATGTATGTCTTTCTTAAACAAAACAAAAATATATTTTTCACTATACTACGTATTCCTAAAGTTAGAGCTGTCTTTCTGTATCCAGTTTCCAGTTTTTTATTTATACATTCATCTGCGTTCAGGGCCATGCTCTCATTGCTTCTTCTTCGTTTCTCTAATTACTTTTCGTTCTTCTATTCCTTTTCTCTTTTTCACTCCATTATAAAACTTTTTTGGCTACCTTCAGCTTATCAACATGCCCAAAACGACAGGAAATATCTTATTTCGATCTTTTCTATTAGGTTTCTGTCAGAAGCATGAACTTTTGATTCATTTCTCTTTCAAACGTGATACACTTAAGACCTCGCCGCCGAAAGTACAGCTGTATCGATAACAGCCTGTTTTATTTATTCTTACTTACTGACTCAAAAGCAATAAATTAACCGACTGTAAATTAAGGCATGAGAGCTAGAACAGTGAATAAGAAAACATGGTATTCAGCTTTCATTCAGGGTTTCCATGTTAAAGAACAACATCTTACCTCCGATACTTCCATCACGTAAGTCTACAAACGCCATAGTAAATAATTAATTCAAATTGTGCTCTTTATTTACAGATTATACAATTGATACGTAGGAATGTAATACGATATTTTAGTAAATAACAACATAATACTTTGTAACACACTGAGCAGACGTCATTAGGGATTTTCAGATTTAATGATGGAAAAGAAAAGTTATTAAAGTCAGGACAGAAGTAACCCTGCACTGAGCAACAAAGGAAGAGAGAAGTACAAATCATTTCTACGATGATAGGATTTTTAATTTTTGATAATACTTTAAAAATACTGAAATTTATTTTTATAAAGATTTATTAACAGGTAGGCCTATTGCTTAAATAAAAGAAAACAATCATTTAAAATTTATCTTTGAAATAAGTCTTTTTCTTACTAAGTATCCTTGGCAGCACACAGAGAAATTCCTAGAAGACCTATCGTAGACCACTCAGTGGGCAAAAGTGGTATTAAGCAGGTATCAAAAGAAATTTCTTGCAAAAAGAAATAAAAACATTCACTATTTATTAAGACTCTAAAAGTTTTCAACTTCTGCAACCAAAACTATTGACATTTTATAGAGTACAACTGTTATTAATGAATGCAGTTTTATGCGGCTGATACAGGTAATATTGTACGTATGTAACAGGTATATAAAATCTCTTATAAAAAATTATCATAAAATGTGTCTTGTCATATGGAGTCCAGCTGCAGAGTTGCGGTCGTCTATCCGATACAAAGATTATCCAAAAAACAAAACCTTATCTAATATTCTAAGAATTCTTTTTGACGGCCGTAGTATGTTTGTCACAAGACTAGAGCGACACGAATTATAAAGGTGACAAGGAAATCAAAATGCCAATATGCAGTTACTTAAACACGTTCCACATGCATCAAAATGACACAGTCAGCCGTTGTCTCTAGACAGTATGAGGAGACAGAAGGAGTCTCAAGAAGACCGTAGCAGCTGTAGAAAGTAGACCTGATCGTGAAACCTTCCTAGAACGTAAAGTACTGTTAAAGGAGTGCTATCAGTGGATGGTTTTTCCCTACGTATTATGTTTCACTTTTAATCAAATTACCTATTGCTCCTTGAGAGCAACTTCAAAAATATCTAACAAAATAAAAAAATAACATACTACGTTTCAAAAGCACAAAATGAAGGTAAAAAAAATATGTAAGATGGGCACGATAAGGGACCTGCCAATATTGCAGTTTAGCTACGCAAGTGCCACGTTATCAGTTTGTTGGAGTTTAAGCTCTAGACGTTAGATCAAGTTACACAGGGAATTGCTTATATCGTTGTGTCACTGTTTCTCACTACGTGAGAATATCTTTCTTAGATAAACTTTATTTCTTTTTAATAATAATAATAATGGCTCCCGTGTGTACCACCTGAAGTAGTGTAGGAGAAGGCAGGGTAGGCTGCCTTATGTGAGCCGTACGGCATACAAGGAAGGCAGTGTGGCCAGCACTACGCTTCAGCCGCCCATTATTATCCCCAGGATGTTATCCCAGGAACTCGTTTTCAACAGGCTGAGTCGACCTGGGGGCTGAAAAACGCACCTTGATTTTATGGTGCGTGCCCGGGAATCAAACCCGGGACCTCTAGGTTAGTAGCCAGGTGCCATACCCACTGGTCTACTGAGCCGCCCAGTATGTATTCTTTTTAATAATACGTTTACAAAAATATATGGAAAATTAAGCACAATAGTGATAAATTCACCAAGCAAACATAAATATAATTTTTAAGGTATTGTAAAGAATACAATTTCTACTTTTTCTTCAGAAAGAATGGAATTAATTAATTCACTACTTTATACAATCCTGGGCATTGCCTGTGAGGTCCAGTTACGTCCACGGAGACACGTCAACATACCACAGGGTAAGGCATAGAGTAGCATAAGCTTAAACTTAAAGAGGCCCTTGAAGTTACCCAGATAGACTATTAAAAACGCTCAGCAAAGAGTACAAGACTACAAAGGATACATAATAAAACATTTGCGAAATAATCGAGAGGACTCGCACGAAAAATAATTACAGTGGTTACAGTGGTTACATGTTAAGCGAATGGATAAAGACGAATTACCAGCTATGGGTTTAACATGGAACACTGTTGAAAGACGGAGACCACCTTGCCCTAGAAGTTGGCAGGACGGGATAAATGATGCTGTTACCGAATATCGTCGAGTGCTGGAAGAGGAGATAATACACAATAGAAGAAAGGGAGATTTGGAACTAGAAGATGGCGCTGTTCATTATAAGCCGGGCTCTAATGATAACCCGTTGTGTGTATTACTAATAATATTTTAGTTGTACAAATCGAATCTTGTTGTTAAACTGAACTTTTGAATTTTTTCTTTTTTTGTATACCCGAAGACAACTATAGGTTCTGAGTAATCGAACGTTGCGTTTTAGATAGAGTTTTACGGCGCGACTGAGGAAGGCGGGTTATTCGTAATAGTTAACTTTCGCACTAATAAACAGTAACTAACTTTTACTAGTAGCTAAATTATAAACAACTACCGAATCATGTCAGCCCGAAAATCTTAGTGCTGTAGCATACGTATTTTAAGTGGACCAACTTATCGTTATCCAGAGAAATACTGTGTCGTTTGTTTAATTTTTATTTAATCTAATCACTTCTTTCAGAGAGTGTTTACTTTCTTAAACGATTCCTCTTTGAAGAACTGTGTTCTGTTTGAACGATATTCGCTTAATGTTGAAATTTTAAAAAGTATTCATGAGGGATTTTATGTTAATGTGTATAACATATTATTCATACATTAACCTATATCTACATTAAGGATAAACGTAGAATAAACACAAAACATGAAACTATTTTTCTACTTGCAACTCTAATCCGGAGATCGTTGGGTGGATGTATTATAAACCTGCGAAGAGAAATTTTTAACTCTCATACCATATTCCATTTTTCAAAAAAAAAAAAAAATGGAAACTTATACTTCTTTTAAATGATACATTGCATCTTTTAAATATATCGTATATTGCAATTTTGTTATTCTTATTTTAAAATAGAAATAATTAACGTTTATGTCATATTCAAACAAAGAACCGAATAACTTCAACTTAATATGAAACATTAACTTAAGTTGTAATTTATAAGTAGGCCTATATGTTATTGAGCTTAGACAACGTTCGTTTTACCACAAGTTCTGACACAAAAATTACATGAAAATTTGTTTCTCGAACGTTTTCTACTTATTCATCGTTTTGAACGGAGTTTACGTGCAACATAAGCGCACAATCAGAGGTACCAGTGTAATCAGAAAGTCTCCATAAAACTGTATAAGGTCATCAGCACGATAACAGACTAATAACTCAACCGTAATAATTATTGTTAATATTATAGTAGTACAATACGGATTCAATTTAATTTATTTCAACGGTTTACTGTTGAAGTAATTCAAATAACTTATTTACGGTTTTAAGTTAATACAGTTTAATCGTAAGCTACGCTAAACGTTCCACCCATATTTAATTTTTTGACCTCTTTTCACATCGTTATAAACTAAAAACCAATTGTCATTATGTTGGAAGCAAATAATTTCGAAGCAATTAAGTAATGTGTTATGTTGCAATTCAACAACAAAACTGAGGACAATTATGACCACGACAATAACACAACATCAATTACTGAATACACAGGCTATAAATTACATTAAACTAATTATTATATGGTTAAAAAAATTAGTTACAATTTAATATACAGTAAAATATTGTGGAAACGGTTTTACCATATTAAAGTGTAGTGTTAAACGTCACAGTACTGTCACTTAGAACTTCAAGTACACTCTTAACGCGAAGACAAGACGGGTCCGTTTAAATATCTAGACCGATCGCCGAGTAACGTGTGGAATTTTGTTTACTTCTGAATGCCTACGTAGTAGACAGTTCAGAAAGCACAACGCGAGGAGTCTGCATGAGGGCGCCTGGAACAACGGGGTGAAGGCTCTGTCGGTGGAATGTCAAACAGTATTGCACGAACGAAAACCGTTTGCGAGATATGAAACGCTTCACTCAGCTAGTACAGAGTGAAATAAACTAATGAGTTTCAACACAATTAATTCATGTTTTGGTAACCGCTTCCATAAAGTTCCGTCGTTTCATTACGCTCTTCCAACTGACTCTTTCTTAGTATACGTTGGACAGTTATATTTTCTCAGTCATATCTGTCGTTGTCATGGATAGTTGCTGGACCGCCGACTGTTTGCGTTAGACGGGGAAGGCGACGGCTACCTCAGAAGGTTCTACCTATCAGCCAATGTGAAGCAGTTATCGGTTTGGTAATCTATAACAATTTTGAAAGGCTTTATTTTTTCAAAATGGTTCTACATACTTGCTGCCAGTAAATATTTGGCAAATCATACCACCTGAAGTCAGGAATCGTACTAGTTTCCAATCCTCTAAAGGATGTCTTCCCGAATCGTATATTTTTAGAACTCATTAAATGTTTTATTCTTATTCTCTGACTTCGGTATGTGGGTTCTTGATTCAGCTACTTCATTGCTTTTATATTATTACTGTTACTATTTACAACCCAATTAATTCAGTAAGCTGTGTTTGAAAGTCGTATGTTAAAATTTCTTTTCTTCCAACCCCAACCCGCTCAACCCGTTACTTTTGTGTGCCCATATCGTAAAGAAGTTAGATAATGACTGTCGATCACTCTCAGTTTAATATTCTCTATATTTTTAACTGCCTTTACTGACTCAAAAAATACCCTTTTTTGCACTTTCTGTAGCAGTTCTGTCAACCTTTTTGCCTAATACCGGTGTTATATGGCTACCGAGCTTAATTAAGCGTCAAATGTATCAATTGCGTCTTGTAATGAGCAATTCCTAAAATCCTAAAATATTTTTTTTATAGTTTCTTAATCCTCCGCATTCCTTCAGCAACACAGGCGTGTATTATGTTCCTCATTATATTCTGTCCCGCGTTCTTCCTGTAATTTCTTTTTAAGTCAGACCAATCCTTTCTATTTCCTTAAATACACTTCTCACCATGATTACCTTGATACTTCTTTTCTGGCGGTTGATGTTCCAGTGCTTGTTCGGTCTTCTTTATGTCAGATATAACTAGCGTATGGCCAAACCATTTACACTGCCTTTTGCTTCCTTATATACGAGTACTCCAAGAATATTACCTTCCATAATTCAATGTTAGTCAGGATATTCCAAAATTTATCTTAACCATACCTGGAAACTACTTGGAAATACTTGTATCATGATTGAGCCACTGTGTGTGATCCTCCAGCTTTGAAAAGCATGCAGTTGTATGCTTTTTTCAATGCTGCAAAATTTTTTTTCTTATTCGTTAACTTGGTACTTTTGTATTATAGAGCCGTCACGTTCAGTTGGCAATACTTCGTGCAATTAACGATTCACCGATCAGATGTTTCGGCCTTTTTGAATTTTGTTACACCTGATATAATAAAATCTACGGCAGTTATTCTGGTAGGAGGAGAAAATAATGTAGCAGTTAGCAACTGTAATTTTATTATTTATGCAATGGATCACGAAACAGCTAGCATAAAGTGGTTCTCAGGGGAGGTAGAAATGTCCGCCTCTGCTATTACAGACGCTGCAGCTACATGAGCTACATTTGCGCTTTAAAATTAATTTCTGCGTACACGGTGATTGGTGCCTAGTTTAAATGAAGAAATCGATGAAACTTTGTTCGCAAAGCAAAAAACCAATATTCGCCGCTTTCCCATCAACAGTGGGTATTGGGAGGAGTATGCCGAAAAATCAGTGATTTTTTTTTAAAATTAATTTCTGACCGGCGGCGGGCAGAAACACAGTTGAGTCAATTATTCACCGATGCGATGAGTGGCGCGCCTTGATTGCTTTTGGGTAGGCATACTAGCATGAAAAGGTTAACCATCCGAACACGTTTGAACCCACACAGTGGTGGGTGATGTAACGGTGCTCACACCCAGAACAACGAGCGAATACAGAGAATATGTAAGGAATGCAATAAAAGACAGTGTGGGACGTATGGAGATTTGTTGGACTCTCACACAAGTGAGTCTCTTTTGAGAAACTCGTTAGGAAACAGCGACCCGTTAGCTGAATTTCTTAAAAACATTGTTGACTGTTACCTACCAGAGGAAATAAAAACACGTCTAAATAGTATGCAAATGCAAAGTAAATGGTGTAGAAAAACACGTTCTTTTGCAGTAAGACAAATTGTTGTTACAAACCAATGTGGCAGAGATATCTGTATTAATATTTTCACGAGTTGTTATTGGACAACTGTCATAAACTTAACGTGGACGCATATAACACTAACGTACCGGCAGAATCGGGGTTGTTTATGTATCTTATTTAATAAACTTGTATTTATTCTACACAGATCACTATGTCTTAGTCAGCTCCGCCATTTACAGGTACCCACGTGTCTTCCCCTTCATAAGCATTGTCCTTTCGTCACTTCTTCCTAAGCCGATATTCCTAGATTCTTTAGTCAGTTTCTTGGCATTCTTTGGTGTGCTGGATTTCCAGGGATTAGGCACATGCCATCAGAATACACCAGGTCGTCGTAGTTGTTTCAGTTTATTTCTATTTTGCTTTTACGACCTTTAGCATGGTCAATCAAAATGATAAATAATATCGGTGAGAAAATGCAACCTTTCTAACACCACTGTTGATGTTAATGGGTTTCGTAAAATTTCTATAATGCAGTACTCTCAAACTTGTATCTTTGAAAATAGAATGCATGTTTCCAATGGTATCCAAGTCACTTGTAAGAACAGAGAATCTAACATTTTTCAAACGGCCTTGTGACGTCTTTTTTATATTGATGACGCGTTCCAAAGTATATGCTTCATTATCAGATCTTAAATACTTTGTAGGAGGTCGACAACGGTTAACACTCCAATATCATTTGTACTGTATACGCGCTTGTAGGTCCTATTCACGTTTGGTCGAGCACTGAGCAGTTGAACCTATCTAAGCAGGTTCTAGGCGTTATCCTATAGAGAATTGGATTTAAAGTTCAGCTGGCCATTCAATACGAAACCGCGACTATTTGTGTTTGTGTGTGCTCTGTAAACTTTAAACTCTTCCAAGTCGTTCATGATTCTACTGCCCTTTTCACAAATGTGTAGTGGTTCCAACTTAGATTTGAAATCCGTGTAATAGTGGTAGTGTGAGACCAAGTGGCGAGCATAGTTACACCTTATGTTGACGGAGTTAAGAGTTTTTAATTGTTTAGGTGTGTGTTCAAAGAAACCCCTTCCGGTTTGACCGATGTAAAAACAATTAAAATCATTAAATGAGAGTGTATAGACGCCTGTTTTCCTTTCTAAAGGCGTCTGTTTATCCCGCCTAAATGTTTTTAATATACTATTATTAGTTCTAAATGTTAGGGAATATCTATCGTAGTTTAATAATAAAATCAAAGTCTTCGGTGTATGAAATCTGTGTATGAGGGTGATATAATGGTTTTTCGTGCATCACTATTATTTACTCGGGAATTAGGTTATTTATTTTTATGTTTCCTCAGCAGTCAATCAATGGTTGAGCTCTTGTAACCATTTGCAACAGCGATATATTTTACCGTATTTAACTTTCGTAGTTATCGTAGGTAAATACGGTGATAAAATAAAATATATCGTATACAGTGCAAATGATATTGGATTTTTAACCGATTACGACCTCCTACGAGAGATATTTTAAGATCTGACGATGACGCATTTTCTTCGAAACGTCATCAATGTAAAAAAGTAAATAAAAAAGAAGTGACAACGCAGACTGAAAAAGGTAAGTTTGTCTTCAAAAGTTAATTTCACCATCTTCACGTCCTTTTTCCGGTATACTACACATTTTTAGATTCCGAACAAATTGTCTCAGTCCTTAGGCCAACTCTTTCATGAAGTTAACTGAAAGTAGATTATTGTTCCATGAAAGATTTGTTAGCTAAAAAGCCTACTGCGCTTGGAATTTAGGACTACGTATACTCTATCTTTAATTTTGATGACATCTTTTGTGTTGTGATTTTGCTACCAACATAAAGTAATGCATTTAATGTATTTATGCACGTACTATCTAATTTTTCTCTAGTTTATCATCTTTAATGTCATTGCTCGCTATATCCTCTCACGAACTCCTTTACATTGTACATTTAAAACCTACTGTATGTCTTTTGTTTATTAAATTAAATTTGATGTTTTTAAAAATACCATTTCAAATAAATTCAGTTTCCAAACAAGGTATATTTTATCAAATATTCGCTGTACACAGAGTCCCTGTGTATTAAGAAGTTTTATTCGGTGACATTCTTAATTAACACTGCTACAAGATAATACTCTCGTTTTAAAGTAGTATTCCATAGCATCATTAAAATTATCCAGTACTTACTACACACAATAAATTATAACAGTCGTAAAGATAGTTAAAATTTGCTGGTTTCCAATCTACAATATAATTGTACTTTCAAAGCACTCCATAAATAAGCACTACAATTGCTTGTATAAACGATTCTTAGAACTGACCATTGTATTTATAAAGTGTACAAGCGATGCAAACAATTAGCGGATAAGCTCCGAAAAGCACTAGACTTTGTTATTCCGTCTTTCATCTTTTTTTTGTTATTTACTCCCTTCCTCGCTTTTTAATGATTATGCATACGCTCATATACGTGTCACCTTAACAACATATATAATAAAGTCTGCTATTTAACAAAATAAAGACAACGGTAAACAGATCTTTTAAATGTCAAGAAGTTTTGAATCACGATATTAATTGATTCTATGATTGAAAAGTTTTGATTCTATGATTGTTTCAAATTATAACTTATAAAATACGACTTAAAGGTGGTCAATTTGGAAATAATGGACAAGTAATTATTTTCATCAAGACATTACAAATTTTACTACTTCTTTACCTCATTCTATCGATACTATTTCACAATATATTTTTGTTAGAAGACATGAGGGTGAAGGGTATAAAGATTTTATTGTAAATTGCAATAATGTCAAAGCTGCTTTGGCATATCTTAAAAACAATAACCCTTGGTTTCGTGATATTATAATTGACGAAAATAATTTAGAAAGATTACCTGATAATGAAAGTGTTTTTCGACAAATAATATGTAGTCAAGAACAACAAAATATTTCATTTAATTTGGATAATGTCAATTTGGATAGTGAAGATGATGACCAAAATCCAATATTTATGAATGTGGAGCTCCAACGGTCACTTTTAAATGTAATCGACAGGCAGTAAATAATGTATTGGGAATTCAAAAAGATAATGATGGATCTCGTGTTTTACCTGGGCCTAGAATAAATTCTGTACCTATTAATGAATTTACGTGCGACGGATATATTTGTAGAGCTTTTCCAACTTTATTTCCTATTGGAAAAGGGTATCTCAAAGATGGGAGGTTTGATGGAGATTCGTGAAGCTCAAATATAAATATTGTGATTATTTATTTGTACGTAATATTTTTTGTATTTACGCTTCGCGAGTCACCACAGAGCCATGCTTTTAGCTAGTTTTATAAAATTATAAAATCTGATTTAATTGTCATAAAACTAGTAATCTCTCTGTACTCCAAAACTTGCTCATTGTATTGAATTAAAAACATTTGTTATTAAGCTAGATAAATTTTAATATTATAACTTTTTTAATTTCCACACAAATTACAGAAACCTTGACTATTCTATTTTTTTTTTTTAGGAAAACAACAATTTTAAAGAATTAAACGTTCCGAACTTACTTCGTTTAGAGTTTTACTTAAAGTTATAATCATAATCCCTAAATAATAAATAATTTACTCCTATCTTTTAAGTTAATGCCTGTTTCTATAGATACATAAAGAATACTACCTAAAATTTTCCATAATATCTAAAAAAAAATAACTCATAACAAAACAAAGTTTTCTGTAAACATACCTTAAAAACTTTCTAAAAGCGGTCCTAAATTTGCAAGCAGTGTTAGAGATATTATTCTGTCAAATTATTACAGAACCAAGTTTGTATTTTGAGTAAAATTCTTAATAACTTGATCCCTCACATAGATATTTAAAATATTCGTAAAATTCTGAGTTCTGTTTTTGGGAGAGTAAAACGATTTCATAATTTTCATAACGCTACATTCGAATTCAGAATTACCTTTATTATGACATACTAGATGGATTCTTACAATATTTTCTATTTTTAATCCTTTTTTAAAATCCTTAATGTACTAAACTTTTGAAATTTTAAAAATTGTACACTATACTCAGATTTTAATCAAAATTCTCTATAATTTGATACGCCACATGGCTATTTGCATTTTTTCACAATTTTAACCCTCTCACATTTTTGCCTCCTGCCTCCCTATATTTGGGTTAATCAATCTCAAAAACAATTAAGCTCTGAAAGGCAAAAGTATGAATAAAAAAGTGATAAAATATTTAAAAAGTGAATTAAAATCAAAACATTAGGCTCCGTAAATTTTAAATGAAATTCGTCTTTTTGTTGTAAATTTAGTGTTCATCAATTTTGTGGTTTATTTTTGGTTTTATAATGTAGTTTGAAAAAGTTTACTTTCTTTAAATTTCCCTTTCCTCTTACTTTCCTATTTAGTCGTTTTCAGTTGAAAAGTTCATTCTATGTTAATGTAAAAGTTGGTATACAGTCACCTGTTTATGCTTTTGTGGGCGGAGTCGTTTGTTAATAAATAGTACTAGGCTGTCAAACCGTGATCCAATCATTAAAATTACACATTTTTTAACTACATCTGCGAAAGTTGTCTTGAGGGGTATTTTTCTTTCTCCTCAGAGCACCCAATATATTTATTTTGGAGATTAAGTCAAAACGTCGAGAATTAATTTTAACAGAATGATCACGGCTCAATACCCCTGTAGTTTTATCAACAGATGAAATGGTTTACTTTCTCCGCAAGATAATTATTAGTTACTAACATCTGGTTTTAATTAAATGTACTTATATACAAATGTTCCTGACTTACATAATTTTCTATTTTTGTCTATCCTACGGTCCCCATAGTGACGAGTTACAAAAGTTCTACTATATTCCAACTATTATTTAAAATCAATAACTTCTTTGAGCACACGGCGTCTTGTATAGTGTTCATTTTATTTATTCTTTAGAGTGTGATTCATATTGACTTCAAATATAGAGTACATTAATATTTTCTGAGATCTCGTAAGCTCATTTTATCATTCAAATTATTTTAACATTCTGTGGTCAAGGAAATAAATATTTGTTATTTAATATGTGCTTCACTAAAATACGTTTAAAAATAAAAAAATTTTGTGTTGAACGAATCTATATTTTAGGATATGTTATTTAATTACCTGTAAACAAAATTAATTGAATAGGGGCATTCTGTCTTATATATCATACTAAATTTTGCATTTAGGATTTAAAAGTATTCTAGTCTAGAGAAAAACCAGAGTTAATATTTTATTAAGACTATTTATGGTTGTTATTATTATTAAATTATGATTATTAAGATAGTTAAAATTTTTTCGTTTATGCTAATTGTTATTAAAGGAATAAAAACGTTTAGTCTGTACGTTATAAGAAACAATGCAACTACGTTTAAGGCAAGCGTTTAAGAAAGGAAACGATACGGTAACCAAGTAACTTCTAGTTTAAAAACACAAAAATAATAGTTGACAGTATTTCCTACGTTTACTTGAGGGGACTGCGTAATGTTAGTATGTAATTGTAAGCATTATGTTTGGTTGATACTGGATACAGAATATAAGCAACGATCATAAACCAGCGTCCGTAGACTATTCTCAAGCATCTTATTTTATAAAAACAAAACGGCTTCAGAAAGAGCAGATCTTGTACAGACAATGCTTTTGTTATTAGAAAATCATTGAGAGGCATCGTGAGATCAATAAATAAAACGCACTTAGCTTTCGTTGAGTTTGAGAAGGCCTTTGATAGAGTAGATAGAAAATTGGTGTGGAAAATATTAGAAGAACGGGGATATCCACCAAAACTTATAAGAACTATATAAGGCCAACATAACGTTAAAAGAATAGCTGTCAAAAATAATTTGTAGGACGTCTCAACAAATATCTGTCAATAAAGGTGTTAGACAAGAATGCAGTATATCACCTACTCTTTTTAACATTTATATTGACAATCTGGTAATGAAATGGAAACATCTAGTGAACTCTGTTATTAAGTTACCAAGAGTCAAATATTTGAATGAGCTGTTGTTTGCTGACGACTCACTTTTACTTCAAAATACAAAACTGATTTGTAAAAATCTGTTTTTAATCTTCATCAGATTTGTAAACAATACAATGTGAAAATCTCCATTATAAAAACAAAGGTTATAACATTTCTAGACAAGGAACCGATAAGAACAAAAATAATGGTGATCCAATTCAAGAACAAGTGGGCCATTTTAAATAAATAGGCAATGATATTGGCTATGATACGAATTGTAATATTGATTCAAGTTAGGTAAGTTCCAGACGATCTGGGGGACAATCAAGCGAATTTTTTGAAACAAGGTACGTCGAGGTAGAAATTAAACTTCTACAAAGTTATGACAGTCCTGTACTATCCTATGGTATGCGAATTATGGACAACAATAAAATGGCGTTTTAAGAGGAGTTGACAGGCGTTCTAAACTTGACCGTATAAAGAATGAAGACATAAGAGAAGAGTTACAAGTTTTTAACTTGAATGAAAAATTACAAGATTACAAACAACGGTGGAAAGAACATTTAGAAAGAATGTCAGATTTCAGACTGGCCAAACAAGTCTATAAATACAAACTATAGGACATAGGTGTATAGGTAGACTCAGGAAGAGATGGCTGGGGGAATTTTGAAGGCGGAACAGGCAGCATCTTGCCCTTGCTGTGTTGTGAAGATGATGATGATGATGATGATGATGTAACGATACTTGGCATGCAGCAAAATGATTTTTTTAACCGTGTCTCAATAGTCAATACAATTGTAATAAGTAATACAATATAGTAACCTCTATGGAAGAAATAAATACAACACGATGTAGAAGTTCAGTGTTAGTAAAGTAGACAATACCAGCATTGTATCTGAATATGTAGATAATACCAGCAATGATTTTTTATTACTTGGATGTTTGAACAAATTAGAATTTGTTAACAGATCATAACAGTCAATTGAAAGAAAACAATTACTTTTTCGCACAATTAGAATACTTATACTGTAATTCTATAAATGATACTGCCGTTCTGACTTGGTAGCGTATCCACTTACTTGTTTTCCTGCTTTTCCTTTTTACTACGAACGAGTCCGCCTTTCACGATAATAATTAGTAATAAAAAGCAAACTGTAAAAAACTACAATTAATGCAAGATTAATTGTCAGTATCTAAAATGTCCATCTCAAAGATGTGAAACTGCTTTCCATTTTAGTTGTTTACGAAACTGTAAATTTATTTGACTCGCGCAGAATTTAAAATACGTTGTTAAAATGACGGGACAATATTTCAGTACGCGGGACACGCTCTCGCTGAATACTAATGCGTTAGAGACAACAGTTCTAGTGGCTAAACGCCGTACCACTCACTCTGACTTATTCTTGGAATTCTTTACCCTAGAATATTAAATGAAAAAGTTATAAGAAGTCTTATATTGTGAGTGTATGTTGATATGTGTGCTTATGCGTGTCTCTAAAATATTAGCTATAGATAATACGTACGGCGTAAGAAATGTATGAGAATGTACTCATGGGATCAGATTGGATTGCTTTTGAACAAATGAGAAATAAACAAATCAATATTTTTTTTAAATAAAAGATATTTGTGTTAAAAAACGTGTATTTTTTGCATGTCTCGTGGTCAAAGAAAGGTGTTAGTGTACACAGCAAAGAAGCAAAACCTACAGAGTTAGGAAAAGAGAGATTCTGAGAATAACAAGGAAAACTTTAAAATAATTAAATACATACAGTTAATTACACTTTTTTTAATCGATACTCTCCGTAATACTTGTTTGTAGATGACTGACCGATGGTTAAACCCGGTTAACATGTTCTACGAAGTTCTATTGAAGCTGCAGAAATCGTGTAAAAGTTTACAATGTGAAGGTACCAACAGTAATTTACCAAATTACGGTGTTTCATGGAACAGGACGTGCCCGTATCAAGAGAGCTGTGAAGTCAAAAACGTGTGGCTAAAGACAAGTTGAATATTTCTTCCACCTTAGAAAAGACGTAATAATTTGTTGGAAAATTCCGTTTTCCCCTCACTAGAAATTTCAGGATGAAATATTCAACAACCGTGGGAAATGTTTACCTTTTTAGCAACAGTGTACGAAAGTTACAGAAAATTCAAGCAAGTGTGCACTGTTTATTCTGCTGTTGTATATACGGTCATATATATTACTTACTCGGGCACAATATATAATATAAAGTCCTTAATGCGCGCGCGCGTGTGCACACACACACACACACACACACACACACACACATCGTTTTGGAAAGTCACGCTTTGAAAAAATCTACCTAAACCTGGCGTCTTGTACTTAATCTAGCAACCTGTCCTGTACTCAATTAGTATTCAGCAGTCGTGAAACACGTGTGTCTACTGGTATTGTGTCTCGTTATTACATTAACGTGTTTAAAATTCGGTCCGATAGAAATAAATTTGCAATTTACATACATAATTCTTAAAAGGTTTCAGGAAAATAAAATTAACTTGCAACGTTCATTAAAAATAACAGCAACTCCACGTGTCAAAAATTTTTTATTTCGTTAAAGCTTTTGTAATATGCATTTTATTATCGTTTGTTACCGTCGTAATAAGTTTTTCTATTCTGTTTCTTGTACATGCGCTGGACGTTTTTCGGTGTTCTAGTATTTTACATTTTGAACGCAATTAAAATGAGCTGATATCACTATGTGATACGTGGCACGTTTGTCTTATTTTAATAATCAATTTTAATTGAATTGAATTGTGACTTACCTCTACGTCTACCAACCAGCTATACTATTATTGATTTAGCGTTACTTACCTGGAAAATAAAAAAAAATGTTAAATCTAAATACTCAACGGACCGGAGATTTGGCTGGTAGGAGGTGGTGAGATACGATTGGTCGGTGCGTGGACAGATGGTGAGAGGGCAATTTTACATTTTAAAATTATGGTGGGTCGTCGAGCAGAGCTCGAGGGCGGCGGCGTTTGACTGGTGGTGGTCCATCGTCGTTATCGAGGTGTTGGAGGTAGGGAAAGTCTGAAATGGATGCTCGATGGAAGAGGTTGAACGTGAGAGTTCGCGCAATCCAGCGAGCAACGGAATCTTCAGCCCTCGCCTGAGAGAATCATTGTTTACATACCAGGGAGAGCCGGAGATAAGGCGAAGGGTAATGGATGGAAGGCTTCCATGCGTTTAACGACGTCGGGGTAGAGTTGGGTCCAAAATGCAGGCGCTGCGTACATAAGGACGGCTCGTAAAAAGAGCAGATAAATCGAGAGCTTCGTGCGCAATGGCAGTGGCCCTCGAGGCGATAAGAATGGGTATAGTTTGGCTTTGACGCCTCGGGCGCGCTGGAGCACTGTGGACACGTGAGCTCTGAAGCTTAGGCGTCGATCAAGAGTGACGCCCAAGTACTTCACAGTACGTTGCCAAGCGATTGGGCTCCCTTCAAGGGAGAGGGTCTGGCATCGGGAAGTGAGCTGACGGGAGAAGGCAATCGCCTCGGATTTCTCCGTATTGATCGCCACCCGCCATTTCCTTAGCCAGGCCGGAAGTAATGCGAGCTGGCGCTGCACCACGTCAGTCGCAAAACGGAGGTTTGCAGAACTGGTGTGGTACATCGCATCGTCCGCATAGAGAGAGAGCATGACTCCAGGCAAAACTGGCAGGTCGTTCGTGTACACAAGGTACAGAACGGGGCCGAGGACAGATCCTTGAGGAACGCCAGCGGCGACGGGGCGGACAGAAGAGTACGTCCCGTCGACGCAGATCCTAAATTTTCGGTCGCAGGGATACGACCGCATCAGATGTACAAATGAGGCAGGGAGAGGGGAGGTGGCTAGTTTATAGAGAAGGCCTTCGTGCCAGACTTTGTCGAAGGCCTTGCTCACGTCCAGGAGGACGGTGACAGTTTGATGATTCCTGTTGATGGCGTCAGTGAGTTGCGTGACAACTCGGACAAGTTGAAGAGTGGTCGAATGCTGCCTGCGGAAGCCGAACTGTTCCTGCCGGATGAAATTATCCAGCAGGGGAGTAATTCGGTGATGCAGGAGGCGCTCGAACACCTTCGATAAGACTGGCAAAAGAGAGATTGGTCGATGATTCTCCGGGAGTGTACGCAGCTTGCGAGCCTTCGGCAACATGATGACTTTGGCTCGTTTCCAAGGGCTGGGATAGTAATGGAGCCGGAGACATCCATTGAACAGCACGTGGATGAGTGAAACGAGACTTGCTGGGGCGTTAAGTAGGGCCGCTGCACCAATACGGTCCTCGCCGGGCGCCCGCTTGGGGCGCAGTTGACTAATGGCCGTTTCCACTTCAGCCTCGTCGAACGGGTCGATTGGGTCTGCGGGAGGGCGGGAAAAATAGCCAGATAGGAAGTCTGCGACCGCTGCCGAGTGGCCGGGGTCACAGACGCCTCTGTAAATTGTTCCTCCATGGTATCGGCAAAGACTTCTGCTTTGTCGGCTGCGGAGTACACAATCCCGTTCGGTGATCGTAGGGGGTAGCGGGTCCTTTTCTCGCCAGTGAGTCGGCTCGCAGCCCGAAAAACGGACTGGGGCGTGACTTCCAGAGACTCAAGATATGAGTCCCATCGATGAGCAGTGGCATCAAGCAGAAGCTGCTTGACAAGGTCTGATTGGGCGTTCAGCCTGCGTTTGACAGCAGGGTCCCGGGTTTGTTGCCATCGCCGGCGGAGCTGGCGCCGTTTGCGGATGGCTAGAACCACCTCTTCAGGTAACTGCGACCGTCTTTTGGGCGCAGGGACGTTGTAGGTGTGTTTGTCCATGGCGGACGTGACGACTTCTTGAAGATAGTCGGCCAAGCGGTCTACATCATCCGGGCTGGAGATGTCGACCTGGGGGTCAGATGGTACTGTTCGACCCAATTCATCGTGGAACGATCGCCAGTTGACTCTCGTTACACGTTGGGGAGGCTGGAGAGGTGTGTCCAGCGTGGGCCGAACAGTGAGTATTACCGGGTCGTGATCAGACGAGAGGTCTGATACGGCTTCGATAGCGATAGGATAGGCCACGTTTTTGACAACAGCAATATCAAGGACGTCTGGTAGTCCCCCTCGATTGGGGATATAGGTCGGTGAACTAGGACCAAGAGCGTTCACATGAGGATGACGTTGAACGTATTGGTACAGAGAGCGGCCGTATGGGTTTGAGACACGGCTGTTCCACAGGGGATGCTTACTATTAAAGTCTCCGGCTGCGATGGTTGGTAGAGGGTCTTCTAATAGAGCGTCCCATTCATCCTCGTCGGGCGGTGGTCCACCTCGGGGGGGGGAGGTAGACTGAAACCAGTCGAACCTCCCAATCCCCGATGCAGAGAGCAACCGCCGTCGCCTCCAAGCGACGAGTCGCCGGAGGCGGCAGGGGGCGGTGGGCGATGCGCCTGTGAACCAGAATGGCTGTGCCGCCAGATGCGTACAGCCGGTTCTGGCCAGGCCGGTCTGTGCGATACGTCGTGTACGCCGGAAGCTGGAACGAGTGCGCAGGAATTAGATGAGTTTCATTAAGGAGTATGACGTCTATGTCATATTCGGTTACGAAGGCGGCCAATTCGGCACGGCGAGATAGAACGCCACATGCGTTCCAAGCCACCAGCCGAAAGGGCCTAGCCATCGAGAGGGATAAGTGAGGTCACGGAGGTAAGGACGATAACTAACAAGGACTGGACATCCTTGGCAGCAAGAATTTGAGGGATCAAGGCGTTGATCCAAGCGCGCACGCGGTCGGCGAAAGTCACGTCCGAGGACGCGGCAGACGCCGGTGCCGCCTGAGGCTTGGGCGCCGGGTGTGTAAACATGATGCCATTCTGGGCGGGGGCCTTTTGTTTCGGCTGCCTTGGATTTTGGACAACTGGAGTAGATGGTGGCTGAGGTGCAGCGGGCGTGTGCTGCGAGGAAGCGGGGGGCGATGGTTTTGTCTTTTTCTTGGACGGCGCAGCAGGTTTTGGCTGCTGGGCCGCGGGCTGTGCGGCAGGCTGAGAAGCAGCGGCAGCCGCATAGCTGGGCGCCCCGGTAGACGCCGGACGAGCTGGGGCAGACGCAAGTGCCGGTGCCGCAGCGGGGATAGGTGCCGCCGAGGCGGCAGGCCTTGATGCTTGGGGCCTAGCTGGAGGCGCAGGAACGCGCTGCTGCGAAGACTTTGAAAGCTTCTTCAAAGCCGCAGCATAGAACCTGCAAGACTTTGACGATGCCGGGTGAGGTTCCCCGCAGTTGGCGCAAGTGGCGGCAGCACGAGCGAGAGGACAAGTGTCCTTACGATGGCTATCGCCACAGCGCAAACAGCGGGTGGGGTGGTGGCAAAATGCCGATGAGTGGCCGTACCGCTGGCAGTTGTAACACTGCTTCGGTCCGGCTTGGGCTTCGAAGGCTTCCACCCTAACCTTCAGGAAGAACAACATATTAATATCGTATATGGACTGGTAATCACCTACCTTTCGGATCTTCACCAGGAACGCATTGCGCGCTAGTTTCTTGCCGGGGGAGAAGAGAGGTGTTACACTGTGGACTCTAAAGCCTAGACTGATGAGTTCATTAGAAATGAGCTCAGGCGGGGTATCCGCAGGGATACCGATAACTTGTACCTTTAGATCCTTCTCCTCCGGCAAGGCAAAGGTGTGATAAGGGATACCCGCGTCCGTGAGGAACTTCTGTGCAATACGGAAGCTCTCCACGGTCGTGGGGTTGAGGCGAATGGAATTGTCACCTTGGGCCGAAGCAGTCAAGGTGCCAGAGGGAGTGCACCGGTGTAAACGCCGCATGAAATTAGCCCATTCCGAAGGCCGGGCGAAAATCAGAGGCGGGATACGCCGGGGCTGGTCGGGTTGTTGTTGGGAGGCCATGGTGGATTGCCCCGCGGTTGAGCCACGACGCGAATTTCGACCAGAGTCCGTGGAGGTGGCACTGACACGCCGTTTCCGGCTGACAGATTGCCATGCACCATCGGTGTCCATGGCCGAGTCCGCGTCGTTAGTTTCCCGCGAAGAGGTAGGTGTAGGGTGGTCCTGAGAAGGGCCATCCGGGAGAGGTTGCGCGAGAGCGCTGGCAGGGATTGAGAGGTCCTGAGAAGGACCGACGGAGGCAGGTTGGCCCTTAGAAGGGCCGACGGAAAGTTGGGTTCGGGCAGCCATCGGCGAGGCGAAGCGTACGCCTTAGGCGGAACGGACTAGAGGACTACGACCAAGCACTACGGATAAGCAAAATACAAAAGTAGATCACTTACCAACAAGCTCCAGGCAGCAGCGGAACAAACACGAAACACTAACGGCACAAGAAACACAACACTGCACTGAACACACTGCACTGCACTATTTCTTGGGTAGTTGGTTAAAAACTTGCACAAACACTTGAAAAATTGAACTGGACGCACTGTTTATGTCACGGTATAACCGGAGACTGAGAACGCACAGAATATGAAGAATTTCCCATCAAGAGAGAGCTCAAGAGAGATGTTGAACCTTCGAATCTCAGGGCTGTTATGACTCTCTCCTTTTTTTTTCGCTCTGGGCTTTGCGGTTGTGCGTCGCAGAGACGAACCGCTCGGTATCTGAGTTCCGAGCTGCCTTCTGGAGCTCCTGCCTCGTGGCCCTGCCCAAGTAGGGCGTGTGCTCTATAGCAGGCCGATTCTCGGCTGTTGTGCTAGCCTACACTAGCGCAGTATACACCGAGGGCGTTTAGACTCTCTCCTGTAGCATGTAGCATGTAGCACTGTGGTAGCGGGGCGTCTTTGCACCCGGTGCATGACTGCAGCATCTGCGACGAGCCCAATGGCTGCCTGTGGATACACGTAGTTCTGGTTCATTCGACAGATAGCTAGAAAAAATAGGAATGGACAACCGCCAACCAGTTAACTGAGAAGGCGGGGGAGAAAGGTTTTTACTTTTTATTTATTTTAAAAATGTCAGCAATCAGTGGGCACTGCCGCATGGACGGGTTCTGGTGATAGATGTCGCCTGTTCCCAGTCCCGCGTGCAGACGCCGCGAGGCGTCGGTCGCTCCCCGCGAGGCAGAGAGCCTCCGTGCCAGTGATAGCGCGTAGCAGCGGCATTCAGCGCGGTCGGCATACTAGGAAGGGAGGAAGGAAGCAGCTTTACAGGTAAATTCTTGGGCATGGTCAGATGGGGAATATGCAAATTTAGGTTTATGTAATTTTACTTAAAGTTATGGCGGGTCATCGAGAATCGCCCGAGGGCGTTTGACCCGGACAGGGGGAGGTGGTTGCGTGGTGCTGATGGTCCCGGTAAGGGAAGGAAGAGGTCTCAGCTGCGGCAAAGAGAGTCGCAGCTAATGACCAGACAAAGGCTGAGAGACCAGGAACTCGTAGACCTCCTCGAATTACACTGTTTCTAACAAACCAAGGAGATCCCGACAAGGAACGGAGGGTTCTGGATTGGAAACTTTCCAGCCTACGCCTGTTGGTGGCGGAGGCAAGTGACCACCAAACAGGTGCCGCATAGGTCAATACAGACCGGAGAAACAACAGATAGAGGGTAACTTTCGTGCGCAGCGCCAGGGGGCTGCGGCACGCGAGGTATGGGTAAAGTTTGGCTCGAACGCCGCGAGCCTTGGCAAGGGTTTCCGTCACGTGGGCGTTGAAGCAAAGGCGACGATCTAGCCGAAAGCCTAGATACTTCACCGACTCTTTATAGGCGATAGGACTCCCTTCCAGGGAGAGGGGCTGGCATCGGGAGATGGACTTACGAGTGAAACAGATCGCCTCGGATTTCTCCGTATTGATCGTCACCCGCCATTTCCGTAGCCAGTCCGGAAGCTGGTCCAACTGACGCTGCAACTGTGTACGCAAAACGCGGGGACACAGAGCTGTAATGATACATTGCATCGTCAGCGAACAAAGACAACGTGACCCCGGGCAAAACAGGCAGGTCGTTCGTGTACACGAGGTACAGAACGGGGCCGAGGACAGATCCCTGAGGTACGCCGGCGGCGACAGGACGAACTGCAGAGCAGGTTCCGTCGACGCTCACCCTGAAGGTTCGGTCGCTGAGATACGACCGGAGGAAAAACACTATGGACGATGGTAAGGGGGAGTTAGCTAGTTTGAAGAGAAGACCTTCGTGCCAGACTTTGTCGAAGGCCTTGCTCACGTCCAGCAGTGCGGCGGCAGTAGCCGCTCGCCTGTTGGTGGCGTCAGAGAGTTGCGTTACCACGCGGACTAGTTGAAGCGTGGTCGAGTGCTCTCTGCGAAACCCGAACTGTTCGTTGCGGATAAAATTATCCAACAACGGCGAGATGCGGGCCAGCAGGAGCTGCTCGAACACCTTCGAGATAACTGGCAAGAGAGATATTGGCCGATAGCTTTCAGGAAGCATGCGCGGCTTGCGGGGTTTAGGAACCATAACGATGTTGGCATTTTTCCACAGGCGGGGAAAGTACTGTAGCCGGAGACAAGAGTTGAACAGCTCGAGAACGAGGTCAACGCCTGAGGCCGGGAGATATTGTAATGAAGCGGCCCCGATCCGGTCAGGACCGGGGGCGCGACGGCGGTTTAGTCGGCAGACAGACGAAACGAGTTCGTCTCTGTCGAACGGGAGGTCTGGGCCAGCGGGAGGGCGAGAAAAATAACCAGATAGGTGCCGAGTGGGCAGGGTCCGAAACGCCTCGATGAACGGTAAATTGCGACTCCATGCAGTCGGCGAAGACCTCAGCCTTGCCTTCTGATGAAGACACAATCCTGTTCGGGGTTTCCAGCGGGTTGCGAGTTCTCTTCTCGCGGGTCAGTCTACTCACCGCCCTCCAGACGGAGGCGTGGTCGACTTCAAGAGACTCAAGGTATGAGTCCCATCGATCAGAGTTTACGTCCCGCAGTAGCTGCTGAACGTAAAGGGACTGTTGTTGAAATCGTCGCTTAACGACTGGGTCACGGGTTCTTTGCCATCGGCGGCGGAGCTGGCGCCGTAGCCAGATGGCGTGGAGTACTTCCGCAGGTAAGGCCGATTTACAATGATTCACCTCGAGTGCGTAGGTGTGTCGATCCATGACACCTTGGACCAATTCCTGAAGATTTGTGGCGCGGAGATCCAGATCGTCACGAGTGACAATTGGGTCCGCCGGGAGAGATGGTAACCTTCGAGAGAGCTCATCATGATAGGATCGCCAGTTGACTCTCCTAACAATCTGAGCGGGAAGTCGGGGTGACGCCGACAGCTCTCTAACAGTTATAACAAGGGGATTGTGATCGGACGAAAGGTCCGACACAGACGAGACCTCGATGTTGCGGGCAACGTTCTTGACAACTACTATGTCAAGAACGTCCGGCCGATGGCCGTGGAAGGGGAAGTAGGTAGGGTCTTCAGGGCCGATGACATTAAGTGCCGGGTCGCCAGAGACGAACCGGAACAGAGAATTTCCATAGGCGTTGACAACGCGGCTGTTCCATGAAGGGTGTTTGGCGTTTAAGTCGCCGGCTACAATGGTTGAGAGGGGGTGGTCAAGGAAGGCGTCCCACTCCTCGGGCGGTGGCGGAGTTCGCCGGCCAGGCCGGAGGTACGCAGAAACAACTCGCAGCTCCGATCCGCCGGCGTCCACCGCCACCGCGCAGCCTTCAATAATAGATGTATCTAGAGGAGGCAAAAGCCTGTGGGATATCCGCCTGTGGACTAAAACAGCTGTGCCCCCCGAGGGGGGACAGCGAGGCCGTAGGGGACGATCCTGACGATAACAGGCGGAGGCAGGAACGGAAAACGAGTGGTAATGAGCCAGATGAGTCTCGGAAAGAAGTATGATATCAACATCATACTCCGTCACGAAAGTCATCAGTTCAGATCGTCTGAGGAGTAGCCCGAAGGCGTTCCACGCAACGATCCTCAGGCTATTAGCCATTTAAGGGAAGTAGAGGAAAGAGGGCAGCTAATGATTGAAAGACCAGGGCAAGCAGTGTGGTAGTGTCGCGAGCAGTCCTGATAGACGCAAGAAGATTATCTGCCAAGGCAGTCAGGGGATCCGCCGAAGCCCGAGAAGATTCCCGGGATTCAGGAGGACAAGCCTGACTGGCCCCGACAGGGTTAGCAGATGGCGCTGGGCGGTCGGACTGAGTAGTAGACTGCTCGCTGGGAGGTTGAGGACGATGACTGGGGGCGGGTCGAGCCCGCGGAGAGGGTACAGGTGGAACCTGTGATGATGTAGGTCGGCCGGCGGAGTTCCGGCGACGACGAGAGCGCTTGGATTTGCCCGAACGGGCTGGAGGTGGGACTGATTTAGCGGCCATGGCCGCGTAGGAAGGTGCGGGCGCTCCGGTAGGCGCCGGGGTTGAGGACGCTGCAGGCGGCGCCGAAGCGACGACTGCAGGCGAGACAGCGGCACCGGAAGCAACCGGAGTTGCTGCCGGGACCTTGGCAGATGAACCAGTGAGAGGCGGGAAAGCCGCTCGCCGGTTAGGGCCAGGACCAGCTACACGGCCAGCCTGCGCGCCAGGGCGCATAGGAGGTCGCTGCGGTTTCAGGGCGGCGATAAAGTTAGGGCAGCCTCGGTAATTAGCCGGGTGGGCTCCGTCGCAGTTGCAGCATTTAGCTGTGTACCCCACCTTTGGCTTATCACAGCCACGATGAGGCTCAGCACAACGCACGCAACGCGGGGGCTGATGGCAAAAGATACTGCTGTGGCCGAACCTCTGGCAGTTAAAACACTGCGAGGGGCCGGGCCGCGGGTCAAATGTTCGGACTTGCACCCGTAGGTGCAGAAGATTTTGGAGACTATAAATCTCCTCGAAAGGGCCTACTTTAAGAAGTTTGACCAGAAAGCTGTTAACAGGTCGGCGGTCATCACCTTTGCCAACATGCAGGACGCTTACCGCGGTCGGCGCATAGCCGAGCGCAACAAGTTCCTGCCTGATGGCATCAGTTTCTGTAAAGGAAGGAATTCCCGACAGAACGACCTTGATTTCTCGCTCTGACGGGAGGGCAAAAGTGTGAAAAGAAATCTTACGCTCTGTCAGGAATGACTGAACAGAGCGGAAGTCTGGGATCGTAGCGGTCGCCAGCTTTAACGAGGCGCCTTGGCACCTCGCCTCGACCTTGACCGAAGGGAGAGCTAGGGATATGGAACGTAAAAGATCAGAATAATTCCTATTATCAGGAATTACAATGGGTGGAATTCGTGGGGAAGACACAGTTTGGGTAGCAGTTGAATACTCACGGTGCACGCGCTGAGTGCCGCTGTTACCATCATTAGACGGCAGATTTGCAGCTGAGGCGGGCGGCAGAGTTTGACTCTCTCCTAGCATTGCATTATGGATGCGGGGTGTCTTTGCACCCGTGGCTTGATTGCAGCATCTGGATCGTGTCCAATGGCTGCCAGAAGTAAACATAGTGCTGGTACATGTCGACTGGTAACCTAAAACTGGAAAAGGAAACCGCCAACCAGTTAACTGAGAAGGCGGGGGAGTATAACTGTTATTTGTTTAATGCACTGCCGCTGGTACCGATTCGAGCAACAGATGTTGCCCGTTTCAAGTCCAGTCAGCAGACGCCCTGAGGGCGTCGGTCGCTCCCCGCGAGGCGGAGAGCCTCCGTGCCAGTGAATGATGACAGCGACAAGCAGCCGGCTCAGCGTGCTAGGAGGTGGACAGGAAGGAGAGAAGGACAGTTTGGTGAAATACTCTGGTCTAGGACTGATGATTACTTGTTTGTATTTAATTTAAAGAGGATGGCGTTATGGCGGGTCATCAAGAAGCGCCCGAGGGCGCTTGACCCGAATGGGCGGTGGTGGTTCTGATGCACTGATGGTTCGTAGGTACGGGAAGGTGGAGGTCGAGGCTTTAGCAAAGAGAGTTAGAGCCAGCGACCGGACAAAGGAAGTCAAGGTAGGAACACGGAGACCCCTTCGAATCACGTCATTCCTTACAAACCAAGGGGACCCCGTCAAGGATCGGAGTGTTCGGGACTGGAAAGCTTCCAGCCTACATCTGTTGGTGGTGGATAAAAGAGACCACCAGGCGGGTGCCGCATAGGTCAATACAGACCTGAGAAATAGTAGATAGATGGTAAGTTTCGTGCGCATGGCCAGGCGGCTGCGACACGAGAGGAAAGGAGATAATTTGGCTCGGACGCCGCGAGCCTTGGCAAGGGTTTCCGTCACGTGGGCGTTGAAGCAAAGGCGACGATCTAGTCGAACGCCTAAATACTTCACCGATTCTTTGTAGGCGATGGGTCTCCCTGCTAGGGAGAGGGGCTGGCATCGGGAGATGGACTTACGGGTGAAACAGATCGCCTCGGATTTCTCCGTGTTGATCGTCACCCGCCATTTCCGTAGCCAGTCCGGAAGCTGGTTCAACTGACGCTGCAGCTTTGTACTCGCAAATCGCGGGGACAGGGAGCTGCAGTGATACATAGCATCGTCAGCGAACAAAGACAACGTGACTCCGGGCAAGACAGGCAGGTCGTTCGTGTACACAAGGTACAGAACGGGGCCGAGGACAGATCCCTGTGGTACGCCGGCGGCGACGGGTCGAACTGTAGAACAGGACCCGTCGACGCTCACCCTGAAGGTTCGGTCGCTGAGATACGACCGGAGGAAAAACACTATGGTCGATGGTAGAGGGGAATTGGCAAGTTTGAAGAGAAGACCTTCGTGCCAGACTTTATCGAAGGCCTTGCTCACGTCCAACAGTACGGCGGCCGTAGCCGCTCGCCTGTTGGTGGCGTCTGACAAGTGCGTAACAACGCGGACCAATTGAAGCGTGGTCGAGTGCTCTCTGCGAAACCCGAACTGTTCGCTGCGGATGAAACCATCTAGCAGCGGCGAGATGCGAGCCAGCAGGAGACGCTCGAACACCTTCGAGATGACTGGCAAGAGAGAGATTGGACGATAGCTTTCAGGAAGCATGCGCGGCTTGCGAGGCTTCGGAATCATTACGATGTTGGCTGATTTCCACAGGCGGGGAAAGTACTGTAGCCGGAGACAGGAGTTAAACAGCTCAAGAACGAGGTCAACGCCTGAGGCCGGGAGATTTTGTAGAGCAGCGGCCCCGATCCGGTCAGGACCGGGGGCGCGACGGCGATTTAGTCGGCAGATAGATGAAACTAGTTCATCCCTGTCGAACGGGAGGGCTGGGATTTCGGGAGGGCGTGAAAAATGTCCAGATAGGAAGTCACGGACTTCTGCCGAGTGGGCAGGGTCCGAGACGCCTTGGTGAACAGTAAATTGCACCTCCATGCAGTCGGCGAAGACCTCTGCCTTGCCTTCTGATGAAGATACAACCCCGTTCGGAGTTTCAAGTGGGTTGCGAGTTCTCTTCTCGCGGGTCAGTCTACTCGCCGCTCTCCAGACGGAGGCGTGGTCGACTTCAAGAGACTCAAGGTATGAGTCCCATCGATCAGAGTTTACGTCCCGCAGTAGCTGCTGGACGTAAAGAGACTGGGCCTGAAAGCGCCTTTTGACGCCGGGATCACGGGTTCTTTGCCATCTGCGGCGGAGATTGCGCCGTAGCCAGATGGCGTGGAGTACTTCCGCAGGTAAGGCCGATTTACGATGATTCACCTCGAGAGTATATGTGTGTCGATCCATGACACCTTGGACCAACTCCTGAAGATGAGTGGCTCGGAGATCCAAATCGTCACAAGTGACGACCGGGTCCGCGGGGAGTGATGGTAACCGCCGTGAGAGCTCATCATGGTAGGAGCGCCAGTTGACTCTCCTAACAGTCTGAGCGGGAGGTCGGGGTGAGGCCGACAGCTCACGGGCAGTTATAAAAAGGGGATTGTGATCGGATGAGAGATCCGACACTGACGAGACCTGGATGTGATGGGTCACGTCCTTGGCTATGACAATGTCAAGGACGTCCGGTCGATGACCGGAAAAGGGGAAGTGAGTAGGGTCTTCTGGGCCGATAACTTGAAGTACCGGGTCGTCGGAGACGAACCGATACAGAGATTTTCCGTAGGCGTTGGCTACTCTGCTGTTCCAGGAGGGATGCTTGGCATTTAAGTCGCCGGCTACGATGGTTGGTAGGGGATGATCGAGGAGAGCGTCCCACTCCTCGGGCGGTGGAGGTAGCCGCAGGCCGGGCCGGAGATACGCCGCAACAGCGCGCAACTCCGATCCGCCAGCGTCTATCGCCACCGCACAACCTTCAACAAGAGATGTATCTAAAGGGGGTAGTGGCCTGTGGGATATCCGCCTGTGGACTAAGACGGCTGTCCCCCCCGAGGGGCGACAGCCAGGCCGTTGGGGACGATCCTGACGAAAACAGATGTAAGATGGCAGGTTGAAGGTATGGTAGCGAGCCAGATGAGTCTCGCAAAGAAGGACGACATCAGCGTCGTACTCCGTTACGAAAGTCATCAGTTCAGATCGTCGAGGGACTACCCCATGGGCATTCCACGCAACGATCCTAAGACTCCTAGCCATTCAAAGGAAGAAGAGGAAAGAGGGTAGACAGGGATTGAAACACCAGGGCGAGAACCGTGGTTGTATCTGGAGCAGACCTGATGTTGTTTACCAAAGTTTCAGCCCAGGCAGTCAGGGGGTCCACCGGGGCCCGGGAAGATTCCCGAGATTCCGGAAGACGGACCTGGCTGGCCTCGGCCGGTGTTGCAGATGGCGCAGGGCTCGGGGACGGACGTGGGGTCTGCTCAATTGGGAGCTTAGGTTGATGGCTGGGGGCGGGCGGGGCCCGCTGAGGTTTTACAGGCAAGGCCTGTGGAACTTGTCGCTGACGGCGACGAGTGCGCTTTGGTTTGTGGCTCCGAGGAGCGGAAGGTGGGACTGATGTAGCGGCCACAGCCGCGTATGAAGGACCGGGCGCTCCGGCAGGCGCCGGGACAGAAGGGACTGCAGGCGGCGCCGAATCGTCGACTGCAGGCGGAACTGGGGCCCTGGGAGCAGCCGGAACTGCTGCCGGGGCCTGAGATGATGCTCCGGAGAGAGGTGGGAAGGCCTCTCTGCGGTTAGGGAGGGGACCTGCAACACGGCCTGCCTGCGCGCCAGGGCGAGCAGGAGTCCGCTGCAGCTTCATGGCTGATATAAAGTCCCTACATCCTCTATAACTAGCCGGATGGTCCCCGCCGCAGTTGCAGCAAATGGCCGTGAACCCCGTCTTGGGCTTATCACACCCACGATGAGGCTCAGTACATCGCACGCAACGCGGAGGGTGATTACAGAATAAGCTGGAGTGGCCAAACCTCTGACAGTTAAAACACTGCGAGGGGCCTGGCCGCGGGTCAAAAGTACGAACTTGCACCCGAAGGTGCAGGAAGTTTTGGAGGCCATAGACCTCCTCGAACTGGCCTACTTTGAGTAGTTTCACTAGGAAACTATTCACAGGACGGCGATCTTCCCCCTTGCCAGCATGCAGTACACTTACCGCCGTCGGCGAATAGCCTAAGGCGACAAGCTCCTGCCTGATGGTATCGGGGGGGGTCCAGGAAGGAAGTCCGGAAAGAACAACTTTAATTTCGCGCTCTGAAGGAAGCGCGAAAGTATGGAAGGAGATCTTCCGATCGGTAAGAAACTGTTGGACCGATCGGAAGTCCGGGACTGTTGTGGCCGCAATTCGAAGCGAGGAGCCTTGGCACCTGGCCTCGAGTTTGGCCGAAGGAAGCAGATTCTGGAGGGAACGAAGAATTTCCCTATAATTGCGATTGTCGGGAATGACAATCGGAGGAATTTTAGGCTTGGGCACAGATTGAGAGCGAGACTGAGTCGGATGGTTGGCGCTGTTACCGGGACTAGATACCCGATGCGTAGCAGCGGCCGGTGGCGGGCTGGCGACCAATTTTCGCTTGCGTTTGGCAGACTTGCCCTCCACAAGCGAAAATTCACCTTCCCCCGTCCCCACACTACACATCGACGCACAATCACTTTCACTTTCACTATCACTGATTGTATGGGACGGCAGCGGGGTAGAATGAGGACCAGTACCGCAGGTTTCCATTAAGGTTACCAGCGGTGCCGGCAAAGGAACGGGAGTTGCGTTCGACGCCATCTCGGGATGAGCCGAAATGAACGTCGAAGACGCAAAAAAAGGGCTAGGAAAGAGTGACTTTCACCAGCACTGAATCACTACACTGACAGACAATGAACACGAACACCAGACGCGCACTGCACACGAGTCACAAAAACACACGCGCACGACACAATACACTGGTAATTTATAGCACACTGATGAAGATGAATACAGATGAAGATATGTTGAAGAATTCACTTTGATAAATGTATAAATAACGGTGAAATTCACAAGCAAAAATCGCCATAAAAAGTGACGCAGCCTACCCTGGCAACAGCTCTAGGTAGACTCGACTCTCTCCTAGAGGCTGCCGCACCTAATCAACTCTGACACACTCTCTTTACTTCAGGTACCACCACCTTCTCATCGGCCGGTCTGCGCTGGAGTGCGAACCCAACCAACCAAAAAATCCTACCCACACGACTGAAGCGGGCTTGTCCCAGAACAACCTGAGACTGGCCCTAACAAGGACCAGTCTTGAACAGCTCGACAAAAATTTTAACCAAACTTTCAGAATAGAATTCGTAGGGCGGGCCGGCACAGTGGTAACGTTCGAGACACATTCTCAACGGCTGTGCTGCAGTTGTGGGGCCGAGTCAAGGTCACGACTCCGTCTACCCCTCCCCCCTATTTCGCACAACAATAACACCATGCGGCTCAGTACCGCACATGGTTATCAGATGAGTGATTTCCTTCTGGCGATGGTGGAACGTGAGTTGTACCATCGGCAGGGGCATAACAGGCCTCAAACTTAACGCTCGAAGAGAGAATAGGAAGAAGAAGAACTGGTATATCAGAAACAACACGCCCTCCGCTACTGAGAGAATGGCTCTTCAATGACGTCTCCAGAGCCATTCGTGTTCGGTTCAGAAATTGTATCACTGTACACATTCAGGCAATCCTTACATCTTAGAAGTGGATCTTGAATCCAATAACCTTCCCAATTATCTGTTATCATTTCGCCAATTCAAATGATTCCCCACACAGGATTACTTTTTTAATCCTTTAAATAACATCATCTGTAAGTGAATTCATTTGCTTAATGTCTCTCATTCCTACCGTAACCCTTTTCATTCTTCTTTATATTATAATCTGTAAGTTTTGTATCATTCTCGTGCTCACTGTTTAAACAATGCAAAATGGATTGATTATAAACGTTTCTGTTTAAACACAAGTACAGTTAGTTATTAGTCTTCTATTCTGATCTCATTCAACTGAACAGAACATCCCTGTTTGTCTTTTGCTAAATTACCACTGTAATCTAACCCATAAATCCCTATTATTGACTTCTTTATTTCTTTGACTTCTTCAGTTTACTACACGAACATACGAATATTTAATATTTCCCTTTTGTTTAAATTCGTTGGTATAAACAAAAACAAATGATAAACGTTTCCAAATGAAGGTTTCAGAATACAGTTCTGTTCAACAGTACAGGCAAATAAATTTCGAATTTGTTCATCACGTACAAAGCCTATAATTATATCAGAGGCTTACGCCGGCGGATTAATGTTTCCACTATTCGACAGTGTAAACACAGTGCGGGCAGAACAACACCAATATTAGTTTAACTGTATAACGCTGTTTACCTCTATAGTCACGCAACATCAATCACTGTCATGTGTTTTTCAATTACGTTTCGTCACTATACGAAATGACAAATACTTTGTCACTATCAAACTACAATTTACGCTCAAGTGTTTCTAGTTCAGAAATACCTTTGTCGATCTCTGGAAACCATACATAATCCCATGATATATGAATTCAAAACATACCGGTTTTGGTAACGGTGGCTGATACACATTTTCGGAGGTAAAACCTCGTTCATACTCCTAATTAAAAATTTTTGACTACGTTTCTAACCGGAATAAGATTTTAGTGAACTTTTAGTTAATTTTTTTATCTACC
This sequence comes from Magicicada septendecula, assembly GCA_034769895.1. Classification (NCBI taxonomy): domain Eukaryota; kingdom Metazoa; phylum Arthropoda; class Insecta; order Hemiptera; family Cicadidae; genus Magicicada; species Magicicada septendecula. Next base: position 122,251,493 of record CM068375.1, read on the forward strand.
TAAGGTAACAACTACTGTTAGATGTTTTTACACAAAAAAAAAAAATAATTCCGAAAACATAAACTTCAATATCATCAAATTTAACGTTAATATAACATTGTCAAAATTAGGTAAAGTGTTTTTTTTATTAAATTTATGCTTACAAAATTAGGGGAAATATTTACCAGCCCCAGCTTTATAGTATTATAATGGCAAAATAATCCAAAACAAATATTTAAATTCAGTCATCCTATAGGATGAATTCCATAAAACTACACTGAAAAACAGTTAGCATACATTCCTTCCTTCTCGAAAACAATCAAAAGAAACAAACCAAACTTAATACTATTAACTTACTAATACAAAAAAATATGAGGAAGCTCTTTACTGAGAGCATAAATTAATGAGGACAAGAATTATTTCTGCAAATCTACAAGAACCACAGAGAGCGTGGACTACAAGCAAAGGTATAAAAATCTGTTAGACAAAGGTGTGGATTATCCCCACTAATGTTCACCTTGTATGTAGCGTACACGTTGAAGGAGTTCGTGGCAACCAGCAACAATGCATTATTCATTAATAGCGTGTGTCTTAAAACCATCCATTTTGTTGATCACATTCCACTTTTAAGAAACAACGAGAAAGAACTACCGAATTCCTTTTACCAAATGTACACAATCCTAAAAGATAAATGCCGCATCACAATAAATAAAGAAAAAATAAAAGTAATGAAATGTTTGAGATCTGGAACAAGGAAGACTGGACGGTTATTTTTGGACGGTAGGAAGCTACTGCAAGTTAATTCCTTTAAATATCTTGGTAGCTGCATTACGTCAGACTGGAGGTGTAATAAAGCATACTTGCACAGCAGAGGATAATTGTTTAAGAAAAGATATCTTCTGGCGTCTAGCTAAGTGTCCCTGGAAACCAAAAAGAAATGTTTAAGTATTTACATCAGCATGTGCACATGTGGCTGGGAGACCTCAACTTTGAGGAAAGCGGAGAAAAGCTACCTTAAAGGGTTTGAGATGTGGTGCTGCAGAAGAGCCTTAAGAATACCATGGTCGGAAAGAGTACGTAATAATGAGGTTCTGAGGAGAGTACAAAAGGATATTGTTTGGTTCCATTATGGAAGGAGAAGTAATATTGTTGGTCACCTCCTACGCCGTTCAAACTGGTTCATCATCCTGATTGAGGAGATGATCAAGGGGCGAAGTCGGAGAGGATGGCCCAGGGATGAGTAGGTGGATGGTGTCACAGAAGGAAGAAAATAATTATGTGCTAATAAAGAGGCTGTTCACGAAAAGAAAGAACTTGCAAGCCCACAACCTCCGGGTTGAGGAGAAGAACAAGAAGTAAGGTGTTGTAAAAATTGATATCGAATAAGATATGTGTTTGAAGAGGGATTGACAGGATGTACGATCGTCGGTGAGCAAACATTAACGTTTCGATTAACATAGATAGTGGAACACTAGTACACTCCGGACACCTTTTTTTTTCAATAATCGCTCTCGCAATCGATAGATCTAACCGAAGGAGGACTCACGATTTCTTTCACGAAAGTTACACTAAATCATGAAACATACTCAGTAGGTAAACATAGGTCTACTTTCCTAGTACTTTGATAACAAATTTTATTTCATACAGGCTATATTATTTCACAATTACATATTAAACGATAATAATTACATAACGTAATTATATGAAATATGATACCTTAGAATCCCAAGAAATAATCAATCATAAACGTAATAAAATAGGAAAAACAATCGACCACGTTGCGACAAACAGACCACTTATCTGTATAAACCGATATCAATGAAACTGGTTACTAAATACTTTATACGTTGCCGTATTTGCCATCGTTATAACGGCCTATCAAAGAGTGTATGCAAGAAACAGCAGAACAATGTACATAAACATAGTACGTACACCAATGTCATTATCATCATCATCATCATCACCACCATTATTAAAAAATATATTTATTAGCACCTCCTGCCCATTATTGAACGTCTGAATCCCTAGTTATTTTTCAGTTCTTCTGTTTAAAACAAAAAGACGCCAACATACAACCTCCAATGTAGAAATGGTAATAAACAGAGTAACTCATTACGGTGTTAACAGCAGTCGATAGCTGAAGATCTGAAAATAATTTCACAGTTTACTTAATGTTTTTACGTATAGGCCTATATATACATTGTGTGTGTGGGGCGGAGGGCAGTCTATGTACATCAACACATCTGATTCAAACAAAATTAACTGAATCACAATTATCGCTTGCAGATTAAATAATAATACCAGCTAGAATATACGGGAGTTGTGGAAATGCAGAAATCTATCAGACGTAGACTTTGTACAAAGATTCAGATCGGTAACCAGACAATCCACGAAGGTCTCGGACTTCTATTTGTATATGAAAAAATCCGTCGGTTGCCCGGAATCTACTACGACAACGTCCCGAGCACGGCAATGAGCTTCTTATAGTTTGATGTATTCATAATTATGGGGTTAATGTATTGGCGTTGTTTTCAAGAGCCGCATATTTATGAATACTAAGAAACGTGCTCACATGTGGATTATTCATAACGTTACCGTAAAACAAGCGCAAAGGTTAACTTTCACTAAAAAAATATATGTATCAAAAAAAATGTTTAAAGTATCCTGGAAAACTCTGCAGTGTCTACAGAAAGTGAAATTACACAAACTTCATAAAAATACCGCATTTTTATGAAAGATACTGACACATACAATGAAAGACAGTGTAATATGCTGTACAAGTGCGATTTAAAATTCTGCACCATTCAATTCTCTTACAAATTGTATATTATTTATAGGATAAAGTTATAAAGCTGTATAAGAACAGACAAATGTAAGCTTTTAGCGAGAATTTTACTGTACACAATCAGTTAAAGAAAAAACACGCATAACAAGACTGACATCCACCCGTAACTTTAAATGTTATCTTGTTTTGTAGGAAAATATAGTATTTCTGATGATTCTTTTTACAGGTCTAAAAATATTTTATTATTCGGTTCGAAAAGACGCGCAGTTATAAAAAGTGAAACCTAAATAACCGTACCCTGTGATATCTGCGACATTAAATTTGTTTATTGCTACAGAGAATACCACTATGTTTGTGTGTGGCGATAATTTAAAAGTATGAGAGTGTATTCAGTTCGTTTCGCTTTCACACAACCAATTGCTGTAATAATATTTACGAAACTTTGTCAAGACACTTCAGTTTTATAAAAAAAAAATAATAAGAAAACAAGGGTCAAAAAAGTACTAAATTTTACATCGCTTTACTATATATATCAACTTTTCCAGCAGCACAATTAGTCGAGCTCATGAAACATTTTACCTTGGAATTCGTTGAATAGAAGGAATTTACACGAAAATTTCTGTAATATCTTCTACTTAGTGTCTAGATAAAAGTTAAAAAAAGTTTTACCTATCTCAGCTCTAAAGAGTGAAAATAGGCCTTAAATACCGGAAAGTTATTTTTTAGTAAATTCCCTCACGGGGGGTTTCCCACCCTTTCTCAGCGGGAAAAAGTAAAAAATGTAAATAACCTCTAAAATCGATAGGTAGCATACACTTGTTTATGAAAGGCAATGGTTTCTGAATTGTTCTGACTCAAAAATTATGATTTCCACTCCACTAAAATAGTTACCTCTTGACAGTTAAATAATTCGCAGAATATTAAATCTAATAAAAAGACGAGAGACGCAAAAAAAAATTATTGTACTCGAAACAAATTGCAATTTCTTTATTCCTCTAGATCTAATACTTTGGGAGGTATGATTGCAAAAGTGGTACTTTGATATATATTTTCCGCCAAAACCACTTTATGCCTCTAGATAACTCAGAAACTGCGGCTTTGAAGAAAAATGTCTGTAACCTAAATTGAAGGTCATGAAATTACATTTAAAATTATTTTTGTCTTATTATAACTTCAGTATAAATAACAACGTTATAATCAACAAATTGTTCATATTTTTATTTTTTTTTCGGAAACGCTTCGAAATATTTTTATTGTAATTTGCTACTATGAAAAAATGTTTAAACCCTGTTCATACCCATTCATCTACATTACTCTCATTACACTCAAATTTTACATGATTTTTCAAGCTGTTTGTTTTGATACAATTTTACTTTGAATCTTAGATCAATTTATTGATTTCTTAAAATTGAACGATATATTCTAAATTAAAACAAAATATTAAATTTAGCACAATAAAGATAGACACACAAAATTAAGTTTCTTTTATGACAAATAATATGCTTACCTTTCCATCACAGTAGGACTAATACTTTACGAGATATGACTGTTCAAAAATGACGCATCAATATTTTTATCAGCCCTCCAGAAAAAAAAATGTTTGAATTTCAATAACTCTAAAACCAGACATCTAATGAAAACACTACTCATAAATTAAATTAGAGATATTCGTATTTTCTTTCTAATGAAGTCTTTGAAGTCTGATATAAAAATAACGAAGTTATGGTCAAAAGCCGTGTGCGTTTTTCTTACTTTCTTCTAAAATTAGTAATTTCCCTGCTGTAATTTTCAATTAAATAAAACTTAAGAAAAATTATTAACTCATATCCTCAAGTTATATCATAAGTTATATAACTTATATCGGTATCGTTAACTTATATTATTTTGACCATCCTTAAAGTTTTAAGATGTTTTTAACTATTACTTTTTTAAATATTCCGTTTAGAATGTTAAGTTAATTTTTGTATAATGTGATTGAAATGTTTTCTACTTTTCTAATTAACGGGAAAATAATAAATTTAACAAAGAAAGGTTGCCATACTATATAAGGCTTATTAAAAAAAAGGGTTTTCAGCTTTTGTAGAACGAATACTTTGCAAGATATGATTGTTTAAATGTGGTGGTAATGGTAAACTTAAATGAATTTCTAATATACAGGTCAGCACGGAAATGATCTAAGAAAAGGCATTGTACCTCGGGCCATTCATAAAATATTATATTAATAAATGCATTTAACTATTTTTCTAACTGATTTCTTTTTCAGTTTTATATTTTTCTTTAATCTTGCTTTTTCTATTTGATTGTTATAAAAAAGTGAATTCAAAGATATCGATTTTTGTAAGTTTCGCCCCCTTCTCTTTAAATTGGCCATTTTGAGTTCCCCATGTTTTAAAATCGTTTTTACCTTACTTTCTTAATTAGCGGCCTCGAAAACGTATGAGTATGTCATTTTCAGTAATTTATCCAAATAGTTTGCTACCAAAGAAATGTCTATCATTTATTTGTAGTTACAACCCTGTACAACGTAATATAGGAATGAAATTTTGACCACTGTACTTCTTACTTATGTTTTCAGTTTAAATTAATTTCTGCATATCGCAAAGAAAGTTCAAAAATACTGCTATTTTATATATTTCGTCCCCTTCAAATTGTCCATTTTGATTCGCCTACATACAATACAATACATTTGACCTTAAATTCTTACTCAGAGACCTGAAACCATAATTGTATGCAATTTCACTAACTTACTCCGACTCGTTTACTAAAAAATAACTTTCCGGCATTTAAGGGTTGTTTTCACCCTCTAGAGGCGCCCAAAACTTTTGTTTTAACTTATGTCTATACACTATATAGAAGACAATACAAAAGGTTTCATGCTAATTCGTTCTATTAAAGAGAAATACGAGGTTTCGCAATTTTTCTAGCTTCATTGAATCTACTAGACCTACATCTGCAAACTTTGGTATTAAAGCATTTGCACCCCTACACACACACACACACACACACACACACACACACACACACACACACACACACACACACACCGCACAACGTAAGTTCATGTTTTGCCTTTCAGAATTCAAATCAAATAGTATGCAATAATAAGAGAATGGAAATTGCTGGTACTCTAAGGACGATAAATGGAGCAGGTGGTAGCTTGCTTGTTAGGTCCCTTCTCCCCGACCAATATGGTATGATCATCAGCTTCTCTACACATAACAACAGTAGAGGCTACCGCTTACACACTGTAATACTGCCTCAACCAAAAAGCACGTATTGTAATGTAGAGGTAGAGTAACTGCGTAGTTACGGAAAGCAAAACTTGCCGACCTTGTTCGCATCGCGCAGACCGAATGACGCACTAATTGCCTAACTCCATGGGCGTAAAATTGTTTTTTCCTTGTTTGTTGCAATAACGATTAAAGCTTTCACAGAACACTGCAACATCGGCAGCATTTTGTTAAATACGGCATTTGGATAAACCCCCTCCAGCACACTCGTTAGGGGAACAAGCTGATACGGGAAAGTTACAGAGAGTGATAACCTTGTAACGAATATTCTTCTATAGTTCAAAGCCATTCAAGCGAGTTCTTCGTTACACCTTAAAATCTCAACAATGTTCTCGTTAGGTCCTGTCTCTTACCTAGTAAACTAGCCTAAGAAAATGCGCCGCTTGCCCTTGACATCTGACATTAAATTTTTACGTCTCTAAAGAATGTCGAGGGTAAATGTAAAAAATAATTGAAAATTTACATACTAATATTACTTCCATAAAACTATCAGTGTGCTTAGCGCTAAAGCACACACGTATTAGACGCCATTAATGTATATTGTTGATTATTCTTAAACAAAATATTGTTCCCACTCTGAACGTAGCTCTGAATAGGCAGGCATGTTGTGCATATTACTATAATACCCGTATAGCACTTGGAAAATATGACAGCACGAGTAAACTATAAAGTTAATATATATACCACTGGCAACAACAAACGACAAAATTAGTATTAATTCCAGGGGCAATTTTAAGTTCACAGTAATAACCACTGACGGTTTCAACAGTAAACGCCACAGTATTAATGATTTATGACGTTTTTACTCTGCAAATTTTGTTTTACATTTACAACGTGTACTGTTTGTTTAAATTTTTAACTGTGACAAATTTTGGCGTCTCTACACTGAGATTTAATAACTTTTTGGTTTTCTAATTTGAATTGCCCTAAAATATATTAAACAGTGGAAACAAAGCCGAGCAAATAGATTGGATGTAGGGTCAAATTGTTACATCAGCTATAGACCAGTACTTAAAAAACCCCGTTACTTTTACCTTCGTAGTTCCACATCAACCATCACGCGACAAACACACCCTACTTTATCATGTACTACATTACACGTAAATTGTTACATTTAGTAAATTCTGAGACTTCCAAGTGATGAAGTGCTCTTGATTGAAGTAGAAAAAACGATTAATGATATTCATCCTGGAAAGTAAAAACGTTGGTCTGAAAATAAATATACAAAAAGAAACGTAATGTTTAATACGTCTTTATCATGTGATAAATTAATGACGTTAAGCGTCTAAGGTGAAGACTAAGTAAATATTTGCGTTAAATAATAACAGTTTAGTTGCAAAATGCCAAAAAGAAGAGATATTATAGAAATAGAATGGAACTATACTTTTTGTAGAATAAGATAAGTAATAAAGCGGCAAGTACAGTGGGAGAAACACAAAGTACCGTAGAGTTGAAAAAGGGAAGTTTGTATTAGTGTGTGCTTGCTTTCTGCAAACCTTGATGGTCAGAAACGTGACAATGAATATGACGATACGAAAACAGCGGATCGTTATTGGAAGAAGAAGAAGAAGAAGAAGAAGAAGAAGAAGAAGAAGAAGAAGAAGAAGAAGAAGAAGAAGAAGAAGAAGAAGAAGAAGAAGAAGAAGAAGAAGAAGACGTAAAAATCTAGAATAGAAAAAGTAATCTACAGAATTATAAAAAGTATATGAAGTTGGGAGGAACAGTTTTACGAGCGATTAGAACGTAGATAATAACAATGGCTGCTGGATTATGTATAAATGATAAAAATTAGGGTTTGCCCTTTTCGACATAAAAGTTTCATGTAGTTTGGAACATAGAAGTGTAGTAGTTTGAAAAGACAAAAATTTCGTGTAAAGGAATAACTGAGGAATTGTTGAGAAGGCGTTATGTACATTCCGAATAGTTTAAATATAGTTCATGGAAGTCATTTACATTTCCATTGCAACAATTAAATTAATAGGGAACCAAGCCAAAACTATGGCTTCTGTGATAGCAACATTACAAGTAATAATTTTTGTACCGCGGTTAAAGGAGTTTATTTATTTTTATGAATTTAACTGGATTATTTACTCTTTCTCAAGGCGGCTCATTTACTAGATTTTTGCGATTATTCTATATAAATACGCACTAACAAATAATCACATAATCTCATCTTACAAAAATTTGGCGCTCTGGTCTATATTGTGTTACGTTGACTACAGAACTGACTTATCCTGCCTCCTACTGATCTCTACATTTACATTTTTGGCAAATAAGAATAACCATAGCGTAACGCATAAATATCAGCTCCTGATTTATTGGTTTGTTAACCATTTATTGTAACGAAGGACGTAAGAAAAAGTTTGTAATGTTCTTCCTGTAACTATACTCACATTAAGAGCAAGGAAAGTGGACATTACAATGCGCTCTAAAACTATTGTAATTTCCAACACAAAACATAAACACGAGTGCTACTGAAGCTATAAAGAAATTTCATGTTACAAGATACTGTATAACGTTATTTAGTTTTCACTTTTACAACTGAGTATCTTTTCAAACGGAGTAACAGTTTCAGGCTATAAAAAGCATCATCAGTAATATGACTGTTTGCTTCGATGCGTAGGAACATATCCAAGTTATGGACAGACATCATTTTTGTTATGTATATATTTTCCTTAAATTGATTCCCTGATAAAGCTTACTACGCTTTTCTGTCGATTTGAACTCTGTAAATATATTCTATAAATATACAATTTATAACACAAACGGCATAGTGCAGAGTGTCAAAAATCACTCTTCAGAGTACACACTTCATAACCTTTTATTTTTATTCTTTACTCATAAAGTTATTCTTTAATTTAACGGCACGCGTTATTTTAAATGAATTAGTTTTACGATTTGTTAACATTATACATTCCGTAAAAACAGTTGAAGACTGATTTCAGTAAAATACCGGTTTTGACAGTTTCCTTATTTTCCCACGTAGGCTTCCGCGGCCGGTGTCCATTATGTTTTATGTTTTTGAAGTCTTCTTCCGGCATGGACCGAGTCAAAAATGTCTTGTATGACAACGTTTCACTCATATTACAATGCGTATCCTCAGGTCAAAGTAACTTAGACATAACATAAAGTTTCCTTATTTATTTTAACTGGATTTTTAAATTATATTTCTTGTTTGCTTCTATATGAATACTCCCCAGATGGAGATCTACACAATTCCGCGGCATTCAGAAAAGTTACAAAAAAAACAGCAATGATCAATGCAGCCAACGATTTTAAAACTAAAACAAGCTTACGTATGCTATTTAATCTATAATAATCAGATAGTCTAATCAACTTGACAAGTGTTACAGTTATAGAAAATCACTCGATAAAGGGTCACGGACTCGTAAGATAACAAATCACCTTAATTCTACACGTTAGGATGGTAACATTAAAAGGAAAAGGAAAAATGTTGTGTAGGTAATGCAGAATTTGGTACTTATGTATAGCTCAGCTGTATGGACTAAGAATTTATATTTCAGCGCGACGGTAGAAATGGATTAGCTAGTATATTTAGAAGTGATAGAGTTTCAAGACTAGAAGGCGGAAGAACTATCACGAGAGTAAGGAAGACCATAGTAGAACGAATCAAGAGACAAAGGTTAAAGTAGTTTGGACATATACTAAGAACTATTATAAAAGATCGATAGCCCTCCCAAAAACAAAATATTCACATGAAAACTCCGGTACAAAAGAACAAATAAAGACACAGAGAATTTTAGAAAGAAGTAATTAGAATTGGAGACTATGTGAAATAAGGACTTGTCTTAAATAGAGAGGTTTGGAGAAGAGGGGTGGATATGTCTTCTCAGTTTTTATTGTACAAAGCTGAAAATGTTGGCTCTTGAATTGAACGAGTTTGACGATTATTGAGGTAAAACGTTGTTTGTCCAGAGCACGATGTATAAAATTATGTCGTCTGTGTTTGTCTAGTTTTGTTGATATTTTCCTATTTGTTTAGTTTTTGCTACTCATTACTGCATCTTCATGCAACATTAATCTCGCCTTTTGTTATTGTTGAAGGAAATGACATTTGGACTAAATAATAGTATTACTATTTAGAATATAATATTATTTAGAGGCACTAAATGTTAGATTGTAGGTTTGATTGTATAAACGGGATATCTACTTTGGGTTAGTTTCCTTCGCTCACTGATTAATTCTATGCATTCTTCGGTGTATCTACACTTCGGGTTTAACATATCCCTGCTTTAACGTCCAAGCAGGACGTTTTATCGTATGCATACAGCAACACTAACCGAACGTAACGTTTCAGTGTTCTTAATATATGTTCAGAGTCGACAGATTTTGATTACAGAGCACATTCAACAGTCCTGTTCTTTAGAATCACCATTCCAAAATAAATTCCTAAATTGTTGATGAAAAACGAAGCCTCAAATTACGTCAGCGGTACATCACGGACTGTGATTTAACAGTTCCACAAGTATCCCACTTGGGGGGGGGGTACAGTAACAGTCTAACAGTATAATAATATTAGTGTAACAGTGCTGTACCGTATAACGCTCTTTACCTTACGTTACTCAGCATCAATCACTGTCGTCTGTTTTTCAACTACGTCTCGGAACTGCACGAAATGATAAGTGCTTTGTCACTCTCAAACTACCATTTACACCTAAATGTTTTGTAAATGTTTTGCATTTTTCAAGTTAAAAAAACTATTGAAAATTTTGAAACCATAGAAAGCATAGAAAAACCTCTTTAGAAATCATAGAGAATCTGTATGATGTATAGTGACAATTTTCGAAACAAATGTAACAAAACATGCTGTTTTAGGAGTGGTACGGTTAACTTTCTGGTTATATCATTACCTTATTTACGAATAATATTTATTGTTCAACTACGCGATCAACAGTTTAGTAAATACTCTACGCAACATAACCGACGCATATCAACTACGTAACCAAAACTGTGTACCAACTATACCCATACAAACGCGAGCAGACGGATGTAACCTATAAACTAATACTATTTAGTTTTATTATTAACTCATTATAAACTTTAAAATTTGTACAGTTCTTTTCGAAATTTAAAGTCATTCTTTATTTGCGTAACGTCAACCCGGAAAGTGGTGGATGGTCTTATTTTAAAGTTGTCTCTGAATAATCTAAAATTAAATTTCTACCAAAAAATTCTGCATAAGCTACGTTTCACAAAAGACCACATGTTGAATCGTCTGAATGTAGAAGCAATGCGACAAATCCTACAAAATTAAACTGTGTACAAAAATTATTATAATATATCTTCTCCTTGCAGCCTCAAGTCACAGATTGGTGTGTGGGTACATTCGAAATTTGTCAAGTGGGTCCACCTATTTCCCCTTGATAACTAAACTGACTCTTCACCTAGATAAATGCGTTCAGAGCACTTGACCCTGCGTAATTAATGGAATACTATTAACATAATATATACGTTTTCACCCAACTCGCCCAAATAGCTGCCTGATGCAATACCGACTTAGCAAAATATTTCTACAATATTGTAGCGTGACAGAAAATCCACTACATTTCAAGTCATATGAAATCATAAAGTTTAATTACATCAACAAATGTTGTAATAATATTAAATGACATTTAAATAAATCAGAGGAATGAAACACAATAAGATAAAAATCCTCACTACATAATATATCAAAACCACTGTTAAAAGAAACCAAAGAAAGTATTGAAGCAACTCATCAACTCATAGTACAATACCAGTAAGTTACCCAGGAAGCTCAGAGCAGTAAACCAGTTACATAAGACAATATCCCGAAAAAAGAGACTCAACCAAAGAGTGGTGAATACCAAAATACCCTAAAAACAAGAAGAGGGAAGAATAAAGTTTGTGAACAGGAAGAAAACAATACCCTGAAACCTGTATAGAAGAATAAAGCCAGTTCAGTGAAGAAATTAAATACTCCAAACTAAACCTCAGTCGTGATAACACCAAGTACCTTGGTTTACCCAAGAATGAGGTAAGAAGACCAGAAGAGTGAAGACTAGACGAGGGACAAGAATGAAAACTAGAAGAGGGACAAGAATGAATACCAGAAGGAAGATAGGAAGAAGGACAAGAAGGAAGACAGGAGGAGAGGAAGACATAGTATGAAAGAAACACCGTAGTAAAACCTATTATTATATAAACTACTATCAATCCCAAACCCACAAAAACTATGCCAAAGAAAGTATAACATACCCAAAATCTTATAAAAATGTAATTATTGAGAAAACTAAAGTGTTGTATAGCGTTATAAGAAGTGCACCGGCTAAAGCTATTGTGTAATAAAGAAAATAAACTAGTCTTAACGGTCCATGACGACTAAAGGTCTGGTCTGAGATAATAAGACTCAGAATATCAGAACCAACAGTGAAAGTGAATTTGTTTAAGTGTTTTTTAAAAAAAACGCAATAAACTTAAAGTTGGTGATACTATAACTTAGTAGTATGCTATATCACAACTTTAAAATCTAAATAATAAACAGCATAATAAAATAATAAATGGAAGGTTTCCAGTATTTTATTATTTTAATGTAAGTCTTTATTTACAAGACATTTGTAAAAAATGATAATAAATAAAGTATGGGAGTTGGTGTTTACTGATGTGGGGGATCACAATAATAATGATTTAAACCAAAAAGGACTGGTACTAATATAGTATGAATAAGTGTAACATGTTTAAATAGACTGTTATTTCACAATCCTAAAATCAATGTGTTAAATAAATGTATTTGTAAGGTTTATTAGAAAATAAGATTTATGTTATGTGTTTTAAAAAAGAATTATGTTTGATAAATAATAACCTACATACCAGTAATAATGTACTAAAAGGTATGCTATGTTAGATTAAAAATAGTCAAAAGAGATATGTTTAAGCTGTATCTGCAATATGTTAAATTGTGCAGATTACTAAACAATGTTCATAATTAATTATTTTAATAACTGTAGTGTTAATTAACTACTACACAAAACAATAAGTTATAGATCATGTTATTTTCATATAATTGTAATTATGTAAAGTCAGAGGAGGAATTAAGTTTAAATTATTTGAGAAAGAAAGAAATATAAAATTCTAAAATCTAGGCCATTTGGTGAAATCAGAGAACCAGTATAAAATAATATAATTCACTTATAAATCCTGTAAACTACCCAGATTTATATAAGATAACACAATTAACTACTACTAGGAATGATCCTATGAATTAAAATGACAATAAGGAAATATACCTTAACATTTTGTAAATTGTCAAAATATATAAATTAATTAATTTTAAAGAGCAATGTCAAATTTACAAATTAACACAAAAAACCAGTTCAAAGGTATAATTTATATGTATTTAAGGAAAGGGAGAGTAATATGACTAATTAAAATTTATTATAATAGTATTAATAATATTTAAAATGGAAGGAATTTTGTATAAAGACGGAAATCCAATTTTGAGCCTATATTTCCAAAGTGTGAACAAAATTTGTTAATTTCCACAAAATGTCTACAGATATGGACTATAATACATAAATTTAAAGGGAATGAGATGATTAAACTAATAATAAGATTAGTAATTCATAAAAGTAAGGAATAAAATAGTAAAATTCCATATATAATGTAATATTTTCTAATGTGTATGAAGGTCGAAAAATGTTAACAATACTTTTTCAAGGATTAACTGGGCAAGATTTATGACCAAGTTAATTAGTCTTTTGTTGAATATCAAGCTGAATAGGTGTGTGACAAAAACGTTCTTAAAATCGAGTCGAACATGATGCTAACGTTTAGCCATTGAAATCAGTGAACGGGAGTTAGACAAATTAGACACTTTTTGAAGCCAATATTATAAAAACATTCACGACAATAGTGAAAACAAACCTCTAACTTCACAATACGAGTGACAGTAAACAGTAAAACATTATATTACAACTGATTCACTCTACAAACCTAACCGTAACTTGAAAACTTAACCGTAGTAGTTGAACAAATAGAAAATAAACTAACTAACGCAAGTTTACACAGAACACTTCACCAGAATACACCAAATAGATTAACAGACTTATTACACCAGTGCGGGGACATTTTAAACCTTGATGAAGGTAATTTTATAGTAATTTTCTGACTCGACGCATATGCAAAGCCAAGACCAACCCAAGGAGCGGCCATCTTGAAAACGAAACCTGCCTACTACATCGTAGTCACTGACGTCACATCAGTTTTCATTGGTTCGACAAAACATTTATTCTAATATCATAACCTGAATTATTTAAATACTATTAAATAGTAATTATTGTATTTATGTGTTAATTGTTAATGTTATACACTTCTCGTCACCCTTCTCTGACTATTAATCCTAATCGCTCAAAGAACCTGTCTTTAATATAATATAACATAAAATTTTGTTCTGTATGACACAATCGATAATTCCTGAGACAGAGTCGATAATTGATCTCCATCGATAAAATATCGATTATTTATTTAAAATTGTCAATAAATCTTTATATTTCCATTATTTTGTATCTGTACTTATTTCACAGGGTAATTTAAGGGTATTTATAAGGCTGAAGGTATTAAGTGAGAAGAATATATTCTATTTTGAACAAGATATTGGACCAGTAAGGAAAGTCACCAATCGATTATTACCTGGAGTTAATCTATTTAACTCCAGACTTGGTGCAAATCTTCAAGAAGTGCTCGACGGTCAATAAATACCTACCTGTTATTAAAATTTTACCAGAATCTTTTAAAAAACAGATTTATCTTGTATACATACCTCTATAAACATAAACAAAATTATTTTATTATTTGAAAATTCTATTATTATTGAATTTTCCATTTTATTTTTATTCTTTTGTAACGACCGGCATACAGCGGTCTGGTGACCAAGTGGCTAGCCCAAACAGTGGGGCTTGATCAGATTACAGCCATATTTAGGGGTCTTCTTACAATATGTACGTTATAGTTCGGTCCAGATAGAGAGCTGAGACTCGTTACCCGCCTTCATTATGTAACGATTCCATACTTCGTTAACCATTGACTATCGCATGAACAATGCAATAGAAGCATAGCGAAACCGGTTTCAAAACAAAGTTACCAAGAAACATATATCTTTAAATATGTTGAAATTGTGTTTTCAGAGAAAGGATATTACACAGAAATGACGATCCTGGAAGTTAAATGGACTCTTTCACAGCTGAAATAGAAATGTAAGAACCTCGACCAAAGATAACAGTCAATAACTTTCAGGTACAATTTGTTCCAAGCCAAGGAACGTAGAGTAGAATACCTTGCAATGTTTCTTGTACGATTTCAAATACTAAGGAAGCATATTAGAATTCCTGTCTGTTTGTAGTGTCTTAATGCTGTAAAAACATGTTGGGTTGGGAGATTCAAAAACATTTGGCATATGTAAGGCGTTATTGTCGTTGAATTGCTTTAAACTTTCTTCTGAATTCTAATACACTTATTCACTTTAATAAACAAGAAAGAGGATTAAGAGAGTATTAAATAGATACAAGATAAGTAGAATTTTGAAAATATTTATGTTACTCCATAACTACAGGGACATAGTAACAAGACGAATACACGAATCGTTTTCCAACAATGAATGGAAATTACTCATGCAAAACACAAAGTATAAAGAATTTACTGCCAGAAAAAGAAAGGGCAAGAAATCTGGAAATTTGACTAAAATTTCCCGGATCTCAATCCAATTTAGAATATACGGAAGATATTAGAGATAATATCACTTGCTAAGTGATTTAGAGAAAAATGGTATTTGGATAGTGTCTTTCAGGTGATAACGCGATTTAACAAAAGAGACGGAAAATTGGTAAAAGTATTTTAATCCTCTTTATTTAAATCGCTCTAATTCGACAGTCTTTCTACATAATACAATATTTCATAGAGCATTTTTTACTATAAATTAACTAAAAGTGTTAAGTGTATTAATTAATTAACACTTAAATTAATGATTAAGTTTTAAAAAGGAAATCTGAAATAAGTAAACTCTAATATCACTTCAAACCAATTACAATACATAAAATAATTGCAATAAAACAATACTCTGAAGGAACTGACCATCTTCCCTTCATATAGTTCCAAATCAAGGTAATCTGTGACGCATTTGTGACTCTTTGCTATAGACACTGCTAACATTTCGAAACCCTCTAGTTATAGCTCGCTACGCGTAACATTATATTTAACTGTGTTTTACGTTTCATTACTCCATTGACAACAGACACAAAATTATGAAGTTTTCCTTTCATTTTTTGTATAGCAGTGACAACAAGTGCAAAATAAAAGCGTCGGTTACTAACGTTGAGACGAGGCTTTTGCATTAAAATGAAACCTACTTTATTTGTTGCTGAAGGATTCATTTCGTACATATGATACAGTGATATTGCTGACGGCAAGCAAGGCTGGTCTCATGCGATGCACGAGCTTGCCGAATGTCACAGCAAGTTATTTAGTAACCAGATGTAGGCACTACAGTTGTCTAGCATTTTCCGTTTCCTGTCCCTGCGGTATGCAGGCGTGTTCTGTAAAAATATGACCAGAAAACCTCTCGCCTCGTAAGATATTGCATTTTTACCCCTATGCCTCCACGTTGGCCCAGTATCAACAAATCTGAATAACACTCCTACATTATATCCCGTCCTTATAATAAGTGTATTGCTTTATTTTGTCTTCTACGTATTTTTTTAATATAAATTTTTATTCTAATAACATTGTTTTGAATTATGATGTTAAGTCAAGTTGATTTCTCTAATCGCTACACGTTAAATTTTCGATTTATTTTGTACATTACGTGTCTTAATATCATTGCTGAAGATGAGAGTTGATTTTAAACATTACAAAGGTTTTTGAATACTCAAAACACTCGTAAATGTCATAAAGCGTTATCTGAAAAAGACCACAAGATTCAAGTTTTTAGGGTAGAAAAAGTAGGACACCCTAAAACTTTTCGGGTTATGTATATCTCTAGCTATAAAACTAAACTTAAGAAGAGATTTAAGCCATATATGTTTGTACTTATATGCAATGTGGGTTTCAGAATTTTAATAATATTGTATTGAGCCAACTACATTGTGTAGCTGGTGTGACCTTGTACGATACTGGTGTTAGACGTAACGCTGAAGATTAATCGTGTCATCCGTCACAGCGTTAATCTTATTACCGCTGTTAGTTTATTTTGCATTCCTGAGGAACGATTTAGCAGACGAGGACTTCATCCCCGTTATAAAGATACAACAACTTTTTGCAGTAGCTACTGCATCCGTAGCAGGCAGAGCCCGGGGAGATTGCATGTCTCTCGAACCAAAACCGACAGGTCAGTTACTTAGGAGTGGGGTTACTTTTGCATTTTGTCAAAGCATTGCGGACATCAAACACAAGGCATATTTTCCATTAGACATTTTGTTCTCTAGTCCCCACGTCCGCCACAGTTTGAGTGTTTTATTTTGTCTTTGGTCTATCCTCACCTCTACACTCTTCCTTATGGTGTCCACCCTGTGATTAATTCGTTTCGGTACGTACATGTTGTAACGAAACAAATGTTACAAAAGAATAGTAAATAATAGTGGAATCCGATCCAGAGAGGAAACAAGAAATAATAATTGAAAGCAAATTAAAGGAAACTATTTGGTTTGACTTATTTAATATTATTAAGAAACCCAGAAATAACCCAGTAGAATAGGGCAGTAAACAGACAAAAATTAAATAAATAAACCTAGTAGGCCTAATCAACTTACCCTGAATAACAACCAAACCCAATAAAGAGTGCCTAATCATAAATTAAAATTGTATTAACAAAATTGTATCGACATATTTTAAGGATAGAAAAAGGGACACAAACCTTACAGTTATATGAGTGACATAATATAAATAGTGACACAGACTACTGTTAAACAGTGTTAATTATTTTTGTATGAAAAGTGTTTTATTGTTATTATTAGACAGAATTTTAGTTTATCATACAGACAATAGTTTAGCAGTATAAATAATCTAAAACTGTCAAAAACAATTATTATTATTAAGAGTTTTGTTATATGTTATAAGATTTTATGTCACCAGTTAATTTATGTAAATATATTTATCTCAGGTAGTCAAAGTAGAAATTACAGTAAACCATAACAAATTGTTCCACCACATATCATAGAAATTCAAATTAATAAGGTTTTACAGTTATAAACTGAGGCATGTTTAGTATCAAATTGTTTATAATTATCTAATTAATAATTGTATAAACACTGCATGTATCATTAGAGTATAATAATAAAATTATCTATTAAAGGTAATTTATAAAATATAAAGTAGGTAATGGGTGTTGATCCTATAACATTTAACCTGTACATAAATGGCCAATCAAAATTTAAGAAGTTTGTATGAGTTCTATGACTAAAAAAGAAGAAATAACACTTAATTGTTAATTGTGATGGAAAACAGTTGAATAGTGCGTGTCTAGATGTAATTAAAAAAATATAAAAATAGATAACCCGTTTGTGAAAGAAGATCTGAAAGACCATCATCGAAGATAATAATCCTTCCACTACAATTTTCATGAACAAGTAATACACACAATCAGAATAAACAAGAAAACCTTCAGAATATCGTGTAGATGTGTAAAGTATAATTTGACAATATTTTATCCAACAAGGAACAACCACTAGACAATATAACAATTTACACTAACACTAATCACTAGTAAACATTTTAAAGTGCAACCAAATTCAATATCTAAGCGAACAGTGATTACAAGGAAAACATTTATTGTACACATTAATAAACTACATTATTTTCTGAGACGGACAAATAGTCGTGATGTTGACGTTACTCTAACCTACATGCTTTTACGAAGCGTATTGAATATCGTCAAAACTTGTATGTAACTTAATATATAATTTTTGTAATTTTTTAGATTATAAGTAATATATTGTTTGTAAAGGTACTCTCTATTATTAGTTAACATGTAAAGGAACTTTTCGTAGCAGCCACAAGAATTCCCACGAAATATATTAAAATTATTTAGTTATTAAATCCTGAGATAAATATTGATTGTGACAACCGTATGTATCGAATGGAATTTTCCAATAATTTGAATTTATGTTACAGAGATTAAACCATTATGTTATTAAATCATATCCATGCGTTATTATTTCAGGAACGTAAAATATTATACCATTAAGATACTACGGGGATAAGAGTCGTATTATAAATTGGCGCACCAACTAGTGAGGCTGAAATTAGGGAATATTAGGTGAAGAAATTGAAACAAGCAAATTAATTTCCTAATTTTTAGCTGGCGACTGCTATAAGTTCCAAGAAATAATAAAGATGCGTAAGAGGGCTACATCATTGAAACGGACGAAGGAGGCAGACAAGGAAGTCAGGATGGAAGAGAAAGAAGTAACATCGGTGGAGGATGTAGAAACGGTAGTAAGAGAGGGAGCCAGAGGAGACCCGAATCTTATAAAGTTAATGGAGTTAATGAATAGTATGAGTGAAAAAATGGACAGAAATAAGGAAGAAACGAATGACAATTTTAAGAAGCAGAAGGAAGAGATGAAGGAAGATTTGAAGATTATCAAGGAAGAATTCAGTGAAAACTCAAAGAAACAAAATGAAATTTTGAGTCAAAACTTATTAAAACAAATGGAGGAACAAAACAAGCAAACGAAGAAAGATTTGAAGAGCATCATGGAAGATCACAGACAAACAAATGAGAAAATTGATAGTATCAAGGAAGATAACAGACAAACAAATGAAAAAATTGATAGTATCAAGGAAGATAACAGACAAACAAACGAGAAAATAGACGGTATGAAGGAAGAGATTAACGAGAACTCAAGGATACAAAATGAGAAAATGAGTAAAAATTTAATAAAACAGATGGAGGAGAGATTTGACCAAAACAGAGAAGAAACTAATGAAAATTTTAGGAAACAAAACGAGAATAATAATGAGAATTTAAGACAAATCCGGGAGGAGAATAAACGGATAAATGAGAAAATCGACAGTATTAAAGAAAGTACCAACGAAACCTTAAGGCAAACTATAAGTGACAATAATAACCAAATGAAGGAAGAATTCAGGCAACTCAATGAAGAGAATTTAAGAAGAATTAATGGGAGGATTGAACAATGAACAGGTCAATGATACAATTAACCAGAAGATGGACAAAATCGATGAGGAAAGGAAGCAAGAAATAGCTGACACTATCGAGAGATTGAGAAAAGCTAACGAAACCATCACACAAAATAAAGCAGTAATAAATACCAGAATAGACCAGGTCCAAGAAAATAGTCGTATTCAAATAGAAGGAATACAAAAGGAACAAGAAAATTTAGTTAATTTACAGAAACAAACCGGAGAAAGGTGTGACAATATTAACACTACGGTGAATGATTTAACTGGTCAAGTACGCCAAAATCAAGAAGAAATTGAGTTAATTAGGACCAGACCAAATAATATTACTCATGTTTCCACAAATGAAACAAGAGAAGGGATTAATTTCAAAAATTATCGTAGAAACCCCATGGAATTCCTGGCAAGAATCGAGAAACATTTTAATAAACATCGAATAACTATCTATAACTATCTGGAGCTCGATTAGAGAGATGTTGGATGAGCATTTTAGGGAGATTACGGACAACTGGTGGACAGCAACCAGGAATGAGATAGTGGACTACGCTCAATTTAAAAAACTGTTTAAAGAAAAATACTGGTCCGAAGCGATACAAAATATTATAAGGGACATTTGTCAGGGAAGATATGATGGAAATAGAGGTACATCTCCAACTACTTACTTCTGGGGAAAGGTGTGTTTGGCGAGACACCTAGAGCCAAGAATACCAGAAGAATCCCTAGTAACTAAAATGGCATACCATTATGACACAGGAATTGCCAGAGCACGCCTGGGAAGCCAGATTAAAACGGTCCACGCAATGGCTGACTTATTAGAAAATTATGAACACGAGGGTTACTACAAAAGAAGCAGACAACGAACGGATCAGTGCGGTTCAAAAAATAATAACCATGGTATGAATCATAATCAATATAATAACATGAATAACCGGAATAGTTATGTCAACGATCGTAATTACAACCAAAATTTTACCCCAAATAATAACCAACCAGCAAACTTCAATCGAAACCCAATTAACAATAATAATAACAACAGGCCCAATCAAAATTACCATCCTGGTAATAGAAATAATAGTAATTATAATAACTACCGAACAAACCAAAATTATAATAATTTTAGGAGTAACTCAGGAGTTAATAACAATAATAATCAGGGTAATTATAATAATAATCGTCCGTACCGACCCCGAATAAATTATATCAGTGCAGAAGAAGGGGATTACTGGAGATACCATCAACCTCGGAGGAACAGTTTTAATAACAGTTATGATCAAAGAGGAAATCCCAGAGGGATGAGTCACCATTATAACCGAGTAAGAAGTAGAAGCCAGTAGGACTTCCGAGAATCAAGGGGAAGTGAACAATTAGACAATCGAGAGGTTGAACAACCAGGAACCAGCACACCATTCCAGGCAAATCAACAGTCATGCCCGGAAAATAATCATGATAGCCTTAATTTAAACGGAGTGAGGCAGTAATAAACCCTCGCGACCCCTTACTGCTACTAACTACTGGGTACAAAAACCACCAAATTCAAAAATATAGTAATAACAAATTACTACCAACTAATTATGAAAAGCTAATTATGGAAAATAAAAGAATTTTGAAGTATAACAACAACCAAAGTTTAAGGACGGATAGTCAAAATCTTACTATTATTTACAATTATTATTTGAAAAATCTTCGAGAAGAACTGTTGGGGGAAACGGTGACGAGTAGAATCAACCAGCATAATGAAATTTTATACATAACCGCTCAAATTGAAGGAATTCCTACACGAATAATGATAGATACTGGTGCAAATGTATCACTTATTAACGACGCTGAACTGGAGAGAATACAGAAACAAAGTAAAAATATAATACCTACCTTACCTGTCAATAATGTTATTTTAATAGGTGCCACTGGGCGTCAAAATAAAACAGTGAGAAAACAAGTGTCATTGGAAATTGAAAGCAAAGGTGTTACAATTAATATTATATGTTTGGTCGCAATCGGCCTACCATTCGAATTATTAATCGGATGCGATATGCTGAGGAAATACTCAGCCATTATTGATTTGAGCAAGGAGAAGGTGTCCTTGAACTCAGAAGGTGTTATGTGGACGGCAGAGTTAATAGGAAGCGATGGTGCCCCTCTGAACCGTACCCACCACCAAGTTAGGGAATTAAATTTTTTAAAGAATGACACCCAATGCAGAAAAATAATCTATAATATGACAAATGAAGACCTGTGGAACAGTAAATTACAGGAGATAAGAGAGTTTAGACACCAAGGCACAAATAATTTGACAGCAAAACAAGTAGAAGGTCTCATTATGATATATAAGAAGTATAAACATGTATTTTCAGAAAAACCAGGAAAAGTAAAAAACTATCAGTGTAGAATACAATTTAAAGAACCAGCGGAATTCCACAGAAAATCCTATCCTATACCATATTCATTGAAGGAGGCGGTTAGAGCTGAAATTAATAAAATGTTGTTAAATGATATAATTGAGCATAGCCAATCACCATATACTAGCCCAATAGTGGCAATTCAGAAGAAGAACGGGCAGGTTCGACTTTGCTTGGATGCCCGAGAAATAAATAAACATATAGTAAATGATCGCACGTCACCTGGAGAAATAGAAGAAATTCTAAAGAAATTTCATGGTACAAAATTTATCAGTACCTGGGACACAGTTTGTGGTTACTGGCAGGTGGAGTTGCACCCGATGAGTCGAAAATATATGGCTTTTATTTTCGAGGGTAGAAACTACCAGTTTAAAAGATTGCCATTTGGATTAGTCAATTCGGTAGCAATTTTTGTACGATGTATGGATCAAGTATTGGGTCAGGAAGCGCTACAATTCACCACAGTTTACGTAGACGACCTGTTGATTACCTCATCCAACTGGGAGGAACATTGTCACAGGGTGGAATATGTATTGAGTAAGTTAGCAGAGAACGACATAACACTAAAACTCGAAAAATCCCAATTAATAGCGAAGGAGGTTCAATTTTTAGGTTTCAATTTGACTGAACAATGTATTTCCCCATCACAAGAAAAGGTTACTGCAATCCAGAAGTTCCCACAACCAAAGAATAAGAGGCAACTCCAATCCTTCTTAGGACTGTGTAATTACTACCGGAAGTTCCAACGCAATTATTCCGCATTGACATCTAAATTTCAGGAACAGCTGTCTTCCAAAAACAAATGGACATGGGGACATGAACAGGATGCTATACTACAACAGATAAAGGATAAATTCTTAGAGACAGTAATCCTTCATCATCCAAATTTTGATCACCCATTCTTTTTGAACTGTGACGCAAGTGATGTCAGTCTTGGGACGGTATTGTACCAAGAAGACACAGAAGGAAACCATTTAGTCATCAGTTTTGCCAGTCGTGTGTTAAACCACTGTGAGAGAAGGTATAATGTTACGGAAAATGAACTATTAAGCATAGTCTTTGCTTGTAGTAAATTCCGAACGTACATTTTGGGATATCCTGTAACTGTCAGAACAGATCATAAGTCCATCTCATTTTTAAGAAGTTGTAAGCTGAGTCATGGAAGGCTTACAAGGTGGATACTCGCCTTGCAGGAGTATAATATCAAATGGATTGGAACCTGGATATTCCAGGGAGTCAAAACGTGATAGCAGACGTGTTATCTCGAATAAACCTGGACACCCAGACATTTGAGGGTGAGAAAGAAAGGATTATCAAGGTGTACAACATTCTCAAAAGTAGATCTGATTTGGAAGTATTATTACAAAATATCATAGCTAATCAGATATTAGACCCAAAATTAATAAAAATCAAGGAACGTATGGCGAACCAAAACTCTTCAATAAACCAATTCTATTGTGAACAAGAAGGAATTTTATTTATAAAAAATACATTGAACCAAGAAAACTGGAAGGTCATCATCCCCAGAATCATGGAGAAAGAACTAGTGTTGGAATATCACATAAGATACGGACATATGGGTGCAGTAAAGGTAGTGAAAGCATTGGAGGAGAATTGTTTCATTAAGAACATACACAGGAAGGTACAAAATTATATAAAACCCTGTCATATCTGCCAATTGGTCAAAATTAATAATGAACGAAGGGAAGGTGTAATGATACCTATATCGTCAGAACAAAAATTGAAAAAATTATTCATTGACATATGTGGACCATTTCTTAGGAGTGAAGGTAGAAGCCGGTATAAATACCTTATAATCATTATGGACCACTTCACCAAATTCACCAAATTGTATCCAATCAGTCGAGCAACTACGCAGAAAATTCTTGAAGTAATAACTACTCAATACATTCCAAAAATAGGAATACCTGTTTCAATAGTTACAGACCATGGTACACAGTTTCGAGGCAGAAAATGGAAGAACACATTGTTAGAACTGAACATCAAAAGCTATAAGACCTCCGTATACCACCCCAGTAGCAATCCATCAGAAAGAATACTGAGAGAGGTTGGTAGAATCTTAAGAACCTATTGTCATCAACAACAAAGGAAGTGGCCTGATTACTTATCATCCACAAAAGATTTTTTAAACTTGGCTTATCATCCATCTATAAATTGCACTCCATACACTGCCATGTATGAAAAACAACCACCCAGAGAGATCCAAGAATTGATTAAATTTCCTAAGTCTCCACCGTACCAATTTAATAAATTAAAATTCTATAATCAGGTGATGGAAAATCTGGAAAAACGCAGAAATAAATACCAGAAAATAAAGGGTAAAATAATTAAATATGAAGTAGGAGAGAAAGTTTTGTTAAAGAACAGGGAATTGCCTAGCACTCTAGAAGGGATATCAAAGAAATTATTATTACTATACGTTGGACCCTACACCATAACAAAAACAACAACAACAACACCTACGAATTAACCGACCCCATTTCAAAGAAGATCAAGGGCAATTATAATCAACAATCCATGAAAAAATATCATGAGGAAGAAAAGGTAAAATAACATAAGTAATTATGTCCTCACACCTAATGAAGTGTTCAGAAGTAATTACTTCTGAAGGG
Organism: Magicicada septendecula; assembly: GCA_034769895.1. Classification (NCBI taxonomy): domain Eukaryota; kingdom Metazoa; phylum Arthropoda; class Insecta; order Hemiptera; family Cicadidae; genus Magicicada; species Magicicada septendecula. The sequence continues at coordinate 122,276,745 of CM068375.1, forward strand.
AGGCAATTTGTAACGAAACAAATGTTACAAAAGAATAGTAAATAATAGTGGAATCCGATCCAGAGAGGAAACAAGAAATAATAATTGAAAGCAAATTAAAGGAAACTATTTGGTTTGACTTATTTAATATTATTAAGAAACCCAGAAATAACCCAGTAGAATAGGGCAGTAAACAGACAAAAATTAAATAAATAAACCTAGTAGGCCTAATCAACTTACCCTGAATAACAACCAAACCCAATAAAGAGTGCCTAATCATAAATTAAAATTGTATTAACAAAATTGTATCGACATATTTTAAGGATAGAAAAAGGGACACAAACCTTACAGTTATATGAGTGACATAATATAAATAGTGACACAGACTACTGTTAAACAGTGTTAATTATTTTTGTATGAAAAGTGTTTTATTGTTATTATTAGACAGAATTTTAGTTTATCATACAGACAATAGTTTAGCAGTATAAATAATCTAAAACTGTCAAAAACAATTATTATTATTAAGAGTTTTGTTATATGTTATAAGATTTTATGTCACCAGTTAATTTATGTAAATATATTTATCTCAGGTAGTCAAAGTAGAAATTACAGTAAACCATAACAAATTGTTCCACCACATATCATAGAAATTCAAATTAATAAGGTTTTACAGTTATAAACTGAGGCATGTTTAGTATCAAATTGTTTATAATTATCTAATTAATAATTGTATAAACATTGCATGTATCATTAGAGTATAATAATAAAATTATCTATTAAAGGTAATTTATAAAATATAAAGTAGGTAATGGGTGTTGATCCTATAACATTTAACCTGTACATAAATGGCCAATCAAAATTTAAGAAGTTTGTATGAGTTCTATGACTAAAAAAGAAGAAATAACACTTAATTGTTAATTGTGATGGAAAACAGTTGAATAGTGCGTGTCTAGATGTAATTAAAAAAATATAAAAATAGATAACCCGTTTGTGAAAGAAGATCTGAAAGACCATCATCGAAGATAATAATCCTTCCACTACAATTTTTATGAACAAGTAATACACACAATCAAGAAAAAATTTCAGAATAAACCAGAAAACCTTCAGAATATCGTGTAGATGTGTAAAGTATAATTTGACAATATTTTATCCAACAAGGAACAACCACTAGACAATATAACAATTTACACTAACACTAATCACTAGTAAACATTTTAAAGTGCAACCAAATTCAATATCTAAGCGAACAGTGATTACAAGGAAAACATTTATTGTACACATTAATAAACTACATTATTTTCTGAGACGGACAAATAGTCGTGATGTTGACGTTACTCTAACCTACATGCTTTTACGAAGCGTATTGAATATCGTCAAAACTTGTATGTAACTTAATATATAATTTTTGTAATTTTTTAGATTATAAGTAATATATTGTTTGTAAAGGTACTCTCTATTATTAGTTAACATGTAAAGGAACTTTTCGTAGCAGCCACAAGAATTCCCACGAAATATATTAAAATTATTTAGTTATTAAATCCTGAGATAAATATCGATTGTGACAACCGTATGTATCGAATGGAATTTTCCAATAATTTGAATTTATGTTACAGAGATTAAACCATTATGTTATTAAATCATATCCATGCGTTATTATTTCAGGAACGTAAAATATTATACCATTAAGATACTACGGGGATAAGAGTCGTATTATAAATTGGCGCACCAACTAGTGAGGCTGAAATTAGGGAATATTAGGTGAAGAAATTGAAACAAGCAAATTAATTTCCTAATTTTTAGCTGGCGACTGCTATAAGTTCCAAGAAATAATAAAGATGCGTAAGAGGGCTACATCATTGAAACGGACGAAGGAGGCAGAGAAGGAAGTCAGGATGGAAGAGAAAGAAGTAACATCGGTGGAGGATGTAGAAACGGTAGTAAGAGAGGAAGCCAGAGGAGACCCGAATCTTATAAAGTTAATGGAGTTAATGAATAGTATGAGTGAAAAAATGGACAGAAATAAGGAAGAAACGAATGACAATTTTAAGAAGCAGAAGGAAGAGATGAAGGAAGATTTGAAGATTATCAAGGAAGAATTCAGTGAAAACTCAAAGAAACAAAATGAAATTTTGAGTCAAAACTTATTAAAACAAATGGAGGAACAAAACAAGCAAACGAAGAAAGATTTGAAGAGCATCAAGGAAGATCACAGACAAACAAATGAGAAAATTGATAGTATCAAGGAAGATAACAGACAAACAAATGAAAAAATTGATAGTATCAAGGAAGATAACAGACAAACAAACTAGAAAATAGACGGTATGAAGGAAGAGATTAACGAGAACTCAAGGATACAAAATGAGAAAATGAGTGAAAATTTAATAAAACAGATGGAGGAGAGATTTGACCAAAACAGAGAAGAAACTAATGAAAATTTTAGGAAACAAAACGAGAATAATAATGAGAATTTAAGACAAATCCGGGAGGAGAATAAACGGATAAATGAGAAAATCGACAGTATTAAAGAAAGTACCAACGAAACCTTAAGGCAAACTATAAGTGACAATAATAACCAAATGAAGGAAGAATTCAGGCAACTCAATGAAGAGAATTTAAGAAGAATTAATGGGAGGATTGAACACTGAACAGGTCAATGATACAATTAACCAGAAGATGGACAAAATCGATGAGGAAAGGAAGCAAGAAATAGCTGACACTATCGAGAGATTGAGAAAAGCTAACGAAACCATCACACAAAATAAAGCAGTAATAAATACCAGAATAGACCAGGTCCAAGAAAATAGTCGTATTCAAATAGAAGGAATACAAAAGGAACAAGAAAATTTAGTTAATTTACAGAAACAAACCGGAGAAAGGTGTGACAATATTAACACTACGGTGAATGATTTAACTGGTCAAGTACGCCAAAATCAAGAAGAAATTGAGTTAATTAGGACCAGACCAAATAATATTACTCATGTTTCCACAAATGAAACAAGAGAAGGGATTAATTTCAAAAATTATCGTAGAAACCCCATGGAATTCCTGGCCAGAATCGAGAAACATTTTAATAAACATCGAATAACTATCTATAACTATCTGGAGCTCGATTAGAGAGATGTTGGATGAGCATTTTAGGGAGATTACGGACAACTGGTGGACAGCAACCAGGAATGAGATAGTGGACTACGCTCAATTTAAAAAACTGTTTAAAGAAAAATACTGGTCCGAAGCGATACAAAATATTATAAGGGACATTTGTCAGGGAAGATATGATGGAAATAGAGGTACATCTCCAACTACTTACTTCTGGGGAAAGGTGTGTTTGGCGAGACACCTAGAGCCAAGAATACCAGAAGAATCCCTAGTAACTAAAATGGCATACCATTATGACACAGGAATTGCCAGAGCACGCCTGGGAAGCCAGATTAAAACGGTCCACGCAATGGCTGACTTATTAGAAAATTATGAACACGAGGGTTACTACAAAAGAAGCAGACAACGAACGGATCAGTGCGGTTCAAAAAATAATAACCATGGTATGAATCATAATCAATATAATAACATGAATAACCGGAATAGTTATGTCAACGATCGTAATTACAACCAAAATTTTACCCCAAATAATAACCAACCAGCAAACTTCAATCGAAACCCAATTAACAATAATAATAACAACAGGCCCAATCAAAATTACCATCCTGGTAATAGAAATAATAATAATTATAATAACTACCGAACAAACCAAAATTATAATAATTTTAGGAGTAACTCAGGAGTTAATAACAATAATAATCAGGGTAATTATAATAATAATCGTCCGTACCGACCCCGAATAAATTATATCAGTGCAGAAGAAGGGGATTACTGGAGATACCATCAACCTCGGAGGAACAGTTTTAATAACAGTTATGATCAAAGAGGAAATCCCAGAGGGATGAGTCACCATTATAACCGAGTAAGAAGTAGAAGCCAGGAGGACTTCCGAGAATCAAGGGGAAGTGAACAATTAGACAATCGAGAGGTTGAACAACCAGGAACCAGCACACCATTCCAGGCAAATCAACAGTCATGCCCGGAAAATAATCATGATAGCCTTAATTTAAACGGAGTGAGGCAGTAATAAACCCTCGCGACCCCTTACTGCTACTAACTACTGGGTACAAAAACCACCATATTCAAAAATATAGTAATAACAAATTACTACCAACTAATTATGAAAAGCTAATTATGGAAAATAAAAGAATTTTGAAGTATAACAACAACCAAAGTTTAAGGACGGATAGTCAAAATCTTACTATTATTTACAATTATTATTTGAAAAATCTTCGAGAAGAACTGTTGGGGGAAACGGTGACGAGTAGAATCAACCAGCATAATGAAATTTTATACATAACCGCTCAAATTGAAGGAATTCCTACACGAATAATGATAGATACTGGTGCAAATGTATCACTTATTAACGACGCTGAACTGGAGAGAATACAGAAACAAAGTAAAAATATAATACCTACCTTACCTGTCAATAATGTTATTTTAATAGGTGCCACTGGGCGTCAAAATAAAACAGTGAGAAAACAAGTGTCATTGGAAATTGAAAGCAAAGGTGTTACAATTAATATTATATGTTTGGTCGCAATCGGCCTACCATTCGAATTATTAATCGGATGCGATATGCTGAGGAAATACTCAGCCATTATTGATTTGAGCAAGGAGAAGGTGTCCTTGAACTCAGAAGGTGTTATGTGGACGGCAGAGTTAATAGGAAGCGATGGTGCCCCTCTGAACCGTACCCACCACCAAGTTAGGGAATTAAATTTTTTAAAGAATGACACCCAATGCAGAAAAATAATCTATAATATGACAAATGAAGACCTGTGGAACAGTAAATTACAGGAGATAAGAGAGTTTAGACACCAAGGCACAAATAATTTGACAGCAAAACAAGTAGAAGGTCTCATTATGATATATAAGAAGTATAAACATGTATTTTCAGAAAAACCAGGAAAAGTAAAAAACTATCAGTGTAGAATACAATTTAAAGAACCAGCGGAATTCCACAGAAAATCCTATCCTATACCATATTCATTGAAGGTGGCGGTTAGAGCTGAAATTAATAAAATGTTGTTAAATGATATAATTGAGCATAGCCAATCACCATATACTAGCCCAATAGTGGCAATTCAGAAGAAGAACGGGCAGGTTCGACTTTGCTTGGATGCCCGAGAAATAAATAAACATATAGTAAATGATCGCACGTCACCTGGAGAAATAGAAGAAATTCTAAAGAAATTTCATGGTACAAAATTTATCAGTACCTGGGACACAGTTTGTGGTTACTGGCAGGTGGAGTTGCACCCGATGAGTCGAAAATATATGGCTTTTATTTTCGAGGGTAGAAACTACCAGTTTAAAAGATTGCCATTTGGATTAGTCAATTCGGTAGCAATTTTTGTACGATGTATGGATCAAGTATTGGGTCAGGAAGCGCTACAATTCACCACAGTTTACGTAGACGACCTGTTGATTACCTCATCCAACTGGGAGGAACATTGTCACAGGGTGGAATATGTATTGAGTAAGTTAGCAGAGAACGACATAACACTAAAACTCGAAAAATCCCAATTAATAGCGAAGGAGGTTCAATTTTTAGGTTTCAATTTGACTGAACAATGTATTTCCCCATCACAAGAAAAGGTTACTGCAATCCAGAAGTTCCCACAACCAAAGAATAAGAGGCAACTCCAATCCTTCTTAGGACTGTGTAATTACTACCGGAAGTTCCAACGCAATTATTCCGCATTGACATCTAAATTTCAGGAACAGCTGTCTTCCAAAAACAAATGGACATGGGGACATGAACAGGATGCTATACTACAACAGATAAAGGATAAATTCTTAGAGACAGTAATCCTTCATCATCCAAATTTTGATCACCCATTCTTTTTGAACTGTGACGCAAGTGATGTCAGTCTTGGGACGGTATTGTACCAAGAAGACACAGAAGGAAACCATTTAGTCATCAGTTTTGCCAGTCGTGTGTTAAACCACTGTGAGAGAAGGTATAATGTTACGGAAAATGAACTATTAAGCATAGTCTTTGCTTGTAGTAAATTCCGAACGTACATTTTGGGATATCCTGTAACTGTCAGAACAGATCATAAGTCCATCTCATTTTTAAGAAGTTGTAAGCTGAGTCATGGAAGGCTTACAAGGTGGATACTCGCCTTGCAGGAGTATAATATCAAATGGATTGGAACCTGGATACTCCAGGGAGTCAAAACGTGATAGCAGACGTGTTATCTCGAATAAACCTGGACACCCAGACATTTGAGGGTGAGAAAGAAAGGATTATCAAGGTGTACAACATTCTCAAAAGTAGATCTGATTTGGAAGCATTATTACAAAATATCAAAGCTAATCAGATATTAGACCCAAAATTAATAAAAATCAAGGAACGTATGGCGAACCAAAACTCTTCAATAAACCAATTCTATTGTGAACAAGAAGGAATTTTATTTATAAAAAATACATTGAACCAAGAAAACTGGAAGGTCATCATCCCCAGAATCATGGAGAAAGAACTAGTGTTGGAATATCACATAAGATACGGACATATGGGTGCAGTAAAGGTAGTGAAAGCATTGGAGGAGAATTGTTTCATTAAGAACATACACAGGAAGGTACAAAATTATATAAAACCCTGTCATATCTGCCAATTGGTCAAAATTAATAATGAACGAAGGGAAGGTGTAATGATACCTATATCGTCAGAACAAAAATTGAAAAAATTATTCATTGACATATGTGGACCATTTCCTAGGAGTGAAGGTAGAAGCCGGTAGAAATACCTTATAATCATTATGGACCACTTCACCAAATTCACCAAATTGTATCAAATCAGTCGAGCAACTACGCAGAAAATTCTTGAAGTAATAACTACTCAATACATTCCAAAAATAGGAATACCTGTTTCAATAGTTACAGACCATGGTACACAGTTTCGAGGCAGAAAATGGAAGAACACATTGTTAGAACTGAACATCAAAAGCTATAAGACCTCCGTATACCACCCCAGTAGCAATCCATCAGAAAGAATACTGAGAGAGGTTGGTAGAATCTTAAGAACCTATTGTCATCAACAACAAAGGAAGTGGCCTGATTACTTATCATCCACAAAAGATTTTTTAAACTTGGCTTATCATCCATCTATAAATTGCACTCCATACACTGCCATGTATGAAAAACAACCACCCAGAGAGATCCAAGAATTGATTAAATTTCCTAAGTCTCCACCGTACCAATTTAATAAATTAAAATTCTATAATCAGGTGATGGAAAATCTGGAAAAACGCAGAAATAAATACCAGAAAATAAAGGGTAAAATAATTAAATATGAAGTAGGAGAGAAAGTTTTGTTAAAGAACAGGGAATTGCCTAGCACTCTAGAAGGGATATCAAAGAAATTATTATTACTATACGTTGGACCCTACACCATAACAAAAACAACAACAACAACACCTACGAATTAACCGACCCCATTTCAAAGAAGATCAAGGGCAATTATAATCAACAATCCATGAAAAAATATCATGAGGAAGAAAAGGTAAAATAACATAAGTAATTATGTCCTCACACCTAATGAAGTGTTCAGAAGTAATTACTTCTGAAGGGAGGCAATTTGTAACGAAACAAATGTTACAAAAGAATAGTAAATAATAGTGGAATCCGATCCAGAGAGGAAACAAGAAATAATAATTGAAAGCAAATTAAAGGAAACTATTTGGTTTGACTTATTTAATATTATTAAGAAACCCAGAAATAACCCAGTAGAATAGGGCAGTAAACAGACAAAAATTAAATAAATAAACCTAGTAGGCCTAATCAACTTACCCTGAATAACAACCAAACCCAATAAAGAGTGCCTAATCATAAATTAAAATTGTATTAACAAAATTGTATCGACATATTTTAAGGATAGAAAAAGGGACACAAACCTTACAGTTATATGAGTGACATAATATAAATAGTGACACAGACTACTGTTAAACAGTGTTAATTATTTTTGTATGAAAAGTGTTTTATTGTTATTATTAGACAGAATTTTAGTTTATCATACAGACAATAGTTTAGCAGTATAAATAATCTAAAACTGTCAAAAACAATTATTATTATTAAGAGTTTTGTTATATGTTATAAGATTTTATGTCACCAGTTAATTTATGTAAATATATTTATCTCAGGTAGTCAAAGTAGAAATTACAGTAAACCATAACAAATTGTTCCACCACATATCATAGAAATTCAAATTAATAAGGTTTTACAGTTATAAACTGAGGCATGTTTAGTATCAAATTGTTTATAATTATCTAATTAATAATTGTATAAACATTGCATGTATCATTAGAGTATAATAATAAAATTATCTATTAAAGGTAATTTATAAAATATAAAGTAGGTAATGGGTGTTGATCCTATAACATTTAACCTGTACATAAATTATAACATCTTAACTTGTGTTATAACGTAGGGAACCCGCGTTAATTGGTTATGCCAATTATACAGGCTGCCTTTCGTTGTGACGAGCTGAAAATTAATCACAACAAATAAAACAATTCTTATATCAGGATATTGGGAAGGGGAGACTGTTAATTTATGCACTCAGTTTACTCGGTACTCAGATGACATCTCTTTATTACATTATGAGATAAAGTTCTCTATTTAAAGTTCTCAACATATATAGTTTATAGTATAATTATATATATATTACTCTTTCATAAGGGCCCTCAAAATATGATGTACATCTATTTAATTTATTCCGCGGATCCGGGATTGAATATATATTAAGTTAATAATGGTCACCTTGCCATATACAATATTGAAAATTGAGCCATTTGTAGAATGGACTTTATTAATCTTTCAAAACAAGAAAACTTTTAGTTTAAACACTTACTCTTTTGCTATAACCAGTGTTATTAGATTACAGACTACATGTTACATATAATCTCTGTCTTTTAAAGTCTTAAAAGTGGTGAGTTAAATTGTCTTTTGTGGGTAATAATTTTAGTAACTCATAACCATGGAAGACAAGCCTCCATGTCACCTGGTTTTCAGTATTTGCTGCAGAATTGGTTCTTCGGTCCTCGTGCGTTTCCTGAAGGTGTGTCGTTGCCTTAGTATCCGGTGACGGTGAAGTTCCTGAAGTCTGTTATATCATTCGGGGTGAAGTACTCTCATCTTAGGCGACTGTAGTAATTCTTGTAGGATACTCTCATCTTAGACGACTGTTGTAATTCTTGTAGTTATAATAAATAAATAGAAAGTTTGTTTCACAGTAATACACTTCACATGATTATTTATTAGTTGAATATCACCTTCATGTTTGTAGTAATGTATGAATTACATAGTTTGTTATTTATTCATTGAGAGAGAGATGTCATCGCCGCACAAATTTAGTTATTTAAATATTCATTGAACCAACCATTCACATAATTATACACGCGTCGCGAAACAACGCTGTACGCAGCTTACGGCGTGAGCGCTCCATTGCAAGTGGGCAAAATTAGTTAGGGGGAGAGTAGTAATCTCGCGACAATTACTAGTCAACATAAAAGTAGTTCCATGTTTCTAATTTAATTAAAGGACTAAAGTTTGATTAAATAATTAAATAGAGATATTCTTAGTTACAGACGTTATCAAAGTACATTACAGTGTTCTTATTTAATTATTTAAATAATAACAAAATTTACAATTATATTTAGTTTGTTTAGGGGTCAGAAACAAGTTAATTCTGGTCAGTGCCTGTATACGCAGGATTAATTAACAAGCTTTACCCTTTCTGTACAATTGTATTCCCTTTTATTTTATTATTAGACCTTTTATTAAATATTATTATTATTTAATGATAGCAATAAGATTTAGTTTAAAATGTGAGATTTTATTAAAATTTTAAATTTTCTCAGCTTATACATTAACAATTTAATTAATTAACATATTTTTATTAATGAAATCGTCACAAAATGGCCAATCAAAATTTAAGAAGTTTGTATGAGCTCTATGACTAAAAAAGAAGAAATAACACTTAATTGTTAATTGTGATGGAAAACAGTTGAATAGTGCGTGTCTAGATGTAATTAAAAAAATATAAAAATAGATAACCCGTTTGTGAAAGAAGATCTGAAAGACCATCATCGAAGATAATAATCCTTCCACTACAATTTTCATGAACAAGTAATACACACAATCAAGAAAAAATTTCAGAATAAACCAGAAAACCTTCAGAATATCGTGTAGATGTGTAAAGTATAATTTGACAATATTTTATCCAACAAGGAACAACCACTAGACAATATAACAATTTACACTAACACTAATCACTAGTAAACATTTTAAAGTGCAACCAAATTCAATATCTAAGCGAACAGTGATTACAAGGAAAACATTTATTGTACACATTAATAAACTACATTATTTTCTGAGACGGACAAATAGTCGTGATGTTGACGTTACTCTAACCTACATGCTTTTACGAAGCGTATTGAATATCGTCAAAACATGTATGTAACTTAATATATAATTTTTGTAATTTTTTAGATTATAAGTAATATATTGTTTGTAAAGGTACTCTCTATTATTAGTTAACATGTAAAGGAACTTTTCGTAGCAGCCACAAGAATTCCCACGAAATATATTAAAATTATTTAGTTATTAAATCCTGAGATAAATATCGATTGTGACAACCGTATGTATCGAATGGAATTTTCCAATAATTTGAAATTATGTTACAGAGATTAAACCATTATGTTATTAAATTGTATCCATGCGTTATTATTTCAGGAACGTAATATATTATACCATTAAGATACTACGGGGATAAGAGTCGTATTATAATGTGTCAAATGTCCCAACCACTTTACTGTTTCCGCCTCAGGATACCTTACTATGGTTTTGTCCTTTAACGGTAAATCTTCTCTGATTCTGTCATTAATAACATTCTTGCCCTCTGCCAGCTTTTCTTGTACCAGAGATTATTCAAAATTTTCAGCTTCTCCTCTTCTCTGTTTATAAAGCATTGTTATTTCATGTTTATACGCATTACAACTCAGAATAAAACGTGTATAATTGCTGATTTCCTATCGTAATTCAAAAAAGGATTATAATTGGTAGTGGTGAGATTACGGTGTTATTATAAAAGGCAACTGCGCCTTAAAAGTAAGAAAACTTTCTGGTAGAAACAGAAGAAATTAATTCGTTAGACGGTAAGAGGTTTCTACAGTACGGCTAAGTTAAGGTAATACAGCGGAGAAGTGGTAGACTGGAATACGAGAGGCACAAGAAATAGAACGCCGGAGAAGACCGAGGCGATCATGAAAGTCAAAGTGGATCGTGTACAGAGAGAAGAGAATTAGGTAAACAACAGATTCCAAGAAACATTCAATGCAGTGGTAACTGTGGACACCAAACATGTAGGCCAGCGTCTGTAGCGTACAACATAAAAATGTGAATAAATGTTTATTTAAAAACAAACCTCTGCTGCTGTTAACATACACGCAATGTTTCTCTAAAATGTAATAAGACTTATTGTACAAAATTAGTTATTGATACACTATCTACAAAACAACTTTATCTCGTTCAACTCTTTCCACTGGAAAGCCACATACTAAATATGACGTTGTTCTCACTGACTTTAACGATGCTGGAAGACTCCAGATATCAGTGCCTTTAGCTGGTTTTAGATGTTCCGTACTTTCAAAACAGCGGCCCCTGAGTTTGATGTCGTTTTGAGAAAACGAGAAATTATCACATGCACTAAGATCAGGAGAGTAAGGTGTATGCGATAAAATAAATATCGGTATGGAGAACCATACATGACTTCCATATTCTAAGAATTATTTTTAAAATCATTTTCGAAATGAAATATTACAATAGAAACTACTTCTTTCTACTTACTGCTTCAGCCTTAACCACAGTACTGTGGTCACTAACATATACCACCTCACGTTATCGCACTCGATTTTCACTGATGATGGAAGTCAATGGCATTGCCGAAACGTCTGGTTTTGTAGAAAACATTGGACTATGGCCAAATATCCCGGGAAGGAATTTTAACAAAAACTACTTCTTTGTTGCCGATAACGTTGTACACATATATATAAAAAATATGCATAAAATTAATGGCTTGTATAAGTTAATGATTGATCTCCATTAAGTAGTGCTCAAGTTTCCAAAGTTTTAATATTATGATGTCCGTAATTAAAACATCAGAGCAGGTTTAGTGTGTATGAGGGTTCACCGTGGACAAAAATTTTCAACATTTCCTATTGAGCGTTGCTTAGAATAAATCTGCGAATCTACAGTGTACGTTTCACAGAACAAACACGCGGAAAAGAAGGAGCGCTCCGAAGTCACTCATGGACCCTCAGCATCTTGCAGAGGGTTCATTCCCTAAAGACGAAAAGTCTGTCTATGAATCGTTCCTCTGTAAACACGTGCAGTTACACTGCCCAGCGATCCACAGGAAGCAAATCGCTATCCACGCTGGACACTTTTTCGGCTTGCATGCGTTATGTTGGTATGGGTTCGGCACTTTCCATTTAAAAACCGTGCAAATGTAAGAAAATAAACATGAATGAGGCCAGAAATAACGCGAATTTTGTGTGTGTGTGTGTGTGTGTGTGTGTGTGTGTCTTCCCTGCCTTTTTATTGCGGTAGTGATAATAATAAAATGGAAACGTAAACAGTACATAACTGAGATATGCTTGCCTGCCACGCACGATATATTTTCTCTTATACATGACTAGCAGAATACCCGTGCTTCGCTAAGGAATTTCACGTTGTACGTAATGAAAATGTTAGTTTAATTAATAAAGTTTAATTAAAGTAGGCTTCTTAAAAATAAATAGCTGTTGCCCACAACTTCGTTCGCGTGGTCTTCAATTTAATGCGATAATATATTTAGAACAGAATCTATTCTATTGGGTTGCCATAGTAACCAGATCTAATAGTTTTTTAAGACCGCAAAGGACCCCCCAGAGGATTATCGAAAAAAACACCTGTCCTATGTTGGTTCTCCCGTTGCGTAAAATATTTGTGCCAAGTTTGGTTGAAATCGGTCCAATGGTTTAGGTGGAGACGTGGAAGACCCCAAAGGACCCCCAAAAGGACCCCCTTTGCGTAAAATATTTGTGCCAAGTTTGGTTGAAATCGGTCCAGTGGTTTAGGAGGCGATGTGGAAGACCCCAAAGAACCCCCAAAAAGACCCCCTTTGCGTAAAATATTTGTGCCAAGTTTGGTTGAAATCGGTCCAGTGGTTTAGGAGGCGATGTGGAAGACCCCAAAGAACCCCCAAAAGGACCCCATCGAAAAAACACCTATCCTATGTTGGTTCTCCCGTTGCGTAAAATATTTGTGCCAAGTTTGGTTGAAATCGGTACAGTGGTTTAGGAGGAGATGTGGAAGAAACCTTCGCGGACGTGCGCACAACAATTCACCGAAGTTTCATCGCAATAGGATGAATGGTATAGGAACGCATACGGGGCAAACAAAGAAACATTCATTTTACTTCCATATTCCTTAAGGAATGGAAGTATGGTGATGGCAAAAAAAATCGTGTTCGAGATTATTGCAGATTCTGATTGTACTACACTCAAAACATGAAAAAAAGTCGTTTTCCGAAAAGTGTCTGTATGTGTGTCTGTGTGTCTGTCTGTCTATCTGTGTGTCTGTAGATTTTTTTTCTATGGCAAACGATAACTGCCGCAAATTCAAACAGAATCAAATAATTTTTTGCATACAGCCCTGATTTGTAGAGTACTCACGACCTACTGTTTTTGGTGAAGATCGGTTGAGGGAAAGGGGTAGTTTACCTGCAACGGTTTTTTTGTATCAAGGAAAATTTTTTTTTGGCAAACGATAACAGCCGCAAATTCAAACAGAATCAAATAATGTTTCGCATACAGCCCTGAATTGTAGAGTTCTCAAGACCTATTGTTTTTGGTGAAGATCGGTTAAGGGAAAGGGATAGTTTAGCTGTAACGTTTTATGTTTTAACAAGGGTATTTCCTATGGCAAACGATAACAGCCGCAAATTCAAACAGAATCAAAAGATTATTTGCATACTGCCCTAAATTGTAGAGTTCTCAAGACCTATTGTTTTTGGTGAAGATCGGTTAAGGGAAAGGGGTAGTTTACCTACAACGTTTTTTTAACAAGGGTATTTTCTATGGCAAACGATAACAGCCGCAAATTCAAACAGAATCAAATAATTTTCTGCATACAGCCCTGATTTGTAGAGTACTCAAGACGTATTTTTGTTGGTGAAGATCGGTTAAGGGGAAGGGGTAGTTTACCTGCAACGTTTTTTATCAAGCGTATTTTCTATGGCAAACGATAACTGCCGCAAATTCAAACAGAATCAAATAATTTTTTGCATACGTCCCTGAATTGTAGAGGTCTCAAGGATTTTCGATTTTGGTGAAGATCGGTTAAGGGGAAGGGGTAGTTTACCTGCAACCTTTTACGTTTTAACAAGAGTAAAGTACTTGAAAAATTATTTAAACTTTTTGAAACAATGGTAATTGTTAAAAATAAAATAATTTTGTTGCCAGGCAATAAAATTAAAAAATTTTTTCATTTTAATGTAATATAATATTTTTCATTTAATACGGCAATAAAAAGGCAGGTAAGACACAAACACACACACACACACAATTCACGTTATTTCTGGCCTCACTCATGTTTATTTTCTTACGTTTGCACGCTTTTTAAATGGAAATTGCCGAAACCCACACCAACATAACGCGTGCAAGCCGAAAAAATGGACATCAATTTGCTTACTGGCGAAGCTAGTAACAGAATCAAATAATTTTTTGCATACGTCCCTGAATTGTAGAGGTCTCAAGGATTTTCGATTTTGGTGAAGATCGGTTAAGGGGAAGGGGTAGTTTACCTGCAACCTTTTACGTTTTAACAAGAGTAAAGTACTTGAAAATTTATTTAAACTTTTTGAAACAATGGTAATTGTTAAAAATAAAATAATTTTGTTGCCAGGCAATAAAATTAAAAAATTTTTTCATTTTAATGTAATATAATATTTTTCATTTAATACGGCAATAAAAAGGCAGGTAAGACACAAACACACACACACACACACACACACACACAATTCACGTTATTTCTGGCCTCACTCATGTTTATTTTCTTACGTTTGCACGCTTTTTAAATGGAAATTGCCGAAACCCACACCAACATAACGCGTGCAAGCCGAAAAAATGGACATCAATTTGCTTACTGGCGAAGCTAG
This sequence comes from Magicicada septendecula, assembly GCA_034769895.1. Taxonomy (NCBI): domain Eukaryota; kingdom Metazoa; phylum Arthropoda; class Insecta; order Hemiptera; family Cicadidae; genus Magicicada; species Magicicada septendecula. The sequence continues at coordinate 122,292,025 of CM068375.1, forward strand.
TAGTTAATGAAAGGGTAGGCAAAAATCTTATCTTAAATTTTTTTTAAGGAATCACTAAAAGGACGGTGGGTCAAATCGGACGCTGAGGTAGAGTTTGCTGTAACCGAATGGTTCCACAAACAGCCGTAAGAATTTTACTAGCAGGGAATCTACAGGTTAGTGCAACAGTGGACCACATGTCTTAATGTTATTGGAGACTTCTTTTAAAATCGTTGCATAAAAAATGCTTTACAGCTCTATACGTGTGTCTATTGAACAATCCTTGTATTAGTCATACACAATAATACAACTGATTGAACTTCAAATTTTTAAACTTGATTAGTTTCTATATATATGTTTAATGTTACAAATAATTCAAATAACAATCTTGATCATCTGTTAGTTCAGCGGAATAACCGTGACACTTTTAATAACCGCATAAAATAAACACTTAGAAACAACACAGGCGCTTTAACTTAACTGTTTGGACCACAGAAGTGAGGCATGCCTCAACGCTCTATGTGTACAGCGCGGGACAATCCCCCCTCCCTACACTTCCCGCTCACACCACTACATTGCTTACATACGATGTATACAAAAAACGCTGAGGCAAGTTCAGGTTGCCTCATTCGCTTTAAACGAACTATGCCGAATCTCACCTGTCACCATCTAGCGGTCGCTCAATAAAGCACGTTTCGGTTTAATAAATTTGACAGTCGCAGTAACAATGTATAATCTTTACGTTATGTAGTTCATACGTATTTATAATTTTTATTCTACAGAATTTTTTAGGGTAGACATTGCCTCAATTGCCTCCATGTAACTTCGCCACTGATATATATGTGTACAACGTTATCGGCAACAAAGAAGTAGTTTTTGTTAAAATTCCTTCCCGGGATATTTGGCCGTATTCCAATGTTTTCTACAAAACCAGACATTTCGGCAATGCCATCGACTTCCATCATCAGTGAAAATCGAGTGCGATAACGTGAGGTGGTATACGTTAGTGACCACAGTACTGTGGTTAAGGCTGAAGCAGTAAATAGAAAGAAGTAGTTTCTATGGTAATATTTCATTTCGAAAATGATTTTAAATATAAATCTTAGAATATGGAAGTCATGTATGGTTCTCCATACCGATATTTTATATATAAGATGTAAACTATACCACTTACTTGACATAAACCGTGATAGCTAAGCTAATGTACAACATATATGTGTTAATTATACACATAAATGTTCCTCGATAGACACTCTATCTATTGGCGAAAACTTGAATAAAATCCGTTCAGTACTTCCTGAGATTAGCGATTTCAAACACAGAGGGAAAACGGACCGACTTTACTTTATACTATGTACAGATTTACATTAAAATGAAAAAATTATAATTTTATTGCCTGGCAACAAAATTATTTTATTTTTAACAATTACCATTGTTTGAAAAAGTTTAAATGAATTTTCAAGTACTTTACTCTTGTTAAAACGTAAAAGGTTGCTGGTAAACTACCCCTTCCCCTTAACCGATCTTCACCAAAATCAAAAGGCCTTGAGTCCTCTACAATTCAGTGATGTATGCAAAAAATTATTTGATTCTGTTTGAATTTGCGGCAGTTATCGTTTGCCATATAAAATACGCTTGATAAAAAACGTTGCTGGTAAACTACCCCTTCCCCTTAACCGATCTTCACCAAAAACAATAGATCTTGAGTACTCTACAAATTACGGCTGTATGCAAAAAATTATTTGATTCTATTTGAATTTGCGGCTGTTATCGTTTGCCATAGAAAATACCCTTGATAAAAAAACGTTGCTGGTAAACTACCCCTTTCCCTTAACCGATCTTCACCAAAAACAACAGATCTTGAGAACTCTGCAATTTAGGGTTGTATGCGAATAATATTTTGATTCTGTTTGAATTTGCGGCTGTTATCGTTTGCCATAGGAAATACCCTTGTTAAAACATAAAACGTTACTGGTAAACTACCCCTTTCCCTTAACCGATCTTCACCAAAAACAATAGGTCTTGAGAACTCTACAAATCAGGGCTGTATGCGAAACATTATTTGATTCTGTTTGAATTTGCGGCTGTTATCGTTTGCCAAAAAAAAAATTTCCCTTGATAAAAAAAACCGTTGCTGGTAAACTACCCCTTTCCCTCAACCGATCTTCACCAAAAACAATAGGTCGTGAGTACTCTACAAGTCAGGGCTGTATGCAAAAAATTATTTGATTCTGTTTGAATTTGCGGCAGTTATCGTTTGCCATAGAAAAAAAATCTACAGACAGACAGACACACACACACACACAGACACACACACAGACACTTTTCGGAAAACGACTTTTTTTCATGTTTTGAGTGTAGTACAATCAGAATCTGCAATAATCTCAAACACGATTTTTTTTGCCATCACCATACTTCCATTTCCTTAAGGAATATGGAAGTAAAAATGCTCTTTTGGCCGTTCGCAGTACGTGCTATGTGACATTGGGAGTTATCGTGATGAAGAATTCAAGAGTCAACAAATCGCTTATAAAAATTTTATGCAGATTTCGGTAATTTAAATTTACTTAACAAACAATTATAGTTACTTAGTGTTAAACGACTTTCAACCCCGATAGGATCATAATTGCACACTTGTGATTGTAGAAGTCTTCACGGTAAAAATTACTTAGCGTTTAGGAGGACTGATGTTACGCTAAACAATTAGTGCGGACGTATTCACAGCCGGGGAATGCAAATGCAGAACTCACACTTGAGGTCCAGCTTAACAAAGTCCAGCTATAAATCTAAACTCTATTCTTTTTGGTAACGTCATCCCGTTTTAAGCGCTTCGCGACGTTAGCGAGGACGCTCCGGACAAACACAGAACACGTTTAATTGTTGCCACGTAAGTTATGATTGCCAACTTTCGTCACGGGCTTTGAACACGAAACTGTGACGGATGACACGATTAATCTTCAGCGTTACGTCTAACACCAGTACCGTACGCGGTCACACCAGCTACACAATGTAGTTGGCTCAAACCATTCATGGCCACAATACAATATTATTAAAATTCTGAAACCCACATTGCATATAAATACAAACATATATGGCTTAACTCTCTTCTTCTTAAGTTTAGTTTTATAGCTAGAGATGTACATAAATGTCACTTGTCTGTTGTTTCGTAGAGACGCATCTATGAGAATTGTCTAAAAATAAATGAGACTAATTATGTAAAGTTAATTATAGATAAAACAAAAGTTAATTAACTGAAATTTACTAACTAAAATTAATTAACTGTATTAATTAACTAAACAAAGTTACCCAATTAACGTTGACGTTGTTTACGTTGATTGAAACATGTTAGACGCTGTTACAGTTATCTAGCAACTAAAATAGCCGGCCCGGAGTTGGGTTTTTATTTTTAAAGAGCAAGTAATCACACAGTACGATTAGTGGGTACGGGGGAAGGGTAATACAGGGAAGTTATTTTTTGTCAATATGCGGTGTGACATGAAACGTCGGAACAGCGTTGTGAAACAGTCGAGTCACTAATTTCATCCAGAATTTCTTCTTCTTCTTCTTCTTCTTCTTCTTCTTCTTCTTCTTCTTCTTCTTCTTCTTCTTCTTCTTCTTCTTCTTCTTCTTCTTCTTCTCCTTCTCCTTCTCCTTCTCCTTCTCCTTCTCCTTCTCCTTCTCCTTCTCCTTCTCCTTCTCCTTCTCCTTCTCCTTCTCCTTCTCCTTCTTCTTCTTCTTCTTCTTCTTCTTCTTCTTCTTCTTCTTCTTCTTCTTCTTCTTCTTCTTCTTCTTCTTCTTCTTTTCCAATATTCCTTTGCCAATAGGCAAGCAGCCATCTGGCATCTTATTTAGCTGAACAGTCCATCTCTCTTTGTTTTTTACAATACGATCTTATATATTAAAAATGTTCAACTCTTCTCGAATGTCTTCACTGTAGAGTCTATCTGTTCGTGTGTGGCTTTTAATACATCGCAAGAATCAAATCTCCGATGCCTGCATCCTACTCAGATGTTTCTTCACTGGGAGCCAAGTTTCAGAACCATGCAGTAACACTGCCATTACCTTATAAAATTTTAGTCGAGTCTCTTTACTTGTTTTCCTTGATAACGTTTGACTAATTGTGCCACATATTGACTGAAACGTTGCGATGTCTCATCCAAGATAGCGTTAATGTGACACCCGCTCTATTCTATTATTATCCAATACAATCTTATTTTGCAGAGGTGTTTGGCCATAAATGGGGTGTCTGTGCATTTGTCTTCTGCACAGTGAGTTTCATGTTGAAATTTGAAAAGACTTGTAATTAGAACATCGATCTCTGGAGACCTTACAGTCGTTGTTGTGGATGACTACTTGACCATCCTCAAACAGAATCATGTATTCATGTTTGTTCTATTATTTATTTTTATTCCCAGGCCCACTCTTTTTACTCGTAATTTCCACTCTCTATGTCGCCATTATACTCTTGGCAAAATAGAAAGGAGGAAGCAGGAAGCAATGGCAATGTGGGTCTGGAAGAGTTGGACAAGGACGAGTTGGATGGATAAGAAAAGTAACGAGCAAGATCTCGCAGAAGTGAAAAAAGATAGGTCACTTTTAAAAATGGTTAGAAGAAGAAGGGAAAAATTGATTCTGCACGTGTTACGACACAATCAATTCTTAAGTAACGTTTTTGAAGGAAAGGTGTTGTGGAAAAAACCAAGAGGACGCCCAAGAGAAGCGTTCTTCAAAGACATGGAGGAAAGGAGATGAACTTCCTATCGCACTGCGATTTAAAGAGGACAGTGATGAAAATGATGATGTCATCAATATAGATATTAAACAATTTTGAAAATACAGCCTTTGCGCACTCCCCGATTAATGTGAACCTCTTCTGTCAAATCCTCTCCTATAGAGAAAGAAAGTACGACATTTATCTTCTCTCCTTTATAGACAAGTCACAAAGTCCAAGACCTCTATGTGCAGAATCATGCACAAAAATTCCATGAACAGTCTGGTGATTTAAGTTTAGTTCACAATCCGTTTGTTATTACCGTCAAACTATAATCAGACTTATATCTCTCACTTTCACATAGTTCTATTATTTCGTGCTGTGCCCAGTCGTACAGAACACAGTTCATCGTCCATAGTTTCATGACAGCTAAATCACCGTAACTTTGTTTTAACTTGTTAAACATTTCTTTTATGTCCTGTCAAATTTCAACACTAAATTTGATTACGCAACATGTCACAATATTATCGAGCTCCACGTCTGTGACTTGAGACAAAACCAGCGACAAAAACTACGACTCAGGCAGGTCTAGTAAGGTTAAAATGTTGAAAAGTTTTATGAATTTAACGAAACGTTACTAGATATTAGCTCCTGCTTCATTCTCTCTTACACTGTTATTACTTGTCGTAACTTTTTAAATAAGCCTCGTATGTTGTATTTAAACAAAACATGGTAGAAGAAAAATTAACATTACTTGTTTCCGGTTTAACAAGCGTCATACTTGAGAAAGAAATTTGCCATCAGATATTTCCCACCCCGTAATAAAACATACTCAGTTGCACGTTGCCTGATTATAGAATGGCTAAAACGTTTGATATTAAGGATAAATAGAACGTCTTCGTTAAACAAAAAAAGGTATTTATTGTGAGAACAACAAAGCTTTAGAACGAAATCACAGTAAAAGTATTGCAAATTTCGTATATCACTTCTACCCAAATGGCTCTTAAATTGTGTAGTAAGACTCTTAAACAGTTACAATAAGTTATTTACATTCTTCATAAGAAATCAATAATGCCGGTAATCGCTGAAGTCATTAAGTTTAACAGACCGCAGTCAAAAATATGTAAACACGTAATATTACTCTGCACAATCAAAACTCACTACAATGCTGATAACAAAATCCTGCCTAATGTCTGGACAGGGCCGCCGTTTGCATCGGCCGCAGCCAAAATCACTTTTGACGTAAGAATCCCGACGGCACAAGATTTCTGTCGACAAGTGCAAGCAATCTGGGACTGGGCTGTTTATGTCCTACTAACACGGTCATATGCCGAAGGTATATATTCCTGCGAGGTCCCCCGGTACTTCCTTGAACTGAGGTCCCAATTTTCAGTGTCGAATCAGTGGTAAACTTCCTACTCCCCTCCAATAATTTTGCTAGTTACGTTCATTACTTCAGTAATGATATGTTATGTATATATTGTTATAGAACAGATAATAGTTATTGATATAGATGTGTAGATTAGAAGTTAGATACTCAAGTCGAGTATGTGATGTTATTGTTGATGATTATTATTAGATATGATTATTAAAATTGGGTGATTGGAATTAATGTTCACGTTTAAAAGTTTGTGGTTTAAAAGAGTATTTATCACTTCACTGTGTCAACCTCCCCACTTACCATACGTGGATGTCTTCACTATTCTCGATGGCGACTTCTTTTACTGTAAAAATACTTGACATACATACATAGATATTCCTTTTGAATATCACAAAGAGTGCACATAAACAATAAAATAAATTGAATGTTCAATTGTATGTTGAATGGTATCAGTAATTCAAATACTACCGCCACCTTATGAGAGAACTGTTCATAAAAATATTAAACTACTTTTTCTATTGTATAGAAATCAAACTCTGTTTCCACTGATAATAAATTGAGGATTTATTGACAATGATTAAATTCAATAAACTCTTTTAAAAACAATTAATAATATCTTTTTACAAACAATAACAAATTTAAACAAATACTGAGATCTCTGTATCTCAAGGCTGGTAACACTGTTGTAAGGTACAATATTATTGTGAACGAGGTTAGGTTCACTTTATTTAATTATATTACCAAATTAGTGAGTTCTTTGAAGATACATGATACCAGATTAAAAGATGTGAGTTTAGTTAACAATATTTAATTATCTATGGTTATAAAAAAGAACAAAAAATTAAAATTATTAAACTCGGTACGATAGACGATAATATCGTACTATCGTATGCTATGCAAAAGTATATAGCAGTTAAGGTCGACACGTGCTCTGAGATTTACACTGTTAAAAATATTATTATTATTGACTCATTAGCTATTAGAACCATGTACTGGAAAGAGAAAAAATCTAAAGAAAAAAAACTCTTGTTATAGCTTTCATTTCATTGAAATCATTCAAGAACAGAATTGTTTCTTTGTGACAAAATTATATTCTTCGGTTCTAGGTTAGTTTACCTAGTAACACGTAAGTGGCTATTTAGAATAAGTTATGTTATTTATAAAATTCTTAATGATATAATTACAAACATTTTATTTATAATTCATTTGATGTGTAATTATCAGTCATAAAAATATTCGCACAAGAAAATAATTATTTGTTAATTCAAAAGTTATAGTCAAGTAAGCGACTATATACTATATACTGATGAGCGGTATCTAAGTTAATTCCGCCTTTCTCAATTATTCTTTAATTGTAAAATAATTATTTTTGAATTAATTATTGACATTAAACCGTGTTACAATTTATTTATTAAGTTCTGATAATTGTCCATCATAGTTTAAGCACTCAAGCGTTATGACTAGTGCAGTCAAAACAATATTTTTCGTTCATCAACGAAAAATTATTATTTTCATTAATTTCTTTAAAATAATTAAAACTTGTACTCCCTGATTGAATACACAAAACATGACCCTTATTATACACTGGTCGTGTTAATTCACTGTTCACTTAATTCACTGGACACTCGGTAATATGATGTTGTGTACAGGTTAATGTCTGTTTACGTATTACTGTAGGTGACGCGCACATTTCAAAAATATCTTGCTGACTTTTTCGGCATAGACCTCTCGTCGTGAGTGATGCAGAACGAATGATACATTTCGCTAAAGCGTCTCTTTCTCGTCTGGTCATTTTAAGCTATTTGATTGGTTCAAAAGGTCAAACTCTCAACCCCAAAACACTTTGGTCAAATAAAACTTTTAATTTTTGACAACTCTAAGCGTGGGTTCGAGATTATTTGTGACGTATGCATGGATACTCAAAATGATTGAAAAACTTATAATGGTCATAAGTTTATCTTTTGTCCTATTGTCGTTTGGGTAGTGGCATTAAATCGCGGACACTTGTGGCTTTATTTTAAGTCTAAACAAGCACTAAATCCGTTCATTATTAATTCACTTGGCCATCTCAAAAACTCATATGGTGATTCTTAATATAAATAAGTCTGTTTCACCATATTTCGTTATAATTACACTGTAATACTTATTACTAAACATCTCGAATCCATTTCTCCTTCATGTTAGTACATAAAATAGTTATATTTACAGTTTAAACAATATCTGTTAATGGCGTCCATACCGACCATGTTCGATTGTTTATATTTACATGTAACGCTATTATTCCTTATCCTATTACATATGTTTGACATCCTAACACTAATATGTACATTTATTTACATTTGTTCACATTTTATTTTGCTAAAAATGTTATTTTTTATATACTTATAGTATGATCAAAATACTTTCTGTTCTCATTTCTCCATTTTGTCATTTAATAATTATTTTATTACACAAGGGATATAATGTTAGTAATTAAAATAGTGTACAATTGTTGTACCTTGTTGGTTCAATGTATTTATTAACTTTTCGTTATCTGAAAGCTCTCCAAGTTATAGTATGGTGTTTATTTACATCTGGTTTTACAATTGCAGTTAGTTAGTTTATAATATTTCAATTATTAAACTACTAGTATTACATTTGTGAGGTGTTCTCATAGCAGTATTAGACATTTCTCTAACTACTGGTAACATTTGTCACAATCTTTTGATAAGTTTTGATAATGCTTTTTGACTAACTATCTTGTCACATTGGGGTTCTGTCCATTTAACTTTATGATATCATATTCAATCTGATTCATTTGCTGTGTCCTTCAGTACATATGGTATTTATTGGTTTGTATTATTATTCTTAACTAGTCTTTGTTTGAAACAATTGTAGATAGTTGCTTGGTTTAACTAATGTACATGATTTTATGTTATAGGTTCACTTCTTGTGGGGTTATGTGTCAGTTGTCTGACAACAATGTGCAACATATTTTTATGCAGTATTTGACTCAACTACTGTATTTCCATCTCATTATGGCATTCCACTACAATGGTTTATTATTAAGTTATACACATTTTTACACTATTTGTTGAAACAATAACACAGGTATTCTTAGTCTAATAATATTACATGTCTTGGTGGGTTACACCTAGTTTTTGGTACATTGATTGGTTTATACCTAACAAACTAGCTTATTTGCTACTATTTGTTCTGGAACTCATTTATATTTTGTCCTGTCTTGCTATGTCATTCAGGCACATTTCATATTAAGGCTTACAAAGCTTTTATTATTAGTCCCTATGAACAATTAATTTACTGTTCTGTCTCATATTTCTTTTGGTGGTCTTAATGATTATCTATGTGATGTTACAATCTTGATTAAACTTGTCACACTAATTGTCTGTGCATTTTAACTAGTTAATCTTGGATTCTTTCACTTATAATGGTTAATCATTTTTCTCCGTTATAAACATTTTCACGTGTATTGTTTGTGGTGTTTATTTGGGGTAAAATGGTTATCATATCACAGGTTGTTACACTTATATTAAGTTTTCACTGTTATTGTTCATGATCACTCAATGATGCTAAACACTGGTTTCTTTGTCACTGATCTTCGAATAATCATTACACTTCTTCCGGTCACTATATTAATTTTAATTCCTTGTATATCTTGTGAATGTTGATGTCTTGTACTGTTCATACATTATCTTCATTCTTCATGGTATGTTCCCTTTCCTCTTCTTCTTCTTTTCTTCTTCTGGTTAGTTGTTGTTCACTATCGGTGTTCTCCTGGGTTATACATTATTTGTGATAATCAATGTTCCCTTAGTCTTGTCATACTCTTCCATATTTTTATTCGTGGTTATGGTAATCATTGTTCCATATTATTTCACACTAATAAACAAATTCGTTTGTTTTATCACCATTGTGGTTGTACTTGATTCGTATCCTTTTATTTTAGTAATTATTTTCGTCATATCCCCTCACTATTTTGGATCTATTGGGCCTGGATGCTAACATATTATATTGGCTCGTTGTCATTTTCTCTCTCTTTTATACTCGATGGTATCCTTATTACTCTTCTTTCTTCTTTGTTGGGTTGTTTCAATAATATTCTTTCGTAGATACACACTTTGTTTATATTCTCCTGTTCCTTCTTTTATGCACGATGAAATATTTTCATGATATCTTTTTATTTGGCGTATTAGATAGTTATCTTATGTAACTGCCAATTTGGTACGTTACAATATTGTTACATTATATTTCTCCCCCTCCTCTTTTTTACATTATCCCATAATAAAATATAATAATAAACCATATTGAAGTACAAAATACAGGGTTAAACTCCCATAAAACTCGATGAAATAAAAAATAGATAGCATTGAATTGAAATGAGGTTAGGTAATATAATGACCTAAAAAGAATGAAGAATGAGAGTGAAATAGTATAAATAGAAGAATAAGTGTATAAAAAAAAAATAAGTGGAACCTAATACTTGAAGGAAGGTATTATGTATAATATTGAATTATAAAAGAAGTAATAGTTACAGTAAACTATACTACACATTTACACTATTCAGTCACTGATGAACTATGTTTAAACATTCACTTAATGAACAAAGTTGTGATTAGAGATTTATTTTACTATTAAATTAATAATTTGTGGTGACAAAATCGTTGAAAGTGTAATAGCTATTAGAACAGTTAACCTATAAACACAGACCGTTGTTAAGACGAACTATTAAAAACATTAAATTTATTTTTGTTATGGTATTTTTGTTAACTTTTCTGTAGCCCAAAGGACCTAACAAATCTAATTTTAGTAACGAAAATAATATGCAAATAGTCTATTCTAAAGACTTGAGCAGTAGCATTAAAAACATAGCCGGAGCAAATTGTCAGGAATTATAAATTTAATTAACTTTGTTATCTAAGAAAGAAAATAAAATATAGAAGGAAATAAAACTGTGTTGAAGATTTTTAATTGTTTAATTACTTTATTTTGTTATTACGACACCTTTATTTTTCATACAGTTGAACGTTAATTTTTTATCAACAAATAGAGGTTGGTAACACGTACACAAGAACCACGAAATTCGAATTGAATACCATTGAAAGTAAGTATTTAAGCCATTGAAGTAATTTAATAAAATAAATAGTATCAGAAGAAAGAAGAAACAATTTTGGAATTAGTATTTTTTATTGCAGATTGACAACAGCTGATAAAAAATAAAATAAAACACAAATATACTTTATCTGTAACATTTGGTTACAAATTGGCCCTCAACCGTTAGGACAAGATGAATAATTATTATTTAAAAATTATTTTATGATAACAAACAAAATACACAAAAGAACAACATACATAAGAAAGATTCACACAACTTGGAGATAAAAACACGAATTAACTCTATTATTACGAATTGACGTTCAACAACGTGGGGCGTTAAAGAAAAAGAAAAATACAAACAAAGGACAAGATAAAAACTAATTAAACGTATTGTTATAATATATTCAGCTTCAGAATAGTTAACAATTATTATTATTTTATAATTTATTTCAAAGTTTTAAGAAGTAAGCAATAGTGTATTTCTTCTCTCTCTATCTCTGCACACACACACACACACACACACGCCCGCGCTCGCGCCAGGAAAAAGTTTTAGTTACAGGTTGTGCATTTGGATTAAGATTTTAAGACAAAACGTTGAAAGATTTAATAATGCAAAAATATTTGGTATCACACATTAGTATACACTACGACAGCTAAAAAATACAACCTTCTCCATATTTTGGATAAAAGTCTCTAATTCCATCATTAGAGTCCAATTCTTTGTCGTCGTCATCCTTTACGGCTTAGGCTAGTAGCCTGTTCCAGTATCAATGAAAGTCATCCAACCATCGTTTACGGGGTCTTCCCACATTTCTCTTCCTCCTTAAATGATAGTGAAGAGATCTTGAAAAACTAGTTGGATCCATTCTCTCTTTCCTTACTAAATTGTTCCCAATACGGCTTAAACTACTCAGTCAGTTTTGATTCCTAACAACTCGGTGAATGTTTCATGTCGTCTTTTGGGAGGTTTCGAAAATTTTTCAAAAAGCTTGTCAGTTAATAAAATCTTTTTCAAAAATTTTCTATTAACGAAATATACCTTTGTGTCTACACTTGTTTCTTAATGGTATATGAAAAAATAGTTAAGACATTGTTATTTTTAAAACCGGACTTATGAGGCCCTCTTCTGGCCAAAGTCCCGGCGGGGGCCGCGTCTTCAAGCAACTTCAGAAATGCTCATTAACGATCTCATTATTATTATTATTATTATTATTATTATTATTATTATTATTATTATTATTATTATTATTATTTATTTATATTATTATTACATTTTTTATTTTTATTTTGTTGTTTACGTTTTGTAACTTAGTCAACAAGTTGCTGACGATTATATTTAAATTATCCGTGCCGAAATACTCCTAACACAATGACTCATGAACAAGCTGAGTTCAGTTATTGTCGGGCGATTTACACAGTGCGATTCGAAGTAATGTGGCGAAGTGTTATGTGTTTTATAATTGTGTGGGACAATTGTAATACAATTGTGTTTTATATTAGTTGACATTATTATTGCGTGTGAACAATTTTTATTTGATTTGTTATAAGAGACTATATTGTTGATTACAAACTGTTTAATTGTGATAATTAGAGCTGGCGATTAGTGACTGAAGTGGTGTCTTGTATTTTGTTTTCCACTGTGCTATACGACGACTACAAGACCGTCGTAACAATATATAGAAAATATATTTGTAAATATTTACTATCAGTGAATTATATTTACTAGTTAACTTGTTAAACTTACATTTTATTTGGCAGGGATACTTTTCTTTCAGACCTTTAAGATGGTGTTATAGAACGTGAGCAGTGGATTGAGGGGCTGTTGTACGTATTTAGGGGAGTGTGGGGGTTTATGAGTAGCTCGGCTACATTCACACTCGGCCACGTGGTTAAGGGGTTCAATGGACATACGATAAGATTTATTTTGTTGATAGAAAGATCTAAGTTAGTTAAGTCTTACATCTTCCTAAGATTTCCTAGTTATTATCAGATATTTTTAATATTTTATGTGAGAACTACTTGATTCATAGCGGATACTAAAGTCTAGAATAATGTAAACTACCAAAAGTGTATTCATACGGAAGGTGAATACATTTTGTATTTTTTCTCCATCTTACAACAGAAGAATATAGTGGAATAAATTTTGAAACACTCTGTTAAGATCAACGTTGACAATCTCGATGATGTCAGAAACAACCTACAGAAATACCGGTCACTCTTAATGATATTAAGCAGCTGAATGAGTTTTCCATTCCTGAACTCATTAGCTTAACGTAAGTGCGCGCGCGTGTTCGTTATTAAAAAAAAATCAAAGACACGATGCAGACTATAAAAATTTAATATATCCTCTCCCACACTAAGTATGACAGAAAAAATATTAATTGCAGAGAAAGATTGCGAGTTTACAATACTCAGTGACAGATTCAACAATAAACGTCATAACGTTAAAAGATTTATAACCACCGTTCCTCTGTAAACGTTGTGTTCCATTTACAATGTACATTATTTTTTCATCTTTTTAATTGTGCCCCATAACACAATACTTTGTCTCTCTACACTGTGATTTGTTAACATTGTTTTGTGAATCCGTATTACTTCGAAAGTAGTTGTCACAGGGCATGCCGACACCGCACACTTTGGTTGTAAATCATTAGCCTGTACCACCTGTGAGCTGTAGTTACATACCTCACAGCCAACAGCAATCATCGTGTAGCAAACCCGTAACAAACTACACGTGTCTCTCATTTTATACTTATACATAAATAATGTTTACTCACACATTTAATTTCATCCCTCTCGGTTATGTGTCCTTATAAAAATTGATGGCCTAATTTTTTTTTTTGTATCGGACATCTAAGGGCCACATGCCGATTTCAATTCTTTATTCATTGTTCTCTTATTTTTCACCAATATTCTTTCATGTTTTTACTGTGTCTTTTTTTCCTGTCTTCAGTCCAGTTTGAACCTGCGTTTTTCTTTCTCCTACCCTGGACTCCTTCCATTTTTAACACTTTTGTCAAAAAGAACTTCTCTTTCAATTGCTTCTTCTGCGTTTATATTATTTTTTTCTAAATCCTTTTGGAGTTCATTAATCCAACTTGATGTTGACTTCTTCTCCCACAAATATTTGAAGATCTGCTTTGCTAACCTATTGTCGTCCATTCTATATAAATGTTTAAGAAATAACAGTCTTCTTTATATCATTGTTTCTGTTATATTTTCTATACTTTGATATATTTCATCATTACTTCTTGATTTCCAACCTTTTGAAGTTTTTCGTGGGCCTAATATTTTTCTAATAGTTCGTCTTTCCAATATTTCTAGTTTGTCTACATTAAAATTCAATGTGATGGCTTAATTTTTTTTTTAATTTACAGTACACAATATTTTCTCGAGTCATCCATTCTATTTATGTGTCGTATCCAGTTTTCTTTATTTTGTTTAATTTTATCGTTTATCGAGTATATATTCAGCTCTTGCCTTGTGACTGCATTTCTTATGTGATCTCTTAGTGTGCATCCTTTGACTGTCCTTAAGAATTTAATTTCAGCAGCTTGAATTCGTTTTCTCTGATTTTGGGTGAGGGTCCACGATTTACTGCCGTACATCAATACTGGTGCCGCCATTACTTGACAAAATTTCAATTCTATATCTTTCCCGTAATTTATTTCCCAGAGTCTTTTAATTGTACCACACATCCTCTGCTGTCTTTCTTTTTACCGTATGAGCCACTGTGGACTACGTTTGGTTCAACTGGTTGCTCCCTTCCTCTCCCATATCTCATTCGTTCTTGATAGATGTCTGTCCTTCCTTTCGTCAGGCCGTTTTCATATTCATAGCTTATGTCGCGCCTTAGATAGCTGCAGTGGAATATTTGTCCAATAATTTTATTGTCTATTACTATTTTGGAGCGTACTGGGAATTTTCACTTAAATGTCATTATTTTAGTCTTTGTCGTGAAAATTTTAAATTTATATTCCTGGCAAATTTAACTGAGTTGATACACTGTTTTTTTTTAAATTCATTTTCGTTTTCTTGTAGGATAACTTGATCATCAGCAAACACCAGAGTCTTAATGGAGAAATTATCATCGGGAAGTAAGTAGATTCCAGGACCAGTTCGTTGTTTACATTGCCTTACAACATCGTCAATACATATTGTGACGATTTAAATTGTGACATTTAAAGAAAAAAAAAAAATTTAATTAATTAAGGTTGCGTACAATTAACCATTTAAATCTCACAATAATAATAATAAAAACATGTAGGTACTAAGTGTGAATGGAAGAAGTAATTAATAAGGGCAAAGTATCCATAAAGAAAAGGCATATTGTAAATAATTATTATGTTCGTATTTAACCCTTTGCTTGCTATCAAGCGCCTACCTGTTGATACCGGACTCGACATGTTTTCCGAGTCTACTGTAATTAAAAATAATAGAGTAAACTAATGTTAATAATTAAAGTATCTGTAGACACAGATAGTAACTAAAACAATTAATTTAAATGATGTATTTTTATCTAGCGATAGTCTGTATAAATAAAAAAGTTTATTTAAAGAGAAACAGGAACTATATATGCTCGCGGAATAAACACCCCACTCTCTCTTGTCATGTACAAGGGTAGCGGACGAAAAATCGCTCTCTTGCGATGACGACTTCCAGCAGTGCAGACGCACGAGCAAAATGCTCTGTTCAAAAGTTATGCAATTTGTTGTTAGTGTGGATTAATTAATTATTATTTTGTATTTTACTAACTGTTACAAAAAGTGTAACATGTAACGTTAACAAAAAGAAAATTCCAAAAACTTTGTAACAAGAAGAAAGATGTAACTACAAACGACGAGTGTTAATAAAGAAAAAACGATGACTGCAATCTTCACCGATGGACGAATCTTTTCAACATCTGACCTGTGGTCATGGACCATCTAAATGAGAACTCTAGTATACCCTACCGATGATGCAGTTCGAGACAGCTGAGAATCAACGAGTATCTGTGTAGAAGACTCTACCTATCCTGCAGACGTATTAAGCCATGAACAACTGAGACCAGACCAAGACGAGGACGACGTTTTAGGACTCCCAAGACGGAACCACATGGAGGCGATTACTACATCCAAAAATAGAGGTGACTCGATAGCACATCTATCGAGGAATAATGATAATAATTTTTGTAACACAATACTCTATTTAAGAGACTTTCAGAGACGATTGATTTTATAAGAATATAAAAACTTAAATTTGAGAATTTAATTGTAACTATTCAATATCATTCAATTGTAACAGTTTAGATATTAACGTAACGTAGTGTTATTAATACCATTCTTCTAATGGAATATATATATAAAACAAAAAGGTAAAAGTCTTGCAAGATAAAATTTTGAATTAAATATAATTAAAAGATTAGAGACTAAATACCAATGGTTACCCGGATCCGGGGGTATAGCTAGATAAATTTGTTGTGATCCCATATTCTAAATAAAGCATTTCACTTAATTTTAATAATTTAATTAAGAATGTCATGGGATCTGTTCTTTGGAGTAAATGTTATATTTCAAATGTTTAATAAAGCCAGTCTTCTTGTTACACACATATACTGAGTATATAAATCAACAGTTTCACCTTCCTGATTCCTTGTATGTCTTACTGTGTGTTGTTCTGATTTAAATTTCCGCTCGTCTCGAATAAGGCAGCCTTAAATAATTGGCAGAACCAATTATTTTGGGTTCCCTCCGTTATAACTCAAAAGAAGAGGTTATAAGATGCGCCACTCTGCTAATTTGTTTAAATTTTGCTACTAATAAAAAAAAAAAAAAAAAAAAGGTTGTGACTTGTGTTGCTAAACAGTAATTGTGTCCCTATTCATAAGCTGTTGATTTATTTACTCGTGTATTTTAATATGTGTCAGAAATTTGCATAAGATAAAATAATAATTAATATTATAGTAATATAGTATAGATAATTTTATTAGTAAATATGATATGTGTAAAGTAAGAGTAACATATAATCCAAGGTAAACAAACCATGTAGGTACTTGTTAAAAGTCCCATTCATAAACGTACCCCATTCACGACAATCTCGGACATGTAAATTTCCTGTTGGCGATTGTTTAATATTATCGTAGTCGGTCTCCCCAGTTAGAGTGAGAACAATCGGTCACCCTTCTTGTGTGGTGTATTGTTATTTGAAGCGTGTCTGTTCATGTGTTGATAACCGAAGGGGGAATCTTTTGCCGTAAGCATCTGTAAGACTGTGTGAGATTTCTCTCTCTCCCTATGTAAAATGACAACCTTTGTCATCTCATTTTAATTGTTTATTAATAAACGTGTAAGAATACGATTTATTCATATAGTTATGTTTGTGTAAAATGATATAGCGTTGTATAGTAGTAAATACTAATCGTAGAATAATTAGTTCTTGCCACTTTACGAAAATGGCTGAATTTAATCCTGATTTATTAGTAAAAGATGAGCTATGCTACGAAGCACTTTTACGAGGTCTAAAACACGTGAATGTAACCGTGTCTGAATTACGAAAATCATTACGCCAAACCGGATCAGAGACAACCTCGCAGTTAGATAAATTTCGTGAACTCGATTATGACGGCGAACGAGAAACCTGTTATGCAAAATATCGGGAACTGATAGTATTATCTCAGAACCTTAAGGACAAGAAATCACCCACGGAACTTTTGCGCGTTACGCAACGTATAGAACATTTAACCCGCCGATTAAATAATTTATTAAGCTGGCCCGACGTCCCCGTCGTCCCCGCCGATGTGCAGAAATTTGCAGACGAGGCATTACGCCAATTACCTATAATTATTAACGACTTACGTCGAAAGTCAGATGAATCGAGAATGGAGGAAATTGAGCAATACTTACAAAAATTACATATCTCCCCTGTTCATTCCCCTAATGTAGAAGAACCCCCACCACCTAAAGTTCAGCGTACTCGTACTAGTCAAAATGCGACCACTAATTCTTCGAAGGAAATACAAAACGTAAATTTGAATGTTGAACTCTACGGAAAGATTTCCCACCCAGTAGAGAAAATAATTAATGAGATTCCTTACACCGATGGGTTAAGTATAACGATACTGTTAACTTTTATAAAATACCTGCTGCAAATAAAAGATCTACAACAATTAAACGATCGGCAAATACTGCAAGTAATATTACCCAAATGTAAACCACCATTACGAGATCGTGTACTAGAAACATTAAACTCAAGTCTTTCAGTAGAAGATCTTCATACGAATATAATCAAATATTTTATCCCCACTGGAATTTATGAGGATATCAAAAGAAGTACTGTACTTAGAGTACAAGGAGCTCGCGAAAGACTGGCCCACTATATTGCGGATATCCGAGAATCTTCACGTATACTACAAGTCGACTGGACTGAAAAACAATTGGTCGATACGATCCTAGTAGGCTTGTCTCCAGATGAACGCTCCCGTTTAGCACTAATAAGTAGACCCCTTACGTTCGCGGACTTTGAATAATGTAGTATTCATTCTTCCAATGTTTGGTACGCAGATCAGCACAGACATTCATCGATATCCACTACACAACATAGAAAAGAAATGCATGCCTTAGTATCTGACGCAAGAAGTATACAAGAAAGAAGACCATTTCGAAGATCAACCAATGGCCATGGTAAGTCCCAGGAGGCTCAACCACTCCAGGAAACCAGTAAGACACAACGTAAAGAATATGTGTGTTATAACTGCGGAAAATCTGGACATCTCAGTAGATACTGTAAACAAAAAAGGTATAATCAAAAAACTATTTATCCAAAAAACATGTAAGGCAGGGAGATCCAAAACCCTGTGTCTTCCGCAGCATCGTAAAAAAAGGTAAACCCCTGAGTGTCAACAAAATAATAATAATAATAATAACAAAAGAAAACTAGACCCCTATGTAAAAAAATTTATAGATAAATGTAACGCTATTAATAAGTGTAATTTCAGTAAGTGTCAATTACCTTATGTACAAGTTGACCTTGGTGTAACATCCACCCTTGGTTTAATTGATTCCGGATCAACGCGAAGTTTAATTAGTCTTGACCTCGCCAATAAGTTATTTAAACATAATTTAGTCAAACGCAGTCAATCTGTAAACATTAAATGCTCAACCGCTAACAAACAAAACTTAATAATAAAACTTATCATCACGTGTAAAGTTAAAATAAAACATTTGACGTGGTATTTTCCAATGTTAGTAAGCGACGAATTAGGACCCGAGTTAATATTGGGAGCCGATTTTATCAGTAAAACAGGAATAATTCTAAATATTCATGATAAGAAATTTTACTTTGGATTCGATCGTTCACGGAAATATAACTTAGAGGATAATTCAAATAACAGAGAAAGTACTAGCACTACTTCTTCTCATCTAAAGCATCACGAATGTGAATTAGGTCATCTGGAAAGTAAAGATAGACGTAACATACAAAAGTTAATAAATCAATTGTCCAATGTGCTCACCCCTAAGTTAGGACTGACGGATCTGATAGAGTATAAGATAAATTTGAGCGATAATAAAGTAATACGTTTAGCCCCATACAAGTTATCACCGCCAAAAATGGAAGTAATGAGGAACCAAATTAATAAACTATTAGAACAAGGAGTCATCGAACCCTCTACTTCATCTTATTCATCCCCTGCGTTTTTAGTACCCAAAAGCAACGATAAACATAGATTAGTTGTAGACTATAGACAACTAAATAAACGGATAGAATTTGAATCCATTCCACTTCCCGACATCCACAGTGCTTTTCATTATTTTACGAAAGCAAAAATTTTTACCATTATGGATTTGAATCAGGCTTTCCATCAGATACCACTTTCAGAAGAATCGAAACGTCTCACCGCTTTTGCCGTGCCTTTCAACCTATACCAATTTACTAGGGTACCTTTTGGTATATCCCAAGGTAGTTCTGTATGTAGCAGATTGTTAGAAAAATTATTTCACGACATAAAGTTTAAATATGTGTACCACTACCTAGACGATATTGTTATTTACAGCGAGTCAATGGAACAACATCTTGCACATATACGTGAAGTATTATCACGATTAGAGAAAGCTGGATTAACTGTAAACCCCAGTAAAGTAAATTTTGCTGTGACACAATACTCCTTTTTAGGTCACATCGTAAAAGCCAACGGAAAGGTAAGCATAGACCCAGAGCGAACCCGTGCTATCAGAGAATTTTTACCACCGCGGGATGCGAAAGGAATTGCTCGATTTTTAGGAATGATAAATTATTTCCACAAGTATATCCCACATCTAGCCGAAATCGCAGCACCACTAAATACTTTAAGAAAGAAGGGAGTAAAATTTGAGTGGAATGAGCAACGCCAAACCGCATTTGAGAAATTAAAGGAAAGCATCATATCACCCCCCGTACTACAATTAGCTGATTTTAGTAAACCGTTTGTTGTGCAAACCGACAGTTCAAGTGTAGCCCTAGGTGCAGTAATTTATCAGGAAGTAGATAACTCTCGATTACCAATTAGTTACGCTTCACGCACCCTGACGGACCAAGAAAAGAAATACTCCGCATACGAATTAGAATGCTTAGCTATCGTTTTTGCGTTTGAGAAGTTCAAACCATTTTTAGAACATAAAGAGTTTTTGCTAGAAACAGATAATCAAGCTTTATCCTGGCTACTAAACCACCCAAAACAATTAGGTCGAATCGGAAGATGGGTATTGAGATTAAATTGCTTTAAATTCAAAGTACAACATATTAGAGGCACCCAAAACGTAGTTGCCGATACCCTGTCACGTATGTTCCAGCCTAGTAGTAATAATTACGAAAACAAGAGTAGAGAGACACCGAGTATTAATGCGTTAATTACCGAATTTCCTCTTGCATTTACGGATTTAGCCCATTATCAACAACAAGACCCACGTTTGAGTCCGATCATCAAACAACTTGAAAAAGGAAACAAGTCTGAAAAATACCTATTAAATAAGAAAGTATTATGTTGTAGAATAGCTAACGGAAAATATTTGCGTATCATCGCCCCGGATATTATTAAACCTATGCTAATGGAATATTATCACTCTTCCACCATTGGAGCACATATGGGAATAAATAAAACCATACATCGGATTCGGAGAGAATATCACTGGGAAAATATGAACAGTGAGATAGCTAACTTTGTAAAAAGGTGTAAGTTGTGTGCACTCAGCAAACCAGCGAGAAACAGCCAAATAAGTCAGTTAATATCTGAGATTCCTGCCACCCCATTTTCCAAAATTTATTTAGACTTTTCTGGACCCTACCCACGTTCCAAGTCAGGAAATACTATGTTACTAATTTGCGTAGATTCGTTTAGTAAGTTCGTCTGGATGTACCCCATGCGGCGAGCTTTAGCTACGACAACAGTAAGCATTTTACAGAATAGATTATTCAAAGATTTCGGTATTCCAGTCCATCTAGTGTCGGATAATGGACCACAGTTTAAGTCCAAGGAATTCAGGAACATGTGTTTCAAACTAGGTATAAACCACATTACCACTACCGAGTATCGTCCGCAAGGTAATATAGCTGAGAGGTATTTGCGAAACCTAAAATCTGCTTTAATTGCCTACCATGCTAACGACCATACTTCGTGGGACCAGAACCTATCCTGGATACAATTCGCCTTTAATTCGGCATATCATGAAGGACATAAGTCTACCCCATTCGAACTATTGTTCAAGTATAAACCTAACCACCCATTATCCACAAAGTGGAAAATACATGAATTGTTACCCCTTGAAATTAGGGATAAAAATATTAGAAAGATATGGAACGAAGCACGCGCTAATTTACGAACAAACTTAGCGAAGTCAAGGAAATATTACGAGCAAAAGAATAAGAATAATAAAGTAAAATACCAAATCGGAGACTTAGTTATGTATAACACGCACCCAACGAGTAGTGCAGTCGATAAGACAACTTCCAAGCTATCTTACAGATGGTGCGGTCCTTATCAAATTCACAAATACTTAACTCCGGTAACTGTGACCCTGTACGAACCCTCTACTCAAAAATATGTGCGAAGGACACATATTTCACAGATAAAACGTTATCTTGAAGAAGAAAATAGTAGAGTGCCAGTTAATTAAATAAGTAAATGTGAAAACAATGTTTAGTACTCAACCGCAAAAGTACTTGAGTAACCTTTGGCTACCTTGTCGTATAAGTAGGTACGAGGCCTGATCAACCTTGAATCCTCTTCATCGAAAGTAGAGCAAAGCAAGAAGTCAGCTGACATCCAATAAAAGTAATGGAGTAATTAAAGAGTAAATTCTATAACGAAAAAAAAACTCTCTCGAAAGAAAAAGGAAAAATCCGGTAGTAGTAATAAGTAGTAGAGTTAAGGAAATTTAGAATGTTGAAAATACTTTATAATGTAAATTTTAAGTAGTAATAGAATTAGCGTGTAAAACATGAAGTATATGTATAGATGGTAAGAAACAGCCAGTCAAGAATGACTTATGCTGCTAGTAATTATATACAGCCAGAAACGGGTGAGAGAAATTTCACACGGAACTCCCCAAGCATACTCTCGGTACATAGCGGACCAAAATTTTAGGAGTCTGTGTTGGTAAGGAGGCGGAGTATGTGACGATTTAAATTGACATTTAAAGAAAAAAAAAAATTAATTAATTAAGGTTGCGTACAATTAACCATTTAAATCTCACAATAATAATAATAAAAACATGTAGGTACTAAGTGTGAATGGAAGAAGTAATTAATAAGGGCAAAGTATCCATAAAGAAAAGGCATATTGTAAATAATTATTATGTTCGTATTTAACCCTTTGCTTGCTATCAAGCGCCTACCTGTTGATACCGGACTCGACATGTTTTCCGAGTCTACTGTAATTAAAAATAATAGAGTAAACTAATGTTAATAATTAAAGTATCTGTAGACACAGATAGTAACTAAAACAATTAATTTAAATGATGTATTTTTATCTAGCGATAGTCTGTATAAATAAAAAAGTTTATTTAAAGAGAAACAGGAACTATATATGCTCGCGGAATAAACACCCCACTCTCTCTTGTCATGTACAAGGGTAGCGGACGAAAAATCGCTCTCTTGCGATGACGACTCCCAGCAGTGCAGACGCACGAGCAAAATGCTCTGTTCAAAAGTTATGCAATTTGTTGTTAGTGTGGATTAATTAATTATTATTTTGTATTTTACTAACTGTTACAAAAAGTGTAACATGTAACGTTAACAAAAAGAAAATTCCAAAAACTTTGTAACAAGAAGAAAGATGTAACTTCAAACGACGAGTGTTAATAAAGAAAAAACGATGACTGCAATCTTCACCGATGGACGAATCTTTTCAACATCTGACCTGTGGTCATGGACCATCTAAATGAGAACTCTAGTATACCCTACCGATGATGCAGTTCGAGACAGCTGAGAATCAACGAGTATCTGTGTAGAAGACTCTACCTATCCTGCAGACGTATTAAGCCATGAACAACTGAGACCAGACCAAGACGAGGACGACGTTTTAGGACTCCCAAGACGGAACCACATGGAGGCGATTACTACATCCAAAAATAGAGGTGACTCGATAGCACATCTATCGAGGAATAATGATAATAATTTTTGTAACACAATACTCTATTTAAGAGACTTTCAGAGACGATTGATTTTATAAGAATATAAAAACTTAAATTTGAGAATTTAATTGTAACTATTCAATATCATTCAATTGTAACAGTTTAGATATTAACGTAACGTAGTGTTATTAATACCATTCTTCTAATGGAATATATATATAAAACAAAAAGGTAAAAGTCTTGCAAGATAAAATTTTGAATTAAATATAATTAAAAGATTAGAGACTAAATACCAATGGTTACCCGGATCCGGGGGTATAGCTAGATAAATTTGTTGTGATCCCATATTCTAAATAAAGCATTTCACTTAATTTTAATAATTTAATTAAGAATGTCATGGGATCTGTTCTTTGGAGTAAATGTTATATTTCAAATGTTTAATAAAGCCAGTCTTCTTGTTACACACATATACTGAGTATATAAATCAACAGTTTCACCTTCCCTGATTCCTTGTATGTCTTACTGTGTGTTGTTCTGATTTAAATTTCCGCTCGTCTCGAATAAGGCAGCCTTAAATAATTGGCAGAACCAATTATTTTGGGTTCCCTCCGTTATAACTCAAAAGAAGAGGTTATAGGATGCGCCACTCTGCTAATTTGTTTTAATTTTGCTACTAATAAAAAAAAAAAAAAAAAAAGGTTGTGACTTGTGTTGCTAAACAGTAATTGTGTCCCTATTCATAAGCTGTTGATTTATTTACTCGTGTATTTTAATATGTGTCAGAAATTTGCATAAGATAAAATAATAATTAATATTATAGTAATATAGTATAGATAATTTTATTAGTAAATATGATATGTGTAAAGTAAGAGTAACATATAATCCAAGGTAAACAAACCATGTAGGTACTTGTTAAAAGTCCCATTCATAAACGTACCCCATTCACGACAATCTCGGACATGTAAATTTCCTGTTGGCGATTGTTTAATATTATCGTAGTCGGTCTCCCCAGTTAGAGTGAGAACAATCGGTCACCCTTCTTGTGTGGTGTATTGTTATTTGAAGCGTGTCTGTTCATGTGTTGATAACCGAAGGGGGAATCTTTTGCCGTAAGCATCTGTAAGACTGTGTGAGATTTCTCTCTCTCTCTATGTAAAATGACAACCTTTGTCATCTCATTTTAATTGTTTATTAATAAACGTGTAAGAATACGATTTATTCATATAGTTATGTTTGTGTAAAATGATATAGCGTTGTATAGTAGTAAATACTAATCGTAGAATAATTAGTTCTTGCCACTTTACGAAAATGGCTGAATTTAATCCTGATTTATTAGTAAAAGATGAGCTATGCTACGAAGCACTTTTACGAGGTCTAAAACACGTGAATGTAACCGTGTCTGAATTACGAAAATCATTACGCCAAACCGGATCAGAGACAACCTCGCAGTTAGATAAATTTCGTGAACTCGATTATGACGGCGAACGAGAAACCTGTTATGCAAAATATCGGGAACTGATAGTATTATCTCAGAACCTTAAGGACAAGAAATGACCCACGGAACTTTTGCGCGTTACGCAACGTATAGAACATTTAACCCGCCGATTAAATAATTTATTAAGCTGGCCCGACGTCCCCGTCGTCCCCGCCGATGTGCAGAAATTTGCAGACGAGGCATTACACCAATTACCTATAGTTATTAACGACTTACGTCGAAAGTCAGATGAATCGAGAATGGAGGAAATTGAGCAATACTTACAAAAATTACATATCTCCCCTGTTCATTCCCCTAATGTAGAAGAACCCCCACCACCTAAAGTTCAGCGTACTCGTACTAGTCAAAATGCGACCACTAATTCTTCGAAGGAAATACAAAACGTAAATTTGAATGTTGAACTCTACGGAAAGATTTCCCACCCAGTAGAGAAAATAATTAATGAGATTCCTTACACCGATGGGTTAAGTATAACGATACTGTTAACTTTTATAAAATACCTGCTGCAAATAAAAGATCTACAACAATTAAACGATCGGCAAATACTGCAAGTAATATTACCCAAATGTAAACCACCATTACGAGATCGTGTACTAGAAATATTAAACTCAATTCTTTCAGTAGAAGATCTTCATACGAATATAATCAAATATTTTATCCCCACTGGAATTTATGAGGATATCAAAAGAAGTACTGTACTTAGAGTACAAGGAGCTCGCGAAAGACTGGCCCACTATATTGCGGATATCCGAGAATCTTCACGTATACTACAAGTCGACTGGACTGAAAAACAATTGGTCGATACGATCCTAGTAGGCTTGTCTCCAGATGAACGCTCCCGTTTAGCACTAATAAGTAGACCCCTTACGTTCGCGGACTTTGAATAATGTAGTATTCATTCTTCCAATGTTTGGTACGCAGATCAGCACAGACATTCATCGATATCCACTACACAACATAGAAAAGAAATGCATGCCTTAGTATCTGACGCAAGAAGTATACAAGAAAGAAGACCATTTCGAAGATCAACCAATGGCCATGGTAAGTCCCAGGAGGCTCAACCACTCCAGGAAACCAGTAAGACACAACGTAAAGAATATGTGTGTTATAACTGCGGAAAATCTGGACATCTCAGTAGATACTGTAAACAAAAAAGGTATAATCAAAAAACTATTTATCCAAAAAACATGTAAGGCAGGGAGATCCAAAACCCTGTGTCTTCCGCAGCATCGTAAAAAAAGGTAAACCC
The DNA here is from genome assembly GCA_034769895.1 of Magicicada septendecula. Taxonomy (NCBI): domain Eukaryota; kingdom Metazoa; phylum Arthropoda; class Insecta; order Hemiptera; family Cicadidae; genus Magicicada; species Magicicada septendecula. The sequence goes on from CM068375.1 coordinate 122,318,515, forward strand.
CTGAGTGTCAACAAAATAATAATAATAATAATAACAAAAGAAAACTAGACCCCTATGTAAAAAAATTTATAGATAAATGTAACGCTATTAATAAGTGTAATTTCAGTAAGTGTCAATTACCTTATGTACAAGTTGACCTTGGTGTAACATCCACCCTTGGTTTAATTGATTCCGGATCAACGCGAAGTTTAATTAGTCTTGACCTCGCCAATAAGTTATTTAAACATAATTTAGTCAAACGCAGTCAATCTGTAAACATTAAATGCTCAACCGCTAACAAACAAAACTTAATAATAAAACTTATCATCACGTGTAAAGTTAAAATAAAACATTTGACGTGGTATTTTCCAATGTTAGTAAGCGACGAATTAGGACCCGAGTTAATATTGGGAGCCGATTTTATCAGTAAAACAGGAATAATTCTAAATATTCATGATAAGAAATTTTACTTTGGATTCGATCGTTCACGGAAATATAACTTAGAGGATAATTCAAATAACAGAGAAAGTACTAGCACTACTTCTTCTCATCTAAAGCATCACGAATGTGAATTAGGTCATCTGGAAAGTAAAGATAGACGTAACATACAAAAGTTAATAAATCAATTGTCCAATGTGCTCACCCCTAAGTTAGGACTGACGGATCTGATAGAGTATAAGATAAATTTGAGCGATAATAAAGTAATACGTTTAGCCCCATACAAGTTATCACCGCCAAAAATGGAAGTAATGAGGAACCAAATTAATAAACTATTAGAACAAGGAGTCATCGAACCCTCTACTTCATCTTATTCATCCCCTGCGTTTTTAGTACCCAAAAGCAACGATAAACATAGATTAGTTGTAGACTATAGACAACTAAATAAACGGATAGAATTTGAATCCATTCCACTTCCCGACATCCACAGTGCTTTTCATTATTTTACGAAAGCAAAAATTTTTACCATTATGGATTTGAATCAGGCTTTCCATCAGATACCACTTTCAGAAGAATCGAAACGTCTCACCGCTTTTGCCGTGCCTTTCAACCTATACCAATTTACTAGGGTACCTTTTGGTATATCCCAAGGTAGTTCTGTATGTAGCAGATTGTTAGAAAAATTATTTCACGACATAAAGTTTAAATATGTGTACCACTACCTAGACGATATTGTTATTTACAGCGAGTCAATGGAACAACATCTTGCACATATACGTGAAGTATTATCACGATTAGAGAAAGCTGGATTAACTGTAAACCCCAGTAAAGTAAATTTTGCTGTGACACAATACTCCTTTTTAGGTCACATCGTAAAAGCCAACGGAAAGGTAAGCATAGACCCAGAGCGAACCCGTGCTATCAGAGAATTTTTACCACCGCGGGATGCGAAAGGAATTGCTCGATTTTTAGGAATGATAAATTATTTCCACAAGTATATCCCACATCTAGCCGAAATCGCAGCACCACTAAATACTTTAAGAAAGAAGGGAGTAAAATTTGAGTGGAATGAGCAACGCCAAACCGCATTTGAGAAATTAAAGGAAAGCATCATATCACCCCCCGTACTACAATTAGCTGATTTTAGTAAACCGTTTGTTGTGCAAACCGACAGTTCAAGTGTAGCCCTAGGTGCAGTAATTTATCAGGAAGTAGATAACTCTCGATTACCAATTAGTTACGCTTCACGCACCCTGACGGACCAAGAAAAGAAATACTCCGCATACGAATTAGAATGCTTAGCTATCGTTTTTGCGTTTGAGAAGTTCAAACCATTTTTAGAACATAAAGAGTTTTTGCTAGAAACAGATAATCAAGCTTTATCCTGGCTACTAAACCACCCAAAACAATTAGGTCGAATCGGAAGATGGGTATTGAGATTAAATTGCTTTAAATTCAAAGTACAACATATTAGAGGCACCCAAAACGTAGTTGCCGATACCCTGTCACGTATGTTCCAGCCTAGTAGTAATAATTACGAAAACAAGAGTAGAGAGACACCGAGTATTAATGCGTTAATTACCGAATTTCCTCTTGCATTTACGGATTTAGCCCATTATCAACAACAAGACCCACGTTTGAGTCCGATCATCAAACAACTTGAAAAAGGAAACAAGTCTGAAAAATACCTATTAAATAAGAAAGTATTATGTTGTAGAATAGCTAACGGAAAATATTTGCGTATCATCGCCCCGGATATTATTAAACCTATGCTAATGGAATATTATCACTCTTCCACCATTGGAGCACATATGGGAATAAATAAAACCATACATCGGATTCGGAGAGAATATCACTGGGAAAATATGAACAGTGAGATAGCTAACTTTGTAAAAAGGTGTAAGTTGTGTGCACTCAGCAAACCAGCGAGAAACAGCCAAATAAGTCAGTTAATATCTGAGATTCCTGCCACCCCATTTTCCAAAATTTATTTAGACTTTTCTGGACCCTACCCACGTTCCAAGTCAGGAAATACTATGTTACTAATTTGCGTAGATTCGTTTAGTAAGTTCGTCTGGATGTACCCCATGCGGCGAGCTTTAGCTACGACAACAGTAAGCATTTTACAGAATAGATTATTCAAAGATTTCGGTATTCCAGTCCATCTAGTGTCGGATAATGGACCACAGTTTAAGTCCAAGGAATTCAGGAACATGTGTTTCAAACTAGGTATAAACCACATTACCACTACCGAGTATCGTCCGCAAGGTAATATAGCTGAGAGGTATTTGCGAAACCTAAAATCTGCTTTAATTGCCTACCATGCTAACGACCATACTTCGTGGGACCAGAACCTATCCTGGATACAATTCGCCTTTAATTCGGCATATCATGAAGGACATAAGTCTACCCCATTCGAACTATTGTTCAAGTATAAACCTAACCACCCATTATCCACAAAGTGGAAAATACATGAATTGTTACCCCTTGAAATTAGGGATAAAAATATTAGAAAGATATGGAACGAAGCACGCGCTAATTTACGAACAAACTTAGCGAAGTCAAGGAAATATTACGAGCAAAAGAATAAGAATAATAAAGTAAAATACCAAATCGGAGACTTAGTTATGTATAACACGCACCCAACGAGTAGTGCAGTCGATAAGACAACTTCCAAGCTATCTTACAGATGGTGCGGTCCTTATCAAATTCACAAATACTTAACTCCGGTAACTGTGACCCTGTACGAACCCTCTACTCAAAAATATGTGCGAAGGACACATATTTCACAGATAAAACGTTATCTTGAAGAAGAAAATAGTAGAGTGCCAGTTAATTAAATAAGTAAATGTGAAAACAATGTTTAGTACTCAACCGCAAAAGTACTTGAGTAACCTTTGGCTACCTTGTCGTATAAGTAGGTACGAGGCCTGATCAACCTTGAATCCTCTTCATCGAAAGTAGAGCAAAGCAAGAAGTCAGCTGACATCCAATAAAAGTAATGGAGTAATTAAAGAGTAAATTCTATAACGAAAAAAAAACTCTCTCGAAAGAAAAAGGAAAAATCCGGTAGTAGTAATAAGTAGTAGAGTTAAGGAAATTTAGAATGTTGAAAATACTTTATAATGTAAATTTTAAGTAGTAATAGAATTAGCGTGTAAAACATGAAGTATATGTATAGATGGTAAGAAACAGCCAGTCAAGAATGACTTATGCTGCTAGTAATTATATACAGCCAGAAACGGGTGAGAGAAATTTCACACGGAACTCCCCAAGCATACTCTCGGTACATAGCGGACCAAAATTTTAGGAGTCTGTGTTGGTAAGGAGGCGGAGTATGTGACGATTTAAATTGACATTTAAAGAAAAAAAAAAATTAATTAATTAAGGTTGCGTACAATTAACCATTTAAATCTCACAATAATAATAATAAAAACATGTAGGTACTAAGTGTGAATGGAAGAAGTAATTAATAAGGGCAAAGTATCCATAAAGAAAAGGCATATTGTAAATAATTATTATGTTCGTATTTAACCCTTTGCTTGCTATCAAGCGCCTACCTGTTGATACCGGACTCGACATGTTTTCCGAGTCTACTGTAATTAAAAATAATAGAGTAAACTAATGTTAATAATTAAAGTATCTGTAGACACAGATAGTAACTAAAACAATTAATTTAAATGATGTATTTTTATCTAGCGATAGTCTGTATAAATAAAAAAGTTTATTTAAAGAGAAACAGGAACTATATATGCTCGCGGAATAAACACCCCACTCTCTCTTGTCATGTACAAGGGTAGCGGACGAAAAATCGCTCTCTTGCGATGACGACTCCCAGCAGTGCAGACGCACGAGCAAAATGCTCTGTTCAAAAGTTATGCAATTTGTTGTTAGTGTGGATTAATTAATTATTATTTTGTATTTTACTAACTGTTACAAAAAGTGTAACATGTAACGTTAACAAAAAGAAAATTCCAAAAACTTTGTAACAAGAAGAAAGATGTAACTTCAAACGACGAGTGTTAATAAAGAAAAAACGATGACTGCAATCTTCACCGATGGACGAATCTTTTCAACATCTGACCTGTGGTCATGGACCATCTAAATGAGAACTCTAGTATACCCTACCGATGATGCAGTTCGAGACAGCTGAGAATCAACGAGTATCTGTGTAGAAGACTCTACCTATCCTGCAGACGTATTAAGCCATGAACAACTGAGACCAGACCAAGACGAGGACGACGTTTTAGGACTCCCAAGACGGAACCACATGGAGGCGATTACTACATCCAAAAATAGAGGTGACTCGATAGCACATCTATCGAGGAATAATGATAATAATTTTTGTAACACAATACTCTATTTAAGAGACTTTCAGAGACGATTGATTTTATAAGAATATAAAAACTTAAATTTGAGAATTTAATTGTAACTATTCAGTATCATTCAATTGTAACAGTTTAGATATTAACGTAACGTAGTGTTATTAATACCATTCTTCTAATGGAATATATATATAAAACAAAAAGGTAAAAGTCTTGCAAGATAAAATTTTGAATTAAATATAATTAAAAGATTAGAGACTAAATACCAATGGTTACCCGGATCCGGGGGTATAGCTAGATAAATTTGTTGTGATCCCATATTCTAAATAAAGCATTTCACTTAATTTTAATAATTTAATTAAGAATGTCATGGGATCTGTTCTTTGGAGTAAATGTTATATTTCAAATGTTTAATAAAGCCAGTCTTCTTGTTACACACATATACTGAGTATATAAATCAACAGTTTCACCTTCCCTGATTCCTTGTATGTCTTACTGTGTGTTGTTCTGATTTAAATTTCAGCTCGTCTCGAATAAGGCAGCCTTAAATAATTGGCAGAACCAATTATTTTGGGTTCCCTCCGTTATAACTCAAAAGAAGAGGTTATAATATGTTAAATAAAATAAGTGATAAACTGCAACCTTGTCTAACGCCTTTGTTAACAGCAAGATAGTACACATTCTACGGGATAGTTCCTTCAGATAGATAAAATTACAATTCTGTAATTTCCGATTTATTCTATTACTAGTAATTTTAGAGTCATTAATGAAAAAACGAAAACACGTAACTGTAAAATTACCGTTACAATTACTTATAAAATGCATTTAGAGTCTTTACAATTTACAACGAAAGAAAAATAAAAACACAATTTTATTTTACTTTACAGTACATGTGCGTCACAAGAGGCAAAACGCCGTTAACTATGTTCACAAGACAAACGACAAAATTTCCATGAAAAATTTCAAAGACTCTCATTTGTTTTGTAAATTGCACACTTTCTGAATTAAGTTAGAGCAGTAACTCTGCATAAATATATTCAGTCTGCATAGATTTTACGCCAGCACAATCGGTTTACGAAAGATTCCTCCTCTCTTCACACACACACACACACACACACACACACACACACACACACACACACACACACACACACACACACACACACACACACACACACACACACACACACACACACACACACACACACACACACACACACACACACACACACACACACACACACACACAGCATATAACATCATATATACGCAAACGCGTGCACATTGTGTGTGTGCGTGTGTGTGCGCGCGCACGTGGGCGATAGACTGAGAGGGTGAGGGAAAGAGCGTATTGGTTAGAGAAGGCTATTATTCCTTCGTTTCTGTTTATGGGAGTGGTAGTAGCAATTGTTTTTAAAAAGATTTACAGCTGCAAAGCCACAAAATTTGAATATCCTCCTGCAATATTTTAGTTTAATAAATTTTCGTTCATTGTCAACGCGGTATATGCGAGGAGTCGTACCGTGTCGCCATTAATTTTCCACATCCTTCGTTCAGAGGTCATTATAAAAATTAACTTTTCATGAGTCTCCTGCTAAATCTTCTTGATTTAACTCTAAAAAAAAGGTAGGATATTGTGTTACAAAATGTACACGTAGAAGACCTGCGATGAACCAAAATTTTAACGCAACAAACACAGGGCATTTGTCATTAAAAATTGTATCCGACATGCAAGACTAATCTGGCCACGTTACCAGATCGTGTTACAGCCTTTTACAAAAACATGTTACAAACATAACTCTTTAATAAGAAAAATGGGAAATAACGCTTAGCAAAGAAATAGAACAGGACTTGTCAAAGATGATATAAAAAACACACGAACAATGTGCAAAAACCAATTTTCCAAGAGAATTGAAAGACGATCATAACAAGTGCTAATTTCCCTCATTTTTGCAAAGGATTTACTTACGTTTACTGCTCATTAATGTCCTCTATGTTTTTACAAAAATCATCTCTAGCGACTATCTGTGTATGTGGCCTAACTTAACCCATAAATTAAAAAAAAGAATGGGATGCTCATAAGAAAGTATGCTAAACGTTTGGTGTTCTCACACTGAAACATTTATTTGACCTTTATTTATTCAGCTGTAGAAGCTACAATAATGCTGAGCAAAAGTAATTTTCAACTCTAATATAATCATGCCTTTCTAGTATAAGAATCATACATTGATACAGTTTAAATTGGTAGCTCGCATTACGTCTACCCAACAAAGATAACCTTCATTTAATTGCAGAGCTGGATTAAAGTGGGCGGACATCCCCGGGCCCCACTTAATAGGGGCCTCCAGATTTGGAAAATTAAGTTTTTTTGGGTAAATGATTTTATTTGCAAATGTTCTGTTGTCACTTCCTTAAGCGGTGAAGTGCAACACTAGGATATAATCGATTGATTCCAAAGATTTGTTCATATTATTTGAAAATCTAACTTACAGCCCTACTTCATAAAGTATTTACAGATATTTAAAAAACTTATAAAGGTAAGTTTATTATTATAAATATATTCATACTAAAATAGAAGTGTCAGTTGTACCTAGCGTCACTGCCTCACTACGCAGTCGGAAGTTGCAAATTGAACCCCAAACAGTACAGAAGGCAACGGCAGCGGGAGCTCAGCTAGGCCGTGCCTCTCTACGAAAATGTAAACGGCGGAATGAAATGCCAGCCATGTAGGCTTACACCAGTGATCAATATATAATATTTCAGAACACCAACAATTTATTTAAAATTTCTCATCAGAATTTTTACCGAACAGTGGACGATTCGGAGTGCGGAAATCGGGTCAGTTACTCGAACGAACAAAAATTTTCCGAGGCGAAAAAAGAAAACGGCCATTTTACAAAGTTCACCTTGTTTGAACTAAAACTGCTAACTGATTTGAAAAAAATTGCCAAGTATTGTCTGCAGCAATGATAAATTTGTTTTGCAGTATATACGTTTATTGTATATTATTGTAATAAATTTAGTGCAGTCTATAAATAATACTACTTCTATTATTTCTTTAAACTTTGAATTTACAATATGAAAGTGGGCTTTTACATCAAACATTACTACAGTATAATGTTTCCTAAATAGATGAATCAATGCAGTTACGAAACAATAAACATATAACAGTAAAGTGTTTTTTCTATGTACGAATTAAAGATAAACTGGATTATAAACACCCGTCTTATGGGAGGTGGGGCTTCAGAAAGAAATCCCCCCCGGGGTTCCACCGGCCTAGGTACGCCACTGTTTAATTAGTCAATCAGCAAGAAGAGTATTATTTTTCCTGTTGGATAAGTGGCCTCTGTCCAATGGGTAGGGATGTGTTACTGTATTGTTAGTCTTCAGTAACAGGAAAGGTTTTAGTTGACTCGATCCTGATCAGAACACACAACATCCACTTAAAATAAACGGATTGTCCGTGTGAAAACTGTACCACTTGGCCACACCACTATCCCACGCTAATACTGAAATAAAAAGCTTTACTTTTTTAGTGCACATAGACCCGTGGTGAATATGCTTTCTTACATACTCCCACATGTACATGGGACATACAACCTACCACCAGCTCCCTATGTAAGTATGATTCTAAGCAGATATAGAATTCAAATAAATTGGAACACTCTTTACTTTTCTATATTAAAATATTACTCTCTAAGCGAACATCGTCATTATCATCATCATCATTACCATCTAAAGGCCATGCTTTGTCGAGTAGCCACGTCTCTCTCTCTCTCTCTCTCTCATTGTCCTCTTTAAATCGCACTACGATAATAGGAAGTTCATCTCCTTTCCCATGTCTTTGAAGAACGCTTTTCTTGGTCGTCCTCTTGGTTTTCCCCTAACACCTTTCCTTCATAAACGTTACTTAAGAATTTATTCTGTCGTAACAAGTGCCCGATCAATTTTACTATTCTTCTTCCAAGCATTTTTAAAAATGATCTATCTTTGTTCACTTCTGCGAGGACTTGTTAATTACTTTTCTTATCCACGCAACTCGTCCTCGTCGTTCTCCTCCAGAGCTGCATTTCCATTGCTTCGGGCTTCCTCCTTTCTATTTTGCCGTGGGTTCACGCCTCACACTCATAGGTTAAGGGACTCCACGCAAATGTTTTTGCGAACCTTCTCCTTACCCCCATACTTAAGTGATTATTTGTAAGTAAATTCAATTTTGTTCTGAAACCCCTGCTTTGCTAGAGCTATTCTTGTCTTAATCTCTGTCCCATATTTATTTTCATAAGTGAAAATGCTCCCCAGGTAGGAAACATTTTCAACTTGTTCTAAAATTGTATTACTCAATTTAATATCATCTCTTTCTTATTTGCTATCACCATTGTTTTGGTTTTCTTAGTTTCCCTAGGATTTCAGACAAGATTTCGAAAATCTTTTAATTTCTTTTATTGAGTTTGCGATTATTACTATGTATTCTATGAGAACAGTAACAAAAAAATAAATATATACAATTTACAGTTCATCAATATTTACATTGTAGTAATATACCCTGTAGCGTCACTACTGAGTTTCTCAGTCCCATTGTACGTAATTACTGCAGCTGCATTCCAGCAACAGTTTTAATTTTAAAGCCGGTGACACACACCTAACTAACCAATTTTGACGCACCAGAACGTTAATAAAGCCTCAGGACTCATGTATATAAATCACACAGGTAATTGTCGCGTCGTGTACTACCGATGCAATTGTGTACACGACATTGCTATAACTAGATTAATGCGTTTAACTGTTACGTATGATCGTAACAAATAGGACAGACAATGGTCAACAACGTTCAGGACAACAAATTAAACTCAATAAAGAGACGGCATCCTATCTCTGCTCGACGGCAGCCAGACTCAAAACATCCTTTAACGGGAGATCAACAGTTTCTCAGTCAAAAAATAAAATTTTTTTATTGTCATAAAAATTTGCCATTTAATCCTGATTAAGAAAATGTAAACTTTTATGAGATTATCTCCATTAACGTGACCATAAAAAATAAAATAAAACGTATTACACGTTGTTTCCGGCTCCCGTTGTTTAGCTTTACGCGGTTTTTCTGTAAACATGGATTTCAACAATTAGGTACACTTTTCTCAAAAACTATAAGTGCTATTGGTTCAGATTTCTTGTGGTTAAACAATACAATGTAACAATCAAAATGTACTAGAATTATTTAGACGTTTTTAGAAATATAATTGATCAATGCACATCAACGCGTATAAAATAGACAACCTATTCATTATGGCTTACTATTTGTAACCTTAAAAGATTTGAAATTTTAAGACACATAATCAGTAGGCTATCTGTTACTTTATATTCACAATATAAATCCGGATGAAAAGTGTTGTTTCCATGTAACTTCAAAAAAGTGTTTATTCTATTCTGTAAAATGTACTTAAACGCCTTACGTGCTTTATGAACTCAGAAATCAAACCGTCAGTATCATAAAGTACTGCCTGTGAAAGTGTATTCGCATATAAGCTCCTGAAGTGAACGCTTTAAGACACCGATTTAAAATACATACAAATATTACAGTGAAAACGAATAACAATTTATAATTTTTTATAAACAATGCACAGAAAAAGATTAAGAGAGATTTTTTTTATTAAACACTGGAAATTAAGAATCTTTTCCCTAGTGACTATAAAGTAACTAACTGAGATAAGACGTGAAGGCTTAAAACTGATTAAATGAAATCATTGAAGAAGCCAATAATGTAGCTCCTTATTGTATTTCAAAGTCTCCCGTTCACAGCGGCATACCGTTATCCAAATATACAAAAATCCACATTATCAGTTAAATTATTTCACGCTTTTAACATAATTTAGCCTTTTTCCATCTACGTTTGCAAAATTTTTGATTTTCCTTGTCAAGGACTCCACGTCCATATCTCTGTAGCGCGATCGTTGTCTCGATTAACTACTGAGCGCGAACTATGTTTCTTTATACTATATTTTGAAGACACTGTGTAATATCAGTATTGCTTTCTTGAATAACACCCAAATTGGAAGTCGCCGATTATAAAAATTTATTTATTCTGTAAGCGTTTATTGCAGGTTAATAAAAGAATTCTCCCCTTCAACCAATATACAATTTTTGTTTGATTCTTAGTACACTCACTTACATTTTAGTTGGAACATGGGGTTTCCGTATAAATTTAATATCCCGGTACCACTTGCTTGTTTGTACTGCAGTTACCTGCATGTAGCCTATTTGACTTGTATCAGTAAAATTAACGCAAATAGATTGGCATTTATTAGGTTTATTATGCAACTGCTTTGGTTTAATTTAGAATCTGATTAATTGCGTTAACGGCTTTACCAATGGTTTGACAACAACACATGTTACGAATTTAAAGTAGGACTAACAGATATGAACGCTTACTGAATGTGTAATATTCGTTTTATACCAGTTACAGCAACGACCATGGGAAGAGATACATATATTTGTTTGTGGTTATCCATTACTGACCGAATGAATACAGAGACCCGCTACGGGCGTATTATGTTGGGATATTTGTTTGTGTATCATCTGCCTGACATTGGAATATTTATTGGTCAGCATATTTTTGTGCCCTGAACGTTGTAACAAAGTACACATTGCACACGCTAAAGTCGTCCAATACAGCGTAAACAATGAAATACTCGATACTGGTCGTTCACTAAAGCTTTCAAATTTAAATATTTCGTCTGTCAGAGATTCGCGCGCTGCCTTCAATATTCTAACGTCTGTACCCAGCGAACCGTTAAAAGTTTTACCTTTCTCGACACATTGTGTTTGTTTAATCGGTGTACGGAGTGCCTAGTGTATACTGATACTTCAATCGGATCCAAACGTTTTACCTTTTCTGCAAACCATGCAATTTTGAAAAGAATTTGAAAAAATGCTAGACAATATTCTCCGTTCAAGTAATAGGACCTGCCGTGGTATTATAACTCGTGTTCCACCAGTGCCAGAGAGAAATCAACTGTCAGTGCAATGACAAGGTGATACAATGGATAGCGCGCGCGCTTGTACTAGGTGTCCCTTTGCCGCAGGCATGCGGACAAGTACGCTTTATTATTTGTCTCCAGCGTTAGGACTGGACAACCAGACCGAGTCGTGACCTTCATTCGATACTACAATCGCAGCACTGCCGTTACAACTTCAAGGTGCAAACGAAGCAACTCGGCCGGCCCGCGCCACAACGCTAGGTAATAATAACGCGATTCTCGTCTCCACCTGTTTTTACAGCACTGAGGCTTGAATTGCTGAGACTAAAATTGTTTCTTATACTCTTTATTGTGATATTCGCACTTCTTGTGTCAATTTATCAAATTCTTTTCCCGCACATTTTGTCTTTACCTTTACTTAGAAACTACGCAGTTATACTGTTTCTAAGTGTAGCAACAATTTGCACTCAAGCAGCGGCAACTTTTAAAATTTAGTGCCAAGTTTTTTCAAGAATATGTGAATAAAGTACTGTTTCAAAACCTGTACATGGTCATTTTGTTTGCCAAACGATGCCCTGAACATTTGAATGTTCAGTTGTTCTAGCTGGAGAGCATAGACGTGTAGACATAATATACTAATAAAAGACTTGTTTTATGAATCGCATTACTTTCCGAAAGAATTGGTTATATGACGATAATTCATCTGAAAACTAGTCCACACGTCCCTTTCATCTTTCTTTATAGTTGACTGAAGTTCAATGTACGCATTAATAATTTTTATCTCTTCACTTACCTCGTAGTGTTTTCTTTTAGCAAATAAATCTACAGCCCATATTAAGTATAATGAAATTCAACTAAAAGTTTAGATATTTGTTTCGCTAGAATTAGCTGTTATTTTTAAGCCGATACATTAACATTGGTTTTTAGCAAGTACTCTGTCAGGGAGTGTTCTGTTTACCTCATATTGTTGCGAATATAATGCCACTTAATTTTTTATATACAATTAATGTTAATTAATGTTTAATTAACTGTGTCTACCGTTGCTTTAGCGTATTGTACTGCCACTACAGTTTTAAAATATTTTTATTATTTTGTTGTTGTAAATTTAGTGCCATTTAATATTACAAAAATAATACAGTTAAATACTCTAAATACAGTATAAGTCAGCGATGTTGATATAATATCGTTTATTGTTATCAGTATGTTATTTATCGTTGAAAATATAATGTCATTTAATGTTGTGAAAATTATAAATATCGTTGTAAAAAGTTGTCACTTGTTTCAATTATAACATCACTGTTGTAACATAAAGTAATTTTGCGTTATGAACATAACGTCACTTATGTTATCACTTTACTTTTTACATAGAGTATCTTTTAATGTGGTGCATATAACGCCACTTAACGTTATGAAAAATTATGTGACGTTAATGCTACAAATGTAATTTGTCATCTAATGATCATAAGGTATGCTTAATTTCCCACTGCCAAATTTTATCTCATCGCGCGTAACATTAGCGCAGTGTTTAGGTAGGTAGCTCTGAGCAGATAGGCTGCGCGCGACCCTTACTATTACTTCTACGTGTAGAGAATTTATACTTTTCAGCTCCTGACAAAACTCACAGTGACACATTGTACAAGTCGCACCTGAATGAGTAACAAACAGTATATCACGTCTACAAAAGTCCAACGAACTGACGTTTCTGCAACCAAAAGAACGCCATTAACAAAACGGCAAATTGGTTACCTGTTTAACAACTTCACATTTTGTTGACAATGAAAAATTCTATTTTAGTTTAAGTACAAGCTTTTTATGCCATATTGCCATAAACATGTTTATTACTCTTAGTTATTCGTGTTTATTACATATTCCACTCTTACACTGCTTTTACCTGCGAAATAATACATTCATTTTCTGTTAATACGGTTATTTGTATAACGGACTCTGCAATCTTTTAGTTTTTGCAAGCTTAATATCTGATTTCAACCTAAAAAAATATATTCTGTAAATAATCCATTGTGTTTCTCAGTATGACACAAACATATTAAATGTGTCAGTTTCTACTGACTTGAATAGTTTATCAATCGCTTTCTTTGAGTATCTTCGACTGTAACGAACATCGAATATCCTATCCCCATTGGTCTCTTGAATCGGTCTGTGCATAATCATAAGCTTATACATCATAAGACTCCTTCTGCTGTTACTTCTTAACATAAATCTGGGAAGATAACTGTCGATAAGGTTCCATTACTTGAATTCAAGACGACTACTAAGATACAATTGATTAATCAGCTGGAGAAATTATACTGTAAAAGACAACATGTGATATTTAAGTTTAGACACTGCGAATGTGTAGAGAAAAGATGGATCTCTGGGAATACATTTTTATTCTATATAACAAATATTTATAAAAATACATTCAGTCTGAAGTTTATAATATATGGCTTACATAATAATCAAACGAATAACTAAGAATAGGATCTTCGTAAATTTGATCATCTAGATTTAAAGAATAAATATTGAGAGATTAAAGATTATCCTGATGATCTTGAAAACTTTAACACTGAAGACGGAAATTGTGGTTTATTGTATTAAATGTGTCAAGATTATAGAAAACTTACTGTGTGAATAATGGGATGTACCTTAAATCAAAAAGGCAAAGGAGTCCCTATTGAAAGCGTCCGTTATGTGTTGTCGATACTACGAGACATTCTACAAATATTTCCAAGGCGAAAAGAACTATAATTGTTAATATTGACTTTAATGACTTTAACAATTTCTTCAGACGGTAATGTTGGAAATGCCATGCAGATCGCTGTAGTTTTAAAAGGAGCTGAGTTATGATAACTTAAAGAATTATACAACGGAAGAATAATTAATTAAAAATTACTGCATATTCTTAATATATTTCTTTTTAATTAGTTTTCTACTCCACAGTCTTTACGTAACAATAGAGAGAGAGAGAGAGAGAGAGTGGGAAAGAGAGAGAAAGAGTAAGGGAGAGAGAGAGAGAGTGAGAGAGAGGAGATTGACAAACAGCTAGTAACGCGTGTTAATAACACGCCACTGTGCGTACGAGCTTAGCTGCCTAAATGAGAAACGTCATTCGTTCCCCACTGGACGAAATAAAATTCAAAACTTCATTACGCGGAACGTCATTAGTAGTTTTTTGTCTGGGAAACTTTTAATAACACAACTTGCTAACAGAAATATCTATTTCGAAAGCTGGTTTTGGTATGAGTTGAGTGTAAAGGGACGTATTCCATCTGCACTTACATGTTAAATATAAATTCATTATAATATATTAATTTAATATAACTATTATGTATTTTATATATAATATGCTTGTTTTACATTTCGTAAATAAAGATTTGATACATAAAAGTTTTTACTGCAAAATCAGTTTAGACAAACAAAATGTTAAATATGACATTTGCATTCCATCCACACACAACCGCTGAGCCGCGGGTCATCCATCCAAGTTTAGTGTTGACATTTGAATTTACTAATAGAGTCACATGCTTCAAGTAGGACTACAATACCTTTTTGGCGGGGGTCATTAAAATATACGTAACATACGCATGTATATTGTATCGAGTTTGTACGAACCTAGGTAAAACTCAGATTACGACAAATTTCATTACATCTGTGTGCGGGTATGTTGTGTGTGTCTGTGTGAGCAAACACGTCAAGTTAACGTTGCGTGATTCAGTTCTCCACCACTTCCTACAGCAGTGAAATTACAAAACAATCCTGTACTACATAATTTGGGAAATTACAAACCGTACTCGCACAGCTAAAAAAAAACACAAGTTCCAGTTGAATTTAAAGGTTCTGAGTAGGACAAAGTCATGGATAATTTTTAATACGCCTTACAAAAAATTTCACCGCTGTTTCATATTGGAGTTAACCGAAGTTCTAAAATGTTTTTCAATATTATTCAATATATAAAATTAATACAACTAATTAAGGCAATAAGAAACAGTATCATCTTAATATAATATACGTTAATTATTAACAGGTTTAAGAAATTTGTGTAATATCCTTATTCTCATTAAAAACAACCGTCGGCCAAGAGACCAAGTAATTTTTACTTTTTTTTTGTAAACTTAGTTTTGGATTATTAACTTACTCGTAGTCTTGCTTGATTATTAACTCAATATGTTTACGGTTCTGTACCAGAATCTAGGAAGCATTTGGAAAATTTGCTTGAACCTTTTTTTGTATAATTCATACCACACGCCATGAGCTTCCACAGTATCCGTCTCGCGCCTATTATTTCTGTTTCTTTAGAAGATCATAGGTGGTTCAATAAGTTTTCTGCCTCGCCTAACAAATGTCGTTCTAGTTGGCAGCAACGATTTTGAGTTGAAGTTAAATATATATTTTTAAATAAACATAGGAAAAATCAACTCATTCTGCCAAATTGTTTTCTTCTTATACTTTTTTAAATTACGTAATGTTGTGTATTTCTTAAAAAAAATAACTGAACATTACGCAGTGATATACATTTTTATCGAAGATGGTTTGTTGCTGGATAAATTTATCCTAAGTTGGTAAACATTCATAGGTATTCTGATTCTTTACTGGAACAGCAAAATGTAGGATGGTGAATTTACACCAAAACGAATCAGCCTTGAAGAAGAGGCTGCCCAAAATGTTTAATTCAGGTGAAATTATTCAGCAAGTGCAGGACAGCATGATCAGAGAATAAAAGAGCGTAAAATATTGAAAGCCATAGGCATTACAATAACATCGATCCATCACATGTTCATTAAAGTTTAAGCACGAAAAAGCTGTGTACATGGTGGGTGCCGCGGTTTCTAATGCGTTATAAAAAAACACATGTTATGCAACTATGCCGCGAAGAATGATCTCTAAACGACTGGAACAGCCTCGCGTGTCCCGGCCAAGAATGCCAAGAATCGCGTAGGCACTCAGCGATGCGGTAAGATTTATTTCCTCAGCTTAGCACTATCTTTAAATTTTTCACAAAGAGACCTGTATAAAGTCCCTGTGTCACTCGACCGACTTCACAACCGACTTCTACCAGTATTCGTCTGGTTCAATCATCATTTCACTCAGCCTCATAAACGTTTCTCAAATTTCTACTTTCAACTTTATGGTTATGGCTTTCTAGACTGCGCATATATGAGTCTTCGCTGCCATAATAAATCTTTTATATATTTCATCACTGTCTACCATTCATAAATACACAATTTTATAAAGACTTGTATATCCATAATATAAAGTGAATACATACATACTACACACAAGCGCACGTGTGATTGCTTACGTTTCAGTGCTTTGGTAACATATGTTCGATGCTCTCGTGTAATATTATGGCATTCATAATCTTACATTTAAAACTGCTTTACAGCATCCGTGATTATGAACTACCGACAACACAGATATGGTGATTGAGACTCGTAATATTCTGCTAGACATAAGAACATTTCGAAGGGTAGTTTTTATGTTAGGGGGTTAGTGGTAAAACTACCTGAGTCTAAGTTTTAATGATGTTTCAAAAACGGTATTTTTTGTGCATTTCTCTTTTCTTTTTTTAACGGCTATGTAATCAATACAATAATCTATTAGTAATTAAAATTAACTTTGAAAGTCAGTTTTATGATTTATCATTGCACTTGAAACATTGAATTCACATGATGGACTTGGGTAGATTTAGCAATAACATTACGATTTATTGACCAGCATCTTAATAGGACAGTGAGTACTTCCACTAAGCGCACACAGTATGAATGTACCCACGTATGCATCGACATTCGGTTTATTGACAAACACTTGTACGCTAAGATTTACAATTACTGTAAAATTTTATGTCGTGAATGACATACGTTACTGACGTTCCAATATCGTATGTTTTTTTTGCAAAAATAAACTTTGTAAGTGTGTAGCTATACCTGTTTAACTGGAAAGTAGTATTTAGCTATACACAATACATATAAATGCTTAAAGCTGGAGCCTTCATTTGAAATTTACCGGGCCTTAACCATCTGAGGTTTTGAGAAATGTCAAAAATATCCCTTAGTAACAGCTACACACCACCGCACAATATTGACTGACGCCCTGACGAGTAACAGCTTGTCAGCGTACTCTACGTAAGAACCCTGTGAACAGCATTGTGGCGAAGGAATGTTGCTCATTTACCACTGAGCACTAGGAAAACAAATACAATCGCTGTGCATGAGCGCGCGCGCGCGCGCGCGCGCGCGTGTGTGTGTGATAGGTTCATAATTTCAGCGTTTCGATGTCACATACAAGGAACGGTAAGACACAGGTTTACACACGTACATGCAACCCCGTTGTTAAACATGCAGGGACGTTCCCAACTCAACGATATCCCCTAAAATTTTGAATTGATTATCTCAATAAATTTTCTGTTATCTCTTTACTCCAAAAATAGAGAAGTATCACAATAATCACATTTTTGCCTCGACAAGATAGAAATATGTGGTGCGAACCGTACAGACATATAAAATACAAATAAAAGCAATAGGTACAGTACAAAGAGTACCTGATATGTACGTGGGTGAACAGAAGAGCCGCAACACTTTTAATCCGTTACTTTTGTTAAGGCTCTTTAAAGTGCGGAACAAGAAACTAATAATATACTGTACGTTGACCAGCTGTGCTACCGAGACGCCTGAAGAGCGGGGGGTTTACTGAATGATAACGCGTGCTTGTGTTGGTGCGGTATTACTGGTTCTGTAAACATTGTTCTGTATGTTTTGCATAGTGGCAATATACAATCAGATATAAGTTACCGTGTGAGAGCCAGTGTCAAACATATTTTAAATGTGTTCAGTACCGTGATACGTGCAGTGGAATAGCACACGGCACCACATTCCTTGTTCGGTTGCAAAGCTTAACTGCTGATACTACTTGTACTCACTTCTATCATGAGAAACGTTCTGTCTGTAGTGACAATGTATTCGAATCACATAACCTACGCCGTGAAACTTGTACACGAGTTTTCAATTGGGTCGTGAATTACTTTATCCAGAAAAGCGATACAAACGTCGTTGTATCGTCGGTATTCTTGACTTTTTATATTTGATTCATTTTTATTTTTATTGAGTTTTCAGGGTAGCAAGACAACCAAGACCGCATGAAAAAATAAAATTGTAGATTTAAAAATAATTGAAATAAACATTTTAAATTATTAATAGAACATTAATTGGTCGACATTGTTAACAAGACTATATTAAGTAAACTCCACTCACATTGTACAGTACTCATCCTTAAGATGTGTCGTGCAAAAAAGGAGTCGTATGTTATTTTACACCCCCATATTGTATCATAGATGCGATGTCGTATGTTATCGTTTGTTTATTTGATATTCACATGTGTCGTTTGTATCGTTTGTTTATTACACATGACGAAAAACCTCGTTTGTTTATTACCTCCTTCTACTGTTATGCCGGATTTTCGCAGAAGTAAAATATATCTCTTTAGGCAGGCACTGTAGTCCTTCTCACCGTGGAAAGTAAAACAACGTAAACCAGTATCATATTTACTCTGTGATGATGTTTTATTATCCACGGTTGTGCAAGAATACACAAAAGTATCAATAAAACTAGCGTACTGGCCACGCTTAATTTTGTTTATTTCTTTATGTCTTCATTTCTGCCATATTTTTCTAACTGAAACACTGCTGATCGTGCTAAAGATGTTCAGTAATGTATCTCCAGTTTAATGCTTCCGTCTCTGTAAGTTAAGGTTCCTAAGTATAAAACTCCCTTCTACTTTGCAGTTAGGCTTGCCACGAGGTACGTGACTGACGAAATACAAGGAGTCTATTTCCTTGACATGCGGTTTGTCTAAAGTCTATATTCTGAAAGTTACAGTCTAACAAAGGACAAACAATAATCCACTGACGGCTCGTGGTGTTTACATATATATTGTAAACTTATTTTTTAAGCTTACGAAATAATCAAGTCAATAAAATAGGCACTTAAATAAAATTAAGCAGACTTACCCAAAGAAAACAAATAAATTTATTCAAACTAATGTAAATAAAAGTAAGGAAAAAGTGACATTCAAAGATATTTCAAATTTATTATTTTTTGGCTTTTTTTATGTACGTATTGGATGTGTGGAGTTGCTTCTACATTTAATATCTGTCCATTTTGGGTCAAATTTTGATGCTCCTATCACTAGAATGGAT
This sequence comes from Magicicada septendecula, assembly GCA_034769895.1. Classification (NCBI taxonomy): domain Eukaryota; kingdom Metazoa; phylum Arthropoda; class Insecta; order Hemiptera; family Cicadidae; genus Magicicada; species Magicicada septendecula. Next base: position 122,338,416 of record CM068375.1, read on the forward strand.
TTCAAGTGTTCGTCTGACAAGTTGGCCCTGTACTTTGTTTTTATATTTATTTCTTGTTTAGTTATTTAGTAAAATGTTATAATATTTGAAGTATTTAAACGATCTATTTAAAAACTGGAAGTATCATCGGCCGGGTTGCCGCGGGCGGGACAAATATCCTTTCCGAGCCGGATCCGGCCGGCGGGCCGTAGTTTGGAAGCACCTGCTATACAGTAGACTGTTGAGCCCTATGAGCGAATCCAAGAACTAACATTACGTATTTACGGGTTTTTACTGTAACCTGTAAAGCTTGACAGCTACCTACTCAATTACTGTCAGGGACAGTGAAACGTGACGTAAACCTAACTGCTACACTAGCGTCTGGAATCTATCGTTTACACACTCATTTCTTGCTGTTTTTGAAAGTTTATTACTTAGTGCTACTTCTCTTTAACTGTTTAATCATAAATTCACTTGTATTTAGATATTTAAACTATAAGTTATCTAAAGCTGTGTGTTTATTATAATAAAAAATTTTTAATGAAGAAAGTTGTGTTAGTGGTTAAAATCACAAACAGAATTATCGCTGTTGCACACCACTATAGAAAAATTATTCCGATTAGCACTTTCAAGCTTCAGGTCGGAATTCCGATCTGACGATGAGCTGAGAAGCTTGAAAGTGCTAATCGGAATAATTTTTCTATAGTGGTGTGCAACAGTGATAATTCTGTTTGTGAAAAAAGTTTTTAATTGGAAAAAGGCCTGGTCGTTCTGTAATGTAACATGATCAGCGGCTGCCTCCATTATGCCCTAAATTTATTTCATCATCAACACTTCATGGATAGGATTTCTCCTGTTCCAGCCTCATGACTCCCGCTACCTTGTGACTGGCCTGCCTACAGATTTTCTTCCAACCGGTTCCAGTCCGACTATTCCCTTGAGGCTTACCAGTAATAAAAAAAATTCACCCTAGGTACGTTACGAGCTCAGTAGTGAGGCAGCCACCTTCCTGCATCTAAGCATTCAGTGATATTGTTCGGGATATCTTCCCTAGATGTGTTGACTTCACCACTCACATCTACCCAGGGCAGGGCATTGCATACCCCTCAGTCACAGTATTACAGCCAACTAAATCCACCTAGATTCTGCCTGTAATATTCGAAAGTGAAGCCGGTCCAGGACCATTTCGCTTACGCCTAAACTTGGTACTGGAGCTACTGCTGCCCTCCACCAGGAATATTTATCGATCTTCCTGTCTAGATGCGTACTGTTCTGGGAAAACAAGGTCGCCTCTTGTAGGATGTGGCACTTCACCACGCAGTACGGTCTTGGCTGGAGAGAAGCTAAGGGCCCCACTGAAGCGCCATCAACCTCTCCAACCCTGAGACCAGTGCCCAGGATTTATTTCAATCCTGACATTATAATGATATACTAATAATATTAAAGTAAATTAATTTTGGATTTTTGTAACTTTTAAAAAGTTTCTTTGGTGCGTCTTACGTTTAATTTTGAATTAATAATATTTGTAGCATTCTCTGTTTACAGTACAACTATATGCAACAAGTAGGTGAGACGAATATTGAAAATTTTGATATACTGGTGCCTTAAGTATTCACGGCTGGCGTTGTAATTATTATAACTACTTTCCGGTCTGTCAGGCCGTGATCCTATGTTGGTAAAAGCAGACGTTTCAACCACTTTATTGGTGACCATCTTCAGTGCCGGAAGGACTAAAAAGTATTGACAACGGTCTCCGTCAGTACTTGTTAGTCCGTCTGGCACTGAAGATGGTCACCAATGGAGTGGTTGAAACTCTACTTTTACCAAGTAGGACCAAGTCCTGATAGTCCTGAAAATAGTTATACGAATAATGTTGATATACGTCATGGTTGTAACAGACTCAAATTTGAAATTAATTTTTGAAATCACCCAGTTTGATATATGTACAAAAACAAAATAAAAGCCCTCACTAAGTGTCTACATATCGACTGGACACTTGTCAAGTCTAACCCAATTATAGTTCTTCCCACATTTGCCATTGGCGAGTTTCTGTTTAGCAGAACTTTTACTTTTCATTTTCGCCCTATTCTGTGTTGAATCTACGCTGCTCACGAGTATTTTAACCTGAGAAACGGTTGAGTTATCGTCAGCAAATACTTCAAAACGCGTTTTATGGTATGCTATTAAATAAACAATTTAAAATTTGTTAATGTTAGATTAAGTTTCTATACAACACGTTTAATTCTTAAAATATAATTCTTTCATTAAAATGGGTTGATATAAAAACCATATTCCAGGTTTTAAACGCTACATTAAATACTGATCATTAATCAACTCTTACCGCCAACAGTAATCAACTCAAGAACACCTGGCTCGAACAGTAGTACTCACCTGCAACGGAGAGATATCAAAAATATTTCAGTCTTATAGTTTTAGAAATCAGTTAACTTTAATAACCTTCTCAAGCATTAATTACAATACTTAAAGTTTCTTTTTTGACACCTTCCTGATTTAAAACATTGTCACAACGAACATCATGTAACTGAAGTGTATCCTAAGTGGTGTTTTGTAATGATGCAGGTAATGGTGCAAGTTTACTACCCGTGATTCAGATGAAAAATGAAAAGATTTCATTAATTACATTTACTGAGAAAAACGTGTTCCCGTGTTTCTGTTATTCTCGTTTTCTTGTAACCATTCTGTTCTTGCTATATATTGTGACCAGTATACATAGCATTACTGATTTTACAATACTGTTATAATTAGTGAAGTGACAATTGCTAGGCCGAACTGATACGCTGCTCTGAAGCAGAAACTTTTGTATAGTCGCATTAAAGCTTAAATATTTCATTACAAAAGTGTTATCTCTACTTTACGCTACGTAGTTACAGTATTGAACGGGCATTCTGTTTTCCTTATACGCAGTAAATATTTTGTTTAACTTCTCTAATTTTCCGGTGTTATTCTCTACGGACTACGTTTTATGTATTTCCACGTAATCTTATCCTCATCCGCCTCGAATTTTTTATGAGTGTATTCTATAATTTGTAACACTAGTCATTCGATTTTTACACACACCATAAATTTGTCCAATGTATTGTTTGCCCAGACTGAACTCACAAAGCCAATATTTTAAGCAATCTTAAATATTGGTAAACGTCAGACACATTATGTTGTCTCACAATCGGGAAGTACAGATATGCCAAAAGCGCAGCGAGAAGATTTTAGGGACCCCCCCCCCCCCAAAGAGATACATAAAAAGGAAAACTTCAAAAATTAAACAATATGCCACTAAACATGGAGTCATAACCTAAATAATTACGCTAATTAGCTATGTGAAAACAAACATTTTGAATCGCGGTACGCTATAGTCCGCTTACAAGTACAAAATCCCTTTGTTAAACGTTGCCAGCTGTCCTGTGGTTAAGGGGATTCAAATTTTTATCCTAGGTTGCGAGATTATGTCTTCTTAGCAAAGAGGAAACTACAACGGTTGTTCAGCCCGCAGTGTATTGAACTCGGTTTATGATATTTGTTCACAGATACTTCAAAATTTCTAATTGACAGTTTTCGTGCTTACTATTCAAAGACCGATCAGTCCGATCATTGCACCATTTACAAGCGCTCCATAGCCTCTACCGATGAACTGACTTATATATTAACTTAAAGGAAATTTGCGGCCAACCAGTAGGCCTATTTGCGTATCTCGTACCGCGATTTCAAACAGTTTGTTTTTGAGAAGCTGTAGCGTCTACTTTATGAAAATTTTGTATTCACTTCTGTGGCAAAACAAGTATACGGATTTAATTCAATTTCATGCTATACTTAAATATACGTGCTTCCTAACACGAAGTTTTACCAAATTTGCTGATTTTATTGTAGTAAGATATCATCTTTGCTGTTTTATGATTTTGTTAAATTTTAGATATCTATTAAAGTAACTCTTATGTTACCACACTTAGCCTTCTTGATTCTGACAAAATAAATAGCAAATGACGAACCTTTTATATTAATTTGTGTAGTTTCAGTTACAGGAATCTAAGCCGTCCCAGAACCCATAAAACCCCTCCCCCAGAAAGAAATCTTGAGTGCGAGCCTGGTCAAATTGTTATCACAATTAAATTTCTAATACAGTACAGTCATTTTCTTGCTACCTGTTCAGCAAAAACCACATTTGGTTTGCGACATGTTAGCGTATTATGTCTGGTGACGAGTGTCACGTTTAGAAAAACATTCACGTATTGATTGGAAAACGCGTATTTAAACGACACACGGTTTTTATTCTAAATCACTCGCCCATTTACCGGTGGCGCTGTACAAACATTTTTATATCTGGACATGACAGCTCTGTGACATTACACACAAATGACAATAAACACACACAACGTTGGTCCCTTCAGTATCAGAATTAAAACGAATAATCTGAACAATGTACACAACCCTTACTAAATAACCTACGTGTTACCGGCAATATTGATCAACGCGCAAAACACAACTCAACAAGCCGTGGTGTTTTATTTATTACATAGAATTTAAACGATGTATTGTTCCAGCACAGTCTATTTATGTCTGTGCTTGTGTGTGTGTGTGTGTGTGTGTGTGTGTGTGTGTGTGTGTGTGTGTGACTGCGCGCGCGATAATATGTTAGTAAACGCGATATGAATGTCCCCAGATAAGAGGCACAATAACAGACATGTACTAACACAAACAGTATAAATATATGTTGTTTGTTGGGTTCTCTAGCGATGAAAACATAAGAAATGTCAACTCATTCTGTCAAATTGTTTTCTTCTCATACTTGTTTAAATTGCGTAAGTACGGTGTATTTCTTAAAAATAAAAATAACTGAACATTATTATTATTATTATTATTGGGTCCTTCAGTATTTCGACTGGTTTGTACCCTCCCCGCATATACCCGTGGTGCGTGTGTTACGGAGTTTCTCACAGGTATGTAGGACCTACAGATTAACGCCGGATCCAAACGGCATAGTTGGGGAGGGCGTATACTAGCCAGAATACTTCTCGCTGGTTTGCCATTTCCTCGCGAGGGGCACAGTCGTATCTAAATCAGACGGGCCCGGCGGGAATCGAACCCGCGCCGATATCGTAGCAGCGCCACACGCTAGCCACTACGCCACGACCGCTCCATAAATGTTTTTTAATGAATGTATGAAACAGATATAATATGGATTGCATTTCTGGATATTCTTTCGAAGTAAATATCAACGTGATCAAAAATAATACAAATATTAGACCGTTTAAGAAGATCAAACAATAGAACACATAAGTAAAAAACGTAGGCTTTTAAGTCAGGAATCTAAATAAAATTATATTTCGAGATGTTCATCCACTGTCTAAATAGATTAAAATTTAATAATACTAATAATGATTTTTTTTTATAGAGGGGAAAAATGCTTTGTGCACCGTCCGAGGAGGCCGTGGTTCCTCTGGTGTGTGAGACTCTCACTCACTAAAAACACCACCTCTAAATCAGGCGTTCAAACCATCCTAGAACTACTTAGCGTATTACTTCAGGGTGGAGCCTATTGCGGCCCTTATCGAGCTCCTTCTAGTTGTTTCTCATCTTCTCCTGCCCGTTGGGTACAAGTTAAGCCTGTATTTTTTTTTCTAGTAGGACCCACTGAATAAATGCATTGATGCGATCCCATTCCACCTTACCAAGTAGGATAAGCGCAACTACGCTCTCGGGCGTGAACTCCCCGAGCTCCATTTCCAGTACCATCCTCTGCCTTGCGAATCTGCAGCAATTGAAAAACGTGTGCGAGGCATCTTCATGGGGAGAGTCTCCGTATTTGCATGCTGGGATTTGCATTTTCCCATTCTATGGAGGTAGACATTAAAATTGCCGTGGCCACTGAGCAACTGGGACAGATGGTAGTTGACCTCACCGTGTTGGCGGTCGTTCCATTCCTTCAAGTTTGGTATGAGCCTTGCGGTTCATCTTCCTCTATCCTCTCTATCCCAACGATCTTGTCAGTGCCGGAGAGTGAGTTCCCTGGCTTCATGCTGTGCGGCATCCCTTCCAATTTCTTCTCTTCTTTCGAATAAATAGTGAACCAACAGATTCTTTCTTTAGAGCCAACAGATCTGTTGGAATCACTCCCGATCTCACCAGGACTACTGGTTCTGGCACTGTTCGGTAAGAGGATGTTATTCTGAGGGCTCCTCTTCTCCGCACCAATGCCATACGTTTTCTGTACTTCTCCATCTTTAGCGCGTCGGCCCAGATTTCGCAACCGTACAGAAGGATGGATTCTGTGACCACCATCAACAACCGCCTCTTGCTTGCAGTGGGACCTCCTATGTTGGCCATAAGTCTGCTGAGCTTTGTTGTAACGTTAGCCGCCTTATCAACTGCATACGTTATTTGCTCCAATAAGAGAACTTTGAGTCTAGTTTCACCCCTAGTTATTTCACAGCGTTCTTTGTAAATACTGTCTCAGCTCCCACTTGCAGCGGTATGATAGTGGGAACCCGCCGCCGGGTGAGCAGTATACTATTTCGGTCTTATCGGTGGCTAGATTCAGGCCATAATACTACTACTACTACTACTACTACTACTACTACTACTACTACTACTACTACTACTACTACTACTACTAATAATAATAATAATAATAATAATAATAATAATAATGGAAGTCAATAAACTCAACAAACAAGCTTATCAATAGCCAGACGTTTCGGCCGCACAACGACGGCCTTCCTCAGTGGTGTGGGAAAGAAGGTAACAAGTCCTGTTAAAGACTAATGCTAGGGCGAATATCCGGTTAGTGTTAAGTTTGTTTGTTGAGTTTATTTACCTTCATTATTATAACTACTGCCTTTAATAATAATAATCATTATTATTATTATAAGTCTAATTTGAATGTATTTAGACCACGGCCTAACAGCCCAGACAATAATTATATTCCATAAAGTACTTTAAGCGGTTGTTTTTAGGAAGAAAAAACTAAAATTAATTCTGAGGACAATCAAGTCCAAAATCCCGGACATGAAACCTTTATATCTAAAACAACAAAAACTCCAACACACTTCAAGTGTCACTGGTAGGCTATTTATTATAAAACTACTGTGTTGGCGAAAAGATAAAAACGATTTTTCAAAATGAATTTTTGGTTAAAAATCACAAACTTTTAGTTTATTAAATACAATTTAAATTTTTTGTAATAATAAAATTTATATTTCTATTTATTATGGACCGTCATTTGTTACGAAATAGTCTTATTTAATTAAACAGGAAACAGTTAAAAATAAAAAATTAGACATTAATCTAAAAAGTAATAAACAAGATTGCTTTTATTTATTTTCAAGCGACAGTCGATACTTTTATTTTACGTCCACTCCTAAGTGGGAAAACCTTTCTTAATTTTTACTTTCCCAATCAAGTTTTCCTGTCTTGAGTGAGATTAATTTGTTTTCTGGCGCATCAAAAAACACTATTAAACTAGTGTCAAAATTTTTACCACAATGAACATAGTAAATGTTTTCAAATAGTTAACTAGCTGTAACTGATGCCAAATGTAGGTAAAATGCTCTTAACATTAACGTTACTACTGTTTTTTCAAGGATTTATAAAATCTCATACTTCTCATACTTGGAGAAGAAATCCCCTTACGGACATTCCCCCTCTAACATAAAAACAGGACGTGTCCCGCAAAACCAAGACGGATGGTAATCCTAATAAAGGCAATGTAACATCCCTAGATTCTCGACACGACATTCCTCACAGTGTGTGTTCACTTCAGTTCTCACTGCGTACCTGTATAAGTTACCTTATATTTTCACATCTTTTTAAGTTTTCCACTCTTGCTTCTTCCGTTCCTTTTCATATATCACTTCGGCCGTTCGTCCTTCTCCTCTCGTCAGCAACACACGCCCGAACTATCTCAGCACATGAATCTGCATTTATTCTACCACTCTTTTTGTTTTTAGACTACTATATTTCCTATCACTAATCTATTTTAGACAAAAACTTTCTAAATATATTTTTCCTGTTTCATCCAATATTATATTTATTAACTTAACCGTATTGAAAGGGTTGCAGCTGGTCAGCATCACACACACACACACATATATCACATATATATATATATATATATATTGCAAACACTTGTTGCTACAGTCCATTTCTTGATGCATATATTTATATATTTAATATAATGTAATATAATATATTTAATCTTTATAACAACTTTACCTCAAGATGTTTTAGAGGTTAAGTTATTATAAATATTATATATATATATATATATATATATATATAATATCGTCTAATTACGTGGCAATCTTCCTTCTATTAAGCTCCACGTTTGTGTGCCAATTTATAACGTACTTCTGTACCTCTTTTAAAACCCCAAGTTGTTGGCGTCAATTTATAAAGAAGCCGATAGCGTCCTTCTATATTTTGTTTGATCAGTAATTGATTATGTAACATGACTCGCCTCGGGGTTGATCTTCAGTCTATCGCTAACGATGACGATCGCGAACGCACTAATAACCAGTACCGAATGTGTATCGTTCTTCTCCTTACCTGTCCTTATATTAATGTACCTTAATTCCCGATATGTGCCAAATTGTTTTACTAAAAACAATAAAAATTTCTTCCTGCGTCGTATTCTTTTTCTTCGATAATAATTTAAACTTACCCAAACGGACTGGCGCGAATTTAAATATCGAGTGAAGTCTGAAGTGTTGCCAACCTATAATTCTGGTAAAAAATTTTCTTCACTGCTAAAGTACACAATTATTAAGACATATATCAAATAAAACAAGGAACGATTATTAGTGTTCAGTACTAATTTATTAGTGTCCAGATTCGCTGATTATTTATAAGTTAAGTACAAAATATTTGTTATTATAAAAAAGTTTGCTCCGGCTATTCAATTTTACTCGCTCATCGGGTGGTCAGGCGTGTCTTCAAGCGTTCTGGTTAATGATACAATGTTTTGTACAGAACGATGAATAAGTTCTTTGGATTACAACAAAATAAAGCAAGATGTTTATGAAAGTACACAACCTTACATCAATGTTAATTAAATACTATACAGGTTTACTTACAACTCGGTTCTTAGTGTCTAAAAAGTGTGTCGACTTATAGGCGTCGCATAGAGGTTAAGTTACAGTTTCAAATAGGCTGATGCAGTTTTAAATAATTTTTCAATAATGGTTTGTGAAGTTGTTGAGTTTTTTTTTTTTTAAGATATAGTTTCAACTAATCTTTGAAAGAATTTATTATACCAAGTTCAGAGTGAGAGTTATTGTGTTGTGGAAAAGTTAATTAGTTTTATTCGCTATTATATAGAATTCATTTATACTTAGCAAAATCTTGTTGTTTCCTCTGATTAGTCCCAGGTAATTCTTCAAAATATTGTTGATTATAGTATTTAGTTCTTCATCATTCGGGTTTCCTTTTTTTCTAATTTATTTAGTCAATGTTTTTTTTAATTTCAATTATTGAATTTTGATTTATGGTTTCATCATGTGTTCAATGGATCCAGATTCAATTTTTATTATTCATATTTGTTCATTTTGAGTACATTTCCCTCTTATTACTTTTTAATTAGAGGGGATTCAGTTTGGCATCTGCATACCTTGAGCGTTAGTAATGGACTGTCTAAAAATTCTAACGGTTTTCTTAATTCCAAGGATAATTCCCTGCTTCTAATTGGTTAAGAATTTTGTTTACATTGTTATGAAAGCTTGGGTTTTTGGCCCCAAATTGACCTCATATTTTATAATTGCTATAATTCATTGGTGTTATTACCAATGTGTGAGATATTAACATCAATGTCTTTATTTTCTTTCAAAGATTAATTTGATATCCCATAATGCTGGGCTTCGTCCTGTATCAACGTTTTGACCACTTTGCTAATGTTATTTTATTACATATTTCACTTATTTTTTATGTTTACTCTATTTCTGACATACTCTTATGGTTAGATAATTGAAATTAACAAGTCACTTTGTCTTATTTCTCAAATACAATGGTTAATTGCTTATAAATTGCTTTTTCTGAATTTTGGCAGTTAGGCATTTTATAGGCCTAAGCTATAAATGTCTGGAATTTCTTAGTTTACACAATTTAAACATTACCTATTACTTTCATAGGCTCTGCTTCCCATTACTTATTTATAGTGTCTACTTTTGAATGACTTTGGGCAATTTTACAATAAATAAATGTTATTATAATTTTAAAAAAATCATTCCTTGACCTTTGCTAGTTCATTTGTCTAACATCCTTTTTTCCTATCTTATTACAATTGTGAGTACTATTGTGATTATTAAACTTATACGATTGCTTGTCTGTATTTTCTAATATTTCTTACACAGACTTTTTACCACTTAATTTTTCTATGGTAACATATAACATTAAAATGATTTATGGTCTTCTCATGATGCAGCCCCATTCCTTCTTTTAAAATACAACTTTTTTAGAATAAACTAACAACAACTTTGGTGCATGGTGTCTTGACACCATTTACAATATTGTGATCACCATCCTTGTTACTATTTTGTAACATAGGATGTTTTACTATTATTTAAATAATAAGTAATTTGTTTCTTATTTGTTAACACAATAAAAATTGGTTGACATACTAACTTTGTTGTCTACCATTTGTCTGAACATTTAACATTATTTCTTAATTGAACAAAAGAATTCCTTTAATTAAATCTAACAATATGGTTTTTAAATTGATCTTATTTTCTACTAAAACTTATCTTTTAATAATCGTCTAACATGATTCTTATACCATAGGTTCTACACACTACTAATGTTTCTTATTGTTTATCTACCAGCACTTTAGTATTGTTTATTGTTTATTGCCACTGTTCTTTTCTTTTATTACTACTATTAATTGTTTATACTAACTCATCCCTATCCTATCTATCACCTTCCCTGATTACACTGGTTAAGTGTTTATTAAATTACAGTCACATTTGTAATACACTCTGTTTAAATTTACAGTAGTGATTCATCTTCAAATTCTTTAAGTTTTACAATCACTGTTGCTACCGTATATTAGTTTTGTTCACTGGTTATCATTAACACTCACTACCTACCTCTCATTCTTGGTTTAAATTAGTTTTGACAAATCTAATTTTAAATTTCATTTTTAAAGTATCCAAGTCACTGTATTAAATAAATAATTGCTTATCTAATCCGTCGAGTGACTTACTTGTAATTCCGCTTGACGCGTTTCAGGGCATATGCCCCATCTTCAGAATAATTCCTCTTCACAGAACGTCAGACATTAAGATTAAAATGTAATAAATTAAAATTAAAATCCATGGTTAAAATATTAACTCGTCAAAATATTAAAATATATGAATGCACAGAGATGCACGCACTATCACAACATGAGTTCACTTCGCGTTATAGCCGGTGTACACCGCCGCGATGTTAATCGCGCACTGACTGTCTGAGTAAACTGTTATCTGTGCAACGCATCTTGTATCTCAATGGCTGTGTCGTACAAGGGATTTGACTTGAAGTTAAGTTGGTCGTTTAATATGAATCCGCCGTCTTGTGAATTGTTCGTCTTTTTAAATTGTTTAAAGGCCTTGTAAATTTCGAATTCTTCTAATGTGTCCATATATCTGCCTTTTTTGCAAAAGTGCAATGGTTTAAAGTTGGTGTCAAAATCAGTGTAGTTATGATTATTATTTACGAGGTGACGTGCAAAGTTGGATTTGAGAATGTGGGTGTCGTTTTTTGGTAAATGTTCTTGGAAGCGTTTTTTGAACGCTCTGCCGGTTTGTCCAATATAGAAGCTGTTGCAATCGTCACATTGGATTTTATAGACACCTGTCCTCTGTTTTATTGGTTTTGCAGCTTTATGGTGAAGAATTTTCTTAATGTTGTTATCAGTCCGGAAAGTTAAAGTTATATTCAATTTTCTAAAAATGTTGGTTAATGTATGGGGTAAAGTTCGGCCGTAAATAGAAGTCACGTACGTGCTGTCTCGGTTACTACTCGGTTTTGTTTTCTTGTTATGTAACTTTTTCTGGTGTTTTTTGATCAAAGCATCGATCATAGAGCACGTATATCCATTGGCCTTAGCTATGTATTTAATGGTGTTGACTTGCAAAAAAGGCAGATATATGGACACATTAGAAGAATTCGAAATTTACAAGGCCTTTAAACAATTTAAAAAGACGAACAATTCACAAGACGGCGGATTCATATTAAACGACCAACTTAACTTCAAGTCAAATCCCTTGTACGACACAGCCATTGAGATACAAGATGCGTTGCACAGATAACAGTTTACTCAGACAGTCAGTGCGCGATTAACATCGCGGCGGTGTACACCGGCTATAACGCGAAGTGAACTCATGTTGTGATAGTGCGTGCATCTCTGTGCATTCATATATTTTAATATTTTGACGAGTTAATATTTTAACCATGGATTTTAATTTTAATTTATTACATTTTAATCTTAATGTCTGACGTTCTGTGAAGAGGAATTATTCTGAAGATGGGGCATATGCCCTGAAACGCGTCAAGCGGAATTACAAGTAAGTCACTCGACGGATTAGATAAGCAATTATTTATTTAATACAGTGACTTGGATACTTTAAAAATGAATATTAAACTGGAAGCAAGTCAAGCATCTACAGTATTCAAATTTCAGAACATTAAGATTAAATTATTAAAAACCAATTCCCATATAAAATTTAATAAAGAATGCATCAGAAACAATTTAATACCTAAGTATGCCTCTATCAAAATAAACAATAACTCCAAGACGGCCACAAAAATCAAAGAGCGTGCACAGGTGATGTGGTTAAAGGAGGAGTTGAGATATTTATATAGGAAAAAGACAGAATTGAACAAAGAATTATATTTGTCCCATTTGAAGCTGCTTAACAGTGTCCATGCATTACAATTAGACAATATATTACATGATTGCAATAAATACATTAACGATGTAATGCAACGTGTATATACAAAACATGATAAGAAACTTAGAACCCTCAAAAGTAAACAAAAACCAAACGAAGATAACGTCACCTGTAAACACGAATTCTATGTGCGCGTATCTAATCTAACATCGATAAACTTTAATAAGAATGAAATGGACGTACTTAACAAGGGTCTAAACTACAACATACCCCACAGCAATAAAAACCACATATACCATGAAATAATTTGCGCTGAGACGGCTATAAAGTCAATACCAAACATAAACTTACAAAATGAGGCTCGAGTTTTGATTAAAAACAAACTCAATAAATTTTCGAACAAAAAAAGCCCTAAACTAAACTTTAAATATATGAATGAAATTAAAACCTTAAAACAAATCAAAGACAAATTATCTAACAATGATGCACTCATTACAAAGGCGGACAAGGGAAACACTATCGTTATAATGGACAAAAACCAATATTCGCAAAAAGTTAATCAATTCATTGAAAATAATAATATTACAATGGTAAATGCCGACCCGTCAGCCGATTTCGTTAAAGCCCTGAATAACACAGTTAATCGTTGTACGCACTTGTTTGATAGCGCCACACGTCACTCATTGAAACCTATTAATGCAGAGGCTCCCCAGTTCACTGGTTTGCCAAAGATTCATAAACCCAGTGTACCAATTAGGCCGCTTGTGAACTTCACCACTGCTCCGAGTTACAAAATCAGTAAAAAACTAGTACAAATAATAAAGAACAGTATAAGCTTAAAGAATAACCATAGCACAAAAAGTTGCACTGAATTTATCGACAAACTGAAAAACATCCAAATTAAACCTAATTACAGAATCGCATCTTTCGACATAGTAGACCTTTATACAAATATACCCGTCCAGGATACAATAAATATTCTCAAGTATAATCTTATTGTAGCTAACATACGCAGTCCTGATGAAATTAATGAGATAACCGCTCTATTGGAAGTTGTTTTAAATCAAAACTATTTTATATTTGATGGAAAATACTATATACAAAAGAAAGGTTTAGCGATGGGATCCCCACTCTCCGGATTATTGGCGGACATATACCTGAACCACTACGAAAACACACATATGTTCAGCAGCGCAAACAAATGGCATAACAAGATAGTATCATATACACGTTATGTAGATGACACCTTCATCATTTTTAACGGTACCATAAGACAGATCAATAATTTAAAAAACTATTTAAATAATATAAACAAGAACATACAATTTACCCTCGAGGTTGAAATAGAAAATAAACTTAATTTTCTCGATTTAACAATAACAAGGTTTGACAATAGTTTTCAATACCAAATATACAGAAAACCTACCACCACCGACGCCACTATACACGCGGATTCCCATCACCCTCTTCCGCAAAAAATGGCCGCCTATAACAGTTTCATACATAGATTACTCACCATACCGTTGGAAATCAGTGACTTTCAGGAGGAAGTCAACACCATTAAATACATAGCTAAGGCCAATGGATATACGTGCTCTATGATCGATGCTTTGATCAAAAAACACCAGAAAAAGTTACATAACAAGAAAACAAAACCGAGTAGTAACCGAGACAGCACGTACGTGACTTCTATTTACGGCCGAACTTTACCCCATACATTAACCAACATTTTTAGAAAATTGAATATAACTTTAACTTTCCGGACTGATAACAACATTAAGAAAATTCTTCACCATAAAGCTGCAAAACCAATAAAACAGAGGACAGGTGTCTATAAAATCCAATGTGACGATTGCAACAGCTTCTATATTGGACAAACCGGCAGAGCGTTCAAAAAACGCTTCCAAGAACATTTACCAAAAAACGACACCCACATTCTCAAATCCAACTTTGCACGTCACCTCGTAAATAATAATCATAACTACACTGATTTTGACACCAACTTTAAACCATTGCACTTTTGCAAAAAAGGCAGATATATGGACACATTAGAAGAATTCGAAATTTACAAGGCCTTTAAACAATTTAAAAAGACGAACAATTCACAAGACGGCGGATTCATATTAAACGACCAACTTAACTTCAAGTCAAATCCCTTGTACGACACAGCCATTGAGATACAAGATGCGTTGCACAGATAACAGTTTACTCAGACAGTCAGTGCGCGATTAACATCGCGGCGGTGTACACCGGCTATAACGCGAAGTGAACTCATGTTGTGATAGTGCGTGCATCTCTGTGCATTCATATATTTTAATATTTTGACGAGTTAATATTTTAACCATGGATTTTAATTTTAATTTATTACATTTTAATCTTAATGTCTGACGTTCTGTGAAGAGGAATTATTCTGAAGATGGGGCATATGCCCTGAAACGCGTCAAGCGGAATTACAAGTAAGTCACTCGACGGATTAGATAAGCAATTATTTATCTAATTTTAAAGTCAGTTTTTAAAACCTCATGTGTTTGTTTTTATATTGATAATGTTATTTTAAAACACATAACATTCTAAATCACAAAGTTAGTCATACAACTTTGTGCAAAGTTTGTTTTTTGGGCTATTAACATTAGTCCCTATAATTCCTTTATCAAGTCTTTACAATTCGATTCTCTTCTACCCTTTCTTGGTAGTATTTTTATCATCGTAATATAATAACAATGGGTTTACATGTTTATTACTGGTGGTGTACTTTCTTTTACATAACTTGGGTAATACATGCTACAAAATGAAATATTAGTTAGATTTTTTATTCGTTTACTTTTTATTTTATAGCCTTTATCTGGCCAATCACTGGGGTTGGGTCACAGTCATTTGTCTGTCAGTCTAGCCTATTCACTCATTTATTATCTTTGTCTACTATTTTTCTTTTTATTCTCTCATTACCTTTGTATAGTTATTGATCATTATGCTTCAAATTAGTTTACTTCTCTTACAGCTATATTATATTTGTGGATCCCTTATAGGGTATGAGTTCTGCAACGTTATAATATATATTGCAACGATACTCTTAACAACTCACTTTTGCACATATGCTATTACTCATTTGTGCGCACTTACCCACGTCTCGAAGGTATACTCTTCTTCTGCAGTATTTACCTTGATGTTTCCCAGCTAGGTCGCAGGCTTTGGTAGTTAATTGAGGGTGGATAAGCACGTGAATATCGTTACAAGTAAAAAGTACAGAGGATTTAGTACTGGTTGTGAAATTAGTACGACTTTGTTAATAAAATTATATTCATTTTGTTTATTAATTAAAAACTGCAAATTGTCATGTTATTAATTAGTGTGTGGGTTAACTAATATTGAAACCCTATATTCACTTATACGAATATCGTATAATTATAACGTGGCAAAATCTTAGCTCTTATAGTCTAAGACACATTATACACAAAAATAAGACATATATCACCTGGAATATTTACACAGACATATAATACATAACACATATATTATTACAATGCGTGATTAACACGTACGAAATTGAATATTAATACTGACTTAGCAAGTGTGGTTTTTTTAATTATGTACCACTTAATTAAAAAAAAATTAAACATTTATAAAAATTCTAATAGAGGCCATTCTATTACTTTATTTAACTATACTCCTAATCTCTCAATTAATTAAAATCTACAATTGAAGTAAACTTTCGTACTTGATTTTACGTTACAGTTACTTGATTTTAATTATTTAATTATAATATAAAAATATAATAAAATATGGTTTCTCTAATTACCATTCATTTATGAGATTAATAAGTTTTATGTTCTTTGTTTTATTATTCTCTGAACTTTTATTAATTATTCATTATGCAAATAAAAATAATAAAATTTATGTAAACTTGGATATATTGCTCTGTTTCCTCTCCTCTCCTCGTCTTTCCCCTCGTGGATGTCTCGAAGTTCTACGTGGACTTCTTGAAGTTCATCGACGACGTTTCGACTCCTCGTAGTTTATGGTATTATTGTCTTTTATATCACTCGTGTATATCACTAATTACTTTCACCGACGTACTGCCGGTTCCATCGCACTTTAGTTTACGTAATAGGATTTAAAACATTACTTAAACTTTGTAAAATTTACGGTGGCGAGATGCGTGGACTTCACATGCTGTCTGTTGATGATCTGAACAAGAGTGTGTCGCTCTCTGGGGTTTTATACTCCTGCCGGCGTTCAACTCCTGTTGAAAACTGTTCGGACAGAGTTGAACAAGTCAGCGCGTCGGTTTGTTAACTAATTACAACCTACGCGTCTTTCTATGAAGCGCACACTTTTTTATAAATATTATTTGACAAATCGTTAGGTACATTAATAAACTTAACCTATGCAAATTATGAACATTAAGGTGTGTAAACTATGGAAGTTATGGCAAAATTTCACACGGTAGCTGAACGGTTCCCACGATCATAGACCCCTTAGAATCGAATTGTAGCGCCGGGAGCCAGCTGTGTTTCTACATATGTCCCTGATTCGTGAGACTTCTGCTTTTCGTTCAGCACTTAAAAAACTGTGTAAAATTTTCCATAATCGTATACATAATTCAACTTGTTCTTCATTTACACACTAACACACACACACACAAACTGATACCAAACGGTTGCCTGCAGCAATGACGTCACAGCTGCCGGACGAGGCGTGTTTCGTCTTCCTTCGCTGCGTTTAAAACTAACAAGGCTTGGCAATTCCATATGCATGTTCACTTACAATTATTTCCATATTTAAAATTAATTAATACGTTTGTTTCTTTTATTTATGTCTTATACCTAACGCTTAATTATTACATTATTTTCATTATTTACATCTTTCACACGACTCATACGTGCGTTCGTATGTTCTCATACCGCAGTCAGGGGTTGATACGGAGACTTATGCTAAACGTATCGTTGCAATATATACATGTAGAGACAAAATTAAAAATTAAAACATTTTACGTTTATGCGACCCGTGGCACATTTTAGGCTTTATAGTAAGTGTAATTTTCTAGGTGACTCTAGTTGGATAGGGAACCTGTCGCCCCAACTCTCAATGTAGAAGATTTCGAACTTTTATCATGAAATGTTTCCTCAGATGCTTTCGCTACAGCTTAGGCGTCCTACCTGCCTCACTTTTTTTATTTTATACTACACTTTACACATTACGACCGCCTCCGCCGAATCAGTAACAACGAAATATAGATATCTAAGGTTCCTTGGTACAGGACACAAAGGGAAAACAAATCATCTGGTATGGCAGTATATAGCGCATGGAGAACCCCTCCCCCCTGCAAAGTCTACAAAATAAATGTTTCCAGGACGGAAAGATTTATTAAATTTTTGGAATCTTCTTCGAACCAATACTTATGTTTTTGTTGTATTTTATTGCAAATAAAGAATTAGTATTGTAGATAATAGCAGAAAAATGTCCTAGAAGGGTGTTGACTTTTAAAAAGTAAGTTAATTTATTTCATTAATATCAACCCTTTATAAAGGATAACCGGTCATCGGGTCAACAAGCGTCAGCGCGACTGACGATTGCTGCTATTGTGTACCTGTTTTGCAACCACAGGCAATATGGTGTGTAGTTATGACATTTGAAAGATACTCAACTAACCACGGCGTGACAGAGCTGTACGACTAACAACCCAATACCCAAGCGATCGTTTCCCTCTTGTGTGGGTGTCAGCAATACTGCAATTTCAAACGGTATCACGTGTCGCCACGTGTTAACTATGTCAATCGTTAACGTTATGCGACACTCCACGCTGTATGAATTAATATAGGCTATTGATTACAATCCTCCTACTCATCTCCCTTCTCCGTCCTCTGTCCTCTATCCTTGTGACGGTTAGGTAACAGTATCAAATTATTCTTTCAAAACTCTCTAACCAGAACTAACTGTTTTGATCCGTATAGACTGTTCCATTGCTTCCTATTTATTTCTCCGTTTCAATGGAGATCTTCCCATAAGGTTTTTCCTTTTTTTTCAACCTGTCTACATTATTTTCTCCTCCGCCTGTTCTTCCTGTTACACATCTTAAACAGTTCGAGTTTGCTTATTAAGTTGCTCTGTAGTAAATTAATTTTTACTCGTAGCTCTTGTTACATGAAAATATATGTTCTGTGGCATACACACACGGTTCTTTAACAACGACTCTTTATTTCCATAAAAGTTGAAAGATTTTGATTTAATGACGTCCTCCCTACTTGTTCTAAGATCGATATTGGACGAAAGGAGGTGATTATTGGTAAGTAGAAAATATTAAGTAGAATAATTTTTATTGTATTTGAAACGGTTTAATTTTAGTTTTCCTGTACCGGCTTTAGTTATAATAATAACCAACCTTATTACATAAATTTGTTCAACCCTTCACATGTTGTCACCTAATTGTCATTGGTGAAACAAACGATCAACTGGTATTGTGATTGAGTATTTTCAGTTACATCCGTAAGCACAAGTGATTTTAGTCAAAAGCAGAATTGACTTACACGCAGATAACCTTATGTTAAAAAAACATAAAAATGTCGTAGCAAAATATCGTATTGTTGCACAACATACTAATCAATTAACTGAATACTAGAATGCGCTAAGGGAAATTTTGTTATGCTCGTAACATTTCGTTTTCGTAAATTATGGTTTTAGAATGTGTAACAAGGAGTACACTTTGTAGCTTTTCAATCCCAATAGGTGTGCATTTACAATATTTTGAATATTTGTCAGATAACCCTGATATACATCTAGAACATTAAAATAACCGCTAAGTAAAATAATTATTTTTTCAATATTAAGAACTGATGGTTTAGACTTAACAACATTATCTTGAAACACTATACGTAGTGATATCGGAAAAAGATGACTACGACACATTTACTCTAATTTCTGCAGTAACTAAAATGCAGAACTATCGTATATTTACGACTGCAATTACAATTCTAAACTGTGGCAACATGTTTAACAACCTTTTGAAAAACGCATTATAAAAAAATCCATATTGTGTGTGTGCGCGCGCGCGTGTGTGTGTGCGTGCGCGCGAGCGAGTGTTGTACGTCATACGTTCAGAATTAGTTTTGATGAAATAAATAATTCATGAAGTCCTGTTATTGAGCACTAATACGGTCTGTAGTTTACTAAACAGAATTGTAAATATAACAAAAACAGTATATGCATGACATATTAATTTTCGTTAGACACACAACTAACACATGTTCACTCATTATATGTACAGACAAAAAACTGTTATCTTTGTTTAACAAACTTTCTCATTTATAATTAAAATGTTTACTTTATCTTATCTAAGTGAGAACGCATATTATTATTACACAGAAAAAGATAGAAGGAAAGAGAATGAGAGAAGGGGTTAGAGAGGGGGAGGAGGAGTGACAAAAGGATAGACGTAAAACTTATGTGTTTCGTATCAATGACAGACGCTGTGTTTTTAAGCGGCAGTTTCAAGTTAAAAAGCAATCTCTACTTTAGTTTTAAAGTTCTCATTAAACATCAGTTTCCAAATTTTGTTGATATAATTGTCTAGTTACTTAATTGTAAGGAGTTAACCCCCTTGCGATGTTATGTTAAAGCTACTTATTGTACCAACGTTAGATGTTAGGTTTAATTTATTCTGTACACTAAATGGTCATTTTTTATTTTTACATACACACTATTGATTATTGATCAGAGTGGTTACAGAAATTAAGCAGTGCTTAAACTAGAGACGGTTAATAAAAACAAAAATGTTATTTATTCGCCTTTTACTCAAATTGAAATTTCATTCAACTACCCTTTGCAAATATAATAATGCCAGTTGCAGTCCAAAATTCAGTACTTGACTCTTCAGTAATAACAAACGAATCATAAAATTCATAAAATTTAAGAAACTGCCAACTATTCGTTAAACTCACTAAGTCGTGAACACTAACAATTAATCAATGAATATCACACCACATGTAGACACCTCACTTCGCCACCTCCCTTAAGCGATTCACAGGTAACTACTTTTGCAAGCATTTACTCACTTACATCAAAGGAAACCGCAAAAAAATGTGTATAAGATTTTTAATGTAAGCTATATTTTAATTCTAATAGTTATACACCTTCCTTCAGTATTCTGTATTATTTCCATCGTGGCAGCCCGCAGGCTGGAGACAACGGCTCTCCACTGTTCTTTATTGTCGAGAGGCATTATTATGCTAATGTTAAGACAAATTAATCTTTTTTAGAAAAAAAGATGGAAAAATATGTTTACATCAATTCAAGATTGATATACAACTGACAGGAGGACTATTTTTGTGTGACACTGAACTATTGACACTGACAACGAACACTGAAATATTTTAAAGATAAAATTCCGGTAACATCAAATAGAAAGGTGTTTTATAAATGTGTGCAGTATAAAATCGGCTTTATTTAAAACAACGCTAGAACATTTGTGCTCGTTGTCACCTCATGACCCTGAATCGGGAATAAGAACCAAAACGGATGTCGTTGATGTAACAATAATATATGTTGCTGAACACGACTGGGCAGACGTGTGTGTCAGAATACTGGATACGATTTGGAAGAGTAAGTCACTGGTACAGAGACTGACTACTAGGGACTGAAGTGAATGACCATCAACGCAACGGATAGATAGGTGATACTAAAGTAACACCACAGCTGACTCCAGACAGCACAAAACTACCACCCTCGCAGCTTAGAGCTAGAAAAAGATAGGTGTAATTCACTAATACTAAGCTCTCAACTCTTGCTTTGATGGCGACTCTTAAAATTATCTCAGGGTATCAAAATGATTATTAACACAATTTGAATTACATGAATCCTAAATTTAATAAACTCTTCATTAACACATTACAAATTTACATACAATCTTAAAATGATTCACAATATTGAAATCTTAGATTCTCATCAATTCTCATTTGAAAGTAGGTTCTTAGGCAGATTGAATTGCCAATAGTAATAGATTTAACAAAAGATACATGAATTATTATGAGTTTTAATGTTCAAATTTGTTTACTTGTTGGTTGAATTCCGTTTGTGTTGGTGATTCCTTCCCTCGGAGTCTGCGATCCTGAAGCTTTGCGTTCGACGGCGATTCGGACGATCCTGTTGTCGACACTCGTTGACACTAACACTTTAATTACCTAGGTTTCACTTTCACTACACAGCTCACATCTACTTACTGATTTAGAATGTAATTAGTGTATAACTACTATTTATTCTGACACCTTAGTAAATATGTTATTAAGCTGTGTGCTCACAATATCAGTAATTCATACCGAATACACTTCAACGCTTTCTAACTTCCCGATTCACGTGGTAGATTATCTTTGATGTGGATTTCGATAGTTTATCGTCAAGTTACAGTATATTTATTATAATGATCACTTTGAATTTAGTATATTTATTCCACTGCAATAACGGTTTTAATACTATTAATGCACGACACGAATATTGTACTCATACTAACTATCGCAAGTTTAGTTATAAATAAAAAAAAAATCTTCGTTGACTTAATACGCGGTGACGAGTCTGATAGCTGTAATGTTCTCCGTAGGCTCCCTACAAATTTCCGAACTACGTTTTTTATACACACACAATCCTTACCCACACTCAATATTTACAAATCGCGTTCCCATTGGTTTCCAGTACCGCGATATTTGATTTCCTCCAACCCAACTAGCTAATTTCACCCGCTAAAAAAATGACGCTTTCTTTCATTCGCCAAAAAACAGCGCGTGCCAAACTTATACAAACAAGTGGGGAGGGACGCAAATGCTCGCTCGCTCTAACTTCTCACTCTATTTCTAACGGACTGCATTGTCTGACACTCAGCTTTCTCTCGATTTCACTTAAACTTTATTGCTTTTTTTAGTACAATACATTTTATGATTCTTCACCCTGTACGTGACTTGTTGTATGGTTTTCTCCCCGTCAGACAGGCGCCTCGACAAGGGTGTGTTCTTTTGAAGAACACCGCTAGACTTGGTGCTAACAGTACTTCAACTCAACGTTACTTGCATGTCTTAGTCTAATAAACAATTACTAATCATTATTCTATATAAAATCTGAGTAAAATTGAGTAGCATTCAATTTTAACGTTATAAAACAATCTGAACAGAAACTTGTAGGCTGCAATAGTTAAACCGGCCGGGTTGACCGGATGATCACTATGAGACACATTTCTCCTACAAAACGGAGGGATTTACCCCAGCACATAACGGAGCAATAATTGAAGTCAGTTACTTAAACGTGATGCTTTCAAAATTAAAGTTTATTTGTACACTTTAAGCAAAAGGATTATTAAAAGACCAATTAATCTTAAATACTGGATTCATCCTTTCCTTACCAAAAGGGGAATCGACCGTTTGGTAATTTTATTAGTTTATTTTAAATACGTAAATAAGTTTGTTTTCTGCAAAGTCAATCGTGTTGGAGACTAAGTGGATTTTAAGCTCGTAAGATAAAGCTCAGTGACACACAAAAGTTTTTACGATAATCTAAAAGTTACATTCCAATATAAAAACAATAAGTATAAACCTATGGTTACAATGTACTGTTCACAGTATATTATATATACTGTATATAGCAACAGTACACAGGATACGAAGTTCATTTAAGTGGAATACTAATGCTATATAACATTTTCTGATGGCCATATACATGTTTTAAATTGATTTTGTTCTTTCTTTGTAAATTAGTCATAAGTTTTGAACCAAGCTATGTTTAAAAAAGTATGTTATGTCAAAATGTTCACAATTTTATTCTCCTTTATGTCATGTAAAATATTTGTGTGTAAATGCGCGGGTGCGCGTGAGATTTACATTTTATTTATTAACTTCGAGGAAAATTAACATTTCGTTCTGAAACTTGGACAGAGTATTCTCATGGTTATAAGCTACATTTTCCATATACTCAATTCTCCACAATTATAATTTTGATATGGTTTTAACATTGAAAATGTTTATAAGGACGTGTCGCACATTTGCGGCCGATCGCTGGTGCGTCATCGAAAATGGGAACCGGTGAGTTTCCATAGAAACTACTTCTTTGTTGTCAATAACGTAGTACACATATAAAACTTCGCTTATGATTGCGACTACATTTAACATAGGCCTATAATCTGTACATTGGTAAATTAAAAATGAATTCATTGATTGGTGAATGAAGAATGAATTCATTGATTGGTGAATGAACATAAATATATATATTTTTTAGATTTATTGAAGCATTTTCAATTCCCTTCTCTGTCCACTGCATTTGTGCAATGCCTGTAAATTTTTTTAATTAATTCAATCTTCATTTATTCTCGTTATCTCCTAGAAAGTAATAAAATTTGTAGATTAAATCTAGACAGGCCTTTGCAAATCGGACAGAGTTTAAGCATGATTTCAGTCTATCGGTGTTCTCATCTGTGACGTTGCTATAGTTTCAACCAATCAGAGGGTCTAAAATTTATTTGAGACGGACGCTTTCAGCGGACGGACCCCTCAGTTCCTTCACAGTTATAAAAGACGTACTCGCTGCCACGAGTTTTCGTGACAAGACAGGTCGTTTTCTGTATAATTAAAACTTGGTTCACGGTTCGAGTTCTTCGTAACCTTTACCACTTAGAGAACTCAATTAATAAATAGATCATTCTAGTGATAGATAGTAATAGATTTTTCGGAGTAGGGGTAAAATATCTGCACGAGATATTTTGATAGTAACGCGAGAACACTTCAAGAAACCGGAGTTGTGTGAGATCAATACACGATCTATTTACCCAATTAAAATTCCTGAGATTAAGTAAATCTAAATTGTAAACAATATCAGTTCATATCGCAGTGTGCGTGTGTGCAAAGACGTGAAGTTTCAACATAAATTGTCAGCGTTAGTGATCTTCGAACGGTCGACGTGCAGAGTTGCAGCGGTCCAGTCGAACTGCGTGCGGGGCGTCGAGAGGCTACGCAAACAGTGGAATTCACCGCAACAAGTAACATAGTTGTAAAACAAGCCCATAGACTCAATTATTGAAAGACAAATTTTTAATAATCAATTTTATATTATAAAGTAATAAGACAATAGTAAATTTTAATGTTCTAATTAAATAAATTTTTGTACCTCCAGATATAGACTCTGTTGTAATAATTTCAATATTACCTATCTATGCAGTTTTAATTTGTATCGTTGCAATATATATATATATTGCGACAACACAAATTACTAAACTATTGGCGCATAGGATATGATAGTATGTGTATTTCAAATTACAAGTCTATATTGGAGGGTTTAAGATTATTTATTGTACAAACACAAGTTATAGTTTATATGGTATATTTGAAATGTACAGAATGTAATGTTTGATATAGAGTCTTTCTTTTTAAATGTTAAATAATGTTCATACGCAAGACGTGATACGTTACATAAGAAGACTCCCACGATGATGTTGTTGTAGAGAAGGGCCGGTCTTTGCGGTATAGATGGTTCGTCAGATGTGGCTTACAAATGACAGACGTTTCACCAGAAACGTTTACAGTTGGGCTGGCGTCCTGTAACAGCTGGGCTGGTCCTATAACAGCTGGGCTGGTGTCCTATAACAGCTGGGCTGGTGTCCTATAACAGCTGGGCTGATGCCCTATAACCGCTGGGCTGATGTCCTGTAACAGCTGGGCTGATGTCCTATAACAGCTGGGCTGATGTCCTATAATTCCCACGATGAATCCGACACTTCGCACACACAACGGTACTACGGATTTTATTTCTCGCAAAACTTATATAGAGTTTAAGACCAAGTAATATCTCAGGTGACAGTGAGTTTAATCTAATAACGGTATATTGAGCTTATACCTCTCCGGCTTCTTCAAGTGTTCTCGCGAATACGAAGGTCTACCGCGATCAGCAGACCACCCTATGAGGAAATCTTGCACTAGCACGGAAACGTCTTGATGGAACTATTGCGTAACAATTAATGATACTGTTACACTCACTTCTTACACACGTAATATTACAATATTAATATCGTGTGTAAAGATATAAAATCAATTGTTATGCGTCACACACGTTACTATCCCCGAAAAGTCTTAACAGATCCTTGCAAGCGGTAAAGTCTTGTACAAGGATTGTATGTACCGTTCGCGGTAGCAGCAGTGAAGAACTGCTTGTAAATTTTCGCACAATGCGTTAAAACACTGATGTGTGCAAATGTACTACACACACAGTTCTGAGTCTTCCCGTTTCACTAACGACGAATAGTTTTTACAACACCTTGCAAGCGGTAGAATCTTGTATAAGGAGTGCACGTTCCGTTCGCGGTAGATGGCGTAGAAGAACTATCGTAATTACACGCGTAATGCGTTTAAACACTACTGTGTGCAGATGTACTACATACACAGTTCTGAGCCTTCCCGTTTCCCTAACGACGAATAGTCTTTACAACACCTTGCAAGCGGTAGAATTCTTGTACAAGGAGTGCACGACCCGTTCGCGGTAGATGGCGTAGAAGAACTGCCTGTGTAACGACAGGCTTAAGAAAATTTCCAACCACCAGTCAGCATTTTATTGGTGGATGGAAGTCACATGGTTAGTAAAAAGTGACCATGCACTTTTCATGCTGTAGAGTGCATTTACTTGGTAACAGCATGCATAGCGGTAATCAGACTACTCGTATCTCATGCATGACTGCCTACATACTAATAATATACATGAACGTAAACAATAGTCCAACAGGTATAGGGATTGTAGCGATACACATGTCTCAGTTCAGCTAATGTCAAAACAACGATAATATTTCACGCACCGCCCGGGAAACGTTTCCCACTCGCGCACGCGCGCACATTTCCACTAACACAGTACATGAATAACCATAAATAATAATGCACAGTTATTCTAAACTAAACCCTTAACCTTACTAAATACAATTGATAACAACCCAACTTAACCATCTACCAATATAATATGAATGTACATTGTCTGTGTAATATATGAACTTGCCCCGCCTATCATGATCCTGTGATTCGTTGCAATATATAATATTTAAAAATTCATATTTGCTCTGTTATTCTTGTATTATTTTTACATTATTATTAATAATAATACAACTTCTCGTACAGCAATATATATATATTGTAACGCAACATAGTTGAGGTTCCCCAACGTTACATAAAAAATTGAATGTAATATGGTCAAGGACCATACCCTGACTTAAGGTTGTTCAATAGGTCATGTGCTCGAGAAGTAACTCAAACCAGAAGGAGGCAATGACTAGTATTAAATGTATAAAAGCCAGACTAAGGAATGATTGAATGTTATGAATTGTTTGTTTTGTACTGTGACATGTTCAGGTCACAGAGTATTTTATATTGTATGTTGAATATACTAAAAATGAAATAATGTTATTTGATAATAATACTTCACCAATAATTATGTTTATGTTTATATTAGATTTGTATTAATATAACCCAGTATAGTTACCAATGTTAGGTACTGTACTAAGTTATCAGTATTGTATAATGTTGAAAAATACTGTTGTTCTAATTAATGTTTATAAACTGGATCAGGAGTGTGACCAGTGTTTTAAATCTAACAAGTAGTTCTGACAATTATGTCATAAATTAATAAAGGGTTCCAGAACCAGTTAATTAATATAAAAACAAATAACCACCAGTAAATTAAAATTCATGTAATTAACTATGTAACCAATAATTAATTGTACAGTAGGTCAGGTAAAAAGAAAATTAAGTTAAAAACCAAATAATGTTATAATGGTTGTAAATGAATCTATAGGCCTAAATTCCATATTAGTGAAAGGAAATTAATACCTTTTTAGTAAACCCAGTCCAACGAAACTCTAGTAAAACATTTACTGTTTAGTAAGGAAGGTTAGGGGAAAGTTGTATGTGATTCAAGATTAATCCAAGCAAGGAGTATTTTATTGGAAAGAAGTAGTAATATTCTATAATGCCGGCTCAAGGATATATAGAGAACGTGGTTGTTAAGGCAACTGATATATAATAAGTTGTTGATTTTGAATAGATGGCTCTGATTGTTACAAGCTATTAGATTGAAATGAACCGATATAAAAATATATGAATAAATATAAAGGAAAGATATGTCCAAACTGATAAAGCCTTTTTTGTAAAACAATTATATTTGAACGCTAATGAATCGTACAAATTAAATAACACTCTAAATTATCAATGAGTAAAATAAAAAAGAATTGAAAGCTTCTCACCTCAATCATTAAATAATTCCGCTGAATTTGGTATCAAACCAATTCATGCTATAAATTGAAGACCAGTAAAGAGTTAAAGCCTGAATTAACGGAAATATTTGGAAATACAGAAGACTCGGTTGACGAAATAACCTTCATTGACAGCGTAAGCTGAGATCCTAATTCCAGTTCATTGGGACCAAGAATTGTGAAGTCGCAAAAGAAGAATCGAAGCACAAGAGTTCCTGTGGGATTACCATCATCAATTCATTGAAAACCAGAGCAGTTTTACTGGGTGAAGACGATATAAACTGGATTTTGACCGCTGTTGACAAACATTCACCGCCTAATGAAGCTTTCGTCGTTTGGGTAAAAAACAAATTATTTTCATATCATTGTATTTTAAGTAAATAATTTTATTCTTTTTGTAAATTGAACAACTTTAATTATGCGTTTTACCTGGCCTTACTAATGGTTCAAAGAACTACACGAACCCTGGTATAAGAATTAATTGTCATTATTTTCAAATATATATGTTTTTAGAGTTTGAATAATTAAGAATCGATACATGTTGGGATAGTCGATTGGATCGTCTTATTGTTTGTCTGAGACAACGTAACTTGTTAAATACCAGAGAAAAATAAATAAAGTACATTGGTTGTATTAGATAACGTTTTAATCATTGCAGAGAAAATACTATATGTAGTTGGTGTAATAATTTATTAACAGATTGATACAAAAACTCCGAATAACTAACCTATAAGTATACTTATTTCTAATAACAGCGCTCCAAGTTTGCAGCTGGTGAGACGGGAGATTGCTGAACTAACTGGTTTTTTAATACTAAATTTGAACAAAATTTTGATCGTTGAGGGACTAGGGTTGAAACAAATACCACTTACATTCAGTAAATACTCCATATATATTGCTCATATTAAACAACCACTGAGAACTAAATTAAGTCTATAGAATAATACCATTATGAATTCAGGAACATAATTCTAATTTTGTGGACTTAATAATCTATGTTCTGAGGGTTTCACCGGTCACAACCGAAAGGTATATTAGTTAATAATATATTAATTAAACCAGGTGACAGCAGTTTAATAGTTGCGGATCGCCACCTACAACGTATTACTTGGCGTTTGTTACACCGGAGTCTCTTATAACTAATTACACTAATAGACAAGATTTCTTTACAATTTGACGTCTACAGCTGGTATCATACAATATAACATACGTCCTTACATAATTAACAAGCAGTTCGTTACTAAATTGATTACAACAGTGGGGTTTGAATAAGACGGACATTTTCGCTAGTACCGGCACATATTGGTTTTATTACAAATTGGCGCAAAACAACGTGGAGCTTATTTAAACACGTACTCAACACATTCTATTTTATATTATTACAAATTGACGCTCGCAACGTGAGGCATCATCGTCGCATCTTAACACACCTTAAATTGAGTTTTTTTATTACAATATATATATATATATATATATATATATATTACTATAATACCTATAACTATGGGATTGATATATATATATATATATATATTTTTTTTTTTTATATAACACTGTTTCCATAGTATTTAATTATTATCATCAGATATACAAATTTCAATCTGTTATCAGTAATTCGAATAAAATTTGTGTATCTCATTGTGATAGTTAAATACTATTTAAACCGTGTCATATTTAGAAAATAATTTAAAAAAATATATTCTTGTACGAAAGGTGTTATTATTATTAATAATAATATATTAAAAAATATATTACTAACTGTATAGTATACAATAGCTTATATGCCAAACATTATAGTGTACCCAGATAGTATAACTATAAATTGCCTGATATAGGTATACAGCGTGACAATAGAGTTCATTTTACACACACATAAACTAGAATGTATTCCATTGTTATTGTTATTATTAGACGAGCTGTTGGGCCGTGGTCTACTGTTGTTAAAGACAGACGTCTCGACTCCACCTGTTGGTCTTTCGCAACAGTAGGCCACGGCCCAACAGCTCGGCTAATAATAATTCGAACAATGTTGGCGCCAGCCATGAAACCTTAAGTAATTGCATAGACTGAATTCCTTTGTCAAAACATCGTCGTTCACAAGTATTCTCTTTGCAAATTGTCTACGACCGTTTGTGACTAAGAAATTATCTCAAAAACCACACTTATGTAAATTTAAATACAATTTATGAGTATACGTAACATACAGGTATAAAAACAATGACGCTTGTTTCTATTTATATGTAAAACACTTTACTAGATTCTACATTAGGAGTATGTTAGAGAAAGAAATAATCTTACGTCAGAGTTCATTACATAAACTTTCTACCTTATAACAACTAAGCGGTTTTGAATACAAAATAAAGATCTGCAAGTAAAATTATTCAAATGAAAGCCAATTTTTTTAGATACACGGACCTTTTATTCTAAGCAATAAGATTTCTGGTTAGCATGCACGTAATTATCTTATTCAAAATATCCGTTAAAATAAAATATATTTACTTTACAAGTAATATGAATTAATGTTTTCAATGTTTTGTTGATTCTACATACGCCCCATATGTCTCGTAGACGTTTACTCATCTTTGTAGACATTTATGTGTGTGTGTGCGCGCGCGCGTGTGTATAATATACTGAATAATATATTTTCCAGGATACTTTCTTGTGTGTTCGTATGTGTTGAAGGTATCTCCAATACAATTGCTTATCCGATCAGGCTGTGGGATCTGAGCTTATATGAGTTACGTCCAAAACTACGTCACATATAAACATGAATGTGGCAGAGAGGGAAAATTATCGTGAAGTGAAATAATTACGATAAATTTCAATAAACTAGAATTTAATTTAAAAAATTAAAAATTTAAAAATATATACATCTTATTATATATAGGTATGCACGGATGTAAACAATCATCACCTTTTTAACAACGTTGTCGTATTTTGTTTGTTGCTTCTCTGCTATGTACAATTTTCCCTCGAACGAGGCCTTTCGGTTTCGCAACCACTATCAAGTTCTTCCTACAACAAAATTAAAATACCTACTTCCCTTATATATATACTAACCCTCCCACGCATAATAGCTGATAATACCTTTTTCATTAGAAACCTCGTATTAATAGTCTACGTATATATTAAAAATAAATTTTAGTTTACCTTGGTTAACTGACAGACATTAAGAAATTGCAGACAAATGACAATTTAACAATTTAAAAACCTGAGAATAAAATATTTTAAAATAAAAATATTTCTAGTAGTAACAATATGTAGTGAAAGAATTATTTAAATGCTTTGCGTTTTTACGCTCAATTAAATCTTTGATATTTCTACCCTTCTTAAAAATTGTCACATCAACTACAGTATTTACAATTTATACGAACTATTTACTGATTTACATTTTTACAAATTCTTTATTCTGCCATCATTGCATCTGTTGTGAATTGTCTTTTTATTTAAAATAAGTTCGGTTTTTCTCTTTGTCAATGGGTTCAGAAGAAAAGAATACCAATATTCTGTTAAATGTTGAAACACTATACTGTTACGACAATTACGCAACGCTGTCAAACAGTCGAGAGTGTCGTTGTACACGTTTCCTGACTAGTCGAACAGGTGCGTGTCTTTGTCAAGACCGTGTACTAATGCACCCTCTATAGACCTTTCGAGTGCTTGCTAACTATGCAAATTATCCTGGCACGGCTCCAGAAGAATGGAACATTATTCTGGAACATCTGTAGACTACATATTAGCAACAGCGGCCTGGTTAGTTAGTCAGTTACAGTTGGCGATTTATTCAGTGCGGATCAAGTGGTTGTTGTAAGTTATTACTGTGTTATAATTAGTGTGTTTTAATAGTTGACATTATGTTACGTGTGGATAAATTTGACTTCAGTTACTGTTTGAGAGTGTGTTGTTCATCTCAAATTGTTATTTGTGATTCAACAAAGCTGGTAATTAGTGATTTCATCGATGCCTGTATTTTGTTTCCACTGTACCACACGACGATCCATAAGACCGTCGTAACAATACTATCCCTTCGTATCATGCACTGTATGTCTACGGCTAAATTTAGTATTTTATTACTTACGTTTATTTAATTTAAAATATTTAAGTAGACCTTGTTTGTTCATTGAACTTAATTTTTCGTGATTTTTGCATACATGTAGGAGTTATATTTACCTACGCGACTCTTTGCATAATTGTGCCCAAAGTACACTAGTGCCGACGGTGTATCCCAAATAATCGTAATCCACTGTATGTACAGTTACACCCTGTAATTTCGTCTTGACACAAGAACGTAATATCAGAATGCAGATTCGGTCGCGACAGAGCAATTCTGCTGACGCTAATGTCATGACGTCATTAACACACTGTAGTGACGAGTCGGCGAAGCAGAAACTGGTACATACAGCTGAGTGGTGCGTTAAAAGCCGTGACTCTAGCTGAAGCGGAAACTAGGGGACATTTAGTAACAGCAACTGCAGCAGCAGCTGCTGACCCGCAGTAATTGTACTGTTATAGACTGTCATACAAAATGAAACGTCTACATTAAGAGCATTAAGTGCGCTGACAATGTGGCTTGAAAATGTTATTACACAGTTTTTCTACAGCTGAAATCTGCTTCTTGTATTCTTACTTCGAACATGGCGTGCAGTAGTCTTCCATTCTCATTCTATTCTGTGTTTGCCGCTTCGTCATTTCATCTATTCAGCACTTCAAGTCATCACAAGAAGTACTACAGCCTCGGTTCTTACTTATACCCCCTATCAACCACTCAGCATCTGTAATCAATTTCTGAAACCCTCCGTACTGCAGGATGTGTCCAACAAGCTCGATTCTTTCTTTAGTTAACCTCGTCCCAAAAAATTAAAAAAGAGGAGGGTAGAGAGAGCGCAACTGCTATTTTACGAGTAGGCTCCCTGACCTGCATAACTTGAACATTATTCTTACAACATAATTTATTACTTACATAATTATATAAATAATATAATTAAATTATTAAATTTAATTTAATTTAATTTAAGTGACAACAAATTGAATTATTTAACTTATAAAAAACAACAGAGACAGTAACCAAACAGGGACAATAATAAATAATCTGTAAAAAACAAAAATGTAAATATTTGTACAAATTGTCATGATAAAATTGATATGATATTTTTCATTCAAGAATATATAGTAAGAAATTTTACATAAAAATTTAATTGACACGCTAAGCATTAAAATTATTTAGATGCACGTGTTTGCTACTAAAATGATGTATTTTAGAAAATATTACTTATCAGAAGTTTAAAGTTTAAAATTGTTAGATAAATTGTTAATTGCCAGTAATTCCTTAATGTGTGTCAGGCAAACCAAAGTAAATTAAATTTTATTTTATAGTACAGTATATCAGTACGTATATCAGTATATCAGTATAAGTTATTTAATTTATTATTATACTAATGTTATTATAACACATGTACACTTATGAGAAAGGGGATGCATTTTTAAAACTTTCAGATTTGTTTTTAAATACAACACATCTTTAAAGTTCTAAGTTCATATTAATTATTTTCATCTCACAATACTCTCTCCTCTTTACAAATTTAATTTTTATATGTGATGAAGTTTTCGCACGTAACTCAAATAAGCTCAATTTCCACGGCCTCGTTGGGTATGTATATTGTAACCAGACCTCTGTATGCCGGTCGTTACAAAAGATAATAAGTTGATAGAAAATTTTATAAAAATAGAATTTTCAAATAGTAAAAGATTTTGTTTATGTTTATTAAGAGGTGTGTATAAGAAATAAATCTGTTTTAAAAGGTTCTTGTAAAAATTTTAATAACAGGCAGGTATTTATTGACCGCCGATGCACTTCTAGAAGATTTGAACCAAGTCTGGAGTTAAATAGATTAACTCCAGTTAATAATCGATTGGTGATTTTTCTGACTGGTCCAATATCTTGTTCAAATAAAATATATTCTTCTTATTTAAGTCCTTCAGCCTTAATAAATACTCTTAAATTAACCTGTGAAATAAGTAACAGATACGAAATAATGGAAATATAAAGATTTATTGACAATTTAAATAAATAATCGATATTTTATCGATGGAGAGCAATTATCGACTCTGTCTCGGGAATTATCGATTGTGTCATACAGAACAAAATTTATGATATTTAATATATTATAAGACAGGTTCTTTGAGCGATTAAAATTAATAGTCAGAGAAGGGTGACGAGAAAGTATAACATTAACAATTAACACAAATACAATAATTATTATTCAATCGAATTTAAATAATTCTAATATGTAATGTGTATGAACGTTGTCGTACCATACGCAGACGATGACGTCACTGCCGGATAAAGAAGGCCGGCTCTGTAGAATTAAAAGATGGCCGCTACTAGTTCTGGCGAGTTCACTGCAAAATCGGCATGTCCCAAAAATCACGACAAAATTACCTTCGTGAATGTCTGAAATCTTCCCGCACTGGTGTAATATGTCTGTTAAGTTATTTGGTGTATTCTGGCGAAGTGTTCTGTGTAAACTTGTGTTAGTTAGTTTATTTTGTATGTGTTCACTTCTGGGGTTAAGTTTCTCAAGTTATGGTTAGGATTGTAGAGTATATCAGTTTAAATATAATGTTTTACTGGTTTCTATCACTCGTATAATGAAGTTAAGTGCTTGTTTTCACTATTGTCTTGAATGTATTGATAGCTTTAGTTTTAAAAAGTGTCTAATTCGTCTAACTCTCGTTTCACTTATTTTAATGGCTAAACGCTAGTACCATTTTCAACTCGATTTAAAGAACGTTTTGTCACACAACTATTCAGCTTGATATTCAACAAAAGACTAATTAACTTGGTCATAAATCTGGCCCAGTTAATCTTTGAAAAAGTATTGTTAACATATTTCGATTACCTGTACACATGATAAAATATTACATTATATATGGAATTTATCTATTTTATTCATCACTTTTATGAATTACGAACCTTATTATTGGTTTAATCATCTCATTCCCTTTAAATTGATGTATTATAGTCCATATCTGTAGACATTTTGTGGAAATTAACAAATTTTGTTCACTTTTTGGAAATATAGGCTCAAAATTGGATTTCCGTCTTTATACAAAATTCCTCCATTTTAGGTATCAGTAATACTATTATAATAAATTTTAATTAGTCATATTCCTCTTCCTTTCCTTAAATACATATAAATTAAACCCTTGAACTGGTTTTTTGTGTTAATCTGTAAATTTGACATTGCTCTTGAAAATTAATTAATTTATATATTTTGAAAATTTACAATGTTTTAAGGTATATTTTCTTATTATCATTTTAACTCATAGGATCATTTCCATTAGTGGTGAACTGAGTTATCTTATATAAATCTTGCTAGTTTACAAGATTTATAAGTGAATTATACTGGTTTATATTGTTTCTGTGAATTCACCAAATGGCCTAGATTTTAGAATTTTATATTTCTGTCTTTCTCAAATAAATTTAAACTTAACTCCTCCTCTGACTTTACATAATTACAATTATATGAAAATAACATGTCTTATAACTTACTGTGTGGTGTAGTAGTTAATTAACACTACGGTTATTAAAATAAATAATTATGAACATTGTTTAGCAATCTGCACAATTGAACATATTGCAGACATGGTTTGAACATATATCTTTTAACTATTTTTGAGTTAACATAGCATACCTATTTAAACATTATTAATGGTATGTAGGCTATTATTTAGCAAACATAATTCTTTTTAGAACACATAACATAAAGCTTATTTTCTAATAACCCTTACAAATACATTTTACTAACACATTGATTTTAGGACTGTGAATAAACAGTCTATTTAAACATTTTACACTTATTAATATTATATTAATCCCAGTCCTTTCTGGTCTAAACCGTTATTATTTGTGATCCCCTACATCAGTAAACATGAACTCCTATACTCTATTTATTATCATTTTTTACAAATGTCTTGTAAATAAAGATTTACATTGAAATAATAAAATACTGGAAATCTTCCATTTTATTATTTTATTATGCTGTTTATTATTAAATATTAAAGTTGTTATATTGCATACTGATAAGTTATAGCTTCACCAACTTTAAGTTTATTGCATTTCTAAAAAACACTTACACAAATTCACTTTCACTGTTGGTTCTGATATTTTGAGTCTTATTATCTCAGACCAGACCTTTAGTAATCATGGACTGTTAAGACTAGTTTATTTTCTTTATTACCCAATAGCTTTAGTCGATTCACTTCTTATAACGCTATACAGCACTTTAGTTTTTTAAATAATTACATTTTTATAGGATTTTGGGTATGTTATACTTTCTTTTGCATAGTTTTTGTGGGTTTGGGGTTGATAGTAGTTTATATAATAATAGGTTTTACAACGGTGTTTCTTTCATACTATTTCTTCCTCTCCTCCTGTCTTCATTCTTGTCCTTCTTCTAGTCTTCATTCTTGTCCTTCTTCTAGTCTTCATTCTTGTCCCTCTTCTAGTGTTCATTCTTCTGGTTTTCTTGTCTTCCTTCTTAATTCTTGGGTAAACGAAGGTACTTTGTGTTATCTCGACTGAGGTTTAGTTTGGAACATTTAATTTATTCACTGATACTGACTTTATTCTTCTCTACAGGTATCAGGGTATTGTTTTCTTCCTGATCACAAATTTTATTCTTCCCTTTTCTTGTTTTTGGGGTATTTTGGTATTCACTACTCTTTAATTGAGTCTCTTTTTTCTTGATATGGTCTTATATAACTGGTCTACTGCTCTTAGCTCCCTGGGTAAATTACTGATATGATACTATGAGTTGCTTCGATACTTTCTTTGGTTTTTTTAAACAGTGGTTTTTATATATAATGTAATGAGGATTTTTATTTTATCGTGGTTCATTCCTTTTATTTATTTAAATGTCATTCAATATTATTATAACATTTGTTGGTGTAATTAAACTTTATGATTTCATATGACTTAAGATGTAGTGGATTTTCTGTCACGCTACAATATGTACGTATTAGAGATACGTTCAACCCACACGACCACGCACGCACCAGAACGTATCGTTGCAAATATGTAATGTTTTTTTTTTTGGCAAACATAGTCTACAAATATTTTCTGAAGACGATCCAAAGTATGTAAAGGTGTTGGCAGATATTAATTTTGTAAAATCATTGAAGGTGATTGTAAAATGCCCTACATATGTGTTTACAATTTTATTAAAATTTTGACTTCAATTTTTGATCCGGGTGCCATTAAAGTTAAAAGTTTTCAATGCAAACATTGCGTTTCGTTTTGGAATAAAATTCGCTTTAGTCTGTTACCCACCATGGAATTTTACAATTTTTAACATTTTAATTCTTTTCTGGTCCCTGGTGTACTGAAATTTTGAAAATTTCAAAAATTAGTCACTATATACAGATTTTGTTAAAATGTTTCTTTAATTTGACACCTCACACGAATTTTTGCGATTTTATCAAAATTTAAAATTTAATAATAATTGCTTAGTTTAGTTCGACTGATATTTTTTATTATTCCTTACAACTGTTTCACCAGTTACGGCATCTTCAGATGTTCAGATGTTAGATTTGAGCTGAGCAAATCAACGACGGGTCATGTTAGACGCATGGGGTGAGTAGAGGTGGTGTCAGGTGCAAAGGGGACAATTGGAAAAACCGTTTATTGAGTAGAAGTCATGTTTGTTTGCCATCAAAGTTCTTTGTAGCTCAATCAAGTCTTAGTATCTGTTTGTTATTTCCAGAAATCTCTATCTAGTGATAACTGTAGTTCTTCTTATAAAACAATTATCTATTGTTTCATGAAGTTACATGTCACTTCATCTTGGTATTTCACCTTCTACTATAAGATTTATATTTTGTTTTAAGATTCTTGGTAAGTGTTATTATGACATTACCACGGGCTGTGGA
The DNA here is from genome assembly GCA_034769895.1 of Magicicada septendecula. Taxonomy (NCBI): domain Eukaryota; kingdom Metazoa; phylum Arthropoda; class Insecta; order Hemiptera; family Cicadidae; genus Magicicada; species Magicicada septendecula. The sequence goes on from CM068375.1 coordinate 122,376,447, forward strand.
TGCGATGTGATAAACGCTACACCCCGTCATGTACATATTTGTCAACGTTACAGCCAGTAGTCTACATCAGCTTCATTCCATACTAAATTATTACAATCCGGCTGAAGTGACGTTATTGCCAGAATGTATGCGGTAACCGAACACCATTGCTGGTCGTTACATATTACTGGTTTTCTACTGTATTTGGAATTAATCCACCCAAACTAGTTATCCACAGTACATATTACATGACGATATAAAATTCCATCATAATTATTAAATATTTACGGGTTTTTGAATGAAATCCATTGATTACGTGAATTCTGTGTATAAACACGAGCTCGTTTAATTACTCCACACTTGTGTCCATTATTATAACTAATAACAAAGTGTCTCGTTGTGTGACCAATTGTCAGCAACCGAGCTTCCAACTGGGAAGTCATAGTTTGAATTCATCACAAGGAGGATAGACATCAGGACGCGTCTAATGGATCTGTCGTCCTGTCCAGGCCTAGTCATCCTTACGTCCTTCCTTTTATTGTTCTTTATTCTTGTTTTTATAACTCTGTCTGTTATTCTCCACTATTCTCCGCAATTTACTTTATCTGGTAAACTAAATACGTCTGGCACATTACACTTTGTATGTGCTGTACGGCATCAATAACTAATCCTGCTATACCTTTGTCCTCAAAACCTTAACAAGAATGTAAAACGGAAACTGTAATCTTAACTTACAGCAAACTAAAATACTTCAATAATTTTAGATATACTTAACTTAATAAAGACGTATAATTATGAGTATTTAAATAGAAAGAAAGAATTCAGAAACGGAGGTAGTGCGAAAAGCGAAAACATGGTGAACAAGATGTAAATAAATTAAAAGCTTGTGACCACTGGGGTGGAGAGAAAAAATTCAAGAAAAACAGAAAATAGTGGAGAATAACAGACAGAGCTACAAAAACAAGAATGAAGAAGAAGAAAAGGAAAGTAAGGATGGTGTGAGTCATCACCTCCACAATACGGTTTAATCGATCAACTCCATTTATCTTATACATCACATATCAATTAGGCCTATTCCTTGATGCAGTCAGTCTCTAGTGATGCAAACACAGTTTTGTGAACGTGCGTTAGACACAACAGTTTTGTACTTGCAGAAGAAACCCATCGTTTTTATGATAACTATGCGAGTATTGTTATCTCGTTGTTAGAGGTAACACGCACAGTAGCCGTGTAACGTTAGCTACTCAACACTGGTTACAAGATCAATTGACACAGCTCGGAACATTCTGACAGCTTCTGCCCCTTCAAGATATTGGTCGATTATTCTACCTGCAACTGAGACCATATATCGTAACCGTTATTGCACCGCACAACTGCTCCTGTTGCCTGTACAAGCAAATAACTCCGTCTTGCTCAAGCAGTAGGTCAAAGTCCACAGTCACAGGAGATAAGACGTACTATTGGTCAATTTAATATATTGTTGAGAATTACGTACGCACACAATATTACCAACGATCTATACTACTGGATCGCGCTTGTGTGGAGTGGAGGTGCGGAGCAGACGGTCTACCTGCTATCCCCACCATCAACAAGTCCACTGCAACAAGTGTGCATACCGCATATCATAGTGTCACAATTACGCACCCATGCAATTACGTGTGTTTTGCTTCGACATACTACTTCTTGTTCTGTGATCTCACTAAAAATATATTTTCAGTAGACTGTTAAAATATTTAACCAACATGCCCGTCCATTGTGCAGCCTACAATTGTACGAAGAGACATCAGAAAAGCAGCGAAGAAAATGTATCTTTTAACTTTAGAAGAGGAAGATATTTCAGAGACTTGTAACTTTGAAAAGGTGCTTTGTGACTTGATAGGGAATCAGAGCTCTACATATTACAAAGATAATATTTTATTTTATATAAGTGGATTTATTGTAAGAAAAACTGACAGCAAAATCAAGTGTTTGGAATGCAGTAACGTACTGTTGGCCGACGTTTCAGATATTAGTGCGTACACTCACTTTACAAATTTTATTTCAAAGGGCAAACTGGTGAGGGCATCTCATGATGTTCTAAAACTGATTAAATACATGTATAATTTATATTTGTCTAATAACAACAAAGAAGTAAATACTTATAATTTATTAGCACAAACTTGTCGCCAGTTCACAGGTTCTGTGTTTAAAAATCATAAATTTTGTAGTGACTTTGCAGACAGTCATGAAATTAGACTCATTAAACTTATAGGTCAAATGTTTTTTAAAGTTATATGTCATGCTTCTGCCAAAGAAAAAACTTTGGCAGCAAATATTTCTAAATTAGGTGTTAGACAAAAGTATAATAAGCTCGTTCTTTTTTGCAATATGTAACTGAGAAAGAAACATGTTAATCGCATGTTTTTCTTATAAATGGAATTTTCCGATAATTTAAGAATTCTTTATAATAAATGCTCAAAATATAAGATATGAATATGACAGTTACCGGCATATGTAGGCCTATCATATGTATCACAAAAGCGAAATTATAATCGCTATTGCACTGTTAAAAAGATCAGACAGATTACATACGCGGCGCACAATTAGAGTTCACTTTTAAATATTAGTTTGTGCAAATAATTTTGTAGATAATCTAGCATCAGCGCATTTAGTTGTAAGTTTCTTTAATTGTAAGTTGTTAAGAATGTACTATACAAAAATTATGTACTGTAGTAACGTAATTACCAGTTACCGGCATATCATATATATCACAAAAGCGAAATTAGAATCCCTATTCTACTGTTAAAAAGATCAGACAGATTATATACGCGGCGCACAATTTGAGAATTCAGTTTATAAATATTAATTTGTGCAAATAATTTTGTAGATAATCTAGCATAAGCCCATTTAGTTTTAAGTTTATTTGAGTTAATTGTAAGTTGTAAATAATTAATTGTAAGTTGTTAAGAATGTAATATACAAAAATTATGTACTGTAGTAATGTAATTATAATGAAATGTCGAAATGCAAACATTATGATGGTCAATAACATGTACATAATAAAAATTAAAAACACATTTAAATTAATAATTAGGAATTGTTTCTGTTGTATTTTTCATCATCCCGTTGGTAAAATTTCTTATCCTTATTCCTTAAGAAATTTATTCTTTTAGTACTTTTCCTTTAATAAGGAAAGCGCAATGATAAAACAATTCAGTGTTGTCATGGGCTGCTCAAGTTCCAGCAGCGAGCGACGACAGCCAGGTGGTGGGGAGAGCTGAACGAGCAGGACCGTTTTGTTAACACGCACAGCGCGATCCACTAGTATAGATCGTTGTATTACAGAGTGTTACGTAATGCGGAAGAAGTATTATGCTATTACAGAACAACATATAATGTTTATTAGCAATCAGGACTTCCACATGCAAGGCATGCATACATATAATAGAAACTATAATATAGGACTATTTCAATATTAGTGTTTTTGTTTCATTAAATCGTTATTTACTTTTGTTAAAATTGGAGTTCAATGCCTAATACCGCTATTTAAACACCAGCAAGTCACATTCATCATAATATCTGGGTTGGGGGGGGGGGAGTGCGTGTGTGACTACAATGTTTTTGGCTGTCTGGATTGTGAATGGTTCTTATTCATTACCACCACCACCACCACCACCATCATCGTCATCTTCTTCTTCTCCTTGTATTCCATATTCTTTCTACATTTTTCGTCTTCCTTTTCTCCTTCTTTTCTTCGTCTACTTCTCTCCCTCTTATTCTTCCCTCTATGTTTCGAAATTCATTCTGATGATTTCTTCAAGAATGTGTATCAGAATAGAAAACTATCAAACTGTTTTTACAACAGATCCTTCTGAAACTAGTACAGACATCGTTACCACGAAACGTCGAAACCAATCGGTGACAACCGTCCTCGCAACTGCCAATCACGATCCATCAGTACAACTCACTCATTAACACTGCACAAGTGATAACTAAGACATCCATTAGTTGTTCGTTAATAGGCTACCAATGAGCTACCCGAAGCCTGCAGTAAATTAATCACTACTTATCCAATCGTTCGTAGTTAGTTAGTAATAAAGAATAATGGTACTCGATTACATTACATCTGTCCCAATGGTAAACTTTGCAGATCGATGTCAATTTTCATCCAGTCGTCTATGTGTCTTGTACAATTACTTTCATTAAGTTCGAAAGCTTTCTCTGTATAGAATAAACTTAAGCAAGACTTTTACAGTCTCTTATTGGTAATTTAGGACTGAAAAAGAAGTAACTGAAAATACATTTTGGTAACATTTTGGTAAGAAGTAGCTGAAAATGTTAAAAAATACTGATTTTGAACAAATAGAACAAAACAAACAGCGAAATGAAAAAAGTGTGTGGTTAACCTACCAAATAATTAAGAACTAAACATTTTACATGTTAAAAGCTCAAGATTTTTAATCAGTGAGTATTCTCAACGTTTACCTATGGACGTTTGGACGTACATAAACCTAACATGAACGAAATCTTAAAGGTTCGAAGAGGAATATAACAATGAAGAATCGAACAGACACAATAGGAATACAGTGGGACAATGCAAATACGCACTTAACAAATAGGAAAAAACAGAATGAATTAGGGACACAGCAAAGGTAAAACGTATTACAGAAAAGTTGCTGGTAAGCTGAAATGAAAATTTATGTTCTACATAGACAATAAAATTAACAGGTGGAAAGAAAGCACAAGACACTGGGAACGTTCGTTGCATGGACACAAAGTTGACGACACCAAGTCGGATGAGCAGATGACAAATCAAAAAACTTCTGGACTAGGACATAACCGAGAACTATATAAAGCTAAAGTGACGTCTGTGTCCTAAAATGGACGAAATAATGTCTAAAGGTATGGTTTTGTTTGTGCGTTTGTCGCATGCAGCCGTTGCACAATGACTCGTCAAATGATTTCTCATTAGAAGTGATTTCGTTTATGCGTCGAACGCGAGACGACCCATCTGCTATCGTATGAATGCGTGTGACTGATGTATTGTAAGAGGGGAACTTCCAATCTACAGCAACTAGGTTCAGGTTAAATTTTTATAATTAGTGATCGTACAGGATTAAAAGTATTACTCTGTCTTAACTTGTAGTAATTATTTGTTGCGATTAGTGAAACTATGACAACACCAACCAGTGCACCAAAGTACAGTAGACCGCATGCGTTGCCTTGCCTTGCCTTGTGTTGTGTTGCCTTGCGTTCGACGCAGTTGTAATGAATTCCTTTGATGTGTCATTGTGCAACGGTAGTGTTCGTTCATCGCTCAAAGGAAATCGTACCTTTATAGATAGTCAGGTAGTGCATTACAAATTGCTTATGACTCTTCCTGGGAAGATACCAACTTAAACACAAAAGTGATTAGCAAAAGTAGGAATGGTTCAGTAACAATAAAATAAAATAATGTAGATATTATTAGTACACAATTAATATACGAAAGTATACTATTAAAATTTTCTTTGCTAAAGTAATTTCAGATTTTATGGATGAAAACAACAGATATTTACGGAGCGTTTTCATTGAAGGACGTACCAAAACCATAATCATAACAAACGTGGACTAACTCTGAAGAATGCCTGCGCAGTTTCTCCGCATCAACAATTTGTGGTTATAAACGCTACCACTGCGGCAGATCCCCACCCCAAATTTAATAATTACTTTGTTGACGGGGTTGCGTCTTGCTCGGTCAGGGACGGAACAAGATTTTATAATACGCGTAACCACACCATTCATGCCGAGTAAAAAAACGGAAAGCGGGGGAAGCATTCCTGTATATAGAAAAGCAAGTTATTGTTTCAACCATTAGATTATGATCAGAAAAATAGTAAAACAGTCGTAATTATTAATAATTTGTCCGTCAATCCCAGCGATGTAAAGTAGAAGCATTAGTCCAGTCGCCAGAGTAAAAATAACGGTACAATTTCTTAAAAAATTGAGGCAAAGTGATATTTGGTATAGTTATTGAAAAAGGTCTAAATATCGGTTTAAAATCATCTTTGCATGTTTATAAGGTCAGGCTTTTAAAAAAAAAACCTTATTTAAGGGCAGCGCGCGGTAAAATCGATAAAAACGTTTACATTCCGTGAATTTCTTTCCTTACTACTAAATAAACCATTGGATCATGATAAAGTCTTCATTCTTTTTGTTTAAAATAGTTCAAATTTTAATAGTAATAAAATCAAAATAACGATTTTGTTATTATTTCATCGTTAGGAGTATTAAATCGATAGACGGAATGGTCGATTTTAACAAATCTTCCTCTGTTGAATAATATTATTAAATATGTGTATCTTAATATACATGAAAGTCATTGTGTGTATTTATATTCCACACCTCCTACTAAACCACTGGACCGATTTCAACAAAACTTAGTACAAATATTTTATGCAACGGGAGAACCAACATAAGATAGATGTTTTGGGCCCGGGGGGATGTCAAAAATGGAAAATATGAAAATACCGCATGTAGGGTATCAAATTAAAGGGGATTTCAATGGAAGTAACAATTTTTCATGCATATAAGCACTATTGAAAATTCTTGGGCCCTGAGGCTTAATAAATGGGTGGTTTGGGGGAGGTCAAGAATGGAAAATATGAAAAACCACTGGACCGATTTCCACCAAACTTGGCACAAATTTTTTACGCAACGGGAAAACCAACATAAGATAGGTGTTTTGGGCCCGGGGGGGATGTCAAAAATGAAAAATATGAAATATGAAAATACTGTGGGGTATCAAAAAGGGAATTTCAATGCAAGTAACAATTGTACATGCATATACGTACTATTGAATATGTTTGGGCCCTGGGGCTCAATAAATGGGTTGTAATGGAGGGGTGTCAAAAATGGAAAATATGAAATACCGTATGTGACATGCATATACGCACTATTAAAAATTTTGGTCTCCGGGGCTCAATAAATTGGTGGAATTGGTGGAGGGGTGATGTCAAAAATGGAAAATATGAAAATACCGCACGTGGGGTATCAAATTAAAGGGAATTTCAATGTAAGTAACAATTTGACGTGCATATTAATTTGGATTATTATAAATATCCCCCCCTGCTTGGTGGATGTGAAAAAACAGCATAAATGGTATCAAATTAAAGTGAATTTCCTAGCAAGGATAAATCGAGTTTTATTAGTTTTATTCGAAAGAAATTGTTCTTGGGTCACTGTGACACATATATCTTCATGGAATAAAATATCTGGAGAGGAATTTTGATTGGTACGGCGATAACGCTCCATAGCTTTGATGCTGTTAGAATTGTTTGTATAGCCATCAAAAACTACAGTAACTTTTGATCCAAAGTGTCGCTTGACATAATTTACGTATCTTTGAAAAATACATTAAAACTTGTCATTTTTTGACCATACTACTCTATGCAGTAACATACCACCATCAATGACGTAAATGCAATCTTCAAGGTTAATCTCAGTGCGGTATACTTCAAACATATCATATAGTTTAGACTTATCTGTTTTCCGAAATACACCTTCGTAAAACATAGATGTTGGGTACGGTGCAAGTTCATAACGCATGTAATCTTTTAATTCGTCGTCACTTTTTCTTGCTACACAAATGCGTTGAAATATAAACATTGGATCTATAGGGACAATTTACTCTTGAATTTTCAGACTACTATTAACACTTTTTAATGACAGTACTCTATTTTTTCGTTTAAACTAAACTTTATGGAAGTTTGTACCAGCAATTTCTTCTAATCCTGCTTTTCCAACCTGAAAAGCATTATGACAGTTAATATTATTACCGCCAGTAACTCCAGACAGTAGATATAGACATTATTGAATCTTGATAAGGAAATGGCTCGTGACAATCAAACCAGGATTTTATTTTGAGAATATTTTCAGTATCTCGTTTTATTCAATACTCTAGCATCTACATGCTGATCGGAAGTAGAAAATTTTATCCCACAAAATTTTTCTACTTCTTCGCAGATATCATGTGTATATGGCATCGCTAAAATCCATTTATTTGCAGTACTGGTAGTTACTCCCCAAAGTGTCGCTTGACATAATTTACGTATCTTTGAAAAATACATTAAAACTTGTCATTTTATCCCACAAAATTTTTCTACTTCTTCGCAGATATCATGTGTATATGGCATCGCTAAAATCCATTTATTTGCAGTACTGGTAGTTACTCCCCAAAGTGTCGCTTGACATAATTTACGTATCTTTGAAAAATACATTAAAACTTGTCATTTTTTGACCATACTACTCTATGCAGTAACATACCACCATCAATGACGTAAATGCAATCTTCAAGGTTAATCCAATCATACCACCATCAACTTTCATGACTCTCATTAAGTCCTGTTCGATTGTCATATCAGTATGAGTTCCTGACCAGAATTTCTCAGTTCGTCTTACAGTACAAAATCCGTTATTTATAAAATTTTGAAGTTCTTTAATTTTTAAAGCGGTAGTTTCTGGAATTACATCTTGGTTTTGCATTGAGGTGAAAAATTTTTCAGATCCTTTTATAAGTTGATTCATATATTGTATATATAATAAGGCTGATTTCGTATAATTAAAATGTCTAGTTGCATAAAAATATGGCAACATTTGCTGAATAACTTGTAATTAAATTTTTAGATTACCCATTTTTTCAGAGCGCGCAAATGCTTTTGCAATAGAGATCATTCGTATGTATTGTAACCATAATTTTGCAGTTTTACCGCGTTCCTCAATTTCAATCATTTTTTCTAGAAATTTACCATTTAAGATGTTTAAAAAATTATGATCTTGTATTTCTTTGTAAGTAAGATTGTCATCTAAAACTTCTTGTAGTAAAGATTTCATATTTGAATATTCAACTTCTGAAAGATTCATTTCCTCAATAATCTATTTACACAAAACTATCCAAATTAATGTGTGGCCTCGTACTGCTCTAGCATAAGCATGGCCATCTAACATCTTATCTATAGTTCCTGGCGCACAGCAACAGCTTAATGCTTCTTTTAAACCGCTTCCTGCCATCACATAACCGATTGAACCAAGAAAAGACATAAGCAGATGAAATCCTCCAAGTCGAAAAATTACATTATGTATATCATCATCAGGTGAGGATTGGACCATTTCAAACGCTTTCTGATACAAAGGTTGATCGAAAGTAACAAAACAATTAAATAGTTTAAGTTTTTCACTAGTTTTACAGCGTATTTTAAAACGGTGTATATTGTATTTTTGTTTCGAGGAGAGTGTACAAAAGGCAAACAAACAATTCTAGATAATGTATAAGTCATATTTTCCAAAAGCTTGGACATAAAGGCATTCCAGCCAGTAATGCCTGGTTTGGTCACTCCATAAATCCAAAGCAAGTCAGCATTAGAAAAATCTATATTATTAAAACTCGGATTATCTACTTTTTCAAAAACAATGTTTTGGAGTGCATGTGTATTAATATTTTCAAAAATTTGGAATGGTATTTTGTCAATTTTGCTGATTTCTTTTGCAGTAGGCTTAACTGTCAATCGTTTTAAGGAAACTTTGTTATAATAACAATATCTGGGACTTACAATCATAATACCTCCCATACTATGAAAAGTATTTTTCCCGTCTATAGTATTGATGTTAATATCTGAATTGTCAAATGCCAATTGTGCAAAACAACCAGATCTAAATGGAGAACGTGGACTAAGCAATACACTATCCTCATAAAGTGTTGCTTCTTTGTATGATGAATACACTCCCAGATGCGACAATATATTTATAATTCGTTTTGAAGCAAATTTCCTATGCAACATTACAGACAGACCAACTTGCAATGGTGATAGAAAGGTTCTAGGTCTTACGCAACTCATAATTGAATGAGTAATTGCTGTGCATTTTGTTTCATATGAACTAATATCACCTTTTTTATTTTTAAAATTATTTCTTCTATCAGAAACTGAAGGGATTCTGGGATATTCCCATTAATATTTTGGAATATATTATCACTTAGAGTAGAGGATAAAATTCTGTTTTACTTTTCTTCAGATTAACATCGTTTCGAATAATTGCTGCTGCAGATTTTAAGATTTTTCTTTTTTCTTCATTTTCATCTTTTTTTGAGGCTATCCATGCTTGACGCATGACATTGTATTCACGATCTACAAGACATATGAGGGTTGAGCCACCTTTTCTGAATATAATTCTTATACACTCGCCATAATTTTCTTTTAATTTAGCAATAATGGTATTTGGATGACAAGCATCATGTCCTGTTTAAGAAAATTATATATTAAATAAAATAAACATGAAAATTTAATTTTAAAAATAGTATAATTATAATTTATAATTAAGCAATATATTTACCTAATAATGCAATTAATTCTGTGAGCGTAAACTGGGTATCATCACTGTCACTTAAATAATCAAAACTCAATTCCATTTGACGTGAGATATTTACATCATTGGGTCGACCTTTAGCATCACTTGTGTCACGAGTGTAACTGTTTAAAACTTTTTTGTGACAACTGCGGTGATATCTCGCTTGTACAGCTACCAAATCATCACAAGAAATTCGTCGTAGAATTGCGTTTCCTAATTCATCATTATGTTCTGCAATCATTTCTAATAACTTTTCTTTAAAAGTAGGACTTTGAATTATGGAAATATTTTTGCGTTGATTAATACTTAATCTTGTATTACTTTTATCGGCATCTAATCCACAAATCATACAAAGTTTTTTGAAATCAAACAATTCTTTGCTCTTTACTATATTTACTTTTTTTCGACAAAGTGCCTAAATCCTTATAACACAAAACATCATTCCTTTTTAACGTATATTTTTCTCGACATTTCCTGTGTACTAAAATTTAATCAACTTTTTTAACATTTCATATTTTCCATCGTTTCTCTCAGAGCTAACTCTTATTAAATTCGGTAGACCTCGAGTCACTTTTTCTGTATCTTCAATACAAAGATCAGCATTACAAATAAAACATATTTCAGTATCACACTGGTCCATATTTAATGCCTAAAAATCAAAAAACCTTATGTAGCACTTATGTTCAGTAAAAGTACCGGTATTCTTTAAAATTTCACCACTAGTGAAGTCAAAATATCTCTTTTGAAAATTTTTTTTTTATTTTCAATTTTAAATCCACCGTTTTTACCAAATTTGTTTTTTTAAATATGTGCCTTTTATAATCTTTTAATGTATGTAAAAAATGATCAGTACAAATTTTTTTTTTAGAAAAAATGCAGTTCTTTACGTTTAATTTTTTTAAGTGGTCAAAAAATGGTGTCAGAAAGGCCAAAAAAATTTGTTAATTAACCATCCGAAAGTATTTTTAATAAGCTTTAATTTAAGACGTCGTACACATTTGTGCCACAATCTTGCCATACTTTATGAGCACTCAAAGTTTTTTTGTGAATTGCGATTTTTTTTAGGTTATATTCAACATTTCAATATGAAATTTGTGGGGCTTATAGTACTCCACAAAGGTTACCTTTCCCTCAAGTTTTATCAACTTTCATTAATTTGTGTTAAAACAACAGCAATTTGTTTATAAACGCCATCGCCACTTTATTTATTAATAGCACATTAACAATAATAATAATATCGACTTCCGTATTAAGGCTAGAAATGTTCTTAATTTATTATAGAATACTGAAAAAAATTTACATTAAAATCGGCTTGTTAGGTCCAAAGATATTTATATAAACGCTATTTTGCAACTTAAATTTTTAATAAAAAAATAAACGGGTTGTTTTTACACGAAACTTAACAATTAGCTCAACTTGATCCCACTAACCAATTTAGCACACAAAAAATCGACTCCCAAAGCAATTCACATTTGATTTTTATTTTGACTCCACTACACGTGTTCACATATAATAAATATTAGCATGTATAAAAAGTGTAAATAAAAATTTTAAACTGCAATTTTTTTACCTGTTTTATATGATAAAAACAAAAATGTAAAGTACCGTTTACCAAATGGTAAAAGCTTAAGAGCATGATAATGTCTTTCAGCCGCCAGCTAAACGCAACATTATTATGGTTACTGACTGACTGATTGGTTACATACCTATCTACAGCTATGCAGTGTTGTTTGCTTGTTAGGTCTTTAATCTGCGACGGACGTTAGCACGTTAGCGGTCGCGGTTTTAGTTAACGATTCCCGGCTGGTAAATGATGACGTCATGCAGCGTGATGCGTTACAGAAATTTCCAAATGATGGCCAGCCATAAGACATTATCATGTCAAAATATTTGTAATGTTTTGATTATAACCTTTGAAGAAATATCAACTGCGTTACTGCTCCGTTCTTGTATAGCAGATGTTTGTATGGCACACCACAACAATGGGTGTTGCGCGCGCAGCTACATTTACAGTTGCACACTCGAGGGGAATAGAACGCCGCGCCGTTTAAAATTTTTACCTGTTTTCTAGGGTCTTGTTTTTAGAGTATAGGTATAATCAGGTAAGAGAAATAACATGAACAGATAGATTTAGCATTGTAGTAGCTGTAACGTTAATTTCAAGTACTCAAATAAACCCACTTAAAAGATACATGTATGTAACGCAAACGAGGCACCTTTTTTTAGTATACATAATTTTTATTTATTTTTTTAATTTTAAAAATGATTTTAATTTTTATGAGTGTAGTTTTTGATGCAGAACACTTGCAGCTTTCAAATACAATTTTTTGTATTTCGATATCTCTATTTTTAAGATTAATAAAGGCAGATAAACTCTGAATTTTAGAGTAAATTTAAAATACGTCGAAGTACTCACTTTTGAAAAGGTTTTTTTTTTAAATAACAACTTCAAAAGTAGTTTTCATTATTATAAAATAAAAAGTTTGTCTCTTTTAAAGGTAAATTAGTAAAGAACTACTATTTTTTTAAATTTTATTGTATAGTACTTGTAATTTTGTGGTTTCACTTCTTTTTGTATCTACAGTAAATATTTACACACTATATTCTTTATGTTCAAATAAAATATTTATGTAAAAATCAACAAATGTTGAAATCTATACTGTTTCCCTTCAAAACTAGCCTTTATTTAACCGGCTACGCTTAGATTAAAGAAAGTTATGATATTTTTGAATAGACGCGCCTGGCTAATTTAGCGAAATACGCAAGATCGGGGGCAAACGCTCTTTTTAAAACGCAGCGCTCATCATTACCAATTTTCAGGAAAACAGTTCCATTAACGTAAAAATATGTAAGGAGACTTTTTGAAGGAAATTGTTTGCTCTTCAATATACACCTTTTTATTTCTTCCAACTGTACATATTTGAGGAGTGCTTTAAGAAAATCTGTCTTTACGTATTTTCCAGACCATTTTCAGAAAACCCTAGAAAGGTAAACATGAAAAGATTTTTTTATATTAATTATTAAAGTTTATTTAACACGTGCACCAAATATTGCTTTGCTCCAATTTTTTATCAAGTCAAAATCTCTGGCGACTGGACTACATGTCTATTGTAAATGATTAAAATTGCATTGGTACATGAGTTGCGAATATTACATGTTCAACGACGAAAATGAGTTTTTAAATTTAACTGAGTTTGTGAAAAACTGAATCGCAATAATACAATACTGGAAAGCTATTTTAATTGCTTAAATAATTTAATATAATGTTTATACATTTTACACTGATTTAATCGTTTTAGCCTACTTATCGGAGCTTACTAAATTCACGATATTGACTGAAGAATCGTTGGGCAATTGATGAAACATATTATTCCAAAGGTTTTAAAAACACACAAACACTTGGTAGTTTCACAATTTATCAAATTGTAAACTACCAAGTGTTTGTGTGCTTACTAGACGGTTGACATCGTTTTTCTGAATTGAAAATTGATAATTTTTTTTTAGTTTCCGTATGGCCTAATGCACACCTCTCCATTTCCTAAAACTAAACTCTTCTAGATTAGCTGCTTTCCTTTCATAACTTACTATCTGCCCAACCGTATTACCATTATACAATACGTTCCTCCATAGCTAGAACAATGTATTAGAGTTCTATTAAAGTTTTCATTAAAGAGAAAGGACGTTCTTCCTCTTTATACTTCTGGGCTACTGTAGTATCTTGTTCGCTATCTGCTTTCAGGCATTCGTTTAATTAAATGGATTTTGTTATGGTATTCATTAAGCCACTGTAAACTTCAATGCTAATAACCTCCTCGTAATTTACAGAGGTCAATTCTACCCATTTTCATATTTCTACTGTTTTAAGTTTATCCTTGCTAATAAAATGAAATCGAATATACTGAATAAAACACAAATGATGAGTACAGCCATCTTGTTTCTTGATTCGATTTACGAATAAGATTTAATCCTTTTCTTAAGAATGTATTACCATTATTTGTATCTACGTCTTAGCTATAACAATGAAACGTTCACAAAGTGTTTTTGTATTTTGACTAATGTTTTTATCCTGCTAAAAATTCGTATAACATCTTGAATAGCCAGCCTCTCTATTTTTAACCTGATCTAATTTTTCTCGTCATATTTACTACTTTGTCAATATTATGGCATGATGAGTACAGCCATCTTGTTTCTTGATTCGATTTACGAATAAGATTTAATCCTTTTCTTAAGAATGTATTACCATTATTTGTATCTACGTCTTAGCTATAACAATGAAACGTTCACAAAGTGTTTTTGTATTTTGACTAATGTTTTTATCCTGCTAAAAATTCGTATAACATCTTGAATAGCCAGCCTCTCTATTTTTAACCTGATCTAATTTTTCTCGTCATATTTACTACTTTGTCAATATTATGGCATAAAATGTAATTTGAAACAATTGATCAATTTTCAATTTTCTGAAAACAAATTTTTCGTTGTTTCCATTGCAAATGTATTCAGCTTTCCTAAATTAAATTAAATCGTACAAAATACATTTTTTTTTGCATTTTACAAATAATTTTACCAAAAACGATTACAAGCAAAATATTCACTCTTTAATGTAAGGTGACTGAATCACAAGTATCCTTCTCTCTCTTGGATACCAAATGCCGTAGACTTCCCCAATCAGAC
This sequence comes from Magicicada septendecula, assembly GCA_034769895.1. NCBI lineage: Eukaryota > Metazoa > Arthropoda > Insecta > Hemiptera > Cicadidae > Magicicada > Magicicada septendecula. The sequence goes on from CM068375.1 coordinate 122,391,456, forward strand.
TCTTAAACAATTTTAACGAGTTCGTGTATTGCCAGAAGAATTAGCTGTTTAATAGCTTAATATCATATGGGTTTCATTGTTTGGTATGGATTTTTCTCCTTTTCTTTATATTCCCGATACAATAAGATGATAATCCGAGATATTTGTCTTCTCCATTGTCACAAGAGATTTTAAAGTGTAGCCTTTTGTAAACCCAACAGTTCAAGAGTTCTACAGTCCTCGGTTGGCCTTGCCTTTTTGTGGGATGCGTCTCCATTCTTGTACGTTTTCCATGTTTTACTACTCTCGTAGTTTCCAGTCGTCGCAACCACCTTTGTAATACATCCTTCTTTTTCCACTCATTCTTCCGCGAAAATATTCTTGAGTGGCTTTCAGCTAATATCCTCCCAAACGTCTTGCAACATTGACCCAACTGTAACTACACAAATTTTTGAGATTTCAGTGGGCACTATGTGTAACTGTCTATACGTTCTACTATGAAATTTATTCTAATTCTACATGGCCGATTATCTCTCGCTGGCACCATTATTATTAATATTACGTTCCTTTAAAAACATTCAACGCGTTCTTTTCGGCTACCATCAAGTTCCAGGTTTCAGGCTCGTAGGCCAACACATAAATTTTGTCAAAATTTGAAGGGAAAATTCAAATTTTAAATGTGTAATTACAAAATGTACCCTATCAACAAGCAACCACTCGTAACGTACAAATGCTTAGGACCCCACCTGTCTAATAGCGTCATTTTGTTTTCATTATTGTTTAGTTGTTTATTTACTTCATTGGAATACGCGCGCGTGTGTGTATTATTCAAATGTCTTTGTATTGACAATTATATTGTTTACTGTTCACAACAAAACACTACTTACGTAAACAGTGTAAAATAAATTGAAGCACACTCGTATTTGTTTTGGCAATGACAGCTGAATACACACGTCTCCCTTCAATGTCAAGAACTTTTGGAATGAAATTTCTGCTGTCAATATTTGCTCTTAACATAGTGCTCCACATAGTAAAGTTGATAATCCGAACTAAAGTGAACCAGGAGTATTTGTTCTGATTTCTGATCGTCAAATGATTGTACAGTCGAAGTTCACGTTGAACAATACGGTGTTAATAAGAACAGGCTACTATGAAATGAGTAGAACCAATATTTGTAGGGACTGTATTGCAAGAACAGAACGTTCTTGTACTCACTGATGACCGACTACCAACTATCAGCATAAACACGAGAAAAGGGTTTTGTAGGGCCCAAAAATTATGTTTGTAATATCAGATACAGAGAGGAATACAGAAACTATTGAGGCACATCAAAGCTTTCATCCTTCTAGGCCACTTTCCAAAGAGGCCAGAAATGCATATTATTACAAAGAAGCATAATAACAGAACTCATAAGAAAGTACATGGATTTCTTAAAATCGAAACTGAAAGTGAATGCTAAGCGTACTCTGTAAATACAAACGCTATCACACTTATTTTTTAATGAAAAGTAAAACTCTAGATCAGCAGTCTAAACTTAATAAATAAATATATATTTCTATGAAATAAAAACGTTATTTAATAAATGTAATCATAAATAATGCAATTGAAGTAATTTAATAGATTTATGTACCAGTAATAGCTGGAATTAAAAAAAACAGAAACCTTGGTAATTTTTGTAACCGTTATACATAAGGAAATAAGATCTACAAAGAAAAGGGAAGAGTGCTACGAAGACATAAACTACCACGGGGCGGTGATCAAAGCGACCTGCATATGTAATCAAAACATTTATAAAGCAAAACATTAAGCCAGAAGAAGTACGCGTAATCTTAGTGAACTTGGCTCTACACTGATCAAAGCGATTTTATTGTCTTCGTTTATAAGGAAATGTTTTACTTAGGCCTATATTAAAATACGCCTAAAAACACGCAGGCGCACGCACACACAGGCGCAGGGGCAGGCACGCGGTGTTTTATTATTGGTAAAATATACGCTGTATGTATCTATTTACATAACGGATTCTAAGGCCAACGCCGCCTCTCCGTGCCATTATTCCAGTATTTTTATTTCTACAGTCGACTGTGTGAAGGTTTTGTAAGTTTCATCCCACTTGGCTCTTTTTTATTTTTCCTGTCTACAGAATTGCATTATAAAAATCTTCAGCGATCTCTTATTCGCCCAAAATACGAGTTACTTCTTTTGATCTCTTCTGTTATATACAGCAGTACGCGTAATCTTAGTGAACTTGGACTACACTGAACAAAGTGATTGAAACAAAGACAATAAAACCACTTTCATCAGTTATCAGTGAACATTTTCTTAAAAACAAAGACAATAAAAAGACAATTTTTCTTCTAAGCTCTGCCATAAAGAACGGTAGGATTGGTTCACGCACATTTGTCGATCTGATGCGCCACTGCAGTTCCGGTTTGGTCATCTTCTAATGTTGCGATTTGTTAGCCGAAATAACAACCCATTGTTATGGTGAAAATACTTTTCAAGTACGAAAAATGTTACTCGAAGACAGTTCGCAAACTGCATAGGATTTTCAGTAGACAGAATGCGCCTAACCACTCAACAGTCCAGAGAGTGTTCTAGAAATCAGCTGTTCAAGAGAAAGGCAAATTAACTTTAGACATTAAATTTTCCTGTTAGTCTGTCTTTTCTAATCATCGCCATCTTGAAAGAAAGTATTGGTGTGAGACCATCGCATCTCACGCGAGAGGGACCACAACTGTCACCCAGGTCTTTTTCAAATCTCGTGTTTCTGACAATGAACCACATACAATTCTGGAGCTCAAGGTAGCGATTCGATGTCTTCTTTGAATTTGGCGAAACTGTTCGGAAAGGTCATCGATAAGAGCGAGGAGGATTGTGCCAGTAAAGTCGAGATAAAGTATGACAAACATATTCGGGCTGCGCATACGGTCCACCGCATTCTGCTGCAGCAGCTCTAGCGCAACTGAATCGTAGCTGGTTGCGACTTTATTGACAAGGGTACTACGCATCATATTAATGAATTATAAGCATTATACAGGTACCAGCGAGCATTATGCACCTTTATACTCTACTTTTTTCTGACGATTTACATATTACTAAGATCAAAGAGGTTATATGCAAAATGGGAAAACAATCTGAGTCTTTGTGCCCTAACAGTGGGTATTTGGCGCTGTTTATCATTATACAGGTGGGTCTTTGCTGATAAAGATACCCAATCGTTCATATTGTGGGTACACATTTTTACACGAATTAAAACAAAAAAACACGTGCAAGAAAGTACTACAGTGTTTCAGATTCCATGAGAGAATATCAGACAACATAATTAGAAAGGGAAGTTTTTCAGCATTTGAAGTATTTCATGTATTTAGTTCTAGTCATTGTCACCTTGACTTGGAGTACTTTGTTGACAGTCTGTTAATTCTTTCCTTGTGGACTAGACCTTTTGAAACATATCTGCCAAGCCAGTTACACAATAGGACTTGAGAGTGGTGGAAACATTGAAACCTCTCATCCATAACGAAGCAGTTAACAGATTTTCAACAAACGTTGATGTCATTTTTTGGGCCAACCACCAATATAATCTTGTATACTCCGATAATAGACATACATCCAGACAGTCAAAGGCCTGTGAAGAACCTTGAAAGTAGCAAGTAAACTACAAGGAGTACTTTTGCCGAGTACGTGTACAAGGATTATTGCAGAATTTACGTAGCTGCACTGCCGAATGTTGGTGTTTGGAAATACTTGCCTCACTCAATTAATAATGAACCTCGTTACATTACATGTAAATTTGCCAGTAGTTATATACTGTAGTAGTGATACATAATGCAGGCAACCATTCTCGACGCTCTAGGCCAGTGATTTCCAAGTGGCCGCCGACAACACCTTTTTATGCAGCCCGCGACTTTATCTTGGAATACGACTTAATAATTACTCTCTTTACTTTAAGTAAATAAACGAATAATAAAATATTATTTTAACTGAGAGTGGTCTCGCAGGAGAAACTTATGAAAAAATACTGATTTGCTAATAAATGTACAATAAATTTTATATATTTTTAAATCCATTAGTATTTGTTTTAGTCCTCTTTTCTTTTAACTGTATTACAAGACTCAGTTTATTTCCTTTTATCCTCGGCTAGACAAAACAGACACGCTTGTCCGACTTTTCGTCCTTGATTCGTAATCAGTCGCATCTGTTATTGAAAGTTACGTTTTAGTGTTTTCAAATTATAACTTATCATACAAAAAGACCCCTTACTGAGTTCTTTGAATTTATTAAAATGCACTGGAGATAAGAGACGTAGGTAAGCAATTTACCACAATACAAATACAGTGATAAGTTTAAGCGACAATCAGTTGTCTCTCGGCAAACAGCTAAAATTTAAAAGTGACGAAATACTTGATTTTTTGGAATTTTGGTGCAAATATTCAAGAAATCATAGACTTGTTTAACATAAGGTTCAAAGAATTTAAAATGCTAAAAAATAGTATCTCGCTACTTAAAATCTTGTTGATACTATCACTGAAGAACAACAAACTGATATTCAACTATAGTGCTGTGATTTAGAAGCTGATCCCTTACTGCAGACCAGACAAGAAAAGAGGCCGAGTATTTTTAATCAGCTATCTGATCTGATTCCAAGTCTGAAAAATTTCGGACAAAAAATAACACCGATGTTTAGGGCACAGACATCTGTGAAAACGTGTTCTCCACGACGAAGGTAATCAAGTAGCACATCAGAAGCCCTCTCGCAGATTTTTATCTGCTTCAGCTACTGAGATTAGCAACATTTCAGGTCGATGCGGACATGCCTGGTTTAATGGCTACGGATGATCGACTTTAGTTTTTACATTCAAGATTTCATGTAAATATATAATGTTTAATCTTGTTAATACCTTCATTATTATACCGACACAATAAAGATTTTGCGATTAGAGATGTGTAGTAAGGTATGTTAAATGTGTAAATTACCGTTTTTACTTAATTATAATACAATACTGTCTTTTTAATTTTTACATTACGTGTCAAAAATTGATCGCTTATGATGAGATCCCCCAGAAGCTTCTGAGTGCAATAGTGGCCATCAGACGCATTTAAGTTAGAAACCACCCTCTAGAACATTTAGACTTCTAAACATGGCAACAGTTCAAATTGTCCCTGGAATGGACAGAACAAACAACAGCTGAAGACAATTACCACTGATACAGCTACTGATATATATCTGGCTCAAGGATATAAATACACGTCTTCCGTCTTATGGCCAGTCTCAAACAATTTGAATATTATGGCACTCGAAGGTAATATTACAATATTATGTGTATAGGGGAAAGACACCAGATACAATAACTAAGTCACAAGTTTTTTTTAAAATTTTTATATAATTCTTACTTAATTCTACATTTTTAGTTTGCTAAAGGAAATCATCTATTTCGTACCGTTTAAAAAAAAAGCAAGAAAATATTCACTAAAGTCACTAAGTTTGGTGAAGCCTAGTTTACAAAATAAACACTTCATGTCGTTTTGCGCGCATTGCAACACATACGGCCAGGTCTTGATGGGTCTATATTTTTTTAGGCATTCACTGAAGATTGTAAATCATGCATTAAATAATCTCTGTGGTAATTCAGACGTTAATTCTATGAGTTTCTGGCACCTACACATTAGTATCAAATTGTAATACATGTGTCAATTACGCGATCGACATCTCGGTTAATGTTATTTGTTGGCATTGCGGCCTTAGTTATCTTATTTAGTTTTCTGCGCCAACATAACGATGCGACGATGTATAGTATTATTTATCACAGAAAAGAGAAAAGTAAAATTACCGTACGCACAAACGCAAACTCTTAATCGCTTGAAAACCAAACTTTGTTAGCAGATTAACTCAAGTATTTTAGCATACACACAATACTTTCTCTTTGAAACACTACAAGATGGGTCAACTTTGTCTGCCGACTATGTCTAACGTATCAACCTTCTTTTCCCTTGACGTTTCAACCACCAAAAATCTGGGTCGTTCTCACAAAGTGTGAATTGTGGTCAAAACGCTTTGGTGCAGACCTAACAACATAGGAAGACCAACTCCCACTTCCTTTTCTGAATACGTCCATAGACGGAAGAATTATCCAAAGAGGAGGATTTTAAACGTTCCAAAAATATTGGTGGCACTGACGCCTATGTTGTGCGCGCGCGCGCGTATGTTGTTAATTCATTTAAAAGTCCGATATATCAAAATCGTAGTAAAATATTTTCTGTAAGGTAAGTATTAAAACCGTTATTATTTAATTATATACACTGAAAAATACATTGTATACATTGAAAAATTTATATTTCTCCACTTAATAGTAAGAAAAACAGTACTTTATACAGTGAAGGAGGATTAGTCGCTTTGTGGCTGGCGTATCCGCTTATTTTTCGTACAGATTTTTGGTATCTAAATGTTAAGGATAAAAATAGTACGATGTAGGAAGTGTGTCAAGCAGGAGGTTTTACCATAGCGATTACTCCCGTAAAGCCATCAGTTCTCTACACTAACGTGTTTAACAACACTGTTATTGTACAGTTATTGGCGTTAGCGTACAATGTCCGCTGTTCAAACTCTGATCGCTACAGATATTACGTCATTATAGATCTTATTTTGAATATGTATATAATAAATACAGGCTTACCTCTACGCCCGTCAAACAACCGTATTGGCATTCAACTTTACTTACCTGTAAAAGAAAAACATATTACATATTAAAATTAAAAAAGAATTTAATGGAGACAAGATTGTAATTTAACAATACACAAAATTTTAGATTAATTAAAAACGTACAAAAACGACGCTCGATTGCACAATACTGTGCTATAGGCCTATACCGTTCGACGTAAGTTGGATTGGCATTTGAGTAAATAAAATTCATGGAATTTTACCCATAAATTCAGCACATCTCCATCGTAGAATAAACAACACAGGTGCTACACTATCTAAGCTGCACAACAAATTTGTTATTGTAAGAACAGTTCATTTGATTCGGTGGCGGTCTCCACCATCCTCAGTCTGACTGTTTGAATGTTAATACTTGTGCCATTCAATCAGAACTTGGACGTTTGTGTCATTTATTAGTAAGGTGACCACTTGTGTTCTTTCTTCTTAAAAGTTATCCTTCTGTATGCAACGTAAAAGCGAAGAAATGTGCAAGTTTGAAATGTAAGATCGAAGACATATTCTTTATCTTTTCTTTACAAGTAACTCTTGTTAATTAAGTTTCTTGCAGTATTTCCATGTTATTATTCAATAATAGATGACTTATGCAAGTGTATCTTAAGTTTCAACAGATATATATATATACATATGTATATATACACACACACACACATATATTTATTTATTTGTTTGTTTATCAAACGCGCGCGCGCGCGCGTGTGTGTAATGCTGACGTACGTTTCACAGAACAAATATGTATTATCAGAGGTTTCAATGTAAGTTAACGAATTATCGATTTCATTTCCATTATAATGAACATCAATTTCCAGACATTCAAAATTTTTAATTTAATAAAAAGCATACAAAAAGATTAAAAACTGAATATCTGGGAAAATCTCAATAGGCCTGTACACAAACACAATAATGTGTTAATATAACCATCAAATCAGCTGACTACGGAAACAAGCATTATAATATCAAAAGTAGACGTCGAAATAAAATCGATTAAGTTATAAATTGAGACAATGGTTTATACATACACTGATAAAACTTAAAAATACACTCGCAGAAGTAATCTATTATTGAATAATAACAAAAACAAACTATGTATTAGAAACGGGACATATTTTGTTTCACGCTAGAAGTGTCCTTCGTTTAGTTAGAAATAAGTAAATAAATTGATTAATTAATGATTAAGGTTAATTTGTACGTTAATGGTGGTATAGTAAGGTTATCGGTGAAAAATTAGTATGACTTCAATTAATAATGTCGATCGGTTTTTATGACGATAAAAATGTTAAAAAATTTTTGCGCCAAAGTTTCGACAAAATGTAGTATCATCCTCACGTCCTATATAAGGGGAGTATAGAAATTAATAGTTTACAAAAATTAAGGTTTACAAATATAATGAATATTCTTACGTCAATGTGTATGTGTACGCGCGCGCGCACTCGTTTTACATAAATAATAATAATAACTATTAGTATTCGTAGATACATACATTACTAATATGTTATGCACAAATTTTTCTTATGTTTAAAATATATAATTATTATATTTTATTATGTTACTAATAATTTATATTATATTTATAACATAATTTATAATATATTAGATATTATTATTCATTATTATATTTCATGTCTGTTAATACTCATGGCGTATGGCGTATATTACTTTATACGTTACACGAACCCACTATATGTGTCAGAAGCCCGAATGACGACAAAAAGATATGTTAGCACAATTTTAAACACGTCGGAATTAATGACAAGGAAATTGTCTACGTCAAGAGAGATGTCTGAATGCGGTCATCAGAGATATCCTGAATGTCCCAGCACTCGATTATCGTACTTCTTATAATAGGTCCACATGTATAGGACACGTTTACAGAATGGATAAAAACAAATTGCCCAGGAATCGTTTCGCGGGTACCCGTAAGGAAAGAGGCATTTGCAGATGTGTAGGGCTTGAGAAACGTAACAAATCCTTAACTACTAGGTACTTTAGTAAATAGTTAAAGAAAAAAGAAGGAAAATATCTTATACAGGATTGACAGATATTATTCACTGACATTAACAATACTAGTTACAGGTTTTAATTACACAAAACTCTATTCGCCAAATTTCCTTTGTACGTGATCACAAAATGTTCATCACCCATTTCGCTTCTCATATGCTCTTCACAAACCAGTACCCATACAGGTTTGTATGCTGATGTACGTACCATACCATAAACTAGACCCCCCGCGCGCGCACACACACACACACACACACACACACACACACACACACAGGAAAACGTTTTTGAAGCGGAAACTGAATAATCGGGAAACACAGAGAACAAATTTCACGATCTGTTCAAGGCAGAAACAGAATGCTAAATATTAGTACAACACATGTATTATACAAAAATCGGGTTCCTAAAATTTTACTTTTTTTTAAATTCTTACTGATATTAATTTACATAAAGAAAATGAAAAGCATATGCTTACGTCATGTAACACATCTAAAAAATTCTTAACTCATCAATTAGGAGTCAGTAAACACCACAGACGGCTCTCGTCAGTACCTAAATTTTGACATCCGTTATCTAAGTTAACGGATATTAAATACCATGTTTTGCTGTTTAACTAAGAAAAAGCCTTTTAATTACACCTCTAACTATAAATCTAAAGGCTGAGAAAGGTAATTGTTCCACAGATATAGTGGCACTACGTTCCAGACAGTTTGAGAAAATGTATGCAAAAGCATGGATCATAGGCAAACATTATGATCATAGGCATATAAAATGGTGTATCATTATTGAAAGTTGTTTATGATGTCAAGAAATACGAACTGCCTGTGCCTAAAATTATGATGCGTTTTATGTGCGGAAAGACTAAAATCTGCACTCGGAATGTAAAGAAAGTCGCAATGTTTCGTTTGTATGTTCTATTCGGACTGTTATTTTGTTTGTAAAGTGTATGTCACTTGTAGTGTTTCTTTTAATTACCATATAACCTTATTACCTGAATATATGACTACGAGTTGTTTACAAAATAAATAAAGCAGTCATACGTAGCAGCATGACAGTACATAACACTTAATGTAATTAATTAAAATTGAAATAAACTACATATGTAGGCTAAATAAAACAACTAGTCGTCTAAAATCATAAAAAGATGAATAAAAAATGGTATGTAGAGAGAAAGTTACGTGTAACAACTGACGAAGCAGAATTTCACAAACGTCTGGTTATTCTGTAATGCGATTACTTGTCTAGACCGTAAAAACTATGATCCCTTACAATTCCGCTTTCACACACACACTCAATCTCTCTCACTCTCTCTCTCTCTCTCTCTCTCTCTCCCTCCCTCTCTCTCTCTTTCACACACACACATACACAACAGCTTTTCTGAATTCTTTCCAAAACATATAAATAGGTTTCAAAACGATCTGCTTACTTCACGCTTTCAAACAGATAATCTTCTGGGACTAATCCTTCATAGAATACCTTGAAAGTACATCGCTTTATTTCTCTACCATTTAGTCTGCCAAAGAATTCTTAACTTCCTTTTATTCAACACTTTATTACAAACAACACCAAAAGAAATCAGTTTTCAGTATCCCGCTGTTTCTGCCAAACGGTTTCCATCCATCTCTACTGTCATAATATTTGTTTCAGAGATTAATACAAGTCTTGGATACTCATCCGAAGTATGTGTATACATGTGAATTGAGGCACTAAAGACAATAAGTATAATCTTTAAGCAGTAAAAGGAGCTGGCTAATTTATTTCTTTTAAATATCCACAGAGAAGCAGCTCCTTCTAACACCTAGTGCTAATACTGACAAACAGATATAACAATTCCATCCCTAAGCCTTTTAGTATAAACACAACGATCATTCTCATCCAGAAACGCTTTCAAAAGTTTGCTTACAAAACGCAAATCATAATACAATATTTAACAATACAATTTGATCACAAATCCTCCAAAAAAGTGTGGTAGACAAATATTGAAACTGGGTGGTATAGAGCATACAGTTATAATATTAATGACTGAAATTTTGCAAGCGGTACAGTGACAACTGAGACTGAAACTACCCGATTTAACACAGTGCGTTTATTGAAATAGTTATATGAATACAAGACATAAAAAATACAAATAATGTTACCAAAGAATGTAGTTACAAAAAATAAGCAATAGAAACAGACGAAGTGAACATATTTACTGTGTTATAGGAGGATTCTAAGTTTGGAAATATACGTTTAAATTAAATTTCCAACTTTGCGCTGGGTTTGGAGAAAACTTTAATTTTGTTAAAAAATAACCTGCTTCCTCAGAAACTGTTAAAACTGAGAGATAAAATTTGCAGGGCAGTTAAGGTATCACTTAATGCAAGTATGGCATCAAACATCATGTAAAGCAATTGGTTACGTTGGATCGAGTTACCTTGTAAACAAAAACGCGTGTGAAATTTATCTCTTATTAACAAATATTTAATTTCATTTCTTAAGAATGTAATTTAAATAGAATTTGTACAGTAATTAATAATATTAAATTTACTGTAATTATTAAATATTAATTAATTAAATAGTAACAAAAACTTTATCTCTAGCAACAAAACTCAGACCTCTACATTTTATAGTTTCTGAGATAAGGGGTCATTAGCATTCAAATTGTAAAGTTAGATTACGTAACACGAAATTCAGTCCCCCTTTATTTTATCGTATTTTCTATAACCTCAGACCTTCATGTAATCTTCCCGCCCGACTAAATCATAAGTATGTGCCTCCTTTTTGTTTCCTTCATTGCACCGTCTTTCATTTTCTTCCGATTTTAAGAATAAAAGTCACCTAACGTCAAAATGATATCTAGGGAAAGAGGGAAAAACGTTAGTAGTTGCTTGTTTTTCCCTCCGTAAATCTTAGTTTGCTTAATCTCCTTTTATTAACATCAATATTTTGTTGCTTGGGAAGCTATAAGCTCTATAAAAGAAGTGAGCTAACCAGTTCGTATGTAAATATAAATATTTCACTACCGACTCGGAACACAAAGTTTTTTATGGGTAAAAACGTAAATGTTTTACCTTATAACCTGAACCGGTTTTTGGTTTTAAAACGCTTCTTCAGAGGCTTCTTCTTAAGAGCCTCTGAAGAAGCTTTTTAAAAGCGAAAACCGGTTCAGGTTATAAGGTAAAACTTTTACGTTTTTACCCATAAAAACTTTGTGTTCCGAGTCGGTAGTGAAATAATTATATTTAGTTAAGTAACGGACACGTCATGGACAACGAAATCCAAGAGTTCGTATGTCTTTGGGTCAACCTACTTTGTCATCTATTTTCCGCCATTTACAAATATATTTTTATAAACTTTAGAACTCTAATTTGATGATGACATTGACCGTAACGCTCCTAGTCTTTGCCATATTTCTCTTGTTTCAAATGATTTTCACTAATAACCAAAGTTATTTCTGTCTTACGTAATAATTACCCGTTTTATCAAACGTTTTATATAATATTAAGTTATATGCTAACAACACGCATGTTCTCGTCACTGACCCATGCCGTACTGTCCGCAATTGGTAATAAATTTCTACAGAATGAGATATAATCGGCTTAAGTTTGCACATATTGTTAAATTTATAACCTTACAGAACAGACATAGACTATAAATGTATGTGTGTGGGGAGGCGGTTGTTTGGCCCGCTTACAATTCACTAACAAGCCAGTCTCTGTTAAGCTTTTCTAACTTATACTGGATAGACAGAAATTGCGCGTGGGCTGGTGTCTGTGCGTTGCCCTGTAGCAGCACGACAAACGCCAGTTTCTTTCGATGCAGCGTCGTCACATATTTGCAGCATAAGGAAGTTAGGAAATTTTTGCAAGAACAAAACCAAAAGGGGCCATGATTCCCCTGACAAAAATAATATTTGTATATAAGTGCATGTGTCAAGAAATTTATAATCCATTCCGCAGTTTACATTTAGGCAGATTTAAAGTCTCTGTTAAATATTTTCTATTGAAAATTTCAACTAACTCCATAGATTCGATACGCGTTATATATTTAACGCCAAATGTATGTATACACACACATTACACCTCTTATATATTTCCGCATTATATTTAAGGTCAAGTTAGTTTCATTTTTTTTCTATGTTTTTCATCTCACTTTCGCGTGCAATTTCATCCATTAACGAAAAGGGAAAGGATTATTGTTTCTAACATTGAAATGAACAAATTCTATTTAATTCTGTATTAAAACAAGTCAAGTCATATTTGTGAGTTGTGAGAGAGCTAGAGAGAGAGGGAGACGGACACACTGATAGACGAACAGACAGGGGCATAAAAGAATGGCGCATAAGCAATGGAACTCTTCTCATATTTATATAATATGATAGATGTACGTAAGGGAGTTGGATGCACTGATGTTCACTTATTTATGACTGCCAAAGACAATTGCTTTTGTTGCGCTGCTGGGTGGGTATTCACAGTGCTAGAGATCATGATGTTTGCCGACATCACGTCTGTGTACCACGAACTGAAATTCATATTAACTTGTTTCGAGTTCCGCTCTTCCGCTGGGAATAACTTATCACTTGTATTTTATGTTAACGTTTAACAAGGTTGTTTGAGAAAATGAGAAAGAACCCAGATCCAGGTTTTGGTATACAATGTTTCCCACTAATACGCAAGTCAGTATTACAATATATTGTCACAGCGACGCAAGAGGGTTATGGAAGCAGCAGAAGTAATTGTGAAAAAAGCATTTTCTCGAACCAGCAAGCACCAAGTAGCGAATTGACTAGTAACAAAGCTCTGAATGGTAAAATTCTTTCACTGTCGATTAGAGTGTGGACTAGCAACGACGAGATTATTGGTTAGCGCCATCATGGTACTGCAGTCATGTTGATCGCGGAGCAGTTCCTGTTGGGAACAGTTCAGTTGTACTAGCAACACTGTAAAACTAGTAGCTGCGATTTATAAAAATTTAGTGATTAATTCATTATTACAACTTCTTCTTCTTTTCCTTTTCCTCTTCCTCCTTTTCTTCTTCTTCTTCTTCTTCTTCTTCTTCTTCTTCTTCTTCTTCTTCTTCTTCTTCTTCTTCTTCTTCTTCTTCTTCTTCTTCTTCATCATCATCATCATCATCATCATCATCGTTATCATAATATTCTCCTGCTTTTTATTCTTCTGTTCCGCTTAAAACCACAACTTAGGTTATAGCAACAATCAATCAATCGATCAACCGTGGCCCTACAACCCTTGGTGGGGCTTGGCCTGGTCCAACAGTCGATTCCATTCCTCCCTATTACATGTCTTGGCTTTCCAGTTTCTTATGTTCAGCTTTCCGAGGTCCTCCTCTATCTGGTCTTTGAATCTACTTTGGGGTCTTCCCCTTTTTCTATTACCCATTGGTTTCGGGTAGAAAATATGTTTCGTATGCTGTCCTTCCTCCATTCTCTCTATGTATCCAACTCACCTTAGCCTGTGCATTTTGATTAGCCTGACCGTGTCCAGCTCTCTGTAAAGATGGTATAGTTCATAATTACAGGGCCTGCGCTACATTCCATTTTCTTGTACTCCTCTAAATATTGTTCATAGAATCCGTCTTTTAGAGCAACCTAGAAGTCTCTCACTATTTGTTGTCACTGTCCAGGTTTCTGAAGCGTATGTCAGCACTGGCCTGATAGGTGTTTTGTAGATTTTTTCCATTTCGTGCTTCTTGAGATGAAGCTAGGTTTCAGGTGCTCTTTTAATCCATAATATGTTTTACTTGCGAGATATATCCTTCTTATTTCAGTGTTGTCGTTAGTGCTGTTTGTCTGGGAGCCAAGATATATGAACTCTTTTACTGCCTCTATATTTTTTGTCCCTATTTCAAGGTTTGGAAGGGTTGGGTTTAATGGTAGTTTGTTGGTAGCACACATATATTTTGTTTTCTCCAAGTTTATCTGCAGTCCAATTTTACTTGAGGCTTCCTCTAATGCTGTAAAGGCACTAATGAGATCTCGTTTTATCCTGGGAATTATATCAATATCGTCTGCGTATGCTTAGAGCTGTATACTTTTGTTTAGGATCGTAGCTCTTATGTTTATTTGGGAGTCTCTCATCGCTTTTTCTAGTGCTAGATTGAATAACAAGCATGACAGACTATCTCCTTGTCGGAGTCCAGTTCGAATTGTAAATGAACGTGAGACGGTTTTATGCACTTTAACTTTACAGTCTACTTTCGAGAGAGATTCTTGGATTAATTTAATTAAGTGTGTTGGTATCCTGTATTCCTTCAATGCTTTGTACAGTGCCAATCGGTCCACACTGTCATAAGCAGTCTTAAAATCAATGAATAAGTGGTGTGTTTCTATACCAAATTCTCGTGTTTTTTCCAAGACCTGTCTAACCATGAAGATTTGATCGACCGTAGATTTCCCTGGTCGGAAACCACATTGGTATTTACCAATAACCTGTTCTGTGTACGGTTGCAGTCTATCATGTATTATATACGCCAAAACTTCTTCTGCCTCTGCACTACAAGGATTAGGCATTTGCCTGTTCCGACGCCAAAACTTTATAGGCCATATTTAGGAGCGTGATTTCTCGATAGTTGTCACAAGTAAGTAGGTCTCCTTTCTTGTGGATAAGTACTATTATACCTATATACCAGTCTTACGGAAGTTTCACTTGTTTCCATATTAGTCTCACTAGTTGACAGATATGCTCTTCCAATACTTCTAGACCATATTTTAGCACTCCTGCTCTGGTATCGCGTCAGTACTAGGTGCTTTATTTTAGTTTTTTTAGTTTTTTGACTGCATCTTGTACTTTCTCATATTTGACAATATATCTTTCTCTCTGTTGTCTTCCATATCCAGCTCTATCTTGGTAGTCTCTGTTTCCTCCCTTATATTCAAATGCTCTTAAAAATATTCTGTCCATCTCTCCAGTATTTGCTGTTTCTCACCAAGTATCTCACCATCTCTATTTCTACACAAATTAATTCTTGGCTTAAAATCTTTTCTACTCTTATTAAGTTTCTTATAAAATTTTCTGGCCTGTTTTGCATATTTAGCTCTTCTAATTCTTGCAGTTCCACTTGCATATATTTTTTCTTTTTTTCTTTATGTATCTTCTTCTACTCCCTTCTTAATTATTTGTATTCTTCTTCAACGTGTCTGGTTATTCTATTTAGTAATCTCATATAGGCTGAATTTTTTTCTTTTAATAGCTTCAGCAAATTCCTCATCAAGCCATTTTGCCTTTCTCTGTGCATTACTTTCTTTTCCAATTGTTTCTTCAGCTGCGTCTTGTATAATTTTGTTACATGTTTCCCAGTACTCTTTTATATTTTCACTTGTCATGTCAGCTTTAGCCTGCAGTTTAGTTTTTAGTATGCCTTTGTATTTCCGTGCTGTATTACAATCCTTCAACGACTCTACTTTAAATGTTTCCTCTTTCTCCCCCTTCTTCTTTTTTGTATCAGAAATTCTTTATCTTATTTTTACTTCGATCATAAAAAGATCAGAGTCCATGTTTGCTCCTCTCCGATTCCTTACATCGAGTACATCGCTAAAATGACGTGCGTAGATAAGTACATGGTCAATTTGAATAATTGTCTTTCTATCTGGAGATATCCATGTTCCTTTATGTACATTTTTATGGTCAAAGTGTGTACTAGCTACCACCATATTGAGTGCAGCTGCTAGGTGTACTAACCGACTTCCATTATCATTAGAATCTCTACGGAGGCTATGTTTACCTATAGTTGGTATATTATTCCCCATCTTGTCCAATTTTGGCATTTAGGTCTCTTATAATGATTTTAATGTCATTTTTGGGACATTCTTGTATACTGCTTTCGAGTTCTCCATAGAAACATTCTTTTTCATCGTCGTGTTTTTCTTCCGTCGGGGCATGTACATTGATTTTTGAGTAGTTGAAAAATTTTCCTTTCACCTTATCTTACACATTCTTTCATTTACAGCTTCGAGATCAATTATTAATCTTTTTATTCTATCACTTACTATAAATCGTGTTCCAAATATGTGCTCATTTGGATTACAGCTACTGTATATTCTATATTTTTACTTTTCCCATATTCTTTTACCAGTCCATCTTATTTCCTGCAGCGCCATATGTCTACATTGTCCTTCTTTAATATATTAATAAGGATTTATGGTACACCACAAATAAAGGGATCTTACATTCCATGTGTACAAACCAAAATCATTTGCCTTTTTCTTGCCAGGTCGTTGCTTATAGTTCCGTCCGAATTTTTTTTCTTGAGCATTCACAACGATAGCTTTTTAACAGGGTGAGATCGTCAGTCTCACGCCCAATACCCAACCTGGAGGACCAGGTATTTTGATTCTGAGGTGTTCTTCCCCTTGACAGGTTGCCTTCACCTCGGCTATAGAGTCTTCTCCACCATCGCAGTTCACCTGCCATACCACTGCCCTTTGGTTCCGCCAGGTGTGATGTTCAGCAATGGGCCCAGCTGACTACTATCGTCTTCGGCCCCAGGCCAGTACTGGTGGGTGCTGCTGCCCTCCACCAGAGATGTTTCTCCACTTTCCAGTCTATATCCGTACTGTTCTGCGAAAACAAGGTTACCTCGAGTAGGATGTGGCTCTTCACCACGCAGTACGGTATTGGTTGGGTAGAAGCTAGGGATTCCATTGGGGTGCCATCACTTCCTCCAATCCTGAGACTTGCGAGGACCAGTGCCCAGCCAACCCAAAACAAAGGTGCTACCTCTCCAAGATCCCTCGACCCCAATTATAGCAACAATAGTAGAGAATAATCCGTGGCAGAATAGCTACTCCTTTTTTTTCTTTCAGCGTAAAAGAAATTGTTTTACGAAGTGTGTATGTTAAAATAAAGATTACTTTTATTTTCGTAGAAATAAAAATGTTAAATAACATTATACACAGATATGGACAATAACCTTTGTCGAGCGTTGTCTCAGTAAGATATTTTACACACGATTAAGACGGATTCACGTAAATGAATATGAATATTTTATCAAAGAGTGTACCTTGTGGCTCATATTGATTTTCTCGTTTGAGCCGATAATGGAATACATGCCATTCGTGGAATACGTAAGTGGCGCATCTGATTTGCTTTTGTGCTGTTGGAGTTACAGCATACCTTGTACCTTCAAGTCATTTCACGCATCACCTTTTAAAGTTCATGTTGTATGGCATAATGTAGATAGTGACTTTTACACGCTCTGGATAGTACAGTAAATTACTAAACACTAGGAAAACCAATGTCACAACTCGTACTCACATTTTTATAAAAATCGCACAGGTAGGAAGGAGGTAGGAAGAAAAGACGTTTCTATAATAGCCGATTATAACTGTTATCACTTACAGTGATGCAATTGAATAAACTGTTTCTGAGGGGAAAATTATTCTTTGCTTATAGTATAAATTTCAACAATTCCTAGAACCATTCTGAAACACGTCAGAAGTTTTAGAACCAAAGTTATTATCACATAAAATACTACAGTACTATATTCTAATTCATAGTAATGTTGACTCCGTACATAAATGCAATCAGACGGTTCGTTCGCTAATGCGCTTTGCAGTGTGACCAGCCTACACCGGATTCACTGATTATTTTTTATTTTTTAAAGCTGCCATTTAAGAAACTTAATGATTAGTTTATCGTATAAACGAGTTTTTGTAGGCCTTAGAACAGCCATTTACAGTCTGCACCCTGTTATATGGAGCTAGAATATAATAAGGATAGTCTTTAAAAAAGTAGCAGTATCAGTAGTGGTCGTTACAGGGAGGATTTCTAATCGTTTTCCGGTGTAGGCCTACTTCTTTTTTACTGTAGTAAATAATAATTGATAGAATACAGATGTGTAATGCAATTAAATATTTTAAACGGTAATAAGCTCCCTATTGATCCGTTAAAACGTACGACAGATCGCATACGCACACACACACACACACACATCATATTGCTGTCATCACAGTTATTTCAGATGACACAAAATTGCAGGTTTGAAGCAGAAACTAAAACTTATATTAAAATCATACACACCGTCCGCGTCACAAGAGTTGGACGGAAACTGTGGCACAGCTCGTAACAACAGCTGACCCATGACTATAGGCTAAATGTAGTGACAACACAGTGCCGGACAAATCGTTTTGAACATTTGAACAAGGTTATGAAGTCATAAATTTTGTCGTCTGGAGTCCCCGTAGTGCAGTGGCGGTGCAGTGCTTCGCCCCCGAGTATCGTCGCATCAAATCCATTTCAGGTTGGATGTTTCCACAACGTCCAGACAGACTCTGGTCGCACGTAACCGTAACGGTTGGATATCTGGCCTCGTTAGCTGGGGACACTGAGGTGGTTTAATACGTAGTCTACTTGCGTACCACACAGCTCCAATGCAGTATGCAAGTCTGTCGTCCCGCTACGTACTGGACGAAGCGTTTTGGTGTCCCCACCATTAATCACTAAAACCCATGTCGTAATTCTAACCTACGATAAAGTTAGAATTTATGGAAACTGCTAAATTAACCTGAATTAAATTGAAGTAATGTGATCGAAGGTTAGTTAACACACTAGAGTGCGTAGTGCGTATCTGTCACTGGAATGCTACAGTACTGAATTCTGTCTATTACGAACAACAGTCTCATGGTCATTTGTACCCTTTGATTCTGAAACCAAATTTGCTTTATTTTTATTTTTTTATTTTTATGGAAAGTCGGTTTCTTTGCGTACCTGTCAGTCGGGGCGCCAGGCGTTTTGACTTCGTGATACTCATAGCTTACCGTCTCTGTGGCTAGACCTCATTTCTCGTTTTATGTGATCTTCTACACTCATCCCTTGTGTTCTGCCGTTAACGCAACTGAACGCCCATTCCGTTATCATACTAAGCAACACATCGTACTGACTATGCGTTCTTTCCGGCCAGGTTACTTCTACCCTATTCTTCGAGTATCACCTTTTCTCGTCAGTTTGCCGACCTATAGGCCTACTGCAGTGATTAGTTATCATGAGTTTTGAATAAATTGCTTTACCGTGGAGATGATGTTAAGAACTAATGAGTTCCTTTAGCAAAATCGTGTATTCAATTCATATTCCCTTAGGCTCTCTATACGTGTTTTTATAAAGAAAAAGTTTGGTAAACAGCTTTGATATGTTTCCAAGGCAAGTATCCCATTAGGTCGAACATAATTGTCAATAATAAGCCAATTATCGAATTGTACATACTTGAGCTGCGACACAAGCTACAGTTATGACAATGGCATGGAAAATAAAATAAATAAGTTTCAGGCAGTATGTGGCACAATAAATAGAACATTAAATAACAAAACACGAAAAGACACAAGGATAAAATTTTATAAAACGATGGCTGTACCTGTACTTATGTATGGGAGTGAAAGTTGGATAAATACCAAAAAAGGAGACAGCAAAATACAGGCAGCAGAAATGAGATTTTTGAGACGGGTCAAAGGCTGCAGAAGAAGAGATTTAGTAAGAAATGAAGACGTGCGTAATGAACTAAATGTATATGCAATAAATTAAAAAATAACTGAATATAAAGAAAGATGGAAACACCACGTAAATAGAATGGGAAATGGGAGAATGCCCAAAAAAATTATTTAACTACAGCCCAAGAGGAAAAAGAGATATAGGAAGACCACGAAAACAGTGGTCGTAAGTTTGTGAGGACGGAACAGGCAAATGCCTAATCCTTGTAGTGCAGAAGAAGAAGCTTTGACATGCGCAGGATATTGCTAATTCTTGTATACGGAATATCAAGTGGAAGTATCTACATAGCATGAACTCAAACACAATCGTAAGGACGACACTGAGGACGAACACAATTTGGCGTTTTACAGGGTACGATGACAACGATCAGTCGTTTATCTTAATTGGAAGTAAGATGGTAAGTAGACGCACAATTACGTTTGTCTTAATCATGTATCTAGTAATTCTGAAAAAAAAGTGATAAAAGTCCCTGTCACGTTATTCTCGGAGTTTAGGATTCCTTCAGGTTCGATCACATTACTTCAATTTAATTCAGGTTAATTTAGCAGTTTCCGTAAATTCTAACTTTATCGTAGGTTAGAATTACGACATGGGTTTTAGTGACTAATGGTGGGGACACCAAAACGCTTCGTCCAGTACGTAGCGGGACGACAGACTTGCATACTGCATTGGAGCTGTGTGGTACGCAAGTAGACTACGTATTAAACCACCTCAGTGTCCCCAGCTAACGAGGCCAGATATCCAACCGTTACGGTTACGTGCGACCAGAGTCTGTCTGGGTGTTGTGGAAACATCCAGCCTGAAATGGATTTGATGCGACGATACTCGGGGGCGAAGCACTGCACCGCCACTGCACTACGAGGACTCCAGACGTCAAAATTTATGACTTCATAACCTTGTTCAAATGTCCAAAACGATTTGTCCGGCACTGTGTTGTCAGAATATCTCGTGCACTACAGTTAGCCTATAGTCATGGGTCAGCTGTTGTTACGAGCTGTGCCACAGTTTCCGTCCAACTCTTGTAACGCGGACGGTGTGTCTGATTTTAATATAAGTTTTAGTTTCTGCTTCAAACCTGCAATTTTGTGTCATCTGAAATAACTGTGATGACAGCAATATGATGTGTGTGTGTGTGTGTGTGTGTGTGTGTGTGTGTGTGTGTGTGTGTGTGTGTGTGTGTGTGTGTGTGTGTGTGTGTGTGTGTGTGTGTGTGT
The DNA here is from genome assembly GCA_034769895.1 of Magicicada septendecula. Classification (NCBI taxonomy): domain Eukaryota; kingdom Metazoa; phylum Arthropoda; class Insecta; order Hemiptera; family Cicadidae; genus Magicicada; species Magicicada septendecula. The sequence continues at coordinate 122,412,836 of CM068375.1, forward strand.
GTGTGTGTGTGTGTGTGTGTGTGTGTGTGTGTGCGCGCGCGATCTGTCGTACGTTTTAACGGATCAATAGGGAGCTTATTACCGTTTAAAATATTTAATTGCATTACACATCTGTATCGTCACTAGCAGCAGCAACAGGACAGTCATAGTCATAGTACCGTTATAATCTGTCCAGCAAGTAATTTCTGCTGTTGTGTAATATGATGTTGCATTGTACTTAACAACGTCGTCTCTCCATTGGCTAAGGCGCCTCCTTTGTATCATTATGTCTCATGGTCTTCGAACTACGGACCTCAGTGACCAACTGTCATCATTCTTTATTTATAGTAAAGTTTTTTCTGTCCAGTCCGTAGATTTTGTGGTAAGAATATATAGTAAGAATAAGAAAAATTATTAGTTTATATTTTATGTTATACATTGTTATAATTATTTTATGTATTTTTCAAGTTATAATAATTGAACTAGCTTTACATTTAATGAATGTAAATTTGATTCTATTTTTTTTTAATAATTCTTTTTAACGATTTTCCATACCCGTTCAATAACTGACTATTCATTATCACTTTTGCATAGATTATTATGTGCAATAATAATAAGCTTGCGTGGGTTTTAGACTAGATGTAATATTGCAGGGAGAGTATCATAATAAAACTAATTTAACAAAATACGAGTTTCCTGTGATACTTCCTTGTAAACTTAATAATGGTAACCGTGTCCCGTCTGCTCGTTATCGCCTAAGTGCAAACTGAATTAGGTTCCCAACTGCAGCGTTAAACGAAACTAGGTGAGACTAATTGTAATAAAATGAAATGAAAAAAACTTAAGTGGGAAACAGTGTAGAAACTTATTTGGCTTTATGATATTAACCCTTCATGTGGTCGTTGCTACTTAGAAACTCAAATTTGGCATGAATTGACTTCATCAGGTTTAATACAGACTTGCTAGGTTTATTACAAGAAAACCTGTTTAATCTAGAATTAGTTTGCTTATCATCGTTGAATTATGGACACCGATAAAAGAAGTGATAAACTAAACAAAATATTTAAATTAATTTATGTATTTTATGGTAGGAGAACATTTTTATTGTTACGACGTTCCATCGATCGCCGTCTTTAATGAACGGACATCAAATAACTGAACACCTGAGGATTGTTAGACATAACAATATAACAATATGTAATAACTTTAATTACACTTCCAATAAAGAAAAACAACAATAAGCACCCGTGTACAACAGGCTTTAAAGTTTACGGCTGCCCAACGCACACTAATGTCATTAAAAACAAATATCACCTAATTAACACTGTCGCATAAATTAGTGTCGCTAATTATAGGACTCCGAACCCAATAATTCACAATTATCACTTCACACCGGACCGCAAGTTACAACTCAACTATCACTTCTTATCGTTTCGCTTCACAATAGGGAGACTCACTTCTCGGACGCTTCACAAACGCAGCTTTTATAATCAGCCTGTTTGGCAAAGTACGTAAGCAGAATGTGGTGGAATAATCACTCACCGTGAGGAACGCGTAGAAACGTCTAGAACCTTCGGAGTTGCGACTTTAGCTGACCTTTTACACATGACTGCCACACCTATAACGCCTGCGCCACGCAAGTTATCTCACAGGCGTAAGGGTATTTTTTCCAGCGTTAATTATCTCCTTAGTTAATTAGTTAATTTTGTTAAATTAGTTTTATTATGATACTCTCCCTGCAATATTACATCTAGTCTAAAACCCACGCAAGCTTATTATTATTGCACATAATAATCTATGCAAAAGTGATAATGAATAGTAAGTTATTGAACGGGTATGGAAAATCGTTAAAAAGAATTATTAAAAAAAAATAGAATCAAATTTACATTCATTAAATGTAAAGCTAGTTCAATTATTATAACTTGAAAAATACATAAAATAATTATAACAATGTATAACATAAAATATAAACTAATAATTTTTCTTATTCTTACTATATATTCTTACCACAAAATCTACGGACTGGACAGAAAAAACTTTACTATAAATAAAGAATGATGACAGTTGGTCACTGAGGTCCGTAGTTCGAAGACCATGAGACATAATGATACAAAGGAGGCGCCTTAGCCAATGGAGAGACGACGTGTTAAGTACAATGCAACATCATATTACACAACAGCAGAAATCACTTGCTGGACAGATTATAACGGTACTATGACTATGACTGTCCTGTTGCTGCTGCTAGTGACGACATATTTAATATCATTATAGTTTTAAAAAAATAAGAATAGTTTCCATCCTGGTTTTGTTAGAAGAACGTATTTTGTATCACATACAAATGGCCTGTACAATAACAGATCCAACATAGCTGTTTTTCTTATATGTTAAGCCAATCCCAGTGTACAATGAATCGGATCATAAGTTTAAGTGTAATATCTCTCTACCTCTCTACCTCTACCTCTCCTCTCTCCCCTGTCTACTGTCTATCTTTCCTCCCCCCTGGACAGGCTCTGAATTATGACGTATTGGAGAGTAGGAAAGAGAAAGAGAGGGTTCTTCCAAACCTCATGCCGGTTGGAAGAAAGGTGCCGATCGGAGAATGGGCGGGGAATAAAAACAGATAGCAAAACATGGAACAAGGTAAAAAGCATTAAGAAGGATAGAAACAATTTAGGAAATTAGTGCATGAATTTTCCGGATAACGAGAGTATCCTGTAATAATTTTATTCCATATTGATCCGCGTAAGGTCTATAGCAGTGGTTCTCAAAAGGTGCCGCAAAATTGTATACTCGCGCCGCGACAATTTTTATTAAAATGAGAAAGTAACAATTTATAAAAATAAAAAAAACAAGCATATTTACATGTTATTTATTATATGATAAAACAATTCGTTGATAATGTTATTTCTTAATCTTAGAGAGCTATAAAATGGTAATACAAACTGAAATATGTGAAGGTGTTCGGTTCTAGTCAACAATTGCAGCATTTATACAATTGAATGAGAAGTACGGGCTTGTTTACTTTTTTACAATTGTTCAATACGAGAAGGAATCACAGACAAACACAGTCGTAATTCTTGACCGCCCGAAAAAAAGAAGTCGCTCTCGTTTCTTATTTTTGATGACAGCCAATGCGAAAAATTCTGTTCACACAAGTATGTTATTGAAAACTGAAGTAGTTGAAATAAGGCATTCTCTGAAAACATTTAGAGATATTTTTGCTAATAACCAAATTGAAGTAGTGTTGTTTCAATAAAGTTGAGTCTTAAAGTTCGATCAGCCTGAAGATCAGGCAGATCTTCTGCCTCTCTACATGGTAGGTGTTTTGTGTCTTCACTAGTAACGACAAAGGTTGCGGATCCAGTCGCATTCATTTAGATTGAGGGCAGGAGAGTATTATTATAGTTTTACCTTTAAAACGGAAGAATTTTCTAATATAAAAAATTCAAGACATTTTCGGTCAGGATGTCAATTATCAACTCCAAATTTGTATGTTTCTTAAGAGCCCATTCATTGTGGACTAAGGATATATTCTTCCTGGCCCTCCGTATTAGTGAAAGCGGTCCCGGGGTAGTTAGCCTGAAGAGGACGTGGACTTTTTAGTAAGTGGGAGTCGAACACACTGGAAAGCTGTCTCTCTAATAGTGTATAACGAATTTTTTCCTTCATTAAACAAAATCCCCATGCTGTTATTTAAATCGCAAATTTCAAAGTAGAAGTGCTATCAAGCTTAGTATGTTTATATATGATTGTTTTCGTTTATTGATGAATTTTACCATTTTTCAGTTTGTTTTAGTTCTTCACTTTTGAATCTGAAGTGTTTTGTTGAGTGAAAAAAAGATGCCACTCAATTTGCAATCAAAATCAGTGGCAGCAGAACGCGTATTAACGAAGCATGAATGTGATTACTTGGTTCTGTCCGTAGCGAGGAAAATAGCGTTGGACATACGTTACGCTAACATGATTATCGTTAATTGTTGATTGTAGGGGACACACCGCATGGTTAATGATGATATGCTGTCCGCCGCAATGTTGTTTGTTGTTTATTTGCTGCACGGAATTGTACAAACATACTGTTCCATGCATACGTTGGTGACAGGAAAATTGTGTTTATTTATGAGGTCACAGAATGATAACAGTTTTGTGAAACAGTTGTGTCATCAGCAAGTTATTCCTTTTATTCCTTTTAATTCCTAATCTATTTAGGCGTTTTGTCAGACAAGAATATCTGTGTACTACTACTACTACTACTACTACTACTACTACTACTACTAATACTACTACTACTACTAATACTACTACTACTACTACTATTATTATGACGGTACAGCCCAAAGTTGTCTGTCTGTTGTCTTCAGTACTCTTTAATGTCTCCCTCCACTCATTTCTAGAGTTTGACTCTAAGAGTCGATTACCGTTCACTGTCCTAATATTCTTCTCAGGGTTTTTCTTTCAAAGGTGTTGATTTTTTCGTTAGATCTCTCAGTGAGCACCCACATTTTGGATCCAGAGTAAAGAATTTCTCAAAACAGATTTATATACCTTTAGTTTGACTTTCTGGTGTAAATATAAATATACACATATATTATGTATCATATATATAAATCGTATATATCGTAAATATAACACTAAGCAGAAGCAAATTACAAACTTTCCTTATAGGTAATTTTAGGTTCTTTAGGTAATCTAAGGTACTTTTCTTCTAGGTTCTTATAGCTTTCTCTAATCTTTTAAGTACATAATATATTTGAATTCAACTATAATAAAAATTTATTCGTATTAAAATCGTAACATAATCAAAGTCAAATGATTAATATTTATTTTCAGTTTTATGCACTGCATGAGCAACAAAAATGTGTACAGATACTGTCTTTCTCGTCTGACGATACAAAGAGGTCCTGCGGAGATAGTCAAGATCAAGACTTGGTAGGAGGTCACATTGGTATCAGCATGTTTTGCCTAGTGAGATAGTTCATGCCACGAACCACAGGCATCACACAAAATCTGACTTTTTAAAATTTCGGCGAACGAACAGAGTGATCACAATAGCTATGTTAGAAGCTACCCTACGTGCAATAAATAATCATATTAAAGCAATAACAAGAATGTTCTATTGTATGCTACATGTGTGCCAGCCACAAGACTGGAAAGCGATCCGACACCGCTTCCCTGTCTGTTGCTTGTCTGGCGTTAGTTGTGCGGCCAACGTGATGCAGGATATTAAGTAATTGTTATTAACAACAGTTACGTAATGACCTTGGCGATTAGTTTACTGTTACAGAAGATTATTAATTTTACTACTGGTAAGCATATTGGATTACTATCGCCAACCGCGGGGATTACGTTCTTAAAATTTCAAGGTTGGTGAAATTAACTGTGTATGGAAAAAGTAAGGGTAGGGGAATCATAAACAAAGCAAAAACATAAAATACATTTGTCTATTATACTCGTTACTATACTACTCATTATAAAGCTCAAGTCAATACAGTTTGTATCGTCATTAGTATCTGTGTGCCCACTGTGTGCTTATTAGACATTCTCAATTTTTTTTTCTAGTTGAAAAGCTTAGCCATTTTATTATACCACTTCAAATAAAGCTGCACTTTTAGGAGTCCGATGGACATGTCAAGTGACTGGCCACCAGAATATTCAAGAACTTCATTTTATTTTTAAATTTATTCTGAAGCTGCTTGAAGGACATACACAGATTATAAATCTCCAGACGTCGTCTTAATTTTACACTCGGCGATTGATCTCGTGACAAAATTCAGCTCAATTCGAAACCCAAAGTAACCATTTCCTTTCACAAGAAGTTATTATGGTTCGTTATTTATCCTCGGTGCAGACATCCAGGCCCTCACGCCATTTTAACTTCTCCTTATCGATTTTAGTTCACCTTCTTCTTGTGTGAATGTAAAAGTTCTTTGACGAAGTTGCCTTCAGTGTTTATCTAGTCGATGTTTCCATAAACCGATTGTAAGAAATTTCCAGGGTCGCAATTCATAAATGGCTGGGAATTACTGCGTGTTTATAAAACCGCGTACAAATGTCAACTCCGAGACAGAAGATCTCGCAATTGATTACAGATTTAATTGGTATAACTGTGATTAGACGTTTAATGAAGCTTTCTATCGATTTCTAGGTCTGGATTCGATTTTCTTCCACCATAAAGGTCTGTTGAATCTTCGACTTCCATGTAACAACCTACTTCACTGGCTAATGAGCTTTCATTGAGTATCGTCTAAACTATCAATTTGTTGATGTATTCGTACACCAACTAATTACTAATTCCTATATAATGCATTGATTACTTGAAAATCTACATATAGTTGCAAAAATATTTGTCTGTCCCAGTATATTACGTTTATTCTAAGCTACAGATGTTTAACTAAAAGTTTGGATTGTTTGTGAAGTAGTCTATGAAACTAGGTTTTAGAGCCCGTAGGGGCTACCAGAGGAACGTTGAGGGCGGGAGAACTCTATTTCAGATATCCCCGTAAACTAGAAATACTGCCTCCACCACGGCTGTAAGTTTTCATTAAATACTAAATAAAGCAAGCAAATTTTTAAAGTCGTGATCTATTCACATTTAATGAATATAAAAGAGATATGTATGCTCTAAGGAAAAAAAAAAGATATTTTAAACACAGTTTTCCGAAATAAACCCACTACAAAGTTTAAGGATCACAGATTAAGGAACACGTGAAGGAATAATTTTAAACATGATGGCACTAAGCAAGAATTGAGATTTTTTAGTAATGGACGGGGTAATGGAAATCAGATAGAATGGGAACGAACGACGGATGCGACGTAATCCTAAAAATGTTTTGAGCTAAAGTCGACCGGAAAGGAGATTGTGACAGACCGTGGAAAGCATGCCTCTGTAGACCTATAAAGACCGTACAGGTTGCAATCCAGTCGTTATATATTGTAAATATGAACGACTGTAGTCTAGATGGAAATTTTCTTCTTCTTCGTCTTCTTTTTCTTCATCGTCATCATCATCTTCTTCTTCTTCTTCTTCTTCTTCTTCTTCTTCTTCTTCTTCTTCTTCTTCTTCTTCTTCTTCTTCTTCTTCTTCTTTTACTCCTCCCTCCTCCTCTTCCTCCTCCTCCTCCTTCTTCTTCTTCTTCTTCTTCTTCTTCTTCTTCTTCTTCTTCTTCTTCTACAATTACACAATTAGGCACAGTGCTTGTTCTGACCCATCCCTTCTTACGTCTTCCAGCACGTTATCCAACCTCCTGGATCGCATCGCATGTGGTACAAGCCCTACTGAAATTGACTCCAGTGTTACTGACTCCTAGTTCACTCCGTATGTCTACGTACAACCTGGTGGAACCCTTCAACCAATACCTGAGTTCTTTTTCTTGCTTGTCGGTCACTGTCCAAACCCGACATCCGTGTTTTAAAACCTGTATGAATATAGTTTAATTCGCTGTTAAATGCTCTAACCGTAATGGGCGTCTGTGTACAAGTGTGTGACAATAACGCGACCGGCTAATCATGACTAGCTACCGAAGCCAGCAACCGACACAAACAACAATTATCGATAATCATATTAGTACAGTGTTACACCGTTATCCAATATTGTGGCTTGCTTATTACGTTTCGTCACGAGCACCATTATTAAACCAATCACAATGAAACAGTATCACTTGCTAGCAATTTCAAATCACTCTTTGTCTATACTGAGTTAATTTTTAAACAGACTCGTTAAAATGTATGTTCCATACAGTTTAAATTCCACTGACATGCAACATTTCACAGCAGTATCGGTGAACAGTACAGCACTTCTGTCATCAGCCGGATCCCGATAGGGCATCCAAGAATCTACAAATAGCCTTAGCCGTCTGTAGGACTGGCTCAAACAATGGTAAACCGAAGCTAGTAACGAGAAATCAACACAGGTTAGTTTAAGACAAAACGTAGGTTATGTCATAAATTCTTCATTCCTGAATCTTCATCTCCTCTGCTTGAACCTTTGCCTTGTTTCTCTCCGTCATAACTCTGGCTTCATTTCCGTACATCAAAACTGGTATCGCTACAGTGTTAAAAAAAACTTATCCTTATTTCCTTCTTTTTTCTCGTTTTTAAAGTATGTGTAAATTGTTCTAGAGATATTTCACAGATGTTTTTAAAAAATACATTTTCTTCTCGGACTCTTCAGAATTAGACAAAAGTTATAAAGCCAAGAGAGAGAGATAGGAAACTCAGGATCGGACCACACAAGCCCTGCTGATGATGACGTTGACTATTACGCCGACGGCTGCAAAGATGGTAGGGAACTACAAACAGGCCAGCAAATATCCCCTGGTTAAATTCCGAGCGTCATGCAAAAAAATTTACACAAATTCGGCTGCTGAATGTTTTCAGAATGTAAACATTAGAAACAAGAATTCACACATTTTTTACAGAAACACGTTCTTTACTTCTGGATGAAATACGATATTTTAAATTCAAAGCACGCCTTCCTTCGAAACACAACAAGTAAAACAATAACAACTCAAAGTCTTACGAAAAGTTCAAGGAAGTAATTTGAGACACCAACAAACGGAATTAGTAATCACAATGTTCTTTTGTAAAATCACAAAAAGTTCATTCAAACGATTAAAATCCAAAAATAAATTACAAAAAGTCCTAACAGAACAAAGACACGGACTGAAAAAGAAATAAATAACCTGTAACACAGATATAAATTACGCTTCAAATTATTAAGCCCTTGAGATCAAAGGTAATTGGAAACTTCTTTGCAACAAATCTCACATAACGATATACTCATTTCAAAATGAAGATTCGAGAGTAAGTTTTTCTCAGCCAGACTTGAGACTCGGTGTCACATATATCTGCAGACCACAGAGTCATGCGCAAACGAATAATGTAAAACACAACTTCCAAAAGTAAAATTTTCTTTTATAAACTTCCGGTTTATGAAATTGGATACCATAAATCCCATTCCGATACAGCAATGATAACAAAGTGCATTCCTCGAGCACATTGTGCATTCTTGTTTGTGTCTCTGAAACGTGAAATTTAGAAAAGTTCACGGGAAGTTAACAACTGTTCTTCGTTTTTTGAATACACTGTATCTCTATGATACTGTGACAGTCACACCTCTCTCCGAGTTGAATCGGGTTTCGTTACACCTTAATAAAACATTACTGTATTTGTGATGGGCAATTGATGTGTGCGATCCATAAGCCAGTATAGTTTCCTATAAATGATACTAAACTGATAAATAAAAGTGTGTCTAACAAAACATTCCTGCAGTCATCTTGGTGACGCTTGCTTTCCATGTCAATGCAACACGATTTCTCAGCAAAATACTAAATTCCTCAGATTCAGGTCGAGCAGTTTAAAACCGAGCTTGTTAAAACATGATCATCATAGTGGCCGTATTTGAATTACTTAAAATTTAACCCTTTAATTACAATGGTATGTTACTCAACAAAGAATTGCAAAACTATGATTTTAAAATTTATCGTTTTTTTATTCTCTGTACTACGTTACGCAATTTTTATACACTTATGTGTTTCAGCTGTTCACGCGCGTAATGTGAAAAACAATACATCAAAACTCAGCAAACACAACAACCGATTACATGGTATAACAATGTGTCTTGCCAAACATCTGTACCGTGTATATCAGTCTTCTCACATGTTTACAATCTACCACAAAAATGACGCAGTTTTCTTGTCGTCGTCGTTCACTTCTCCCGTGGCAGAATAGTCGTCGTTGTCCGCTAAACTCGGAAACTTGGAATAACCAATCGCCTTCAATCAAGTCATTTCCATTCACTGCTTTGGTAGTATCTAAACTATAGAAAGAGGCTTCCTTGTTTATATCTTCTTGTAGCTCGTCCTACTATCTAACTTTTAAACCTTTCTTTGTTTGTAAAAGGACACATTTATTCCCTTCATTTATCACTAAATATTTAATTGTTCTGTAGAATATCCTTTTCTTCGTTTCTTGCTTAGTTCTCTTAATCCAAATACCAAATACATAATCATAAATAGATAAACGGGAAATAATAATAATAATTTAACACTCGTACGCTTGTGATCACAAACAAAATACGAACATCGGGTCATAACAAATGTTCCACACTGGCAACAGAAGTGCGTTTCCATCCCACAATTGACTGATACACGCATGAGAAAATACAAGAGTTCAAGGTTCTGTCACAAAGACAGTGTCTTGTGGCATGACGGAGACTCTTAATAAATTATCACAGAGACCTTTGTAACGTGCTTGAAATATAGTTCTTTGAAGTGTCTGTCAAAGGATCAAACGTTTATAAGCTGTGTGGGGGAAACTTCTCTAGACATTTCGCGTCTCCTTTAAGGCATACATTCATTTTCTGTAATAATAAACTAAGAACATTACTGTTGAGAAACTTCACGCAGAGAACACTGTCTACTTAAGGCTACTACAGAATACTGTATTAGTACTACAGTTTATAAAATTATTACGTCACTACATAAAAACCTCATATAAATTGCATCTATCCCCGACTGTTGATTCATCCGTATAAATAAAAAGGATTAAATCGTTGCATCTACACAATTAAATCGGTTAAACGCTGTCGTATGTAGTGGGAGGGAGGAATAACAACGTTATTAAAAAAATTAGATCTTCTGGGTCCTAACAGTAGATGACAGTTACAGCCTCCGTGCTTAGGATAAATGAAAAAGTACAGCAACAACAGTGCCATTTAAAAGTCCTGTATGTTACTATAGTATTTCTACGTGATAAATAGATCTGACGATAGTTGCGCAGTGGACAAACACCTTGTTGCGAGGCTAACAAAATTTTCATTCATTTCGCACATGCGCAGCTCAGTCTTTTATAGTGAATGTAAAGCGACAGTTTAAAATAGAGAGAAATATTGTGTGAATGAGACAGTAAACTGTTATCCTCTACTTCACCCCACACGAACGGCTGTCAACTTTCTTCTATAAAATCCTCGTTCTTATAAATTCTTCTGGAAATGGAGGAAAAATTTCATGAATAGCAGTAGTATCATATAATTGTTTGGCATTGTAGTAACATGAACAACTTGTCAGTTAAATATTATACACAATCGATCACTTCTTGAAGAACAGAAAATAAAACAATCCAAACAATCCTGTTGCCATAGTCAGCTGTAACCATATGAATATACCACCTAACCAAAAGCCGTCTTCCTTGCGTAGTTGGGTTCAATTTCATTAAAATGTTTTGTTGCAGTCATATTGGTATGCGCTTTTCATTAGTTGAAATGATACCAAACTCGACATGTTGCTCACACTTTACTAATGTAGTACTAAAGGTCCGCCGTTTTGTTTTTTCCACAATTTTATATCCTCATTTAGTCTTCCATATTCAGGATCTTTATATGTATCCTTTATGTAAACTTTATCAAAAGTGTTCTATCCGTTTTAGAGTTACAAGGCTATAAACAAACGAACGAACATAACCTAAACGCAACGTCGCGTCGTGCTATTTGCATAGTCATGAGGTGGGAAACGTGAAGTAAATCCTGATTGAAATTCGTACGAGAGCATAGGTAGAAAGAAAAGGTTCTCATTAATAAACTTAATCTGCGCGTTGCTCTATCGAACGCTAAATTATTGATTTAATATCAACATCATATTTTCATTTATATAAGTTGAAGAAAATGTCAACAAATTGTTAGTTCAAAATGTTAACTTTATTTATACGCTAGTCGAGAGAATGTTAGAGAGGAGAGCGGTAAAGAGGGAAAGAGAATGGGGGGAGAGAGAGGGAAGGAGCGGAGTCAGAGTCAGACAGATGCATAAGAAAGTATCTATTGTGTTATGATTGATATGCCATCGAACATGTTGGATGCATCGATATTGGTTGTCACCATTGTCTTGGTTTCCGTGTTATATGTTACTTCGTTGACCAACTGTGTTTCCTGAATAGAGCAGTAATATATTACTTCCGCTAGCACACCTGGTGGAAAATACGTTAACTTAGTTTCCGTTATTTTTCGCCGTCTATGCGTAAAACAACCTGACCACGTTTAAGTTTACCACATGAGAAAATAACTACATCGACCTGGTTACTTTTGATTGGCCTATTCCTTACTTCGTATTTTTTATGCAAGACCGTTTTACACTTGAACGAGTCGGAAACAATTCTTACATGCAGCAGACAGTTCCATTGCCGTTAGTTTCCATTAAAGCAACCGTAGGCCTATACGTGCTAATGTGTGTGTGTGTGTGTGTGTGTGTGTGTGTATGGGCGCGGGCGCGCGTAAGTTACGTTGTCCAGGAAGTCCAGTCGTAATACGTATATTCATGACTGGTATAATACATGGAAAGCGTTACGTACGACAACATTTTTACACTAAAAGTTTTATATATATATATATATATATATATATATATATATATCGCTATCATCACATCAGCTGTGTAAAATTTTTAATTGTAAAAAAACATCTCTGTTGATGTTAAACAGAAATGACCCAATGAAACATGCATGAAACGAAGAAACTAAAATAATTACTTGCATTTGGAAACGTTCTAATAAAATAAAAACATATAATTCAAAACAGCCGTATACAATTTTCTCTATATAAAATATATGTATGTATACATGTGTGTAGGTATATATGTTTGTCTGTTTGTATTTATTTATTTATTTGCATACTATCTAGCTCGCATAAAAATTTTAAAAGCAATCAACGTACAGTGTTGAGACGATACTATATAGATAAATAAATGCATTCTCAATAGTCCGTTAAACTCTACGAACATAAAGTTTGGACCGCGCACAACGTATATCTAATTTATACAGACACTTTTTATTATAGCCTACAATTGACGACTCGTCAAATAACAATCTGGGTTTAATCAAAGAGATGAGTTGAATACTTCAGCGTTTTCTCTAATAAAGAAGCACTTTGCAGCCACTCTCTCTGTATTTAAATTAATTTCACTGCACTAAGGTAACCATTAACGTAACAATATAAAAGATTGTTCATCGTCTATACTGTGTACAGAAATAAGGCTAATCTTAACGCCATTCAGTAAAGATTATATATTCGCATAGCATTTCAATCCGGATTTTCCACATTACTAACGCTTTTTGAAAAATCAGTAAAAATTCTCTTTGAAGACGTGGGAACAGAAATGTGAAGGTATGGAAGACCAGTTTGAAAAAAAAAATAACGCTTTGGCTGCGCAGACGATTAAGTAACCATTGAAAAAGATAGACGGTTTTCAGTTTTATAATTATAATTACGAGAGGTATACTCACAGTTTAGACCTGAGATAAACTTATAGGAAACTACTCCTTATCTTGTTTATCATAGCGCTGGACAGCATGTTGCGAGAGACAACAAATAGAAAATTCAGTGGGGCTTAGACAGCCGTTTGGAGGAACTGGATTATGCGGATGACCTGTGCCTTCTTACAGAAAGTCTACGAAATATGGAAATTAAATTGAACGATCTGAAAATAGAAACCAAACAAGTAGGCTGAGAAATAAATAACAAAAAAACCAAGGAAATACATATTAATCATAGAAATAATTCTGATTTGATACTAGACGGAAGAGTTATAGAAAGGGTTGAGTAATTTCGCTATCTGGGTAGCATGGTTAGTCAGGATGGAGGTGCTCTTAGGGATGTGACAAGTCGTATAAATAAAGCAAAAGGAGCATTTGCACAGTTAAGACCAGTGTGGAGATCACCCCATATACGCAGGAAGACAAAACTCAGAATATTTAACTCAAATGTCAAATCGGTGTTGCTGTATGGGTGTGAGACCTGGAAAGTGACAAAGGACATTACCACATGGCTACTGACTTTCATAAACCGTTGCCTGAAGTACATAATGAGAATTTTGTGGCCCAAGACCATCTCGAACAGAGATCTATGGGAGACCACAAGTCAAAGTACCATCCAACTACAGATAAAGAGAAGAATATGGAGGTGGATCGGTCACACCTTGAGAATACCACCAGAAAATATCGCTAGACAGGCACTGAACTGGAATCCGCAAGGCAGCCGCAGATATGAAAGACCGAGGAACACCTGGAAGAGGACTATGGAAAGAGAGCTGGCTGGTGTCAACAAGACATGGAGGGAGGTGAAGGCCCTGCCAATGGACAGAACAGGCTGGAGAAATTTCGTCGAGGCCCTATGTTCCTCCTAGGAATTTAAGGATTTAAGTCAAGTAAGCCAAGTCACTCCTTACACTCCTTATCTACTTACAAAGAGATATAGTAAAACTATGCAGGAGATTAAAATCGAAAGTTCAAAAATAGTTCAGGTTCGTATTATCAAACCTACAACGAAACCAGATTCGGACAAACCACATAAAATATTCAGTAATTGAACCTATCCTATAAAACAGAAGTCAATAGTTAAATGTAGGCCTATATGTGTGCCTATAATGTAGGGACAAATGGAGACACTTAGAATGTTCTTTCACGACCATCATCTCTATAGTGTGGATACTATATATCTGTCATCAGTAAGTATGTACTTGTTATTTCATACGGTACAGTTAATACTGCAAGTCTTATTTATATAATAATAAAACAATTTTAGATTTATTCACGGCTTGAGAAAATGTTTATCAATACCACGGCTGTTTGAGAAAAATAGCATAATTACGAGCAAGATAAGAAATAAAATTCTAATTCCGAGTAAGTTTTCCCTTTGTCTAATACACGAGTATTTTTATAGGCTAACACTGATCACTTTGTTTAGTTTTTGTGTTATTTCTAATTTTAGATCTACGTGCTCTGTATCTATCAAATAAAGCATGCTATCTTAACAGACAGAACTGTATGAACAGAAGTAAATGACCACTTCTGACGACTGAAATGAACTGTATGTCTTCAAAAGTTCATAATTCATAACACGAAATGAATTCTATGTCTCACTATAAATGCTATTACATCACTTATTCCGTTATATGTACAATTTTGAGTCATTGACTACTGTAAAAATAAAACTTGAGGCTTAAGTATTAAACAACGAGAATCTGGCAAGCAGTGGCCCGCTTTACGGGTGAGTACTGCAGAGCTGCACAACCACCAGTCGTATCGCAAAATATTAATAGCAGTAGTTGCATTTATATATTACTCACACATATATCATACGGTGAATACTGCGGAGCTGCACAACCACCAGTCGTATCGGAGAATATTATTAGTAATAGTTGTGTTTATAATTATTCACACATATCATTCGGTAAATACTGCAGAGCTGCACAACCAGTCGTATCGCAAAATATTTATAGCAATAGTTGTATTTATATATTATTCACACATATCATACGGTGAATACTGCAGAGCTGCACAACCACCAGTCGTATCGCATAATATTTATAGTAGTAGTTGTATTTATATATTATTCACACATATGATACGGTGAATACTGCAGAGCTACACAACCACCAGTCGTATCGCATAATATTTATAGTAGTAGTTGTATTTATATATTATTCACACATATGATACGATGAATACTGCAGAGCTGCACAACCACCAGTCGTATCGCACAATATTTATATCAATAGTTGTATTTATATATTATTCACACATGTCATACGGTGAATACTGCAGAGCTGCACAACCACCAGTCGTATCGGAGAATATTATTAGCAATAGTTGTACTTATATATTATTCACACATATGATACGGTGAATACTGCATAGCTGCACAACCACCAGTCGTATCGCACAATAATAATACCGATAGTTGTATTTATATATTATTCACACATATGATACGGTGAATACTGCAGAGCTGCACAACCACCAGTCGTATCGCATAATATTAATACCGATAGTTGTATTTATATATTATTGACATATTCCATTGCTTCGTGGTGAATTGTATTTAATAATATTAAACTACATGTTATAATCGGAGCTAGACTCCGCGGTCTGTAGGAACCAAAATGTTAACTATACTGACCGCCACGGCGAGGAAGTGGATTAGACGACGGAATAACAGCATAGTGCTAACCCAGCTTGATAAAGTCCTTACAATTCTGAAAGCTACTGAACTGATGTGTTACGAAGGGTAACACAGTCCCTCAGTTTTGTTAATTGCCACTTACGTTTAGAAAGTTTGACTTTAAGTGCAGCCCGCACTTTTTTTATAGAAAAATGACTTATATTGACAGGACGATACCAACTTCATGGACTGCTCACAGGACAAATATCTGTATACGAGATTAAAACAATGTAGATTACTTAGTAACAAGAATCGTCTGATATCAACTATTTGGTAAAGAAAGTTAAAATTCGATTGACACATCATTCGATCCCATGGTATTCAGAAATGAAAAAGCGGGTGCAAAAAGATGAAGAGATAGTGCATCCAGCAGATTGCTTGACGATGTTTCAGATGACACTAACCCCAATATAGGTTATCTGAAATCACGAGGACTGCTGAAGACAAAGACCACTTATGGAACCTAACTTCTAGCACATAAAGTCATAGTCATGAATCATTACATTCGGTCAGATGGACACCGACAGAGAAGGTGTTTAATTACCAACTATGGTAACTATTAAACTATTTACTAACCAAATTTTTAAAACTAAAATTTAAATGTCACGTCATCACAGTGCTAAAACGTATTACAACCGATAAGGAGGAAATTAAGTGCAGAATATCCGTTATGTGTATACAAATAATTGCGTGATCTCGTTGCTGGATTAAAGGGACCAATCATTGAGTACTTAGTAAGCGTCAAGTTCATTGAGGAACAAAAAGTCACGAGGTGTTCTGTGACTCTACCAGCACAATGCATAACAAATACGCCACTTACGTATTCCAGGAATGCTACGTATTCCATTAGCAAAGGACACGGCTCAAAACGAGAAAATCAATATGAGCAAAACGTAGACCCTTTGATAAAATATTCCGTTACGCAAATCCGTTGTAATCGTTGTAAGTTACCTTTGCAGTCGACAACGCTCAAGAAAGCTTACCATCCGTATTTGTTCACACAAAGTTTGAACGTGATTCTAAGTACAGAACCTTAAACATTAGCATGCACAGTAAGTTCATAAATTTTAATTATTCTAATGTAATTTCATTTTAATATATAGTAAACTTAACTCTAATTGGTAAGTAAAAACCGAATCGTTCATTAAGTTCACTGTTACGTATCACGTTAGGAAATGTTTATTTATCGTTCGTACGAGTAATACGTTAATTACGTAATAATTACTATATAACATCGTGTTGCGACGAACATGAAGGAAATAGAATGTATTGAAAATAAATAAATTTTTACAGTAGAAAGTGTTTTGCCACATTCTTCAATTCATCTGATTTCATGGTTGCTGAATGAAAATTATGCATCGCACATTGAAATGACAAAAACTTATGCAAAAGAACGGATTTGTGGATCTAAAATTATTGCCCTACAAATAACAGTAAGTTCATAAATTTTAATTCGTCCACTGTCATTTCATTTTAATCTCAATATATAAAACTCAAAGTGTAAGGATTTATGTGTACTGAATACAAATCCACACCGTTACACTGATTGCCACCAAATTTTGCACAGGTACCTTTGAAAAAATACTGTCTAACTTGGAATTTTATATTTTGCCCCGTTCGCAAGATTTAGGCCCTTTTAATTATGCCTTTTTGTTGACGAGTATAAAGATGTCAACACACCATGGACACCAGATTTAATTACCATAGTAACAAGTAAATAAACAAATCATATTTAGCGGCATCGGAACTGTACCTTTATCCGTTCCTGCAGTTTTTAATGTTTTTAATATGCAATTGTATCGATATGTTTTGTAATTGTGTATAGAGTTACGTCTGTGTATTTTGTAATTGCCTTAAACGATTGTATAATTTATGTTTGAACGTATTTCTGATGATGCAATGAGTAAGTAATGAAATATATTAAATACTACTACTAAAGATGTCAACAGCACCATGAAGTCCAGATTTCATTACCATAGTATCAAGTAAATAAACAAAAGATATTTAGCGGCATCAGAACTATACATTTATCCAATCCTGCAGTACATTTTCGATGTTTTATATAATATGCGATTGTATCGATATATTACGATGTGGAAAAGAAGAAGTGTACTAATTGTAAATTGTCCTGTTACTTAATTCAAAGCAAAAATACGTTGTTGTTTTCATTTGTAATGTTAGGTGACAACGGTTTTTAGTTTTTAGTTTACTGCTGAAATAAATAAAAGTAATGGTTGAGGAAAACATAACGTTTAATGTGTTATACAATGCTTCTAACACAGTAACACTTACAATAAAGAATTTAGCGTTTTTGATTTAACAGGTACTTTATAAATATCTCCAAAGGCTTTATAAACGGGTACTTTTAAATCTCCAAAGACTGTTGCACCAACATAATAATTTAGTACAACATAATAACTTAGTACAAGTGCTGAAAACAGCTTTGGAGAGAATTTGACTGATGAGTACAAAATTGTTATACGAGCTGACAGAACGCCAGATAGACATAGACAATAAAAGTTATATTAAAATACTTATTAAAAGTCAAATATTCGCGTGCGAAGCCGCGGGTAACAGCTAGTATATAATAAACTTGACTGCGATTGGTAAATAAAAACCTAATCGTTCATTACGTTCATTATTACGTATCACGTTATGAAAAGTTTATTTATCGTTCGTACGAGTAAAACCAACAAATATTTTCTATAATTTATAGCTTCATTAAAAACATTCTATTCGTTAGAGACGTACTATCAGCACATCTTTAAGTCTAGACACAGTTCCCGCTCTCCCGTCTTTTTCCTGTCACGCCTGCTAACTGGTAAAATTGTTAAAAGAGTCGCGAGTGATTGGTTGTCTGTATTACTGTCTAACGTAAAATTGTAACAAACTCTCTTACCGTTCCACGCACATTACACTAGGACACGACTGTATAGAAGATGCAGATGTACAGATGCTACAATGCAGTAGACGCATATTTTCAGTTTATGCAAAGACGCAATTTTATGACTCCAACCATAAACGGGGCTAAAATGTAATTACTCCCTTAAACAAATTCACCACATGTTGATTTTCATAAATGTGTTAACATTTTGTTAAACTAAATACTTCAACATTGTATTAAAAAATAATTTATAAAATCTCTGCTTTGGAAATTTTACCGTACATACTCTCAGGATAAGATAATTTTATCCTGCCAAGCGGATGAAACCGCTAGAAATGCGGGGTTAACTGGAGCCCGTCTGTGAAGTAGCAGGAAAAAACAAAGAAAAATAGAATAAACCTTTACCATAAGCTTACTTCTCGTATTACCTCTTAAATACCTCTCCGTTGCTCATCCTATCTTGGCAGGAAATTCTGTGAGTAGCCTCTAACAAAATGTCTCAATTACGTCTTGTCTGTCTCTTCTCCCCGTTATAAGTTCACGTTCCACACTGAACATTCTTATTAGTTTCTTTTTTTTTAGAATAACGAGTATTTAGATTAGCAACTCTAAACTCAATATAAACTCTCCCGCTTCCACCACTAACTTAGATTCAATATTTCTGCCCATTGAGATTCTAATCGTTCAGAACTTCTTTACCCCTCTACATCTCCCAGTTAAACATAGTTTACCTGTAATATTCTCCAATTACCAATACATCTCCAATTATCTCCAATACGTTTGTTTTTATTAGTCAAAATCGTGAAAAAGTAATGTCATGATTTATTGTATAGTAATGGCATATTTGTTATCATTACTCAATCCCACGAAGGATCCTCCCCGTAATACCTAAACTGTCCCAAAGACTCCTGTTCTATTGAATCAGCAAACTGTACGGAGACACTTCTTGTTCTGTTCTATAATCGGCACATTCAAAATACACTAATACAGATGTTATTAATATTGTTCTAGACGCCAAATTCCCTAATCTGACCGTTTACTTACATTTTTGCTATTTAATTTTTATTACCGAGAAAAGTTAAAAATATTTTGAAGATCATTTAATATCTGAAATTTAAAATTTTCATTCTTATCGTATCATTGACAACACACACAAACGCACGATCAAAAATACGTTCTTCCGGCGCTAAAATTATTTCACATGACATGAGTGTGGCGAACTGAAGCAGAAACTGGAGCGCTTATATCTGAGCAGAGAGCCGGAGCCGCGTTCAAAGTAAATACACAAATTCCGTCAGTGTAACAGCAGCCGGGGCGGAAACTGTGGCACACTTGCTTGATAACAGCAGATGACCTACAAACCGTAGCAACGTTCTCCCCTACAGTCGCATTCAATGCCGCATTTGTGCACTCAACTATTGTACATTTAACTACTGTAAAAAATGCTTGAAAAATACCTTTTTGTAAAAATATAAAACGTAATTGTCTTTGAAATTGATTAATAACGCTATAAATATGGTACGCACATCTTAAAACACGTCAAACCTTATGTAGTGTTGGGTGAAATAGTTCTTCTTCAGAAGCTGTGTCGACCATTCCCGAAACAATGGAAATCTAGCTAGATTAGCTGTCTGCTTACTTGTTTTATACCGGCTCCAGGAAGATCACAAATCTTGGAGCATTGTGGACAGGGATTGCAACAATGCAAATGAAACATCAAAACAATAACACTAACAATCATAAGTTTTTAGTAGCACGTAACCAAAGTTTATGCTCATAATACAATATTCTTACGAAAGTACAAAAATATTATATTATGCATCAGTGGGGTAACTAGGGGCTACTCCTGGGGGAGGGGGATGAGTCTAATTTGAAGGTTAGACTCCTCATTTTCTTCAGGACAAATCAGAAATTCAGGGTTTTTCTCATATAATTTTACAAAACATTTTCAAAATTCTTTGCGTCTCAAGGTTACTGACTAAACCAACGTGAAGTATATTTTATTGAAAAAGTAAGGAATGTCCTGATTTCAAGTATTCTGTGCTGATTAAAACTTATTCAAATTGAAATAAATAAACTTCATGTCATTAGATAGGTACTTAATTTCAATATTTGTTTTCTTTCTTAAAATATTTTGAAAAACTCAATTTTATTAACCCTTGGCACGTTAATTTAAGGATGTTGTCCCGAGAATGTTTTAAGCAACTTATACTTCGTGTTAAAGTAAGTTAATTTGTATATAAAAGCCAGCAATAAAATCTTCCAATTCTTCCGAACTAAAGTCAAGAATCTGCTAGTTTATCTGTGCAAAGTCGATGGTTTAAATCGTAAGAATATTAGCCTAGACGAATCATAACATACACAGCCATGAAAGGGGAAGTGTGTCTGGACGAAAAAGATAGAGTAATATGGTCTGTCTTCGTTTCTGTCGAGTGCGTAATTGTTTTTTTAATGCTACATATACCTACGGTATCTACCAAATGTTAAGTGATTGTCAGTATTAAGAAAACTGTAGCTTTATTTTATTAATTTACAAATATTATAATTCCGTTTATTTATATGCTAATCCTTATTTTACCGCACACAATTAGGTTAGAAATATGCCTACGATAAGTGATTATGGAATTTCGCTGAAATTTTTAATACCTTTTGGGGGGGGCGGTAGACCCGACCCGATTAATTGTTGTCTGACCCGATCCCCGTAGCTACGTCACCGTTATGCACTATTCACAAGTAATCAAGTTCACTGGATCAATAAATTACTGAACACTGTTACAACATGTTACATCTCTTGTAGTAAAAATCCACATTAAAATATTGTACCCAAACCACTTGAGAAGTAAGTCGCTGACAAATGTTCCTGTCGCAAATGACGCCGGTAAGGACAACAATTGCGTATTAGCCGGAAAGACGCAAATCTGTTTACTCTTTTTTCTAAGACGTTATGGAACCAACTTATTGACTCATGATAACGCTGAAATGTTCAGTCTATTTACGAGAAACTGCCTATACACGTCTTAATGTGACTTGTAATCTCCATGAGCTGCAGACTTCGCTCACTATTTTGAACAAAGTAAAAGTTAATTATATTATTATAAATCTATTTATAATATTAGATAAATTTCGATATTAGAAATTCTGCAATTACCAGAAAAATTACGAAAACCCCGATTACACTAATCATTTTTTTAGTAAAAATAACAATTGTAGAGCAGACAATCATACAATAACAATAATTGTAGAGCAGACAATAATACAATAACAATTGTAGCACAGACAATCATACAATAACAATTGTAGAGCAGACAATCATACAATAAACTTTAAAAATTCCATACATTCGGATTTGTGCTAGAATTTTTAGCCTGACACCCGTACAGATTTCCAATTTTTTGAAGTTTCTGATCCCCTTTTTTGACCTTGGAGTGCAAAAATTTGAAGTTTCTCAAAGTGTACACTGCATTCAGATTTTGGTTAAAATTCTACCCAACACGGAATTTGCGATTTTATTAACGTTTAAAAATTTAACCAATTTATTAAAATTTTAACCAACTTTTCGGCCCTAGCGTCCCTAAGCATTTTGGTTATAGGGTAAATTGAACTATAAAAAAACAATGCAGTGTTCGGGACTTTCACTGTTTGTTGTGTTAATAATAATAAAAATATAGCAATAATTATCTGCTTTATAATAGCTTATTTTAATTAAAAATAGTAGAGTAGTCGGAATTTTCGTAATTTTTCTTTTACATTATTTGTACTTTTTAAGGTACGGCAAAATCTCCTTTAACTCTTGTAACGACATATGGTCACTTCCTTGTGGTGATTCTCCCCTCATATTCAAAACCTTATTCACAGGTTTAAAAAATTTAATAATTTTGATTTTTAACTAACACTAAATTAATATAACAGTGAACGAGTTCTGCAGCTCAGGGAACGTCCTAATTAAACACGTTTTTTACTGTATATAAAAAATTAATTTTTATTCTTTGTAATCTGTTTCACCTACCATGTAAACATTACTACGGTGATAAACACTTCAGAACAACGTGAAAATTTTCAATATATGTTACAAAGCGTTATATTATTTAAATAGAAAAATGACAACAACAAAATATTTACGCGAAAATGTGTATAAAATTTGGTGCCTATCTGAGAACGACACAAACTGGAAATCGAACCTATACATAGGGAAGAAATTAAATGTGAATAACTTCATATTTCTATTTCTCGCAGATCCTGAACGTGTTCACTTACGCACGTCCGCGCGTGCTTACAACACACAAGTATAAGAATTTATGGGTACTGAATACAAATCCACACCGTTACACCGACTGCCACAAAATTTTGTACAGGTAACCTTTGACAAAAGGCGAAAAATACTGTATAACTTGGAATTTGATATTTTGCCCGGTTCGCACGATTTAAGTTCTTTTAATTATGGCTTTTCGTTGATGCGTATAAAGATGTCAACACACCATGGAGACCAGAATTAATTACCATAGTAACAGGTAAATAAACAAATGATAGTTAGCGTCATCGGAACTGTACCTTTATCCGTTCCTGCATGTTTTAATGTTTTTATTATGCGATTGTATCGATATGTTTTGTAATTTTGTATACAGATACGTCTATAAATTTTCTAATTGTCTTAAACGATTATAAAATTTATGTTTATACGTATTTTTGAAGATGCAATAAATAAGTAATGAAATATATTAAATACTACTACTAAAAATATCAAAAACACCATGGAGACCAGAATTAATTACCATAGTAACAGGTAAATAAACAAATGATATTTAGCGTCATCGGAACTGTACCTTTATCCGTTCCTGCATGTTTTAATGTTTTTACTATGCGATTGTATCGATATGTTTTGTAATTTTGTATACAGATACGTCTATAAATTTTCTAATTGTCTTAAACGATTATAAAATTTATGTTTATACGTATTTTTGAAGATGCAATAAATAAGTAATGAAATATATTAAATACTACTACTAAAAATATCAAAAACACCATGGAGACCAGAATTAATTACCATAGTAACAAGTAAATAACAAAAGCTATTTAGCTGCATCGTAACTGTACATTTATCCATTCCTGCAGTATATTTTTGATGTTTTATACAATATGCGATTGTATCGATATATTACGTTGTGGAAAAGAAGAAGTGTAGGTCTACTAATTGTAAATTGTCCTATACTTAATGAAAAGCGAAAATACGTTGTTGTTTTGATTTGTGACGTTAGGTGACAACGGTTTTTGGTTTTTAGTTTACTGCTGAAATAAATGAAAGCCATGGTTGAGGAAAACATAACGTTTAATGTGTTATACAATACTTCTGACACAGTAATCCTTAAAGAATTTAGCGTTTTTGATTTAACTGGTACTTTGTAAATATCTCCAAAGGCTTTATAAACGGGTACTTTTAAATCTCCAAAAGCTGCTGCACCAACATAATTTAGTACAAGTTAAAATAGTACAAGTGTTGAAAACAGCTTTGGAGAGAATATGACTAATGAGTACAAAATTGTTATACGAGCTGACAGAACGCCAAATAGACATAGACAATAAAAATGATATTACAATAATTACTAAAAGTCCAATATTCGCGTGCGAAGCCGCGGGTAACAGCTAGTATACTGATAAAACTTAAAATATTATATTTGCAAAAGAAATCTATTTCTTACAATTAACATAGGAACTAAATGCTAGAAACTAAATTCACCATACTTACTGGAGAAGACATAATGAACACGAATATTCACAATTATCGAACTTTGTGCAGCGCTTATGATTAGGCGTATTTTCCGTAAGTAGTTGACATCATTAGGAGATAGATCAAAGGTTTGTAGCATAGTAATTATCTGCACCAATTAATAACGTACATTGGAAAATAATTGGAATAATTCTCTGACGTCTTGCCGACCGAGTGTGGCAAGATGTGTGTGTGTGCGCGCGTGTGTATGCGACAAATACACAACAAACAGCACTGCGGACAGCATATCGTCATTAACCAAGCGATGTACCTCTATAATCAACAATTAGCACTAATCGTGTTAAGTCGTATTGCGGACGTCATGATCAAAACTAACCGAATAGAACAGAACATAACTTGCAGCCTGGGCAATACTATGCAATCTGTTACCGCTGCTGTAGTTTGTACAAATTCTGTCGTATCTGGTTTTGCGTTTACACAGAATAACACAATGGGAACTATTACAACAAAATATACACCAAGCTGACTATTTTGTGTGTGATATTTTCCCAACATACGGCACTTTTGTAGGTAATATGCCAAGACATGATTAATAAAAGTCGTAAAAATGTATTTGGGATAAAAAATACATAGGTAAGTAACAAATAAAATACGTGAAACCTTAGCAGCATTATTGGTGTGCCTTGTTCCAACATTTTCGTACGTTAAAGAGTCAAATGTTCGAATAAGGGTAAAGTATACAGACTGAAAAGATAACATTTAGAATTATAACTGTGTAGACATATTACGTAATCGAAATATTCGTAAGGAGCTGAAAGTCTTTAACACAGCAACTTCAATTTTAAAAAATATATTAAAAAAAGGACGATCCAAGTTGATTTTCTTAGAAAATACGAATTTATAAACCACAAGTTGGTACAAGCTTGAGGCAATCGAGAAACCGTTCTAACCCGTCAACTGCAGCAATGAAACGTTTAAGAATTACTGCATAGTAAATCTAATATTTTTGAGAATCCAAACAGTATTTTTAATAAATATAGAGTGTGTTAACACTTAATACGATTTACTATAACAGGACAACCGACATGATTCTTGAAGATTTACAACATGATGCAGATGTATCCACACCACATAAAAGCACTAGCTGTCTATATTTGCGAAAGCCTATGTACGCATATAAGCCTACAAACGCAATAGAAAGTCAGTTAATATCTGGACACTTTCAGATAAATATGAAACGGAGACATCTATTAAAATATTAGGTAAAGAAAATACACGTATTACAAAAAAAAGTTGCCAGTTTTCAATAGCGCGACCATTAACGATAAATTCCAACCTACATACAATTATTTAATAAGCTAAAACAAACCTTAGTGCTAAAACAGCACAATAAAGCAGGCAATGGTGCATACATTAGTGCTCTGAATAAGTCTTATAAATTCGTTTGATTATGTTAATTAAAAAAATGATGATGATGATCATCATCAGGATCATCATCATCAACAACAACCTCAAGGATTAGGCTCATCCTGAACCTGTTTCGGAACCCACTTCGCTCTCGGCGCTCTCTTCCCCACCGATCCATATTCCATGCTAACACTGGAATCCTGTCACCTGCAATTCTTCCCAAATATTCACACCACCTTCTTTTGTTCCTCCTTAGCCGTTCCGACAATAGGTCGACCCCTAGTTCCGTCCTTATATCCACACTCTTATTTCTATAAAGAATGGTACAGCCCAGAGTACTCCTCATAAACTTCATCTCTGCTGCCTGAATCTTTGCATGTCTCTTTCCGTCATAACTCTGGCCTCATCTCTATACATAAAAACAGGTACCTCTACAGTGTCAGAAAACCTTATCCTTGTTTCCTGCTTTGTCTTATTTTCAAGGTATCTGTGAATTGTTCTACAGATATTCCTAAATTTGTTTAATTTGTTGTCCAGATCGATTTCTTCCCCAATTAAAATTAATAATAGTTGATAAAATAAGTGCACATGCGAAACACAAAACCAAACCAGTAAACCAACAGGCGAAGTTATATTGTTCTAAGGCTTTCGCAGCCGGTGTCAGTTATATTAGAAGCATGTACCGGTCTGTTTGGCCGTGATCCAGGGTTTACAAACAAACCAAACGTTTCAGCAGCACCATTGGGTGCCATCTTCAGTGGAAAACGAGTCTACCTGAACGCGGTGTATCAAACGTCAGACCCACAGTACCGGCAGTGGGTTTGGTTTGTTTGTAATAAATCCTGGACCACGGCCAAACAGCCCTGTGCATGCTTCTAATATAACAGTCGAAGTGTTTTTGCTTTCTAAATTAATGAAATGTAAAGTAGGTCCGCCTATATGTCAAAAACTTTGAATGATTCATTAAATCGAAAGAATTAGGTACCGAAATTGTACAGATTTCATTTATAAAATTATAAATACGGTTAGAAATAATAGCCTATATGTGCTGTAATTTATGCAATAATATAAAATACAGAATCAAAATCAGTTTATTTACATGACACGACAATGACTTTTCTAGAAAGATTTGACTAGTGAATGTTTTAATACTAAATATAGCATTACAAATTCAAAACTAAGAAAGAAAAATTATTCAGGAAACGAAGGCCCCTCATTACAACATAATCAGTTTTGTATAGGGATAATTGGATTAAATACGACATAACCCCATCCCCTCGTTATATTAAAGTACAAAAGGTAATCATACTTAACTAACACATACCGTCCCATAAAGATAGCCTGGTCTGGGCTGAAGTTTTTACTGAGATATCCACTATGTGCGTCTAGCTGACGATACGGAGAGCTGTAATTTTGTTTCCTGTCTGCTTTATTGGGCTGAGATGGTACTTGAGGCCTTAGTTCACTGTTGCTCCCATCTTCCTAATATATAAGTTGGTGCATAAGATGAGCAAAATGATGCTGCTGATGTGATATCATCAGTGAGGCAAAAAATGGTGGGTATGCACCACTAGGAGCAAAACTTGTGAGCTGACTGCTTGTTTGATTGAAAGGTGAGAGATGATGCTGAATGGATCCTTTGTATGTCATAGGAATAGATTGAAGCCGCTGTCATTTTAGGTACAAAATGTACCTATGGAACGAGACTTTGTTTCTCACTTGCCAAAGCAGTGAGAACTGATTGTGACAACCACCCCTAGGTGGAGACCTTGAACGTGTCTAAAACTGCATGACAAACATGAACACTCTCTGCCGCTCAGCTGTTTACATTTATTGGTTACACGGTCTGCAATCGATTGCAAGACAGTTGCAATCCTTGCAACTGCTCGTGCAACTTTTAGTTTCACGCACTCGTGATGGGGCATTGATTCAAATGTAGCCTACACACTATGCAACCCGATTGCATGCAATTCGCCTGCGTGCAGATTCAGTAGACAGCGAAGAAATTTCATGACATGGGACCGACACAACATATACAATTTTTACAAAACCGTCAATATCTCGAAAACAAAAAGGAGGATTTTATTGAAACAAAATTTCTAATTTTTTTCTAAATTTCACTCGGTGATGCCATCTAGCTATCGTTTATAAAACGAAAATTTATCGCATGCCACAAATTTCACTACATGCAAAATAACAAAAATTTCATGACATGGGACCGTTTTAAATCTCTGTCCTTGAAAATCATGAAATTTATTGATTCAAACTTATGTCTGTCTCGAACCAACCTCAAACTTCAAGGAACACGTTGGTGAATGAATTTTTTGATCGGATCAGTAATTTCTGAGGTTAGCCCAGACAACGATACAAACAAAGTTTACCTCTTTATAATATTGGGTATAGACGACATGCTCACTCTGCACTGATTGCAGAGCAGTTGCAGACTGTTTTACTAATCTGCAACTAGTTTGCAGGCTTGAATTACGTAGTGTAATAGAGGCCTTACTGTAACTGTGTATTTTGTTGTGTGCCGGAACAATAATAAGTTTAAAAGTTGAGCAACGTGTCAGTTTAAAATTTTTAGTAAAATTGAACAAAAAACCAATGCAATGTTTTAAAATGTTAATTTATGAGGCTTACGAGAATGTGAAAGGCGAGGAACGCCGCGGACGATCCCCCACTTCAAGAACCGAAGAAAATGGTGAAAAAGTTGGCCGCATTTTCGAGAAGACCACCGACTGAGTGTCCGAATTGTAGCTGAAGCCGTGAACAGTGACAAAGACAGTGCGTGAAAAATGTTGCGTGAGGATCTCAACATGAAAAAAGTCAACATGTTTTGACTCAGTCGATGCAGTAAAGATGAAAAGACAGACGTGTAAAAAGCAGCTGACAGGAAATAGGGCTACAAGCTCTACGCCTTCGACCAGTGGTAAACAAGGCATTATCGGTGTTTAAGTGCACGTGAGGACTATATTGAAGGGGACAAGCATTAGAATTGTAATATGTATAAATAAAGGTGTGCCATTGTTCAGTCTTGTTATTTAATAATGGGAACATCTCGTATTAACAATATTTTACAATTCATTTTAACAACCCTGCGGTGAAAGAATTGTGGTTCCACTTCTAAAGTTAAGCACCAAAACCATCAATACAAAACCTGAATAGATGACCAAAAATGACCACGTTAGTGGTTTATTGGTCGATCGGTATCGATCTGCACCCGTAGTGATAGACAAAAGGTAAGATTCGTCTTTAATTTGATTTTGTAATCTCGTTTCGTGTCGCAAACATGCATCATACAAATTTAATAATATGTATATTGAATTTGTATGGACTGTTTTAAAATAACATAGGGAACCATTGGAAGATGAAAAGAAAAAGGAAAATGAGTATTGAATAATTTAATTGCTGTAAGAGAATTTTGTAGTGAAAGTACAAGTTAACGAGCAAGAAGTATGCCAAGAAAAAATGGATAGATGATGTTCTGATAGACATTAGGAGAATACGCCTCGGGCATCTGACAGGGCAGAATGGAGTAAAGTTTACGGAGGATTGCAGGAAAAAGAAAATTTTAATTTGAAGTCTCAGTAACGTACAATGTTTTTGAAAACTTGTCAAAAGAGAATACACAAATGTGTGTGTGTGTGTGTGTGTGTGTGTGTGCGCGCGTGTGTGTGTGTGTGTGTGTTAAGGGGGGTCGCGTTTAATTTTTAATAACAAACTGAACTGTGACAGAACATTTTACGGTTTATAGCAGCAACACAACGAACCTTCAAAATTACAATCATAATTAACTTATATTTCGGCTAAAATGAAAATAAAAATATACGTGACTTTAAATATATAATCTAAAATTTATCACCGCTAACATTAAAAATGTCAACAATTTACGACTGAAAACCTACTTACTAGTACCTACGGCACTAATTCTACCATTGAAACATATAAAAATGCTACAAATAACAAGAATAAGAAGACAATAATTATTGCATATTTTATCAAATCCGATAAAAAAATTCATTCATCAACGTGTTCCTTGAAGTTTGAGGATGGTTGTAGACATAAGTTTGAACCAATAACTTTAATAACTTTTAAGGACAGAGATTTAAAACGGTCCCATGTTATAAAGTTTTTGTTATTTTGCATGTAGTGAAATTTGTGGCAAGCGATAGACTTTCGTTCTATAGCTATATGGCTATTGAAACACGCGGACATAACGTAATCCAAAAATGCTGTGACTAATAAACAAATAAAAATTATGATAAACATACTTTTCTAAAGACGTTGTATGGATTATTGCCATTGTTAAAATTCTAAAAATAGTAATCTTTTGTCGTCTTCAAAATGTAAAAAAAAATTTATTTATAGTCTGAAAACGTAGTTAAAAGCTTCCCGTTTGAGTGTGGATTACGGCATTCAGGACCCATGGAATATGTCTCGCAGGAAAAAAGAAAAACATTAAAGAAGATAATGCTAATTTTTTTAAATTAAGTGAACATGCTTGGGTTTAAGAACATAAAATCCTGTGGGATCAAGAAGATATCGTTGGGACGATTTAGTTAAAAAATTTATAATAAAGGATATGTAAGTTTTAGTGGGCGGAGACTGGCCGTGAGGTAGACCCAAGTGTTTTTACAATATTTATTTTTCCATGATTTACACTTTCTCTTCCGAATTATTTCAAGTAATTCCTTCCAGATCACGAGGTTATGTTCTTATCGCACCTGAAGTTCAAGTTAGTGATTAAAACGTTGTATATGTAAAATTTTAAAGGTGATAACAGAAATTATAGAACAAGTCCCAGAATTTAAACATTTAGGATGTAAGCTCTTATATGAAAACGAAGAAGATATTAATGGGAAAATAAATAAATTTAACCTGATAACAGGAACTCTCCGACGTGCTCTAAAACACAAGGCAATGAAAGAGTATATAATAAAATTATACAAATCCATGGCAGTTCCTATCCTTACTTATGGCTCAGAAATGTGGACAATATCTGCTAAACAAATTTTAAGAATTTAAAATTCTACGGAAATGAAATTTTTGCGTTCCATAGTTGAATGCACAAAATTAGATGTGAAAATAAACAGTCAGATAAAGGAGGAACTGAAAGTCGAAAAAGTAAACGGAGTCATCAATAAGTACAGAGAAAACTGGAAACAACACATTAGCAGAATGGGCAGTAACAGATTCCCCAAGGTAGTCTTATTGAATCAGCCAAAAGGGAAGAAAACCCCTGGAAAGACCCAAAAAGAGATGGTCCGACCAGTTTGGAGCCGGAACAGACTAAACAGTCTAAGCCGTAAAGAAGAAGAAGAAGAACGTTGGTAACAGTTCATGGAAAGCCTTTAGATACATAGAAAATAGATACAAGGTTAAAGATAGGTTTAAAGATAGAACAAGCCTCCTCGTATATTAAAAATTGGGGCGTAGATCGACCAATAAGAAATCTTATCACGTAGGCCTGTCAACATAATAAGCATTTATTCAATCTCTGTCACGCAGAATTTATAGTTTTCAAAGCGTTGGTATTGTTATAGGGTATAATTGACAATAAATTAATTATCGCTCGTTTACCCAATGCGCTGTCACACAACTGACCCGATTCTTTTTCCGACTGTCTGCATGATAGTCAATATGTTCGAGCTTAACGGCGAAACTGATTAATGTTGTTTGTCGAACTGCACGTTACACTAATTTTGTGGTAACATCATTTAACTGGAAATATTAAACGGTAGCCATAGGTGTTACATATGTTGCTCCGATGACAGGCGCGTATATTAGTGTGGTTTGAAAGGTAATTTACATTATTGAAACTGAATTTCCTTTATGCATTTACATATTAGCTTCATGTGTAATACTAAATAGAACTGCCAACATAAAGTTAAATTGGAAACTATTCAGTTTTTGAAAAAAAAATTATATAAATAAGAAATGAATTCTGTGTTTATAAGTAAAACGACTTTAAAGTCAAAGGCGCATTGAAAGAATCCAAGAAAAGGCCAAAGATAAGATGGGAAGGTCAAATATTTTGGAAGGTATACTGGGTGAACTAAGAGGGTGGGAGAAAAAAGGGTGGAGATGTGGTTGAAGAGGCAAAAAGTGTGCTAACCTGTGTAGGTACGGGAAAATCGGGGCTAAAGTGATTTAAACTCCCACTTGTCTTTCGGAGCTATAACTCCGTCTTAAAAGTATATCGTTGTGAAGGTAGGTGACCGTGATCATGATATTTAAGCTCAGGTGTATATTTCCTTTCTGTACATAAGTAGGCATTTACGAAAACAAATTTTAAATGAAGAAGTGATACGCGAGTTGAAGACTGGTTCAGACACACGAGCGCGCGCGCATACACACACTCGGTATTATTAAGTAAACGAGTGTATAGCGTCGCTGGGACAATTACGAGGTGACACTAACTAATGTTGAAAGTTATTCCCACTGCAGTAACTCCAACTCAGTCGACCGCCCGTAATACCCGCAAACTTTATTAAAACAATTGATTAATTTTCGACATTAATTGTCACTGACAGTTTACTTCTTATGAGGAATAAATTTTCACAATTAATAAACGAATAGTTACGGACACAGTCTCAAAAATAAAATTTATGGGAGAAATATCTCAGCTATTCAAAGTAAATACAGGTGTAAGATGGTTTATCCCCAATTCTTTTTAACTGTGTCCTTGAGAAAGTAGTGAGAATTTGGAATGAAATTTAAAAGGAATGCAAAATATCACCAATCATGTTGGGAAGAGGGAACAAAGGAATTGAAATAAACTGTTTGGCATTCGCAGATGATTTTGCTATACTTTCTGAACATCTGACATCTGCAGTAACACAAGTCAATTTTTTACAGGACATAGCCAGTAGAACAGGCTTAAGAATTTTTGCAGAAAAAAACAAATTTCTCACAAATATTACAAACGCGCCAAAATTCCTGGTAACAGATATTGGTCGAATAGAGAGGGTTCGAAAATTTAAGTATCTAGGAGAGATAATTCAAGAGAATGGCTTGGAAAAATCTGCTATAGAATTAAGGCTTCATAAGATGGAAAGGGCATATGGTATAACTAAAGATATTTACAATAAAAAGTGCATATTTAAAAATGCGAAAATAAGGCATTTTAGGCATTACAGTACAGTAGTGAAGCCAGAATACCTATACAAATGAATATCTGTCACTGAATTATAATTTAGACAAACTAGAAATATTGGAAAGGCGAATTATTAGAAAAATATTAGGAACACGAAAAACTTCAGAAGGTTGGAAATTAAGAAGTAATGATGAAATATATCAAAGTATAGAAAATATAACCGAAACAATGAGAAAAAGAAGATATTATTTTTTGGACA
The DNA here is from genome assembly GCA_034769895.1 of Magicicada septendecula. NCBI lineage: Eukaryota > Metazoa > Arthropoda > Insecta > Hemiptera > Cicadidae > Magicicada > Magicicada septendecula. Next base: position 122,446,165 of record CM068375.1, read on the forward strand.
TTTATATAGAATGGACGACAATAGATTGAAAGCAAATCTTCAAATATCTGTGGGGGAAGAAGTCAACATCAAGGTGGATTAAAGAAGACCAAAAGGATTTAGAAAAAAATAATATACACGCAGAAGAAGCAATTGAAAGAGAAGTTTTTCGAGCAAAAGTGTTAAAAATAGGAGAGAGAAAAACGAAGGTTCAAAGTGGACTGAAGACAGGAAGAAGAGACACAGTGAGAAGATGATATATTGAAAAAAGAAAAGAACAAAGAGTAAAGAATTGAAATTGGCAAGTAGTCCTTAGATGGCCGATACAAAAAAAACGAGTAGTTGGTCATTTGTCAGAATATAATAACACACACACATATACACACACACATTCAAGCAACTTTTATTAACTATTGTCCACATTAATATTAAAATGTGAGCCTTTTTTTGAGTCTTTTTGTAGTAAGTAAAACGTGCCGTTTCATAAATACGTTTGTGATCTAAGTCTCTACACTCTATCGTCGAGGACAATTACTGTCTCCCTCCAACCTGAAAAATTTGGATACCCATGCTTACTTACTTCAATTTACTTTGCTTATGAAATTACTTTAAAAGAAAAAATAAATTAATTAGTTATTATTGCACATACCAGACGTTTATATTAAAATAGTTAAAGTCATGATATTTGAAAATTCGCTAACTAGGAATAGGAATGAATGACAGCATGATAGGAATCGCTTTTTATTAGGAATTAATACGAGCTATAACCCGACTAACATCATCACACCGTCACTCGCGTAGTTTCTATCGACACGCGATGAGTCAGTATGTGTACGCCTACGCCCGTCACTCGCGTTTGGCATCATTGTTGTGAGTGTTCTAAAATGTCTTGAAACGCGTTATCTGTCGGTAAAAAAAAATTTAATTCTCAATACACATTGTGGGAGATATGATCGGTTCGTCTACACCTCGTCTATGACGTTAGGTGTAAATACAATGACATTAAGGATGACTTAATGATACGCAATAATACCTGACTACGGAAGGAGAAAGATTATTTATTTGCCTTCTATATATGTTTGTTTGACCTCTATAACCGACAACTATACCGGATTGCGGTAAGTGTCATTCGATCTCTTTGATATGCGGATAGCACCGAAGAGACATCACAGAAAATTAAATAAAAATGCTGACGCTAGACGACATGTTGACCATGCAATCACAAAGCATTGCATTCAATTCTTAAGTGCCCAGGTTTTCTGAGTCACTCGAGTTCCTGTGATGTATCACAGTTTTTCTACTCTTGTACTTCAAAACGTTTTCTTCCTATAGGAACGTACGAGCTTCGATTTTAAAATAATACAATCTTTCCGTAGTCAGGGATTTTGTTTTAATAATAACGGTTTGTTATATATGTTCATTATTAGTAATCTCCTCTTTTTATTTCTAAAGAAAGATTGTATTTTGTTTAATTAAATTAAATTTAAATTAAATTACTGCCTTGAATCCTTCTGGACTTGAATAGGCTACTTGATTCTTGTACAATTCAAAGTTAATTTTATTTATCTAACAAAATTTTTCCAGACTTTCTCTTTTGATGTTTTGCTGCTCAAAAGTTTGATACGCCGTCGTCGTTGTCGTCACTTCACGCCGTAGGCTTATAGTTTGTTCCATCTTCACTGCGGCTATCTCTTCCAGGGCATACCCACAGATCTTCTGCCGACTGGTTTGTAGTCTACATCGCCATTTACTAGCCTCTGGTGGTCCGTTCTATAGACGTGCTGCATCCACTGCTGCTTTCGTTCTTATATCTTATTATTAATGGAGAATATACCCAGTTCGGCCCTTATCTGTTCATGCATTCGATCACTTAGACGATAACTACTCACGCCCCTTAAAAAATTCATTTCAGCGGTTTGTATATGTTGCTTTTCTTTCCCAGTTATCGTCCATGTTTCACTAACATTTGTAAGATTAGGTATCGCCATTACATTATAGAACTTTATTTTAGTATCAGTTCTTGTTTTGTTTCTTAGTGTTCGATGTATTGTACCACACATCATCTGACACTTATTTACTTTTTTATTCTTATCATTCTCATGTTCATAACTTACGCCAAAACCAAGAAAAGCAAAATGGGATACCTGCTCTAAAATCACATCCCCAACAACTATTTTGAACGGATTGGGAATTTCCCCTTAAAAGCCATACCTTCGTCTTGTTTTGAGATATTTTAAAATATTATGTCCCACACACACACACACACACACACACACACTCGGTTCAAGAAGTATATCGACTGCTGGAGACCGGAACGAACGTAAAGTACAAATTCGTGAATTTATCAACATAAAGTAAACGTAAACGATGCGTAAATAAATACATTCATTGACGTAAAATACATTCATTGGCGTCAAATACATTCATTGACGTCAAATACATTCATTGGCGTCAAATACATTCATTGGCGTCAAATACATTCATTGGTGTCAGCTTATTCCGCAGTATTTACAGAGAATCAAGAAACCACAATATACAATTCAATTACAACCACCTCGACTTTCTGCACATGTATCATAGGGGCAATAGTCTAAAACAGCTGACACTTATAGGCCTAATTTCAAGTGTAAAATTACAGTTAGAGAAAATCCCGTATTACGAATATTTTGCAAGCTGAACATATACACAACCTTACTGTAAAATTTTAAGTATTTTTAAATACAAAAAATTCAGTTTTCTTCTATATCTTTGTTGATTTTATAAATAATACCACATCCTAAGACTTAGTGTGAGTTTCCTTGATATATTCGTTAGTTGTAATTTTATACACTTGGATTCTGATTTTAATACGAGTATTATTATTTGTAATATTATTCACAAGGTGATAGCTTTTTGTGGAATTGATCTCGTACGGGCAAAAATTGTTATTGATGGTACTGTCCTGGAACAAGTTAGCAGTTTTGAATATCTGGGCTGCAGTGTGTCTTATAATGCAAGCAACAACGTGGTGAATAAGTTGCATAAGTTCAACCTTATGTGCGGGACCATCAGGTGAACCCTTAAGTCAGCAAGTAAAGTAACGCGCCTAAAATTCTACAAGGTGATGGCTCTTCCCACACTCCTTTATGGGTCTGAGAATTGGACTTTAACGAAAGACCAGACCAGTCGCTTCCAAGCGGCTGAAATGAGATTTCTCAGGCACGTGGCAGGGTATACTCTCCATGACCATAGGAGAAACACAGATATATGGCAGCAACTGAATATTATGAGTATACTCGACAGGATTCTTCTAGTATCGGTTGAATTGGTGGGAACACTTTGCCGAATGGATGACTGCCGCATCCCCAAACAACTATGGAACTATAAGCCGAGGGGACGGAGAGGTGTGGGACGTCCAAGGATGCGCTGGAGTGACCAGCTGTAGCCTAATATTTGCCTATTTGAGACCGGAACAAATCATTCTTGGTTTAAACCTTGAGGATGATGATGATGATTTTTTGTTTGTCTTTAACTTTCTTTTTATAATAGCGAAAAACAAGTAACTAACGGCAGTGTGAACAATTATTCACCGTATAAAATTACGAAGGATTAGTGATGGTTAAACGCAGTACTGTTGACGTTAACGACACATGCGCGCGCGCGTGGGCAAAATAACATCGAATAAAGCAAATGAACAACAACAAATAGTATCACCGGAACGATCCGTTCACCGGAACCAGCGATTAGGCTAATAATAAGCTTCGTGTAGCCGGGGGTGTCAAAACTAGGGTTGCCAACATTTTTTCGGCTGATTATAGTATTTTTCAGAATAAGCTATAAAAAATATAGTACACTTCAAAAAAATATAGTATTTTATGGAAAAAGTAAAAAAAAGACAAAGGTATGTTTGTTACTTATTTATTCTTATAAAAACTATATTTTTTTGCACTTCTTGCATCTTTTAACAATTTTTGTGTCTACAATAAAAGTGTCATATGCTTTATCGCATTCAATTTTTAAATTAATGTAGATCAAAAGCTCTTTTTTTTTAATGAGATACTCGCTCTGTTTCTCTCTTCTCGCCATTTCGAATTCATAATTGAAAATATCCTTTCTGCGAATGCCGATGTAGCGGGAATAGAGAGCAGGAATGAAATAATCTTAAATAAATTTGGTAAGTTATTTTCGGTATTTTTTAAAATATGTTGCCATTTTTGGCCTGTGGTTCTGTCGGTAAACTCACTACAATCTTTTACTTTTGCAAAGATTTCGTTTAATATTGTTATTTCAGAGTAAAGTTCGTCCATTTTGATACTCATTTTTTCTTGTAAATTTAGAACTTCTAATATTGTCTCACAGTCATCAAATGAAACCTCGTGTTTTAAATTCAATTTTTCGATTTTGCATAACCAATTGCTTTCATTAAAATCAAACCATTTATTAAGATATTCCAGACATTTATCAACGAATACTAGAAAATTCTTTTTAATTTTATCACTTTCTGTGGGGGATTTGGCTTCTAAGGATTGCAACATTTTTCTTGGTTTCATAACCAAAGAAACAGTCTTTTTTACGTTGTTCTAGCGCCGATTTTAAAGTTGACATAATATTATACACATCTAAGACTGTGATGTTATTACCTTCAAGTTTTTTAACAGCTTTATAATCACTCAAAGGCTTCCAATTCAAAAGTATGTTGTCCACGCAAGGTAGCAATGAAAGCCACCTGGTACCAACATGTCGTTTCAGCTCATGTCATTCACCTTCAACACCAGCAACAAATTTTTTAAGCTCTTCTCTTCGGACTGCAGATACAGAGAAATGGCTGTAAATTTTTTAAATTATATTTTCAACATTAATTCTAAAAAAATTCATTGCATGCTTGACTGTGTTGTGAACTATGTGTGCGTGACAATTGCCCTTCACCAAATTAGGAACTACATGATCTATATTTTTATAAAGAGAGTGGTGAATACCAAAGTTCGCATTGGTATTGTCTACGCTCAGACCAGACACTCTATCAAAGGAAAGGTTGTGCTGGGATAGTGATTTGTTTATAGCGTCAAACATCCCATTTGCTGACTCATCACAATTTTCGTAAAAGTCTAATAACTTGTTTTGTATCCCACTCTCAATATCAAAATATTGAACAACTAAAGGAAAACGTTTTATATTTTTTTCTATTACTTGCATCAGTTTGCAAACAAAAATATAAATCAGGGGCATTTAAATCTATCAGTAAAGTTTGTAAGGCATAAGGTCCTGAAACCTCATTAACTAGTGCTTCCATTTTAGTGCGTCCTAATTGTGTGTTCAAAGCGGTTTTAGAATCGACATATATGATTTTGTTAAGTTTCACAGTGCAGTCCATGCTGTTATAGGAAAGATTGTGCTTCACAGGATGGTAGGTTAAAGCAAGTTCACTGGCTATTATCTTGTCATCGTCATCACAAGTATTTGCGAAGGGAGCAGAAACAGAGAAAGAGCCCGATGAACCAAAAAAGCGATCTAACGTAGAAGTTTTCTTGCAAAGCTCAGCTTTAAGTTTATGTTGCTTCGTCTCACCATGTTGTTTAATCTGCAATGAGTTATAAAACACCACACATCATTCAAATACTCATGCAAATCAATCGACAATTTTATTGAATAAAAACAAACCAAAACAACCGACAAATGAGGATGCAAATACCTAACTTAACCTAAAAGAACTAACCTGGCCAATGCCACTTTTTCCGATAGAAAATGTTATGTTACATGGTGCACATTTTACATTATAGACATTTTGGGGATCTTTAGTAATGCACTCTTTCCCACTCAGGTTTATATTTTTGGAGTCTTTTTTGTATTTTCCGCTTTTTAGTGGGTGTTAGTGGCGCACTTGAACTTGACGCACTTTCGTTATCGCTACCACTTTTCATAACTAATCTAATTAGGACTTCAACTTCTCAAAAGGAAGAACAACCTCCGAGTGAAAATAATTAACAAAATCCCAAAACAAAAACGAAGCAAAGACAGTTGCAAAAGCAAACATTTGTTTGACGTTGTCAAATTTGACATTGACATAAGTTCGGAACGCAGCAAGCCAGCAAGACAGAGGCGCGTTCGGGATTCGGATACACGCACAACAGTGAGCCGAACGCACGCGGCGCGCGGCGTGCGGAGGACGCACGTTGCATCAGTCGAACGGCAATCATAAGGTGCGTTCACAAAGTGAGGGATTTGTTTGTTATTAGTTTCGGTGTTGCAAAAAAAAGATTGATCCATCCAACTGAAATATAGTATTTTTGCGTACTATTTATTTCTTCAACAGTATATAGTACGCAGACCCGAAATACAGTACAATACTATATATTATAGTATGGTTGGCAACCCTAGTCAAAACCGTGGACGCTAACGCGATGAGCTACAGTACTGTATTGTCCAATGTTCGGTAAAACGTATTATCTTCGTTGTGTGCGAAATTAAGCCAGTCGTCACAGCTGTTGGCCACAAATTATTTACTGACTGTTTGCAATTAGCACGTTATCCGTTCGACACAATTAACTGTGCATGACCAGACATTACACTATTCGGTCATCATAAATCGCATGCCGTTAGAGTAATCGTTACGGATTCTGTAAGTCTCATTATTCTGGCTGTTATCAGAATAGGTCGATCAACTATTCAGCATTATTTGCCAATTTGAATAATTCTAATACGTGGGAAAAGATCTCTAGTATGGTAGGAATTAATTGTCGCTAGAGAGAAAAAAATCACCACTATATACTCGAATGAGTTTTAGTTCAACAGTACTTAAGAGTAACTGTAACTTAAAATATGGTCTAAAATCACTCCTTCATTTTTTAAATTTAAATTAAAACCTTATTATTCTCAGTGGTTTTATATATAAATTTCACAAATTTAATGAGTTGTAATTGGTTTGGAAAATTTGAAAATTACGGTATGTAATATTCCAAAGTTATGAACATATTGTTATGTAAAGCTCACTATGCATTTTAATTGCTCAACAGGTTTGTTTGTTTCGAAAGAGAAAATTTGTTTTTCATGTTTACTAGCCTGTTACTTCCTTGAAAAAAGTGTGATGTTTATAGTTAGGGACTACAGTTCAGATAACACATACAGGTCTCAACCTTTTTGTGTAGTCTAAAAAAAAAGTTTCCATTGGTGGGAAGACCTTGAAATGGTTATTTGGGATATCTTAATAAGTTTTGTTCTTAGAAATAATGGAAATTTGAAAGTGATAATAAATTTATGAGTCACAGAATTTGGTAAAAATGCTTTATGAGAGTGAAGGATGAGAGTGAAGAACTTGAATCACGAAGATGTATCGTGAAAGCACAAAAATCTTTTATATTTATTGATAGAGGAACAAGACAGGAAGAAATTACTGTACTTCACTTTGACATCAAGATATAAAAATGTCCTACGGAGTTTATAAGCATAATTTTGTTTATAAAATCCTCAGAACACAATTGTTATTAACCTAACTGTGTTCTTTCAGAAAAAACTTGTTTTGCAAGTTATATGACACGTTTTCTCAGAACCTATTACTACTACACCGGTTGCAATATCATAAATAGATACGAACTTTACAAGGCAATAACGGATTTTTCAGTAACCCCTTAAAACTGATCCGCCTGATTTGAATGACAATGAGGAAATTGTTGAAACTAAAGCTTATCTGTGTGATTCCTTTAACTTTAATACTGGTTTGAGACAGAGCGGTGACTTCTCTTGCTAGCTCTTCAACACCTAGCATATGAAAAAGTCATAAGAGACTCTGGTCTACAAAATACAATAACTGTACTCACAAAGTTAGTTCAGTTATTACCATTCACGTACGATGTCGATATCATTGCTCGTTCTTGTGGTTCGATGACTGATGAATTCTTCACCTTGGAGCGAAGCTCATTTGGGTTTAATGACTGATATCTGAAGTTTGTATTAATTTGAACGAGTTGATCGTTTTAGGTATCTGGATTAATAGTGACAACAAATTGTGATACTACAAATGAGATCCAAAAATGAATTTCATTAGTAAATGTTGTGAGCTGTTGAAGCTAATGAGAAGTAGATTAATATGAAGATCAATAAAATGCACTCTCTATAAAACTTCAATAAGACTGGTCTTGACATACAAAGTAAAAACAAGGACATCACCAACGTAAACGAAATACATCTTTTAACTTTTGAAAGAAAGATATTACAACAATTTTTTAAATTTAGGTCCGATATGTAAAATGGGTATATGGCGGATATGTTATAATAAAAAATTACATGCTCTCTTTAGAAATGTAGACATTATAAAATATATTTTGTTATGAAAGTTACAGGTGGGCCGTGTATTTGGTGAGGACGACGAATGATCAAATACCTATGAAACTCTTGACAAAGCAGCTGAATGGAAAAGAAAAAGGCAGGCCAAAGCTGCGATGGATTGACGATGTGAGCAATGATGATAAACTATTTGAACTGAGAGACTGGAAAGCCATCGCATCAGATCGATACCGTTAGAGAAGACTTCTGGAGGAGGTAAAGACTCAGCAATGACTTGTAGCACCAGGGATCATAATGATGTTTACTATTAGGCATTCGAAATTTTTCTGAATGTTAAAGCAAACAAATAGGATTACGCAGATCTACAATGATGGTAAATATTTTCTTGGAAAATGTTATATCAATTTTTCTGTTTAAAAAAATGTGTGTAAAGTAACAGGTTTTAAATATTATGTACTTTATTTGATGTCCAGTAATAATGATTCTAGTTTAGTCTACCTTAATACAAAGGAGCAAGCAATGACGCAGTGTATCAGCTGTAAATGATCCTGAGGTGGAGTTTATGGTAATGCTGTATCAAAATTTTTATCAGTTGTATAGGACTTTATAAGATTATAGTAAGTAAGTGGGAGGACGTCTTTAATTTTTTACAATAAACCAGCATGTCAAGCTTGGGCAAAGCTTTGCTAACGTGTAACAATACTGGATTACAATATATAGTATTGGTTATTATCGAGTTATTCTGGGAGTTTGCTGAAAAGTTGAGAGATTCTGACGGTAACAAGTTGATGAAGGTGTGTGATCTTACGAAGATATTAACTTGAAATCGGGAAAAGTCGACATATGATAATTATTGTAAACAGTGCGTACTAAATTATTACAGTCACGAGGAGAAAATGTTGAATTAAACGTAAACTGATTATAGAGTTTAAACAAAGTTCTCTGTTTAACGGGAATTAAACAGTTTCGATGGCATAGCTGATATACAAAGATGACTGAGACGGGTGATCAACAAAAATAACACTTAACACCACTCAACAAAGACGAACAAGTCGTTTCTTTTCCATTGTGTTTTACTACTTTTTATTTTTATTTTTATTTATTGTCACCGTGCCTTGTCAGGACAGATGATACGTTTGATGAGAATGCAGATGTCAGACACGTCTCTAAGAGAAAGGTTCAGTAACAGTCTTTCTGATAAATTTATGTTAATATATAACCGATAGATACCTTTTATAGGGAATCTCTGTGTGAGTTTCCTTAGGATTCTAATTATCATAATTTCTCTTTTCATACACACTATAAAGGGAAATGAACCATAGGCTATCACTTTTAATAAATGTCTTTTATGACTGAAGCTAAAAATTATGCCTTTAGCAGTCTCGCCTATAAATGGATTAGTTTCCTCTTAACATAAACTAGTTTTTTTAAGTTACTAAATACTTTTCTGAAGTTGCTCTGAAGAAGTCTTTTAAAGGAGAAAACCGGTTCAGGCTGTAAGGTAAAACTTTATGCTTTTACTTATAAAAAAACCTAGTGTTCCGAGTCGTTAATGTAATAGTGATATTTAGTAAACTAGTTTATTAAGCCTTTTATATTACTAAAGCAAATAAACATAAAACTTAACTTGTACCGGCTAACAGATAAAGCAGATGTAGATCGGACAGAAAAAACACGTCCAAATAGATTCAGTATAAACCATCAAACGCTAATTCAAAAACATAAATAATACACTATTCGTTACACGTTTTTCGTCAAATATAAACAGGCAGTGGATTTAGTGGATCAATGAAACTTTCTACAAGCTCTGTCACAAGACCAGAGAGATTTCAGATGTACAAAAATATTAGATTTAAAAAAATACATCGTTTCAATAACACTGCTCTCCAAACCGCCGATTGTGAACAGCCATTGGCTCGTACGGTTACTGTAGGTGCCCATGAAGGTTTGATTACAAATGCAGGAACAGATTCACAGACGCCTGAATCAAAAAAATTGTCAAAAGCAAGCGTCTATCTTTCTCACTAAGATTACTGTATTAAATAAACTAGTTGATTTTTCCTATTTGCAGGTTTTAGCTACATCAAATCGTAGAAAAATAACAATATGTTACAGTACTTTAAACTTGTTTACTTCTTGCTTGTGTTTATTTATTTTTTGTTACTAAAGTAAACAATGTCGACTTTATTTTTAAAAATAAAGAGTATACAAATATATTATAACATGACATTTTATGCTCTATTGCTATATTGTGGCATGAAACCTTTCTGCCACAGGTTATTAAACAACCGGGCACACCGTTTCTTGTTAAACGACACGGACAAAAGTTGCACATATTGAAAATACAACAGGTCCAACAACTTTCACTGACTGTACCGGGATATAACATTTTTATTACGTTTGTGAGCAAACAAATGTAAGCAACACTTGATAAATGGCAGCATTCATCATATTGTCGCGCGTGTGCGCGTACTCCGCATACAGAACTGTAACACGTGCCGTACTCTACATATGATTGATGCCCGCTGGTACGACGTTCACTTATTTATGGTTGTAGAGAAGACAATTGCTTCCCATAGCGCTATATATGTTTCCTTACACTTTTCCAAACACCGATTTATTACAGTGTCTTGTCAATACATCTATACATTTCCGGATTTGAAACGTGTTAACTTGGAAGCCGTATTTTTTACCCTTTTGAATAAGTTATCACTTCTCGTGCATAACTATATAACTGTATAACAAAGTTGTACAGTATTGGGAGAAACGATATCTATCTTGTATCTTTTCTATTGCACGTTTTCTCTTCCTTCCAATGCTGATGTTTGTTACATTATTCTTCCTAATAATATCCACAACAATCATACAATAAACACCAGACATTCCAGGCATTCCAACCTACAGCACTGACTTTTTAGTTAAATTTATAACCACAGTGCCTACGTGACAAATAATTCAGTCCTAGCTTTTAAGTTTATGTACGTTTCCGCAGATACCTGTAGGCCTGTTTCTAGTGCTTTTCACAAATAGACACTAAGAGAACATACATAGACCAATGAGAATATATTTAATTTTTTATAAACATAGCTTACTGTTGAAGGCTAACCAAAATTTGCAATGAGTGGTAAGAGATTGTAATTATTTCTATATATTATAGATATCAACTTGTATGTTGAAAATATTTCTTATAATTTGATCCCTCACATAGAGTTTTACAATTTTCTTAAAATTAGGAATTCTATTTTTGGACCGTGGAACTCCTATAGTTAAAAAATTTCATAGTGAAAATTTCACAGTGAAAATTTCATTCGTGTTAAAAAACTTTTTAGTCTGAAAACCGGATAGATTTGTACAATTTTGTCAACTTTCTTTTCGTCCTGGGATCCTCAAATGTTAGATTTTAGAATTTATATTATATTCAGATATTGGTTTAAATCATCTTTAGTTTGGTATTCCACGAGGTATTTTATCGCAACTTTTAGCCACTTTTTGTGCTTCGGCATCCCAAAATTTTAAGATTTAAATAGTTACCTCTATATTCATATTTTGTTTGAAATTCTCTTTAATCTGAAAAACCCATGGAAGTTTGCCATATTTTTTTACAATTTAGACCCCCTCACATTTTGGCGTCTTGTCCCTAATCTCATAAAACAGTAGGGTTTTCTGGGATAAAAATATGGATATGTGTGCCAGGTTTTACGGAAATCAGTTGATAAATTGAAAAGTTATCTTGAGACGTACTCTAAATAGACAGATAGACTAATAGTCGGACGGACAAATGCCAAACGGTTGGGTTAAAACTGAGAACTCGATTCGCTCGTTCAATGATAATGATGAGTCCTATAAAAAAGTATTAAATAGTTTAGGTTGGACACAAAAGTGATAATTACCCTATAATTTCATTACAGGTAATTGGCCTCTAGAAGAATATTACTATTATATGGCACTGACTGAATATATATAAAAAAAATTTATACTCAATTAAAAATAATTTTTTCAGTTGGTACCAGTTAAACACCACGTGCTGTGCCATTTTTATGTGTATACTGGCTCCTGTCTCTATTGGCCTGTTATATAGAAACTTGATAACTATTACAGGAAAAATAATACAAAAACAACTGGTGCATAATTCCAAACTGAACGCCTATAAAAAACGAAGTAACAGCTACACAAAAAAGTTATGTTTGAACGTTAAGAGCTGACTCTTATTCCCTGTCACCCCCCCCCCCCCTAAATTGAATGGCACTTTTAGTAACAATCTGGTAGCTTTATTGAAAAAACTTATTACGTCTAATCATTTACTTTTTTTATGAGGTACATTAGGCCTAAACTAAAATTTTGTAAAATACAAATAACAATTGAAGATTTCTATAAGTTAACAAATTTAATATTGTCAAGTGCACCGTTTAAAATTAATATTGATAACTCTAATATTCTCAGACAATATTATTCTAATATTAATACCCACATTGACGTATACGAGTGAGGCATGGGGCATGACAAAAAAGCAATGCGCCCAGATTCAGAGGCTGATATCCAGTTTCTTCGGAGAACTTTAAAACTATACTTTGGAAGTTTGCAAGATAAAATAAGGAATGAGGATGTCAGTGCAGAACTCAAAGTAGAGGACATAAATGAAATTACTTCAGCTTACAGAAGACAATGGTGGGGTCGTTTGCAAAGGATGACAGAGGATCGATTGCCGAAAACGGCATTGAACTACAAACCCATTGGTAGAAGAGACGTGGGTCGTCCGATGATGAGATGGGTGCCAGAACACGTTTGTATTACCTAGTCCTTGAAGAGAAGAAGAAGAAGAACTCTAATATTTTCTAATAACATAAGTGTGCATTATATTTATATATTCTGTACATAATAATTATATTATATTTTTGTAATTATAAAATATTGTTATTTTATAATTGTATTACATTTTTTTAGTATAATACAAATTTACAAAATATTTCAAGTCTACTCATTGTAGATAAAAGTGTAACTAATGCTGAGAAATCACGTTTTTGGAAGAACGCAATTACGTAAACTTTTCTCAAAAACAAGTAGACATAGTGGCTTAAAGGCATTATTTTGTGAGTATGTGTTACTACAGTGTTATTTGAAAAGCGTACATGAAGTGTCAATATCCTGCTCAAACGACTCGTTAAATAACCAACACTTATTTTACGTATAAAAACGTTAAAATACACTTGTATAAGTGTTTATTTTTCTACGACAATTCTGTTAACGCCTTTTAGTAATGAATTGAAGAGTGTGTACAAAATTTCGTAACATAGCCCTAATAATTTCGTACCTATAAAAGTAGCTAGAATTACAACTTATATATCATGCATGCACCCTTCACTTGAAAAAAACTATGATTGTTTATGTTTTCATTTAAGAACAATATTTGACGAGTTAAAACACCACAATCGGGCGTATGCGTTCAGTCATATCTGTGCTTGCAACAGAATTACACTGAAAGGTGGATAAAAGTGTGTCACCGGTACTGCGCAGGTAAGGGATGTTTGATAAACACGTGTAACATGAGTCAAACAAAACAATGGCCACTCCACTCCACAGGTCTACGACCCATGTAAGAGGTGAATTATATTTTGTAAGGGTGACACGCTTGCAAATGATAAAACTGTAACACAGCACAACTCGTGACACCAGACATAAAACATCAACCGAAATACAAAAGAACAAGTCGAGGACATATAAACACAAAATTAAAAAAAAAAAAAGGAGAGAGAAAACGAAACATATAAGGACGTTGTTTTCAACGAGAATTTATTATTACAAAAACAAAGAAAACCTGTTTTCTGTAAGAGGTGTGAGTGGTGTAGGTACTTCACGCTGACGCTCCGAACTTCCCGAGCCGTAACTTTAACATCTGGATACTCCTTTCTCTCTCGTAGATTTTGACTAGACGCCATTGGCAGATCCAAATTAAAACTATATCACAATAAATCACACAGACAAACAAAAAGTCGAATTTTAATATTTTTGTTTTTTACTTAATGAGTAATATTGCATTAAAAAAAAAAAAAACGGAACGTAAAGCTTTGGTTAAAGAGTGTTAGCCGTATGTAACCATCATCAACACTAGTATGCTAGTATGCCTACTACGAATGACTGCCCCCCCCCCAATTATTCTCCAAATGTATCTGTACCCAGCACTTCCTGAGAACTTCACTAACATTAGACGTAGAAGAGTGTGTATATACAGTATTAAAGCAGTCATCCCACCACCTCCACCTGTTTTGGCCTCCAATCTACTGACCATCTGCCATCTGTTCGTCTACCCAAGTGTCCACCTCCATTTCTGTCTATTAATTAGGCAAATAATTTCACCTTTTCTATCCGTTTGCTACAGATAATTGTTTATTCGAGTTTAGTTTGGTTTAGTTCCGTATTCGTTTACAGCCATTATTCATTGTGTGTGTGGGGGGATGGGTGTGCGGGTGTGCGCGAGCGCACGAGTTTTTTTTACTTTTTGGTAAACAATAATCATCCGGCCGAGCACACAATGAAAATTAAATTGAAGTATTATGTAACCGAAGGCATAAACAATTAAATACAGTATACCTAAATGGAATCGATGTCCTATTTATTTGTTTAGCGCTTCCGAAATAGAGAAGCTTCTAACTGAAGTCAACGCAAAAATATTTTGTATTTTCTGATAATTAAGTCACGATAACTGTGTTACCAGACAGTGTACGCATTACACACTTGGCTGTTAGCACGCTCAATACTGTGTTGCATCTGTTTGTCCACAATTAGTAAATATACTGTACATGTACGTTAAACAGGTGCATTATTAACTACTCTATTAACTAAGTAAACACGTAATCAGTCATACCTTACATAGGTCAGATCAAAGCAATGTAGTGCCTTATGAGTTTCACAATTCAATAAACTTAGTTTCCTTAAAATCATTTTATTAAAACGACTTTTTTCGTGCTTTTTGTGTAAACCTATGCGTACGTATGTGTATGGGTTTTGTGGGCGAATATGATAAACATACGAGACTCGTATAATAGACAAACCCGCATGTACAGATTATGAAAGAGACAAAATAGAAGAGCACCGTCTTTTTCAATAAGCCATTTTCTTAATAATTTTTAAATGATATTTACCTTTCATCTTTCTTTTCCTTAACTCTTCCCCCCGTTCTTTTCTTCTTCTTCTTCTTCTTCTTCTTCTTCTTCTTCTTCTTCTTCTTCTTCTTCCACTCTTCCTGCCTTACTTATTCTTCTTCAATGGATCGATCGCGCTCTTTACCACTTTAACTTCAGATTCTTTTAAGTAAATTTCTGTTTTGTTCTATTGAGTTGTATTACACAAAAAACAGTAATGGACTGGTAACTTGCAGGAAAAACACGAGCGATAGATGGACGGGAGTAGTGAAGGAGACCAAGAGAACCTACACTCGACCGTTGTGTCGGTGAAGTGATAGAACTCACAAGTGCACTGGTTTCCGAAGTACGCTAACCATAAATGTGATCCTTTCATTGTAACTACTTTTGTCATCACCACACTGCTGCACCACAATGTTTCGCATGTTAACAATACGCTTGCTCCTCATTTGTCCTGTGCCAGCTTTTAATGTATACATTATAATCGGAAGGTGAAACAGATACAAAAAGTGTGAAAATAGGTGCTGTAGTACATTTTTCACATCATTGAACTTATAAATAATGTAAGAAAGAAAACGTACAGTACATGCAGTGGGTGGACAACGGGTTGCATTGTGAAGCAGGTCCAATGGAACGACGCATGTAAAAAGCTATATGGGGAGACAAATAAAAGGTAGATGCATGACGTCGGAGCGGGTCTCATGCTTACTCTATAAAGAAGCAGTCAAAGAGTAAAAAGTGGACGATAAGGAGACGAAAATGGAAGAGAAATTGAGAACAAGAAGAAGTAAACAAGTGGAGAGAATGAGAAAGAAAGAAGAAAAAGTGGAAGACGAAGAAGAAAGAGAAGAGGATAATGGGGAAAAGACAAAGACGTGAATGAGGTGATAAACGAAATAAAAGAAGAAAGAATCACATAACGAAGCTAACGTGGCTCCACTATCGCTATAATGAAAACAGTTATAGTTATCTCGTAAATGTTACCTCAGTAGTTCTATACGACTTTCTCGTAGTTTAATTTCTATTAAATTTTGCATTGTTTCTTGAAAAAAACAGAACAGCCAAACTGTCTGGGCAATTAGTATTTCAGGCAAACTATGACAGAGACAAAAATATACAAAAATCTCTGAGCGTCTGTTCGAACGTTAGAGCTCCGATAAGATAATGTTCTGTGCACCCCTGCAGCATCAACAGGCATTTAAGTGATAATAGCTTTTAACTAAAGCAATGCTTTTATGCTAAGTAAAGGAATATTTTATCAAAGGGTTGCTTTATCAAATTGTCTCCGGAGGGTGTTGCTATTAGGACGAAGATAATACAGCGTTATCAGTTTTCTGTCTCCTTCTGTACATCACCTTCTGTCTTGTCAGACTTCTGGTCTTATATCTCGTTCCGGTAACTACAGAACCGTTTTAGACATTAACTGAAAAGCATTAAGGTTTTAATAGCAGATTACATAAATAAATAGAATTTCAACTATTATGGCTTCTTATAAATGGCTTCTACTGATTAGGTTTGTGGTCAAAACTGCACTGCACAAAGCAAAAATGTATTTCAGTTTTTCATATACTTTAAAGTCGTTTCGGTTGTGCACAGTATTGTCAATCCGCTAATACAAAGCAGAAAAAAATGTAATTTGAAAGGCATTTAGTACTTGTTTATTTTTAGAAATACTTCGACAATATAGATAATCATTCGACTTGATCTGCTCTGAAACGTTATGTAGAGCAGAAGATATCTACGGTACCTAACTAATGACGACAATATTTTTACAATTTGTAAGGGCACAAAAGTAAATTAAACATACAGGTACAAATAGGGCAACAGAAATCACCACTAATCAAAGACAAGCCTTTTTTAACATTCATGTTCTAATGGTTGGATACATAAATTAAATAGAATGATGGGGACCAGCTGTTGTTTTTGCGTTAACAGAATTTCGTGTTAAACAGACAAAAATTTGAAACAAAATGAGATAAATGAACAAATATTGTATAGATTACTTACTGTATTGTGTAGTAAAATAGAGCACTAAAGAATATTCAGAAGATGCTTAAGATGTGAACGTTGTATTAAACTCCCGAGTAATTTCTGGTCAATTTTGGGGAAAATATGGTTAATTTTCTTAAAATTTAGTATACACGCATTGATTCTGTTCTTCGTTTAGTCTTACGATTAAGGTTTTCTTGTGCAATATAATGTAGGATGTCTTTTAAAATTCCTATAGTGACAGTGTTCAATTCTTTTTAAAATAGCCAGTTATTTCTTTAGCACACAATTCTGCACTTCTTTTTCTCAACAAATTGCTCTAATTTATCAATGTGGTCAATCACGCCACCTTCCAAGTTGGCTTCGTCTTTCGACGGCCACGGCTCAGCAACGAAAGCATATATGTAGCGATAAGAACTCGTAAATTTTCACTGTCATTTTTCATGCCAAATTTGCATCCTCATCACTTTCACAGGTTTAACTTGTACTGTTTTGGGGCATACATGTATGGATTTATTTATGATGCAGCTATTGAAAGCCAGCAACAAAATTATTGTAACCAAATTTTTTGTGTTAACAGATATTTTGTAGGTAAAACATTCGTCATGACTGTACAAACTGTAATCGTAAAATAGAAGCAATTATCGGGACCTGAGCCATATTTCGTTTTAACCGACATTTTGTGTTAACCGTTTTCGTGTTAAACGTTTCCACTATATATTAGAAGAATGCTTGACACACTTTTATGCCCTTAAAAATTAAATGTAAAAATTAAGTACCTAAATAGGTATAACGATTTGTTAGAAACGTTTCACTTAAAATTACTACACAATTTAAACAAGGCGATTTTCATTAAGTAAGTAAAATTAATAAATTACTCTTTTTTAACATAATAACTTCAGACGGAGGGTATGTTAGCTGTTGAGTTTTCTTGTAATAAAAAGAGAAACGTAGCTTTTGTGTAAAACCTTGGAATGGATGACATACCGCACCTTGCGCATATTGTCGGGCAAAGATGCGAAACTGAAAACTGCATGTAATAATAAAACCTCTTTAGAATGCTCATGTAATATGGACGTTGAACTAACGGGGAATCGACATACCGCAGAGAGCTAAAAGGGATATACAAAAAACGATTTACTTTTAGTAAAATAAAAAACAATCTGTACTAACACTTTAATTGAAACGGAAGTCTAAACATGTTCTGAAACACGAAAACAAATAACGTGAAAGTCGCAATTGAATTTAGGTTTGTTAAGCTGGTATCTAATTTAGACGCAAAATAAAAAACACTGAAAAGATATTAGTAGCTTTATAGCGATGAGTAAAGTCAAACGTTTCTTTGACAAAGTACAGTCCTGCTTTTTTAATAACTCGAAAGTTTTCTGCTTTCGAAATGACTCAACCAGCGGAATAGAAAAATAAAATTGCTACGATCCAAATTGAAATTGTTACAGTCTTCAGAAAAGCATATTGTAGTACAACTAATTTATTTCTTACCGCACACGCAAACGCATGCGGCTCGCGAGGTACAGTTATTGGCTAATTAACGCTATCAAACAGAGGCATCACTACGTAACGGCAAACATCAGTTTATATTCTGACGCAAAATGTTTTAATTTTTAACCTGAATTATTTTAGGTTATTCAAAACAGCATACAAGTGGCTTCACTTTTATAACCTTTAGTTATGATATTATTGTATAATATATTTAATATTTATACTCAAATTACCTCAAGATTTTTTTTCCTTATTAAGGAACATGTTTCGAGAACCATTGTGTTCTCAGCCTCAGCCTTCGTGATTTTGCGTCTGGTGAAGTATTTGTGTTGGCTGGTCGTTATTGTGGTTTCTTGTTGGTCTCTGGTATTTTAAAGTGGTATTATTGTGTGTGATTGTGGTGTATGGATTAGTATTTTGTGTATTTTCGATGTTGAGTGCTTTGAAAATTGTGTCATGTTTTGTATTGTATAATAATAATAATAATAATAATAATAATAATAATATATTTTTGTGTGGAATCTTTAATGAATAGCAAACAATAGAATTGAAATTTTAGGCTATTTTTGTATTAAATTTGACATTGTCGATTCCTTTAATTGTGAAGTTTATAACATTACATACACATACATAAATGTGTGTGTGTGTGTGTGTGTGTGTGTGTGTGTGTGTGTGTGTGTGTGTGTGTGTGTGTGTGTGTGTGTGTGTGTGTGTGTGTGTGTGTGTGTGTGTGTGTGTGTGTGTGTGTGTTTAATATAATATATATACTGTTTAATATTGTTAATATTGTTGAGATCAGATTTAGATCGCGGCTGCACGAGCTTGCCGTCGCTTCCCACCATTCACATAGTGAACACTTGTGCTATCTATGTGTAACCAATAGAAATACAACACGAAACGCACACGGACGTCAAAATAAAGTACAACGAAAATTTAACAGATTGTTTTTACCGAATTCATATGTTTGAAATTAAAACATGGTATCATATTATGAATTACAACTACCTGTATATAATAGTATCATGTTTACGTTCTGTGCTGTTTTACAGAGAAAATTAACTCCGTGAACGTCTGAACATACAACGTTTCTAAACGTATATTACTTTTAATAGTAATGATAATTATAACAACGGAGATAACTATGATGGTAATATATTAAGCAATTAAATATCCTATTACTTCATCAATAGCATTATATTTCCATTTCTATCAATAACAAAGTATTAAATTAACTAACTCGTATTAATGGATTTTACGTTCTTTATGTAGAACGCCACGTATCTTAATAAAGTACCCTATCTAAATTATAGTATATTATTTAATAAATAATAATATTAAAATTAAAATCACATTGAAGTAATAAGTTAGGTAATTAATGTCACTTATAAAAGACAAAATAAATTAT
Organism: Magicicada septendecula; assembly: GCA_034769895.1. Lineage (NCBI taxonomy): Eukaryota > Metazoa > Arthropoda > Insecta > Hemiptera > Cicadidae > Magicicada > Magicicada septendecula. Next base: position 122,466,430 of record CM068375.1, read on the forward strand.
TGACAAGTTGGCAAATTACCGATAAAATTCGAGGGTGAGTAATGAACAGAAACTAGAAACGGTTGTACACGTTCTTAAGAAGCCGAAAAGAACGTGTTTCTGTGTTTGTGTTTTGTTTTGAATCTCACACTACCCTAAATAAAATATATCGCCCTAAAAATAGTAAACATTATATACCACCAGATAAGAGCAGAACGTGTGTCACATTTCCGCTGTTGATTGTGGCATCGCTTATGACGAGATCGTAATGTTGACTGTAAGTTGGCAAAGTTTCAGCCAATAAATGAAACAATTCGCCAGGTGCTCCTGAGGAAAACAAGGAAAGTGGCTCGACTAAAATTTCATAAGGTAATGTCTGTGCCAGTGTTGTGTGTGTGGTTGTGACAGTTGCGTTCCGGCGAAGAAACATCTGAGTGGGTTACAGGCATCGGAGGTGAGATTCTTGCGCTACGTTAAAGGCTACACGCGAAGAGATACACTCTACAATGAGGGCATATGCAAAGAGTTGAAAATTCCAAGCTCCACTGCTGGAAAGAAAGAGAGATGGACTGCTTATCTGAATGGGATGCCCAAGAATGTTTCGCAATAAAAGCCTATTGGGCAGAGAAGAATAAGAAGACACATAGGAAGCGCTGGTGAATTGGATGGACCAGAACAGGCGATCCACCTATTCCCTGATGGATGAAAAAGAAGAATAACATATACCACTATCGCTTAATAAAAACTAGAATTCATGTCACACTTCTTGTACATACAATCGACTATACGTTACACCCACACAGGAGCGTATTTTCTGGTGGGGGGGGGGTACCGAAGAAAGTGAGCGAATTACGTAAATATGTTAATTGTTAGGCTATTATATTATTTTTTTAGCTGTGTACTCTAATATAGTAGAAACTCTTTTTTAAATAGAAAGTACAAGCAGGTTGTTACACACCGCTTACCTATACGTTAGAAATATGAAATATAGGAAAATCAATTCAGTTAATCTTCTAAACCGTGTTTAAATAACGCATATTTTTATTGTGTTATTACCGTTTGCTTTAATTTGATTGATTTCAGGATGTTATCACACGGTTTTCAGCCACTTTAAAAGATAGCAATGTTGATTAGTTTTAACTTGTTTTATCTTTCGTATGAAGCTTACTCGACCGCCCCCCCCCCCCCAAATTCTAGATTCGCAAATTCACTCACATAAGAAGTTTTTGTCAGTTTCATGCTAACGTTCGAATTATTAAAAGCTGTACCACACAACTCAGTAAACAGAGCATAATTTTGAAAACACACTTCTCCCCATTTTGTAATTTGAAATGAAAACATTATCTTACTTTTTTAATCTGAATACATCAACTCTGGAAGCTGTTTTCCTCCTTAAAAGTTTTAACACGCAAGTAGGGACGTCGTCGGCGTGAGTGCAAAAAGAAAGAAATCCAAACAGAGCTGGAGCAAAGCTGTTTGCAACTTGCCAGACGGGATAACTAGCAGGAATAACGTGAAAACTTCGCGGTGCTAGAAAAAGACAACATGAATGGGAACTTATGTAACACGAAAAATACACATTCGAGGAAAATTTAAAACTTTATATCATATACAATAAAATATGACTGTCGAGTTACTGTACCAATTTTCATTAGACTATTTCAAGTACATAAACCTTCTGTATAGTTAAAATTTCTATAGCCTAATTTATAAATAAATATAAATCGATTTGACTAGACAAAGATATAGTTAGTCTTAACGTTGTCTAACGTTACATAATTTGTTTCTTGCAAAACAAACGTTATCTGATATATACAAAATAAAAGTCACTGCTTCACACGGTCTGCTTAGTAATTATACACTAAGTAATTAGACTAACTCTAAGACTCAGTAATTATACCCTCGTATAAGGGTAACACGAATGCTGCAACAGTGTTCATAGAGACTGATTTATATAAAACGAAATATGTAGGAGATTGCAGCCTGCAGGAGCTCAGTAAATAACTTGAAAATAGAAGACGGAATTGTCATAAAGACAAGCCAGAATTATACTTTTTGTCAGCTTGTGTGCATCCATAACGAGAATAACCTAAATCAAACATGAATTTCAAGGTATAAGACTGCAATCCGCCGACTGCACCGAACTGTCTGGAATTGGTGTATAACAAGAAAATTTTAAAAGACTATAGTGTAAAGTGTCTATATGTATACACACACACACACACACACACACACACACACACACACACACACACACACACACATATATATATATACATATATATCATAAGCGTAGAAGATTATGAAGAATATCTGCGGAAGACCTGAACTCAAATGAAGTGTATTACTGAAGAAAATGGAGTTATCTTAGAAGAAAAATTACAATTGGCAACCAACAAAAAAAAAGAACCACTAAATCTTTTCTGAGAGGCGATGTAATAAAGCTGATGGAGAACCAATTTTAAAAAGCGGACGCATACATTCCGTTGAGAGTGGATAAAAATTGTATATATTTATTTAATTATTTACGACATTATGGGAACGCAATTACTAAGTAATCGTCAAACAGTTAACAACTGCGTTGCTTTTACATTTGTCCCATATGTTTGCTGTAGCCAGAAACATATTTCTTTTATTTACCGTGGATCACACTTGAGTTTTATTACAAGAAAAAGACGTTACATATTTAAATTTCTGTTACTTGGTTCTTATGTAAAACTGATGTAAAACTTATTTCCTTTGTCAGTTTTGCTTGATATATCCAAATTACCCGTACCATACTTGCAAAACGTCACAGGAAGTTCCTTGAAAACATTAGTTGTAAATCCATTTATATCATATTCCTCCTGAAGTGTCTTAGTTTTCTAGTCATACAGCAGGTATTTGATCTCAGTAAGTATTACATTCTACAACATAGTATTTCGAATGCTAATGTCCACGCTACTACTTTTTTGGACTGAAATTTTAAACGCCTCCCCAATGTGCACTTTGAAAAGCGCAATTGTACTTTAAAAAGTACAATTTGTATCACTTCTAACTCATTTGCTTCAATGAAACATTGAGTAACTGCATTCTCAGAAAATAATATGTTTCAGCGACATAACAGTCATTAGAAAGTTTACAAACTACGCTACATCTAAAACTGCAATTAACCTTCTTCAGACTTTACTAAATCCATTTATTATTATAGTAATAATAATCAGCACAGATACTTTAAAACAAGTATTCTTTTTTTTTCTTAGTACTTTTTGTCTACTGCTCCCTCTTCGCTCTTTCTCTATCTCTCTCACTCTCTACTTTTTTCTCATAGCCTCGGTCTGCTTTCAGTGCTATTAGCCACTCCACGTATACTTCTTTCTTCTCTTACATGCCTTGTTCTTATTATTATTTCTCCCCTCCTCGTATCGAAGGGGGAAGTTAATCCTTATGTCCAAGTACCATGGTAAGTCATTTCTTTTGCAGCAACTCTCAACAGTCAACTGAAATTTCCTAAAAACATTATAGTTACTGGGTACAGACAGTTGTATCTTTCCAAAACTCCTCTCTTAATTTATTTTTCCTTTATGATTAATCTTAACACAGAGGCCATTTTTCTCTCATTATGTGGTGTATGTAGAACCTTATAAAAATTCTATCCCAAAAGTATTTACGAAAGTCTAACTGACTGGCGTAAAAAATTAGATCTTTGGGGCTAGCCAATAATCCCTTCAGGCTTTCAACCAAAATGAAGCGTATGGTAAAGAAGACGGTTTATCTTTAAGTGAATGGATAAAACAGTTCAATGCTCCCCCGTCTCTTCTATCTGCATTATTTACTCGTAATATCGACGATTACCAAATGGCTGGTGATGAGTTAACCACCCCAAAAGAATAAAGTGACGATGAAATCATTGAATATTTTCTTATCCGCGATAACGAAGAGGAAGAAGAAATGGAACAAGAAATCCTACTCCCTACTTCAAAAGAGACTCTGAACGCAGTGGAGCTGGTATCAACCTATTTTAGATGTCACGATATCGAAACTGCATTGCAGCAGCAACTAATAAATACAGAAAATACGTATGATTGAAGATGCCTATTACAAAATAAGACGCAAAAAATTAAAAATCACGAATTATTTTAGACTTGAGTGAATATTTTAAACAACTGTTAGTGTGAAATTTAACTGAAAGTTTTATGAAAAAAGTATTATATATATATATATATATATATATATATATATAATTTGTGATGTTTTCAATTTGTTTCTTCTGCAAGTAGATAATATTGTGTATTCTTTATATATATTGAAATATATATATATTTCAATCACTTTCTGCTACAGTCCGTTTCTTGATGTATATAATACTTTAATATTTATAACTAAATTTACCTCAAGATATACTTTTTTCCCTATTAGGAACATGTTTCGAGAGTTCCTGTTCTCTCATCTTCAGCCTTCGCCGTCTTGTTTCTGGTGAAGTATTTGTGTGTTGGCTTTTGGATGTTATTAAGGTCGTTTGTTGGTCTTTGGTCTTTTAAAGTTGCATTATTGTGTGTGGTTGAGGTATCTGTTTTTGTATTTTGTGTATTTTCGATGTTGAGTGCTTTGAATATTGTGTCATGTTTTGTATTGATTTGTATTTGTTCTGGTATTAGTTTGTTTTGTGTTTTATGTTTGTAAATCTGTAAATTTTCCCAAATGTTCATTCCCAAACATTTGGGAAAATTTACAGATTTACAAACATAAAACCCAAAACAAACTAATACCAGAACAAATACAAATCAATACAAAACATGACACAATATTGTAACAAGACCCTGTATGCCGGTCTTTACAAAAATAAAATAGTAGAAGAAAATTTTATAAAAAATAAAATTGTCAAATAAAAAAAAATTTTGTTCATGTTTAATCAAGGTCAGTATTTAAGAAATGATGCTGTTTTAAATGTTTTGTAAAATTTTAAGAATTAGGAAGGTATTTATTAACTATCGAGCACTTCTGGAAGATTTGAACCAAGTCTGGAGTTAATCAGATTAACTCCGGTCGGCAATCGATTGATGGTTTTTCTTGCTGGTCCAATATCTCACTGGAAAAAATATTTTCTTCTTCCTGAAGTCTCTTTGCCTTAATAAATAACCTTAAATTAGCCTGTGAAATAATAACAGATAAATACAATTGAAATAAATGGATTTATTAAACAATTTAATAAATAATCGATTTTTTATCGATTGAGAACAATTATCGACTCCGTCTCAGGGAATTATCGATTGTGCATACAGTAGAAAAATTATTATAAGTATTATAAAAAGGACAGGTTCTTTGAGCGATTAAATTAATAGTCAGAGAAGGGTGACGAGAAAGTATAACATTAACAATTAAAATAAATTCAATAATTATTATTTAACAGTATTTAAATAATTCTGATATATAATGTTTAAGTAAGTTGAAGTCAAACCATATGTAGACTGACGTCACTGCTTGATGAGGTAGGCAGATTCGTATTTCAAGATGGCCGCTATTAGATCTGGCGAGTTTACTGCGATGTCATCGTGTCAAAAAATCACAGCAAAATTACCTTCATGAATGTTTGAAATGTCCCCGCACTGGTGTAATATGTCTATTAGGTTGTTTGGTGTGTTCTGAAGAAGTGTTCCGTGTATACTGGTGTTAATTATGTTATTTTGTATGTGTTCACTTCTGTGGGTTAAGTTGCTCCAAAATGTGGTTATGATTTGTAGCGTGGATTAGATCAAATATATTGTTTTACTGTTTTAGATCACTTGTATAATGAATTTAGGTGTTAGTTTTCACTATTGTAGTTAACGTTTTGGTAAATTTAGTTACAAAAGTGTCTAATTCATCTAACTCTCGATTCACTTATATGCATGGCTAACTGTAATACCATTTTCCACTCGGTTATAAGGAACGTTTTTTCACACAACTATTCAGCTTGATATTCAACAAAAACTATTTTAACTTGGTCAAAATCTGGCCCAGTTAATCTTTGAAAAAGTATTGTTAACATATTTCGATTACCCATACACATGATACAAAATTACATTATATATGGAATTTATTTATTTTATTCATCACTTTCATGAATTATGTACCTTATCATTGGTTTAATCATCTCATTCCTTTTAAATTGATATATTATAGTCCATATCTGTGGACATTTTGTGGAAATTAACAAATTTCTTTCCCTTTTGGAAATATAGGCTCAAAATTTGATTTCCGCCTTCATACAATTTTTCTTCCATTTTAATTGTTATTAATACTATTATAATAAATTTAATTAGTCATATTTCTCTTCCTTTCCTTAAATACGTATAAATTAAACCTTTGTACTGGTTTTTTGTGTTAGTCTCTGAATTTGACATTGCTCTTTAAAATTAATTAATTTATATATTTCGAAAATTTACAATCTTTTAAGGTATATTTCCTTATTATCATTTTAACTCATAGGATCATTCCCAGTAGTGGTTAACTGATTTACCTTATCTAAATCTTGCTACTTTGCAGGATTTATAAGTGAATTATACTGGTTTATATGGTTTCTGTGAATTCACCAAATGGCCTAGAGTTTAGAATTTTACATTTCTGTCTTTCTTAAATAAATTTAATCCTACCACTCCTCTGACTTCACATAGTTATTATTACATGAAAATAAAATGGTTTATAACTTATTGTGAGGTGTAGTATTTAATTAACACTACTGTTATAAAAAAATAATTATGAACATGATTTAGCAATCTGTACAATTGAACATATTGCTGACATGGTTTGGACATATACTTTTAACTCTTTTTGAATTAACATAGCATACCTACTGAAACATTATTAATGGTATGTATGCTGTTATCAAGCAAACATAATTCATTTTAAACATATAATATAAATCTTATTTTCTAACAACTCTTACAAATACATTGATTTTATGGCTGTGAACAAACAGTCTATTTAAACATTTTAAACCTATGAATACTAAATTAATGCCAGTCCTTTCTGGTCTAAACCATTATTATTTATGATCCCCTTCATCAGTAAACATGACCACCCATACTCTAGTTATTAGCATTTTTTACAAATGTCTTGTAAATAAAGAGTTACATTAGAATAATAAAATACTGGAAATCTTCCATTTTATTATTTTATTATGCTGTTTATTATTGGATATTAAAGTTGTTATATAGCATATTGATAAGTCATAGTATCACTAACTTTAAGTTTAGTGCATTTCCAAAAACACTTACACAAAATCACTTTCACTAGTGGTTCTGATATTTTGAGTCTCACTATCTCAGACCAGACCTTTAGTAATCATGGACTGTTAAGACTTGTTTATTTTCTTTATCACACAATCGCTTTATAGGTTCACTTCTTAAAATACTATACAACACTTTAGGTTTCTAAATAATTACATTTTTATAGGATTTTGGTATGTTATACTTTCTTTTTAATCGTTTTGGTGGGTTTGGGGTTGATGGTAGTTAATAATAATAATAGGTTTTACAACAGTGTTTCTTTCGTACTATTTCTTCCTCTCCTCCTGTCTTCTTTCTTGTCCTTCTTATCTTCTTTCTTGTCTTCATTCTTGTCCTTCTTCTAGTCTTCATTCTTCTGGTCTTCTTGTCTTCCTTCTTCATTCTTTTTTCTTGGGTAAACCAAGGTACTTCGTGTTATCTCGACTGATGTTTAGTTTGGAGCATCGAAGTTATTTACTGATACGGACCTTGTTCTTCTCTAAAGGTTTCAGGGTATTGTTTTCTTCCTGATCACAAATTTTATTCTTCCTTCTTCTTGTCTTTGGGGTATTTTGGTGTTCACCACTCTTAAACTGATTCTCTTTCTTCTTGATATGGTGTTATTTAATTTGTTTACTGCTCCTAGCTTCCTGGGTAAATTACTGATCTTATAATATGAGTTGCTTTCAATACTTTCTTTGATATTTAAACAGTGGTTTTTATATAATGTAATGAGGATTTTTATTTTATCGTGGTTCATTCCTTTGATTTCATTAAATCTCATTCAATATTATTTTAACATATGTGGTGTAATTAATTTTTATGATTTTATATGACTTAATAAGTTGTGGATTTTCTGTCACGCTACAATATTCAAAGCACTCAACATCGAAAATACACAAAATACAAAAACAGATACCACAACCACACACAATAATGCAACTTTAAAAGACCAAAGACCAACAAACGACCTTAATAACATCCAAAAGCCAACACACAAATACTTCACCAGAACAAGATGGCGAAGGCTGAAGATGAGAGAACAGGAACTCTCGAAACATGTTACTAATAGGGGAAAAAGTATATCTTGAGGTAAATTTAGTTATAAATATTAAAGTAATATTTATATATATATATTATAGTATTAAAGTATAAATATAAATATTATATATAAATATTAATATTAAAGTATATATATATATATATATATATATATACGGGTTAAAACGTCCTGCGACATTGTCCGATGCCTAATTGCCAATATCTCCTGTCGTTGCAGTTTTCTTCGGTTAGACTTCGTACACTCATTGATGTCCTTCACCATGTTACTTTTTTATATTCATAATTAATAATATTTTTAATTTATAATATTTATAATAACAAGAATAATTATGAGCAAATTTGTGTGTGTTTCTAGCGTCCTCTACGAGTTTAGGCTATCCTAGTCAAGCAACACTAATAGTAATACAATTGCTCATCACTACCAAAGGTCCTCATAAACGTATATTTTGCATCATTAAATTTAATAGCGCAACAATATAATTTACAACTTAGAAGGAAGCCAGTAGCACTCTGCTACATAAACGGCTCTCTACTGTAAACAGTGCATTAAGACACCGTGTTAATTTTTCTGCCCCACTTACTCAACAATGTGCAGCGCTTTTATAAAGCTTTAACAACGTTCTATTAATGTAATCAACTCAGTGTTCCGTATGGGACTTCTTCAGTTCAGTTTCCAGTTGTTGCGCTCAGACGGTTTAACACAACGCAGCCATTGTCGCACCATATCGACTATCTCCTGTCTCTAATGTCTAAAGTAATTGCTATCTTAAAGTACTCTAAATCGTTCTAAAACACAGTACAGCCAAGAAGTGAAAATTTATGATAAACTACTGGTGACTGTGAATAAAGTGAAATATTAAACAAATAGAGCTGTGATGCCAAAAATTGTCAGTCGAATAATGTCGGGTGAATTTGTTTGGGAAGATCAACAGTATTGTGGTGAACAACAACAGCTATTGCGTAAAAAAGGAACATTATAAGAAGTGTGACTTTTCTGAATTGACTTATGGGATGAAAATGTTGGAAATAAACGCAATAATTAGATAAAAACGGTAAGTTTACTAGTAGTAGAGCTCGGAATTATACGATCTAAAATTTCTAAAAGTAAGCAAGGATTTTTGTCCTAAAGACAACAAAAATGTGATGTAAAACTGATGAAATAAGTCTTACAGAAATAAATAAATATAAACTGACTGAATAGTGTACATTGTACATAGTTTCGGTTTTCTTGGTCTTGGTTTTTTTAAGAAACAGCGTTTTTATATTTAACACAAAGTTAGAGACAAAAGTTTGTACTTTGAATTATTTTTTTAAAAGTTACGTGATGTGGCATACAAAAATTCATATATTTTAATGACCTCCGGTAGCTTTTTCTATTTCGAGAAACTCCTTTCTACCTTGCACGACTTGACGGGAACAAACTTGAAAATTTAAATCAATGATGAAAATTCCGCATTACTCTTCCATCCAATTCCACTAACATATCAGCACAAGGTTCAAGTTTTCAGCATATATCCCATATATCAGCATATCAGCACATACCCCAGTTTTCGTTCAAGCTTACTGAATAAGCTTCAAGTTTTCGTTGAAGCTTAATGGTACCATAATTTTCAGTCACTTAACTCCGCACTTTGCTATAACTTTCAAAACTTTCAGTAACTTTCAAAACTTTTAACGCTTCAAAACAACTGCACGGCCATAGTTCATGCCGAGTAACAGATACTGAAAACACACAGAAGTTAGGTTTAAGGTCAACCATATTTCTTAACAACGCGAGTAGCTAATACCAACACAAAATTATTTGTTGTATTATAAATAAGTAAACATTGTCATTTAGTGACACATAAAAAAACACAATCGAATATAACCAATAACATGCTTGTATACAATGTGTCCTGGACAAAATGACAATTAAAACATGCAATTACGATAAGCTATGCAAATCTGAGGTCACTGATAACAAAGTTGATGAGAAAAATAATTAAAATGGATAAATAATCAAATTAGCAGAGACAATATATATCGTTTGTAGAATTACGAAAGGTACTTGGCAGCGGATTGGGTATTTGGCTAAGATAGAAAAGATAACAGATGATCACGAAGATTGCCAGATTACAGAGCAAGATATTCAAAGAGGCCCAGGCCGATGAGGAAGATAAAAGGATACCATACTTCACTATTATAGTGTAGTGAACCGAACGGCTATAACGGTTGTAGTGAACCGAAGTAGAATTGCTTTTGAGAAAAATCGCTGTAGAATGACAAGAAACTCAACAGCTCATCTGCTGGCGGCCAGGCGGAAAAATGATGATGAGTCTCTCTCTCTCTCTCACTCTCTCTCTCTCTCTCTCTCTCTCACGTGCTCACACACACACACACACACACACACACACACACACACACACACACACACACACAGTTGTTGCTACTACATGCAAGCATGTTTTCGTTTTCTATTATAATCTTTAACGTACTAAGCTCCTTTCGCAACAGTGGACCCAGCGTTGCGATCCACATTACAGTTGTAATCAAATGTTTACTTCGATTGCTGTCAGATACACTAAGTCCGGCTGGGCTACAATATGAAGTGTACGAAAATTGAGAAATATTCGCCGCTCTGCGTAAAACGATGCGATTTGTCGCCTGTCATGGACTCATTTTGTTTTATACACTCGTAAACTAACGGAGACTACCTTTACTGCTTTTGCTGTAATTGCTGTTTGTTTTCAGTTATTGTTTCAGCGGCAGCCTTATCACGCAAACAAAGGAAAATGTAAACTGCGTAACTCTCTGTCGCTTGGATAAGATTTCAACAATGGGTAGAATCAAACAAGTAATTACTCGACAAAAATTATCAAATGACGAGAAATATAAGCACCTATATTAATAATAGACTTTGAAATAATTCATGATAGAACGATTTTGTCTGACAAAACAGGTAAACACGTACAAGTTGGAGTGAAAAGAGAGTAGCTCTTAAACTGCCTACCTGATTACCACTGAACCTGTTTTCATAACCGTAACGTTGCTCTAAAATAAGTGTACGAAACATCCGTTGTTATGAAAACAATGGTTACCGCAGTCCTGACGATACGATTCAGAAACACAGGATTCAGATAATGTTTATCAATACTTGTAATACTTGATCGACGGTCACCTGCATCAGAGTCTCCACATATTTTTTTTCTAATCGTTACAGATTTGTCATTATTATTACGGCAATATTGTTATTATAATTATAACGACATGTTTGTGTATTTGATAGGCTATGAGACTACAAGTTTTTCCACTAGCAACTAGAAGGATCGGCGACGTGATTGATACGGGCAGCTCATCAACGTGTCAATAAACGAGGCTCAGTGAATATCACACTTTTAGAACAAAGATTAGAGCAATATTTTTCTTCCAGTATTTAGGATGCACTCGCACGGAAAATGTAAGCTTTGGGGAAAAGTACGATGCAAAATTACTTATGTGAAGGTAGCTTTTATGAAAGTACATCGATCGAGTCACCTTTTAATTGGTATGCAGAAGACTCGTGCTGGGGCATCCGTCTTGGGAAACAGGAACAGCTACGTCGTCATCTCGGTCTGGCCTTCCTCTGTAAAGGGCTCCAAAAGTTCGCAGGTTGAACAATATATAGTGTAGATATCTACGATGATCTTGTAGATTCTCGGATGTCCTGATCTGCATATTCTGTCACGTGCAGTAGAGTTTGTGGCTTCTGATAGTTCACATCTCCGGGTATGACTTTGGAATTGTTGTTATTTGTTGAAGCACGAAGTCATCTTGTGTTACACTCCTTTTTTACGTTTCGATTTTTTTACTTAAAATTTCTTGTCTATTTACATGACTATATTAATTAACACATCCAGATGCTTTAAACAACTACATCTGGTACTCCATCTTAAGGTGAAGCAAAATATCGTTAACATATTTTAGGCGCACAGCCCCTACGTCTGTACTGTACGAAGTCACCATTGCAAGAGAGAGAAATTCCGCTCCCTTCGCCTGGTACTGGGCAAAAGTTAGTGGGACAATCTCCGCGCGAGAATATAGTTCCTAACTATATTTAAGTTAACATTTTTATTTATACAAACTATCCCTAAACAAATATACATAATTTAAATCAGTTGTTTTAGCGACTATTTATGTCTTCAGATTTTTTTATTATTAACATTAATTTTTTTTTCTTATTCTAACTCACACGAGACTCTGAAAGCATGTCGAGTCTGGAATCAACAGGACAGCGCCTGCTTACAAGCAAAGGGTTAAATACGATATTAATAACTCTTTACAATTTATCTTTTTATTAGAGTATCTTATAACTAATTAATTACTGCTTCCTCTCATACTGAGTACATACAGGTATTTTATATTAATACAGTGAGATTTAAATGGCTTAAGAGCTCGCAACCTTAATTTTTAAAATTTTTATTTTCTTGATTATTGGTACAATTTAAATCGTCACATACTCCACCGCTTAAATTGCACGCTACGGTTTAGCTTTTTTGAGTCTAACTCACTATTGGGGACTGGGAATACGATTAGTGTCAGTGTGTGAAGTTATTTATTATTAGTGCACAGTTTGTTTTTTTCTAATTCTCTTTAAATGACATTGTTCATTTAAATGATCGCCTTCGTGAAATTCCCTTTTTCTCACTTCTTAAGTACTAACTTACATTTTAATCTTAATACTAATTTCCAAACCTTAGATTGGAATGATCCCTACTTATCCGTAACTCACAACATCCCGGCCCGACTGACACCAGCTTACTCTAACTACGGAAGTTAGCTTTCAGCATTTATTAATGATCTTTGGCACATTTCTGCCCTATCATTACCCTTTCAGTCGGCGCCGTTGTGATCTGTTACGTTACACGTATAATCACTTCTTGATTATCTATCATTAACTTATTTCTAACGTAATCTAAAGAGGATCCCATACTCCACTTTAGATCACTGGTTTGAGAGAAGCGGAATCTCATGAATATGATTCTCTTTTATCTCTTTTTACAATACTTAAACAAACTATGCGGGAGGGGAGACACTTTACATTATGCATTGTCATACTCACTAGGGGTGGTTTTCAATTGTTCAGGCTAGCACCGGTTTCTCACAATAGAGAGGGTGGGCGGCTGCTTACTACCTTACTGAACACGCTTTAATTTTCTCTTACTGGCCACCACTGCGAGTGTTTACACTATGCAACGTAACTTTAATTATTATTTTCTTTTTTCCTACTTACTTCTACACTTCACACAATTTTAGTATAACTTAGGATTTATTTAGCTCTAGTATTTAAATCAATTATTATTATTCACTTTATTATTTATTATTTATTAAACTACTTTGGGGTTAGTGTGTGTAATTTCTTTCACATAGTTGTTGTACACTTAGTTATTACCTATAGTTACAACACAGTACACTTTATATTCTTATGAACTACCTTTTTTTTTTCATACTATTTACACTAAATATTTACACAATTAAAACACAAAACTCTTTCTTATCTCTATCACTTAATTTTACTACCGGTTTATTTTGTTTATCTTACTCTCTCTTCTGTAGAGTAACTTTCTAAATCTTTACTATTTAGAATTCTATCTTTTCTTCTGTGAGTCCTATATATAACTCATGTAGTTAATGAGTGTTAGTACCCATCTAGTTAATGATTATTCATTAATGCATGCTTCGCAGAACTGGAACTCAGGTTGATCAGGCCTCGTTTCCAAACTCTACGTTTTACATTTCTTACGTGGATTCAGAAATATAATTTTCTTTACTACCTAGTATTCCCTTTTCTTTTTTTTTTGGGTTATACTCTACCGTCACTTCTTCTTATACAACTTTAGTTGCGAAATATGCTTTCTCCGCACATATTTCTGAGTTGCAGGTTCGCACAGGGCTACTGTAACTGGAGTTAGGTACTTTCGGATTTGGTAAGGGCCACACCATCTGAATGATAGTTTCGAGGTGGTCTTATCAATCGCACTACTAATGGGGTGAGTCTTGTACATTACTAAGTCACCTACTTGGTACCTGACTGAGTTGCTATGATTACCTTTCTCGTGGTATCTTCTGGATTTTTCCAAGCTTGCTCTTAAGTTAGAGCGGGCTTTGTTCCATATTCGCTTTATCTGCTTATCCGTTATTTGCGGAGGCAGCAGATCGTGTATATTCCATCTTGTGGACAAAGGGTGGTTTGGTCGATACTTGTATAGTAACTCGAACGGGGTCGACTTGTGACCTTCGTGGTAAGCTGAATTAAAAGCGTATTGAATCCAGGATAGATTTTGGTCCCACGACGTGTGATCGTTCGCATGATAGGCGATTAGCGCAGATTTGAGGTTTCGTAGATACCTTTCAGCAATATTGCCTTGCGGTCGATACTCTGTAGTGGTTATATGGTCTATCCCTAACTTGAAACACATATTCTTAAATTCTTTTGCTTTAAACTGCGGACCGTTATCAGATACTATACGTACTGGAGTACCGTAATCTTTAAATAATCTTTCCTGTAGTATTTTAACTGTTGTCGACGCTAATGCTCGTCGCATGGGATACATCCAAACAAATTTGGTGAACGAATCTACACATATCAGTAACATGGTATTTCCTGATTTGGATCGTGGATACGGACCTGAGAAATCTAGATAAAGTTTCGAAAAAGGGGTCTTTGGGATTTCTGATATCAATTGGCTTACTTGAGTATTTCTGGCGGGTTTGCTAAGGGCGCATAATGAACATTTCTTTACGAAGGTAGCTATTTCGCAGTTCATATTGTTCCAATGATATTCCTTTCGAATACGATGTATCGTCTTATTGATTCCCATATGGGCTCCTATGGTAGATGAATGGAAGTATTCCATTAGCATGGGCTTAATTACATTCGGGGCTATTATTCTTAATTCCTTTCCGTCTCTTATTTTGAGACACAGTACATTCTTACTCAATACGTACTTCTCGGATTTAATACCTTGGGTAAGTTGTTCTATAATAGGCTTCAGTAAGGGGTCTTGTTGTTGATATAGGGCAATGTTTGTAAAGGCAAGGGGGAATTCAGTAATTACGGCGTTCGCACTTGCTATTTCCGGCTTCACTACGTTTTCGGAAGTTTTAGTGGGTGACTGGAACATACGGGACAGGGTATCGGCGACTACATTTTGAGTACCTTTAATATGCTGCACTCTGAATTTGTAGCAGTTTAATTTCAATATCCATCTGCCAATTCGTCCTAATTGTTTAGGGTGATTCAATAACCATGATAACGCCTGATTGTCGGTTTCTAAAAGAAATTCTTTATGTTCTAGGAAGGGTTTAAACTTTTCGAATGCAAAAACAATTGCTAAACATTCCAATTCATATGCAGAATACTTTCTTTCTTGATCACTCAGTGTTCGTGATGCATAACTAATTGGTAGCCTACAGTTATCTGTCTCTTGGTATATCACTGCACCTAACGCTACACTGGAACTGTCGGTTTGCACGACGAATGGTTTAGTGAAATCAGCTAGTTGCAAAACTGGGGGAGATATAATGCTTTCTTTAAGTTGCTCAAACGCGTTTTGATGTATTGAGCTCCATTCGAACTTTGTTCCCTTCTTTCGTAAGGAGTTTAGGGGTGCTGCTATTTCGGCAAGATGGGGAATGTATTTGTGGAAATAATTCACCATACCTAAAAATCGGGCTATACCTTTTGCATCTCGTGGGGGTGCAAATTCTCTAATAGCACGGGTACGTTCGGGGTCAATGCTTACCTTTCCATTCGCTTTCACTATGTGTCCTAAGAAAGAAAACTGAGGGACAGCAAAACTTACCTTATTTGGGTTCACCGTTAATCCTGCTCTTAGTAAACGAGATAACACTTCACGCAAATGTCTGAGATGTTGTTCCATTGATTCACTGTATATTACGATGTCGTCCAAATAGTGGTACACATATTTAAATTTAATGTCGTGAAATATCTTCTCCAATAGTCTACTACATACGGAACTTCCTTGAGATATTCCAAAGGGTACCCTAGTAAATTGGTACAAGTTAAAAGGAACTGCAAACGCGGTTAGACGTTTGGATTCTTCTGAAAGAGGTATTTGGTGAAAAGCTTGATTCAGATCCATTACCGTAAAAACCATTGCTTTAGTAAAATAATGAAACGCACTATGGATGTCTGGAAGAGGGATTGATTCAAATTCTATTCTTTTATTTAATTGCCTGTAGTCTACAACTAGTCGGTGTTTATCTGGTCCTTTCGGTACTGAAAAGGAGGGTGAAGAATATGGGGACGTAGAGGGTTCTATGACTCCTTGATCCAATAACTTATTGATATGGTTTCGCATGACTTCCATCTTGGGGGGGGACAACTTGTACGGGGGTAGTCGTATTACTTTCTGATCACTCAGATTAATTTTATACTCTATTAGGTCCGTCAGTCCTAGTTTTGGTGTAAGAACCGAGGAAAATTCTTTTATTAGTTTTACTATTTTGACTCTATCTCTTCGTTCTAGGTGAGATAAATCTGAATCTTGGTGTATTACATGTGCAGTAGATGAACAACGTTTATCTTCATTACTATCAAATTTATGTTTTCTTGCACGGTCAAATCTGAAATAAAATTCTCTCTCGTAGATGTCAAGAATCATTCCTGTCTTACTAATAAAATCTGCACCTAATATTAAATCAGGTCCTAATTCTTTACATACTAACATTGTAAATATCCAACTTAGGTTTTTTATTTTAACCTTAACGGTAATGCTCAGGTTTATATTTATTTTACGTTTATCAGCGGTAGCACACTTTATATTCACAGGTTGGTTCCGTTTTACTAGATGATGTTTAGCTAACATGTCCGCTAATTCTTGGCTGATTAAGGTCCTACTAGATCCCGAATCAATTAAGGCGATGGGGGAGGTAACGCCTAAGTCGACTCGTATTAATGGTAGTAGATTTTTTTTCCATTTACATCTATTAATCGCATTACACTTTTCACGAAATTCTCGCACATAGGGGTCGATATCTTTCGCACCTTTTTTGTTTTTCACTTGGTTACAGAATAATTCATTCTTATTATTATTACTGGTTTCTTTTAGTTCACCCAATTTTGAGTAGCTGCGGAAGACACAGGTTTTCGGGTCTCCCTGCCTTACATGTTTTTTTGAATTGGGGTTATTCCGTTCCAGTGGCTTACTTTTGCACTCTCTTCTTATGTGCCCATATTTGCCACAATTATAACAGGTGGGTTTTCTGCGAGGTGGGTACTTGGTTTCCGCTTTATCTGGGTTTACAGTTAACTTACCAGCTTTGCGCACATGGTGAGGTCTACTAGAAACTTGTCTTTCATACGAGGTTGTTACATCAGGCTGTAGTGCTCGCAATTGATGTCTATTAGTTCCATAGGTTTTCACTGCTTCTCTATTTTGATCTGAGTACCATACATTTGAAGAATGGATACTGCACTGTTCTAGATCAGCAATCGTATTGGGTCTATTCATCAATGATAGTCGAGATCTTTCTTCGGCTGACACTCCTATTAAAATGGTGTCCACCAGTTGTGTTTCATTCCAGCTTACACGTAGTAGTCGAGAGGACTCCCTAATATCGGAGATGTAGTGAGCTAATCTCTCCTGATGTCCTTGTACTCGGAGTACTGTCTTCCTTTTTATTTCTTCATAGATGCCGGTGGGAATAAAGTATTTTATTAAAGAACTATGTAGCTCTTCTACTGGGAAAGTAGAGGTTAGGGCTTCTAGCACACGATTTTTTAAGGGGGTTTACACTTTGGTAACAGGACTTGTAAAATTTGCCAGTCATTCAGCTGCTGTAGATCCTTTATCTGAAGAAGATAACTAATAAATGTTAGTAACTTGGAAACATTTAAACCATCTGTATAAGGGATTTCGGTTAAAATCTTCTCCACAGGGTGAGTCATTTTTCCGTATAGATCTGCGTTATAGTTCATAGGGGTAATTCCTCGATGAGGGTGATTAGATTCATTGGGGGTGTTGGTCACTTCATTATTTCCGGGACGAAACTGAAAATGCTCGGGAGGAGGGACATTTACATCTGTATCAGTATTTTGTTCTGGGTTCACTTGCACTTGCGATACGATAGGTGAGTTCCGATCCGAGTTAGGCGGAGGTAAACCAGTGGTGGGGGATTGTACTGGGGAGATGTGTAATTTCATTAATGATTTCTCTATTTCGTCCATCCTGAATGAGTCGGATTTTCGTCTTAAATCGTTGATAATTGAAGGTAAGCGGCGTAGAGCTTCGTCTGCTAGCTTTTGTACATCAACGGGTATTTCTGTGAGATTCGGCCAGATCGACAAATTTTTTATTCGCCTGGTTAAATGCTCTATTCTCTGGGTAGTCCGCAAAATTTTTGCCGGAGATTTCTCGTCTTGGAGTGTTTGGGACAATAAGTATAGTTCACTATACTTGGCATTACAAATTTCTTTCTCGCTTTCATAATCGAGTTGGCTTAGATTGTTTAATTGCACGGGCGCATCAAATCCACATTCGCGAATTGAACTTCGTAATTCCGCGACTGTTACATCAGCATGGGGTAGTCCACGCAAAAGAGCTTCGTAAGACAGCTCGTCTTTTAGTAACAAATCCGGGTTAAATTGGGCCATTTTGTTCTAACACATTAGCACGTACTTACAATTAATACTAGTATATTACACATATATTACCTATACATATAATAAATTCATAAGTAATCAATTTACACAAATTAGAAAAGAACAATTTCTCTTCTAAGGGAGAGACAGAAATCACACACACATATCTTTCAAGGTTAAATAGCCGATCAGCTGTTTACTGGAATGTAGGTCAGAGGGTGGCCTACATATTTAGTTAACAAAGAGGGTTGAGCGTGTGTGACAATGGGGTGTTTTCTTTTACATATTATTGTCTACACAATGCGAGTGAATAACACCAACGACCGGTATAAACACGAGAAAAGGGGAGCACAATCTTATGCAACACATTTATTATTATTCCGCTTAGACAACACTTTGGCTTCGTTCATTCATAAACTTTTCTCAATTAAATAATTACTTATTTTGTTCACAAGTTTTAAATCACGAAGTTCTACTTAATTACTTTATTATTATTAACAAAGTTATTTTTAATCAAATTTTTTTTTTATAACTCTTTCTAGCGTATGTAAGCTAGATAGTTGGACATACACTGTGCAGAATGATTCAGGAAACAACAGGTTATAGATTGTCGTAAACAAACCTGTTACAGATTGTTCGGTTGACCAAAATTGTTATGCTTGGTCACAATTCATGTATGCAAGTACTTATATCGAATTATGCAGGAAGTGCCGGTAGGAACCTGCATATAGCATTTTACATTGTATGACGCTAATGACATTTTACTTATACATTCTACCATCTACGTATTAAGTTACGTATTAATACACTATTAAATATGTTTTGAACATTACATTTATTAAAGTAACTTTCTGAGTGCATACATCAATATTATATATTTAGTTATTGATCTTACAATTTATCCACGCATAGTGAATGCAATTTTGTTTGTGACACTATATACACAATTAAAACTCTTTCCTTTGTTTCCTTTATTTTTTTGAATGACGCAATTTTGTTTTAAATGTCACTTTTGTGACACTCTGTAAACAATTACCCTTTTATTTTTTTTTTGTAAGCAGAGTGGCGCATTTCTGTAACGTCTTTTTTACGCGTTACAAATCCAGGGAACCCCTCGTAATTAAACTCCGTCAATTAGATGGGCTGCCTACGTTGTAACAGAATTGATCACAAATAATTAATGTAACAAATTACTTACTAGCTGTGTAAGGAAACAATGGCAAGGTATACAATTGATTTAAGCACTCCTCATATGTGTGTAACAAGAAGACTTCTCTTTATTTAACATTTAAAAACATATACTGACAGATCCCATGACTTTACTAATTCAATTATTAAGTTATTTGAAAGGTTTCTTTAAACTTTGAGATCAAACTTGATTTTATATAGCTATACCTCGGATCCGGGTCAACTTTCTGTATTTCTGTAATTAAGACTTTTAATTATACTCATTTCATGATATTAGCTTGCAAGACTTTCTTTTATTCAACCATTGGAAGAATGGTATTATTGCTTGAATTATATTACTCTACATTAGCATATAAACTGTTACAACGTATGAAGTTAGAATAGTTACATGAAATTCTTAGATTTAATTTATAAGTCTTTACAAAGTTAATAGTTTCTGAAAAGTCTCTTTCAAGATGTGTTGTGTAACAAATATTAGTAACCCTCGATAGACGGGCTATCGAGTCACCTTTTAATTGGTATGCAGAAGACTCGTCCTGGGGCATCCGTCTTGGGAAACAGGAACAGCTACGTCGTCATCTCGGTCTGGCCTTCCTCTGTAAAGGGCTCCAAAAGTTCGCAGGTTGAACAATATATAGTGTAGATATCTACGATGATCTTGTAGATTCTCGGATGTCCTGATCTGCATATTCTGTCACGTGCAGTAGAGTTTGTGGCTTCTGATAGTTCACATCTCCGGGTATGACTTTGGAATTGTTGTTATTTGTTGAAGCACGAAGTCATCTTGTGTTACACTCCTTTTTTACGTTTCGATTTTTTTACTTAAAATTTCTTGTCTATTTACATGACTATATTAATTAACACATCCAGATGCTTTAAACAACTACATCTGGTACTCCATCTTAAGGTGAAGCAAAATATCGTTAACATATTTTAGGCGCACAGCCCCTACGTCTGTACTGTACGAAGTCACCATTGCAAGAGAGAGAAATTCCGCTCCCTTCGCCTGGTACTGGGCAAAAGTTAGTGGGACAATCTCCGCGCGAGAATATAGTTCCTAACTATATTTAAGTTAACATTTTTATTTATACAAACTATCCCTAAACAAATATACATAATTTAAATCAGTTGTTTTAGCGACTATTTATGTCTTCAGATTTTTTTATTATTAACATTAATTTTTTTTTCTTATTCTAACTCACACGAGACTCTGAAAGCATGTCGAGTCTGGAATCAACAGGACAGCGCCTGCTTACAAGCAAAGGGTTAAATACGATATTAATAACTCTTTACAATTTATCTTTTTATTAGAGTATCTTATAACTAATTAATTACTGCTTCCTCTCATACTGAGTACATACAGGTATTTTATATTAATACAGTGAGATTTAAATGGCTTAAGAGCTCGCAACCTTAATTTTTAAAATTTTTATTTTCTTGATTATTGGTACAATTTAAATCGTCACAACAGGACTACTAACAGTTCAGGTAATAATAAGTATTGGTCCTCAAAAACTATTTCCGAAATACTTAATGGAAGATTTTGGAATCTGCCTGTAGAGGAAAATGAAAAAGAATAAATGAATGTCAAAAGTGGAAGTACTAAAAAGGTATTAGAAAGAAAATTCACAAACCGTATACAGTATAGTATTAGAAAATATATTATACAATCGAATCTATGAATAGTGGCCAAAAAACTAACCAAGGCGGGCCTTGACGCGGACTGTCATTTTGAAGTAGCCACCCATCTATTGTGGTCTCATCTTACTTCCTTCTGCTTTTGGACTGCTAGTTCGATACTTGTTTTGGGATTCTCCGTTCGTTGTATATGTCTATGCCAATTTAATTGTTTACTTTTTATGCCAATTGTAACGAAGTACTTAATTCCTCACACTTTCTTTTATCCGCTCATCTGTTGTCCCTTCCCTTCTGTACTATCAGCCTGCTCTCTCAAAAATCCATTTTCGTTGATTCCGTTCCTTTTTTTATCTGAATGGTAGTATCCCAGAATTTAAGGTTTACAAACGCGTTTTCACTACTTGTAAATTTGTTTTGATTGTCCTTTGATATATTTTGTATTGATATTTATATTTTCAAAGGAACGTACGATTTTTAATATTTGGGATCGATAACTGTACAAAATGAAAGGTATAATGCAGAGAAATATATAATGATAGGATTTTAGCAGGTAAGAGAAGTTACTATTCTGTACAGCTTCTGCTCAGCAATAAACGTGTCTCAATAAAACTGAAAGAAATCATTTACAAAACACTCCTGAAGCCAGTTGTTATGTATGGCTGGGAGACATAACCACTGTCTTCTTCTTCAGCGGCGCAACAACCCATTACTGAGTCAAGGCCTCCTTTAACAGCCTCCGCCAGTTGTCCCGATCAAGTGCAGCTGGTCTCCAGTTCCGGGTCCCAAGGATGTGGCGCGCATCGTAGTTCACACCGTCTTCCCAACGTAGTTTGGGTCTACCAACTCTCCTGGTGCCATAGATCTGTTCTGTGAGTGCCTTTCTTGGTATTTCATTCTCCCCCATTCTGATCACGTGTCCAGCCCACCTGAGTCTACCAAGTTTTATAATTTTCACAATATCTGGTTCATTCAAAAGAGTGTTCAGTTCTTGGTTGGTTCTTTTCCTCCTTTCACCTCCTAGACATATTGGACCCAATATACTGCGGAGGATTTTGCGTTCATGAACCAGCAGGCTTGACTCATACTTTCTAGAAATGGTCCAGGTCTCAGAACCGTAGGTGAGAACTAGGCGGATCAGTGTTGTATACAAAAGCAGCTTGATGCTCCTGGCAATTATTCTGTTTTGGAACAAGGGTCTGAGAGCAAAGAAGCACCTATTAGCTGAGGTGATTCTTCGCTTTATTTCTTCTGTTGATTCCCCATCGGCGTTAACTTGGCATCCTAAATAAACAAAGTTGTTGACTTTTTCGAAGGAACAGATGCCAATTTGGATGTGCTCTCCTTCTCTAGCCTTCTGTCCTGTGGCCATGTATTTTGTCTTGCTTTCATTTTGTTATGAGACATTTATTATAAGCAATATCTAGCAGTTAAAAATTAAGAATGGATGCGAACGTAAAATTTTGCAAACAATCTATAAACAAGTTGCTGGAGAATAAGGGACAACCAAGAATTAAGAGCTATATATAATGACTCGGACTTAACTCCGCACTTTGCTATAACTTTCAAAACTTTTAACGCTTCAAAACAACTGCACGGCCATAGTTCATGCCGAGTAACAGATACTGAAAATACACTGAAGTTAGGTTTAACGTCAACCAAATTTCTTAACAACGCGAGTAGCTAATACCAACACAAAATTATTTGTTGTATTATAAATAAGTAAACATTGTCATTTAGTGACACATAAAAAAACACAATCGAATATAACCAATAACATGCTTGTATACAATGTGTCCTGGACAAAATGATAATTAAAACATGCAATTACGACAAGCTATGCAAATCTGAGCTCACTAATAACAAAGTTGAGGAGAAAAATAATTAAAATGGATAAATAATCAAATTAGCAGAGACAATACATCGTTTGTAGAATTACGAAAGGTACTTGGAAGCTTGATGCTCCTGGCAATTATTCTGCTTTGGAACAAGGGTCTGAGACCAAAGAAGCGCCTATTAGCTGAGGTGATTCTTCGCTTTATTTCTTCTGTTGATTCCCCATCGGCGTTAACTTGGCATCCTAACTAAACAAAGTTGTTGACTTTTTCGAAGGAACAGATGCCAATTTGGATGTGCTCTCCTTCTCTAGCCTCCTGTCCTGTGGCCATGTATTTTGTCTTGCTTTCATTTTGTTATGAGACATTTATTATAAGCAATGTCTAGCAGTTAAAAATTAAGAATGGATGCGAACGTAAAAATTTGATAACAATCTATAAACCAGTTGCTGGAGAATAAGGGACAACCAAGAATTAAGAACTATATATAATGACTCGGACTTAACCGCAAAAGGATTAAGTAAGTGGTTGGGGCATAATATAATTCGTAGGCTTACACGGCCGGAGTCAATGTTGATAAAATTCATTCCCGGGCTGTTTGGCGGTGGTCCATTGTTTTCAACTAAAATAGACGTTTTGACAGTACCATCGACTGCCATCATCAGTGTAAAATTCGAGCTTGGCTAACGTAAGGTGGTAGACCTTAGTGGCCACAGTACTGTGGTCGGGCATGTTCAAAGCATAGAGGACGGAAGAGTCCCTAAGAAAGGTTTTGCTGAGCAACCTGGTGGGAGACGCCTGTGAAGAAGGCCACGAATAAGGTCGAGAATGACCTTAGACAACTGGAAGTCATAAGGTAGATAGAGGCAACGGGAACTGTGGAAAGCCGTTGTTGCGGAAGCTAAGGTTCTGCAAGGACCACAGCGCCATGGAATAAATTAATTAATATTTTTTCCCTCGAGAATATCTTTCCTTCCTGTGAAACGTTTACTTACAAAATACGTATTGTAGCATGACAGATGATCCACATTGTTCTGAATGAAAAAATGATCATAAATAAGGTAAAAATAAAATTAAATCAAAGGAAATTACATTAAAAATTAATTAAGGACCACAGTAAAGTGCAATCATAGTCTAAAGAAAGAATATCAATTAAAACCAAATATGCAATATATGATAAATTATAAAAAAATAAAACAAAAAGCCAAGATAAAGTAAGGAAATACCCAGGTAGGATAGGAGTAAGTAAGGCAATACCCAGAAGAAACCGACATCCAGAATAAAAGGACTACTTTGGAAAGAAACCAAATAATAGGATAGGAGTAAGTAAGGAAATACCCAGAAGAAACCGACATCCAGAATAAAAGGACTACTTTTGAAAGAAACCAAGTAATAGGAATATAAAACCCCAAAAGAGATTAAAAGTCCCTAAAAATGTATAACACCATGCAATAAATACTAATGTAAAGTACATATAAGTAAAAGTGTCTAGAGGTATAATTAAAAGTGTACCAGTGAAAGTTATGACTGTACCAAAATTAATTTTAAGGAATAATTTATAAGGAAAAAACAGATGTGTTTTGTGTATTTTAAGTTCATTGAACCCCAGGCTTAAATGTTTGAAATAGGGTATAATTTTTTTTGTTTTTATAAAATATTTATTATGTTTAATGATGTTAACTAATAGTAAACCTTACTGTAGTTAGATGAGAGTAATTTAGTTAAGAGTTTATAAAAAATAATCAGTCAGAAGGGTATTAGCAAGCTGTATTAATAATAAACATTGTATGTGAACAAAAGTAAAATCTAGGCAAAATGGTAAATCTCAACAACCTTATAATGGATAAAAAAGTTATGTAAATCAAGTAACTTGATGAAATTTATATAATGTAAATCAATCACGGGGTATAATAACTGTAACAATATTTATAAAGAGACTGAAGGATGTATGAAAGATTATTAGAAAAAATGCAAGTGTAATAACACTAGAATCTAAGGGGGAAAGCCCAGTTTAAAGATAATATTTAATTTAGATAAACAAATCATAAAATTGCAAGGAATTTACGGAAAAATAAACATTTTATTTCAATCAGGGATCTTGTTCGATAATAATTCTAACTTCATAAAGATGGTAAACCATTTAAAGTGACAGGAAGTAAAAACTAAGGCCTACATTCTAATGTGCTGTAAATATGGCATTTTGAGATAGAAAACATTGTAAAAATATCATATTTGGTATTAAATAACACAGAATTAACTAAGGAAAGAGATTATGTACTTAGTATTTAATAAAATTAAATAATAATAAAAATGTATTCAGTCATATAATGTAAAAGTCAATTATTATGAGATTAAAACAATGTCATGTTAATATTAAATTGGCCAGGACCTTTCGTATGAAGAAGAAAGTTGAACAGTTGATTGTTATACGTGGAGTAGTACACTTCAGAACGAGCTCTCGCAATTAATTCCTATAAAGAGAGAAGAAAACATGGTGGACATAAACCAAACCTATCAAAATTAAACTCGCGAATTTTGAAAAACTTGAGTTAACACTAAATTCAGTGAAATAAACCAGCTTAAACTATTAATGAAAACAATTACTGAACATTAAAAAGTGAAATAACTATTTTAAAACATATAAAAACTAATTCTGAATTTATCGGGACAAAATCTGCCATTATCGACCTTATGGACTAAAGTGAAATAAGAACACTATTAGGCACCGATTATCGAGACGAATCACTGACCACTGATCCAGGACAACTACACTATCACCAGAGGAATTAATCACTACTGCTGGGACGAGGAAAACTTGGAGCAGAACATTTATTTGAAGAGAATTCCGTTGTGCAGGCGTTCGTCAACATATGCAGCACGGAGATAGCCATTTTGAATTCCCATAATCCTCTGCAGCCTCGACAAGACACCGTCGTCAGTTTGGGTTCGCAAAAATTTTTAATCATTCACCTTTATATATAAAATAATAATTTGTATTTTTAGACAATTAAGCATTTTGTTGTAAGTGTTATACTTTTCAGACTTTGCCCTTTCTCTGACTATTATAAAATAACAGCTCCAAGAACCTGTGACTTAATATTAAGAATTTATATACTGTATTCACTCGCCCTGAGAAACGAGTCTGTAATTTATCGATTCACTAATCGATTTAAAATCGATAAATTATTATTATGTTAATAAAAAACTGGAATTTTCTAAATTTTGCTTCTATTTATTTATAATCATATAAATACAAGAATATAAAATAATATTTAATACCTGGACTACAAGAAAAGCGGAGACTAACAACGTGGAAGGAGTACACACTTAGACTAACGAAGGACCGCTAATCGATTAGTACAGGAGACAATCCATTTAACGCAGAAACATAATTCTGGTTATACTAAGTGATTAAATTGATAAAACAATAATTAAAAGAATTAAAATTACATCAATACAAATAAAACAATTAATTAAAAATTAATAAATAAATAAAAAGACAAAAATATTTTCTTTTACAAATAAACAAAATTATTATTTTGTTACAGTATTTATATTTTTTGTATTGATTTAACTCACAAAGCGCATAGAAATTTAGAATCTTACACAAAATAAATCAACCATTTAACCATTTTGAGAAGAAATCAAACAATAAGAAAAAATAAATAAATAAGAGACACATAAATTGTAAATAAGTTATACACACACACTCGGGCGTTATAGCATCCTATGCTTTCTGGTTTCCATTGTCCACTACCTTCAACCCTACCAAACTTCTCGTCTTAAACCTAGTAGCCGTATAAAATAAAACTGTAGTGATCATTGGTGTCGTATAACATGACATTACAGAACCAGTTACCGCCATAAATTCACTTGCAGACTACACGCCCGATATTATAGTTGTTAAAATTTAAAAGTAACCAGGCTATAGGGCCGTGTTGGCAGGAGTGCATGGACGGTGTAAAAGACGGAAGAATGTACGTGGTGATCAAGAGGCTGTGTAAAGAAGGCTGTAAAGAAAGGAAGAAATTGCAAACTCATCAACCTCTGGGTTGAGAAAAAGAAGAAGAAGAGAAAGGACCGCGGCGTGTTCCGATTCTTATTATTCTCAGATACGTTTCAACCTTAGCTGTGCTGTCGAGCTCAGCGTCATTGCTAACTAAAGGTTAGCATCATCACTAAAGGTTTAGTCCCTTTACCGGAGTCAATGACAAACAGTGTCGCTTGAGTCGTTTACCCTCTCTGAATAACAATTAGAGACCTCGTCAACATCGACGAGGTACGGTGTCCACAGTTGCAATTGAAAGTTATGAAAAAAACAACAAAAGACCGACACATTCCTATAGTCTTGAATAATTAATTTTAACCCGTCGTAAATTATGTTTCTTCCTGTTTGATAAATAATGTCAATATTAATTTTTATTAGTTTCTGCTCAATTTGCCAAATTACGTAAAGCTGGATTCCTATACCCATGCAAATAAGAAAACATAAATAAGTAATATTTCAAGAAGAACAAATTAACTGATTAATTACATTTAATTAATTACAGTGTAATGACAGTTTTAAACACAAATGTAATTAGGCAAACAGTACTGTAGTAACCACTTACAATAGTTCTGACTCTGATGAGAGAACACGTGGACGCTCTCTGCTGCTTGATAAGACGTGACAGTCTCTCGGTCCTCTGAGACGACGTGAGAAGCGGTGGCACTGTATCCCTGCACCTGGGGGTCCTCGGTGTTCCCGGGGGAGTACTCTTGGACGTCACCGTCGACAATGGCATTGTGCGCGCCACCATTGTCTCCATCGAACCCTCGCACCCCACGCCGCCGTAATAACGCTTCAGGTTCATCAGGTCACCGATACTACCCGTCACGCCCATGTTTCCTTACCCAATACATGTAATTAATTAAATACTCAAACACACACACAAGATACATATATCCATGTGTGGGATGTGTGTGTATGGGGGGGGGTCTGTCTGTGTCTGTGTTTTTATTTACGTGACAGTTGTTTCTTGCAAGCTGTAAATTTTATTTATTTTTTATTTTCTTTACGGTATCGTATTCCTTGTGTAGAAGCATTTATTTATGTGCAAAATTGTGCGTATTACTTAAACCCGTTTTATTTTTTACATCGACGGGCAAAACTGATCGTATTTAAGTATTATAATTTCTTTTTCTAAACTATCCTTGTATTCTTTATGTTGGTCAGCTATGATATACTGTAAACACATTATTTTAAAAAACTTATTTTCTTTTAAATCATTACCCTTTATCCTTACCCTTACACCATTAAAAGTTAGTGTACCTAAATGTTTGTTTTTAACGAATTTTTTGTTTTTAAACATTAATTTTTTAATTTGAAATATTAAAATCACCGCTTGTTAATACTAGAACGAATATAGAATAATTCCAAACATGATCATTTCTCCAAACTTTTAAATTTAATAGTCGTCGTTTAAATTCAAACGATGTAGGCCTAATAATTTAATACACCGGTATTTAATTAATGAAATTTAATAGACCGGTATTTAATTAATGAACTTTAATACTCGTACATAGATATTTTAACAGTTTTGCTCTCACGATGCTAGACAATTTAAAATCCTTAAAAAAATACCTATATAGAACGATAAATAATAATACTCGCAAAAAAAGGAATAAAATGCCGTATAGAAAGTAAAATACACATCGTATGGGATATATTTTATTAGCAAATAATACATTTCTTCTGCAAGTTTATTATATATCACTATATATTAATTTACGCATCTATAAATTTATATTCAAGCTTCGGACGATGCAGATTATCCCCGCTAAATGTATGTAGCCTATGATGCATATATAGTTATACAAAATTTACCTGCAAAATATTTCCTAATAAAATTATATAAAAATCAATTACTGCAAGAAACTTAAAACATCAACAGTCACTCTCAAAAAAATTAATATATTTATTTGCAAAAGTGTTTGAGAGAGAAATGTGTGTGTGTGTGTGTGTGTGTGTGTGTGTGTGCGCGTGCGTGTGTGTGTGTGTGTGTGTGTGTGTGTGTGTGTGTGTGTGTGTGTGTGTGTGTGTGTGTGTGTGTGTGTGTGTGTGTGTGTGTGTGTGTGTGTGTGTGTGTGTGTGTGTGTGTGTGTGTGTGTGTGTGTGTGTGTGTGTGTGTGTGTGTGTGTGTGTGTGTGTGTGTGTGTGTGTGTGTGTGTGTAAACTATGCATTATACAGGATATTTAACGTAGTGATCGTAATCTTTGTGGAGATAAATAACTGATCCCGGCTCGTAAATACTGTGACGTTTACATACGTTGAAAAAGTTACCCTCCGTGTTACATAGCATACGTAATAGTAACTCCAATTATCGCTAAATATGAAACAACTATTCTTAGATTAATGACTAATATTTAACCAAAACATGACAAGAAAAAATAAAACATCTGTTCTTAGGACCACAGTGAAAAATATCGTTACGTACGGATCAAAAAGGCCTACGTTGTCGGTTGTTACAAGAAAAATCGAATAAACTGAATGTAATGAGGCGACTTATTGGATACGCTGCCGTGGCTTGACAAGATTGAAAAAAATAAGAAGCTATGATATTATTGAAAGATCGGGGATTGTTCTGGACACAACCGAGACAAAAGAGGAAAAACAGTTGAACCGGAAGCGATAGAAAAATGCCAAAATGTGATACCAGAAATAAGAACGGGTACAAAAAAGGTAAAATAAAAAGAGGACGACCGAAACTTATGTGGTGAAATGGATTGAATAAAGCCCATACCCTATCCCACTGTTCTGCTACTCACTACTCAGAAGAAGAAAACAGTCAAGGTAGGGAGAAACGGAAACTAGAAGCGAGAAAAATCAGACAGCAGAGGTTAGTAACTTTTAAGTTCTCTGGACTGATTAGTACAGGATAATTTTAGACATGAAGATATCTGTAACGTATAAATATATACTGTTTTCTTTATAGTAATTTAGTGATTTTTCACTGGATTATTCATTCTGATAGGTGCTATCAGTAATAGAATACAATAATAGTAGATTGAACTGTTAGAAATGATTTACAGTTAAAGAACTGCTGTCATAATTTGCCCCCTGGCAACATGTCAACAAGTGTAAGTACGTTCAAATCCATAATCATAGTTGGTCTAATCCCGTACACAAATTGCAGCTGATAGTGTCAGAGACAGATGCATTCTGTTTGTTGGGTAAAATATAGAAGGAATGAGTGTACTTTTCCCTTTATCGTCTCTGATTAACAGGAATGATGTATTTTAACGGACCAGAAGTACACATTCAGAAGCTGACGGGGAAAGCGACCTTAGCAATGTTATCAGCGACGTATGGTGCAACACGTTGTAAACTGGGTCAGGAGGAAACGACATTGTCCAAGGACACCATCGCCAGTGACATTTTATTGGATCCGAATTTTATAACCTAAAAGTAACTATGACAGTAAAGACAAAATTCGTGTACAAATGAAAAATAAAAACAATTTTTTAAACTAAAAAACTAACTAACGCACTAGGGAATATTTTGCTTCATGCGTGTAATACAACAGTACTGAGGTGTTTCTACAAACGAAGTAAAAATTTAAATCTCAACTTAACAAAGCGACCAGTGCTACTGACAATAGTACAGCAAAATATTTAATTCAACCAAAATGTACTCAACTAAAAGTGTACACATACAAAGTCTACTGCGGTTTCATTAATTAATTAAACTCTTTTAAATCGTAGGCCACGTGATTATTTTCTAGTCTAACTGTACTCCGCACGTGTAGTCATTAATACCGATCACGTCAAAATGACGCTGCCAAAAATGTCCCGCGACAAAACGTACCCTTCAGTGTCATCGCAGTCCAAAATATCTCTGCCTCAAAATGTCCTGTGTCATAATGTTTTGGTTAAAAATGTTGTCATACCGAAAATAAGACTCTTCCTTTAAATTAACTTCTTTTAAATTCGCTCTCCATTATAATATACTTTTTTATATTAGTTGATTAAAGAATTCGTATCCGAGCTGTTTGGTCGCGATCGATTGGTTTGTTCAATCATTTTCTAAATGTTTCGGCTACCCACCGGAAGCCTTCTTCAGTAGGAAAAAGTTAAAAGTGTCGACAAAGGGATAAAGGACCGAATTGCTTTTATTCATTGCTTTTACCTCGGTTAGGTGTACGTGCGGCTCTCAACCCTTTGTCAAACACTTTTAACTTTTTTCTACTGAAGAAGGCCTCCAATAGGTGGACGAAACGTTTAGACAATGACTGAACAAAGCAATCGATCACGACCAAACAGCTCGGATACGAATTCTTTCATCATTGATTCCAGCCGTGATAGTCTACGTAATAAACTTTTATATTCATTGTTTATTATATTGTATTTTCGTGTTTCTGTTTTTTTTTTTATTACATCTTTATGTTTAATATTTACGTGACAGGGAGGTGAGATACTTATTGCAGATTTTATTATTTTTCTTTATACTACTTTATAGTGAACCACGGCTCTTAGTTGCAGATACAATGATAACCTACTCGAAAATAATAACAAACCTTATATATTTTAAAACTTGTAGTTAAATATTCCTTTCTACTACTACTACGCATTGGACAAAAAATGTGTTATAAATTGTGAGAAGAGTCTGAATATTACAATGTTCCCTTTTGTTTATAGGGTAACAATGTTAATGTTAACAATACTGTAGAAATAAAACAAA
This sequence comes from Magicicada septendecula, assembly GCA_034769895.1. Classification (NCBI taxonomy): domain Eukaryota; kingdom Metazoa; phylum Arthropoda; class Insecta; order Hemiptera; family Cicadidae; genus Magicicada; species Magicicada septendecula. The sequence continues at coordinate 122,498,696 of CM068375.1, forward strand.
AGCAAAATCTATCCCACAGGCAAATATATATGCTTGTCCTGCATATATTCATGTCCTGTAAAACTATATCACATAGACAATGGAATAAATAAATATGTAATTAAAAATACAAAAATAAAATTAGCACATAAAGAGGTTACTTTATTTTCAGGCCTTCTATTATTCGAAACATAAACGTAGAAATTACAAAACAAAGAACATAACAAATGACGAATATAACAAAGGTAAAATTAGTACGTAAGAGTGAATAAAAAATAAACGTGGTCAGCTTTTTTCCGTCGGTATGCCGACATTTTGTTAGGGGCATAAGGGAATTCTGAGGCAGCGGCATTTTGAGTCGCGATATTATTACATTACGTTATAACAATAACGTAGACATTTTTTGACGGCGACAGTTTGGTCGTGATATTTTATCGTCTACTCGTCAATACAAATATTCCTAAAAACTCTTGCTCGATTCCTAACAATGACGTCTACCACCGTTGGCGTAATACATGTTGACGTTTCCGGCTGTGCTGCTTAAGGCGTCTTCAGAATTCCACGGTTTAAATCAGGCACAACTTACATCTGTCGGACGTCGTGGGCTTCGCTGTTGCCCGTTATCTGCAATTCTGTACACACCATGAAAGTATTTTGACTCCGTTACCTTCAGTTAGGACAACGACGGTGCATTTCCGTGGTAGAAGAATTATTGCAACACAAATCTTATTATACAAACAAGGCAAATTAAAACGTGATGTTTAAATGCAGTTTGTATCCGATTACTCTGAGTTATCTAAAAACCTTGATTTGTTTTTTGTTTCTCTTCAAATGTACAGAGGATTATGTTTAGTGTATCCGCGATTCTACGTTCGTTTGTATCGTCGATTGGCAGTGGAAATGATGCTGTGATACTTCAAACGATTTTATTATTATACTTCACACAATAACCGGCCGTTAATTATCTTTACATTAACAATTTTTAATCTTATGATAATTATTATCTGTGTCTGAATATATACATACACGTATCCTTCAGAACTAAATTCTGACTACCTTAGTGTTCCTCTCTCTCTCTCTCTCTCTCTCTCTCTCTCTCTCTCTCTCTCTCTCTCTCTCTCTCTCTCTCTCTCTCTCTCTCTCTCTCTCTCTCTCTCTCTCTCTCTCTCTCTCACTCTCTTACAAATACTTAACAATTCATCAAATTAAGTTTTTCCTAATTTTAGCAAAAATACATATTAAGAATTCTTTAAGGATTATATTAATGCATTCGAAAGTGACACTGTGAATTATCGAAACGTCATACAATATTTCATAAATGCAGGTCCCGAATACAACGATCAGATAAGTAATAAATACATTCACTATTCAGTGTATCATAAATTGCATCATTGAACCGAAACTACAAATTAAAATTACATACACGTTTTGTTGATTGTATTACTAAGCAAACGTCATGTTTTATGTTCTACTTTGTCAGCAGCATTGATCCATTACTTTGTTGCCAGTACTAGCTCTCCTTTGTTTACAACAATATTGTTGTTTTTACTTTTTCTCTGATTGTTATTCTAGAAAGAATAATCAAAATGAAAACAAAAAAACATGCAATATGTTGAATGCAACATGTTAGAAACGAAGATGTAAGAAGGAAACCAGGGCGCATATTTACAACAGCAGAAAGAACAGAATCCAGACAGTTGCTATGGTATGGTCACGTAATGAGGATGGAGGAGAAGCGATGGCCAAAGAAAGCATTGACTTACACACCACAAAACAGGAGAAGAAAAGGAAGACTGACAACACAATGGAGAACAGGAATTAGGAAAAGCATGAGAGATCGAGCTATTGAAGACGATGACTGGAAAGATAGGGAGAAATGGCGATCGACATGCGCAATGCAGCATAGATTTTGCTAATTTTAGCAAAAATACATATTAAGAATTCTTAAAGGATTATATTAATGCATTCGAAAGTGACACTGTGAATTATCGAAACGTCATACAATATTTCATAAATGCAAGTCCCGAATACAACGCTAAGATAAGTAATAAATACATTCACTATTCAGTGTATCATAAATTGCATCATTGAACCGAAACTACAAATTAAAATTACATACACGTTTTGTTGATTGTATTACTAAGCAAACGTCATGTTTTATGTTCTACTTTGTCAGCAGCATTGATCGATTACTTTGTTGATCGGACCCCCGCTAATAATAATAATAATTTTGATTATAACATATTATAGCTAATATGTATAAACTTTAGTTATAAATGTTTTAATATGCTATATATAATATGTTGAAAGGAATATGCATAAACGTTTCTGTACAAATTCGAATACATAATTGTTGATTACTGCTTTCATAATTAATTACAATTACCATTACATTATGAGTAGTTTAAATTGTAATATTGTATAAATTATGTTCTGGGATATTATAATTTTCTCGTTTTATTTAAGGAAAACGTTTCATGATGATGTAAAACAAACTGTTTCAACTCCTTCACATATACAAGGATACACACATCAGCACGCGCGCGCGCACACATACACTCACTTACACAAACACGTTCACTCAAATAATTGATCTGTTGTGTTTGACATTTTCTGTTGTATTCATACACAAGTCCTGATGATGACAATTAATACTGTCAAAAAGTTGACAAAAATTACTTAAAATTTGTGTCATACTTTTGACCAATCCTCACGAACCCTTCATCGGAAAAATTCATTGATTGACGGTCACTACGAATTTAAGAATTTATTATTAATTTAATATATCATGAAAAATCCAAATGCATCAAGTGTAAAGTTTGTGTGTGTGCACGCGTATGTGTTTTGGAAAAGAGCGTGTGTACAACTCACGATACGCTCCACAGATTACGATCACTGCTATATTTTAATCAAACAACAGATACCCTGTGAGGAGTGTGCGACTAGCCTCCTGTTGGACGCGCCCGGACTGCTTGGAACGGAGCTGCCCAAACCCGCCGACTTCTCCTGTTGCTCCGTTCTGCTGCTCAGGTCCATCATGCTGGAACCTCTTCGCATCCTGGTTCTGCGCACCTGATCCGCGCTCGGACCGCCGTCACTCTCGTCGGCCATCGCTCGCGGACACGTTTTCAACATGAACAGACTGGTCTTCAGTGAGAAAAACAAACCTAGTTCAGTACTCTTATCAGTGCCACCTCCACCACCTTCCATCGTTCACAGTGTCACCGGCCGCTTTCACTTTCGATAACGCGAATGTCCAACTCACCGCACTGATGTACACTCTAATTTGAATTACATATTACGTATCCTGTTACACCGGTAGCTACAGGCAAAAATAGAACCAACAATTGAGTACAACACAATTTTTATACAATGCGCGCGTGCTTCTCTACAATTGCTCTATAGTTATTTTCGGGATAGAGCAGGTAAGTTAAGGTGTAGGTCTTTCCATGGGAGACTGGGAGACATTCTATCTGTAAAACTGATTTACTACATAACACCTGCTTCTTTTATATACTTAAAAAACTCCAGGACACATGAAAATTTATAAATACGTTTGTTTTTTATTTGTAACTTGAATTAATCATGTTTTCGGATATTTGGATAAGACAGTATGAAAATAGTTAAACTTTGTGTTTGAACTGACTTGTCACAGCCGTAACATGTTTTAAAAAGATTGTATGGGCTCAATGTAACAATCAAAATTTTGTTTAAAAATACGAAAGTGTAATTTAAATATATCAGAGCTTTTTATTTACATATTTAAATAAAGAATTTGCTAAGCTAATGAAAATTGTGTTCACATCTGTAACATCCCTTTCATAGACAAAAGATGTAAGTTTAAATCATAATTATCGTTTAGTAACCATGTAACAAGAAGCATAACAAGTATATGCCACACTCGTTTTAACTGTCTACTCAATACGAATCTGACACAATCTCAAGTTTTTTAATCAAGTAAACCAATAATTTTCACATCCGTAAAAAATATTGTCTATGAAATTCTCCGTAGAAAGACTCGTCTATAAAAGAAAAGATTATATTTAAACTTATTTCGAAAAATTGACCATGATGCGTTCGGCTTCACAGATAGCTCAACCGTGATCACCCAAATTTCAAATTATGACTGTAAGATTTTAAATTATGTAAGTTTTCCTTAAGAGGACGCCTGTAACTAACAAATGAAAAAGTATAACTTGTAGTGTGTGTTTTGTTTGAAATTCTGGGTCATTTGCGTGTGCCATTCGAAAAGTCATTAACAAACATAACTTTATAATGATTCCTGACATACATAGATGTACAAAATGTGGTGTTTACATGTCACTGAGAATTGAGTTTCCATTATAAGTTTTAGTCTAATATAAAGATAGGTGCAGTTACAGCTCTACCCGGTTTAAACAAATGTCCAGCTTCAAGTCAAACAGGTGATTACTAATTTTCTCCAGACCAACGACTTAGTTACATAATTAGAATTATACGTTACAACGTATGTATATCTTTAGTTAATCATATAACAACACGACAGCATAAATTGTTAGATTCACGACCGCTAACTGGAGTTTCGTTGAGAAACCGTTACCTTATTACCGTTAAGTATCCCTTCTTATATAGGCTACCTTGTTGGATGATATTTTTATCTCGAGGTGTTTTTTATCTGTTCTAGTGATTACTTATAGGCTGTACTGAAAATGAGTGGAAAGCAGACAACCGGATTAACATGCGATGATATAAAAACGATACATTCAGTGAGGAATAGTTATAATTATCATAATTATGAAAGAAAATAATCAGCAAGACAATTATAGAAAGCGGCAAATCTTTTAGTGTAGGAGCCAAGTTCAGGTTGAGTTCCAATCAGCCGCTGAAAATAAAACTGCAGTGATGGTCTTTAACTTGTATTGGAGACGTAATCCCAAGAAAAAGAAGAATAGAGCAAGAGCAAGAAAAAGGATTCGTGAAGAAAAAAAATAAACAATGATGAAGAGGAAACAAAATGAGGCTCTTAACAAGAATACTAAAGCTAGAACGATAGTAGAAGACAAAGAGAAAAAAAACTTTTCTTATAGTTTATGTACCATAGGCGTATAGTCATCAAACGAACATAAGTGTGGAGAAGAATTAATTGCAGTTGGACTCTTAAAGTAGTTTGTAATAACTAATATCTTACTGAAACGTATTTTTCTTTTCTAGAAAATGCAGTTACTCAACGTCTCAGTGAGTTAAATGAATTTGAAGCAATTCAAATTGTACTTTTGAAAGAACAACTCCACTTTTCAAAACACAAAATACACAGGCGTCAAGAATGATGCTGAAAAAATCATGAGCACGGGGCATTAGACAGCCCATACTGTGCACTGTTGTATACTGGTATACGTAAGTCTATTGACTATAATACTCAAAATGTCTGCTACATGACTAAGGTACTTCATGAGTAGTGTACATGTATACGTAAGACTATACACTATAATACTCAAAATGTCTGCTACATGACTAAGGTACTTCATGAGTAGTGTACAGGTATACGTAAGACTATACACTATAATACTCAAAATGTCTGCTACATGACTAAGGTACTTCATGAGTAGTGTACAGGTATACGTAAGACTATACACTATAATACTCAAAATGTCTACTACATGACTAAGGTATTTCACGAGTAGTATACAGGTATACGTAAGACTATACACTATAATACTCAAAATGTCTGCTACATGACTAAGGTATTTCACGAGTAGTATACAGGTATACGTAAGACTATACACTATAATACTCAAAATGTCTGCTACATGACTAAGGTACTTCATGAGTAGTATAAAGGTATACTTAAGACTATTGTGATCTCAATCAATGTATGTAAAGTTTTAATATTTTTAGGTGTCTTGTAGTGTCGTTTTTCGACATGAAAACTGACCAAATAATTTAGTTACACATCAGACAAATACAGCGTTATCAGTCTATCAAATGCAAAGTCATGTTAATAGCATTTCTGCTTGGATATGTGAAACGTAAAAGTTAAACAAATGAAATTAAAAAACCCGTTAGAATGTTTTGAAGAAGACTGGCTGAAATATCGACAACACATAACGCCGATACTGCTATATCACGTTCAAATTGTTTGCAGTCTTGAAATCAAAATTAAATCACATAGTAATTCATGAAGTACATGGAGTGCACAGTCTACAAAAGAAAATTCTGTACAAACTATTTGATCCAGTACAGTGTGATGTAAACTTTTCTCATTTTTTCGCACTAAAAAAAGTCTCTACTATTAATAATTTTATATCTTATAAATATTATATTGATAATAAATTTAATAAACGATAATTAGCTAAATATTTATAATTAGTGTCTGACTGCTCTTCAGACGATACATGATCACAGCAAACAAGAGATTGCCTACGGCACCTATTGTATTTGTCTCGTAGATGAACGTTTTCAAAACAATATATTATTATTACTAAAAATTAATTAAACTAGTACTGAACAGTGGGGTGTGGACAAACTGCATTGAAAATAAAGCGCTTTGTTTTCAGCTCTTGTTGGAGTAGTTACCGCGCCAATTAAAATACACACACACACACGGTTAACAGCACCTGTCAGTCTGTGTGACATTACAATTCGTCTCCCTACGAAATCAACCGACAAACTGAATTATTCCGGATAACTATTATTTCATAGTGTAGGTGTAGTTTACTAATTGTAGGTAAAAAAGTTTCATGTGTCAAAAAAATTTTTTACAGACTTTTTACTGTTCATTTCATTGTAAATGAACAACCGAACAATCGATGCGAACAATTCAATTAAGTCTTAAAGCATTTTTAAAACCCGATGCTAAATATCGTTTATAGCTGTAGAATTGTGCAATTCGCCGTACGCTCAAAACCGCAAAAAGGAACTGCAAAAGAACTGAAGATTCATTTTGACAGAAGGCTGATAGGAAATTTATATATTCGAAAGAATGGGTTTTCAAATTTCTAAAATAATTTTTTGATTCTACAAAGTAAATAAGAGATGAATGATGATATAAGGAACACCCTTGGAATATACAACCTAAACGGAAGGATAAAACAATACAGACAGGATTGGACAGACCATGTTCAAAGGATGCATAAGAACAGGATACCAAAACAAATTTTGGTTTATAATCCGAAAAGACGGCGAAATATTGTAAGACTAAAGAAAAGATGGTCAGACCAAGGAGTGCGCCAACAGGTCGTAAGGTTCACAGCCTGAAGAAAGAGAAGAAGAAGAATAAATAACAGTTGAATATACAAATTATCGTTTTAAACTTCGTTTAAAATGTTCCAGACGTACGGCCCCACACTCAGCTTTGGGACTCAGCTAACTATTCAGTCGATGTCAATTTACAAAGGTATTTAAATTAAAGTCCGATCTACAGCACGTATTCCATTGTACATAGGCTATGTTACAAAGGAACCGACTTTATAGAAAGCGACTTTATAGTCACACAGAATTCAAATAATTTCGGCGAATGAAGAAAATAATTACACATTTTGCCTGAAATTGGGAACAGCTACATTTCCTTGGATAATAATATGAAGCATCGGATGAATGTATGTTGTCCGGGCTAACAGTTAAAGGAAAATCATTGAGAAATGTGAATCGAAAAATGAAGAACTCTAGCTGCCAACAGATTTAAATAGATTCACTGCAGTTTCGATTCTGCAATTATTCTTTCTACACTGATATGGAGTTGGAAATAAGAGACAGGTACAGAGATGGATGTTGACAATTATTTTTGTTCTTACTCCATAGACTAATTTTCTGACAAATACGGCTTTTCTGTTTTCAGTTTGTTAATAGTAAAGCTATTATTTTATACGTGTATTTGATAAACAATTAGTCCAAGAAAGTGAATTGCATAATCCGTAGATAAATCGCCGAAAATCGAGCTCTATTCCTGAACCGACTTCCGTCGTTCCTGTATGTTTTTCCGTCGGCGTTTGAAACCACGAGAGGATTGTACTGAGGATGACTCCCGCATTTGGAATTGAAACGTCCGGCATTTTACAACAAGGCCACGGCTAAAAACTTTAACATAGATCGGTCATGAAATCTGGAACGTTATAATTGTATAATTACGCGTTCTTTAAGTAGTGTCCGTTTTGAAATTACCAATAACTATGGCAACGAAGCAGGATCGCTCGTGCGCCGTGTTGTAATTCCAGGCTGTTCGCTACTTCGGTGGCATCGCAAACATGATTATTGTTATGTTTGAGCAATTTACAATGACTTGTACGATAGATAACCCTGCCAACTGTGGTATGTTTTCTCTTAGCAAAGCGCAATAATACTACTGAAATTCACAGAGAAGTTTAGTTTATAGGCCAAACGCTTTGAGTGACAGTAATGTTAGCGAACGGTGTCGTTAACAACGAACGAACATTCGTTGAAGCGGTCGCCCAACAGTGTCGATAGATGATTTAAGGGAAGGAATGAATGCGAAAATTCTTGAAAATCGGCGATTTATGATTTCGGATTTATATATTCAATTTTCTGACTTTTAAGATCAATACTTTTCAACATTCTGACAGAGAAACTAGCTTACAAAAAATTGTGTGCGAAAAACGTTAACACACAATCAAACTCGAACAGATTTGTAGCGTTTCGAATTTGAAGGGTATGGACTGTTGAACGCATTGCCAATAGTGATGAAACCTGGCTTTCCTACAAACAAAGAGCTCAAATTCCAGCGGGTTCGAAAATCACGACAATCGAAAAACGGCTTTACTAACTGATTTAAAACACAAGCGGCCGGCTTTTAGAACAGTCGAATACCGAATCTGTTGAAACGTCATCAAAAATTCATGGAAGTCAATGGTTATTACACAGAAGAATATAGACAGTTTGTAGATTTTGTAGCTGTAATAAGCCATTTTATCATTTAATATTTTCTTGTTATTTCAAAAGGGTCCTTACTTAAAATACGTATCTAGGGAAAACAGAATAAAATATATGACGTGACTGTTAGGTTTTTAACGAGCATGGATTATACTGTCGGATTAACGAAGGTTCCGTTGTAGATCATCACAGGAGACTTTCACGCCGTTCGTATTTGTGCGCGCGCGCGCGCGCGCGTGTGTGTGTGTGTGTGCAGTCGTCAAGACAGAACATTGATAATACAACGGGTTACAGAAATCTAAAAGAGCAAACGCGTGCTCACTTACATATACATATTTATATTCATAAAAGCTAAGTTTTTCTTGTTTAATACTTTATATTATTAAAAATAATACAACTTTTTACAAGATTATATTTTTCATTTTCTAAATTACATGATGTTTTGATAGTTAGATCACTATAGAGGTTGTGCATACACGTATACAGAGGATCGATTACCGAAAGCGGCACTGAACTATAAAGCCATTGGTAGAAGAGGCGTGGGTCGTCCGAGAATGAGATGGGTGCCGGAACAAGTTTATATAACGTATTCCTTGAAGAAGAAGAAGAAGAAGAAGAAGAAGAAGAAGAAGAAGAAGAAGAAGAAGAAGAAGAAGAAGAAGAAGAAGAAGAAGAAGAAGAAGAAGAAGAAGAAGAAATGCAATGCGATGTTGAAGGAACCTATAATATAGTTTTTCATCGCCTCGCCTACGTAGAGTTTATTACAATCCGGACATTCTATTTTGTAAATTCCATTTTTATTTTAAATGTTGGTTTTAGATTTAGTTTTTATTTTATTAAAACAATATTGTCTTTGTTATAAAATATTTTTAAATTTCATCATTTATAATCTTTTACTTAGTTTGAGAGTTAAATTTCCGTAATAAGTAAAGGTTGTATATTTTATTTTAACACTAATAGATAGATTTTTACATGTAAGTTTATATGCTGTTTAGTGAGTTGTATTTTGTTTTCTAATTTATTCATATTTCCACTTTGTATCCATTATCTATTCCTATTTTATAATATTTCTTTCTTTCTTTGTTTCTTTTTCATTTAATTGGATTCTATGCATACGGTATGTTAATTAATTGAATAATTAATCCTCGCCATTTTATGTTGGGAGGGTGGTTAGATTTATTTGGAATGATTAAATTAGCTTCAAATAGTTTTCTGTATATCGAGTAATAGAAATTACTTTCATTTCTATTTATGGTTAAGTCTAAATTATTTAAAACTTCTGAAGATAGAGAATAATTCTGTGAAACGTGCTTCAGGTGAAAACACAATAATATAATTCAATAAATTTTACTTGTAGAAGTACAAGTACAAGTACAAGAAGTACTTGTATTTATTATTTGAAGAAATGTTCGTAATACAGAAAACGTGGAAGAAATATTGAAGAGTTACGTACAAAATAAATGAATAAATATTCATATCTTATTTATTTGCATTTATACTGTATTTACAATGTAGCCCTAACAACTAGCAGTTATTATACAGTAAAGCTAGTTAGTATATGCACAATCAAGATTAGGCTAAATTGTTTAAACCAATCCCGTGAAAGCTTCGAGATTAAATATGAATTATGAACTGGTATACAAAGAAATTCATTAAACTTGTTGCTGCTATAAAATGCTGACAATTAATAAATGCTTGCGAAACTACGACTTGTAGCGACCAATAAAACTTTAACCATTACCAAGTGTACAACGCACGTACATAAATCATTGAAAACTTTTCACATTAGCTACTCGACAGTTTAATTATTTTTTCGTGTCTCAAATCGTCGCTGAGGACCGCATGACGAAGAACGCAGTCATGAAAAATTTAACGTTGGTAAAACCAACACAAAAATACGCGACAGGATTAATCAGGGCTGTGTTCGTGGCAATTAAACACAACGGGCTGGACAATTTTTTGTTGCACCCCTATTAACTTCGGTAATCAGGTATTAAAATAATTGAAATAAAAGAATCGATGTCAACAAAAATGTTTAAAGCAGAAGATTCAATTGCCTTTTTAGAAGGAAAAAACTATTAGAACCAAGTCTCTCGATTAATGAAAATACGAGATATATGCTCTAAAGCCCTTTTATTTGTAAAAACGTAGTTGAATAGACAGTGCCACGTGAACAGGTAGGCTTGGTTTATCTTTACAAATGTAAACGAAGAGCAAAACAGTGTAGCTGAAGAACTGTTTTCATAACGATATATTTAGCTGTTGTAATTAGTACGACGGAACTGGCATTTCTGCCTATACCATGAAGTGTAGAAGAAGAAGAAGAATTAGTACGAAGTGGTAGTAAGCGCTTATTTATTTTTACTTATTTTTAAAGAAGTTACGGAATGAAGCTTTACAAATAGAACATTCTTATTATATTTATTGTATTCTTCTATATAGATGTGTGTGTGTGTGTGTGTGTGTGTGTGTGTGTGTGTGTGTGTGTGTGTGTGTGTGTGTGTGTGTGTGTGTGTGTGTGTGTGTGTGTGTGTGTGTGTGTGTGTGTGTGTGTGTGTGTGTGTGTGTGTGTGTGTGTGTGTGTGTGTGTGTGTGTGTGTGTGTGTGTGTGTGTGTGTGTGAACGTTGCAGTTGATATTCTAATTACATATGGAATGTAGCAGCTCTCTGTTCTACTATTCTGTCTGGTATACTAAAAGCATATGATAGCATATTAAGATGCACTGTGTGAATAAGTAAAGGTTGCAGGTTTGAATATTATAAATTAATTGATAGGATATATTGTTAAAAATGTTAGTTTTAAGAATTTTTGAGCTTTTGAAACAATTTAAGTGCTGTGAAATGTTGCTTAAGGATGCTTAGCCGCACGTGCGAGGGTACGTAATTATTTTACGGAAACTTCATAAAAAACACGTTAATTTAAATAACTTTCATGATATGGGAAATTTTTAGATGGGACTTATGTAAGAATGTCCGTAATAAAAAGACATAACTGACGACAACAGTTATTTTAAATACCAGTAGCTGAATGTATCCATAATTTAAGTAAAACGGTTATACGGCCATAAATTCAGTCCTAAGAACTGTCAGGCTTTTTGAACAAGAATTGTTCTGTTTGGAAGTCTTCTTGGACAAGAACATTTATTAACTGTAGACAAGGGGTTACAGAAGAACCGATCAGATTAGAGACATCAGTTGAGGACAATTATTTGAAACCGAAAGATCAGTCTCTCTTCGGAATCGATAACGTGTAAGCGCCTCGTGGTTCATGACGTCGGTCTGATAATCACCTCTAACACATGTTAGAAATTTTCTAGGGTTATTGCGAAAATTATTACAATTATGCTATCCGCGAAAGTTCAAGATACCCGATTAGGATATATATATACAGACACTTTAAGCTGACTGGAAAAAAGTGTAAGCATAATACAATATTTTAGCAGTAACCATATCGGTTCGCGGTGAAAGAGGATATAACCGTGCTCGTGAGAAATGTCTACACGCCCGCAAGCGACCCTGAGGCCGGACAGAGAATATCAACCCGCTTACTAATCCAGATCCAGAATCATCCAGGATCAACTCGTCGTCTGAAGGATCTGTAGTCGACAATAAAGGGAAGTGAACCTATATTATTTATGTACAAAAAAAATGTATTTAAAAGAAAGGCTCTACCACATCAGTTATTTATAGTAAATAAGACAAAAAGAACTTTTAAATATTAATTTATTTCATTGTACAGAAAATATATTCTTTAGTTGTGTTACAAAGGTCAACAGAGACAGACTAATTATTTTTTATAAACTGTATTAAAAGCTCAGTAGATTGTCATAAAAGAATAGCATCATTAATAAATCCACTTCATCCCAGTAACAAATATATCTCGCCTACTTAGTTTATGAGACACCTATACATCACAATATATATAAGGAAGTCTATAGAAGTATATAGACTTGTTATAACATATAACAACATATTCGCTAATCTTCCCTGACGTTCGTTTGGTCTTATTTTTAAATTTAAACATATTTATTTAGCCTAAATCACAACTTTTCATATTTACGTATTTAAAAATATGTCTTCATTTAGTATGATAATTATTCACGGATAGGTCCGTATATCAGCTGTTCCAGACTTTAATAACAATTTCTCCAAGACCAGTTTTACTTTAGGTAAACCAATTTCATTAGTTTTACTTTTTCTAAATATTCCCAATTTTAATACACAATTCATTGCATCTCGCCCTTACGTCTCAATTTATAAATTTACTTTATTCTAATTTACTTCTATTTTATTCTTAATTTATTTATATTAATTTATCCTTACGTTTCAAAATCTCCCTAATGTTCTTAACTGTTTAATTCTAGATTATTCCCTTTACATTTTTCTATATCGTTATTTCTGATCTAATAAATAGTTCATAATAAATAACAATTTCTGTAGTACAAGAAATTAAGCAAATCTTTATTTATTCTCGCTCTACCCTTTCTCTCTTTTTTTCTGTCGGTCTGCTAATTAATTCCAAAATATTAATTTGAGTAATAAAATTAAATGAATAGATTAATTCAACCTTCTTTGCTAACAAGTGATCATATATTTACATTAATCTTCGTTGTCTATTAGAATGTCACACAAATTATAAATTTGATTTCTCCCGTAAGTATAATATAGTATTTCTAATAATAAGAAAATTCTTCGTTTTCTCTAATACGGATTCATGTCCTCCTGTAATTGTAAATGTAGTATATATCTATTGTTTTGTGTTTAGGCTAAAGATGCAACAAAGAAACTCAATTTCCTGGCACGTGCATTTTACAATTTTTTCGTCATTTTGCATTTTACGTCATTACGTTTTTTCTATTAACACTATGTGTTGCGTGCTTATATGGTGGTGGTGGTGGTGGTGATGGTGGTGTGACGTGTGTGTGTGTGTGTGTGTGTGTGTGTGTGTGTGTGTGTGTGTGTGTGTGTGTGTGTGTGTGTGTGTGTGTGTGTGTGTGTGTGTGTGTGTGTGTGTGTGTGTGTGTGTGTGTGTGTGTGTGTGTGTGTGTGTGTGTGTGTGTGTGTGTGTGTGTGTGTGTGTGTGTGTGTGTGTGTGTGCAAGAAGATATTTTTCATTTTATAAACTATTTTTTTATTTGTTTTCAAAGGTATACCGCATTACGATAACATGAAAGAAGATATTTTTCATTTTATAAACTATTTTTTTATTTGTTTTCAAAGGTATACCGCATTACGATAACATGAAAGAACTAAATAAATAAAGTAAAAATGAATGTTTCATTTGGAAAACACACACAGACTCGCGCTCGCGCATATAGAAAAAAGTACTTATCAGTGTGTGTCACGACTGGTGAAGTGTCCTCACTACACATACGCGGAATCATCAGTATAAGGAAAAAACGTTGTTTTCTGTCGTCATTTTGTGTTTTTTAAGGAAAATTTATGTCTCAAGAAGGGTTTGAGACATCTTAATAAAATTGAGTACACATGTTTATAGAATATTGTTTAACAAATAAAAAATCGTAGTCTCAAATATTAAAATGGCAGCAGCTTTAATTTTTTGATAAATAATAACGATGTAGATTATAATTTTATCAACTTATAATTTATCAGATAAATTCTTGAACAGTTTTTTTCAGGAAAAAACACTTTTTTTATTCGAATCCAATACAATTAACTGTGGCAAAAAACAACCTACTGTATTAGAGCAAATAGAAAATGCCTTTCTTAAAATGAATAAGATTTAATCCTAACTATCAACACTAAAATAAAAAAGTTTCATAAGAATCAGTAATAAATGTTCCGAGTTCTCTCCATTGTTTTCACCACAGATCTTTTAGTCTCCAACGCAAGGATCTTTTCACTTGCGCAAACACTTTCTATGTATATCGGATTTGCTGGCAACATTCAATAATTCTTTGCTGTAAATCCGCTATGTCTGGTCTACAGTTCAGTACTTTATGGTTTTAAGGCCCTCTCATAGATATAAATCTACTGGATTTAGATTAGGTGATTTAGGTGATTTTCGCTACAGCTTGTCCACCTTTCATCTTTAATCTACAAAGCTATATTATGTACAAAGCTATCTATAAAGTATAATATGAATAAAGTGTGCTTGACCACCATTATGCATAAAACCCGTTTGTTTGCTAGTGGCTAGTGAAACCTATGCAATGCAGTTCGATAAAACGTTTCGAAGAAATTCAGGATAATTCTGGCCATTAAGACCTGGCAGAAAAAAGGACCAATCATGAAGTCACCTGTCCAGGCATGACAGAAAATAACTTCTGTAATCTTCCCTGGAATGTTTTCTTCTGCCCAGTTATGATTATGGACGTTAGTAAATCCGTGTCGCATAAAACGTATTTCGTCGGTGAATATGACAGAGCCAAAATAAGTGTGGTTCACTTCTAATTTTGTGTAGAAGAAACGAAATATGGAAATACCCGTCTCTATTCATATAAAAATAAAATGTATTAATACGTAAAGTAAAAATAAGTAAATAAATAACTGAAAAATAAAATTACATCTAAGTTATTTGTAACTTAACCTTATGGAAAAATAAATTTTCCCAATTCGTGCCAGTATTTTTTTAAATTATTTAACTTTAAGTATTTACGTTTATGCTGTGGTGGCCGACTAATTTTGGAAGATTTTTCCAAATTCTTCACCAAACAGAAAACCAGCTTAGCTATTAATGTATATGAACATTGCTTTTAATGCTCGGAGCGTTATCTGAAGTACGTAAAAACATTTTTAAGGCACATTAATATAGTATCAAGTTAACACACACACACACACACACACACTCCCAATTACTCAACAAATAACTTGAATTGAAACTAAAATTCCCTTTTCGTATCTGTCCAATACTGCAATAAGCGATACGAATGTCAGACTGTCAGAGTACACATACAAACAGTATGTTGTTGTGTGTTGTGGATAACTTCCACTGAAGCGTATCCTTTTTTTATAACCTTACCGCTGTACGCTCTTTAGATTACATCAATTGTTTGGTTGAAATCTAGTTGCTAGCTAACGTTTAATAGAGAAAACTTTCCCCTTTCCAGTGTTTATCAAAGAACGGCGCACAGTCCCACACTGGTAACCTAATACCACTATTT
This sequence comes from Magicicada septendecula, assembly GCA_034769895.1. Classification (NCBI taxonomy): domain Eukaryota; kingdom Metazoa; phylum Arthropoda; class Insecta; order Hemiptera; family Cicadidae; genus Magicicada; species Magicicada septendecula. Next base: position 122,514,661 of record CM068375.1, read on the forward strand.
CCTGCGCGTCGTGTCTCCACTCATTTGCATATAAATACACTGAGCTCAACCGGTGGCTTCATTACGACCGACGATATCAAAGACACGTTCATCATTCTGTTTATTTTCAATTCCACCGTCACTACTAAAATAGTAATAACCCATCTACGTACGCCTCAATAAATTGCTAGTCTTATACACACACTAATTGTGTCATTAATAGGCGAAAACAAAACTGTCTCTCACATTACATCACCATCATTGTCATCATTATTGCCCTGGAAAAGTTCACATTACGCTCATGTTCCTGGCAGTACTTTACGAACTATATGTGGCCCGTAAAGTATTTTTACAAGCCATCTGCTGTAAATATTCGAAAGATTCGGTCAAAACGTATTCGCGATATTAGATTTTAGCGCCCACAGGAAGCACAACTTATTAAGAAACGTCAAGCGTTGTCGTAATAAGTTTCTGAATCTTTCTGTTGTACCCGTTGTTCTATTGTTCTGTTTCTGAACTTGTATCTACACCATGCCGATCAACCGTCGTCGATTTGAACCTGACAGCAATGGACAGAACGGCTTCAAGCGCAAGGTAAGGGTTTGACAACTATCTATGGTAGCGTTGAAAAATAAAAACCGCTAACAACAAATTAACTTGACAGAATGTTCACAAAATATGTACCCGATTTGGCTTAAATGACACATTTTAAACTGCTTACGCGGTCCATATAATCGTATGAAAATTTTCATACTCTCAATTGATGTTCCGAATTGTTTCCGTTTTAGAATTTCGCCATCGGTTTTTGATTTTGGGTTCAGCAAAAGTAAAAACATATCAAAACTTCTTCTTCTTCTTCTTCTTCTTCTTCTTCTTCTTCTTCTTCTTCTTCTTCTTCTTCTTCTTCTTCTTCTTCTTCTTCTTCTTCTTCTTCTTCTTCTTCTTCCTCTTCCTCTTCCTCTTCCTCTTCCTCTTCCTCTTCCTCCTCCTCCTCCTCCTCCTCCTCCTCCTCCTCCTCCTCCTCCTCCTCCTCCTCCCCTTCTTCTTCTTCTTCTTCTTCTTCTTCTTCTTCTTCTTCTTCTTCTTCTTCTTCTTCTTCTGGTCTCTATCCTTGTCGAATGTTGGCAACCATCTTGACTGTGCTTTCTCTGCTGACTGTTTCTCAAACAACAACGAACTCCGTTGTTAACTTGGAGGCCCAATTTCTAAGATTTTCTAATGAGGAGATTCTTGATCAGGAAATCCTTGAATCAAAATTTATCCAGACCATATTTGGGTACAGTTACCTTACATTGTAATGAAAAAGAGTGTGGCGATTTAGAATTCCCTAGCCTTTTACGGCCGGCGTCAACACTGTTGGAACTATTTTTTGCGGGCTGTTCGGCCATCGTCTGCTGCTTGTGTGCAGGGCAGACGTTTCGGCCCCACCATTGGAGGTCATATTCCGTGTCAGAAACAACTGGCACGGCGGCACTAAGTCTCTACCTCAGCACTGGGGTAATTGGTGGACACCGTGCCAATTGTTTCTGGCACAAGCACACAAGCAGTAGACCACGGCCGAACAGCCCGGCAAATAACAGTATACGTGTAACTTATTCAAATGCTCATAAATACCATTAGACAAGACCATCTTTGCTGCATTAGTTCGTGGATTTGCAAAAGAGTGTGTTTAGTAGTTTTAATGACAGATATCACAATGCGATCTCTTCGTGTTTCCATCTACCTTTCGCTACAAATCGAAGTGATCCATCAAATAGGTGGCGGCAGTACTGCACTGCAACGAATGCACCAAATTCGCCACAGTGGACGGGGGAAGACGTAGTCCCCCCCGGGTTATAGCTACATCAAAGACGTGTTACTTGTTCACAGCAATCGCTTCGTTAGTTGCCCAGTGAAGTGATAACGATCCAGGCCTGACCGCATTTCACGCTTTATCTCTCGCCTGTCGATCCCGTACTTTGCAATAATTAAACATTAGTCAGCCTATTAGGCTCAATCTTCTACTATAATTTGTATGGAAGCGATTTATATTTTTTTTTTAATTACATGTGACTTTCATTTCTGTGACACTTGTGTATTTTATACAATTTTTTGGGAGGTTTCATATTAATTTATATTATACCTATTCAGTTACCTTTATTACATACAACTATGTTGATACGGTTTAGTTCTATTATACACAAAGTCATTACAAATCTGGACGTTTTGGTCATGCTTAACAACTGATGGAATCAAGGCTGTGCAAGCTGAAGACTGAAATGAAGGGGAAGAAATTTGAATTTGATGAGCCGTTAATCTGTAAAGAGAGACTAACTGACAACTAAATCTATTTATTGCAGAAGTATTCTACACTAATTACATATTAAAATACTAATAATTTGCAAAGTAGAATAAGAGCAGTCTGATTACATAAACTGTAAACCCACACCACAGAAAATGTCCCGACAGAGGATAGCAATACTAGATATCGGTATATAAGATGCTGTTGTTGCATTTAATACGGGCAAGTGTGAACGAACGAAGATCTTATTAAAAACTGTGTACATCAGCAGGACGTAATTACATAACTGATTTCATGTCAAAGACAAATCCATACTCGTTTCCGAAGTTCTTATTAAAATGTCAGACGAAGAATATGAAGTACAATTAAAATACAAATATAAATATAATGAAGCAGAAATATTACTTTTATCAGGGGCTGATGCTTTAGAATGAGAAATAATTATTTGTTTAGTGTAAATGTCTAATTTTAAACTGTTCTTATTTTATAAAACAGTAAATTTCTAAAACCAACAGCTATTACTTTTGGTACCGCTAAATATATCTACTATTTAAAAATTTCACATTTATATATCGCATTATGACTGAGGTGAGTTATCTTCTATGATGTTCATAAGTGGTAATTAGAAAATACTGTTTATCAGTATTTACACATGTCTTTAACTTATTCAAAAAAAAGCATCTTCTACATCAAAGATGGAAATTAGGCTATTTTATATCTAGACTATGGACAAAGTATGTTTAACTTGTTCTAAAAATCTCAGGTACCTTGATCTAGTTTGTAACTAAACTACCGGGACCCATTTCTTACAAACATACAGGATTTTTTAATCACCAACTGCGCTCCAAAGTCTATCTTTAAAAAAAAGATCGAATTAAAAATAACACACGCTTTATTTTTAAATCGTTTAACCTTGAAATGTCCCCAAAAATATGTGAAATGAGTAATTTTTAACGAAACTGAAATTGTAACCTATTTCCGAAAAAAACGTTTATAAATGTTAAAATTTGAAAGTCGAAAATTTATTTATTTACAAAATACTTTGTTATATATTACTTTGATATTTACTATGATACTTTGTTTATCATATTATTGTTATGATGTAACATAAACGCGGTCCCTATTAAAAGGATCCCGTAAATTATTTAAAATAACGTCTCATTTCCGCCATATCGGGTACATATTTTGCCCGTGTAGTTAATTTTGTTTGCGCTTTTTGTTTTTCAACGCTATCATAGTTGGCAAACCCTTGCTTTAGCTTGACGAAGCTTTTCAGTCCACTGCTGTCGAGTACTAATCGACAGCGACTGATCGCCATGGTATAGATCCCAACAGCTCTCGGGTAAATATTTTACTTGCGGTCTTGTGATTGGGTTTAGAGGATGTTTAGATGTTTGTCTCGTGTACTCACCGTTTTAAAAGTGTACCTTGTTTTGTGTTTTATCGCATGCAATAAACGTAACTAGTTTGTGTGTATGCATATGAGTTTTCTAAGAAGTTTATTATAGAAATTTCGTATGGTGTATGTTCTGTTAGTGTTGTGCCATTCTCGTTCGTGTTAATGTCGTGTCCGTATTCATAGTGTATTGCCAGATTTTTGAATATTCGGTGTTTTAATGGTATTTAAATCTTCAAAGTACTTATGCAATTACTTATACAAAAAATTAAAAATAATATTAACAATAAAAACCACAATTATAATAATAATACAAATAGCGTCTATTATGTTATTTATTTATATAATGATATTTGTTTTCGTGTAAATTTACACAGTTTCTATGAATATTTTAAGTTCATGGCAGCCAGAAATTTACATAGTTAACAGAAAAGAATTAACTCTAATCTATGTTATAGAGTTCAACGATCTAGAAGAAATTCATGTGGCAATATAACTATAAGTGAAGGACAGCAGAAATTTCTTAACGTTCATACACTACAGGTTGTTGAACGCCACTTTGGGCGGTACTTTGGCTTAAAACGTAAATGCACAAATGAATTTAAATGCGCACTGTGGTCGCAGCATCCTGCTCCTGCTGTTACTGCTAATGTAACTTAATGGCTGTCGGGAGAATTACTGTGCGAACAACCACCCTGCCATAATTCACTGTTCATGGTCAACTCGAGACACCCTTTCGCAGTACATAATCGCATTTACCCGTCGCGCCATCTTTCTATTGTACATTCGTTTGATAGTTTACACACACCTGTTGTTTTTCGCGTTCTCCAACCGAAAAATAGCTTTAATTTTTAAAAAAGTGACTACTGACTCGATAAACGTTGGATTTTAAAAACTAGAAAATTTCATAATGATTTTAGTGTGGATCGTGGAGTTTTGCGTAAAGGGGTATTTTTATGTAGACCGTGATTCCAAGTAGGTATAGGGTCATAAGGAAGAGAAAAACACAAAAAAACATTTAATAAATGGTGCTGGAAAAGAGGCAATGATTGTATAGAAGGATAGAATGAGCAATGGCAAGCATTGAGAGAATATTGTGGGAGTATTTAGAGAAAAAATATTGTGGGAAACTCCCGTCAGAAGAAAATATCTATGGGCAATGATACTTGATTACAAGAATACGTGTTATCTTGTTGATTCGTCAAGAAGCATCAGAGGTATATAGGAAACAGGTTGGAAATTATAAGAAACGTTTTGTCAAACTTATCTCAGTGGATCCAAGTCTTACTTAAATGTTGATGTGTTTCTTTCTTCTTCTTTCGATTTTGGCCGTCTAAGGACCGCGTGAAATAACCCAATTCATTAATTTCAATTTTTACTTTATAATAAATCTTTATTCTCTCGCTTTGCTTTTTTCTTCTCTCTTCCTTCCGCTTTGTTTCTTTTCTTCTTGTCTTTCTCCTGGAAAACCAAGAAGTTTTGTGTCAGTTTTCTAAAAGTCGTCCTATCCTGTATTATGTCGTACGTGATCCCCATCACTGCCATGACCTCCTTAATACCTGTTTGTACCCAATGGTTGAAATCTGAGTTTTTGTAGACCAAGGTGAAAATCCGTTTTGTGAGTCCGCTGTTCACCATCCTCATTATGAGGCCGATGAACCTAACTCTTCTCTTCCGTATTACATCCTTTCGCTTTCTTCATTCTTGTAGGGGGTTTTCATTCTTTCTGTGTCCAAATTCGCTTTCTTTGTGCTAGAACGTTAATTGTGAAAATCTTTGCTTAATACCAACATCCTACTAATTTCACGTAAACTGCTATTATTATATACGTATATAAAATCCAAATACAACTCACTATTCACTGATTGCGAACTCTAAACCTATGACCATGAAATTTGATAAACAGGTACTAGCTAAGAAAGATTATAGAAATCCAACAACTAATAGGATCAAATAGAGGTAAAAATTTATAGATCAAAGCCACTAATTCTCTTTTTTTTCGAGCCGCGTACTGACTTAAATTCAGAATAATACGTTTCTCAGGGAGAACTTGAAACTAAACAGAAATCGTATCAAAAAGCTTCTAATGGTGTTACAAGTAAAATTAACTAATTATTGTGGGTATTTCCTACTACTGCGCTGAAGGAACAACAAAAGACAACACACTATTTGATAACTTTTCAACTCCAATAACAAAAGTAGAGGACATATTGTTTAAGCCTTTATTTCTATGTATTTATTTAAATGTTGTAATCCCGATAATTGTTAATTTAGGTTTATTTAGTGGAAGGCATTAAAAGAGTTGAAAAAATAAAAAACTCAATGTGTTCTTGTTGAAGCTTATGTAATTCTTTTAAAAAATAGTTGTTAACGTTTAGTTTTTTTTTAGAATGTTTATGGACACTAACGGTCAAAAAGTGAGTTTGCAGATTAAAGTTTAAAGAGATCGTGATGGATGCTCTGAAAAAATATTGTTTTTTTTTTACATTTGTAGTTAGGAAAAAATTCACCAAACGTTATAGAAGCCAACTGCTAGCGGTATATTAAATTAATGTAAATTTAATGTCGACACAAATGCCATGTATTTATTCACAACGGAGCGCATTATAGCTCCCTACTGAAGTCGTAATATAGTAGTTTTTTAAATCATTAAAATTTCTTTTACGGTAACGTAAGGTTCCGTAGAGAGTGTGCTTTAATTTTTCTATTACTAAATTGAAGTGTATTGGGAACTATCGAACTTACAACGCGATAACGCTAGGCCCGCGGGAAGAACGGATGATTCAGATAGTACCTGAATAAACCAAGTTATGAAGCGCCATTTTCTTGCGCCACCATTTTTCAAACAAGTATTCAGACTTTTAAAAAAATCAGGTGTGTACCTATATGCATGAGCGATGTAGTGTACAACGGACTTTTGTCCTCACTGTGTTTTAAACGCATTAGGCCGCGACAATACCGCAGCGTTATCAGACACTATGCCAATTATTGTAAATTGTATACAATTTCTACAGTAATAAGTAGAAATAAACGAGTGACCCTGTCCCTCGGCCAAAAGTGTGTGTGTGTGTGTGTGTGTGTGTGTGTGTGTGTGTGTGTGTGTGTGTGTGTGTGTGTGTGTGTGTGTGTGTGTGTGTGTGTGTGTGTGTGTGTGTGTGTGTGTGTGTGTGTGTGTGTGTGTGTGTGTGTGTGTGTGTGTGTGTGTGTGTGTGCGGGGGCGATAGAGGGAGAGAGGGAGAGATGGGGAGAGAGTGCGAAGAGAGCGTTACGCTCTACGATCATGTCAGCAACGTTGATCTGTTGTCTGATGAATTATTTTTTGTTATTAACAGTAGGCCTTTGTTAGTTGCGGTGTTGTGATTTAGTTTCTTGGATGTTTTGGTCTTTGTCTCGTGACTAATTACAAAACTCACTGTTTTAAAAAGTGTCTTGTTTTGTATTGGCTTGAATATGGTCAGTTATTTTGTGTTTTATCTCATATAATAAACGTAACACGTTTGTACACATACAAGTTTCTAATAGACCTACATTTATTATATAGAACTTTCATTATGGTACATTATGCTATGCATCATTATTCCTTATGCTACATTTTGTTACTGTCGTGTCATTCAAGTGTTAGTGTCGTGTCCGTATTCATGATTTATTGATGTATTGTCATATTTTTAAATATTCGGTTTTTAAATGGATTTAAATGTTCAAAGTAGCGTATTTATTTTCTTATCTGTTTTACGAGCAATAAGAACCAAAGCTCAAACACTTCACCAAACAACAGATTAACATGACTGGCCCCATATAGCGTAATGTCCGAAAAGTGTCTCATGCAAGACAATACATTAAGCAGTACTTTCTACTAATATTGGTTAACTAATACATCAATATGTACGTGTGTGTGTGTAATTGAACAAGTGAAGCAAGTTCTCAGTTTTACTCGACCGCTTGGCATTTGTCTGTCTATTTGTCCGTCTCTCCGTCCATCTATATGTCTATCTGTCCATAATCTTGCCCTAAAGAACCCTATTGTTTTCAAGATTGATTCCTCCAAAACGAGGATGGTGAGAGCCAAAAATGTGGAGACCAAAATTGTGAAAAATATCACAAAACACATGTGGGTATAAAATTAAAGAGTTTAAATAACATCTGAATGTAGTGTTACGTGTTTGAAATTTCAACATTTTTAGACACCAGGATTTCAAACTTTGAAAAATGTTTAATCAATTGTGAAAATCCAACAGGTTCCCAGTCTGAAACGAATTGTAACCCAAATCCGAATGTTTCGAATTGTTTGCGCTTATTGTACGATTGCGCGATCTACAATTGTTACAGTACTAAAGAAATAGTACATAAATAAAGATTTTTGTAATTTTTTCCATAATTGAAAAATTATTTAATATAAAAATTTATGTAATAATAAATGTACTTCGTTTAAAATTAGTGAGCGAGTTCTGCAGCTGAGGGAGCGTACTAGTTAACGTAAGTACACGCAGAAACATAGTAAGTATACATCCTGTTCTAAATTTGTTGCGGTTATGGTTTATAATATTATCACAGTAATAGTTAATATCTTACTAGAGTGTTTTATTCCGTCTTACGGTTCACCGATTGACTCTGCATTATCATACTATCAGACAAGAATGTGTGTGTGTGTGTGTGTGTGTGTGTGTGTGTGTGTGTGTGTGTGTGTGTGTGTGTGTGTGTGTGTGTGTGTGTGTGCGTGTGGAAAGAGGGAGAGGGAGAGAGAGAGAAAATCATGTACAAACAAAATTATAAATTATAAAAGTCTGTAAGATGTGATTCGCGCTATGCATCCGCATTAACCTGTCTAACAAGAACTCTTCGATTCTTAGTTTTTAATCATTTTTGTTAAGCATACTTGAATTTCACATTTTCATCACTTAGTAATATTTATTGTGTACGTTCTTATTTGACTGATTATCCGTCACTTGGACACTTTTTGAAACATTAGATTTATAATTTTATTTTTCTGTCTCAGAGTAGTTTATCATCATCATCATCATCTGAAAGGATTAAACCAAGGATGGTCTGTTCCGGTCTCAAACAATCCAGCGTTTCCTCAGATGTCACACACCTCTCCGTCCCTTCGGCTTATAATTCCATAGTTGTTTGGGGATGCGGCAGTCATCCATTCGGCAAAGATTTTCCTTCCGTATAGTTTATAGCAATATAAACAATTCCTTATAGCGACTGGGGATTTCGAGCTAAAACGTTGTTTTATAAAAATTACGTATAGCAAATTTCGTTGTAACTTAAGTAATACCAGTAGAAACACAAAACAGAAACTACGACAATGCGACGCCGTTAAATCACTCAAAGTCGAATTCTACGAAAATAACGTATCACAATGTGGTAGGAACAACTAACGAATGTAAAACACGTGGTTTGTGTGGGTGTATGTGTGACCCAGTTTCTGTGTGAAGGTGATACCGTCGCTGATAGTGCAAAGCATACGACACGACCGCCAAGTTGTTACGAATCACCGCCTACGGTTCTGTCACTTCCACTGAACCACATGTTTGCAGTGTACAACAGCTGTTTGGCTCATACTGTTCACTTGAGCCAAAAATTCGCGTAGTTTTCTACCAAAAAAAGCGATGTTTCTACTTTTTAATTATCGTAGAACACTATTAGATTCTTAAAATCATACAAAGTCGTTCTGAATATTTCGGAAACACAATTCATATAAATACTTATAATCGTTTAATAGAATTATTTTTCCCATTGTTAGTATTTTTGTATAGACAATATATTAAAAATTTAAATTTCAATGGCTGATTTATGTATATTTATTGGTACGCATGAGTAATCACGATGATTTTATTTTTAAACTCCTCAAACCACTGATTAATAAAAACGTTTGAATATGCACAAATGCATGCCAGTTTTTTATGTAAATATCTTTAGAATCGAAAAAATCAATTTTTAATCATACTCTCTCTCTCTCTCTCTCTCTCTCTCTCTCTCTCTCTCTCTCTCTTTGACACACACACACACACTCTCGCACACTCACTAATAAGCATACACAATGCACTTTAGATTAAACGAAATTGCGTGACAGCTGCTCAAATTATTATCAACAGTCAGATGCACAGGTGTTGCACCATAAAAACGTCACAACAAAGTCAATAAAAACAAACAACAAGAACACACCTGTTGCTGGTCCAAGCCCCAATTGGAACGTGCTACAGATGGTGGGGCTATACAATTTGAATACACACTTAACCATTGAATTTGGAAACAAAAGATGTCGAAATTTTTACATTAAAACAATGAAAATTGCAAAGTATAGAGCAGTTAACTGAAAACCTAGTCAGTGTGGATCATGTTGTGAAACCTGACTCTGAACCTTAAAAGCCCTGACAGTAGCCTGAATTTGGCCTTGGGGGAAGGGTCCGGAGTCGGGTCGGCTTCATAAAAAAAAACAAATTAAGGCTAATCAGCATTATTATCTTTAAAGTTGCTGAAATTACTCCAATTAAAGTAAACGTAATAAAAGAAAATACGCATTTTTGAAACATTGTTTACATGATACTTATTGACTGAACTGATTTTCCTATATTTCAGACGTATACTCTAATGCTCTTTAATGAACCCATTTGGACATTTAAAAAAGAGTTACTACTATATTAGCTTACACAGCTGAAAAAAAAATAAAACAGCCTAAAAATTAAGAGATTAACAAAATTCCTCAACTTTCTCGACCCTCTGAGGAGGGGTACGGTCCCGACCCCCCCCCCAACCTGTAAATACTCCTCTGCTTGACAGGAATCTTTTTAACAAGTTCACCTAGTTCTCTAGGTTAAATATTTAACGTACTTTTAGAATAAGTGAGAAAAAGTAAAAGGAGAATAGTCTGACCGTTTAGTTTCACAATCTCAAGAAATGTCCCACCCAAAGAGGAGATCCAACCACATTAGGAAAACTCGTAACTTTACTAAACAGTCAACCTTTGTTTTATGGTATACGCATATCAGAATTCTCACCCTACCAAGATGAAAATTTAAAACTTAAAAATATTTTTTAGCCTCGGCAATAAATAGTCGTTCACTCAGCGGGAACCTGGGTTGGCAATACAATGTTTCCGGTCGCCACAAGACAGCGTTGATTATTATTTACTCAATAAATTTGCCAAATAAGTCCTTTTAAGTACGACAAAGAAGTTTTAAAACAAAAGAATTAAATACAATATATCACTTTATAATCGTGATAATTAAAATTGAACAAGGTTTACAGTAGATTTTTTAGTTTGTATGAATTAGTCTTTGAAACAAACGCGTGATAAGATATAAAACAGATTTTCGAACGTTAAACAATAAAAATTAAACAAAAAAGGCAAAACAAATTTACTTTCTGAGAAGTTGTAGAGGACAAATTAAGGGCAGAATTATTAACTACAGTGGGATATATGGGAAATTTTCAACAACACTAGAACATATAGAACAAAAACGATCATTATAGTACCGACATGTGAGTTGAACAGAAACGGGTCTACAAATTGAGAAAGAAACGGATTCAAATCCCGTACGACGATGAGAGGAAGAGTTAAAAGATCATGAAGAAACTGGTGACTGAAAGAAGTGAAGAACGGAGAAAGCCTGAAAAAGTTGTTGTAAGAGAAAAGCTATGACAGCTTAAAAAGATTCGTTCGCATATGCATCCTAACCAAGTGGAAAAGCTGAAAGCAGTCCAAGCCACTATGCTCAGACAATAACCATATTACTCTGTTTTTCCAATACAGGACTAAGAAAAGCTAGCCTAACCTACAATGAATCCAATAATGTGAGAGCGATTAAATTTTCAGTTAATGTCAAACAAAACCCTGCTCTAAATGCAAAACACACACTCTTTGACAATTTGGCAAGTGTGTGTGTGTGTGTGTGTGTGTGTGTGTGTGTGTGTGTGTGTGTGTGTGTGTGTGTGTGTGTGTGTGTGTGTGTGTGTGTGTGTGTGTGTGTGTGTGTGTGTGTGTGTGTGTGTGTGTGTGTGTGTGTGTGTGTGTGTGTGTGTGTGTGTGTGTGTGTGTGTGTGTGTGTGTGTGTGTGTGTGTGTGTGTGTGTGTGTGTGTGTGTGTGTGTGTGTGTGTGTGTGTGTGTGTGATAGACTCCGCGTATTGAAATTTTAAGGACAAGCATGGGCGTATACAATCTTATTATACTATTATTATTATTATTATTATTACTATAATAACATTTATTATTAATAATATTATTATTGCCTTAAGCTATATAATAAAATATGGAAAGACCAATTACGGGAACTATGGGAAGACCAATTATATACGGGAATTTCTGGAAAGCAAGATGTACAGAGGTGTTAAGGAGATAGTTACAGATAGTAATACAATGTATAAAGGCAGAAGCACGCGTGCACTCTTCTCAAGAAATAACAACTATATGCACATAGTAACCCCACAATGGTCTTCCTGTCTTACAGATTATACAGCAACTCAATTAATATTTATTGTAAGTACATTAAACATATGTTACTATGCATATACACTGTGTATAATTATATATGCAGTGTATATAATTATGTACGTAAGTAAATGTAAATGTACATATATACAATTTATGAAAAGAACTTGTTTTCCTTCCTCGATACTAACATATTTTTACAAAAAAATTTTTAGTGTTCTTTAAAAGAACTATGTTAACTCGATTTTCGTTTTCTATACACCCGTTTCCATATACTTTCACAAGGTTTTGCCTGAATAAATCTTTTAAAGATTTAACGTAACGTAACCTGCTGTGAATGTATGCTAAAAAAATAAAATTTGAGTACCAAAAGTAGATAAATTTGCAGAGAACGCATTCAATGCGGACGCGCACAGATTTGAAACTGAAGTAACAATTACATTCACTTTTTGTCTCCTTACTATTTCCGGCAATGCAAAACGTGTTCAGACATTACTACGTACGTCCATCGCCTTCTTAGGTACGTCTGATTTATTTACTTTTACAATATGTTTATACAAGCAATAAGCATACATTTGGGTTGGTTCGATATGTGACCAAAATGGAAATTGTAGTTATTTGGCAAACGCTTCTTGTCTCGGTCCTTAAAAGGAATATTTTACACATTGCCGCCTTTAGAAGAGCAATAAATCTGCGTTCACCATTAAAAGGACTATTGGGCGCCTGATCAGAAAATATGTGATACTATCGAAACATCGCATCAGTCGATTGAAGTATAGAAGCGATGTTTTAAGGACGACCTTAATTGTGTTCGTCCATCCTTTTATGGACCAAAAACAGCTTGCGAGAAACCAATCGAGCCCACCCAAAATCTTGTTTCATCCCCGAAAATATCTACAGAAATATATAGATAATAGAGTTAATCACTAATAAAATGGATTCTGTATAAAATTAAAATATACATAAATGTGTGTGTGTGTGTGTGTGTGTGTGTGTGTGTGTGTGTGTGTGTGTGTGTGTGTGTGTGTGTGTGTGTGTGTGTGTGTGTGTGTGTGTGTGTGTGTGTGTGTGTGTGTGTGTGTGTGTGTGTGTGTGTGTGTGTGAACTTTATCGCCTAGCAGTATAACAAACGTTTCAGGCAATACGGATACCGTCACATATAACACGACACTACCACCACTACACACGATAAACAACAACCACAAGAGCCACCGCACACGGTAACACTGTCAAAGAAATACTAACGGCGCTCATTGAGCCGCAGCTTTAAAACCGATATAAAGAACGGAGCCCCCACCGCGATCGTGATGGCTATCACGCAGCGATAATAAGTGGCTTCGCATGTTGTGTACGCGGCCGCGGCTCCGTTCCCTGTCGCAAAACGTTCTGTACAAATCACATCCTCCTTGCACTCATGGCATTCGAACTGTTTTATGCGATGCGTTGGACTCTGAATCCCAAACGCTTGCTTTGGTTTCGTAAGACATTCTGTGCTGTCAGTTTATTTTGGAATGATAGTTGAAATCTCCTATCCAGAGATTGATATAGTATATCGTTATTTGTCCTGAATCAATTGTCCATTTATCCGGTTCAATGTTAAAATTTTTCTGGATAGTCAACATTAATTTTCCTTTCCCACAATATACGCCTTATTCTGTCCTCATCCTTTCTTCATACACGAAATATATATAAACAAACACATGCGACTGATTTGCATATATACACTCAAAAGCGACAGATAGGCCGTATACATAAATTAATTACTTTATACATATAAGCCCCTATACACGTATATATATTAATTTACTTACATTTATGTCTATAAATTAGGCCAACATAAATAATTATTATTTTTATATATTTCTGCTTCAAGTTTTGTGTGTGTGTGTGTGTGCGGGTGAGAGCTAAGTTTCTACAACTTAAGTTGTGTGTGAGGAAAGTCGTATGTTTCTACAAGTTTATATTTTCATATATTGTTTGAAATAGGTTATTTTATTGTATACAATAATAACATGTAGAGGAACTATAATTTTAAAAGCACTTTCTTATAATTAAAAAATTCGACGCTGATGATACACAATGTGATTCTGTAAATAATTACAAACGCGAACACAATTGTCTATTATACATAATTGTTTTGCCAACAAGCATTGTGTGTGTGTGTGTGTGTGTGTGTGTGCGTGTGTGTTTGAGAGAGCGAGAGAGAGAGAGAGAGAGAGAGAGAGAGAGAGAGAGAGAGAGAGAGAGAGATACACTTTTACATCTTTTACCCCATCAACATCTAGATTTTTTCTTTATTTAATAACTTCAATGCATGTAAACATTCATTTACCTTGGATGAGTATAGTTAGCAATATCAGAAGTATAACCCTTTTAAGTTAAGAAAATATTCTACCATAAATCATATATTTAAAGAAAGTGTAGCCTATACCTGTGAATGTAGAACTTATTTTCTACAATTGTGTACGCTGTTAAATGATTTAGAAACTTCGAATCCCAAATGTAAAAGAAGTCATCCAAGTGACGGACTTCATATGAACTTTAACATACACTATAAACCATGTTCTAACTACGTTTCTAACCATTTCTTCAAGGCCGCAGACGCAGTAAACGAGTAAAAATACGTTGGTCATCAGACCCGTGACACGGTAAATTGCCTCGTCGTAGGCTAGTTTATCACGCTGGTCCACACTCAAAGCCAGCGTGTAATCTCACAGCGTACTTTAATCTCTGCTACTTTAATATTGAAAACATTTTTATTTCTTTCACTTCTTTGAAAACTTGCATTAAGTAATTTATACGAACCCGATAGCAAAGTAGACAAATAATGTCATTTTACTTCCTAAATATAAAATAAAAAAAACTAATTTAACTGAAAATGTTTTTGTTCTTCAGTGGTGTGGTTATAGAAGAAAGAGAGACAATGGAGTAGTAAAAGGCACAATAGTTAAAGGATGCAAACATACGAATGTAGCAATAAGAGAGAAAGTCGACGTGCCGATTGCAGCAGTTGGATCACGAACACTGAACATGACTGCCGTGGGATAATAACTACAACGTTGGAGTCCGGAAAGTATTAATTCAGTGGGAGAAGAGCTTCAAACAATCCGTGAATCGGATGGAACAGTAACAAGAACATCTTGAGACGATGTGAAAGTAAGTTGCCAATAATAAGTGAAGACTGTAACTTGACAATATCAGCTAGAAAGACCAAAACGGAGGGCTTTTCAGGGGATTACACGGTGAGAACTAAGGCTACGGGAGAGTACATAGACCGCAAATCATTTAGAGTAAATAGGTCATGATGTCGTTGATAAGGAAGACAAAGACACCCCGTTAGGAGAAAACTTGAAACAACTTGACTGTAGTTGACTCCCTTCAATCAAATCTATTGAAAATCTCAGTATCATACAGGGATTTGAAAAACAGTTATTGGTTACTTGTTTAGGTGACGTGTGCAATCGTAACGTATGTTGTGTCACGGTCTACAGACATTAATAGACGGCACAACACTAACGTATGTTGTGTCACGGTCTACAGACATTGATAGACGGCACAACACTAACGTATGTTGTGTCACGGTCTACAGACATTGATAGACGGCACAACACTAACGCATGTTGTGTCACGGTCTACAGACATTGATAGACGGCACAACACTAACGCATGTTGTGTCACGGTCTACAGACATTGATAGACGGCACAACACTAACGCATGTTGTGTCACGGTCTACAGACATTAATAGACGGCACAACACTAACGCATGTTGTGTCACGGTCTACAGACATTGATAGACGGCACAACACTAACGCATGTTGTGTCACGGTCTACAGACATTAATAGACGGCACAACACTAACGCATGTTGTGTCACGGTCTACAGACATTAATAGACGGCACAACACTAACGCATGTTGTGTCACGGTCTACAGACATTAATAGACGGCACAACACTAACGCATGTTGTGTCACGGTCTACAGACATTAATAGACGGCACAACACTAACGCATGTTGTGTCACGGTCTACAGACATTAATAGACGGCACAACACTAACGCATGTTGTGTCACGGTCTACAGACATTAATAGACGGCACAACACTAACGCATGTTGTGTCACGGTCTACAGACATTAATAGACGGCACAACACTAACGCATGTTGTGTCACGGTCTACAGACATTAATAGACGGCACAACACTAACGCATGTTGTGTCACGGTCTACAGACATTAATAGACGGCACAACACTAACGCATGTTGTGTCACGGTCTACAGACATTAATAGACGGCACAACACTAACGCATGTTGTGTCACGGTCTACAGACATTAATAGACGGCACAACACTAACGCATGTTGTGTCACGGTCTACAGACATTAATAGACGGCACAACACTAACGCATGTTGTGTCACGGTCTACAGACATTAATAGACGGCACAACACTAACGCATGTTGTGTCACGGTCTACAGACATTAATAGACGGCACAACACTAACGCATGTTGTGTCACGGTCTACAGACATTAATAGACGGCACAACACTAACGCATGTTGTGTCACGGTCTACAGACATTAATAGACGGCTCAACACTAACGCATGTTGTGTCACGGTCTACAGACATTAATAGACGGCACAACACTAACGCATGTTGTGTCACGGTCTACAGACATTAATAGACGGCACAACACTAACGCATGTTGTGTCACGGTCTACAGACATTAATAGACGGCACAACACTAACGCATGTTGTGTCACGGTCTACAGACATTAATAGACGGCACAACACTAACGCATGTTGTGTCACGGTCTACAGACATTAATAGACGGCACAACACTAACGCATGTTGTGTCACGGTCTACAGACATTAATAGACGGCACAACACTAACGCATGTTGTGTCACGGTCTACAGACATTAATAGACGGCACAACACTAACGCATGTTGTGTCACGGTCTACAGACATTAATAGACAGCACAACACTAACATATCATAATTAAGAAGGTATACAACGAAGTAAAGGTTTTAGATACTTTTCTTCTAGGTTTTGAACAATGCTATTAAGTTTTTAGGTTTTGAAACAGATAAAATGTTGAAGAAAGAAGAAGCTTGTATAACCAACGAAAAGATTGGAAACGTATCAAATGAAGTACTTAATGTTCGGAACGGAGATGATGATAATGTCGGTGACAAAGACGGCGACGATGGAACACTGACCGTGTCCTCTAAGCACTTGTAAATTACAAACCGCGCCGTATTTTTTTCTGTAACTAAACTCACACGATAACTGGAATAAGAGGTTAAACGCTGTTGGCGAAAGTGGCTGAAAGTTTTTCACGACAGTGGTGCAACATTTGAGGAAGGCAGGAGGAAACGTTGGCAGCGTATGCGGTTACACTGTCTGTGTACATTCTCACAACATTTCCTACAGTTTATACGATAGATAAATATGTTCTCTTTATTTTTTCTTACAATCTGTCAATGACAACAAAGCCACATGTGTAGTTAAAAACTAACATAAATAGAATAATTTGTTGAGCGATTCTTTATGCCAGTGGTATACCGTGGTAGGTGGTACAAATACGTCTACCCCTAGAGATACGCGGTTAATCATTCAGGAGCACGGGAGAAAAAATTTGTAATGGCGGATGACACACCGATTCGAAAACGGCTCAACTCCTGACTGCTTCGAAAAAGGCAAACAGCAAAATTAATTGACAAAAAAGAAAAGTTAATTGAACTTTCTACTAAAACTAGTTGATTTTAAATGAGTTGACTTTAAGGGAGAATACCTTTTTTCCCTGATTAACTTTTGGGCAAGGATTATTAAAGGATATGAAACACTCAGTGAAAAGGCAACATATTGATGTCTTTCAAATACAGAGATAATAAAGAGTTTAATTTCCTTATTACCCTTATAAAACATTAATTAAGCTCTATCAAATGTCCGTATTTCAGATTATACCCTGTGCCCCTTGAACTGATTTCAACAGTCTACAGGAACCAAAATGACACCACCAGACATCAAGGATTTCAGTAAACACGAATGTGTATGTAGAGACTTGCCATGTTATAAAATTGTATCAATTTATAAATTACGTTGTTAAAAATAGTTCCACATTGTGTACGGGTTTTTGTTTGTATTAATATTAACGTAAATTATTAGGCTTATTGATTCTAATTTTTAATACAAAATAAGTACCGTATAATATTATCTTTTATTTATGTGGCATTATTTTATTGGTTTTGTTTTAGCTCCTTACATTTTGTGTTATTTTTTTTTAACTACGATTGAGTAACTGCAAATATGTCAGTTTAAAATGTTTATAAAAGAGGTGTTGATTTGTAGGAAAGCTGTACACAAATAAACACTAAGGTTAGTACCGATTATAGTAACACTGATTGTTTTGTTACATGATAACGTCTTGGACTTCGTGACAAGAGAGATGTGATTTTTAGTTCTAACGTGTTCACTGTTGTCTAAGAGATTTACAGCAAAAGAAATGGAAGTGTATCTGAAAATTTCATATGTCTGTCACTGTACTGTTCAAGGATTTAATTACCTGTGGATATCAGAAAATTATAAGAGATGACAGGCCATTACTTACTGCACACACTACATTGGCCTAGAACCAAACTTTCAAGAATGGAATTGTCAGAGCTGGACGTTGTTTCCTATGCCGGTTTCATATTGTTCACAAACAGATTATATTGGAGCGATGGTTATTACCTCTTACCAAGGAGGTTATTTTGGGGAAAAAATTCAGAAGTAATCCACATGAAACATGTAATATAGAAAAATTTCTTTACATATTGATGTAACAAAACCCCTAATTATCCTAATTTAAATTCGCATACTGAAGAAACGGACATGCTGTACATTCTAATAAAATATAGCAAGCTGGTTTCAATTTTTTTTTTTTTATGATAATAGTTATGGGATTGGTTTCGGCTGATCGACATCTTTATAGCAGTAAAATCGCTTAAGTTTCTGTATATCAGAGATAGGGTTGGAGGAGAAGGCAGTAGAGTGGAAACAATCGCGCAAAATCAAAGAGAATTCTCTTTACTTTTAGAAAACCCCCAATTTTTCTACTACGTTCTACAATTTATCTATGGAACACATTAACTACTTTCCTAGTAATTTTTCATGGACCGTCTTTCATTAGATGTTTAGAATGTTTTCACTCTACAGAAACATTTGTAACCCTATCTATCCCAGATATTTCCGACACAAGTTTTTTTAAACTATGTGGCGATTTAATTGAATATAGAATCTTAAATAAATAAATAATTAATTTACTAGCAATTAAGTATTTTTTAAATCGCACTATTAAACCTAAAGCCCCTGTCCTAACTCAGAATAAGTATGAGTTGTAAATGGAAAATCTAACTAAAGCATTAATAAAAAATTCGAATTGTAAAAAGTTATTAATATCACAGTTAACCCTTTGCTAGTCATCATGCGGTGACCTGTTAATTCCGGACACAACGTGCATAGCGAGTCGTCTGTAACTTAGGAAGATAAAAAAAAATCATAATATTTGTAATTAGTAATTTGAAGGCACAAGAGTAGATAAAATAATTCACTTAAATTATATATGTAGAATTAATGTATTGTTTTTTTGTAATAAGAATGTCAATTTAAATAAAAATAGGAACTATATTATCGCGGAGTACTTGCCCCTCTCCGTTGTAATGTGCCAGTCGAATCGAGTAGAGAGTCACACTGCTGCCGTCAGAGCGTATAGAACTACGAGCGAGAGCTCCACCAAAATGCACTGTTTAAATTTAATTTTAAATGTTAGCTACCACTGCTAAACGTGGCGAGCGAGTGTAATGTGTGAATTGTAGAAAGTTGTGTTAAAAAGAAAATGTAATAAGTTAAAACAAAAAAAAAATAACAAGTAGTAAGCAAGATGACGTCTCCCCTCAAGAGGTAAATTCAAGTACAACTTTACACATGAAGATGTGACCTGCATAAACTTCACATGTGGACGTATACGAGGCATAAGACGCTGACGAGGACCTACGTGGATCTACACCAACTTAAACAAGAGAAACTTCAATCTCCGCAGTGAACCTCCTATCTAGTACTTGCCGAAGACACGACTCAGATGACGACGCCGACTTCAAGAATTCCCAAGAGAGACACCCCAGGACGAGGTTACCACGACCTATTGTAAAGGTGACTCGATAGCTTGCCTATCGAGAGTTAATTATATTTGAGACATAACTTACAGAGAAAAGAGACTTTTCAAAGACTATAATTTTCTTTAAAATTTAAATGAGACCAACTAAGAGTTTACTGTAATATTCAATATCATACGTTGTAACGCATTATATGTAAATGTAAATTATAATCACTTTAGTTAATAATACCATTCTTCAAATGGTAAAAGAAGTCTTGCAAGCATCTAGATGAACACAAAATACTCAGAAGTCTTTGCTATAGATATACTTAAAGTAAACTCGGATCCGAGGTAAAAGAATACATAATCAGTTTGATCCCCAGTTTTTCTGAAAACCATTCAAATATTTTACTCTAATTAATTATGTCATGGGATCTTTTCATATCAGTTGTTAATAAAGAGAAGTCATCTTATTACACATGAAAATGAGTGCATAAATCAGTGAAATACCTTCCCTTGTTTCCTAATAATTAGCTTAAGTAATTTGTTCAATTATTTTGATTTTAATAACAGTTCGTTACAACGTAGGCAGCCCATGTAATTGGCAGGTGTCAATTAAGATGGGTTCCCTGGATTTGTAACGTGGTAAAAAACGTTACAAAATTGCGCCACTCTGCTTATTAAAAAAAAATGTTGTAAGCATCGTGACATTAACAAAGATACGTCACGCTGATAATTAAAGTATTTGTTACGGAGTAAATTAGATAACTCTCGGCACTCAGTTATCTGATCTATGCACTCAGTTACTGTATTTGATGTAACATTAATTTTCATAAAATGAATTTATTTTAAGATACGTAAATGATAGTCAGTATAACTTGAAATATCATCGTATGAAGCCAAATGCAATATGTACATGAATTGTAGTACTTGTTGATCTGTTCAGTCTTTAACAGGTTTATATTGTGACAATCCAAGACCTGTAGTTTCTTGAATATGCCTGCATAGTATATCAGTGTATGTCTGTCGTCACGGTAAAAAAAAAAATGTTATACCCCTGTGTAAAGTAGACCCGGTTAATTACGTGGAAAGAATTTCGTAACTTAAATTTGTTACTAAAAAAATAAATAATTTAATTGGGGAAAGTACGAGAATTAATTACTAAACTCAGACTGTTCTAACCGTAATACACCTGTAACTTCTAAAGCGTGCTTTGTTGAATGAGATTCACCCCATGCGTCCGAGCTGGCTTCTCCAGTTAAAACCGGTCAAGGAAGTCAGTCTGTGGCATTGTGTAGAGAACAATACGTGTGCGTAACCCCCGCGTTCCTACGTATACACTTACCCTGCCTTTGTGTACTAAATAAAAGAGGGTGACCTACATTCCAGCAAACAGCTGATCGGCGATTTAACATTGTTGAAATATGTGTGTGTGGAATTTCTGTCTCTCCCTTAGAAGAGAAATTATTCTCTTCTGAATTATGCAAATGATTTACCCAAGAATGCACCTTGTCTATGTAGTTAGTGTGTAGTGTTGTAAAATAAATTTTAAGTACGTTTTAATGTGTTAGAAATAAGATAAAAATGGCCCAATTTAATCCGGATTTACTATTAAAGGATGAGCTGTCTTACGAAGCTCTTTTGCGTGGACTACCCCATGCGAATGTAACAGTCGCGGAATTGCGTAGATCAATACGCGAAAGTGGATTTGATACACCCGCGCAATTAAGCAACCTAAGCGGACTCGATTATGAGAGCGAGAGAGAAATTTGTAATGCCAAGTATAGTGAGCTAACCTTATTGTCTCAAACCCTCCAAGACGAGAAATCTCCGGCGATAATTTTGCGGACTACTCAGAGAATAGAGCATTTAACCCGGCGAATGAAAAATTTGTTGATCTGGCCTAATCTTACGGAAATACCTCCGGAAGTGCAAAACTTTGCTGACGAAGCTTTACGTCGCTTACCCACTATTATGAATGAGTTAAGAAGAAGATCCGACTCGTTCCGAATGGATGAAATAGAGAAGTCCTTGAAGAAATTACACATCTCCCCAGTTCAATCCTCTACTACTGATCTACCTCCGCCTAACACTGATCGGGACTCACCCGCCGTATCGCAAATGCAAGCTAACCACGAGCAATATCCTGATAGAGATTTAAATGCCCCTCCTCCCAATCGTTTCCAGATTCGCCCCGGAACGCACGAATTGACCACCCCTAATGCATCATATCGTTCTCCTAAAGGAATGCCCACCTTGAACCATAACGCAGACCTATATGGAAAAATCACTCATCCTGTGGAGAACCTTTTAACTGAAATCCCTTACACCGATGTATTAAATGTCTCCAAACTACTAAATTTCATTAAATATCTCCTGCAGATAAAAGATCTACAGCAGCTGAATGATTGGCAAATTTTGCAAGTTCTGCTACCGAAATGTAAACCCCCGTTAAAGAATCGTGTGATAGAAGCATTAAGCTCTACACTTCCAGTAGAAGACCTACATAGCTCAATAATAAATTACTTTATTCCAACCGGAATTTATGAAGAAAAAAGAAAGACCGTACTACGAGTACAAGGAAATCACGAGAGATTAGCTCATTACATCTCCGATATCAGGGAGTCATCTCGACTACTACGTGTAGATTGGAATGAGACACAGATGGTCGACACCATTTTAGTAGGACTGTCACCAGAGGAAAGATCTCGTTTAGCTTCGATAAATAGACCAAACACCATTGCAGATCTAGAACAATGCAGTATCCATTCGTCAAATGTATGGTACTCCGATCAAAATAGACATATGATGAAATCAGCAGAAACAAATAGAAATGAATTGCGAGCCCTAGAGCCCGGTGAAACAACCCTGCATGAAAGGCAAGTATTCAATAGACCTCACAACGTGCGCAGTCCTGGTAAGTTAAGTGTAACACCATCTAAAACGGAAACCAGGTACCCTCCTCGTAATAAGCCCATCTGTTATAATTGCGGCAAATATGGACACATAAGAAAGGACTGTAAGAGTAAGCAATTGGAACGTAAACACTCCGATCCAAAAAACATGTAAGGCAGGGAGACCCGAAATCCTGTGTCTTCCGCAGCAACTCGAAATCTGGTGAACCTAAAGAAACGTATAAAAAAAAAGAGTTATTATATAACGAAAGTGGAAGGAAAAGAAATTCTAAAGAAGTAGATCCCTACGTGAGAAAGTTTCTTGAAAAATGTAACGCGATAAATAAATGTAACTGGACTAAAAGCCTATTACCCTTAATCTAAGTAGACCTAGGTGTTACCTCCAGTATCGCATTAATTGATTCGGGATCTAGCACTACCTTAATCAGTCAAGAGTTAGCAGACAAATTATTGAAACACCATCTAGTAAAACGGAGTCAAGCGGTGAATATAAAGTGTGCTACCGCCAATAAACGAAATATAATAATAAAACTGAGCATTACCGTTAAAGTTAAAATCAAGAACCTAACCTGGGTTTTTACTATGTTAGTATGTAATGAATTAGGACCCGACTTAATATTGGGAGCAGATTTTATTAGTAAAACGGGAATGATTCTTGACATCTACGAGCAAAAATATTATTTTCGATTCGACCGTACACGGAAATATGGATTTGATTGTAATAATGACAAACAGGAAAAAACTAGTTCATCTACTGCACACGTAATACACCAAGAGTCTGATTTATCTCATCTAGAAAGTAGAGATAGAATGAGAATACAGAAATTAATAAAAGAATTTTCCTCAGTTCTTACACCTAAGCTAGGACTCACTAAACTAATAGAATATAACATTAATCTGAGCGATCAGAAAGTAATACGCCTACCTCCGTACAAGTTGTCGCCTCCCAAGATGGAAGTGATGAGAAACCATATCAACAAGTTGTTGGAGCAAGGAGTAATTGAACCCTCTACGTCCCCATATTCATCTCCCTCCTTTTTAGTACCGAAAGGTCACGATAAGCACAGACTAGTTGTGGACTACCGGCAATTAAACAAAAGAATAGAATTTGAATCTATTCCTCTTCCAGACATCCATAGTGCTTTCCATTACTTCACGAAAGCGAAAGTCTTTACTGTAATGGATCTGAATCAAGCTTTTCACCAAATACCCCTTTCGGAAGAATCAAAACGTCTAACCGCGTTTGCCGTTCCTTTTAACTTGTACCAATTTACTAGCGTGCCCTTTGGAATATCTCAAGGAAGTTCCGTATGTAGTAGACTATTAGAAATGATATTTCACGATATTAAATTTAAATATGTGTATCACTATTTGGACGACATCGTTATATATAGCGAATCAATGGAACAACATCTTAAACACCTACGTGAAGTGTTATCTCGGTTACAAAAAGCAGGATTAACTGTTAACCCAAAAAAGGTAAATTTTGCCGTCCCACAGTTTTCATTCTTAGGTCACATCGTGAAAGCGAATGGAAAAGTAAGCATTGACCCCGAACGTACCCGCGCTATTAGAGAATTTTCACCCCCACGAGATGCAAAAGGTATAGCCCGATTTTTGGGAATGGTAAATTATTTCCACAAGTATATTCCCCATCTTGCCGAAATAGCAGCACCCCTAAATTCCTTAAGAAAGAAGGGAGCGAAGTTTGAATGGAGCGCACAACATCAAAATGCGTTTGAACAACTCAAAGAAAGTATCATATCTCCCCCAGTTTTGGAACTAGCCGATTTCACGAAACCTTTCGTAGTGCAGACCGACAGTTCCAGTGTAGCGTTAGGTGCAGTCATATATCAAGAGATAGAAAACAGTAGACTACCTATTAGTTATGCATCGCGAACCTTGAGCGACCAAGAAAGAAAATATTCCGCATACGAATTGGAATGTTTAGCCATTGTTTTTGCATTTGAGAAATTTAAACCCTTCCTAGAACATAAAGAATTCCTTTTGGAAACTGATAATCAAGGATTATCTTGGTTACTGAATCACCCTAAACAGTTAGGACGTATTGGAAGATGGGTGTTGAGATTAAACTGCTACAAATTCAGAGTACAGCATATTAAAGGTACACAAAACGTAGTCGCTGATACCCTGTCCCGTATGTTCCAGTCGCCCACTAATACTCCCGGAAGCAAGGAGAATCCGGAAACAGCACTTGTTAACGCCGTAATTACTGAATTCCCCCTTGCCTTTACAAACATTGCCTTGTATCAACAACAAGACCCCTTACTGAAACCTATTATAGAACAACTTGCGCAAGGTATTAAATCCGAGAAATACGTATTGAGCAAAAGTGTACTATGCCATAAAATAAGAAGCGGAAAGGAACTAAGAATAATCGCCCCTGATGTGATTAAGCCCATGCTGATGGAGTACTTCCATTCATCTACCATTGGAACCCATATGGGAATCAATAAAACAATACATCGTGTTCGAAAGGAATATCATTGGAACAATATGAACAGCGAAATAGCCAGTTTCGTAAAGAAATGTAAATTATGTGCTCTCAGTAAACCGGCCAGAAATAATCAGGTAAGCCAATTGATTTCAGAAATCCCTAAAACCCCTTTTTCTAAACTTTATCTAGACTTTTCAGGTCCTTATCCACGATCGAAATCAGGTAATACTATGTTACTCATCTGTGTAGATTCGTTCACCAAATTTGTTTGGATGTATCCCATGCGACGAGCATTAGCGTCGACTACTGTAAAAATATTACAGGAAAGATTATTTAAAGACTACGGTACACCTGTACGTATAGTGTCAGATAATGGACCACAGTTTAAAGCGAAAGAATTTAAGAATATGTGTTTCAAGTTAGGAATAGACCATATAACCACTACGGAGTATCGACCGCAAGGCAATATTGCTGAAAGGTATCTACAAAACCTCAAATCTGCATTAATCGCCTACCATGCGAACGATCATACGTCTTGGGACCAAAACCTATCCTGGATACAATACGCCTTTAATTCAGCTTATCACGAAGGTCACAAGTCGACCCCGTTTGAGTTACTGTATAAATACAAACCAAACCACCCCTTGTCCACTAAATGGAAAATACACGACCTGCTACCTCCGCAAATAAAGGATAAGCAGATTAAGCAAATATGGAATAAAGCTCGCTCTAATTTAAGAGCGAACTTAGAGAAATCCAGAAAATACCACGAGAAAAGTATTCATAACAATTCAGTTAGGTACCAAGTAGGTGACTTAGTAATGTACAAGACTCACCCGACTAGTAGTGCAATTGATAAGACCACCTCTAAACTATCATACCGATGGTGTGGCCCTTACCAAATCCAGAAGTACTTAACTCCAGTTACAGTAGCCCTGTATGAACCTGCGACTCGAAAATATGTGCGGAGAACACATATTTCGCAGATAAAATTGTATAAGAAGAAAAGAAGAAATAGTATAGCCAAAAATAGAAAAGGTAATACTAGGTAGTGAAGTATATTATACTTCAGTAACCTTGCTAAGTGTGAATCGTAGAATTTGGAAATGAGGCCTGATCAACCTGAGATCCAGTTCAGCGAAAGATAAGTAAATGAGTACTCAATGAGAACTAAACTGAATTCTAAATAGCAAAATATTTAGAAAATTACTCTAAGAAGAGAGTAATAAAAAACCCATATAAAAAACCGGTAGTAGATTTAAGTAGTAGACATAAGAAAGAGTTTTGTGTTTTAAAATGTAGATATTAAGTGTGAATAGTAGGTAAAAAAAAAGGTAGTTTATAAGAAAATATAAAAGTATATTGTGTTGTGGAGAAGAAACAAATGGGTATAATGCTTGCCAACGTGAGAGAAATTCCACACACTGACACCAAGCATACTCCAAGTCCCCCCCAATTTTGCGTTAGGCTCACAAAACCTCCGTAATGTGGAATTTAAGCAGTGGAGTATGTGACGATTTAATTGAATATAGAATCTTAAATAAATAAATAATTAATTTACTAGCAATTAAGTATTTTTTAAATCGCACTATTAAACCTAAAGCCCCTGTCCTAACTCAGAATAAGTATGAGATGTAAATGGAAAATCTAACTAAAGCATTAATAAAAAATTCGAATTGTAAAAAGTTATTAATATCACAGTTAACCCTTTGCTAGTCATCATGCGGTGACCTGTTAATTCCGGACACAACGTGCATAGCGAGTCGTCTGTAACTTAGGAAGATAAAAAAAAATCATAATCTTTGTAATTAGTAACTTGAAGGCACAAGAGTAGTTAAAATAATTCACTTAAATTATATATGTAGAATTAATGTATTGTTTTTTTGTAATAAGAATGTCAATTTAAATAAAAATAGGAACTATATTATCGCGGAGTACTTGCCCCTCTCCGTTGTAATGTGCCAGTCGAATCGAGTAGAGAGTCACAATGCTGCCGTCAGAGCGTATAGAACTACGAGAGAGAGCTCCACCAAAATGCACTGTTTAAATTTAATTTTAAATGTTAGCTACCACTGCTAAACGTGGTGAGCGAGTGTAATGTGTGAATTGTAGAAAGTTGTGTTAAAAAGAAAATGTAATAAGTTAAAACAAAAACAAAATTAACAAGTAGTAAGCAAGATGACGTCTCCCCTCAAGAGGTAAATTCAAGTACAACTTTACACATGAAGATGTGACCTGCATAAACTTCAAATGTGGACGTATACGAGGCATAAGACGCTGACGAGGACCTACGTGGATCTACACCAACTTAAACAAGAGAAACTTCAATCTCCGCAGTGAACCTCCTATCTAGTACTTGCCGAAGACACGACTCAGATGACGACGCCGACTTCAAGAATTCCCAAGAGAGACACCCCAGGACGAGGTTACCACGACCTATTGTAAAGGTGACTCTATAGCTTGCCTATCGAGAGTTAATTATATTTGAGACATAACTTACAGAGAAAAGAGACTTTTCAAAGACTATAATTTTCTTTAAAATTTAAATGATACCAACTAAGAGTTTACTGTAATATTCAATATCATACGTTGTAACGCATTATATGTAAATGTAAATTATAATCACTTTAGTTAATAATACCATTCTTCAAATGGTAAAAGAAGTCTTGCAAGCATCTAGATGAACACAAAATACTCAGAAGTCTTTGCTATAGATATACTTAAAGTAAACTCGGATCCGAGGTAAAAGAATACATAATCAGTTTGATCCCCAGTTTTTCTGAAAACCATTCAAATATTTTACTCTAATTAATTATGTCATGGGATCTTTTCATATCAGTTGTTAATAAAGAGAAGTCATCTTATTACACATGAAAATGAGTGCATAAATCAGTGAAATACCTTCCCTTGTTTCCTAATAATTAGCTTAAGTAATTTGTTCAATTATTTTGATTTTAATAACAGTTCGTTACAACGTAGGCAGCCCATGTAATTGGCAGGTGTCAATTAAGATGGGTTCCCTGGATTTGTAACGTGGTAAAAAACGTTACAACTTTTCCGGTACAATGGACGTTACGGTTTATTCGCTTACTGTAATCGAGTACGCAAGCTGGCTACTGTGGTGTCCAGTATGCAACTTCCAACGGCATGTCACATATAATTTATTTGTGCGGACTATTCATTTATCTAGAATGTCTACTCGCCATTTCCATGTTGTATTCTAATAAACAAATGCTCTAATCATTATTTGGATTTTACTGTATATCATTTCATGATGAACGAATTTTTTAAATTGTAGTATTTAGGTCGTATACGAAAGGAGTGAAAATTCTGTTATTAGTACTAGATTCTATCATTTAGCAAAGAAAGAGAATGGTATGTAAAAGAATGGTAGTCACGAAAAAATAAAGAAAACCTATTACATCTATTGCTGATTATTTATTGCTGTATACAGTTTAAGTGGATTTGTTTAAAATCTTCATTGTTTTTATGGACTCCCCAAACTCAATTTTTTTTATTAAATTCTCCACATATTTTGTAGTTATATTTTATAAGCTTATTGATAGTAAAAAATTTTTTTATTTTCTACATAAAATAATGTTTTTGACAGACTCGTATGTGTAAGTGCCATGCCAATGCAAAACGGCGCCACCTTGACAAAATGTCCGCACGACATTGCAATTCTACTGGCTGAAGAAAACGTTGAGATACTACCGGACACTGAAAACGCTGAAAAAAGCAATTGAAAAGCCCTACAAGTAGGCTATAGATTGAAGTCAAGACGGGGCAAACTATTGGCTAATCAAAGTGAATGAGTCCAAATCAGTACACGTAATTTACTAGTAGGAGACTACAGTACAATTATACTAGTAGATTAGGATTAGGCTACTATATCTAGTAATGATCAAAGGTAATTACTACGGAGCATTCTGTCCTGACGCTAGGTGACACGCTCAGATGGTCAATGCACGTATGCACGTATAAAAAAGCGTGAAGAGCTCGACACACCAAGTTGTTCTGGCTTATGCGACGTAAATCAGATTTACCTATATACGATTGAACATTATATTGCTTTATTACTAAATCCAAATACGTATATGGACCCTTATTGTTCGACTGTGAAGTTGTATAAAGCTAATCTTTGTACAGGTTATTTGATATTTCCAAAATAAAGTGCTGGTGGAACACCGCAGATGAGTCGTGATACGTCCAAAGTTCGAATGCTTACTACCGCAACGACGGTGTTGGCCGCTAACTAGGCAAATATAATAGTATATTTTGGTAATAGTCCAGAAAATAGGCTTTTCCCGTGCGCGCGTGACAATTTCCCGTGTGAGGCGAAGCCAAGCAGGGGAAATCATGCAAGTACGGGAAAAGTATTTATGGACGTGTAATGAACGATATTTTTCATCATACATCTCTGAAAACAAGAGAGAAAAAATCTACACATAAATTTCGAAACCTTTATTTCGAAAATGAACAAACAAGTATATCTTAAATTTTATACTAAATATAATATTTATATTACAATTTGTGTTATTATAAATATCCAATCCTTTAGCAGGTACTTCATTTTGAAGAATGGAAATGTTTTCAATATAAGTTAAAGTCGAAGGTGCTACTTTAATACTATTTTCTTGGCCTCCTCTAACTACAGTGGTTTCTGATGCTGATGTTGCGTTTCCCAATTATTTAGCATCACTCAGGGTGTTAACTTTTTTCCTGGCGCCATTCGCAAAATAGAGGGTATTGAATGTCATATCTTTCATTTGACTTCTTAAGCAGGATTCTGCACTTACAGTACTTTTGCTGCTTCAAGTAATATTTCTTCTTCGGGAGAAATCATTTTAAAATTATTTTGAATAAAAATTCAAAAACAGTCACAACACACAAGCGTTGTTTAGTTACTAAAAAACTTCCAGCAGCATATTTTATTACGACTGGAAAATAGTCGGCGCCACTATATTAATGACAGATGAAGCCAGGAAATAAACAGTAAATAAATATAAAATTTAGGCTGAAACTTAAAGCTTTCATAATTCCGAATGGAACACAGTGCAGTATTATACGAGTTTATCTTACTTTATTAAAATTATAATTATTTTTAACTAAATTAAGTACTATTTTAGAGTTAAAAGTTAGCGCACCGAAAAAAGGCAATTTTCTATGCGCTAAACAGACCTGTTAACATGGTGTTTCATAGAAGTATAAGAAAAAACTTTTTCACATAACATTACTTATACTTTCACCAGCACGAGATCATCGAGGCGATCCTACTTCTTAAATTTCAAGATTTGGCACAAAGGCTTAAGCAAACCAAGCCTTCGACTTAGGAAAGAGACGTGACTTGTACAAAGGAGAGGTGTAATCGTAACGATAAGTATAAACTGTTAGCTAAGAAAAGTGCGATTAAGTTTTGCTTCTGTCTAATGTGATAGTAGAAGTGTGAAATCACGCCAAGAAAATACGGTTTGACGCAATATGGGATAAGGTACTTTCTGTACGATAAGCAGTTTATATTTTGTAAGCAGTTTACCTTAAATTTAAGTAGCTAATTAACCAAAGACGGGTGCTGCATACGTAAAATTCGTTACATCTCTTTTAGCAAAGAAACGATAGAACGTTATGTTATGTTACTTAAAACAATAACATTATCTATCCTTCCTATTACTCATGAATCACGGATACTCACAAACACAGGTTTCTGTACGCGAAAAAGTATAATTGTGTAAAGTCATAAAAAAACGACAATTACAAAATCGTAGGTTAAACACAAGCTAAATATAATTGCAGCTCAATCTTTTTTAAGGAAGAGTGGATATGTAAATCTGCACTAAACGTTTTCTCTGTTCCAAAATTCCGATTTGAAAGGACACAGGGATTTTAATCGGAAGGCGACGAATTCAGAGTACGACTACAATATTCTGATTGAGGTTGCCACAAAGAAGAAAAACGTATTGTATACTCGAGGGTCGCGTAGAGCAGCGGTTAAAGTGACCAATCAAAAAGTGTCAGTTATTTTGAGTTATCTTGTCTGAACCAGTCGTACAGTTCGGTAAAGTACTTTTTGTAAATGCAAAACGATTCAGTCCGCTATAATCTATGAAAATTATTGTCTCTTATAACACTTGAAGTTGTTTTAAATTCTTTTATTTTAAATGGCAAAAAAAAATTTATTTAGCATTGAGGCATGCTTTATAAGACTTTTCTAGTAGAAATTTTGTTATAGATAATAGGGACTGAATACGCCACATTCACATATCTGAAAAAAATGCTTGTAAATCTTTCTTTCATTCTGTTTTTCTGTTTTTTTTTTATTCCAGTGTTCGAGGATGTCCTAAAACCCGACTTTATAGTCGTCATTTCTATTTAGTTCTGAGGAGAAGCCTGAACCGGCCATCTTTCTGGAAGAAAGCATCCCGGAATGGGTATTTTCATCTTTGATTCCACACCTCCAATCCAAACTAGACGTCCCCTCCGAAACAAAATTTTGGCTACGTTTCTGGTTACACTATTGCCCTTTTCTCTTGTTTTCTATGTCTTCACAAAGACCCGATCGCATGTTACTAACATTCTTATCGCTGACTCCACTGTCACTTTATCGCTTCCTGGGGCGGTCAACATTCTAGGTCTCTCTCTTTACCTGAAGATGTTCTGGCCAATTGATATGGCTCAGTAATATATAAAATATGACTACATGTAGTTAACCATCTGTAGCTGCTGACGAATGCCTTCTATATCTGTATTGGATTGTTTATGGTTGTCCTTTTGATTATAGCCGAATGCGGAACCGAGAAAACCTTATACGCCGGCCGGAAAATACATGTTTCGAGATGACATGTAATAAATTGACGTCCGTCCCTGGGAGACACACATTTCATCCGCGGTTTCAATTACATTAACTGACGCTCGCTGTCCGATGGAGTCAAGTCAGCCGCCCACCACATTAATTGTATCGCTTTTGACAACATGAAAGCAGACGGAAAATTAGAGGCGGAGGATACGAAATTACACTCTATCCCACGACTGTACACTCTGCACGCGTGTGCACACGGGTCTCAATCGAATGTACCTACGTAACACGAATCGATTACAACTTTCTGACAATCGTTAGCGGAGTTGGTGCGTCTGATTCCCATTCAAGGTTACCACAAGTGTGTGTGTGTGTGTGTGTGTGTGTGTGTGTGTGTGTGTGTGTGTGTGTGTGTGTGTGTGTGTGTGTGTGTGTGTGTGTGTGTGTGCCAAGGACTTTGCGGCAGGGCAAGGCGATGCGGGCACCAGGCTACGTGCAACGTGTGGGTCCTCTCGTCCCGACGATTTTCTCGCCGTTAGTCTGTACTGTACGATTCTTTTAAAATATAGAATCCGTAGATGGAATAAAAAAACTACCCATTTCAATAACGAATAACCCACCTTTTTATTCAAATTAATCAAGCTGAATATTTTTAATTTACCTTCTTCTTCTTCTTCTTCTTCTTCTTCTTCTTCTTCTTCTTCTTCTTCTTCTTCCCTCCTCTCTTCTTCTTCTGCTTTTTAATCAACCGTAATCCAGCAGTTAATTGGTAGATTGTCATACACACAAGTCGTCAGGTCGTCTACCCTCCACTTAAATACTCGATGTGCGTTGTTTTCCCCCAACCACTTGAATGTCTTCCTTTTTTCCCTAACTATTTCCCAAAACAACCTTTCACTCATGTTTTAGAGGATATGCAATATTTTTACATCGTCTTTACAACAGGATTTAAAGAATCTACCCAATTCTGCCTTCATTCATCCGCTCATCTTTTCCTCGCTCTTTGCAAGGATCTACTACTCAGCGACTTGTACATCCACATGTGTTTACCCAATCATGTTTGTAGTTTTTTTTTACATAGACGTTCTTACTCTTGCTTTCTATTCATTCTTACATATTGGTTTATTCATGGCATAGACAGCAAATTCATTTCTTCTAGTCTGCTTAGTGTACGATCGATCTTTAACTTGCGCCATTTAACTTGTAGAAGAAATTTAATTTCTGATGCCTGTTTTCTACTTTCCTGACTTCTTGTTCTTGCCTACACCTCGTTTTTCATCCAACAACAAAGAATCAAACATCTAGTTACGTACCCACTGTATTTAATTAAATCCTTGAGTGATTTATGTTTAATTCTAATGACTCTTTTTTTATACCCTTTTCTTACTCTTAACACTCTATCGTTGCTCACTCTATCTTTCCATGAGTTCTCGACATTTTATTCTTATCATGTATTTCTCCATTTTCTCATTCATCCGTGGTTCAGAGTCATAGTCCAGAAAAAGTAATTGATGCAACTTTTCTTTCTTTTGACTACGATATTTCTTCCGTTCAGCAGCCGTTTCTTTTGTCATAAGATCTGGTGTTATTCTAAACAGCTTTTTCATTAAAAACAAATCCGTTTTTGGTCATTATATACTACTTACACACGTCATTATACAGGGCACTTGAGGAAGTTTCTGTCATCCTTCATAGGCTATTTCTCTTATCCAGTTAATGCAAAACATTTGTATAAATATAAGTCTCGATCCTGCTTTGTTTTCTACTAACGGCGAATTAAAGATTTTCCTCCTTTGGGCCTCAAAGGTAAAACAATTCGATAGTGCATCCATGTGTAAAAAATTATTGGCTTTAGATGTAATGTCGCATCAAGACTTTGAAATATTTGTTCCAAGACTGAGCGTTTTATGCTTTTTATTAAAACTTGTAAAAAATACATCAAAATTTAATTTTTTACAAGTTTTGTAGAAAAATCAATACTGATATGCTTTGAAACGAATCAGTTTCTCTAAATCTGATAGGGAATTCAATTTCGTCTAAGTGACGTTCCCGTCGTAGAAAATGGAAAACGATAAATATTTTGTGCTCTTATTGAAAAAATGCTGCTTACGTTTCCTTTTAGACTTTTTTGCGTACCCACTTTTCATTTTTCTACGATCAATTTTACTACTTTTAATGGGATTATTTATATGAAAGATCTTTGTGCGGTCTTGGAACCTATATTTTTAATTCTAGGAAGGAAAACTTCCATCCGTAATCATAACTTTTTGTTACTAATTTTGACCACATAGATGCATTATTCCGTTGTTTTACTTCTGAGATAAAAAAAGATATTACGTCGATTTTTCATATGTAGTAAAGAAAGCGTTTTCGATTTTATGTAAATATAAATGTTTCTCATACTTTTATGAGACAAATACTCTATAAATTGTGGCAGAAAC
Organism: Magicicada septendecula; assembly: GCA_034769895.1. Taxonomy (NCBI): domain Eukaryota; kingdom Metazoa; phylum Arthropoda; class Insecta; order Hemiptera; family Cicadidae; genus Magicicada; species Magicicada septendecula. The sequence goes on from CM068375.1 coordinate 122,549,488, forward strand.
ATGCAGAAACACCCTGAATATATTTAATATTTCCATTAAAAATAAGAAAGCAAAAACCTTTTCATTCAATTTTCAGTTTTTTAATTCTAACGTTGATGGTTATAATACTCAAAACCATCAAACCAAAATGATCATAGTATTATTTTCCATATAAGTATGTCCTTCTATAATAATTATGTTCAATATAAACATATAGATGAGAATTCGGTTGATCCCTTAAGAGGCGCTAGTTTTCTTAAATATGCGATGCGACGTCACGCATAATCACGTGCACAAAGCGTTCCATATTGTAGTACTACCGCCAGCAGATATCTTATCAACGCAATAAATCTTTACTATTGTTCCGTATATAACACAAGACGGACTGCAGCGTTTCCTGTATCTAACGCATAATAATCACGATTCCCCACGCGTGACTAATGACCATGCGAAATTGAACTGGCTATCACTCCCCACAGATTAGCTTAGGGGACACAACTAATATTAACGAAAAACAGTTTGTTTGGTTTCGGTTTCTCATATTTTAATTTTGAAAAGGTTAAAATTCGAACTATCAACTAATTATAAGTTATACAATGCAGAGAAATTTAGAAATGTGCCTGTAGTTGTTAGTTTACATGTTTTGTATAAGCTAATAATAATATAGAAAAAAATCTTCAACGAGTGTTTTAGACTGTTGACAATTATAACCATAATACCTATGACAACTTCTCAAGTTGAAAGATGATTTTCAACGCTGAAAAGGATAAAATCATTTCTCCTAAAGAAGAATAATTGCTTTGATGATGCTATCGATTGAAAGAAAATTAGTGTTAAGTACTGCAGAGTTCAACCAAAAGGTTATTGACAAGTTAGATCAGAAGAAAGAAAGAAGGATGGATTTGTTTAAGTGAGAAAAACTAAATTATTGTTCAGAAAAATTTGATATTTTATTTATAGCCTACTACAATGCTTTTCTCCTTCTCAATAAAGTATGTTTATGATCAGTAAGCTATGTTACTTATTTTTAAGACCTTAACGTCACGTTTGTTCTTGAAAAATTACCATTAAGGCCAAAGGCAGAAAGGCGTTTTGGAAAACGCCTACCAGTCAATAGGCGTCCCAGTTTTATGTAAGTTTTTTTCGGGAAATCTGAAAATGTAATATATATTGCAACGATACAGCCACATGCTGTATTGAGCATTGATTTAAATAAATATAACGTTTGTAAAATTTTTATAAGTTTGGGGTAAATGGACAGGTCTGGGATTGTAAAACTGTTTCATTGTTATACTAGGGGAGAAATTAACCTGTTCCAACAGGCAAAGAACACCTGCTCGATTGCATGTGTGTTGCGCGTGTATCTTGTGTGTGTTAGTGATGCATGTACAGACAGGAATCTCAGCTACTCTCCCCAATTAATTACTAAAATAATTATTTTAATTCACTGTGTGAAAACTAATTAGTTATAAACAAACAAAAGGCACCAAAGTGTGTGTTAATTTTATAGTTATCCACAGTAAGAAAATGACGTTAATAGGACACACTACGCGAAGTCAGTGCGAAATAAATGTGCCAAAAATACGCAAATTACACGAAGACGCTCAATTTAATACAGTGAGTGCTTATTCAAATTAGCTATGATTTGTGCTATCTCGATTCCGTACAAAACATTGCCATTTGCAAAAAATTGCAAATATATGAAAAGGTTCGGGAGTGGGGGGCTATCATGTGATCTGCAGGTCTCGACAGGACAATTTCGGAACCAACAGGTGCGGAATCTCGAGAGGGTATAAATTAAGGGTTCGACTGGAAACCCTTCTCTTCTTTTCAAAACACAGTTGCAGTCGGACATGCTGTCCGTCGGCAGAACAGTTTTATTTTGTTATAAGTCTCATCTACGAATGAATAAAGAGGTTCAGTAATTATGTTTACATTAGTACGGGAAACGTAGAGTACCGGGACCGTTTAAGTCAGCAAGAGTATCAACAGAGAAGCTACAAAGAGCGACGCGAGATGCTAGACGATAGGAGGTGCTTTTTAAACGCCTAACAGCCGAACGAGATCCACCTCGCAGCAGATAGTAATTCTCTGGGACGGACCACACACTGCTGGAGAACGACTCTGGACTCTGGACATATCCAGGACCACGCCAAGCCAGGAGTAACGGAAACCCAACTCTGGACAACGCTGGACCCCGTCAATAAGTCGTAAAGTCATCAAAACTCGAGGTGACATGCATAATGCATTTATAAACGATTTTTTTTAAAGAGCTCATAAAGGCTATTTAAAGAGACAATGAATTAAAACAAAAAAGTTTATAATTAGAAAGAATGTAATAGAGTCTTATATAAATGTTTTAGTCGTAAGAATGAGCGATCGCATATAGATAAATATAAAAAAAGAGAGTTTAATTTTGAGATAGTATATTTTTTTTATCAAAGTAAAATAATTGAAATGATTTGATGTTTGCATTTTGTAGAAAAGAATAATTTAAATTTTGAATACGAAACAAATGCCAGTCTAAGAGTAAACAATATAATTTTAAATTATTAAAAAAAAAAGAAACATTGGTATAGACTGAGCAAGCTGAGGTCAGATCTGAGTTAAATGAATTCAATTAAAATAAAACTTAATTACATTTAAATTTTATTTTTTTATTAAATCAATTTGAATAAATGTCTAGATTAAGATTATTAACATGTCTAGAGGTAAGAGTGTTTTAAAGGTGTGTAACATCGTATAGCTTAAGAGATGAACTTAATAATGAGTGATATCTTGATCGGAGATTATTAGCAATGTTTTATTATTTATAATGCTTGTTAAAACAACAAACATGAAATTGTAACTACTCATAAATTTACTACTCTTATCATAGTTACACCTGGTATTGTTATAATTATTTACAACCTGCATATACAAAAGGTATCGTTGTATAATTTTGGGTCCCAAAGAACGTGGAGCCACATAAATTACAGTATATCAAATTTATGTTATGTATCGTTGTAATGTATAACAACTCAAAGTCTGAGGACTCCTTTGTATTGAATACGAATCCACACCGTTACTCCTATTGCCACCAAAATTTTGCACAGGTAACCTTTGACACAAGACTAAAAACACTCTCTAACTTGGAATTTGATATTTGTCCCCGTTCGCACGTTTTAGACCCTTTTAATTATGCCCCTTTGTTGACACGTATACAGATGTCAAGAACACCATGGAGACCAGAATTAATTACCGTAGTTACAAGTAAATAAACAAATGCTATTTAGCGGCGTCGGAACTGTACCTTTATCCGTTCCTGCAGTACGATTTTCGATGTTTTTAATATGCGATTGTATCGATATATTACGATGTGGAAAAGAAGAAATGTACTAATTGTAAATTGCCCTACTTCTTAATGCAAATTCTGAGAATTTGTTTATTTGTATTGAATACAAATCCATACAGTTACACCGATTACGACCAAATTTTGGTGAAAAACACTGTCTAACTTGGAATTTGATACTCCGCCCCGTTCGCACGATTTAGGCCCTTTTAATTATGCGGTTTATTCACAGTCGATGTGTGACGCGTGTGAAGATGTCAACAACACCATGGAGACCAGAAATAATTACCATAGTAACAAGTAAATAAACAAATGCTATTTAGCGGCATCTTTGAACAGTCCTTGTGACCACTCTCGTGCGTGGTAAAAACGTAACTAAAACGCAACAGGTTGCGTTTTGATGCGGGAGACCTTGAAAACGCAGCAAAATTGACGACCGTGCGTTTTTTCCACGTCCGTGTGACCAATTTCATTGCCGCCTGCGTGCTAAATTCAATGCGTTTCCCACCTCTCAGAAAATCTCAATCCCTGACGACCCATGACAATAAACAAACAAGTAATAACGCGGTTAAAAAAATTTAAATAGAAACAAAGCTGAGCAGAAAACACAAAAATAAGGGTAATTTGACAAATCATGATTTTAAACAATTGTCTTTTAAAAAAATGTCAATTAAAAGAAAACAATAAAACGGGCGAAGCCGCGGGTGAAACAGCTAGTAATTTCATATTTCATCAGAGGATAATTCTTAGTGATTAGGAATGGAATGGAAATTTATCCTATCGGCCTTAGATGTGTATCTGTATACCTAAAACTGTTTCTTATTCTATTCATTGTTTCATGATAAACAAAATGATAATTATGTTTAATGGCCACTGTTAACTCTTGTTTATACCACCAGCCTCCTACTTCAGATCGAGTAGCCTGGCTTTTAGAACCCACAACCCTATAACCGTGGGCTGATAGCTAGACAGTACTAAAGTGAACTGACAAATAAAATGAATGTAATATTATATAATCATCTCATTGTGAGTGGTATATAAATTGTTTTAAATCCGTTATGGCCATCTTTCTCAATGATCCATTACACTTCATGATGACTTACTCCTATCGTCTTAACAGCATTACAAGTACAGACACCGCTTAACATTAAACCTTTGTCTCCAAGACGTTTTTACATAGTATCCAGCCATTTTGTATACTTCCTGCTTTTTTAGGCGGTGTCCTTTAATTTTTTGTTTTACACACTTTCTCTGAATACCCTTCCTATACTACTCTCCGATAGCGTGTATCAAATAAACCCAGTTACGACAAATAAATGAACAGTGTACGAGAACTGACGTGCTTAAATTATAAACGCAATCGAAATACAAACTTTTTCGTATACTATGTATTATATTTCGTATATGTATACTATTCAATATGTACATATATGTACATCACACACACACACACACACACACACACACACAAAACCATATATATGTATATGCGTCACATAATTAAACATACGTCTACGATATAATTAGTCAATACGTCTGGATCAACCATATTAAAAACCAGATTGTATGTAGGTTTATCTATATAGGTACTTCCCTCATAAGTTTTCGTAGTTTTTATCATTATCGATCTAAAGATTAAAACACACACACACTATGTTTTTAGTTAACATCAAACTTTTCGCTCATTCTACGATGAACATTTTCAGTGACTACTCTGAGACCGAATCGTATATGAGAGATTTCACTCCTACATAAGCAATACTCCCTACTCAGAACTGCCCATTAATTTTCAGCAATGTAATCCCTGTCCATAATTTTACAATTTAATTAGAGATGAAAAAATAGAACTGAATGTTTGGAATACAAATTGTTGTCGCAAAATTATTTTCTGAAACTCATCAGAGAGTTAATAGAACGATTTTCGTAGAAATGAGAGTTACAAATTGCCGAGTGTTTGGATACATGCTGTAAATGAAATTACACATCTATTGTAACGTAATAAAATTTAAGAGTATACGCGTATCTATTGTAATCAAGGTAAAACATGATTGTTTTCCTGTAATATTGGTGTAGGTGATTATTTTGTTGTAAGAAGATTATAAATTCATGAACTGGTATGTGTGGCACTACAATTAATGGGTTTGTTTTTAAAAATTGTACGAAATTTAATGTTGATATAATATAAAATTTTTTGAAAAAACTACAAAATCTATATATCGATTGATTTAGTTTTCACAGTAATGTTTAATTTTTCTTTGTTTTAAATACATCTAAAATGCAAAATCTGCGTACAGATTTAAATTTTGCACCTATATACCGCATGCTTTTTCCACTGTTCGCCAAATTAGCAGTTAAAATATGATTCACAGGGTTTTGAAAACTTCAGAAAAATAACAAATATTTTAAAACCTTTTTGACACTTTGTAATAACTGAATCGGTCAGTATAACAGAAACGACAGCAGGTAGGTCGTAGACTTCAGAACAAGTTATGAATATCGTTATCACGCGTTTCATTCGTTTGGTTTGCTCTTATTAATCAATACGTAGATAAACACTTTCATGTAATGAAGTTAATGAACGTATGATTACAATAAATGAATAAGTAAATAACAAAAATACACTTCATTTAAATGAAACTTTTAAAATACATTAAATGCATAATTTACTTACGTTTAGCTGATGCAGAATCTTGTTGTACGCCCAATGCCAGCGTTCTCTCGAGGACATCCGTCTTCTTTCTTCTTGAGCCACGAGCGGTGGTTCTTCACCTTCGAAAGACATGGTCTTCGGTTCTCCGCTGGGAGGCCGTTCTTCGTGTTGTCCGTCAACGACAGAGAGAATCGGTTCGGGTTCTTCGTGGTCCTCCATCATAATAGGAGGAGGTGTCGGGGAAGACATTTTCTGCGGAGGCGGATGGTACGGTTCAATGAGACTATTTACAACATCCGGCATATAACGATCGACAACGGACGCCGGTGAATCGCGATTGTATTCCGCATCGCCCAGTACATCCTCTTCGGGATAACTCTCCAGAGACTCTTGCTGCCGTAAGAATACGCCTCTTTGACTGGTTACCGGATGCGGATAACTCGTCGTCGGCGACACGACCGCAGAAGATGTAGTGGCCGGCTGAGGTGGTTGCTCTTTCATTGACAGCATACCCAACGAACTGGCTCGCGAACTGCAGCCCGGCGGCTGTCTCTCCGGAACGGCCGGACCTACGACTCCCGACGAATTTATTGCACTACTGTCCGACACCGGCACGTATTCGCTTGTAAAACTTTGACGACCTCTTTCACTAATGGAAGACATTGCCGTTTCGAAGGAATCTCTGAAATCATCTTCTTCTAGTGAGTCCGTGTTTTGTGGTAATAGCCTGGGACTTTCTGCTAAACGCCTCGAATCTTGGAATTGTTTCTTTAGAGTATCGCGTCTACTCAATGCTGTTTCTGGCTCCGGTTCCGGCTTTTGAATCGGTTCTTCTTCTTCGTCGTCTTGATAATAAAGCCGCACATCGTCAAAACTCTGCTGTTTAGACCGTCTACCACTAGTCCGTGCATCGTTCACTTCTTCCACTGTCACTACCGGTTCTGATTGCTGCGTTTGATCCAGGTTTTCCCCACTCCCGTACGCGTAGTTGTAATCCTCATTATAGCCGTTGTTCTTCGTTCTTGGGTCAACGTTGTAATAAGTTTCTTCAGACGGTTCCTGGTAGTCTAATGATACGGTTCTTGTGGCACTGCGGTGATACTTTGATGGTCGCATGGGTGTCTGAGGAAGAGATGGAGACGGCTTTATTCTCGTCGGAGGGATTTCAGGAAGAGCTTTCGGTTTTCGGTTTTCCGTTTCAGGCTTCGGTTTCGAAAGAGGATAATCAGAGTAATAAGGTTCAGACGAGTTATGCTGCTGGCTGTTGGCGCGCCTCCAACGGAGTTGTCTTCTTCTTGCCGATGTTCCTACATAATCATTTCTAACTTGATAGTCTTCTTCTTCATAGCTCTGTGGAGGTGAATAATATATCTGAAAAATAAATAGCACAATATTATTCTTAAATAACAATGAACAAGCTGTTTCTAAATAATGAAAGGGTCTTTTACACTTAATCCCGGCATTCGGTTATGCCCGCGAATTGTTCACCTTTCATTAAACTGTCTATAATCTATACACTGATACAGTCGAAAGTTTCATTAAACTATTCTGACTTAACTTCTCAAAAGACTTCTACTGATTATACACAGCACACAATTAGTCTATAAAAACCTCACCACTTACAACTAATAGTCTATTAATTTTACACATATAGGCCTAGGCCTACGACAACTATTCAGGTGGTCAATAGGCCTACGCATGAACATCTGTTCATATTTGTTTAAGTAAATAATTATGTTTAAGGCGATATTTTCACAGCAATTCGCAGAGGTACGAATCTAGCAATTTAATTTTGTACGAATCTAGTTTAATTGAAGTTATAAAACCATCTGCTTATTTATTGTTGCCATAGTAACCAAACAGGAGTTAACACAAATTGCCCCGCTCTGTATTTAGATCTTCTGGCAGCCAATTATTGTGAAGCAGAAATATAGATATAGAGAAAGATCGACATTTAAAGCATACAATAGTCGAACCACAGAATGCTGATTAGACATAGTTACTATGTACTTGACAATAATAATTAGATGAGTGTACTTGTAATATAGCCAGTTTAATGAAAGATGGACACAATGCGAGGGTTACGTGTAAACGAAGTTAATGAAAGACTAACATTTATCTTGTTTTCCATGGATGATTTTGTCTCTCAAATCATTGCCTGTGTGCAGTACACATTATTTTATTAATTCAAAGCTGTGTTAAGAAAAAATTTAATTAACTAAATCTGACTGGACAAAATCTGACTACCGGAAAGACACAGAAAATGAAATAAGGTAACAGACAAAACATAATACACAGATATAAAACTTTATAAAAGCAACAATTGACAATGGGAATAATTTAATGTGTAATGAGCTACAAATAGTTTATTACAAAATGTTCCATCATTGATGATTATGTTCCAGGAAAGTAGAGATTTTGTTTGCAGGTCATCAGTACCTTTGTCTAATTGTATAAACAGAAGGGTGGTCTGAGTTGAGTTGTTGACATCAGATTAGTGCAATTTATGAGAGAAATACAAAATTAGGTAATAAGCCAACAGCTCAGGATAGAATGTAAGAAGTATTATTATATATATAAACTTTCACAATATGAACTTCCTTTCTTTACACTTTCCCAAACGATTCGAGGTGATGTTCCTCTTCCTCAGTGGGAGTCTCATAAAAGAGCTACAAATATAGACTCCCACTGAGGAAGAGGAACATCACCTCGAAACGTTTGGGAAAGAGACTCCCACTGAGGAAGAGGAACATCATCTCGAAACGTTTGGGAAAGAACTCCCACTGAGGAAGAGGAACATCACCTCGAAACGTTTGGGAAAGTATAAAGAAAGTAAGTTCATATTGTGAAAGTTTATATATATAATAATATTTTATAAAGTGAATGAAGAGGATGGATCAACAAGATAAATGTAAGAAGATAAAGTAAGATAGAGGGACAGCTAAGTGTGCCAGATGACAGAAGTCAGAACCTCGAAGAGGGTATATAGAAAAGAGGTAGAAACTGGATTACATAAAGGAAGATTCAAGACAGAGTGAACTGAAAAAAACAGTGTAAAAGAAAAGTACAAACAGTGGAAAAGTTAAAACACTGATATATGGTTGTCTATGGCAGTATATAGAATTTTTTACTCTTAGAGAGCTTGTTCAAACTCAGATAACTCAGAAGCTGGCATCACTATTATGTCAGTAGTTCTGATGAACTCAAGATGAAAATTTAAATTGCAACAATAAATGATCCAGATCTGTCATACAGAATATATTATTTTTACGAATGGGTGATATGGTTGTGTATGGCAGTATATAGAAAATTTGTATATTTCTATATTCCTACATAAGACTATTTTGTTCTCATTATATGAAAGTTTGGCACTTATTGGTTTAATGGGAAGGGCCACTGATGCTAGTCTGTGTAATCAGATGAACTTTGTAGGATGGGATCAATATCCAATCAGTTTGTTTACACTATTTATTTGTGCCCCTGAGTAAATAATATACTGATTTCAAAGAGAAATCGTATCATTTTAGTCGATTTAAGTAAGCAACAGTAATATTTCTTGTGTATTTTAAGTGGCTTTCTATAAGAAAAAGCTACACACTCACAATCTGGGTTTATTGTCCACCAAAGAAAATGCTGTTATGTTCCTGCAGAAACATGGAACACTTCAATCCAAATACAAATTCAAGAAAGACATGAACTGACATTCCATGTTGATAAATAAATCCAATGACACTATAACTTATAATCTTATGTAAATATTTATGTATGCAAATAAGTTGAGATTACCATTTTTCTCATGATGGTAGGTTTCATTTTTAGTTGGAGCAGAAAGACAACTCCCATTTTCCAATATCAATAAACATAGGAACCAACTCTGTTATGTATTACAATATTATTTGAGGAAACAATTATTTGAGTGTAAATAGCAGTGTTAGATTGGTAGCCCACTATGAAAATTGTCAGAAATGGTACAACTAGAATAAAGAAAGAGTGTTTATGAAAGACAAAAATCATACTGGACATGTAATTTCCCAACAGTGAATGATCAGGCACATGCCATGAAACGACATAGTCCTTCTTCTTTTTTCCAAGTATAAGGCTAAAAACCTATTGCATTGTCCATTGTTACAACTGATCTCTCTATCTTTTTATCGGCCTTGCCAGACTTCTACATTTAGGCGCATATTTTGCACATACATGTGGTTTTCTTGATGGGCCCTACATTCTGTGTTATCAAACCATTTCTAACTATAATGTTGTACAAAGGCTTACATGGCCGGTGTCATTTTGATTAAAATTAACTCCGGGGCTGTTTGGCCATGGTCCATAGTTTGTGACAAAACCAGATGTTTTGGCAGTGCCACTGACTGCCATCTTCAGTGGCAACGAGCCAAACACTAATGTGGGATGATATACGTTAGGACCACGGTACTGTGGTTAACGCTGTCCTGCCGAAACGTCTTAAACAATATTTTGTAGGTGACATTTAAAAGACTTATCTCTCTGTAGTTCTTACAATCTGATTTGCTTCCTTTTTCATAGATGAGATAAATAACTGTCCAATCTGACATCATTATTTTATATGTCCAGCAAAATTTGAGAGACTTTGAAAACCATTGTTTGAAATTAACTGAAGCATACTTGAACATCTCTGCCTTCAACCCATCACTTCAACAAGCCTTACTATTTCTCATCAATTGCAGCACTTCCTCCAATTAACTGTATTCTATAAGATCCGTACAAGCCGAATCACATAGCGTCCGACCATAGCTTCTGAAAATATTGTAGGAAGTTCTCTTTACTGGTTGTCTGCACATCAGCCACATTAAGACATCTCCATCACTTTGTACGCCATAATCTGTCAGGTGTGAACAGGCCCCGAGCTTTAAATGGGCTGACTGGGCAAATGCCCAGGGCGCCTGGTCCAAGGGGGCGCCAAGGAATGGAAAACATTACGCGTTAAGACTATAAGAAAGTAGACAGTTGAGTGTTATTGTTAAAATTCTAGGAATGAAGGAAACTGCGTTCGAATGCACGCCAAATACATTAAATACCGGTATTTCTGTAAAATTTAAAGGTTGACTATATTATATACTATTACAAATATGTTTAGAATTTTTAGAACAAATATTTCTAATAAAATTGCAATAGCAATCATGCGATTTTTGCCAAAACATAATTATTTTTATTTTCAAGAAATGATGTTTTAATTTTTGTTGTGTTTACCCTACGTAGTGATTAGATCACTTGTAATACTGAAATGCTATCGGTACTAATAGTTTATACTTGGGGAAAAAACCAAAATTTACACATTCAACAATAACTTGGTGTGGGGGGGTGGAGGAGAAAAGTAAAAAAAATGAAAGGGGGCGGCTATAAGAATGCTTTGCCCAGGGTGCAAGGTACCTGAAATTGGGGCCTGGGCGTGAATATAATTTTCTAAATCCGAAATATATCTATCCCAAACTCTCTTCTCAAGCCTTTCTAGTCGTACTATATTAGCACTATATTATATAGTCTTCAGAATTCCTCCCTATCATCATCCTTTCCAGTGGCTAAGAAATGTCTATAAACCCTATTTCCCCTCTCAACTACCTCCTTTAAATCATCAGCCCATATAAAAGACTTTTCCCATTTCCCCTCCCTCCTCTAACCAAATGCTTCCAGAGCTGCTCCTTCCAAGATAACTTCAATGTTCTGCCATTCAGTTTCTACCTGATCAGTTGTTCTGTAAAACTCATCATAAACATCTATGCTGTTGGCACAAATGTCACACAAAGAAATCCTGCAATAAATAATTTTTCCATGATATGTCATCCTCCCTTGCAGTTCTCTCTCTACTCTTAACCCAACTCTTTAACAATCTCAGGGAACTGAACAGCATGAAGTGATCACTACCTATATTGCATTCCCTGTACCCCTGATCATTCTTAAATAGATTAAACAACTTTGCATTACTCAGAAATTAGTCTACTGTACTTCTGCTCCCTCTTGCAGCCCATATGTATTTATGGATCTCTTTGTGTTCAAAGAAGGTTTTCACTATTTTTAGTCCACTAAAAGAGGTAAGATCCCGCAGCATTCTTCCATTTACAATACACACACTCTCGTTATGCTACCCAAGTATTCCCTACAACCACTCTTGGATTCTGATCTCCACTAACCATTATTTAATAATTTTTAGTAATACGATTTATCATTTCTAGTACTCTTTGCAATAACCTATAAAACACCTGTGACTCTCTCTTTCACTCTTCATCCATGTACAAATGTTAACAACAGTTATAAATCCTCTTTCACTCCTCTATGTAGATGCTACATCGCATCTACAAAATCTTATCTTAAATACACATAATATTCAATCCTATCTGTCTACATCTTATTCAAAATAATGGGCACTCCTGCTGTTGCCTGAGCTTGAACTTCTACTCCACTGTACATCACTGTGCAATTGATCAAATCATAAGTCCCTCTTTGCTTCTTCTTTGTTACTCCAGTCCGCCATTTCCTAGGCTGGGCCCTATAACTGGGTGCTACCATCCAGAGCCCAGTTTTTCAACAAGGTTGATACTCCTTTCGCTCCTCCTTTCCTCATCATTTGCAAGATTAGGCCCCAGGGTTGCGACTGGCCTCATCTTTTACCAAGCTTGTGACTAGTGTTGTTGAATGAAATAACTCCAGACAAATAATTGAATGGAATGATTTTTTTCAATCGCAAATAAACCTGTCGAGTAAGTAACTAACAATAAATTAGTAAACGTATTACAGACTTAACAAAGAAACTACTGGCCCTCATTGTTAACTTATCTGTTAACAAATACTTTAAACACCAAAAATTCATATGTATGTATACAAGTATGAAAAACTAGTGGTAAAAAGCATAGACTAAGACATGTTGGCTACATCTCATTTTGATTTTTATTTAATCCTTTATAACATTTTCATGAAATTTTGGGTGCTGAAAAATATACTTTGTCAGGAGTTGGACAAATACATTCATGACCAGATATTTAAATATTGAAACAAACAATTTCACTTTAAAAATAGCTATCAAGAAGTACAATATTTAAAGTTCCTAGCAAAATCTGTGTGCTCCATCCATTTTATTACTCAGAAGCTGATACTGACTGAAAAAATCGAGAAGATATTGGCTAGGTTACACAGAAAAAATTTGAGATGAACTGATTCATCAAACATAATTGTAAAAAAAATGGTACATACCATCCAATTCTTGGATTTTGTTGTCCATGACATATCAGAGTATTACTAAGAACTTAAAAACACTATACTGACATGGAACACAAGTATTTTAGATAAAAATTTCTACCTTATTGTCTAAACTAGCTTTTGCTCATTGTGAGCTTCATCAGATGCTGCTAGGAGTGCTGTCCATTCTATTATTGGAGATTGTACCATCATTTGAAATATCCTTGTCATGTGTGTATTGTGTAACGTGTTCAAATAGTATGTGTGACTTAAATTGTCTGTTCATTTAGGATGTTATTTCTATTTGTTTGTATACACTATTTCCATAGGCCAAACAGAACATCTTCAAACAAAGGTAGATTAAACACATAAAAGCATTACACTCCACCACCTAATTCTCCTTTGCAAACCATCTCCCTGAAGCAGAACAAACATGTGCAAACGTCAACAACATGAAAATTTTACATGTACACAAAAAAGGCCGAAAACTAGACACACTTGAACAACTGGAAATATACAAACACACAAAAAATGTACATGTACAAAAACAACCTTCTAAATGAACAGACACAAATTCAGATCATACATACTCTAATCAAATCAAACCAAACGATGGTGCCGTATTCAAAAACAGAATGGTCAGAGCATCTTGCACCAACCCCTGATGAAGCTACCAATGAGGAAAAGATAACTCAGGCAATAAGTACAAATATTTTTAAATTTTTGTTTAAAATACTTGTGTTTGTGTTGGAATAGTGATTTAAGTTCTTATCCCAGCCAAATCGTCATTAAGTGGAAGTCTCAAAGAAAACTGGAAATGGTTTTCATAGTCATTTGAAATATATTTGTTACTGAATAAGCTTGATTCACAAGCAGGAACATGAAAAATTGGTATATTGCTTAATCTAATCAGCGAATAGACTCCAGATGTTTATAATACAATTTATATCAATGAAGATAAAACACTTGATGTTTTATTAAAAATTAAAGACTTTTTCAAATCATTATAAAGATTTAAGAATTATTGTAATCCAAAGAAAAATTTTCTATATTCTCATTGTTACTCCACCAACAATATCAAAAGAAAAGTGATAATTTTTAATCATATCATACTAATGTAAAGCTACTTCTACTGGATTGTAAATATTTAAAACTTGGTAAAATCCTTAGCAATAAACTTGTTTTCAGCTCTTCACATCAGGAAGCAAAGTCTAACCTGATAAAACAAGGCAGTCCTATATTAGTAGTTGTGGTGAAGTCTTTGAGATCATCTGAAATATATGACTCACAGGTTCAAGATATCGTATCAACATAACCTATGCCCTGACATTAGACAAATTTATGTACAGACAGTGAAGCTACAATACAACAAAAAAAGTTGATAAAGGAATTTTAATTTATGATAAATATTGTTACAGTCACCATAGTTGAGATCATTGGCTTGCTTTTAAAAAACTTGTGCCTAGTGTCAAAAAAGAAACAGTTTTGTAAAACTGTGACATTCAAAAGTAACAGCTCCAGTTCCGTGTAAAACAATTTATGAGAATTGGCTAGAACACTTAAATGATAAAAATTATTTTTGTGGTTCAATTGGTCAGACACAGATAAATAACCAGTCTGCTGTGTGGATGGAAACTAAACACTAAAAGCATACTGAATGTGACATTCAAACCTGATCCTGAAGCTGATATGACTATTTTATTTGAGCCGATTTATTGCAGATTAAAGAAAATGTTTAGACCACCCTGTAATGAGCAGTTAGTTAGTTGGAATTGTTCTAAAACTTACTGGAAGGTGTCAAAACTTTAAAAGTAGCTACTGGTTATGAAAAATTTATGTAGGTTAATAACTGGTTATGTAGCGGGTAATAAGAACTCACTTAAATTCTAAGTAGAGACACCTGTGTTTAATTTTATTTACTTAAGAGGTTAAATGTTAGTGAATCTAAACTTAATGTTTCAAAACAAAATATTTTATAAGTATAGTAATCTATTTACAGGTACAGATAACATCAATAAACTATGCATGATTAGGCTTAAGAAGGTTATACTCATTCATCTAAGGTATCTCATAGAGTGCCAACAACAATTCAATCCAAACTAGAAAAGGAACTTAGAAGATTGTTTGACTTATAATATGTGAAGTAGATCTTCCTGTTAGGTGGGTTAATGGATTTGTTATTGTTGAAAAACTGAATGGAGACTTATTGATCTATTTAGCTTCATGTAATCTGAATGAAGCTATAATTTGGGAATTATGCTATGGTTAGTAAAATCTACTTTGCAAAATCTGTCATCTAAAATTAAAAATGCAAAACCCTTCTGTGTTCTGAACTTAAAACATTCATTCTGGCATATTCCACTTGACAGTGCTGTAATATGGAGGGGGGGGGGTCAGAAACTCAATCCTCCCCTCAGAGCTATTAAAAATTTCAATAAAATTTATAACCATTTACTGTAGGCTTATTTCTAACCCAGCTGTGTGTGTTAAAATAAGTCTTATAAATAATTGTAGAAATAAAAGAAATTAGAATATTTGTAAATTAACAAAATAAAGCTAGAGATTTCTTAGTAATGACATTCACTCAACATTTGATATATAATGTATGTATCTGCAGCCGTAAAAAAAACAATTATGCACACACTAGAAGGCAGATCTAAAAATATATTTATAAAATTGTATGGGAAGAATCTTAAATTTCTCATTTGTCCAGAGGAAGGTGGGTTCTTCAACTTTCAAGCTAGTCTTATGTCTCCCCACACGCAACCTAACCTCATCTCCTTCCAGGAGCAACTCCTAGTTATGCCACTGTCACTTGAAGACAAAAACTGTAATTATTGTACTTTGGCATTAATAGACCTACGTTTGGTGTTAATGGATGTTAATAGAGCATTTGAGATACTTCAGAAGTAATTAACTGAAATATTTGGTAAATTTCCTGGTTATATAGGCCTATATCAATAACATGTCTGAAGAAGCTGAGGAAGTTTCATATAAATTGGTGAAGTCTTTGACAGAGCTCATAAATTTAGTATTAGGTTCCAATAACAATAAAGTTCAGTACATGTTAAACAAAGTTAAATATTTTGGCTATAAGTTTTTTAAATGGTACTGTACAACCAGGAAATGATGTTATAAAAGGTATTCTTGATTATGACATGCCAGCTAATAAGACTGAAGTTCAGCTTTTGTTAAATTACCTCCAAGCTTTTATTCCATATTTATTAAAATATTCAAAAACTGAGTACCTTATAGTAGCCGGTGAAGGTCAAGACCTAAAACTAGGAACAAAAGTGATAAAAAATATTAAAAACTTCAAGTATTTGGGTGTAACAATGACATCGGATAGTGACAGCAACCAAGAAATAAAAGTAAGAATAGGACAAGCTAAGACAGCAACAAAACAATTAAACAGTCTGCTTTGCAGTCCATGAATAAAAAAAAAAAACAATAAAATCAGAATATTTTTAACTATAGTCAAAACCATAGGCCTATATGGCGATTGGAAATTAATGAAAGAAATAAATCCATAATAAGAGCTATGGAGATGGATTACTGGCAGAGGTGCTGTAGATTAACAAGACTAGATAGAGTAAATGTAGAGATAAGACAAGCAATGGGAATCGACGTTGACATTATAGAACAATAGAAGCAAGAAGACTCAATTGGTTTGGACACCTAAAAAGAATGTCAGATGAGAGATGGCCAAGGAAGGTATGGGAATGGATTCCACCCTCTAGAAGAAAAAAAAGGAAGACCTAAACATTCATGGAAAATGGACGTAGAAGATGCAATGAATGCAAGAGGACTTACAGAACAGGGGCCTGTTTAGACCAGCGCCAGTGGAAAGAAAAATATTAAGAGATGATAAATTTTTAATTTTTAGATATACATACACAATGTGTAAACTTAAAAGCAATAATCACATAGCAACCTGTGATACAAACCTTTGATCATAACAAATCTGTGATAATACTACTGATGCCACCTACAATCACATGTATGTACTTGCAAGAAAATAAGACAGTATACTATACTTCTAAATTTTAATAACAAACAGAAATTAATTATAAACAATTTGAGAAATAATTTCTTGCTATCTTGTTTGCATGTAAAAAGTTTCATAGCTTTGTATATGGTAGATAAACTGTTCTGTGTGCAGATCATATACCACTTATTTCATTAATGAAAAAAGAAATAATTAAGATTTCATTAACCAGGTTTTAAATAATTTGGTTAAAATTAACCTACTTATGACATTGGAGTTAAGTATTAATTAGCATACTGGCTCCAAGATGCGTAGTGCTGATGCTCTTAGTAGAGTTTGTCAGGCTCATATAACTCAGAAACTAGCATCACTATTATGTCAGTAATTCTGATGATTCAAGATGAAAATTTAAATTGCAACAATGAGTGATCCAGATCTATCATACACAGTATATTATTTTTATGAATGGGTGACCAAATTCTAGAAGTAAGTTTGTTGATGGTTACAGCATTACTATGATCTTAAGAATATAATTTTTTTGAAGATTTAATTGTATATTTAGATAGGCAAAAAAATAAAAATCATAAATCTTTTTAAGTGGCAAATTTTAATGTACGTAAAAATATTTCTATAAATGATATTGAAAAGCAATGTATCTGGAAAAACAGCCACTTTAATTTAACTTTCAATTTGTTCCTTGTGACATTTTAAATGCTGGTAATGAACGCAAGCTTATTTTAACTCATGTGTTCAGGTGTTAAAAGTTATATTTTCTGTTCATGGCATTCTGTCAAAACTATATGCTGACAGTATGCCCTTTAATTATGTACATTTCAATTAATTCAGCAAAGACTGAAACTAAAATAATTTTCTCTAGTTTCCATTATCATCAGAGCAATGGAATTGTTAAATAAGTATTAGGGATTTGTAAAAGTAAATTGAGAAACATACATTAACAGTATATTATTAAAGGTTTGTCATAGACCTATACCAGTATCAGGAATAATGTACTCACCATCTCAACTGCTCTTTAGCAGGTTATGCAGGGCAAAATTGCCCACTCAAAATAAACGCTTATTTCCTAAAGTGATTCCTGATTTTCATAGTCAGTTAAGGATGCAATAAAAACTAAACATTAGTATGATCAACTTGTAAAGTCATATGTCAAGCTGTTTTAAATTGGTCAAAAAATCAATTTTAAAGAAAATGTTGAGGCTAAGGTGTTGTGTCCTGCTTATACTGAGACCCCATTATCAGGGATACAGAATGGATTCAGGGATCAAAATGGTGACTTGAAAGTGGGAAACTCACAAATCTTAAAACCACCTTGTTGTTAAAACAAGATTACTAAAAGTAATTTTTAAAATAATATATATTAACTAGGGCCAAACCTAAATCCTGGTCAGGCTCTAAATGACCTAAACCTAAATAAACTAGTACAATTAACAAGAAATAATAGGTAGGGAAATTGGGCTGAGCAGATTGATCCAGGTGAGAATACTCACGATGAGGGTACTGAAGTTGGTATGAAATAATAAATGTATAGTATAATTCTAGACTAGCTTATTAGCAGGAGTTTAAGGTTAAGGGAGGAGAAACTTCCATAGATGACCAATCAGTGGAAGTGGAAGGAAACAAACTGATGGACATGTGACTACAAACTAATCATAATAACGCTTAGCTTTTCTTGGATTTCGTTGTCCATGACGTGTCCGTTACTTAACTAAATACAACTATTTCACTAACGACTCGGAGCACAAAGTTTTTTATGAGTAAAAACATAAAGTTTTACCTTACAACCTGAACTGGTTTTCACTTTTAAAAAGCATCTTCAGAGGTTGCTGCTGGTAGTGCTGTCCGTCTTGTTGTGGGTGACGGAATCGATTTTTGAAAGATCGATGTTGTGTGTGTGTGGGGTGAGACATCCTAAACGAACAGACACAATTCAAATCACAGGCATTATTCGAACATATCTCACCCCTCACACACAACATCGATCTTTCGAAAATCGATTCCGTCGCCCACAACAAGACGGACAGCACTACCAGCGGCAACCTCTGAAGATGCTTTTTAAAAGTGAAAACCGGTTCAGGTTGTAAGGTAAAACTTTATGTTTTTACTTATAAAAAACTTTGTGTTCTGAGTCGTTAGTGAAATAGTTGTATTTAGCTTAGCTTTTATTGCATCCTTAACTGGCTATGGAAGTCAGGAATCACTTTAGGATATAAGTGTGTATTTTGAATGGGCAATTTTGTCCTGCATAACCTGCTAAAGAGCAATTGAGATGGTGAGTACATTGTACCTGATATAGGTCTATTACAAAACTGTAATAACGTACTATCAATGTCTGTCTGGGTATATCTACATGTTTCTCAGACTTACCTTTACAAATCCCTAATGCCTATTTAGCATGTTCATTGCTCTGACTGATGTTTCTATTGTAGGTTGTTCCTGACTGATGAAACTGGCAGTAAGTAAATCATGCAGATCAGCAAATAACAGCAAGGGAAATGTGGGTACAATGATACATTGGAAACAGTGAGATATTAATTGTATTTCATGACATTATTACAGCAGCACTGATGGTGTAATATTACATTATTCCTGTGCTACTCTGGTGGTGCTATTAGAAATGAAGGGCAGCCTTTTGACCATAGAAGCTGATTCTGTAGGTTATGTTTTTTTCCAAACAATTTATTTAAAAACATGATTAAAAAGTAATTCTTTTTAACAATTTTGATTTTGTCTGTGAAGTGGAATTTTTATTGAAGTAAACAAGTAGGCCGATGTAAAATTGTTGTGAGCCTAAATTGTAGACATGATGCTCTGCAAAGGATTACATAGGACCTAGGCTACTGGAAAGGGTCACTGTTCACTGTTGAGCCCTGTTAAAGGAAATCCAGCAACATGACTCCTTTCTCATCTTAGAAAACAAGAGTCATTTGCCTTACCATGAATGGTTTAACCACCCATCCATGGATTTTTTTACTTTTCAACTTCTCAGGACTAGGTTCTGTATCATCACTCCATCATTAGTTAACATCTGCTTTGAAAGACAAATGAGTGAAAGTGTTTTTAGAGGGCTTGGGTGCATCAATAGAACCTTGAGACTAAGACCTCAAGGTTGATGGAGTGATTGTACAGAACCTAGCCCTAAGAAGATGAAAAATAAAAAATCGATGGTCGGGTGGTCAAACCATCCATGGTAAGGTAATGACTCTTGTTTTCTGGGATGATAAAGGAGTCATGTTGCTGGATTTCCTTTAACAGGGTTCAACAGTGAACAGTGGCCACTAAATTTCAAATAAAAAAATTCCAAGAAGCTGTCAGAATAAAAAGACCTGAGAAAAATCATCTCTCTAAAGTACTTTATAATAATGCTAGGCCTTGCATGTCTCGAGCCACAAACCAGTGCCTTGCAGAAATGGAGTGGTCAGTGGTTCCCCATCCACCCTACAGCCCTGATCTTGCACTATCAGATTTTCACCCCTTTAATACACTGAAAGGTGCTCTTTGAGATACTAGTTTTAATGATATAGAAGAGGTTAAAGATGCCACTAGAACATGAGTCAGAGGGTGCTCCACAGACTTTTTGAAAGTACTTTCCAGAATTAGGAGCAAAGGTGATGCAAATGTGTTGAATTGAATTAAATAATGACACAAACTATTTTGAATAGTGACACTCTGTGCACAGAGTTAGTGCACATATATGTATAATTTAATGTTTCAACGTCTGTTAATAACTAAATTTAAGAACCGACAGGCATTATTTTCAGTACACATCTTGTGTTAATGAAAATTGTGAAACAAAATATGTTTTTAAGAAGGCAGTAGAGAGAAAATAAATTTTTAAAACCATCTGGTATATATTATGCTGTATTCTATAACAATGATGAGTGAATTGTTGTCAAAGGGGAGTTCTTTACACACTATTATTAATGTTTCTAATAACACATGTATGATTTAAAAACATTAGCTATGTACACAAGCGATGACCATAGAAACTAATGGAACACTGATCAAAGTGCAAGATATTTTAAGTTTAATAACTATATGATTTCAACAGCTAAACGAGATAGCAAGCGGAAACTAGTAGAGCTAATGTGTATTATATGTGGTGATGTGTGGAAACTTGCTGTGTCTGTAAGATATTGGTGTCTGTGAGTTAGTGAAATCAGAGTTTTATTTAAGTGTTATTAAACTTATGATTGAATAGATTATCTGTAGCAGGTCAGAATGACATTGAGTTTTAGATGAAGAAGAATACAATCTGTCAGCCAGTAAATTAACAATAAATTAATTTTAGTACGTAGGCTTTCACGGCCGGTGTCAATATGATTGGATAAAACTTCCGGGCTGAAAGGCCGTGGTCGATTGCTTGATGCATTGGCGCTATACGTTTCGGCCGCACCACCGGTGGCCATCTTCAGTAGCAAAACTTGTTCGAATAGATGTACGCCGAACACGTCCCCAATGTACTGGGAACAAGCAACCAACTGGTTGCTTGTTCCCAGTACATTGGGGACGTGTTCGGCGTACATCTATTCGAACAAGTTTTGCTACTGAAGATGGCCACCGGTGGTGCGGCCGAAACGTATAGCGCCAATGCATCAAGCAATCGACCACGGCCTTTCAGCCCGGAAGTTTTATCCAATCATATATAACAATAAATTAATTTTGAGAATATTGTATGTACTAATTATAAAATCCAGAAATGGTGACAAAAAAAAACAAAACTTAGTGACAGACCACTTTTAAACAATAAAAAAAATCATCAGTATATAATTTACTTGTCGAGTATTTTACTTATTACTGCTCTCCGCATTTGAAAGGTTTTTGTACAAAAGTGAATTTACTGAAATAAATAATATCACCATGAGCCTATGTACACATCATATGATTACTAACACTAGTTTTTTGTTCTTTCAAACAATATTACCTAACTTTTATTTAATCATAGTATATGATTAGTATGATTGTTAGAAAATAATTTGCTTGTAATTAGACTATTCATGGATGTCAGGAGCTGACTATGAAGTTGTAAATAGATATTATGAGCTAGTATTTATGGAGAAAAATTACTAGCTTAAGAAATGAATTGATGGTTTCTCTGACTCTTCTGTTAGTTGACTTCCAACTTGAACACTGTTATACCCACAGCATGTATATAAGAATATCTCATTATTCATTTTTATGTTTTATGTTTTATATTATTAAGAAGAACAAGGTTTTAAGGCTATCCAGGCAATGAGGATGCTCCACAGTACAATTAGTGGTACATTTGGTGCTCAGAAGAATAAGGCATGTGTTCTTCTAGAGAATAAACTACAGTGTTCTTAGTATGAATTATTTTAAAAATATAATGTTATAATTTCTCAGGCAACATAAACTAGATTTACCTTACAAATACACTTGAAAATGTGTTAAAATGTTTCACAGTCTACCTCCACAAACAGAAATCCACTTGAAGCACTAATAACATAATAACAATAATGATGATGATGATGATGATGATGATGACGACGATGACTATGACTGTGACGACAACGATGACAACGACAACGATGACAACAAAAATGACGATGACGATGGTAACGATAATGATGAATATATACAGATCTTCAGCAACACAGAAAGAATATGTAACTTATTATTATTACATTACATATTATGTAACTTAAAAATATTGATACTTCACCTTTAATCCATAAAGGTGCTTAGGCAAATGCAATTAAATTCAATCAAAATGTTGCAGTACCTATGACATGAACAAAGGAACCTGACAAGATGACTCATTGAGCTCACTGCTGTTTAATTTTGTAATGACTGAAGAAACTGCGGAAGTAAAATATTTTTTCTCAGTGACGTTATTGAGAAAGGAACTGTAACATGGTGCACAGAAATAAGGACAAGATGTTAAAGAACAATGCCACAGCAGCTGCAGAAACAGAAAATGTTAATGAAGATAATATAAGCCTGTTCAGAATATAACATGATAATATAAACAAAAAATACAAATTGTATGACAATAATTAAAGTGCCTTTGTGACATATGTTGAATTGTACAAATAAGTAATGCAGCATTCTTCATCTTCAGTTTCTTGGTAAAAATAATGTCATAGTACAGTAAAGTTAAAGATCAAGAATAACAGAAAAAAATATAACCTCTCAGAATTTTAGGTATATTAAATATGGTCATAGTGAGAAACAAATTTTGAATTACAAAATTAAAACTATGGTACGCACAGAAGCGGCGTAAGGCGTGGGCGACGTGGGCCACCGCCTACGGCCTCGCGGTCCGAGGGGCCTCGCGCCTCGAAGGTTTATGCAGCTTTCTTTAACTCATGAAAAATATTTAGCTAGGACCATTAAAAGCCGTGACCGCGAGTAAAGATTTTACTCATCATAAAACGATAAATCCCACCGGCTAGCAAGCATCTGGCAATACCCACAATCGTTTTTTAAAAATCTAGTCTAGCAACCAGTGTTGCCAAATTACGGGTAATGACCAAGGATACGACAATGGTGCAAATATGGTAGGCATAAATAGTGGAGTTAAAACTCGAATATTAAATATTAATCCCAGGGCATTTTTTACACCTTGCGGGTGTCATAGTTGGAGTCTGCTGTTGGTAGATGCAGCTAATTCTTCTGCGGCAGCAAAAACATTTTTTGGTTTTATTCAGAAAATTTATTTGCTATTTTCAAGATCCAGAAAACGCTGGGAATTAATCAAAGGCAAATTAAAGCTTACTATAATGCCTTTATCAGACACAAGGTGGGAAAGCAGAATCGAGGCAGTGAAGGCCATATTATTGCAATTTGATGATGTTGTTGAATGCATTGAAAGCTTAAAAAGTCACACGGAACAATCTGACACACTCAGTGATTGTGATTCGGTTTTGAACGAAATGCTCAGCTTAGAATTCATCATATCATTACATTTGTGGTATGAGATATTATCGCGTGTTAATATCATAAGCAAATTATGGCAATCTGTACAAGTCCATTTAAGCATTGCTCTTGAACATTTGCGTACATTTTGTGACTGGATCAAAGAATATCGACAAACTGGGTTCGAACAATGCTTGTCTGACGCTCGTCAATTTATTGAGAAAAGCAGTTATGATCTGCCAAAAGACTTTAAAAATAAAAGGGTAGCCAAAAAGAAAACGATGTTCGATTATGAAAGCAGCGATGAACCTATACAGTCTCCCAAAAGCCGGTACGAAACAGATTTTTTAACACCATGATTGATTCCATAGTGAGCAATATGGATTCAAGATTTATATCTTTAAATCAACATTTTGAAAATTTTGGTTTTATCTATAATCTAAGCAAGTTAAAAAATATTCCAAAAGAGCATATATTAAAAAACTGTCAAGATTTACACACAGTTCTGCGAGTGGGTGAGAGCACTTCCAACCTTACGAATTATATGAAGAATTACAAACAATGATCCCAAATTTACCCGACTTCATTAAAGATGTGAAACAGCTGCTCCAATACGTAACAGAAAATAACTTAAAAGAAATTTACCCAAATATTTATACTGTCATTCGAATTTTGTTAACAGTACCAGTAAGTACAGCCTCCGCTGAAAGGAGCTTTTCAAAATTAAAACTAATAAAAAATTTTTTAAGAAGTACAATGGATCAGCAAAGACTTTCAGCTTTGGCAGTTTTATCTATTGAAGCAGATACAGCATCTAAGCTGGATTACGATACAGTTATTAAGGAGTTCAGTAAGGCTAAAAGCAGGAAATTTCTGTTTCTTTAATTCTTTACTGTTAGTTATTACTTAATAATGTTAGTTAAAGTGAAGATGTTTGCATTTTTATGAATAAAAATTTGACAGTTTCAAAAAAATTTTTCTCTATACAAAATCCGTCCTCTTGCGCCACCAGAGGGCCTCGCAAAATTTATCTTGCCCACATCAAATTTAGGTATTGCCCCGCCGCTGGGTACGCAAAGGCATGGTGTGGTATATCTTAATCTTTACACCCACAACGGAAAAACCAAACACAAAGAGAACTTAGTAATTTATAGAAAACAAGCAAAATTAAGATTTTGCATAAAATTATATGAAATGTTATGTGGGATAAGACGGAAAAGTCAGTATAGAATTCAATCAATAAATGAAAAATTCAAAGTCAGAAGATTGTGAATAATCATACCACACAGATTTGCGAACTTTATTCAATACACATTACTAGAGATAAATTGTTAATAAGAAGGAAACATAGGAGGTGAAGACTTTTTGTGGAACTGCAAGAAAAACTAAGAAAGGTAGTTCAGAATCAATATATATCACGATACAGAGAAGGCATGATATAAGAAATAATGCAGCATTAACCAATAAAAGAATGGATGAAAGTAAGGAGACAAACATTACATCATAAAGATGAATAAATATCATTCGGTCTACATAATAGAGATAAATCATTAATAAAATGGAAATCTCAAGACTGGGAAGTGAAAAGGAGGCAATTAAACGTATTACATAGAGAGAAGAAGATATGAATTCTTCAGATTTGAAGTTGTTTACAGCTGCATCAATAACAATACTGTTTTCTTAACTTACTTCTTGTTCATCATCCTGAGATTGAGACTGATACTGCATCATATCCTTATTACTTGTACCCCTATTTGTGCAAGAACTATTGATTCTGTTCTCATACTGGTCCCGTATTTGTCCACTGTATCCTGTATTATTATAGTAATCATCATCATAATAATATTCTCTTCCACCTTCATGACCTCCCCCTGAATCCCATTGTCTGTCTTCTTCTTCTTGACCATACCTGAAATATATTGTCTGTATTAGTATCAGGTGAAAGGAAATGAGGTGTGTGTATATTTGTGTGTGTGTGTGTATTATGTGTTTGTGTATGAGAGAGACAGAGAGAGAGAGAGAGAGAGAGAGAGAGAGAGAGACTGCATACTTTTAGACAAAATCATTGTAATAACAATGACATATCTTAATTGAATTTGACTAACCCAGTTTATTGGATATGGCATACAAAAATTTTATTCAGACCACTCAGATACAGAATGTCAGGAGAGACCATGCAGTAAATGCCATGCACTTTGTCAAACAATATGTGTCTGATTAGTGAAACATTTAACATTATTCTCAGGCCATTCCAATTATGAGTTATATAATTTTTGTAACTCTTAACTGGATATAGCAACCATATTTTCTGCTATAAGGTTGGTCATATCATAATGCATGACTAAATTTTAATCAGATTTCTAGAGATCACAAAATTTTGTAAAACATGTTAAGAAACAACTGTTATTTAAAGTCAAGAATTAATCATGGCATGAAAGAACTGTCAGAACACGTGATCAAGCCAGGACCGTACATTAAGAAACAGTTTGTTCAAGTAGAACTTGCCCCCAGCATATCAATATTACCGGTAAGTCTTTAACCATAGCCAATGACATTTCTTACCCTTGGCAGCATATTAATTATATGAGTACAGAAAACATCATTATTATCATAGAATACTATATTAAAATTACACACACACACACACACAATATTCTTCTTCTTCCTCTTTCAAGCATTAGGCCATCAGCCTATTGCTCCTCCTGACCATGGTTCAACTCACATTCCACTACTGTCAGAGAGATGTGAACCAGCTATTCATATTTCATGTTCATGTGTGATGATGAGCCGCACAGTATTTGTATGGTGTGTGTGTGTTTTTGTTTTCTTGATTATATCGATTATATCCAATCTTGCTATCACAATGTAGATAATGTATTGGTAAAGACAAATATAGCAAGGATGTAACAATGACTTGAGTGGCTGTAACACTGTAACACCATGCTGTATTTTGTCCTGCTGACAGTATGAACAGGAGTCCCATACAACAGAATAATACAACAAACAGAAGTATTCAGATTGCTGCTAATTATTTTATTTGTTATCTATTTTACTTGGAAATATCTATCAGTGAGGTAGGACTGTAGTAAATACTAAGTAAATTTGGGTCTTTTGCGTTATACGACCACAAAGCTTGGCATTGGCATTTTGTTCATCTTTCATTAAACTGAGTATAGTTCTCAGAATTTGCTATCTCTGTTTACTGATTAGTTAAAATGATATTCTCTCATTTACACATTTACACACTCAGAAGGTCGAGTCAAATGTGGTCGTCAGCCAAGCCTCGAAATAGGAAAGAGTGCGGAACTCATAGGGAAATGTTAGACTCTTACCTGCGTGAGTTTATGTGGCGGAAGCGACATGCAGGCACTGACTTATTTGAACAAATTATACAAGACATCAAGGCCTTTTGGCCTCCTGAATTATAAACAATAACTTTCCAGTTCGTGAAATTAGGTTAGGTTACGTTAAGTGTTTTTGGTGTATAAAATTTGTGTCTTTGATGAATAAAATATAAAACTACTTCAAAGTCTTCTATGCAGATCTACATCATTATTTTGGTAAGTTTTCACTATTATGATATTGTTAAAAAACAGAAAAGACCCGCTGACTGCCTCTACCATTACTCGCTTTTGTTTCTATAATCAACTCATATAAATTACACACACACACACACACACACAGGCGAGACTGGACGCAGCTTTTAACTAATCCGTAAACAGAGACAGCAAATTCTGAGAACTATACTCAGTTTAATGAAAGATGAACAAAATTCCAATGCCAATGATTTGTGGTCGTATAACGCAAAAGACCCGTAAATTTTTGTAACAATAATGATCAGGTATTAATAAACAGAATTGAATACCAAAAACAATTGAGGTATTATAGAAAATTAATAACAAATACAATTTTAAGATTTATGTATAAAAAATGTCTTGTACAGTAAAATATAATGTATTAGAATAAAAATTGTTCTTGATGACATTCCTACAGAATAAAGTACACTTTGAAATATTTAGGCTGTTTATTATGGAGGGAACAATAAAACTAAACTGTCAGTAACCCAGCATATAATGTGGTGCAATAAATAGAATAATGAAAATGAGGCAAAGAAAGTAATACAAATACTGAATGAACTAGGTGTTTATAATATATCAAATGTGGTCAGCAGATCAGAGGCCAATCTAGTGTACTTTAAATTACACAATTTTATAAAAAGTAGTAATTTAAGAAAAATGGTTAAGTGTGTGTGAATCTTCACATAACTTAAAATTCAATAAAATAATATAAAATTACTTATGTTCATTGGAAGATTCTGAGCCAAAAAAATATCAGGATTATAAAATTATACCCATCTTCAAAAAAATTATAATAATCAACTGGATGTGACTAAAGTTTAGGAAGGTTACATCATGCTGCCATCCTGCTACTCAGAACTCTGCTGGGCCTGTGTGCTTCAGCCAAGTGCTTCACTATTAAAACATGTTTCCACAACTGAAACTATTACAGTGAAGAAAATCACAGATTTATGTTTGGAGTTTTAACAACAATAAAAAAAATATGTTAAAATTCAATTTTAATGAACAATTTTAGATTTCTTATTACCTTAAACAACCTATTAAAAATAGGAGAAACAGATTGCTCACAGAACACACATTTTATAATATAATTATAAACTAAATGTGTCTTTACATCTTTAAATTTTATACAAGGAAGCCACAGGACAGACTAAGAAGGTAATTTATTCATTTAGTTTATTCTATTGTGGCTCGGATACGAATATAAGTATTTCAATATAATTATATTTACTATATTAATAATATTTATGGTCCTATTTGTGGTTTTGCTTATTCACTTCCTTTGTATTAACATTGAAACTAAAAATGAAAACAACATTATTGTGATTGGTCATGTGTATGTTTGGCATTATTTAAATATGGCTGGTTATTTTTTATTGCAGTTAAATAAACATTAACTGCTCACTTATTCCCAACACTTTTCTCATCTAATTTAATAGGGGAGGGGCTTAATTAATTTTTGCCTCAATTAAGCTACTTTTCATAATAAATATAAAATGAAACTTTTTCTTAAGGGCTTATTTGTACTATATGCAGGCCTAATGTTTTTGGGATGCTTGTTAAAAAAATAAATAGATCACAAATAAAGACCAATTGGATAATGACATTCATTAATACCGTAACACAAATGTTTATCAGTTGGTTTATGTTACCAAAGAATGTACAGTAATAGTCTAAAGCACATGCATCATAAACACTGTAACGTAATCAAAGCATTAAGAAAAGAAAGTTCAATAGGCTGAATAACCTGAAACATGTGATACATTGAAATTATAGTTTTAAAACTTAAGCCAACACCATTAGCTATAAAGAGGAAAAGGAAAGAAGAAATATTAATTTTGTTTCTTCATTTTGTATTAGATTATAATTACTTATGCAATGTTCTGTAAACCCTGTCAATAATTAATTGGAAAATCTAATTCATGATAAGGAAAGTCATTTGCAAGCCTGGTTTTGAAAGAAAATTGAACCAAAAGAAATTAGCAGCATAAAATAATTTGAAGGTGGCAAAAGGATTTTTAGGCAACAAAACAGAAGAAAACTACAAAACCCTTGTACAATAGCTTGTTAAGTCATAACAAGATATGGGATGTTGAATGTTGCTAAAAATAAATTTTCTACAATTGCATATCAATTTCTTTCTAGACAATCTTGGATCAATTAGGTATGAAGAAGGAGAAAGTTTCCATCAAGACATTTGGACCATGGAGACCCAATACTCAGATCAGCAACAATGGGTAGTGTAACTATTGCTGGTTTGTAAAAAATGAAAAGTAAAAGTTTACTCTACATAAAAGTAAAAATGAGTAAATGTTATCATATTTAGGGTATGTTAATTAAATTGTATTTTGTTATTTATTTTACTTAGCCTAACATTTTTTATGTAGTTGAATAAAATGTTATTTCATGATAAATGAAAATAAGATTCTCAATAAAATGTGTGTTATAATTATTACTTGTTGCCATTTTTTATGAAATGTGTATAATAAAAATTGAAATACTGTACTGAACATTCCCTAGGACATTTCAATGAAACTGGAATGGCTGGAAGGGGTACAGTCCTGAATGAAATGTCTCCTGTATGTGAACCCTGGAACATTTGAATGAATACAAAATGAAATGTATACTTATATTTTCATATAATCACCACCATTCATATCATGGCACCAGCTTTTGCAAGACCCTTGTTAAAAACGCAACTACTAAAGTACCCGGCCAAGAGCTGATTCCACTGATGAGAATTTCATTAGTTTCTATGCAGTGGGCAGTCAGTCAAAATATTTTTGTTGGTAGCATGAAAGCACCCTTGCCTGGATTCTATGCAGGATTCATCTCAATTTGGTTGTCAACAGAGCACACACACAATTATTCACTTATCACATCTGTGAACTTCCCTTAAGTTCACATAACTAACTTGTATATGGTTGTACAGTACCGGTATACATATATTGCCCTATACAGTACTCCAGCCTATGTCAGTGGTTCCCATTCTAATAAAGTTACACTGATGACTTGGCATAGTGACAGTGTGTTGGATTGACTTTTAATCTGATGGTGAATGGTCAGGATGACGATTATCCATATTGGGCCAGGTTCCACATGGCCCCAACTACAATGAACGGTTTTGCTCTCATCTTCTCAATGACTGAGAGCCTCACTGACTGATGTTGTCCACCAGTTTGGGGTACAATCATGAGTGTTCCCTGTATTGAACCCTCAGACATTTGAATGAATACAGCTGGCAGGGGTACAGTCATCAAAGTTCCCTGTATATGAACCCTGGAACGTTTGCATGCTGGCAGAAAGGTAATGACTGGTTTTTTGTTATGTTAGTTATGTTATGTTATGTTCCTTGGTTATGTTATGTTAGTAACACCTGATAAACCAAATGGATCTACATTTGCATGTAACAATGTAAAAAAATATTGGTAATTATTGCATAATATGTGTTGAGCTTCTATAGTGACTGGTTTGTGTATATCATGAAATTTGGAGCAAGCCTCGTATAGTATGGTGAGGTAGCTGACATTGTAAAAAGTTTTGAAAAAAAGAGTTTTAACCCACAGGGTCTCAAAAAATGATACTAGTGAAAAAATGTGTATCTCCTGACAACAGTAGCAACACTAAAATCAAGCAGGCAAGGGCATTCTTCGTAAATGACTACACCGCTGACAGGTCCTGGCTACACCTGTCAGTGTTTGAGGATATTGGCAGTCAAAGAAAAGAACATTTGGCTGTGATGTGTGAAATAAGAAAGTTGTTTCTGAAGGGCCAACAATATGTGAACTTCTCCCTGAAGTCGCTAAATGTATAAAATTCCACCCCACCATACCTGTTGCCTAACCTAATCTAGTGTGTTGCCACAATGTCAGCAGAAAGCGTCTGCATCCTTCACCATATAAAGGTTTATTTGAAATATATTGTGGAGCAGAATAGGCTGAACAACACAGAAATCCTCAAAACTAATCAAACTGTACTAAAGGCTTCACATCAATGAATTCATCAAGTACAGGTGCTCTAAATATAATGTACATTTTCAAATCTTAAGGCTTCTTTTAAGGTGTGTTATATCTTAATATTTTGTGTCTTAGTATTCAACGTTTTGTTGTTAAATCCACAAAATAGCATGATGGCACTGGTTTATAAACCAGTATGTTTCCTAGACAGGTTAGATTAGGTGTCATAAGACAGCAAATACAATGTTACTATGTAGGACAAAGGATTTTATAGCTTAGGTTTAACAACACATAAAAATTAAGCAGACATAAATACAATTACTTAAGAATTTTATCTATTTATAAAATCAAATTTTAGCTTCCTGGTAGCAGAAGCTAGTATGTATATATACATTTTCTAGGTTTATTGCATAGGCTGTCACTCCTGGAGACATTATTCAAAGAGTTTATAATATCTGGGCTGTTGGGCTGTGGTCAGTTGCTTTGAGGTGACAACCAGTGGCGAAGCTAGTAGTTAATGAATGGGTAGGCAAAAATCTTACCTTAAATTTTTTTTAAGGAATCACTAAAAGGATGGTAGTTCAAATCGGATGCTGAGGTAGAGTTTGCTGTTAGCGAATGGTTCCGCAAACAGCCGTAAGAATTTTACTAGGAGGGAATCTACAGATTAGTGCAACAATGGGACTCATGCCTTAATGTTAATGGAGACTTCTTTTAAAATCGTTGAATAAAAAATGCTTTACAGCCCTAAACGTGTTTTTATTGAACAATCCTTGTATAAGTCATACAGAATAATACAACTGATTGAACATCAAATTTTTAAACTTGATTAGTTTCTATATATATGTTTAATGTTACAAATAAGTCAAATAACAATCTTGATCATCTGTTAGTTCAGCAGTACAACAGGAACACTTTTAATAACCGCATAAATAAACACACTAATGAACAACACACCGCACTTTAACTTAACTTTTTGCATCACAGAAGTGAGACATGCCTCAACGCTCTATGTGTACAGCGTGGGACAATCCCCCCTCCCCGCACTTCCATATCGCGTCAGCACATTGCTTACATACGATGTATACAAAAAAACGCTGAGGCAAATTCACGTTGCCTCATTCGCTTTAAACGAGCTATGCCAAATCTCACCTGTCACCATCTAGCGGTCGCTCAGTAAAGCACGTTTCGGCTTAATAAATTCGACAGTCACAGTAACAATGTATAATCTTTACGTTACGTAGTTCATACGTATTTATAATTTCTATTCTACAGAATTTTTTAGGGTAGGCATTGCCTCAATTGCCTCCGTGAAACTTCGCCACTGGTGACAACAGTAATGTTGTGCTTTGTTGACATAGCAATAACATACCATCTAGGTCTATAACATAAACTGTAATACATTTTATATTAAAACATTTTACAATTGAAAGAAGATATAAATAGCTGAGTTTCTACATTTTACTATTATAATCTAATTTTTCTTCACATTCCACATTTTCCTTATGCTTGTGATAATAATTTAAATTATGTAGATCTATGTTATCTTAATTCTTGTTAAGGGAACAACTGATCAGCATATCATCACTGTACATGAATAAATAGGCCTATCTGCTGTAATTATAAGTGTTTAGCTAACACTATATAATACTACTTTAAATTCTTATTTAGATCTACAACAAATGCAGTAATTCTATTGTCACAAAGAACACAAAAAAGAAAAATATATAATGAACTACTGTATTTACCCACAGTGTACTGTATTTGCTAAAAGTAACCATTACTGTACCTGTTGTCTTGATGTGTGTATGAAGAACGGGAATTGTAATATTCTGGACTATAGTTTTGCCCTTGCTCGTAACCACTGTAAATATTAAAACACATATTACATTATTCACTGGGAGGCAGTGACGGCTCGTGAGTACATCTACAGGGGGTTCACAATTAATAATTTGCAGTTTTTGAGATACACTGTGTCAAACACTTGTGTGTTGCTTGCAATATTCGTATAATTTAGGTGCTGCTATACTTTGATGTAATGTATTAATTTTGAAATGAAATGTTATTATAGATATTACTGTACTTTAACTATTTCACAACTTAATAATAAAGGATTACTTTATTGATCATACTTGTTATAATATGCTAATTGTTCTTTTTTACTAAAACAATTATTTTCATTTAATTTTAAAGTAGTAAAATAAATGCAAAACAGAAAGCTTGTTTTAAGTGTTAAATATTTAGATAGTTAGTCATAAGGCCTCATGCTCTCAATTATTAGATTAGATTATTAAACACACAGAAAAAATTAATCAAAGCTGCTGCATATGATGGTAAGGTCTAGTATTTACTTACACAAATTTACTTGGATGGTAGCTTACACAAATATTTTCTTTAAGTACAGTTTTTGTAAACAAAGTCCATCCTTCTATCTTTTCTTGACACTTTTCAATAACTCTTTCATTGAAATTATGGATGTTAGAAATCATTTCCTTCTCGATTGCAAGCATGGCTAAAGCTGTAAGCCTCTCTTGACACATCGTAGACCGCAAAAATGTCTTTATCCGTTTTAGGGTTGAAAAACACCTTTCAGCTTCAGCAGTCGTCATTGGTATTGTTGCAATAATTAATAACAGTTTATAACTTTCAGAAAATGATGACAATAAGTTGTTTTCAATAAAAAAAACTGTAAAAGACTAACAGCACCACGCATGTTTCTGAAATCAGTTCTTTTGTAAATGATTTCAAGCTCTGTCTTGAGGCGACTTTTTTCAAGAAATGAATACACATTTACTGTATCTTCAAGCAATTTATCGGGGAATTTCTGTTCAAACTCTTCAAACTTTTGTGATTCAAAAAGAGATACAGCTGAGCAAGATGTTGTGAATGAAAATCTTGTTTTTATTTGCGTTGTAATAATGTCACAGGTTTCCTTGGCAGCCACTATTCTACTTAAGTAAAAATCTTCTTCACGCCTCGATCGTTTAGGTGCATTTTCTGGGTACTGATTAGCTCTGTCACTTTGTCCATGTTAGCTCTTTCCTTATCAATGGCTTTGACGAAGTGGTCTACATTGGCTTTAGTTCTCACAGCATCAGTGTAAGTTAGCTGTAATTGGTTGTACAAAATATCCACATGTGGCATTAACCTGTGAAAAATAGAAAGCCAAAATATAAACTTATTATCTCTAAGGAGACAAGCTAGAGCATCAGCTTTAATTATGGTGGTTGGTTGCTTAGAGGTTGATTGGATTTCCTCCATACATTCAATTAATTCCTCTCTGTACTCAAAAACAGTATTAACAGTTCTGCTCTTAAAATTCCACCTTCTAGCTGACGTCCGAGGTATTTGTTTGCCAACTATCTTGTCCAAAACAGCCACTCTCTGAGGGGAATTTGAAAAAAAATTTGTTATATATATATGTTGTATATACCAGATCACATACACCAGATGTGATAATATGCACTGAAGCTCGGCTCATGGATAATATTAAGCTTATAAATATAACAGGTTATACACATTTTGAAAATAACAGCAGAATAAATAAAGCAGATGGAGTGATTATTTATGTAAAAAGTAACCTACAGTATCAAACCATTAATGAACAATTTAATGATTTAAAAATCACTAGTCTGCTCATAGAATTAACAAATAAAAGTATTTTCAAAATTTATGGACTATATCGTTGTCATGATTATGAGATTGACAAATTCATTAAAGATCATGAAAAATTTATCTTAAGTAACAAAACTGTTGCAAACCACATGATTTTGGGTGATGTTAACTTAGATCTCATTGAGTTTAATGAAAAAACTGAGGATTATTTCTACCAATTACTGCAAAATGGTTATGAATCGATGATAAATACTTGTACTCATCCTATAAAGAATTATAAAGATGGAACTTGCATTGACCATATTTTCATGAAAGGAATATACACAGCAAAATCTGGTAAATTAATTGACTCAATCACAGACCACTACCCCGTTTTAATATCACTACATGGAAACAACATAAAATGCAAACTTACAGTATCTTTTGAAATAAACAAAAAAAGATTTTTGGAGCTGTGTGCTTCAGAACAATGGCAACAAGTCTGTAATACACCAAATAACAATGAAGCATTAGAATTGCTAATAAACAAGATTCAAACTATCAATGAACATTCACACAAAACTAAGCCAAAAATTCAAAAACCAAGAAAGACCGGGATTACCCCTGCTCTCATTAATTCAGTTAATAACAAAAACAAATTATATAAAGCCTGGAAGAATAGTCAAGACGACTTGCTAAAAAAAGAGCTGTACTTAAATTACAAAAAACGACTTAAATCATTACTTAGGACTGCTAAAAATAGGCATGAAGAAAAACAACTACAAAACGCTGATTCTAAAAAAATGTGGAGATATGTTCATCTAAAATTGGATTGTAATTCAAAAAATAGACAAATAAATGATATTTTGATTAATAATAAACTAAACAGCAATGATTGGACAAAGGCTAATTATTTTAATGAATTTTTCAGCACAATGGTATCTAGGCTGAATGAAAGTGTGACTCCTCCTATTCTGCAGCATGAAATACCAGATATATCAATTTAATCAGCATACTATGTTTCTAACACCAACAAATGAGTCAGAAGTTTACCAAACTATTCGTGAACTCAAAAATAAACCTGGTGGGTGTGATGAAATTCATGCCTATACAGTTAAGCTAGCTGCTCCGTTCATAACTCCTGCTTTGACTCGCATTATTAATACTGCTATTATACAAGGTACATGTCCATATCAATTTAAGAAAGCTGTAATTTGTCCTATATATAAGCAAGGTGTAAAAAGTTTGGTTAACAATTATCGACCGATCGTACTGATATCAAATTTAGCTAAGATTTTTGAAAAAATTATTTTTACCAGATTATTTAAATTTGTAAAGAAACATAACCTGTTAAGTGCTAAACAATTTGGCTTTCTCAAGAAGAAAGGTACAGATGATGCTATAGCCCTACTTAGCAAATTTATTTATGAAAATCTAACTATTAGCATACCAACTGTTGTAACTTTTTTGGACTACTCCAAAGCTTTTGACACTGTCGATCATGGCATACTTATATCCAAATTACAGAATATGGGAATAAGAGGTGTAAGCTTATCCCTGATAGCCAGTTATTTACATGACAGGACACAAGTTGTAAAGGTGAATGGGACTAGAAGTCAGCCTATTGAAACAAATGTTGGAGTGCCCCAGGGCTCTATATTAGGACCTTTATTGTTTATTTTATATATCAATGACTTACTAGTGTTACAAGATGTATTAATAGCATATGCTGATGATACAGCAGTACCAATGAAAGCAAAGACATGGCCTGAACTTGCAACAGATATGTCAACTAAATTAGATATTATATACTCTTGGCTCTATCACAATAATCTAGTACTCAACATAAGCAAGTCTGTTTTTATCACCTTTGGAAATTATAGAGACTCTGTTCCGCATGACTTTGAAATTAAGATAAATGGTCAAAAATTGAAAAGAGTTAAAACTAGTAAATATCTAGGAATAACATATGACTTTAACATGAAGTGGGATGTACATGTGGCTAACATTGTAAAAAAAACCAAATACTTAGTCTACGTTTTTTACAGACTTAAACAAATTTTATCAAAAAAGCAACTACTACAAATATACTATGGACTATTCCATAGTGTGACAGGGTATGCTATCATAGGCTGGAGGGGTCTGTATAAATCATCTCTAGACACATTGGATCGGCTGCAAAAGTGTATTCTTAAAATTATAGGAGTCAATGAACAAGATTCGAATAAACCATTAAATATTAAACAGGTGTTTGTAGTGAATTCTATAGTTTATCAATACAATGATCTAAAAAGTGAGTTTTTACAAAATCGAATCAACACACGGTATAAAAGTATTATATTGCCACGACACCTATTAAGTATTGGGCAAAGAAGCTATGTGTATTATGCCATAAAATATTTTAATGAATTACCTAATGAACTGAAAAATCTAAGTGTAAATATAAAAGTGCTTAAAAAAAAAATCAAAGACAAAATTAGGAACATTGTTATTGAATAATCAAAAAAACAGTCTATTATGATATGGACCTTTTATTCTCTTTTTTTTCATTTATTTATTGAATTGTATTATAGTACAAACTAAAATTTGTTAAAATTGAAAAATAATTTATTTTTAATATATTACTATGATCGGTGAGGTAAAACTTACAATTAGTATTAAGTATAATTAAATATTAATTCTAAGGACCAACCTATTGTAGCGTGACAGATGTATGCATAATATTGAATGGCAATTGATCATTAGAATAATGAAGTTATAATATTTAAATTTGGAAGAAAGCACTAAGTTTAATATAAAAAGATTAATTCATAGCAACTGTGGAAAGAAATCATTATTATAAAGAAAATACAAGTTCAAATAAAAGGAGTTACTAGTGATGAGTCATCCAAAACCAGTCTCATAACCAAATGTTTTCAAGGTATAACCCAGGAAGGTAA
The DNA here is from genome assembly GCA_034769895.1 of Magicicada septendecula. Taxonomy (NCBI): domain Eukaryota; kingdom Metazoa; phylum Arthropoda; class Insecta; order Hemiptera; family Cicadidae; genus Magicicada; species Magicicada septendecula. The sequence continues at coordinate 122,587,603 of CM068375.1, forward strand.
AATAGTAAATAACAAAGCAGTACAGAATATGACCAAACCCACGACGAGGGAGAATAAATAGAATAGAAACCCTAAAATAAGCCAAGATCAACCAATACAGGTTGTGTATTTCTGTAATAAAGAAGAAGATGGAGAAGATCCCAAGAAACCTGATGGCAACAAGAAGAAGATGGAGAAGATACCAGTCCCAGAAGGCAGGAGAAAAGAAGACTGAAGAAAGAAGAAGAGGGCAGCATCCTGAAGAAGATGTCATGCTCTTATAAAAGACACCCAAATCCCTATATCCCCAAAATAAATATCTAAAAATAAAAGTATAACGAAATAAAAACCACATGTATATAAATTTAAGAGAGAGGAGTGTATAAAGTAAAAGTTTCCTGTGAACTAAGATGAAACAATAATATAGTACCCATGGAACAAATCTCCATTGAAAAAACGCTAACCAATTTATTATATTAATAAGACTATACGACCATTTAGCATTAACATAATATATAAGTGCAAAGTGAACCAGTGATAGTTTTGGGTATTATAAAAAATGAACCTTGTGTTTCATTCTTGGCAATCACAAACATTGGATGCAATGAAATATGCATTTTTCAATGACTTAAAATATGTACTGTGACAATATGTTGTTCATAAGACATGAATCTGTTTAAAATAACATTTTGTTTTACATGAAAAAAGAAAAACAGAGTTCATAATACCTTTTGAACAATTAATACTATTTATTTGTTAATGACAGGGTGCAATTCCCCAAAGACAATGTAAAAGACGGTATAAAAACTGTAGAATCCTACTTATAATAATAGTTAGAAATAAGAATATAAATATAAGGTTTTTTATGTATATAGTATAAGAATGTTTAAAAATGTTTTAGATATAAGGCCATTTGTTTGGGTCTGAAACAACTAACATCAGAACTATAAAAATAGTTACCACTTGTAAATAGTAGAGAGTAATTAAGATGTTAGTTAGTAAAAAACCTTTTCTGTAAGCCATATTTCCTTGTTTAGAAATAAGGATTTTGGTTGTAAGATGTCTGACTTGAAGACAACCATTTATTAAAAAAAAAAAAAAAATTCTTTATTTGTTTTAACTATTGTTTGTATTGTAACCAATACTAATTGTTTTTGTGTAATTTAAAAACATGTTTAATTTATAATACTATTTGTAAAAGTCAGAGAGGGTATCACACATCATATATTGTTTGTAAAATATTTTGTAAGAAAAATTGTTAAAAAATCATAGGCCAAAAGAATGGAAACCAAACTTCATCAAAACAGAGAAATTGCTCAATTAAATGCAAATAAACAAAAGGGGTTTAGACAAAATAAACTTGAGATCATGCCATATAATTGCACATACCATTTAGAGAGATTTTAATAAATTATATTCAGAATTATGAATAAAAGTGAAAATGACTAAACTCAGAAATTTAGACATGGGAGTCATATATTTCAGAATAATGTTTCAGAATACAACTAATTCAATTAATTACCAGAAAATAAGGGAATAGGAACCTTTTAATACAATATAGAATTATTAATATTAAATATAACTGATAAAATGGCTGAAGTTATATAATGACAGGAAGTAAATTTTAATGTTTTGACTTCCAAACAGTTTGTATAACAAACTGAAAGTGAAATTACTATTTTTTGGACAGAAAACACTATAAAATGGCATTATTTAATCTGAAAATAACCAGAATGAACTGAAAGATTAATTTAAATCAAATCTAGTGAATAAAATTGACAAATAACCAAAGTTTAGGCATTCATATAGTGAAAATGTAAAAATGTATACAGGATGTGAAAAAAATATTTGAACAATGTTAAGGATAATATTATATGGGCTAAGAGTTTAATTGAAACTGGAGGAAACAGTTAGTTAATTATTGGTAGTTGAACGGTTAACATGACATACGTTTGATAACGTGGATAACCTAACCTATAATCGTCATACAAAGCGAGTGTATAGTGAGTTATTGTGAAATCGCGAGTGACTTGTAAAATACTGCTGAAACTATCATATTATAACAGAAACGATCAAGTAACACTCCATAACACAGAACAATATAAATCTACTCCGAAAAACACCATAAAACACTAGAAAACTGTATAATACATTAAACCAAATTAGTGACGGAATCGGAGAAAGTGTTTGACTTATAATTACACAGACATACTAAATACAACCCAGAATCACTACACCAGTCACTACACAACATATAACAAGAGATTTGCAGACACAAGAACAGGAATATTGCGTCAAAATACATTATTTGGAATGCAGCAGGAACGAGCAACATTTTGATCAACTTGACGGCGGCCATTTGCTTTGACGATCTCAGTGCCTTCTTCTTTGTTCAGCACAGCTGTTTGGTGAAAACAATTATTATATTTACAATTTATTATTCAATGTCTGTGTTTATTAATAACTATTAATTTGATTGTAACGTTATACTTTTTAAATATTAGCCCGATTTCTCTGACTTTGGTAATAACTGGCTGTTTAAAGAACCCTATATAATTTTTATAACATATACTTGTAACTTTTTTCGATATCCTGAGAATCGATACTAATCGATAAGAGTCAATATTGCTGTTACTTAATAAAACATTAATACTTTTCAATACTTAATAGTTCTTTATTTCTTCAATAATACTAATTACCAATAATATAATTCTAATTGATAATCTACAAGGACTTTATCACCCGTAAGTGAAGATAACCTAAAAAATAGAAAGGTAAACAAATATCGATTGGTTTACAGACAGTCTTATGAGTGGTGATAGATTATTTAAATTATACTAAAACTTTAATAAAAATTTTCAGAAGAGCATTACACTGTTTAAAACTTCACAGCCCTATATTAATTAATTGATCCTAATTAATTAATTAATAAAATTAAAATTTTTTTTTATTATTTTTTTTATAAACATAATTTTTTTTTTTTTAATTTTCTTCAAAACAATAATTTTTGTTTTGAAACTTTCGGTGAAGCTGAGCATATATATTTCTTCATCAACTTTACGCTACTCGACCGGTCTTGCTACCATTGGGACTCGACCAGCTGGGAAACTTAAGGAAGTGTTTCAGGCCAGTAAGACGTCGAGAGCCACACCATATATACACCAATTTAAGAACACACACATCACTTTATTATATTTTATTACAAATTGGCGCACAACTTTAGGGGCTTTAATTAGCGATTGGAAGGTCAATACATTCTGCCCAATCACTAGTTGGAGCTAGGCAACAGCTACAAAGCCAGAGAATTTCGAGGGAAAATGCAACGACGTGCAACATCTAAGAAACGGGCGGCGGAGGCCGAAAAAGAAATAGAGTTGGAAATGGACAATAAGGAGGCAACGCCAGTAGATGCGGAGAGTTCATTACCGCCGGTGTTGTCCAAACAACCTGAACAACCAGGGGAACAAACTGAGATGCCTACTCAGACAGGGGAAGTAAATGAACAGGAAAGACATATAGAAAAATCCAAAGTAACGGAAGAGAGTAAAATAGACAGATTAATGGAAATGTTCATGAAAACAAAAGAAGAAAATGATAAAGAAAGGAAGGAAGACAAACAGTCCTTGAAGGAAGAGTTGAATAAAATAAATGAAAAGATGGGAGGAATGGACAAGAAAATGGACGAGAATAGTAAGAAAATGGGGAGTGATAACCAGTCTTTAAAGGAAGATCTGGGAAATAAAATCGAAAGCACAAATAAGAAGATGGAAGAGAAGATGGAAGAAAACAGCAAGAAGATGGAAGGAAAGTTAGAAGAATTGAAGAAGGATAATCAATCCACAAAAGAAGAGTTGACTGGGATGAACAAGAACATAGAAAATTTGAAGGAAGATAACAAGAAGATGGAAGAAGAGATGGGGAAGAAGTTAGAAGAATTGAAGGAAGACAACCAATCGTTCAAGGAAGAATTCAAGTCAACTAAAGAAGAATTGATTAATAAAATTGAGAACACCAATCAGAAAATCGATGAAACCAGGAAGAAGATAGAGAAGAACAACCGACAGTTGAAGGAAGAATTGAAGGAAGACAACAGGAAGTTGGAAGAGAAGATGGGGGAGAAATTGGAAGAATTGAGAGAGGACAATCAAATTCTAAGAGAAGAGTTAAGGGAGGTAAATCAGGAGAATTTGGACAAACTGGACGAAAGGATGGAATTGTTGCGAGAAGAACTGAATAAAGAAATCACTGTTAACAAAAAAGCGATGAATAAGAAGATGGAAGAAGAAAATATAATGGTCAATCGACAGATTCGGGAGATTGATGGAAAGTGCAACCAGACCGAAAAGGAGGTGAATGAGTTTAAAGAAGTGGTGAACATCAAGTTCACAAATATCGAAGAACATAGTCGTAGGAAGGTAGAAGAACAGAGAAAGGAAAATCAAGAAGAATTCGGAAAAGTACGCAACCAGGTCACAGAACGATGTAATGATATACAAGAGACCATGGCCAATATCACCGGGCAGGTGCGACAAAGCCGAGAGGAGATGGAAGCAATAAGAAACAGACCGACTCATTTCACCGGATTGCCTGTCAACGAAAGCCGAGAGTGGCTCAACTTCCGGCAATACAAACGCAAGCCGATGGAGTTCCTGGCTAGGGTAGAAGAATATTTGACCAAGCATAAAATTACTCAATGGAGCCATAGCAGGGAGATATTCGACGAGTCTTTCCGAGACATAACAGATAATTGGTGGATCGCCAACCGGAGTGAAATTTCCGACTACCAACAGTTCCGGAAAATGTTTAAGACAAAATACTGGTCTGAGACCACCCAGAACTTGATACGTGACAATATTTGTAACGGAAGATACAGGTCACAGTTAGGTAGCAGTATGACGGCATATTTCTTGGGGAAGGTGTGTATGGCAAAACACCTTGAGCCAGCAATCCCAGAAGAATGTTTAGTGAATAAGATATCTTATCACTATGATGAGGACATTATCAGGGCCCGGAGAGGTAGTCAGATCAAGACGATCCAGGGAATGACCGAGTTATTGGAGGGATACGAGAACGAAGAGTATTATCGGCAGAGCAGGAAGAGAAATGAGAGACCAGAAGCAAGGCCGACTACTTACCCCAATAACGGCAATAACCATACAAATAACCGGAACCAGCCCAGTAATTACGACGGCCCTAACAACCAGCCGCGTAATAACCAGTTTAACGGAAATTTTAACGGCGTGAGAAATAACAACCCTTACCCAAATAATCGAAACCACTTTTATCAACAAAATAATAATGTTCCATACAGTCAGAGAAATCCATATCCCAACAATAATGGTGACAGACCTTACCCACCTAACCGAAATTACTATAATAATAATATTAGTAATAATAATAATAGCAATAGTAATAACCGAGTGTCGCGCCCTAGGGTAAATTTTATAAGAGCAGAAGATCGCGGACCCAGGAGATATTATCAACCGAGGAGGAGCAGCTTCCACGGCGCCGACCGAAGATGGAGGAGTGCGGAACGAGACGGCCCAAGATACGAACAGGAAAGACGAAGTACCAGCCTGGAAGATCTTGGCAGACAACCGAACAGGGCGTTAAACATTAACCAGGGTACAGAACGTCAGGAGACAAACCAGAGTTTCCCGAACGATGCCTCGGTCAATAATAACTCAAACAATGAACAAAATACTTTAAACGAGAGGAGGCAGTAATCAACAACGATGACCCGTTACTGCTTATACTTCCTGGGTTAGAAAAGGATGATTTGCAACAAGCAAACAATGATAAAAACTTCACTATTATCAGTAACCATTATTTGAAAGACATACGAACTGAACTTTTGGAAGAGAACGAGAAGAGTCTCAGCAACAGTAATAATGAGATAATTTATATAACAGCGGAGGTGGAAGGAGTTCCCGCTAAAATAATGATAGACACAGGAGCTAATATTTCAATAATAAACTCCAATGAGTTGGAGAGAATACAATGTACATGTGGAAAAACTTTGCCAATGTTACCAGTCAACAACATTGTGTTGGTAGGTGCAACTGGCCGCCAGAATAAAACCATTAGGAAACAAGTTTCCTTAAGTGTCGTTAGCCGTGATATAGCTTTAGACATGGAATTTTTAATCGCCACCGGATTACCATTTGACATCTTAGTCGGTTGCGATATTCTTCGTAGATATTCGGCAGTAATCGATCTTAATTTAAATAGAGTATCACTTTTCCCAGACGGAGTAACATGGACCGCAGATCTGGTAGGAAGCACAACTATACTTCCCAGCCCTATACATCAACAACTTCGTAAAATAAATGTTATTAGAAACAGCCCTCTTTCTAAACCCATAATATACAATCATGGAGGAGAGGATTTATGGTCAGTTAAGATCCAAGAAATACGGAATTTCCAGTGCGGAAGCGATAACAAGAAAATACCAACACATCTGGCTGATCGTCTAATCGCTATATATGAGAAATACAAGGCGGTGTTTTCTGATGAACCAGGGAAGGTAAAAAACTACCAGTGCCAACTTCGTTTTAAAGAAAACGTAGAGTTTAACCGGAGGTCATATCCAATAGCGCAGTCGCTCAAAGAAGCCGTGAGAACAGAGATAAACAAGATGATAGAAAACGACATAATTGAGATTAGTCAATCACCTTACACTAGTCCAATTATTGCTGTTCCGAAGAAAGACGGACAAGTCCGGCTCTGTTTAGATGCGCGTGAGTTGAACAAGACAATTGTGAATGACAGAACCTCTCCCGGTGAAATAGAAGAAATCTTAAAGCGTTTTCATGGTACTAGATTTATTAGCACCTGGGATACGGTCTGTGGGTATTGGCAGGTAGAGCTGCATCCACAAAGCCGCCAGTATGTAGCGTTCATTTTCGAAGGGCGCAATTACCAGTTCAAGAGACTGCCCTTCGGACTTGTCAATTCTGTCGCCATATTTGTGGCATGCATGGACCAGATTTTGGGACCAGAAGCGCTCCAATTTACCACCGTCTATGTCGACGATTTACTAATCACATCCGGAACCTGGGAGGAGCATTGTTACAGAGTGGAATTTGTACTAAACAAACTAGCGCAGAACAACATAACACTGAAGTTGGAGAAATCCAAGTTCATAGCGCGCGAGGTACAATTCTTAGGCTTCAACCTAGACGACCGAGGTATTACACCATCAGCAGAGAAAGTGGAGGCAATTCAGAGGTTCCCGCAACCAAGAAACAGGAAACAATTGCAATCTTTCCTCGGACTCTGTAACTATTACAGGAAGTTTCAGAGCCGATATTCCGAGTTGACAGCCAAGTTTCAACCACAGTTATCTGCCAAAAACAAATGGACTTGGGGTGAAGATCAAGATATTACTTTCCGATTGATAAAAGAGAAGTTTCTGGAGAGTGTGATACTTCGTCACCCAGATTTTAAGAAACCGTTTTTTCTAAACTGTGACGCTAGCGATCTAAGCTTAGGAACGACATTATACCAGGAAGATGAGGAGGGACAACATCTGGTAATAAGCTTCGCTAGTCGCACACTGAACCAGTGCGAAAAGAACTACAGTGTGACAGAAAAGGAATTGTTGAGCGTGGTGTTCGCATGCAGCAAGTTCCGGACGTACATTCTCGGATATCAAGTCACGGTACGAACTGATCATAAATCCATCTCGTTCCTTCGTAGGTGCAAATTGAGTCACGGCCGATTGGCTAGGTGGGTACTCGCCCTACAAGAATATGACCTGAAATGGGAATACATTCCAGGAAAGAAGAACGTGGTAGCGGATGTGTTGTCACGTATAAATCTGGAAGATCAGACTTTCGAGGGAGAGAAGGAGAGCTTAGTAAAAATTTATAACATATTCACGACCAGAGCCGATTTACAAGCTTTGTTAATAAATATCCGAATCCATCAGCAGTCTGATCCTAAGCTGAAAAACATTGTGAGTCGTTTGGAAGCCAATGATGAAACCATTTCTAAATATTACCACCTTAACAAGGGAATTTTATTCATAAAAACCGCCTTGGACGATGAGACATGGAAGGTGATAATCCCACACCAAATCGAAAAGGATGTCATCATCGATTACCATGTCAGATATGGTCACATGGGAGCGTTAAAAGTGATACAAGCTCTAGAGGAAAATTGTAAGATCAAGAATATCAACCGCAAGGTGAGAACATACATCAAGTCCTGTAAGATCTGCCAATGTGCAAAAGTAAACAATGAAAAGACAGAGGGTATCATGATACCGATAACTTCCAACACAAAACTGGAAAAAGTGTTTTTGGATATCTGCGGGCCATTTCCCCGTAGCGGTGGTCGGCACAGATATAAATACTTGGTAATCATAATGGATCACTACACCAAGTATATAAAGCTATATCCGGTTAATCGGGCAACAACAGCAAAGGTTTTGGCGGTGATTATTGATTTGTATATCCCAGAGATCGGTAGACCATCTTCTATTATTACCGACCATGGTACACAGTTTAAGGGGAGGAGATGGCGAGACACTTTATTAGCACTTGGGGTCAAAACGTATAAGACATCAGTCTACCACCCAAGTAGCAATCCGGCTGAGAGAGTACTAAGAGAAGTGGGTAGGATATTGCGCACGTACTGTCACAACCAACAGAAAAAGTGGCAAGAGTATCTAGCAGCGACAGAAACATTCCTAAATTACGCCCACCATCCAGCTATAGGAATTCCACCGTACTCAGCCATGTATGAGAAGCCGACTCCCCGAGACATTGAACAAATCATTGAATTTCCAACGAACAACAATAGGAAATTCAACCAGTTGAAGTTTTACAATAAGGTAGCAGAAGATCAGGAAAAACGGCAAGCCAAATACCAGAAGGCAATAGGGCGAATTGTAACATATAAAGAGGGTGAAAAAGTCCTCCTAAAAAATAGAGAGCTGCCTAGCACCTTAGAAGGCATAACCAAAAAACTACTATTACTATATACTGGCCCATATGTTGTGGTAAATAATAAGCATAACAATACATATGAGTTGAAGGAAATCATTTCAGGAAAAATCAAAGGAGTGTACAATCAAGCTTCTATGAAGAAATATTATGAAGAATGAGTTGTGAGTTTTAGAATTTTGAATTTAGAATTTTTATTTTTTAAAAAAAATTCGGAAATAATGTAAGTACATCTTACAACCTAATATTTTGAGAAGAACATTTTGGAGAATTATAAGAAGAAGGAATTTTGAATGTTATTTTTTTTAAAAATTCAAAAATAATGTAAGTACATCTTACAACCTAATATTTTGAAAAGAACATTTTGGAGAATTAAAAGAAGAAGAATTTTTTAATTTAATTTTAAAAATTCAAAAATAATGTAAGTACATCTTACAACCTAATATTTTGAAAAGAACATTCTGGAGAATTAAAAAAAAAAGAATTTTTTAATTTAATAATTTAAAAAATTTTAAAATAATGTAAGTACATCTTACAACCTAATAATTTTGGAACAAACTTTATGGAAGAAAGAAAAAGAAAGACTTTTGAATTGAAATATAATTATGAAAATTTAAAACTGAGTAAGTACATCTTACTACCACTGAATTATGAGAAAAACATTTTGGAAGAATTAAGAAGAAAGGAATTTTGAAGTTAATATATGAAAAATTTAAAAATGAAGTAAGACCAACTTACTATAACTAAGTTTATGAGAAAACTTTATGGTAAATAATTAAGAAGAATTTGAATTTGGAGAAATACCAAAACATTCAGAAATAATAGTAAAATCACAATACTATAAACAATTCTGAATGAGACAATTCTGGGAATAAATGAATTAAACAGAATTTGAATGTTGATAGAACGTCAGTACTTTGAAACAAGATAAGATCAACATATTACAAGGATTTATGAGAAATATTTTTCAATTAATTAAAAAGAATAGTTTGAATTTTACATTAAAACTAACCAAGTTCCAAAAAATAATTATGTGTCAATTATGATTGAATTGAGAAGAAAATAAAGTGGTTAATTCAGAAAAGAGAATTAACGTTAATCCAGAATAAATGCTAGATATTCACAATAGCATTTGAAGGAGTAGAGAAGAATAACAAAAAAGAGTGTAATATGCCAGAGAAGAAAAAAAATTTGGAAGCAAAGAGACTAATTACCTATGAAACGATAATGAAAACAGTTAATTAAGAGCAAAGAAGAACAACTCATACCAAACATATGGAGAAGATGATTTTGGACTGATAATAATAATAAAACCTATATGAAATGCAAAGAGAAGAAATACCACATGAAATATGATATAAATGAATTAATGTTAATGAATGCGAAGGCGGATTAATAACTTTCTAAGAGAAAGGAAAGAACCAAAATGTTTAAATAAAATGATCAATATAACAACCTGTATATCTAATGTAAAGATACAATGTTAAAAAATTAAATTTAATATATTAAGACCATTCAAATAATGAATACGAAAGACTATTTATAAAGACCATGCTAATACTATGAATAACCAGAAGGAAGTATAAAGAGAATTCAGATGAAGAAGAAAGAGAGTTACACTGTAAACAGTAACCAGAATTATTAAAAGAAAGGTTTTCAACCATAATTAAATTAAATATATCAGACAAGTTAAGAGTTTTGGAAAAATATATATGTAATGAGTATAATAATGATTATGAAGATTTATTAAGATAGAAAATGTGAGATAATCTGAGAGACTACGAAGTGGAGAATCCAAAGATATTTTTATTAGTCGAAAATGAGACTACTTTTTATTTATTTATTCGATGACTGACTGAAGATAATTCCAGCAGCATTATTTTTTTTGAGCAGGGATGGATATGCCCCTGTACTCAATTTATAGAAGTGGTGTATGGCCAGCAGAGAAGTAGCGTACAGTGCCCCTCTGATCTGCCCCAGCCCACGTGATAGGGAATGTTAGGGAATAAATATCCCAAGGATACAACACGAAGTTGATATAGGAAGAAAATGTATTACAATTATAATATATCTCAGAAGACACTAACTATCCAAAAAGGATCAGTAGTAAGACAAGTAACCATATATATAAAATTAATAAAACTCTAATTATAAAAAAGTCGATATAAAGATGGAGAAGAAAATGAATTATAAGAAATGATGAAATTATCATAAGAAATTATTTCATCCATAAACATGTCTGAAATAATTACTTCTGGAGGAGAGCAATCTGTAGCGTGACAGATGTATGCATAATATTGAATGGCAATTGATCATTAGAATAATGAAGTTATAATATTTAAATTTGGAAGAAAGCACTAAGTTTAATATAAAAAGATTAATTCATAGCAACTGTGGAAAGAAATCATTATTATAAAGAAAATACAAGTTCAAATAAAAGGAGTTACTAGTGATGAGTCATCCAAAACCAGTCTCATAACCAAATGTTTTCAAGGTATAACCCAGGAAGGTAAAATAGTAAATAACAAAGCAGTACAGAATATGACCAAACCCACGACGAGGGAGAATAAATAGAATAGAAACCCTAAAATAAGCCAAGATCAACCAATACAGGTTGTGTATTTCTGTAATAAAGAAGAAGATGGAGAAGATCCCAAGAAACCTGATGGCAACAAGAAGAAGATGGAGAAGATACCAGTCCCAGAAGGCAGGAGAAAAGAAGACTGAAGAAAGAAGAAGAGGGCAGCATCCTGAAGAAGATGTCATGCTCTTATAAAAGACACCCAAATCCCTATATCCCCAAAATAAATATCTAAAAATAAAAGTATAACGAAATAAAAACCACATGTATATAAATTTAAGAGAGAGGAGTGTATAAAGTAAAAGTTTCCTGTGAACTAAGATGAAACAATAATATAGTACCCATGGAACAAATCTCCATTGAAAAAACGCTAACCAATTTATTATATTAATAAGACTATACGACCATTTAGCATTAACATAATATATAAGTGCAAAGTGAACCAGTGATAGTTTTGGGTATTATAAAAAATGAACCTTGTGTTTCATTCTTGGCAATCACAAACATTGGATGCAATGAAATATGCATTTTTCAATGACTTAAAATATGTACTGTGACAATATGTTGTTCATAAGACATGAATCTGTTTAAAATAACATTTTGTTTTACATGAAAAAAGAAAAACAGAGTTCATAATACCTTTTGAACAATTAATACTATTTATTTGTTAATGACAGGGTGCAATTCCCCAAAGACAATGTAAAAGACGGTATAAAAACTGTAGAATCCTACTTATAATAATAGTTAGAAATAAGAATATAAATATAAGGTTTTTTATGTATATAGTATAAGAATGTTTAAAAATGTTTTAGATATAAGGCCATTTGTTTGGGTCTGAAACAACTAACATCAGAACTATAAAAATAGTTACCACTTGTAAATAGTATAGAGTAATTAAGATGTTAGTTAGTAAAAAACCTTTTCTGTAAGCCATATTTCCTTGTTTAGAAATAAGGATTTTGGTTGTAAGATGTCTGACTTGAAGACAACCATTTATTTAAAAAAAAAAAAAAATATTCTTTATTTGTTTTAACTATTGTTTGTATTGTAACCAATACTAATTGTTTTTGTGTAATTTAAAAACATGTTTAATTTATAATACTATTTGTAAAAGTCAGAGAGGGTATCACACATCATATATTGTTTGTAAAATATTTTGTAAGAAAAATTGTTAAAAAATCATAGGCCAAAAGAATGGAAACCAAACTTCATCAAAACAGAGAAATTGCTCAATTAAATGCAAATAAACAAAAGGGGTTTAGACAAAATAAACTTGAGATCATGCCATATAATTGCACATACCATTTAGAGAGATTTTAATAAATTATATTCAGAATTATGAATAAAAGTGAAAATGACTAAACTCAGAAATTTAGACATGGGAGTCATATATTTCAGAATAATGTTTCAGAATACAACTAATTCAATTAATTACCAGAAAATAAGGGAATAGGAACCTTTTAATACAATATAGAATTATTAATATTAAATATAACTGATAAAATGGCTGAAGTTATATAATGACAGGAAGTAAATTTTAATGTTTTGACTTCCAAACAGTTTGTATAACAAACTGAAAGTGAAATTACTATTTTTTGGACAGAAAACACTATAAAATGGCATTATTTAATCTGAAAATAACCAGAATGAACTGAAAGATTAATTTAAATCAAATCTAGTGAATAAAATTGACAAATAACCAAAGTTTAGGCATTCATATAGTGAAAATGTAAAAATGTATACAGGATGTGAAAAAAATATTTGAACAATGTTAAGGATAATATTATATGGGCTAAGAGTTTAATTGAAACTGGAGGAAACAGTTAGTTAATTATTGGTAGTTGAACGGTTAACATGACATACGTTTGATAACGTGGATAACCTAACCTATAATCGTCATACAAAGCGAGTGTATAGTGAGTTATTGTGAAATCGCGAGTGACTTGTAAAATACTGCTGAAACTATCATATTATAACAGAAACGATCAAGTAACACTCCATAACACAGAACAATATAAATCTACTCCGAAAAACACCATAAAACACTAGAAAACTGTATAATACATTAAACCAAATTAGTGACGGAATCGGAGAAAGTGTTTGACTTATAATTACACAGACATACTAAATACAACCCAGAATCACTACACCAGTCACTACACAACATATAACAAGAGATTTGCAGACACAAGAACAGGAATATTGCGTCAAAATACATTATTTGGAATGCAGCAGGAACGAGCAACATTTTGATCAACTTGACGGCGGCCATTTGCTTTGACGATCTCAGTGCCTTCTTCTTTGTTCAGCACAGCTGTTTGGTGAAAACAATTATTATATTTACAATTTATTATTCAATGTCTGTGTTTATTAATAACTATTAATTTGATTGTAACGTTATACTTTTTAAATATTAGCCCGATTTCTCTGACTTTGGTAATAACTGGCTGTTTAAAGAACCCTATATAATTTTTATAACATATACTTGTAACTTTTTTCGATATCCTGAGAATCGATACTAATCGATAAGAGTCAATATTGCTGTTACTTAATAAAACATTAATACTTTTCAATACTTAATAGTTCTTTATTTCTTCAATAATACTAATTACCAATAATATAATTCTAATTGATAATCTACAAGGACTTTACCACCCGTAAGTGAAGATAACCTAAAAAATAGAAAGGTAAACAAATATCGATTGGTTTACAGACAGTCTTATGAGTGGTGATAGATTATTTAAATTATACTAAAACTTTAATAAAAATTTTCAGAAGAGCATTACACTGTTTAAAACTTCACAGCCCTATATTAATTAATTGATCCTAATTAATTAATTAATAAAATTAAAATTTTTTTTTATTATTTTTTTTTATAAACATAATTTTTTTTTTTTTTTAATTTTCTTCAAAACAATAATTTTTGTTTTGAAACTTTCGGTGAAGCTGAGCATATATATTTCTTCATCAACTTTACGCTACTCGACCGGTCTTGCTACCATTGGGACTCGACCAGCTGGGAAACTTAAGGAAGTGTTTCAGGCCAGTAAGACGTCGAGAGCCACACCATATATACACCAATTTAAGAACATACACAGCAATCATTTTTGTACTTTATTATTACACTATGTACGGGCATTTATGCCCCCTATAGGTCCTTTATTGTATAATTTTTATTATATGTAAAGGAAAATTGGTAATAAATATTATTATTATTATTAAGTCCGAAAATAAATTCTGACATCTTGGTTTTGTCTTGTTGCTTGAGCTACAATCAAGTTCAACTGATGAGCGTAACAGTGAACGAAAAAAGCATGTTTATAGGTTTGTTGCACTATGGTTTGCACGCCAGCATGGTGCCCACTCATTACATTTGCACCGTCATAGCTTTGAGATACGAGTTTTTCTGGATTTTGCACAACATAATCTAAACTGGTACAAATACATTTGGCTATAGATTCTGCGTCGTGCCCTTCAGGGTTATCAAATTTCCAAAATCTTTCAACTGGTTGGCCATTAGCTAAAACATAGCGGAAAACTATAACTAACTGAAATACAGACGAGATGTCTGATGTTTCGTCCGCAATCAAAGAAACATACTGTGCAGTTTTTATTTCTTCTATTATGTTTTCTTGACATACAAAAAGCATACAATCTAACAATTCATTTTGAATTTCTTTCGAGGTACCTGTGCTTTTCAATATTTTGTCAATAAGCACTGTCAAGCTGCTGACGAACGTCAACCTTTCCCACCAAATTAAAATCCAATGTAGCACTTGAGTGTCCATGAGAACTTCCGTGTTTTTTAATTTTTTGATTCAAATGAGCTAAGTCACAAACACCGTTTTTCACCCAAGCAGGATCGCCCTTTTCATGGGAAAATAACAAACAAGGAAAACAAAATATTTTGTTTGTTTGTTCACAACCACAAAGCCAAGGAATTTTTTCGTATAGCTCTTTTTAAATTCTCTTTTAAAAGTTCTAGATTTTGATGTCGATGTTTGACTTATATTATGTTGGTCTACCACTCTCTTTTATTGCTATTTTAACTTCTATGGGTAAATTGGCAAACACTACTTCGTTTAAATTACTAACTGAGTACTTACAGGTACTTTCCATTATTGTACAGTAAATAAAAACAACAGTTCACTAGCTGCACTATAATAGATAAACTGTAATTTCAACTAAAACTTTATCACTAAAAAATAATCGAAACTGCAAAACAGAAATGTAACACGCGTGCGCGCCAATGTAAGGAGCATCCACCGTCAACTACAGCCGTGCAACTACTGAGCTGAGCTGTGTCAGAGGCAGCTCATCGGTATTCTCCGTTAAGCCACTTGTAAACATGTTTCCCCCACTACCGCGAGCAAATGGACTTGCCCGTCTGTCGCATATCCCGTGTGTACAGCATCGAGAGCAGCGCATTCAGTCCGCTTCTAACCACTGGCGCGCCATTACACTTAACTTCACTTGGCGCGCTCTATGCTGTTTTTCATTGTCCACTCTTTTAAACTTACTGAAGATAAGCCATTTTTGTATTGCATCAATAAAGATGTATAATTTATATCGTATAATTATTTTTATAGGGGGTTCACGTGCTCTTGTGCTCTTATGGACGAGCCGCCACTGTTGGGAGGTACACAATGTCTATCAAACAAATAATAGAAATATACAGTTAAAAAAATAATGATAATTATACAAGTTTTTTATCCTATTGCAGGCAGTCAAATTGAGAAAAGAGGATACAAAAATTTATTTATACTGACAACATGAAGAAAATGAAGTACACAACAGGAGAGGTTAGTGAACAAATGGAAAAGAAGAAAACTCAGGAAAAATTTGTTGCCAGTTTGGAACTGGGGAGAGAGTGGGAGTTATGCTTGTTGACTTTATAGCTTTGCACAGCCATAACATGTTCTTCAAGAAACAGGAGAATAAAAAATGGTAATGATAAATCCCAATTGGTTTGTAAAGAATGAAATAGGCTAGAGACAAAGAAACTGCTAATGCTCTATCACCAGTTAATAAATTTAACGTCAGTAGTAATCATTCTGTTGTAAAAGTAAAGATAATTTTTTTAAATGTCGCTGAGGGGATGTACAAACTTAATGAAAAAGACAAAAAACAGCAACTTATTAAATATTTTCATTTTAAACTGAGAATATGTGGAATACTGAAATTAAGAAACAAGTATTAAGCTGTCCACACAGAAAACAAGAGACTAGAGATAGGGAATAGATATAAAAATACAAAAACAAAATATTTGCCTTGGAGCCAACTTTTCTAATATGAATTTATATAATGAAGAAATACAGGTGTGCTCTAAATACATATTTAGGAGTAACTTTTGTTTTAATCGATAATGATGATAGAGAAGTTAAGTGAAGAAAATTGGAGACCAAGAAAAGTATCTGATGTCTCAATGGAATTTGGTGGCAAAAAAGGAAAACCGGAAAAAGGAAGTGAGAACACAGTTGATTTAGTATAACTGTGTTCAAAAAACAGGGAATGAGAGACTACTTAAAAAAAGTGATGCAATGGACTCATCATCAAAAGCAGGGGAGACAAAGGATGTCTTGGAGAGAACAAGTATCAAGAGTGATGAGTAGGCCTCTCATGGGTCGTGGAACAACCTTGTTGAGTGTACATTAATTAGGCAGAGAGCAGTGTAGACAAATAATTTTAGCTTTAATAAAATAAAATATTATTAATCTTAATTCTGGACTTAAATATATGTAATGTAATTCATAATTTCTAGCCACACAGTATTCAAAATTTTTGATAACTCACAAGTTACATGTTTTTAGCATGTGGTCTACATGTTAGATGACATTTTGAAAAATGTTTGGTTCATGTTAACTGCCAATGTCTTATTTACCAGTCAGACTGTACTATTCCTTTTTTTCAATTGACACTATGTTATTGATTGTATAGCATCAATCATGCTTAATATGACATCATGGGCAGTTCTGGGTATGGTAAATATGTAACTCATGTTATTATGAAAATTAATAAGACACTCTTGTTTTAATATAATTCATACTATTTTGTGTGAATACAGTACAAGCATAAAAATGATTCATTTAGGTCCCAACCTGTAGTGTTCCTACATATAGCTATGCAACTGGATGAAGTAAACACAAAAAACTGCAGTAATAATATAACTAAACCAATCATAGTGACAGTGAAAGAAATGCCTGAGGTATAAATAACATACTTAAAACACATCATTGTAGACAAAATTATTGATGAAGAAGAAAGAGAAATAAAATGTAATACTAATCTTCGCACAAAATCAAGTATACTGAACTCTGGAAAACGGAAGAAAATTCTGAAATAGGAGATTAAAAGCACTGAAACCAAAAGTGTCAAACACTAAAAAAAAAAAATATACATATGCACAGGAGAGTTATTATATGGATGGCAAATGATGATGACAATTTGAGTTATGCTATATTAAGAAGTGGGAAAATTAACAAAAGGAAGAGAGTAAAATCTATATACAACAATGTGCAGGCAGTAATAGATAACTCGCACGTATAAGTTTCAAATGATGTAGTGAAGAATGATTGACAAAGAATGTAATGACATTGAGGTATTTTATGTGGAAACTTTGTCAATGTGGCTGAATTATGAAGAGCTCAAAGTCACCAAGTAACGATATTTGCATTAACATACAAATGCTACTGTATGATGTATGATAGTATTAGAAATGCTGTAATGGTAAAGATCCATTTTAATAATTGTATCAGACTAAAAAGATACAGACAGAAAGAAAAAAGTATAGGTAACTCGATACACAATAAAAGGGTTACACAAAACCATGATTTGAAAAACATAGCTCAGGTTTAGTTGCTATCATGTTTATAGAGAGTTTTCACATAATGGTCACTGACAGACTGAATGGAGAACTTGGCAGTCACCTGATCGAACAGGATTTAGAAACAACAATAGCACAACAGTTCATCTACAATCAATAAATGAATTTCACATGAAAATAATGTAGTGACTGCAGAAAACTCCTCTTTATAACATTTTTCGATTACAAGAAAGTTTTTTATTCAGTTTTCATAAAGCATGAAGGCTTTAGCTTTCCAATAAGAGATAGGAAACAGATATCTGCAGACAATCTAAAATATATAAAAATTCAACAACACAAGTCAAATTAAACACATATCAAATAAAGTAGCAACAGAAAAGAGAAGTGTGCTACATAAAGCTGTTCTCAGCATAACTGTATGGTGTACTTGAGGATTAGAATAGGAAAAATCAGCATGACTGCCCTTGTAAAAATAATCAACATTATAAATAAAAAAAACTGCCTGTTGTTTAAAAGTATAGAGTCAATATGCATGAATGTCCTACAATTATTTGTTACAGAAACATAGACAATCAAAGAAGAAGAACACCAAACAGGAGATTGAATTAACAAGGACGGAAGGACTATTATCAGAAATGAGGATGGACAAGAAATTAGGTGCATATGACAAAATTGAGAAAATAAAATGGATATGGCTAGGATATCTGATTAGATTGAATGTTGGTAGATGCCATGAAGGTTGCTGGATGAAGCCAAAAAGATTTAAAGGGGCCAAAACAGCACTCCTATGTGATTTAAAGAGATAACCTGGTTTGACAGAGGGCAATAGTGAACATAATAAAATTTGCTCTGAAAAAAGTTACAAGACAAAAACTGGAGTGGTATTTGTTCTTTAGTTTGGAGCAAAGTGCTAAATGTAATGATAACAATATTGACAATATTAATGTTTTAACTGAAGTCTTGGATTTTGTTTCCCATGATATATTACTGTTGTCTGAGTATTACTAACAGCTCATAAACACTGTTCCAAAATGGATCACAGGTGCTATATATAAAAAAATTTGTTACCTTATTGCCTAAGCTAGCTTCTGCTCTGAAGCTACAGTATTCAGGTGTTTGTTCAGTTAAGATGTTGTGTCAATGCATTTTCATATGTTTGTATCTGTCGAGTTGTTCCATCAATGTGTCTAATTTTTGGCCTTTCATGTGTATGTGTAGAATTTCCATATATTGTTGATGTTTGTACATGTGTGGTCTGCTTCAATGAAATGGTTTGCAAAGGTGGATTCAGTGTAGTGCTTTTACTGTACTTTTGTACCTTTTTGTACTTTTGAAACTGTCCTTGACAGGACTCTATAGAATTTTTTACATTCTGAGCAGTTTAATTTGTAAATGCCAGGTAAATCAAATTTCTTTAATTGTTTGTGAGTGTTTTTTTGATTCTGTGTGTTAGGTTTTGTTTGTGGTTCTGTATGCAGTCTGTCTCATGTTTTACAAATTATTGTTTTCTGTCTTTGTCTGTTCTTTGTTTTGGGTTTTGCATAGCACTTTATTAATTTTTGTTCTAGGGTATCCATTAACTTCTGCTAAACATTACACTGTATTTACTTCATCCTTATAGTCTCTCTGTTCTAGTCTGTGCTGTTTAGTCTGTGTACGATGGATGTGAAAGCTGACAGTTTGTGTTGCATGGTGTGATTGAAGGTGTTATGTATCAGTGTGTCAGTTGTAGTAGATTTTCTGAATATATTGAATTTGTACCTGTGTTACAGTGTTGTAATGGTAAGGTCTAGAAAATGTATACTGTTGTTGCTTTTGTATTCAGCTGTGAAGGTTATGTTTTAGTGGATTTTGTTGATTGGGTTAGTAACTATTCACATTGACTTATGTTTCCTTTGTATACTAGTATGATATCTCAACATACCTTTACCAATATAATATTTTATGCGAGTGTCTGCCAATGTTTGTAAGGATTATTGTTTTTTCTAAGTGATCTAGAAAGATTTTAACTATTATACTAGATATGGGCAAACCCATGGGTAACCTATCATTCTATGTATACATTTTTTGTTATAGGTGAAGTAGTTAGTTTTTGTGATTATGTTGAGAACCTCGGTTATTTCTGTGATTATTGCATACACTCTGTTTGAGTACGTCTAACTGGATATATAAAACAATAATTAACAAACTCCTATGTAAAACCAAAAACAAGCAACAGGCAGAGACAGAAAACAATGAATTAATAAGACATATATCAATAACCACACTGTAAAATAGGCTGAAAATTTAAAAAAATCATGGTACAGCATTGCATACAGAACCAGAAACAAACCCTAACACACATGATCAAAAAACATGCGCAAACAGTTAAAGAAATTTGATTTTGTCTGGCATTTACAGATTCGACTGCTCGGAATGTAACAAATTCTAGAGAGGCCAGACCGGATGCAGCTTCAAACAAAGGTGAATTGTTTTACACTACACAAATAAAAGCATTACACTACACCACCGAATCCACCTTTGAAAACCACCTCATTGAAGCAGATTAACATCCAAAAACATAAAAAACAACACGGAAATTCCACATGTACACACGAAAGGCAAAAAACTAGACACACTTGACAACTGAAAATATACAAACTCATGAAAAGACATGAAAATGACATCCTAAATGTACAGACACAATTTAATCACACATACTGTTACAACACATTAAACAACATACACACAACAACAATCTTTCAATTGATGGCATTATCTCCAAAAAAAATAATGGACATCGCTCCTAGCAGCAGCCTCTGATGATGCTCACAATAAGCAAAAGCTAGGTCACTAAATACTGTAAACATTTCTTTAAATTTTTATATAAAATACTTATGTTCTATATTGGAATAGAGTTTATTAGTTCTTATGTTTTATTTATTGCGTATACAAGAGGAAAGTATTTCAATCAAGAATAAAGCAGACTGTTGTAAATCAACATTGTGTGTTAAGGAACTTTAGATGTGTTTTCAAAGTTGTTTGTCTGGCATCTGACAGCAATCTCATACATAGAAGTAATTTGATGCAATCTATGAAGCTTATTGATTGTCTAAGATCAACAATATATGGTGCAAGTACTTAAATTTTAGATGGAATCAGTATACCCAGCTGTAGATACACATTCTTTGTAAATTTGGTAGAGTTTGCTTAAGGGGAGTCGGATGACCCAATGGGTAAAAAAAAAAAAATCGAATTTCGGTTTCTCATCTTTACTTATTCTACACATATTTAGCTTTAATTTAATACCAAGATTATGTATTTCGGTGCAGTATACCACATTTTATGGAGATTTTTATGAGAGCGTGCACTTGAAATTTTATGTCTACAAAACTCGCGCAGCGAAACAGTCTGTCTATAAACTGCAGTATAAATATCACCTTGGAGATAAAGACAGTGCTTGCTACCAAACTGTAGTAACAGCAAAACCACATGTGCCAGATTTTTTAATTGAAAAATTAGAGTATGTTGGCCATGTACAAAAACGTATGTGTCTTAGGAAACTGAAAACCAAAATGGGCAGAAGATCCCTATCCGACGGTAAAACAATTGGAGGAGCTTTGGTATGAAAACAGCTTTAGAGTTAGGAGTTTATGAATCTGTTGCCTCTTTTAATAAAGGAAATATATCAAAATGTGAAATATTTAAAAAACTAGGAGAAAAAGTGTTGTCAGAAAATCGCATTAGCCAAAAGGAAGTTAGAAGAGGCATTTGAAGAGCAGGAGGGCTCAGACAACCCCTCATATGGAGCAGGGATGCATTAAAGTAAGGCAGTTTTTAAGAACAATGGCATGTAGTGTAAGGTCTGTTTTAAATGCGTTTCCTGAAAAATATAAATTTTTCAGTTAAAGGTACACTTTTCTCAGGAACCGTAAGACATAATTCCATAATTATTATTATTTTTTGTTTCTCATGCTTAGCTTTACATTTTAAACAGAGAGATTTGTAAAATTCTCATTACTTTAATAAATATATAAAACTAACTTTACTTTTTTGTACTTTCTGTAACATAATTTTTAATAATTCATAACATTTTCTCCTAAAATTATTATAAAAAACCTCTGTTTAAAATGTAGAGTATTCGATCTTTAAAGTAAAAAAGCAATTTACTCTATCTTTTACAATTTTTGAGAAAAATGTACGTAAATTTGCTCAAATTAACATGGAGAAGATAAGGTCATCCGACTCCCCTTAATAATTTAAGTCAATAAATTGCAAAGTAAGCAAATCCATGAGGTTAAACATAGTAACGGTCCCAAAATAGGAATCAATACTGTATAAGATTGTAGAAGGCAGGTTTGATGCCGATTAAAATATTTTTTCAGAATTATTGGAAAGCATATTTTGTGTTTTTCAGTTGCAGGGGATGGATATACTCTAACCTCTCCCCCCAAAATTTCAATAACATGTAGGATTTGAAAGTTTTCTCAACAATCACTACTTTTCTAATAAATTGTGTACTAATTTGTCTAAAAGATTTTTTTTCAAGTTCTTCAATAACACAGTTATACTCCAAAACAGCGAACAGTACACAACACTATGCACCATTCTAAAAAACAAAATTTTAGGACACTATGACATAACAGTTCCACAATAGATAAGGCTAATTAATGAATAAAACATTTGTGGGATAATACAATAGTTGTTTTAAAAATAAATATAATATTTGATGATTCACACAAATGTAATATTGGATAAATATTACATTACACATTATTTTATGCTTATTGTGCACAAAATAAACTGATAACCTACAGGATACACACTATTTTGCTACTATGAACAGAGAGACGGACTTTGGACTCCCCCTTCGACACACTGAAAGCATAAGGAAAGAGTCACCATTGGTTAGTACAAGCACCATACTCTACTTTCTAACTGCTGTAGAATTCACAACTCAAAGAAGATGGGCCTTGTTTGCAGGTTGTTTTAGGTCCCAAAATGACCTGACTAAGATTAAAAAAAAATACATAGCAAATATTGTACATAGTTAATTTTTGGATGTGGTAAATATGTAGATAACTTGAATTACAAATATTGATCTTATGAAAGATGAAATTAAATATGATTTCCATTATTTTTGTAGACAAAATTTCTTGTTTATAGAAGCTCACATAGATCCCCTTGAATGACAACCATTGATGTTTTTCTAAATATTTCTTATTCGCCAATGGTCGTCTTTTTAATTGATCATCCTAGATTTTTTTTAAACGTCTTTATATCTTTTTACATGATAAATTAAGAAAGGTGTGTAGATGTCTGTAAAGCTTTGAAGATATTACTTAATACATTTTTTATGTCTGTTAGTGATCAATTAGATGTAATGAAAATTATATTCGTTCTCTTTGTCAGCATCTGATCTAGATAGCTTCCTCAATTTAGCTTAAATCTTTACTACCTTTAATTATTGTTTGTTCTCAATGTAGGTCTGTTACCTGTTTGGTTGGTGATAAACTGTTTGTTCTGCTTCATAGTAATTTTCAGGGTAATAGTACTGATTTTCATAAACATTGGTCTGCCGTTCAAGACTTGGTCTTCTGTTTGTGGTGCATACTCCTGTAACAGCAAAGTGAATTGATAAGTTTGTTTTAATCAACATGCACAGAACAATAAAAACTATAAAAGTACACAATAAAAGTAATTAAAAAAAATAACTGAAATAGCTACAAAAGGAAAACAAATAAAATAAAATAAAAATGGAGTATAAAAAATACACAGCAAGTAGAAGAACACCAATGAATCTTGAAATAAGATTATCTAACTTAATGATACTATAATGAACTTGATGAAGAATGAAATTTTCTCAATATATTATTATGGATATATGTAGCAAACAACTGGTGAAACTAAAGAAGAGAGAAATGCGGAATAATTAATTTGATAAGATATACAGAGAGCTATTGAAATAAAGAAAGGGAACATGTTGAAGTGTCTACAGCTGGATAATACAGTAAACAGAAATGACTGTTGGCAAAAAAGGACATATATAATAAGAAAGTACAGGCACAAATAAAAGAGGCTGTAAACAAGAAAATAGGAGACTATTGAAAGTTGTAATTAAAAGGAGAATATGAAATTTTATAAAGCAGGTAAAGAAAGATCCCAGGAATTTAAGTAAAACTTAACCTAACCTCAGTCGGAAATGTTTTATCTGAGAATAAGTATATATAGATAAGTCTGAACGAGTGTTTCGAGAAATTTTGGCAGGAGAAGGTATGCATACACATCCAATTATATTAGACATTCATAATCAATCAAATCCACTACAAAGTGTATTAACATAATATAAATTTTCACAACTTATTCATAGTTACACATTTAGAAGTTTAAAGGAGCGGTGAACCTAGGGGAGTGATATGGGGAATATATCCCCACCAAAATTTGAAAATGTTGGAGCAAAAATTTTAAACTGGTTGCATTTTTTTTAACGTAATTAATTGAAAAATCCTTATATTTTTTAACAAAATTATTTAACATTACTTTACATGCTTTAAAATTTATATCCACAACCCTGTTGGATACAGTTATATCCACAGCAATTATATATATGTGGTAACTGTCACTTTCTTGATTTTAATGTTCTCTTTAAAGTATTTATATTCCACAGAAAGGCTAAGGCTATTTATATTCCTTCCATTAGGCTTGCAAGACAAACTGGAAGCCTATCTGATGTGTTTTTAATTTATTTTAATGAAATTAGTGAATTATAGCTATTATTTGACTATTAGTTTTAATTTTTAGTACATTTTCATTATAACATGAGAAAAACAATACTTTAAGAAAATGATATGTGGTTGAAAAAAATCCCCCCTCACAAAATAAAATCTTAGGTTCGCCCCTGGTTTAAAGTATAAGATTATGTTGAATGATTTGATTTTGCTGGTTACCCCAAAGAAAGTTGTAAACTTTATAAAAACTCTGTTCTTCAGATATAAAGCAATTGATAGATCAGAGTAAGACATCCTGTCTTCATCTTTAGTATAACTCTCAGACTTAGACAAGGTGATGCACTATCCTCCATACATAATTTAATACTAGAAGTTGCCTTAAGAAATACATAGATACATTAGTGTAAAATTGGATCTTACAGTAACGGTCATAATTAGCAAAAGAAAAAAAAACTTAAAGACACTGAAAACAAAAATTTTATAGAAAATCACAGAAACTTGAGTAAATAATAAATGAAACAAAAAAATAAGTACTAGAAGCTTAAAGAAATGGCAATAACTATGATAACAGAAATAACTAGTTCACACCTAACTTTGTGTTACATTTTGTTATGTGTAGTTGTAAACAAACCATAATCTTATCTTGCCTCACTATATTAATGTAATGGTTTAATTTAGGAAGTAATTTACTATTAGGTGTAGTATTACTATACCTAAAGTAAACAAAATTCTATTTAAAAAAAGGGGACTAGAAAGAACTTGTAGAAAAATCTATATATTTATGGATAGTATTTAATGTTATTAACTTATGACTTTTAATGTAGCACAAATTTTGAAACCTCTAAAGAAGTTAATAATCAATTAGAAACTAGCTTACTCCTTCTTCAGTACTACAATGTTGGTATGTTGGAGCTCTCAGTATCTGTTGCCATCTCAGTAGGACCCCTCACAGCCATTTTTCTGAAATCTTTCAGCACATCATCCAACCATCTTATCCTAAGCTAACTCCTCTTCCTGCTTTTATGTACTTGTGCCCTCAGGAGTTGCTTTAGCATACACTGATCATCCAGCCTAGGTAACACAGCCACTTATTTGTTGCAATTTTATGAATCTTATGTCCTCATACTTCAGAAGTGCATCTAACTCCTGAATATTTCTTACTATTATGATAAAACACACACACACACACAGTCTATCTATAGTGTTTTATTGTGTGTTAATATTGTTTCAAACCACGTTGTTATATAAAAATTACAATGTTTTATTACAACCTTTAAAATGGCTGAAATCGGTCCCATTAAAGTAAACAGTAATAACACAATAAAATATGCATAGGTTTTGTTGTCCATAACATGTCCATTGTTATTAAATAACTATATTTAATTCAGACGCTACTGACTTGAATTACAAATTATTATTGATAAAAATGATAAATTTTTACCTGATGGCCAAAACTAGTTTTGCAAAAATTCTTAATTATTGTATTCCATACTATTCCTAATGATTCAAACATATATCACTATATTAAATGGCAACATTCCATATACTGTTCAGTTGAATTTACAAAATATTTCTAAAAAAAACAGAATAATAAAAGAAAAAATATTCTTACAATTTTTTGAACTGCTGAAGAAAATGGAAAAACTGTAAGTAAAATAGAAAATAAAATATAAAATACAAACAAAGAACTTATCCAAAAACAAACGCAGGTAATAGTAATGTAAAGAAATGGACAATATTTGCATTCATAAACAGCAGCACCAAAGAAATTACCAAACCATTAAAAAACAGATATTAAAAAAAGCATACAAACAAATAATAACAATGTTCCATAAAATCCACAAAAAAATGAATAACACATAAAACAAAACAAAAGACCTACAAAAAGGCTTTTATAAAATTTAATGCAACAAATAAAGCAGATTTATATAGGCAAGTGTTACTTTTTTTAATACTCCTTTCAACATTTAAAAGCACACTGTAAAAGTAAACACTATCTCCCTCACTCATTCTCTCACTCACTCATTGTCCAAAAATGTTTATGGTTTAGTCATCATCATCATCATCATCATCATCATCATCATCATCATCATCCTCAAGGTTTAAACCAAGAATGGTTTGTTCCAGTCTTAAATAGGCAAATATTACAGCTGGTCACTCCAGCGCTTCCTCGGACATCCCACACCTCTCCGTCCCCTCGGCGTATAGTTCCATAGTTGTTTGGGGATGCGGTTGTTTATGGTTTAGTAAAATAGCAATCATTAAGGGGTATTTCAAGATAATGTTTTTATTTACTGATTGAGAAATTCACAATCCATTTGTATAACATAGGATAATTTTCTAATATGAACATGGCCTTCACTGGAGAAATCAGATTACTAGTACAAAACAATATGAATTTAAAAAAAAGGAAAATGAAGGTAAAAAATAATTCTATTAAAAGAATAATGATTACAAATATTCTATAAATTTTTTAGTGCCATCCTAAAATCCCCTCATGCTCACAGGGATGAACATCAGTGGGTATTACTGGAAGTCAGGTGAACTTGCTGGTTATATCAACCTTATGCTGTTTGTTATGTAGGTTTCAGTATTGTGTGTAAGAGAAAACATTTATTAAATGACACGAATTTAAAAACTGTGTGACGTGTAAGTGTTGAATTTGCAAAAATAGCAAGTGCTAACATCCCCAAATGATCGTTCTCTGTAGGACGAATAACTCATTTCCAAAGCATCTACAGATAAGTGTGACACAAGACTGGAGGATTCTCAGTCAGTAACACATTTACGTTTAAATGTTTATTCCAGACCTTTAAGTTTAATTAGACAAGACTTCAGAGGTGTTTAAATGACAAATAAGACATTTTTAATTATTAAATTGCTTAGATCCAACTAATGCAATTTTTGTAGATGCAGATTTTTTGAAGCAGTTAACATTTTGTTGTATGTTTCATACAGATTCTTTGCGAACATGAATTACAGCCTTAAAGAATATGGTTTACAGGTAAGAAAAAATATATGGTAAATCAAAATTTCTCTTCTCTTCTTTAGTTACTGGAAAGGTACAAAATAGCATTAAATGAAATGTATAAGTAGTCATTATTAGTCTTGTATTAACTGCATCCTGTGAGAGGTCATTTCATGCTTAAGAAGATGAAAAACTTCTTTTAGTGAACAGCTCAATAGCTTGTCTTAAAATTATAGCAGGTGAAAGGCCAACTTAACCTGTCTACTATAATTGATAATATTGTTCTCAGTAACAATAATAGAAGAATAAACCTGTTTTAATAAAACTGATTCTATTAAAAATGAGTGTAAATGTATATGTTTAAATGTTATGTGTTTGTACTGCTATGCAGGGGTGCCCATCCCCCCCAAGGCCCAATGTGCAAATCCCCCCAAAAGTCTCAGCACTCCCCCCAATTGAAAAGCCCCCCCCCCTACTGACCGGCGGTCTACAAGCTTAGCACACACACACATTTTTACATTCACGATTTATTATTCACGGACCCTCTGACTCATTGACAGGATGTTGCTGCAGACTGCCAGGGTCAGTTTTCCAAATTCCAAAACAAAATGTACTACTAGTTGAACTGGTAGAGACATTTATGCCGCCAGTTCATTAAAAAAATCATAAAGATATGCAATTGCTTTAGTTTTTTACTAATAGCTTAGTTTGTTGCACAAACACGGTAAAAATTTCCATCAATGTTGGATTTAAAATGTTATTCTTGAAAAAATCCCCCCAAAATCCTTAAAATACACCCAAAAAATCCCCCCCAAAAATTCTCAAGTGCAACTTGCGCTATGATCCCCCCCCCCTTGGGCACCCCTGCTGCTATGACATTTCATTACTGACTTTCACACTTTGAGGTAGAAGAGGGCAAGACTAAGAAAGATAAGTGTGTTGAAGTAATATACTGAAATAGATAGGCCTGTACTGTGAGTAGTTACAATGTGGATGCCACTCATTCTTGTAGTAAAAATACTTTGTGTAGCTTTTAGTTATATTTCTGAACTCATATCCATGTAAAAAATTTTTAGAGTGAGGCTCACCGTTGCCCCCTTCCACCTTTGAAATGCTAGAAACACCACCATCAGTACTGCCACCAATGCTGGAAACAATCAAATGCATTAAGTCTGATCATCATTTCATGGTAGCCATAAATGAATATAAAATACAACTAAATTTAAATTACCAGACTCAACCTGCCATCAGGGAAAGATTCTAATCTATGACCCCTCCCTCTTGAACAAATCCTGGTTTTTACTAAGGTTGTTCAAGGTTTTATCATAATAAAGAAAACATACAGCAGTATCATAGAATATAACAGAAAGAAAAGAATCTCTTCAATCATCAAATGTGTATATTGCTGACTTAGATAAAGCAAACAACTGAATTACGACAAAAGCTTAACTATATGAAAGAAGTTACAAATACCAAGGTGTATGATGATAATTATATGAAGAACACCAGATGAGAACAACTATTCAGCTACTTAAGCTGAAATAACGTATTATTTCCTCTTTTCCATTGTGTACTGAGCCATCTCTTGTATGTCATCCTTTACTTCTCCAATATTTAGATTTGTCAAATGCCTGGCTCTTCCATGTTGTCCTTCCATTCAATTCTGGGTCTCCCTAGGTGTCTTCTTGATTCAAATTTCATGCTGAATATTTTCTTGGGTAACTTGTTTATTCATCACAATCACATGTACAAACTGTTTGAACAGTTCTGTTCCTTTTATTTCTTCTTGTCATATTGACCTCTTCTCATCTTAAATATTTTATTTCAGATGTTGTAACTTTCAATCTATGTTTATGTCTATTGTATGAGGAGTTCGATTGTCTTATTATTTATCCTAATAATTTTGGGTCTTAAAACAATTACCTTAAACATTTTGTTTGGATCCTTTCCTAAAAAGAAAGGTCCTGATTTAGTTGTTTTCAACATGGGAGATTGCTGATTTGATATTTTGTCTATCATTTCCGCATAGGCTATAAATATCAATTTCTTCATTACAGTCACAAAATACATTAGGTTAGATTGTAATGTGATTAGTGTCTAATATTAATTACATTATTAATTAATATTATTTATTATTAATTAATATTAATATTAATTAGATTAGTGTCTAATATTAATGCGATAAAATTTTGTTGCATTTTATTTCTCCAATGATGATTTGAATTCACCTTGAAGATCATTGTTCATCTGGATTCAGCTGTTGTCCGTGTAACAGTACATTACTCTATTTGGATTGGTCACTGTTCAGAAGTTAACAATGTTAGCAATGTTAACATGTACTGTAATTATCACAGAGGGAAATGAGGAAATGAAAATATTAATATGTCCATTTGTTCATTATATTGGTTTGAACAATTTTTGTAACTGGTGGGGAAAATATAATGGGTGAAATCATCGAAAAATAATTGCTACGGGGTCACTTTCACAAGACTTTTAGCACTCATAATTCATAAATAAAATGACAGAGTCAGTACAACCTAAATGAAAGGATAAAGCAATGCAGACAGGATTGGACA
Source organism: Magicicada septendecula (assembly GCA_034769895.1). Classification (NCBI taxonomy): domain Eukaryota; kingdom Metazoa; phylum Arthropoda; class Insecta; order Hemiptera; family Cicadidae; genus Magicicada; species Magicicada septendecula. Next base: position 122,618,188 of record CM068375.1, read on the forward strand.
GACCACGTTGAAAGAAAGCAGGATACCAAAACAAATTTTGGTTTATAATCCAAAAGGATGGTGGAATATTTAAAAGACCAAAGAAAAGATAGTCAGACAAAGGAGTGTGCAACGGATTCTAAGGTCCACAGCCTGAAGAAGAAGAAGAAGAAGAAGAAGAAGAAGAAGAAGAAGAAGAAGAAGAAGAAGAAGAAGAGAGTCAGCAGCAACAATATTTCTAAAAAAATATGTGTGGTTTTGAAACACTAGCAATGTACAGGATAATGCACTACTGAATTTTAGAATTTAAAATTTGTTAAAACAAACAACATGCTGTATATATAGATAGTACAGATGCGACTAAGGATTTAAATTATAATTATGAGAGTGCACTAAAAAAGCAAATGTTGGAATACATACATGTACAGTAAAATTGAAAGTTAAGAGCATATGCGCAGAAACCAATTTATGGATGGACGAGTCCACTTTGAAATTGTGAATGGTGGGAGGGTAACGGAGAATCAACTGGTAAGCAAGTGAAGGTGTTGCCAAGTTTGCGTGTGATGTTTTAGTTTATTTTAGTTACCCGTACATTGTTAGTTACTGTGTGACGTACTATCTCAGTCTTGTTTGTGGACAATGTGAAAATACTTTTGAGCAGATGTTTCATTTACAAATGCAGATGCAATACCATACCTTTGTTTCGTCTACTACGTGATGTTGATCTGTGATTGTTTGTGTAGTAATTGGACTCTGAATAGATCCTCTCATCTGCCAAGTCTGTTTGATCATAGTTGTCATATTCTGCGCTATACCACGATGTTTGACTGAAACATCGAATTATTTAGTTGTTAATTTGATCAAAATATCATGCAATGTGTACAAAGTAATCTTTTAATAATACATGAATGTTTTTATCAATATATGATCCCCTTCCTTCCTAACCACACACACACATTGTACTTCAGATAATGTCACTTAATAGTTAATGTGGTAAATATGGTAGTGAAAATGCACAGAGAGGCAATACTGGATAAGTGCTGGAAAGAATGTACAATTATGGTTTCATGACAATAGACATTCAGAATCCTTCAATACAGCCAGATAGCACTGAATTTGTAAGACAATGAATAGTCTGAGTGTGCCATGGTATCTGAAGAAGATAGTTGTGGGCTATCCCAGTCATGAAACCTTCATATACAGTACTCAGAGAGTATGAGATTACTGGAATCATTCTTCAGGGACTTGTAATGTATGTGAGATATCATGTAATAGACTACAGTGGCTCGCATTCTCGAGTATGTTATGCTAGTAGAATTCTAGATAACACTGCTACAATTGTTACCAAACACCCAAAAGAAATCACAAATAATTTTGGTGAAGGACAGACATCATATGACAGAACATCAAAATAGAGACAGTTCTAATAAATTCCAGTACCGGTACTCCATATAATATTGTGTAGTGCCTTGTTCATATTTTGGTTTTCCCTATGAGGCACTTGTACAGCCTCAGACATAGGAGTTCTTACATTTTATTTCTTTTTTGTTATTTCATATTAATACAATCCACACAGCATACAAGTCTACACTAAACATAACGTTGCAACACTACAATATAGGTTATGTTACTCTGGCTAGCTATAAGAACAAGTTTGGTTCTTTTTCTTAGTAATTACTTATTTTGTGATATGAAATAAGCAATTGATTTAAAAGGAGCAATTATAATAATATTTATTGAAAAATTGCCAAAATGTACAGATGGTCATGAATTCTGAGATTATGAAGTTAGTGTTAAAGATTGTGTGTACAGCACTTGAGATACATTTTTACTTTTTCCACTAAAATTCAACGAATATAGATAATAATTGTACAAGGGTTTTGATAAAAAAAATGTATAGAATCTCATGGGCATGAGAAAAAATTGATTTATCGTATTTTAGATCACTTTCAGTAGAGTATATTTTTTTAAGATAAGAAAATACATTTTTTATGAATTACCGTATTTATATAATTTTGTGTATCATTTTATTCATTATTTTTAACTGTATAAATTGCTACAGTTTTGGATGTTGTTTCTCTTTCTTTATCTAATGCTATGATTGTGGTGAGTACAGGCCTTCTCTGTCAGTTTAGGAGACTTGGCTTTTTTACTGAAAGGGGGTGCTTCTAGGCTCAGTGTTCAATGATTCCTCAAGGAAATATTTCAGTTACATCCACAGTAGCTTCAAGAACAATCTTGACTTTGTCAATTCCAGTCAATAGTGGACTGTACTCCTGAACACTAAACCAGAACAAAAGCAAAGACTAGTCATGAAAAACTGAGGATCAAGGTGGGGCAACTTCTTCTCAGTTTGATTCCATATAACTTGACTTTATAAAAAAAAATTACCAAATAGTTGTTATGGTATGAAGATGGAGATGGTATGAAGATGTGGACGGGTTTTGAGGGAGATACGAGTGACAGAAGGAGTAAGGTTCTGGACAGAGAAGAATGGAGGAGAATCATTGAGCAGGCCAGGGTTCTACAGGGACTGTAGTGCCAGAAAAAGAAGAAGAAAAGTTCCCCATTTAAAAAAAAACTATTTCTTATTTTCTCACTGTTTTCTGATTTCCTTACTAGTTATTCTGCTAATCAGCATTGAAGCAAATTGTGAATGCTTTCATTTTCTACTAAAATGACCTTAAAAATACTATTATTTGTGACTTTCTTTTCTGCCCACACAAGTCTTTCTAGGAAGTACTATTTATACATAAATAATAAGAACCGGACTATGACCAAATAGTAGGCCTACATCAACCATAAACTGTAGTCTTTGTGGTAGGTTATATCTGTTATTCTTAGTTTACTGTTGACAAAGTCATAATCAACAATGCATCTGTAAAAACAGTATATGAACCTATTAACAACACTCTCCAAGAAAACATGTTTGTTTACATGAAAAATCATCTTTAGCATATACTGTGTTTATTATAACTGAGTTATGTCACCTTCAGGTCCCTAAAATGTTCTATTTGGGAGCATTTCCTCCCTACGCTTGCATTACTGTTGCCAATTTATGAGGTATCATTTATGTTGTCTGTTATGAAATATCTGCTCAAGTTTAACTGGATTTAAGAAAGGTATATATTTAACAGTCTGCAGTCTTTCCCTTGTAGAAGACAGAACATCACTATATTGAATGGAAGAGAAAATTTTCATAACATGTTGTACTTTGATATAGACTAACTTAGTTTTAATTAAATCTTAATTTGAACTCCATTTGGTGCTCACATATCTAAAACAATTACCTATCTTCATAATCCCATGTTGGTTTCCGTCTTCTGAAACACACACAAACAAGCACTTTAGCTTTTAAGTTGATTGAAGAGGTATTTAATAATTTTAATTCAATTTATATCACTTAAATTAATGGTATTTTAAGAATATTAAAAGCCATGTAAGTTTAAGTTTATGTATTAAGTATCCAACCATTAAAGTTAAACTCATTTGCCTAAGCAACATGATTGCAGTATAATCTGCTTGTATTGACAGTCCAGGATAAAGAGTAGCAAAGGGACTGGATATTAGATACTTTTCGACTTAGTGGGACAACAAACACAATAGAAATCAATCATGTGGGAAAAATGTTTTTCTAAATTTTTTAATAGGTAATGAAATAAACAAGGCAATGAGGATACAAACAGTATTTTGCCAAATTAGCATGTCCGAATTTCATCAGATTATGTACAGGAAATATGCATCAAACTGAACGCATTATCATTAAAATGAGCCCTGATACATTGTTTTTGACACTTTACAATTACAGAAGTTATTAACTTGTGGGCCATATGGAAGCAATTATGGTTCATGGCCCACAGTTTGCTGACTCCTGGAATAGGAAGTGTAATAAGTATTACATACATTTATTAAATAAGAATAACATATTAAATAAAAAAAAATTATAAGACTGACTTACAGCTGAATTCAAACTACATGAGAGCACTAATAATTAAATTGGTTATAAGTAACAATCCTCTTTTTATTTCAGCAAAAAGAAGTAATGGAAGAGGGACAACAGAAAACTTACTGATTCACCAACAAATTGTTCTATGAATCACAGCTGATAAATACAGATTGAATCATCATTCATGGAAGGCCATGTTTTATTTGCATTTATTTGTTTCTTCGTTTTTAAACAAAATTTAACAGAAACGAAAAAAGATATATGGTATACCACATTGTTGGTAAAAAAATAATTAATTCATATGCTGGTGGCACTGATGACACAAGCCTACCCACCATTATAATCAGCTCTCATACTGTTTGAATATAGTACCTAACACTGTAACAATTGGGATTACAATATAACTGAATTTTATGTGCTTAGAGAACTGTGTTCATGCATATCTTCATACAGAATATTCACAAACAGGATAGACACACACGCACGCGCGTGCGCATGCACGCACACACACACATGTAGATATGACAAATACATAGATAAGAAAAATGTATAGAATACATATATAGTCACTTACAGACAATTTAAGAATCAGTTAATTTAATATGGACATGTACAACACATGGCTGAACTAACAGTCTCATAATAGGTAACAATTTTGTCACAAAAATTAGTAAAGATGAATTGAAAATTAACAGTAGAAATAGCCAAACACAGATGAAGGAAGGAAATCTGGAGATAAGGCAAAGATAGAGAGAATGCATGGGAGGATAGGGAGTGGAATGATATAGGGGCATCCCGAAGGGAGATATGGGGTATAGATCCTCCTGAACTTTGAATTTTGAAATTAAGTGACAAACATGAAAAAATGTGCCAAGAGAGTAACTAACTCGTTTACAGTACATTGACTGTCAGAGACATGAGCCCCCTACTTGTAGAATATTCTCTTCAAATTTAACAAGCAAAGGTAATACGAGAAAATGTATATAGGCGATATTTTTTAAAAAATTTAAAGGATACAAACAAAGAAAGGTGATGAAAAGTATTGCTGCAAGCTGAAAATATGAATGCTGGATGTAGAAATCGTACAAATAATATGAACACATAGAGACGATAAACTAATTTAACTTTCCAGTAAATGATAGACAGAAGAAGATATGTGAACTGTAACATATAATTATGCTGTTTGAAGCGCAGTAATGATGATGACTAGTATGTTCGAAAGACGCTCTCAGCGTGAGCTGTAGAAGTTGTATATCATAAATTGTACATAATACATTTTTTATGTAGCCATTAATTGTTATTACACATATTTTATTAAAGATTGTAATTGTAATTGTCCATGTTCTTGTCTCAAAGAAGACAATAAGAAACAAATCTCCTCAGTCTTGTCTGGAACCTGGTATCATACACTGAAAGTTTATATCTTACATCTGAAGTAGAATTTGTCACGCAGAAGAGGAAGTTGGTAGACAGCCATGACTTGAAGCCAAAATACTTCATAATATCATGGACAAGAATATTTTTCCAGATGTCCATAACTTCTAAATACTGATGCAATACTAGTGTCTGTGGCTACTACTGAACATTCTTTTCCAGCTCTTTGAAAAGGTGAAAAGTTATGTCAGAATGACAACAGGATAAAATTGGCTCAATGGCTTATTTGTAAGCAAGAAATATTTTATTTCTATATAATTATACCTTTTTAAAATTATATATTTATCAAAATACATATTAAAATTGCCACTGTATATCTCCTAAATTTTCCATCTTCTCCCTCCAAAATAAAATCCTGGGTATTGAAGGTGATCTTATGGAACAAGGAAGATGGAGATTGGTAACTGGAAAGAAATAAAAAGGCACACGACACTTTCATATGAATTGAACTCATTTAAATATATTTAATATTCCTGTAAAATTAGCATTCAATATTTGTAATATTTCAGAGTGTCTTAGCATACAATAATAACTAGCAACTAACTAATTTAAAGTGAGCTGTTGTCTTCTGAAACTGTTACTGAACTTAGTAATAATGAAACAACAGAAGAAAAGTTTACATAGTGCACATGTGATTGGGAAACTTAGTCCACAAAACTCTATTTGAGACATCTTTGATGAGACTCACCGAAGGGTGATAGTAAACAACTTCAGCTTTCAGTATGTTATGAAAATAATTGGACAGAATCTAATCTCCTCTACCAATTAGATCTTGTAGTCCAATAAGAGTAATTTTGTTTAAACAGATCGATAGACATCAGAAGAATTGAACTTAGAAAATGGACAAAATCTTACATCTTGAGCTAGACAAAGTTCTGATGATTATATGTGTGTTAATGTTACTATAATGTGCCTGTGAAATGTTTCAAGTATTTTAATCTACATGAAACATGTTTGGGCATTAACAGGTGTGCCACTCGCCTGCCATGTTCACTCACCAATTGAGTAGTTGTGTGTTAAGTGGTGTCTACTGTATTGGTGTCATGTCTATACATTTGCTGTGATTGCTGGTATTATTTTTTGTTTCATGATATTTTCCTAATGTTGGTGTTCTAAAAGTTTTGTCATATTTTGTATTGATTTAAATTTGTTTTGGTTTAATTGGTTTCAAGTTTTGTGTTTATATATTGCAACGATACAAATTATGACTGCATAGATAGGTTATTTTCAAATTACAACAACAGAGTCTACATATGGAGGTAGGAAAATTTTATTCATTAGCACAATCAAATTTACTATTGTCTTATGGTTTTATAATACAAAACTTTTTTATAAAGAATTCTCTTTCAACAAATGAGTCTATTGGCTTGTTTTTTATATAAGTTACTTGTACATAGAATTCCAACTGTTTGCGTTAGACACCAGGCGCTCCGCTCGCTGCTCCGCTGCACGCTGCTACTCTGCACATCAACCGACCGAAGATCACTAACGCTGAATATCCACGTCTCGGCATACACACCCACTGCGATATGGAACTGTTATTGTCTTAATCTCAGGGATCAAAATTGGGTATAAATAGATCGTGTATTAGGCTTACACAATTCCGGCTTCTTGAAGTGTTCTCGCGTTAATTATCAGAATATCACGGTAGATAATCTGCCCGAATCCGGAAATCATCCACTCTTAGCGAAAAAGCACTCGAAAGTGCTTTTAACTACTAAGTCTTATGGAAATCGACTTAGTTGGCATACGTCTTTCTTTGGCAAGACTTCGGAAAGAACTGAACGATGTGCTCTCGGCAGAGCACCGTCTCAAATAATTTTTAGACCTTCTGATTGGTGGAAAACCTAGCACGTCATAGATTTGTACACTGATAGACTGAACTTAAGTTAAAACTCTGTCCGATTCTGCAAAGGCCTGTCTAGATTTAATCTACAGATTTTATTACTTTCTAGGAGATAACGAAAATAATGAAGAACTGATTTAATTAAAAAAACATAAAAATTATAGTTGTGAAGAATTGAGTATATGGAAAATGTAGCTTATAACCATGAGAATACACTGTCCAAGTTTCAGAACGAAATGTCTAAAACAAAGTTTCAACAAAGTTATTAAATCAAATGTAAATCATCCGCGCACTTACACACACATATTTCACATGACATAAAAGAGTACAAAATTATGAACATTTTGACACAACAAACTTTTTTAAACGTAGCTTGGTTCAAAACTTATGGCTACTTTACAAAGAAAAGAACAAAATCAATTTTTAACATGTCTGTGGCAGTCAGAAAATGTGTTATAGCATTAGTATTCCACTTAAACGAACTTACATCATGTGGTCAGTTGCAATATATTTGTTTTGCTTTGCCCGATGTTCATAACAGTACCTTTCTGTGGTATTAGTGTTACGTTCCTAAAGTCTGGAAATTCAATCTGGTCCTATGGTGTTTGTTGTTTAACTAGATGTGTAAATGTACGATTTATTTAGTTCCGACAGTGTTTACCATTCTATACATTATTTAGGTTATTTCATGTCAGATTAATGTGAACTTTATTGCTGTTATTATATTCAGTTTTTTAAATACAATTTTTGAGCATGTCACTTTAATATATTTCATAATATTATGTTTTGTCACTGTTCGTTTTTATTACTATTTTAATGCTGAATACTGAATAGTTTAGTAAGTTTGCATATTTTGTCGTTTCATAATGTGAAATTTTACTACCTTCAAAGTGAAGTAGTGAGTCCAATCTCAAGATAAGCCGAGAGATTTGAAAGCATTCATTGTGAGTTAACATAGTGTATTAGTGGTGGCGACATAAAGTATAGTGTATTATGTTATGATTTTGATTTAAATTAGTTCTAGTTATTTTATTTTCAGTGTTTAGTGCTTAATTCTTGAGGTATTAAACATAATATAACTCTCATTTGGAAAAACAAAACTTATTGGGTAGCTGCAAATTGAGAAAGTTTTTAAGCATACTTTAAGACCATTTTAAGGCCTATTGTAATATACGGAACTGAGCCATGGACGTTGACATTTAGGGAAGAGAGTTGGCTTAAGTGACATAAAAGAAAGATATTGAGAAGTACTTATGGTGCCATGAGGGATGGAGGCAGATAGAGAATATGCAGAAACAAAGAGCCGGAGAGAATTTTCGGGGAGCTAGATATTGTTACTGAGATTAAGAGAAATAGAATTAGGTGGGCAGGTCATTCCAGGGACGATGGACAATAGAATGAAGAAAGTACCGTATTGTGCCGTACGTAGGTGTACGGCAAGTAGCGGTTCTACGGATTCCGGGCGATATTTTCTTGCATTTGGTAGTTCGCCTTGGACAGGTTCTCTTCGCTATCTATAAGACGTTACGGCGACTGTTTGTTACGCTCCTGCCATCTAGTAGACGTCGCTGTAACTTCGGACTAGGGTATCTTTCTTTCCCGCTGCTAGAGTGAGCCTGCTGTATTCCGTTGTGGTTTGTAGTGCGCCTTTGGAAATCGGCCAGCTGTAGTTATCAGCTGTGGTGTTTTGTTTTGACTCGTTGTTGGGTTGTTGTCAGCTGTTCTATTCAGGAGCTGTTCTCGCCACGTGCGGTCTTAGCGATCGGCGTTTGAAAAGTTGCTTTATTTTTTTTTATAAGGCCTGGGTTTTTTTAATTAATCATGGCAGGCTGAGTGTAACGTGTGCCGGCGGGTCTCTGCGCCGGCGGCCGTGATCCTGTGAAGACCGAGATGTGATTTATGTGTGAGTAAGTTGAGGAACTCAATTGTAAGTGACACTTTGCAAAATCGTACAGGTATGGAAAAATAAAAATTATTAAATTTTGCCTGGGATGCGTTTTTGCGCTGCTTGTTTTGGAGCCAAGTGTGGCCTAACTGTTTCTAACACAAAAAAAAAAGAACAACTGTTGCTTAATTCTGGATATTTTTTTTTTCTTCTCTATATATTGGGAATATAATAGACAGGTTTCTGCACTCATTGCAAATTTTTGAACGCATGCTTTTAATAAAAGAAAGGTCTGGTGAACCTTACTAGTGTCCTATGTGACTAGTTTCTTATTCGACTGTAATAGCTTCTGTGCAAAATTTTTACCTACAAAAAAAAAAATGAAAAAAAAAATAAAAAACTTAAGAAAATGTGTTAGGAATTGGCCAGTGTGCTCATGGGCCGAGTGAAGCAAAATTCAGCCGAGTTCCTTAAATGCTCATATTCAGTGTGTTCATATAAATGTCTTGTGTGTTAATTGTGGAAGCATGTAATTTCTAGTATACCTTTTTTTACTCTAATCTGTGGGGAACTTATATTGTGGCAGCCTTTTAGTGGAACTTGTAAATCCGATTATGAAAAGAGTTGCAGATCACCTACAATTGTAACAATACATAGCCCTGTACTAGAACTGTAATTCAGGGGCATTCTGCCTATTAATAAATATCGGTATGGAGAACCATACATGACTTCCATATTCTAAGATTTATATTTAAAATCATTTTCAGCCAAACAGCCAGGCTGTGTCTTACCTGCCTTTTTATTGCTGTATTAAATGAAAAATATTATATTACATTAAAATGAAAAAATTATAATTTTATTGCCTGGCAACAAAATTATTTTATTTTTAACAATTACCATTGTTTCAACAAGTTTAAATAAATTTTCAAGTACTTTACTCTTGTTAAAACGTATAAGGTTGCAGGTAAACTACCCCTTCCCCTTAACCGATCTTCACCAAAATCGAAAGTCATTGAGACCTCTACAATTCAGGGACGTATGCAAAACATTATTTGATTCTGTTTGAATTTGCGGCTGTTATCGTTTGCCATAGAAAATACGCTTGATAAAAAAACGTTGCAGGTAAACTACCCCTTCCCCTTAACCGATCTTCACCAAAAACAATAGGTCTTGAGTACTCTACAAATCAGGACTGTATGCAAAACATTATTTGATTCTGTTTGAATTTGCGGCTGTTATCGTTTGCCATAGAAAATACCCTTCTTAAAAAAACGTTGCAGGTAAACTACCCCTTTCCCTCAACCGATCTTCACCAAAAACAATAGGTCTTGAGAAATCTACAATTCAGGGCTGTATGCGAAACATTATTTGATTCTGTTTGAATTTGCGGCTATCGTTTGCCAAAAAAAAAAATTTCCCTTGATAAAAAAAACCGTAGCAGGTAAACTACCCCTTCCCCTCAACCGATCTTCACCAAAAACAATAGGTCGCGAGTACTCTACAAACCAGGGCTGTATGCAAAAAATTATTTGATTCTGTTTGAATTTGCGGCAGTTGTCGTTTGCCATAGAAAATACGCATGATAAAAAACGTTGCTGGTAAACTACCCCTTCCCCTCAACCGATCTTCACCAAAAACAATAGGTCTTGAGTACTCTACAAATCAGGGCTGTATGCAGAAAATTATTTGATTCTGTTTGAATTTGCGGCTGTTATCGTTTGCCATAGAAAATACCCTTGTTAAAAAAACGTTGTAGGTAAACTACCCCTTTCCCTTAACCGATCTTCACCAAAAACAAAAGGTATTGAGAACTCTACAATTTAGGGCTGTATGCAAATAATCTTTTCATTCTGTTTGAATTTGCGGCTGTTATCGTTTGCCATAGGAAATACCCTTGTTAAAACATAAAACGTTACAGGTAAACTACCCCTTTCCCTTAACCGATCTTCACCAAAAACAATAGGTCTTGAGAACTCTACAATTCAGGGCTGTATGCGAAACATTATTTGATTCTGTTTGAATTTGCGGCTGTTATCGTTTGCCAAACAAACAAAATTACCCTTGCTAAAAAAAAACCGTTGCAGGTAAACTACCCCTTTCCCTCAACCGATCTTCACCAAAAACAATAGGTCGCGAGAACTCTGCAAAACCGGGCTGTATGCAAAAAATTATTTGATTCTGTTTGAATTTGCGGCAGTTATCGTTTGCCATAGAAAAAAAATCTACAGACAGACAGACACACAGACACACAGACACACAGACACACAGACAGACAGACAGACAGACAGACAGACAGACAGACAGACAGACAGACAGACACACAGACACTTTTCGGAAAACGACTTTTTTTCATGTTTTGAGTGTAGTAGAATAAGAATCTGCAATAATCTCGAACACGATTTTTTTTGCCATCACCATACTTCCATTCCTTAAGGAATATGGAGTAAATATCGGTATGGAGAACCATACATGACTTCCATATTCTAAGATTTATATTTAAAATCATTTTCAGCCAAACAGCCAGGGAAGGAATTTTAACAAAAAATTACTTCTTTGTTGCCAATAACGTAGTACACATATAAAAAAAAATTATCCCCTCCCCCTTCAACTATAATTTTGATTTATAGAAAATTACCCCCAGCCCGTTCAACTAGCCTCTTCATTTATAGATATTTCCTCTACGTTTCTACAGTGGATTATTAAGATCTTATCAGGATACTTTATCAAAATTAAGTACTTTACTCATGTTACAACAAAAAATGTTTCCGGTAAACTGCCCTTTCCCCGTAACCGATCTTCACCAAAATCAACAGACATTGAGTTCTCTATAGCTCAGGCACATATGTAAAAAATTATTTGATTCTGTTTGAATTTACGGCAGTTATGGTTCGTCATATAAAAAATTACCCATGTTAAAACATAAAACATGAGATTTATAAAACATATCTAAGATTTATATTTAAAATCATTTTTGAAATAAAATATTTTCATAGAACCTACTAACGCTGGGGAAATCTGAGGAGCCAATCAGAGTTGGGCCTACCTGTCACTCTGCTGAATTTGGTGGAAAGCCCTGTCACTGTCGTCAAAGTATCAGCCTTGACAGGGTCCTCTTTTTCTGCAAAATGGGAGAGGCTTGAGATGGAATGAGTGACATGGTCCCCACCTCAATGAAGAACCCATTGTTTTATAAAAATATATTTAAATTTTGAAAACTGAAAATTCTTTTCTTGTTGTAAATATTTATATTTTATAATCAAAATGATTTTATTTTTGTTACCTGGCAACAAAATTATTTTATTTTCAACAATTACCATTGTTTCAAAAAGTTTAAATAATTTTTCAAGTACTTTACTCTTGTTAAAACGTAAAAGGTTGCAGGTAAACTACCCCTTCCCCTTAACCGATCTTCACCAAAATCTAAAGGCCTTGAGTCCTCTACAATTCACTGACGTATGCAAAAAATTATTTGATTCTGTTTGAATTTGCGGCTATCGTTTGCCATAGAAAATACGCTTGATAAAAAAACGTTGCCGGTAAACTACCCCTTCCCCTCAACCGATCTTCACCAAAAACAATAAGTCTTGAGTACTCTACAAATCAGGGCTGTATGCAGAAAATTAATTGATTCTGTTTGAATTTGCGGCTGTTATCGTTTGCCATAGAAAATACCCTTGTTAAAAAAACGTTGTAGGTAAACTACCCCTTTCCCTTAACCGATCTTCACCAAAAACAATAGGTCTTGAGAACTCTACAATTTAGGGCTGTATGCAAATAATCTTTTGATTCTGTTTGAATTTGCGGCTGTTATCGTTTGCCATAGGAAATACCCTTGTTAAAACATAAAACATTACTGGTAAACTACCCCTTTCCCTTAACCGATCTTCACCAAAAACAATAGGTCTTGAGAACTCTACAATTCAGGGCTGCATGCGAAACATTATTTGATTCTGTTTGAATTTGCGGCTGTTATCGTTTGCCACAAAAAAAAATTTTCCCTTGATAAAAAAAAACCGTTGCTGGTAAACTACCCCTTTCCCTCAACCGATCTTCACCAAAAACAATAGGTCTTGAGTACTCTACAAATCAGGGCTGTATGCAAAAAATTATTTGATTCTGTTTGAATTTGCGGCAGTTATCGTTTGCCATAGAAAAAATCTACAGACAGACACACAGACAGACAGACACACAGACACTTTTCGGAAAACGACTTTTTTTCATGTTTTGAGTGTAGTAGAATCAGAATCTGCAATAATTTCGAACACGATTTTTTTTGCCATCGCCATACTTCCATTCCTTAAGGAATATGGAATTAAAAATCTACAGACAGACAGACACACAGACACACAGACAGACACACACACAGACACTTTTGGAAAACGACTTTTTTCATGTTTTGAGTGTAGTACAATCAGAATCTGCAATAATCTCGAACACGATTTTTTTTGCCATCACCATACTTCCATTCCTTAAGGAATATGGAAGTAAAAAGTTTAAATAAATTTTCAAGTACTTTACTCTTGTTAAAACGTAAAAGGTTGCAGGTAAACTACCCCTTCCCCTTAACCGATCTTCACCAAAATCGAAAGTCATTGAGACCTCTACAATTCAGGGACGTATGCAAAAAATTATTTGATTCTGTTTGAATTTGCGGCTGTTATCGTTTGCCATAGAAAATACGCTTGATAAAAAAACGTTGCAGGTAAACTACCCCTTCCCCTTAACCGATCTTCACCAAAAACAATAGGTCTTGAGTACTCTACAAATCAGGGCTGTATGCAAAACATTATTTGATTCTGTTTGAATTTGCGGCTGTTATCGTTTGCCATAGAAAATAAAACGTAAAAGGTTGCAGGTAAACTACCCCTTCCCCTTAACCGATCTTCACCAAAAACAATAGGTCTTGAGTACTCTACAAATCAGGACTGTATGCAAAACATTATTTGATTCTGTTTGAATTTGCGGCTGTTATCGTTTGCCATATAAAATACCCTTGTTAAAAAAACGTTGCAGGTAAACTACCCCTTTCCCTCAACCGATCTTCACCAAAAACAATAGATCTTGAGAAATCTACAATTCAGGGCTGTATGCGAAACATTATTTGATTCTGTTTGAATTTGCGGCTGTTATCGTTTGCCAAAAAAAAAAAATTTCCCTTGATAAAAAAAACCGTTGCAGGTAAACTACCCCTTCCCCTCAACCGATCTTCACCAAAAACAATAGGTCGCGAGTACTCTACAAATCAGGGCTGTATGCAAAAAATTATTTGATTCTGTTTGAATTTGCGGCAGTTGTCGTTTGCCATAGAAAATACGCATGATAAAAAACGTTGCTGGTAAACTACCCCTTCCCCTCAACCGATCTTCACCAAAAACAATAGGTCTTGAGTACTCTACAAATCAGGGCTGTATGCAGAAAATTATTTGATTCTGTTTGAATTTGCGGCTGTTATCGTTTGCCATAGAAAATACCCTTGTTAAAAAAACGTTGTAGGTAAACTACCCCTTTCCCTTAACCGATCTTCACCAAAAACAAAAGGTATTGAGAACTCTACAATTTAGGGCTGTATGCAAATAATCTTTTCATTCTGTTTGAATTTGCGGCTGTTATCGTTTGCCATAGGAAATACCCTTGTTAAAACATAAAACGTTACAGGTAAACTACCCCTTTCCCTTAACCGATCTTCACCAAAAACAATAGGTCTTGAGAACTCTACAATTCAGGGCTGTATGCGAAACATTATTTGATTCTGTTTGAATTTGCGGCTGTTATCGTTTGCCAAACAAACAAAATTACCCTTGCTAAAAAAAAAACCGTTGCAGGTAAACTACCCCTTTCCCTCAACCGATCTTCACCAAAAACAATAGGTCGCGAGAACTCTGCAAAACCGGGCTGTATGCAAAAAATTATTTGATTCTGTTTGAATTTGCGGCAGTTATCGTTTGCCATAGAAAAAAAATCTACAGACAGACAGACACACAGACAGACAGACACACAGACAGACAGACACACAGACAGACAGACACACAGACAGACACACAGACACTTTTCGGAAAACGACTTTTTTTCATGTTTTGAGTGTAGTAGAATCAGAATCTGCAATAATCTCGAACACGATTTTTTTTGCCATCACCATACTTCCATTCCTTAAGGAATATGGAAGTAAAAATGACTGAACTGCTGTACAAGATGAAATTTTCACTATTTATATATTTATAAGAATTGTAGATTTATATGCTCATAGTATTTGTTAATTCTCTATCAATGTACAGTGACCTTTTAAAAATCTTTGGTAGATGTATATACTCATATTTAATTTCATTCTCTATCCATTTACAGTCACTGTGAAAATTCTTTTGTATAGGTATAGGCTCATAATTCCATGCACACAACATATTACATGGCTGAGAGATATATGTACCTGATTATTTGTTAGTTTCTTAATAATGGTGCATTCTGAAATCTGCAAGCCTTTGTGCTACTCAAGTTTATGCAGGTTTAGGGAAAACTGAGCACATGCACTTGTGAATTCCACGCAGAGGGTATAATTACCTATCTTAGGTTGCCATTATTTTTTCCTAATTATATGATTCTCTTTTTTTTTTAATTTTGAATTAGATTTCAGAGGGCGCATGTCGTTATGTAATATGTTTGTTTAAATCGTTGTAGGATAGAATTGCTTGTTAATGCTTGTTAAATGGTTTATAAAATTGTTGATATTATTGAAAGTGTTTATAATACAACCAGAGGGGGACTTAAAAAAAAAAAAAAAAAAAAAAAAAAAAAGAGTGTTATTAAATGTTATATTTTGAAAACCTCTGGATTTACTCTTTGTACTTATCAATGTTAATGTATTTATTTCCCAATGAGGAAATTCTATGGGTGAAGGTAAAAAGGTGCATGTCAATGGTGATTTGCATACCATGTCAGAGAGTTTAAAGGTTTTACAGATTTTATATAATTTTAATGGAATGTTTTTTTTAAATATTGAATTTTGAATATTTTGAAATTTAAATTCTGAATACGATGTCATATATTTTAAAAATGGTGTATATTATATATACTCCTAATGGAGTGCTGTCACATGAAATATTGTATATGATTTATTATTTCGAGGAGTATTAATAAATTGGTAATTGTTGAATTTAAACAAAACAAAAGAATTTGAGGTCGCCTCATTCGTCCGATTCCCCAATGGTTACCCAGCATGTGGACATTCTTCCACTAGGAGTCTTCTCCTAGTTCGAGTGAACGAGTGAGCCGGTCATCAAGGTAAGTTGTAGTTTTAAAAATTTTTTTTGGTGGATGTCAAACTTAGAAAATGTGTCAGATTTGGAAAGTTAAAATTTTTGTTGTGATGTCTTTGGTGATGAGCGGCTCAGTATTTAATGGGAATACAGGTGGGAGACAAAGAGGGAGATCGCAGAAAAATGGGAGAAGATGTTGAAGAAGACATTCCACTGACTAGGTGTAGGGCAGTGGTACAGACAAACACAGAACATAGAGGTCTGGGTTCTGCAGGGGCTGTAGCGCCAAGTATCATCATCAGCATCATCGTCATCATCATAAAAGGACAAAGGAGGAAGATATTTGTATTTACTTAATTTTATACATTCCTTCGGGTACAATAATAGTTCTTATATTATATGATTAATTTACAACCTGGATGGTTCCTTGTGGTTCCTCGGTCGGCTGTTGTAGTACAGTGGCTCCTGGTCGTGGTCATTGTAGTGTCGTGTCGTCTCACTACAGCATTGATTAGGGTAGTACTCATCCCTAGTGGACGACCTACGATGACGGGAGTTATGTGCGGACCCTGCAACACACACTCACCGTTATCTACTATCTACAAGTGATAAGATCAGATCTGGTTTGGAACATAACCTAAGTGGTATTTTCGTATTAGACATAAAAATATATGTCTACGATGAACAATTTGATGTAAATAAAAAAAATAATAATGTTAATGAACAGATCTGTAAGACATCAAATTTATTTCCTGGAAAAACATTGGCCATTTACGAGTCTAAGCTTACAAGTACTAATCATTTGATTAGTAAAAATACATTTTTTCGAAATTAGATAATACGACTTTATTAAAAAACATTTCAAAAGGGCAAAATATAAACTTGTGGGAAAATCTGAAAATTTAGAAACGTCTTTTTATTCATTTCAATAGAAATAAATCATATATTTAGAAATACGTTCCCATTAAAAGGAAAAATAAAATTATTTTGAAAATTCCACAATTAAAATCATTAATACTAATAGTCAAGTGTAATAATATTTTATATAATAAAACAAACAAATGTGATTTACAATGAACACAATTTTGTATGAACCAAACCTTTTTCATTTATTTCTTGCTGTTGTATTGTTCATAACAATCTAAATACGTAGCTATCGTACAATTCCATTTGAATTCAATATATTATTTTTATTTTTATTAAATAAAAATCTTGCTTGCAGGGAAAAAGGTGGATATGATATTAGGCCCACATAGTAGTTAATAGTATTAATATATCTCTAATATAATATATCTCTAGAATTTGACGTATTCCTTCGAAATTATACATATAAGAAGGGTTATCTGGGTTTCCTAGTGGTGTAAGCGGATAATTTGTTTTTCGGTCGTTCCGGGGCAGTCGCGTGCGGTTAAGTCGTACTTGGTCCGAATCTCTACCAGGAAGGTGGGAATGATGGCAGGAGCTTACTTCTCACAGGGTGTACTGACTTGCATGATGTTATTCACAGTAACCATGAGGAGCCACCCGTCGTCAGTGGCTACGAAGGGCCCTCAAAGCCAGCGAGATGAACATCGTTGGTGCCACTCCAGAATATACGGTAAAAGCAAAAGTAATGAATGTACATCAAAGGCGGTTACAAACAAAACTCTCCCTGTTCCCGTAGAAATATTCTATGGGAAAAGGTACATATCATTGTCATCGTCGTCATCATCATTAAGTCTTTAGGGCCCTGGTGGAAATGAAGCCGACGTTTCGAGCCTTCTGACTCCTCAGCATCAGTGTTAGTGAGGAGTCACTTCGTTCCCACTCATCACATTGTTCCATTCGTCTTGGTCTCTTCCACAAGCCTGCTTCGCTCATTCCTATCACTCATCTTTCCCTCCATCTCTTACGACTGTGCTCATAATGTCCTATACTACAAGGGTCAGTTGAAAATTTCGCGGAGCAACGTCTGTAGCTCAGTGGTAGAACTAAAATCTTTCGTGTGCTGCAAGATGTATTAATTCCCATGAACACCTGTTAATTTTAAGATATATCTGTCAGTTTATTCACTTTTTACCAGCTGTTTGAAATTTTCCTGTCACGCGTGTTTTTAAAATAAAACATGGTGTTGTGATGAATTCTTTGTTAAAAACGTTTTAGCGCCAATGGAAAATCAAAACAAAATTGTAAATGTGTTAGGAGATGCTGTGCCTTCAGAAACAACGGTAAGTGGGGCACACTCGTGTTTAAACGTGGTTGTACACGCATTGAAGACAGTGGACGTCCAAAAAGTGCAACAAAAAATGGCATTATTGAAAAAATTTCATAGGGTGTTGGAAGACCCCAGATTGAGGAGTGGATGACGTTGCTGAAATCATAGGCATCTCAAATGAGCGTTTGCATCATACTTTAACTCAAGAACTTGGTATGAAAAAGCGTAGTGCTAGATGGTTGCCGCATCTGAAGTTGTTAGTTGTTGCATCTTTTAGGGCGTCCACAGGGCGGGGGGGAGGGACATCTTCAATGCTCGTACGACCACGTTTAAACTCAAGTGCCTATTTACAAACCGTTGGTTTTGAAGTCGCAGCATCTCCTGACACATTTACAATAATCGTAATAAATTATTTTGTTCTGAATTTCCTTTGACGCTAAACAATTTTTAACAAAGAATCACACCGCGATGTTTGATTTTGACCGTTTTTGAAAACACCCATGATACGTAAATTTTAATAATCTTCTAAACAATGAATAAATTGACATATCGATTTGGAAATTAACAGGAGTTTACATAAACCATAAATCTTGCAGCACACATAAAATTTGAGTTTTACCGCTAAGCTACAGATGTCGCTCCGCGAACTTTTCAACTGATCCTCGTAGTATGCTCCCTGAGCTGCAGAATTTGCTCAATTTTTTGGAGGAAGTACATTTATTATTACATAAATTTAGATATCAGATAATTGTTCAATTATGGGAAAACTACAAAAATCCCGATTTCTCTAATATTTCTTTAGTAGTATAACAACTGTAGAGCACACAATCATAGAGTAAACGTTAAAATTTTGGAACATTCGGATTTAGGTTACAATTCTTTTTAGTTTGACACCGTGCTGGGTTTTCACAATTAAAAAAAATTTTATCTCTTTATTGGGCCTAGAGTCTTAAAATTTTAAAGTTTCCAAAGCTTAACAGTACTTTCAAATTTTAGTTAAAATTCCTGTTAATTTGTTATGCCACATGAAGTTTTGCGATTTTTATCAAACTTTTCACCCACTTTCTGGACCCTGACGTCCAACAATTTTGAAATTTTAAAAAACGAACACTATATTTAGACTGTGGTTAAAATTCCCTTTGATTTGATA
This sequence comes from Magicicada septendecula, assembly GCA_034769895.1. Taxonomy (NCBI): domain Eukaryota; kingdom Metazoa; phylum Arthropoda; class Insecta; order Hemiptera; family Cicadidae; genus Magicicada; species Magicicada septendecula. The sequence continues at coordinate 122,637,869 of CM068375.1, forward strand.
CGCCACATGAGCTTTTGCGACTTTTTCACAATTTTGAACTCTCTCCCGCCACCACTATTTTTTGGGGGGATAAATTAAAAAGAAAACCATAGAGTTCTGTAGGGTTAAAGTATGAACCCGCACGCTAAGCTTTACGAAAATCGGTTGATGCTTTCACAGATTATCGTGAGACATTTTCTAAATAGACAGACGGACGGATAGACAGACGGTCATTTAGACAGACAAATGTCAAACGGTCGAGTTAAAACTGAGAACTCGCTTTGCTCGTTAAGTGACCTGATTCTCTCACTTCACCTTTGGCCATCCTATATGTTTCTTTCTATGGGTTCTCCGTTGTGTAATCTTTTTTAATGCTGTTTGGTTTTCTTGCCCATACCACCTCATTCTATGTGCTTTGTCTTCACAATTCCTCTCCCTGTAATTTCTCCTCAATCTTCTTATTTTTTATCTTCTTCAGTCTGTATCACTCTTGTTTCAAATATCTTCAACCTTGCCTCTTCCCATTTGGTGAGACACATTGGGTACTGGCCCTGCTTCTGTACTATGCGCCAAACCCTGCTTGAGTCCTCTCTACACAGTTTTTAATCTTCTCTCATTTTGATTACTTACCACTGTACCTATGCATTTAAAACTCCTTACTTTCTTTAACCTACGTTCTCCTATTTTTCACTGTCCGGTCTTTTCTCTCTCTTCATATTCTCATAAACTTTGTTTTATTCTGAAATCAATGGCAAAGTTCGGAATCGATGGAAACAACAACCATATTATATATGTACATAAGGGACGGATCCCAATTAGACAGGGACATTTCACCTTATGTTTAGGAACTTTTTAGTTCCCGATATTCTTGAATAAAATTTTTAAGTATTTTGAAAACAAAATAAAGCTTTTCAAATGTTTTACAACGTTTGGGAGAATTCCCCTGACTTCCTACTCCGTGAATCCGCTTGCATATATACACTTGAAAGCTAAATTTACGCTTAACTTTCCTTAACATATTGCATTCATCACAAAGGAAACCTACAGTTTACAAAGCGAAATGTGTTACATAACTCTAACCTTTAACTAAACATATGTTGTTGCTAGTTATAGTTGTGACATATTATTCGATTGTGTACAGAGATATTCCGTGTAGGCCTATACGTTAGTCCTAGCGCGCACACAGGCACATACATCCACGCATGGTCTAATTTTCTGCCAGACTGCGTCTTGCACAACCTCATTATTACGTAAAAATTTGTTTCATTATTTCTGTTCTTATTCGTATTCAACAGTTTTCCAACATAACGTAAAGGAAGTACTACTAAGATTAGTATGTCGCCTTTAAGAGAAATTAAAAAGTAGTTAAGGTGGAGACATTTTGCTAGAACAGTGTAACAGCTGGTGTCCTCCCTCCCTCAAAAACCTCATTTAAACCGACCTGTTTATGTGTTAAGATTCTACTCGTGGAATTTTTATATCAATGATTCGCTCTGTATTCAACGCGGATAGTACTGCTGAAAAACGCCCCCACGCGCGCGCGCGCGCGCGTAGCTTATAATGTTCTACTTACTTTAATATCCATCCACTTTATATCCCTGAAATAGGATATTCTGATGTATAGCGAAAATCGAATTCACACACACACACACACACACACACACACACACACACACACACACACACACACACACACACACACACACACACACACACACACACACACACACACACACACACACACACACACACACACACACACACACACACACACACACACACACACACACACACACACACACACACACACACACACACACACACACACACACACACACACACACACACACACACACACACACACACACACACACACACACACACACACACACACACACACACACACACACACACACACACACACACATTTGCAGAATTAGATTCAAATTTAGGTAATACGCTGGTAGCTTCGTGGAGAGGTGCTTCACAGAACAGATGAAGTTCAGATCGTTCCAGCGACTGGTAAAAATGTATAGCTCCACAGTACTTGAAATGTTATTTACATAAATCCCATTTACCAATGACCAACAAAATAAATATGTGTTTATTGCTTTGTAATTTACAGTTCGGTTTGTAATATCTTATCAGCGCTGAAATATCACAGTTTATTAATTATACTGTATATTAAAATTTGCACATATAATTAAACAAACAAAAACAAATTAGTAAACAAAAATATGTAAATATTGTTACAACACAAATAAGCCACCCCAATACCAGGGATAAAAAAGATGATTTTGAATGTAAAATAATACTTCATATAAAATAAAATGTTTAATATAAATAAAATATAAAGACAATGACCCGACAAACGACGACATGACCTAACCCAAGTGATTGACCCAACAAGAGGAAACAAAAGAAGAAGGGAACCACAAAAAACAAACAAGAATAAAACCAAAGAAGAGAAGAAAGTGATTAACCAAACCAAATGAAGAAGGGAGAAAACCAAAACCAAACGAAAATGAAACAAATTAAAGGAATTGAATGACTCAATGCAACACGTTAAAATGAACCCAAAGGAGAAGGCGGAAAACCAAAGTATTAACCAAATACAATGAAAATGAAGAAGGAGGAAAATGAAAAAGAAACAAACCCAAGATAAAGGGAAATAAATAAAATGAAAACAAATGATAAGACACAAATAAGTAATAAAGAATATGAGCAAGAGAAATAATATACTCAAATGTAATATTGGAAAAAAGACCAATAATTAACCTATGAGAAAAAAAAGTAAATGTTATTATCCATTAATGGACAAAAAGTAAATGATGATTGAAAGAAACCCAAAGCAAACTAACCCACAATTTAGAGTTAGATGTAATGATAGAAATATAAAACCATAAAACTTTTTAGTATTATTAATGATATATTGTAATGAAAGAGATAGTACGGTAGTGAGATAGTAATTAGAGGGATTACCCATTTAGAAACACTTAAAAAACAAAAACATTTGTGAAGGGCAAAATGAAAGTGTAAAAACCCCAAAGTGTAGTGATAAAGAAAGTACACTAATTAAATTATAATAAACTATAAATAATCTAAAAGTGAAGGTGAGGATTAAATGAGAATAGTGTAAAATAAAGAATGTTAAATAAGTGAAAAATAGTGAATGATAAAAGCATAAACACTTAATAAATCTAAAGGAAACACTAAATGATAAAAAGTGAAGAATATTAGTAATTAAGAATAGAAGTAAGTATAAACAGTTAAGTAAGGTATAATGAACGCTGAAAAGTGATGAAGACAGTATTCAGTTAAGAAAGAACGTTATTATTAAATTTAAGTAAATGCAATTATAATTAAAAGGGAGAATGCCCTGAAGGGAAAAACAGATAGTGTTAACATGGAGGGAGAGTAAAGATTGTTTAAAAAGTTAAGGAGTTAAAACAACTCCATAAACATCCATGTTATAAGGGATCGTTATAAAGTTCATAAAAAGTGATGTTGTTTATCACACAAAAAACGATATAAAATAAGATGAATTGTAAACAAAGATTAGCAAATAATAGTTAAATAATTATTTAAGCCAGTTTATGAATAGGATATGGCTGGAAGAATTATACAGACCATAGGCCTAAATATTGTATTTAATAAGATCAAAAAATAGTAAATAATAGCCACATTGTTATTATTGGCAAAGTAAATAAGTAAAAAAGTTAAGAAATGTATGACTAGAAAACGAGGAAATCAAATAGTAAACAATTATGTACAAAATAATACTGACATAATAATAACACATAAACAGACCAAAACACAACAATAAATGATACAACCAATTATAATAACAAAATAAAGCCCATTAGGCTAAAAGGAAATATAATTTGAATGAAATAAGTCAAATACAATAATGGCTACTTAGGCCTATGAAAATGCCTGTCAAACTGTCAAAAACAAACAACTACAAATTGTAATAAGGTAACTAAGAAATTAGTAAATCCGAGGCGAAGGACTCACCAAGGATAAATTGTAAATCATTTTTAAGAGAAAATATTATAATAAGCATTTGAATTCAAAAAGAAATGTAATTAACAAGTATTAAAATAATTGTAAAGACATAAAACCTAAAATAACCCAAACTTGTGGGGTATCAAAATAATCTATGAAAGGAAATACATACTATAGTGACAATATTTAATAATTAGGAAGGAAGATAGAGGAATAACAGCAATCAGAAGATATACTAGGATTTTGAAAAGAATTCAAATTTTGATAACAATGGATTTATATCAATCTCAGCCTATCAGAATTCTTTGGTTACCATAGAAACCGACGTTGGTGGCGAAAATTGCCGTTGAATACCGTTACTCGTAAAGCGTCATTCTACCAGGACAGAAGCCGAATTTTTGAAGACCAATTTTTAATTAAATAATGTAAAACAGTGAACGAAATTCGAAACCATGACTGAATAAGAAGCAGACGATCCATGGGAGCAGTCACTAAAGACCAAGGACCATAAAACAGAAAAATAAAAGAAAATTATGACCACATCCTATATGAAAAGGACGCCAGACCTACTTAAGTCCCAAGATTAATGAAAATAGAACTTATTGCAGCCCAATCCTCTTCCGAACCAATGCATGAAAACACCAAGTCCTGCTGATGTGTTAAGTACCATTGAATTACCTTATTTCCAAAAATAAAATCACTCTAAATTTTACTAAAAGTAATTTGATCTCACTATAAGCCGAATATTCTCTTTCAAAGATTAATTAAGAAAAATAAACACACTGAAAATTTGTTAACATAAAATCTAACCTATTGTTTAAACACGAACTTTCGAAACACATTTAACGACACTACAGAACAGATTGCAACAACACACCTTATTATTTATGTACACTTAGAGTAAGGTAAAGTACTTTTATTGTAATCATAGGAATTCTTTGCATTGTAATCAAAAGAATTCACCGATTTTGGAACGAAATGAAATATGATAACTACACGTTCAGCTGCCATGCTGATGTGAATATATCGTTCCTGAATCGATTCGTCATCCTGAGTATAATTGTCTCATGTAAAAAGTCGGTGCAGAGTTGTTAATCAACTAATATAATTTAATTGTCAAAATTGAAAATGTTACTTAGCAAACATTAAAATAACTAGTACAGGGAGTAACCGTTGTTATTATTTCATAGGGAGTGCATTATATTACTTGTGTTCATTTACGAAAGCTAGATTTAACAATCAGCGCTCAAGTTGCAATTTGTACAACTACCTACACGATTCAGAAGGCTGGACGAGCGGGAATTATTTGAACGCCCCGACCGTCATAGCTGAGAACACTCTATTAATAAGTTTAATTGTTTTAATAAACAATTTGGCGCCACCCGGGATTAACACACCCCTATATAAGAACAGGTAAGGTTACTGCCGTGTTGTACTGGTAATTACCGCAACGCTACGGACATCGTTAGCGCAAAATTGATGTAACGACGCCAGTGCGAGACGAACGCACTAACACTACACAAATATAAAACTGGTACACATTTTTCAGAGACACACCAAACTCCGCGTTACAGATTGGCTTCCATCGCGGGGCTTAAATAAGACGGACGTCATTTTATACTATCGTTACAATATAGATAATAATAGCGTGATCAATAGATTATAGACATGAGTGGACCATGGAGAGCGTCTAAAAAAGACGAGGTGGATGGTTGTATGTCGAAACGAGGATTAAAATATGGTAGATAGAATGGCGGGAGGAATGGAGATTTTGAAGGCAAAGAGACAGTGGCAGTAAAAACTATGTAAAGGAGACACAAATATACAGAGGGATCATTCATCAGAAGGTAAGTCTACAGCTAAAAATAAGACGAAAATATCAAACATATTTACAAATATTTAGTTCTCCAGTTACGGCCGAGAAGAGGTTTCGTTAACATGTTTGTTCTGAAGGTAAAGTAATACAAAAACTTCTAGAACTCAAAATGTGGGAGGAAAGTTAATAGTTCGACATGTTAGCTGACATTAGGTGAATCAAGAATTGGGTCCTCCAGTTGTGATAGAAATATATATGGAGACACTTTAATTTCACATCTTAAATCTCTAGAATTTTAGCTTCTTCTTTTGAACGTGATTTCTATATTCCTTTCTTCCTACTATTAAATCTGTTATATTTTCTTATCCACAGCTTATTTTGTGGATTTCCCTTCTATGTATACAACAGCCGTCCAAGTTGGAGAAAGCAGTCACCAACTTTCTCCTTAAATAGTGTCTGTTTCCTCTTTAGTTCACTTACTTTCCATCATGGAGAGATTCTCGAACTTAGTTTTTTCTTTAGTTTAACTCATATTTCATTCCTAAGGTATTATAATTACTATCAATATCCTATCCCGGGTAGCTTTCGCACTGCGTTCCTTTTTGTCTAATATACAATCAATCTGGTACCTTCCTATATGCTCTGTTATCTACCACATATATCTTCTACTGCAACGATTATTAAACAGCAAATTAGCGACAGCCATGTCTATTGCCTTGCAAAACTCAATAAGTTGCTTTTCTCTTCAATTCCTGTTTCCAATCTAAATTCACCAACTACACACAGAACTGTCCTTCTCTTTTCATAGTGTTCCCATCTTTCTTGATTTTTAAATTTCCCTTATCATTCTTCTTAAGTTAATTCTTCTAACTGATCGTAAACGATATCTTCTGTATTCTCTGATACAATTAACTTGTATGAATTGTGCAAAAGCAATGGAACGTAGGCTATGTAGCGTGTATGGAAAGCTTAAGTAACAAAATACCAACGAGGGCATTTTAAACACTCATTTCCAAAGCGTAAGGTATTTACTAGTATTTTAGCAACTTGTCCAAGAGCGGTGCTCTTCTTAGCATTTAATTATATCTAAACCTGAAGATTAAATAGAAAATATTCTATTGTATTCAGTGAGTCATATTCAGATTAAATTTCAATTAATTTAGTTAGTGCTGCCAACACGTTGTTCAATGTTTAATTAAAACATTTAAAAAATGAAACAGCCGGTATTTTGCTTTGATATGGAATTGTAATATTTCTTCTACGTTTTGTTCTTAATTAAAATTGAATTTCTCAAAATTGTAATTGTTTTTAGCTGATGCTATACACGTATATTTTTTGGATACAATTGAATGATCCACAAATGTTATTAAATTATTTTCTTTGTTTACTATCAAATAAACAGCGTTATTGTATTCCATAACTGAAAAATTATGTTTTTTGACTCGATTTTGTTTGCTGTAATCTTTTTTAAGCCTACTGGAGACACATTTCTTAGACACTTTCTTGTATATTTCCCTTGTCAAAGAAGAACCACCAATTTCCCCCCATAATTTGAACCTAGCAAATTTTGTTCTGTATTATTCTACTCTCGGGATGGGAATGAGCGAAATTTTTACCCGAGCGCAACTTGAAAACAACACATTTCCGGAACTTCGTTTATGTGACATTTTCTTCTAAGCTTTATTTATAGAATCACTGAAATAGTATTCTTTTTTCCACAACACTGTGTAAGTATTTCAGAGCTCAAAAGAAAAACGCGCTGTCACTTAAGGAGACAAATTATTGACAGTTTGTAATTGTGTACTGGTAGACAAACGGAAACAGACTTTGAGAAAGAATAGATTTTTCCGAAACAGAATTTCTCTGGAGAGTTACAGGCTTTATCAAACAGAATAACAAGATACAAAATAAAAAAAGAAATAAAGGAGAGAAAATAAGAGGAACATTGAAAGCTACACAAATTAATGGAACGGATACGTAGACTTCCCACAATTGTAGGAAACGGAATGGAAGAGTTGTCAAGTCATCACAGTTGACTTCCCAAATGTCAACCGAATAAATATAATGGCCGAAGAAATATGAAAAGATCACGGAACGATAGAAAGACCTTTGAAGTCGGAACAGGCAGTATGCCTAAATCCAAAAAAGTAGGAGAAGAAGTAGAAGAAGAAGAAGAAGAAGAAGAAGAAGAAGAAGAAGGAGGAGGAGGAGGTGAGGAGGAGGAGGAGGAGGAGGAGGAGGAGGAGGAGGAGGAGGAGGAGGAGGAGAAGAAGAAAAAGAAGAAGAAGAAGAAGAAGAAGAAGAAGAAGAAGAAGAAGAAGAAGAAAGAGACTGTTATGTATTAAGAGGTATGTTACCAGGCGTTAGGTGTTGTCCGTGTTCCATTGGCGGCGGTTGTGTGGTCGGCGTGTCATCGTGTTCGTACGAGTTCTCCCGGCTGGTCTCCAGTGATCGCTGCGGCGTACTGATGTGGTGGGCAGTGTTGCGGAACTGAGACGCTGAAGAGTTGGCATGCTGACCCACCGGGTAGTTGAGGTCGCTCGTGTAGTCACTGTCCTCCGAGTAACCGGCTGCAACACATACACACAGCAAGTTTGTTTAATACTGTATGGAGTTGATAGAGATCATGGGTAGTTCCAATTACCGATTTTTTAAAAGAATTTTCTGAAATATTTTATTGATAAGACTTCAGATTGCAGTTACAAAATATCTGCACACACAATCAGCTTAAACACGCAATACATAAGCTCACGTATTTAAAATAAACCAAACAGAAATATCTATTGTTCTAACATTTGTTTTTGCTTCGTTGTTAACCCAACCAATTTGTGCTTGACAATGCCGGTTTTTCATTGGATGACCTGCTTGCTAATCTCTTCTTCTACGAAATTTACATCAAGATCTTATGTAGTGTTTGATTAATTAGGAACAGGAGCGTTGATAATCGCACTAGTATTTTTTACTAGAAAATCAGTGGGATTTTAATATTTAAAGATTAACTGCACCTCCGTAGTTGAATCTCGCAAGTCCAAACAGGTGTTAATGTGTTGTTTAAAATAATTAAATTAATATTCAAATTAATGTCGAGTGAGTCTTATGATAACAATGTAACAGTGTCTAAATAAGAAAGAAAAGAAACCTGCAAATTGATTTAATAGTTCTCAATAGTTACATAATTATTTGACATAATAGAAGTAAATTAATAAAATTTATAGAATAAATTAAAGAATTGCGTCTTTTAGGCTATTAAAGTTTACTGAATCACTATCAGAAAGTTTGTTGCCAGATAATTTAGATGTTTTAAAGCCGTTTATTGGGTGCGTAATGTATTGCTTCTTCGTTATTTCGTGCAGTCAAAGACATTGAACGTATAGGAGGCTATACGTATAGTTAAATGCTATGTTGATATAGGAAGGAATTTTAGCAGCAGATGTCAATGTTTTCCTTAGAAATCGTCGGAGGTCTGTGAGTTGCAACGCTCCATGTGTGTGTCGACTTCGAAATACAAATCTGAACGCACAAACACATTGATTACAGTTTCGGCGACCCTAATCGTTAGTCGTTTCAATGGCATAGCCAAGATTTTTCCATAGGGGGCTGTAGATCAGGATTTTGTATGGTGGCAGATGTTTGATGACAAACGGGGGAAGAAGTGTTGCTGGTAGTAAGAGTTTAGCAGTTAAAGTCTACTGTGTGTGTTATATGCAGGTCAGCAGCGAGATGGTGCTGCCTGGCAACTGATTTTACCAATAAAACTCCATTTTGGACCTACCATTAGGTGACATCTTTGATGTAGAGGGTTGTAATCCCTCCTCCTCTTGTCTACCGTCTACTGAACCGTCTAGGATTCAACAATTCAGATAAGAGTAAAGCAACAGGATCTAATATTAGAAGATGGGGACCAAAGTAATGAATAATTAGGGCGGTAAGATTTCTAAGGTCGGAACATTTGGCGAAAAGGACGGAATCAAATAAAGTCAGTGGTTAGAGATGAGACTGTTTGCCCACTTACTAGTAACTGCCCTGGAATGTAGCCTCTATAACCCCCACACCTCACTAAAACCGTATAACAGCCTCATAAACTCACGCCTCTCATTTCTGTTAGAGCACAGATTCTGTTAAAGTGGCAACCACAAGGTAGGATAAGATAACAAACAAAAAGACTGAAGAGATAGTAAAAAAATAATGGAAGATGAAGCTGAAGATTTTGCGGATGACTTATGGAACGACTGGATAGAATGAAGGTTGAAAAAGGGAAAATGTCAGAATATTAATTGTCAGAATGTCACGCCTGCCTCGGCGTGAAGGTTAACATTTGGGAGCCTTAGCTGTAATAATGTGTTCTTAATCGCTTCCCGAACTCTGTGTTTACCAATCAGATTTCACCGCGTACTAATCAGGCTGTAGCGTTAGAAAGTAAGATGAGACTGCTGTTTTATGTTAAAGTTGCCGCTGTGTTGCCACAATTAATATTCATCAACTGCATCTTATCGGTTTTAGGTGCAGAAACATGTCAACAACGTAACTACGCTAATACGAGATACAAAAATTAATTACCACTGCTGGGTTGACGCCGCTTGCGAACCGACTGCGAAACCTTATTTTCGATGAACATCTACGATTTAGAAAGTTATTAGAAGACCAAAATTATGAGAATTAAAATATTTTAACTTCATTGAGCCATAAACAGATTTTTTCCGTTTAATAAAAAAACAATGTAGCTTTGTGTTATTTTTTTACTATAAAAAAGTTGTGTAAGCTTTTAGTAAATGTATGCTTCATTATTTTTATGGGTTTTTACAATTCTTCGTTAATATTTTTCTATAGATAATGTTACTACATTTGCATTAACATAAAGTAAAAGATAACAATAAGAAAATACCCATTAACTTATAGTAAAGTTTAAGAACGTAAAAATGTACATGAGGCACTAAAAATTTAGGTAGTAAAATTAAATTAATTCAAGTCAAAGATTTCACTAAAAATACAACGACGGTCTCACGGATTGTCGTATTGTACAGTGGAAACAAAATACTGACACCAATGAAGTCAGTAATTACCAGTTTTAATTAGTCACAAATAACAATTTAACGTCAACAAAGTACTCTCATACAATAATTCAAGTTAAATTTGTCCACACAGAACAATATTTGTCAATCATTAGAGTTCCGCACCAGTTATAACACACTTCATTATGTGGTCCAAGCGAAATGTTTTCAGAAAATGGAAACAAACAAATTTTCAAGATCTGTAACACTACTATTATTCAAGATTACGTTTTCGCATCTCGCTTATAATTCTTATAATCTAGCTCTTCCTTTGTCTTGCCCGTTTCTTCTTCCTGGTAGTTTTCATTTCAGTAGGTGTTTTTTCCCCAAAGTTTGTAGACGGCTGTACCATATCAATCGATTATCCCATTTGTTACTGTTAAATGATTAGTGATCTCAGCAGTGCCAAAGTCATCTGGCACTGCTGTCGTTCTGGAAGTGACCATTTATGCCGATCTTCTACGCGCTACTCCAAACTTAAATGATAAAATAAATCTGACATCGTCTTTGGGGTATTTCGTTTGCGACAGTGTTATGAAGGGTGGTTGAATGTAGGGTATATTTGTTCAAGCCTGTAGGGTGTAGAGTCTAGGGTGTAATCAAGCCTGAACAAACCTTGTACACATCAGTGTTGGTATCAGACAGGAATTTTTGTATTGAAATTTCCAAGGAGGTGACTACAATATATGAAAGGGCTAACAAATGAAACGTTTATTCATAAAAATTTATAAAGCTATAGAGATATAGAAATATTTCTTTTTCTTTACTTTCTTGATTAAAAAAATACTTAGTTCAGTTTTTTCTGTTATTAAACAGTTTTTTTATTATATTTTAAAAATGAAACTACGTTTGTCAGAAAAAAATTATTTTCCGTCAATTTTGTCGTGAAAAATATTTTTTAAAGATTTTGGAGTTGGGGAATTTTGCTTATTTTCCTCTCTGTAGATTTACTCCTGGACCCAACCATATATTTTTAAATGTATTCGGTTACGTATTGATTGTTATAGCAGGATAGATGCACAACACAACATAAAGGAAGGTTTATGTCCAGAGCGGTGAACACTAAATCTGGGAATAATGATTATAATAAAAGCTGAGTTATATCCGAGAGTGTACAACATAGTGAATGATTACATTACGTAGTACGTAGAAATATTATGTCCAAGTGTAAGCACGTTACGTAACAGCGTCAGCACGTGTGTTTCACTTTTCACTCCTTATCAGCGTAACGACAGCGTCATAGCGAACGTCGTATGCGTCCGTAGGGTGTCACTTTCCCAGATAAGCCGAGGCCATCATCATTTACTACACCGCGCGATGCCTCTGTAGCCTATCCGTGATAGAAGAGTAAATTTTCACGCTTAGATACGAGTAACGGTGTTCTTGAGTGACGAAATGAAGTTAATATCTACAGGTTTAAACGGTAATTAAATTTAAAATTTAAATTTCGGTCGGCTTAGAATTTTCAATCATTTATAGAATCTGCCAGGACCGTTTTTATCGGGATAGTTTTCCTAATAACTGACACAATCCCATCCATTTATTGCTTGTTAAATTCAACATGAAAATTTACAAAATCTGAGTCGTCATTAATGAAAACGCTATCGATTTGTGGTTAGTGGTGTATATTCCCATATTACTAACCTCTAACTCACATCAATAGTCTTGGCCATTTACCTTGAATGTAAATGGTCCGAAAACTTTTCAACTTTATTCACATTTCTACACTCAAAGAAACTGCACCAGACTGCAAGACGGGAGATTCCTAACTCAGAGCCGACTCACTTCCGTTAAAGCCATAGGTAGATGTTGTATAGGTGCAATGTAAGAAGGAAACATGAAATTTTATGCCTTACTAATAGCCTATCCTGGTGTTAACTAGCCTGTTTATTACGAGGTTAGCAGATTACCATTATATCTAATACTAGGTGACTAGCTAAATAGTTTATTTATAGTGAGAAATAAATGAAAAAAGAAATAAATAGTCTACGTAATAAACATATACTATAATCTGATGCTAACATGTGTGTGTGTGTGTGTGTAAATTATTTTTCTTCCTTTTCTTTCATTTTCATTTTGAATATCATTCTTCTATAAAGGAAAAACCTTTGTTTCATTGTATTTTTATTCACTTTAGTAGGCCTAGTGCAATATGCTATATTCTTCAATCTGCCCGATTAAATTTTGTGTCTAACTGTAAATTTAACGTTAAGTTATATAAATTTACGGGTAAATTTGTAGTTAAACTATTTTAAAAATAATTTCGACTAGAAATATTTAATAGATTCCATTATTAATAATTAAAAAAAAAATTTTAATATTTTAAATTCTTTGAATCTAATTGGTGTTTGTTATTTTTCAAGGTTATAATGTTCCCATATTCAAGTTACTGCTCCAAATGAAGCGTTGGCCATAAGTTGCTTGACACTGCAGTTCTTAGACTATTCTTTATCAGAACGCATGTTAATAAACATGATGCACTTAAAGGACTGAAGGATCACAAAGCTCCAGAAAATTATAATATCCCTTGGACAATTTTAAATTCACTCTGATTAAAAACCAAAGAAAGTTGTTTGGTATGATAAAGGAGATGTAGACAGAAGGAGAGATACACCAAGACATTGAACTGACGCGCATGATATGCATTCCCAAGCCCAGCACCGCACAGGAATGTCAGGAATATAATGTGCCAGGCAGCATTTTTAATCTTTATTTTCATCTCATTTTTCAGGTCAATTTTTGGGATAGAATCTCCAAAGGCCCACTTGGCTAATAATCCATACCTCTTGCAATAGGAACCACTCCATCTTAATCCAGGATCCTAAAGCCACCCAGACCCTAAAGCCGCCTATTATTAATTAAAACAATGTATGCCTGACGATGTAACTTATTTACGTAGTAACCACAAGATTTGTCTCGTTCCGTATCGTGTAGTCAGTAATATACAGATAATTCCATTCAGCCAGAAAATTTGATAATCTTGATTTTAAATAAAACATCCATAAGTAGAGAATGAACAAACTATTGTTGAAATGTGAAAGAGAAGTGCTTAAAATAATGACAGGAAGTCGCTAGGAAATGTCAAAAGAGAATAAGTGATTAATCGAGAGTAGTATCTCAAGTCTGGGAGCGTTGAACGCCTTTTTTCTCAGTACAATCAATTAAGTTTGTAATTCGTTTAAGTAATTTTGTCCGTATATTTGAAGAGCTGCCGCTTTCTCCAGCCGGTACCAATTAATTGCAGGCAATTAACGTCACAGAACAAATTTTAGTTTTACTCCTTGAAGAAACTTTAAAAAACGTATGTAAAACCTCTCTCTCTCTCTCTCTCTCTCTCTCTCTCTCTCTCTCTCTCTCTCTCTCTCTCAATTGGGGCTACGGCTCTTGGAGAGCCTGGACAATCCGCCTCCAGTCATCTCGATACTCTGGTCTCATTTTACATTTTCTTATATCGAGTCCTCAAGATCATCCAAGCATCGTTTTCTGGGCAGACCCCTCCTTCTTCTTCCACAGGTCTCCCCTTTAAAAACATTTTTTAATATGGATGTCTTTGACAATCTCTGGACATGCCCTGCCCATCGGATTCTACTTTTCTTTATGTCAGTGACGATTCGTCCTTATTTTCCATGTTCCTTGGATGTTCACTGCACCAAATAGTATAACCTGTTTCTACATTATTTTTAAGCACGTATTTACAGTACACAACAATTACACTGTATCCTCACATCAAAACAAGTCAACAAGTTCATCTGTGCTTAGTTATTACTGATTTTTATAAGGCAGCGAGAGATCTTATGTAAGTAGGTGGATATATTCTACTCTGTCAATAATTCTGCTATGAATTTGTGATAGTCCTAAACTTTCATTCACTACGTTACACCACGTCAGCTAACCACTTTTTGACAGATTTTTCGCTTCTATTGTGCTATTCTGGCCGGCCATTCTAACGTTTTTTTCAAGTCTCCTGCCTGTCGTTGCTTTAAGGACATCACGTTCTACCGCTTCTTGGACACTGCCTCTTGCTTCTTCCTGCAGGTATTTATTTCCGGTTTCCGTGATCGTATATTCGCTATAAGTAGGCAACCCACACAACCTGTTTCTGAACTGACGGTTTGAGATACTTTTTTTACCCGTGGCAGTCTTTTGCCGTGGTTAGACGTTTTGTTTTTCGAATTTTAACCGATCTTCTTCACTAGACCTTCATTACCATTTCCTTTAGACGGTTTTTATGTTACGCTAACAGAAGCTAGACAAATATCTGAAGACTTGAAACACAGGGTTGTCGTGTATTAGAAACATTATTTAATATATATTTGGGACAAACACCGATAATATGGAAAAAAATGCAAATTTTACTACTATTTTAATATGGGAATCTCTTTAACTAATAACACATTGCAAACATTAAGTTTGCAGACGACCAAATAGTAATGGCTCATGACTATGATGATATAGAGTATATGGTAAGGAAGCTAATTCACAGAGGATTACTACAGATGGGGATGAGAGGTAAATGTAGAAAGGACAGGTATATGTGTAATGGTGGACAATAACAGAATTCGTTTTTAGTTAGTGTTAAATACATAAGAGAATAAACGGTCTACAACTATTTTGCATTAAAATTTACAGAAGAATGAAGTTAGATGCAGAAATTAACGAAAAAAACGCAAACAGCAGGTAAGCAATAATTGCGCTAAATGCATCCTACAGGACAAATATTAAATAAAATAATAAGCAACATAGTAACTTCCAGCTATGGAAATGCAATTAGAAACAAAGTACGGGGACGGTATAGAAATAGATTTTCGGTGCGACTTACGGGAATTTCGACAACAGGCAGAATCTTTAATGATAATGGGGACTTCAGTTCAGAGACTGAACGACGACATAAAGACAGGACAGCTGTCGTATTAGAAAATGTCCAAAGGATGAGCGTCAAACGATTACCAAGCAGATCCTTCACTAAATACAAAGAGAACAAATTAATGTCACTGACACAAGAATATCCCAGAGGAAACTAACTGGATGGATGGAAGTAACAAGAAACGCGAGGAAGATTATTAGCAGGAACATAATGATTAGATAAGAATAGCTGGATACTAGAAATCGGAAGATGACGAAGGAAGTTTTGAACAACTCGTACATATGTATGATATTATTTCTGATGGTTTCGTGAGTGTCGATATTTCGGCATACGTTTAAGGCGTTTCCTGATTTTAAAAAGGTTTGTTTCTGTTGAAATTTCTGTCACAATCCCATGTGCTACATGGCTGAGCCTTCTCCGAAGCTCTGACGGTCTGAAGTCGCTACTTTAAACCTTTCCGTTTCCTGAAAGATATTTTATGATAATAGCTAACCCTAGCTAAGTTCATAAAATTATCATTGTAAACATTTATAGATTCTAATATTTGTTATAATTGAAAACACACACACACGCGCGCACTGTATTCAGTGTGCGCGTGTGTTAAGAATTTTAATTTGTATGTTAAACGATGTAGTGTAGTTGTTTGCAATAGTGTAGTGAACAATCATACAAGACTGACGAGTACAAACTGTGACCGAAATATCTGTATTATTAATTTTATATCACGCACCAAAAGTTTTGTTTGCTGAATATTAACGTATTAAAAAGTACTAATTTTTAAAATAAAAATTTTTAAAGCGTAAACACTTACAACCAAGTAAGCTTAATAAATGAACCAGGACAAGGAAGCAACAGTTGAAATTTTGCTTTTGTTAGCGATTCGAACTGGCGTGTTGTATAGCGACAAGAGTAGACTTGTACACAACGGTCCATTAAATCACGTAAAAGCTACAATTCTCTTTATTATTTGCTTAAAAGAGTGTTTTATTTGCATATCCAGTGAATGTAAGGATACACGAAAATATGGCTAGTTAGCCATTGAGTCAGTTCTTACTAAGCTGATGACGTCAGAAACTTGGGTAACCCTAGTGTTCTGCTGGACTAATGAAAAACGATCCACCATGATATGAATTCGAGGTTACGATCTGCTTTCGAAGCTCCATCCGGACCCATATAGAATCATTTGTTTGCTTCGAAGTGTACAACCATTGTCTTTAGAAATCTGTGGCATGCAAAGTCAGCTTTTGAAAGATTAAAGGATGGAGGAGGTTGTCCTTGTTGGTGACTGTGACGACAGAAAGATAGGACACCTATTAGTATCTTATGATATCAAGTATTATATGATCATTGCCTTCACAGTCCTCATCTTCTCTTGCAGGTATCTTCTGCACCAATCTTATCAGTACCTTTAACGATGTTCTACTTCGCCACGATTATAAAGAAAACGGAACAGAATCCCTTATAACATGATCATTCTGTTGATAACGTAAGGGAATATGTGATGACAGAACGTGACGACAACAATGTGGAACGTAATGGGCAATTATCGGTTTAGAATACTACAGAATCTACAATTCTGGAAGTCTGATACTGTTTCGTGCGTCATTTGTGACCTTGAATTTGCGACAGATAGGCCTTTATATTGAGACGACAGCAGACAGCAGGCCTTTATATTGGAGACGTTCTGCCCAGTTAGCTTATGTCACCCAATTGAGTCACCTTATGTCAAGTAAGTTTCTTTTTCTTCTTCTTCCTCTCCTTCTCCTTGTCCTCCTCCTCCTTCTTTTTCTTTTATGAAGACTCAAAGGTCCGTTTGTCTTCACGCATCAAGGGGATTTGCTAGAGATCGATTCCACGTCCCACGTCCCACGTCCCACGTCCATCTCTTCTGTGGTCGGCCAGGATTCCGTTTTCCCAAATGTCTAGAAATCGTTCACTATTTTTATTAATCTATAGTCGCTTGCCCTGCCAACATGGTCATTCCATTCTCTTTTTCGCATTGTGACAAATTTGACTACATCGTATAGTTAACACTGCCGTCCTACCCACTATTTCGTATTCTATCACGTCTCGTTTCTCCAACAATTGTCCTGAGTGCTCTCATTTATATCGTACCTAATAATCGTTTTGTTGTACTGGATTGTCAACCCGCGTGGCAGCTCCGCAAGTCGCATTATCATCTTTTATATCTTCACTTTACCATCAAGTCCGAGGTATTTAATTTTACAGGTTACATCCCTTAAACATCCGGGAATAGTAGTTCCTTTTATTGCCGGTTTTCTTGGTTCGTCATAGGTAAGCGTGCGTTCTAATCAGAAAGAAAGTGATATTAGCTATTGATTTACTTTAAATTACAATTTAATATACTCGATGATGTTAGGTATAGTTATCAATTATTGTAATAGTGCATGATGGGTAATTTTTGGAGGTAGGAGAATTGTTGAATTAAAATTAATTTGGATAAAAGTGTGATGTAACTTTCAATTGTTCTGCCACCTGTGTTGCTGAGTTTTCACTACAAATATCACTAGAAAAAAAAATAGTCACATAATATTACGTCATTTACAAATTTTAAACCAAAGTACCACAATATATTTGTTCAGATAAAATTGTGGTTAAACTGTTTTAATCTTCAGTGGCCAAATAAAATTTTTACCAATAAACAATTTAAAATTCTACCACGTTTTGCTAACAGAAGTATCAAATTATCGTTGGAAACTGGTTTGTAACGACAATACCGTAACAGCTTCAAACTGACGTCAAAGTTGACGGCTCTGTATCAACCTCGTTACGACGTCGTTCGCACTATCAATAACAATGATTGTACAGCTTCATTACAAAGTTAACGTGTCGTGTGAGTTCCTAATTCCCTTTCTGGTTTATTTTAGTCTGCTATAAGTTTCTGCGATTCCGACTCTCTTTTTATAACTTTTAAACATTTTAGTACTACTGCTATGTAAATTACTTTCTGCTACTATCTGTATCTGTGCTTTAATTATTGAAGTAGTTGCTTAAGAATTTCAGCAAAAGCTGAAAGATGCGGTGATTGGGAATGAGGAGCATGGGTCGACCACATGAAGGGTGGATAGTGGATTAGAATCAGAGATGTTTAATAACTGTAGCAAATAATAATAATAATAATAATAATAATAATAATAATACTAATAATAATAATAATAATAATAATAATAATAAGAAGAAGAAGAAGAAGAAGAAGAAGAAGAAGAAGAAGAAGAAGGAGAAGAAGAAGAAGGAGAAGGAGAAGAAGGGAAGGTTATTAAATTTTTGTCACGTCTAACCATTCCCGACAACCTTATATTTCTTGAATGTTCTATTTGTAACACTTGTTTTATTTATGTAAAGCGATTGTTATCATTTATAAATACTGGTTATGATGATGATGGTGGTGATGATGATGATGATGATGATGATGATGATGATGATGATGATGATGATGATGATGATGATGATGGCAATTACTTTTTTATAAAACTATAACTATGTATTTCGGTTGCTGTATATGTATGGTGTTTGGGTTGTTAGTGTTTAATAATGTACTTTTGTTTAAAAGAATGCCAAATAGAACAACGTTTAAGCGAACGGAAGAACAACAGTTTGGTTCAAAGGAGGAACAGCAGAGTGCATGGTAAGCAGCAGTGCGTATGTAGTTGTTAGTATTCTGAAAATATCACTGGCTTCTATTTATTCGGTTATTATTAATGGAGATATTGACGAGAAGGATGACGTTTGGCGGTCGACGAGGATGTGTGACGAGAAGGACGGTGAGGTGAGAGAAAGGAGTACTTTAACAATCGTTGGCAGATCAGTTGGAAAGATTCAATGTGAAGTTCTCAGTAGTTTTGTAGGGTAAATATGCGATAAAGGAATGTAAACACGTAAAAAAAAATATTTATTGTCCAGTCGGTTTTACTTATTTAGATTAGATTATAGAAACTGCAATGGATTATTCATTTCTATTCATTTCAGAATGGATGATAACAGGAGCTTGAGGTTCAAAGGATAGAATATGAAGGGTACCACGTAGAGACGGACTCTTGGCAGGTGGAGAAATAGCGTGCTGGACGATATCAAATAGCTGAAGTTGAGCATCACTCACGCAAAGGTTAACAATAAGTGAACAATGAAAGCTAACAATAAAGGCAGAAGTGGCACCCTTCGTTCCAACTGTTTTATGTTTATGACTGTGGTTGAATACGGGTATGCCGTGATATTGAAAACTATTACAAAATAAATTGCGTTATGTCTTCCAGGATCCTTACTGTTGCTTTTTCTTTCCTCACTTGTACTTATTACTACTACATCGATCATCATTAATTTATATTAACTCATTCACTTGATTATAGGTCATGTGACTCCTTACTATCCGGAGGCTGACTGTCTGATTTGTAGATTAAATTTCGCAGGTCAGAGGAAGATGAAATATGAAATATGCAATGGAAAGAATGAAATGCTAAATAGAGGAAAGAGAGATAGAAAATCTTGGAAAGCTAAATATCCACATCAAGTAAAGAAAACAAATTGGAGATTAAAAAAGATAAAATTATATGTGACCCTGTATCAGTGTTTTGTCTTTTGTTAATAATATTGTGACATACTGTATCATTTTAAGCATACTAACTGTAATTTCATACAGGTCATTTTATTTAAATATAAGTTACAATATAATATTTTACCTAGTATTATTTTAAATGTTTGAAAGGTTTCTGTGAATGAGACAATGTTCTTCTACAATAAATAATGTTGTCATAAATTTACATATATTAGTGTTTACTTAAACATGTATCCTTGCAAACAATATAACATAAAGTTTTCCAAATCCGACTGATAGAAAAGAGCTCACGGATTATATGTACAGAGGTTCCGAATAATCGTGAATCTCGTCTCCACTAATAACACGGTCAATCGAGAGTTGACTGTATTCTTACTAAACGAACTAAGCTTTGATCTTAAATTATGAGCTATTAAAAGAGATTGTTTCTATTTTAATTTTTAATTTAGGTTTGAGTATTTGACGTTACAGTTAAAATAAATGTTTTCGTTACTGGCACTATTTTATAAATCAACAAATATTTTCACCACTCACATTTTTTGGTAATCGCTGGGCTTCCACTTTGACTAATTTCTTGTTTTTACAATTCTGTTGCCAGAGAAATATTATTTAATTAAAATATAACAATCCAGTGTTAGCTCTGAATTACACTTGACGTCGTTCATACGTAATAAAGCCAACTTCAGGCATACAGCGCACGTTGTAACCTGTTTAAAACTATATGCGCACGACTTTAATAATAAAAGTTTATACGCATAATATGGTTTCCTGGCCAGCGAAATTTTACTCTAATTATATCAAGCGATGTGCGCAAAACTACCGTGTTTTCCTGTTTTAATGTTTCAGAACAATCTTGCTGCTAGAAAAATGAAACCTTTTCACATAACCGTGAACTGTGAAACAATATAAAGTGCAATCGTCGGAAGCACTAGTGGAACAAGTGCTCATTACCTTAGTTTGTCCTTTGATGATAAAATTGCTTTTTATGCGTTCATTAGCGTTCCTACCCCTTTCTACCTGTTTGTGTGTTTTAATATGTAATCTTATCAATTGTGATTGCTGAAAAGTATTACTACAGTCAACCTATAACAAGGATTAAAACAGGAAACACATAACAACAGGATTTACAGTGTCAAAGGTATTTTAAACAATCCTGCATATCGCAAGCTGTCTTTAAAATGTCTGTAGTAGGGGTTCTGTAAAACTGAAAAAAGAAATGCCAAACTATTAGCAACATCTTAATCTTGAGATGGAATACGCCGTTCGTATATTCATAAGGTGGAGTAAGAGTACTTGAAACAGGCGTATGATTTTACTACTCCCGTATAATTGATTCGCTTTTATGAGGTGTAAAACATATATGCCTAGACTCAGTGATTTAGCACCTCTGAAGAAAAAAATATAGGCCTATCCCAGTGGTAATTACCTTAAAAGAGGAAGCAAAGTTCGTTTACAAGTTATTTTAAACTAGCCACAGGAATTATCATTGAAAGTGTAACATTTTTTAAAGACCGCCTCTATAAAGGGTAACATTTACTGTCACCCTGTGTAAAAAGATCAGTTTAACGAGTTTTTCAGTGTTTTAATTTTTCTTCTTCTTCTTTTTCTATACATCTTTTCCCACTCAACCTGGGGCTCGTGTTTCTGACAGCTTGCCTCCATTCGGCCCGATCGTGTTCTCCTTCCAATGATAGCTGCTTTTCCCTCCTGTCATCCCTTACACAACCCATCCACCTCCGTTTAGGCCTGAATCTCGTTCTCTCACCCTATACCTTCATCACCCTATTCCTGTGCATTATTCTCCTTCTTCTTTCCTCACATGAACATACAACTGAAATCTTTTTGGCGTCTTCTTCGATATCACTTCTACCTTTCTACTTCTACCTTATGTTGTTCCTGACTTTATCCAATTTGGTTGCTCCACACAACCACCTAATCATTTCCATTTCTGCTGTGTCAAGCTTTCTACCTTGTTTCAGTGTATTCATTACTTTTGTTTAACTGATATAGGTATGTTTAACACATCTTCTTTCTGAACGTTTACAGTTCACCGTTATATCATCCCCTTCAATTTTTCGTATCAATTTACAGGTATTCCTATCCATCAGTTTGCAGGTTTTGTTATTCGCTATCCATATCTTCTGAAAGGTGGTCTGTTGACTTTCCTCTGTAAAACAGTTGAACTACCAATGAATACTATAGTATTTTTAAAATACTATGAAGTCAATGTATTTTTAAAATATACTTCACGTGTTTTACGGTTTTAGAAACGAAACAGTGTTAACAAGGAAGAGGAGAATGGGAGGAGACAATTTTAGAAAAACGACATTTTTCAGAAATTACAGGAAACAAATTTGAAAGATCAAAACGAACAGAAACAACGATCCTTGTTAAAGAATGTACTGCACAGAAACGTACTGGAATACTGAATGGTGACTGCACCCTGTTCAAAGGCAAATTAAATTCTACCAATTATTCGAATAAGGAATGTAGTTTAAGATTATTATTAACGAGCAACTGTTTTCTACTTTATCCATATACACATAGTACTGATGTAGCTGATGCTGATGTCTTACAGTTTGCTCCAATTATTTCAGTTTTTTATCTTATATTTTCGCTGCTCTGTCCTCCAATCACGTTTCCCTGTATTAATTAATTGTACCTAATTGTACTGCTTGTTCCTTTCTTTCTTATTTCGTTTATATGAAAATGATTTTACTTATTTTATAAACTATTTACTTAAGAGCTACATATTTTAGAACTTCTGAACATATGATCCTGTCCAGTCATTTTTCAGGGATAACTACGGAGCAGACGTATTCAGTATTTAAACACAGTCTATCCTTCTACTTTGCAAAACGCAGCCGTTATGGTTTATTAACTTCTTCTACTCTTATTTTAACAATTTATAATTTTCTTGACCGTCTGGAACTTTTTGCTAAGTTAACATTTTGTATTCTAGCAGACAACATTTTGTTTCCGTGTTATTATACAAAAATATTGTCTTTGCGTTCCGTTTCATTATTTACCTTCTTGTTTGTTATTTCTAATATGGTTCTTTTGTTTTCTCTGTGCAGTTTACAGTTTCTAATTTTTTGTATTAATCTTTGTTGATGTTACACGTCTCAAACTCATGTGCAACTAGAAACTTGTTAAATTCTTTTCTTCTAAATACAGCTGTATTAAAAAAAACGCATTCTTTTCGGTTTGTTAGTCTACACTGTTTGGTCATCTTCATTAAAAAAAATCGCATCCTTATGTCACTTTGTTTTATTTGATTATTCAGTCTATGTCATTGGGTCTTTATTTTCTGTATTATTTCTCCTACACATTACACCTTCCTCAGTTCCTCAGCAATTTTCATTTTCTCGTTTTGTAAAATTTTAGTAATCATTACCTTTGTTTTGCATACGTATTATAAAATTAGCCTTTACAGTTTTCTGCTGCTAAGTTATTTATTATAGCCTTCTATCTTTCGACTTTAATTAACTAACTCTATATTATCTAAAAATGTCATATCAGAAAATATACAACATATATTTACGTTCTTACATTTTTCTACGCCCACAGAACACTTCGTAAGAGATGAGAACGACTTTGATGACAGGATACTTCCGAGTTTTGTTTATATTTTATTTGCCATGAGTACAGTTTTAATCTAAGCCGTCGAGTTTTATACATCTCGAACTGAACCTGCAAATATCTCTTTACTATTCGTTGTTGTTCTAAAATTAGTCTCTGTAGCCTTTGTGTATTTCAAATGTAATCTTTCCATATAAGACAAGTGCTGTAAAATATAATTTATAGTTGTAACAAGGTTATTTAAGTTTTTCAGTGCCTACCGACGTTCATTTTATCGTAATTGCTTCGACTTTTTTTGCTCTTTGAGACAACAGCTGACTTATTGTCTGTAGCCTCTAGTAGGCCTACTTACATCTCGATTAATACTTTGTATTGCTTTGCTAGCAATTAATCTGCTTTCACGTTTTTAACTTACAATCTATCTTTACTGTTGTTTGGGGGGAGGGGGCAGTTTTATGAAATCATGTATTAAAAGTCGTTTTATCAAATTCGCATTGTCGTTGCTGCATACAGAAGCGTTTCTACTTGTCATTAACTTGCGAATTTTGTTCTTAATTTTTCTCAGTACATCTTCACTTGTAAAAAAATCTCTAGCACGTCATTCATTTTCATTAATTCTGAGTTCATATCCTAGCTACAGGTTACAGGTTAGCTACAGGCTAGCTTACAGGTTACGTTTTCATTAGTGTACTTTTTTGAGACATAATTCTTCCATTTATAATTTTTGTCTATAGGTTATTTCCGTTTATCACTGTTAGCCATTATTTGTTGTTGTTCTTATAATACATCTCATTTTATATGTTTATACTCATTCTTTTCTATAGTATTTTGTATTTGTTTCTTCAGTGCCAGTTTAAAGACATGTAACAGTTTAAGGACTGTGAAACATAAATTGTTGGTTCAAACACAACACTTTTTGATACAGTTTTTTCTTGCAAAGTAAAATATTTAATATTATTTTAAATTTAAGATATTTTTTCTTACTTAGTACATGTTGGTGTCGTGTTCAAGATTTTTTTTTATATACTAACGGACGCGCGAACACAGACAAACAGATACAAACAAATACACACATACTTATTGTAACATTGAAACAGAGCCAATTTATATTCGACGTTAAAGTTTAACAATGATATTTTACCTAACAGCAACAAAGATAAAGCGAAAAATAAAGAAACCAGAATCGCTACTGAATGTATAAGAGCAGAACATCTTACAAAGCCAAGCCGCAGAGAACAGAATGACTGATTAACGAGGAGTAATGTCTCAAGTCGGGGAGCGTTGAACGCCTTTTTCCTCAGTTGAGTCAATTAATTTAGTAATTCAGTTAAGTAATTTCGTTCGTGTATTTTGAACACTTGCTACGTTCGCCAGCCGGTAGCAATTAATTGCAGGCCATTAACTACACTAAACAAATGCTTGCTACACTGCTCGAAGAAAGTTTATAACATTTTGTATAATTGTTTTACATTATTAACAAAATTGTGTGTGTGTGTGTGTGTGTGAAATATTACAGTATATCTTTATATTTTATATTTTTGTTCTTGTCTAATGCAGACTTAAATATACTGTATACAGGTTACGTTTTCATTAGTGTACTTTTTTGAGAAATAAAAATATCTATACTATCTATATAACTATCCACCTATCTATCAAGCTAACTATATTTTATTACATAGAGCAAAACGGACAAGAAATGTTGAGGACAAAGACAAAGAAAGATACAAGGCTTAAATTTTATAAAACAATGGCAATGCCTGTTTTACTCTATGGATCTGAAACATGGGTTCATACAAAGAGGATTAAAAACCAGATTCAAATTTCGGAAATGAAGTTTCTGAGAAGAACAAAGGGTTGCACAAGACAGTATCGTTTGCGCAATGCGGGTATTAGAGAAGAGCTACAGGTATTCTCTATAAATGCTAAGATCCAGACACATCGCAGGGAATGGTTACAGCATCTGTACAGAATGGAGGATGGACGACTACCTAAGGTTGCGTTTCAATATAGACACTTCGGTACAAGAGATGTAGGAAGACCAAGAGTGAGATGGATACTCTGTGAAGACGGAAGATGCAAAGAGCCTACTCCATGAGGTGAAGAAGGAGAAGAGCTAAACGGACATGATGGAGTGGACCAAAATGTATGCGGTAAGCATGCAGGGTATGAAAGTCATTACTATAGTAATTGTGGAGTCCTACCAGTGAACTCTGTATGGGCATGTAGGGATTGGAATTACCTTATCGGTAGGCTGACATCCGTGGAAGGTTGTTAGGGATTGGCAAGAAAGAGGAATGTAGAATGGGGGGGGGGGATTACTCTGTCGGAGTTTTGGCTCCTGTATTACTAGGTAAGGGAATGTTTCGTGTTTCGTCGGATTGTGGTTTCACTATTAGTTTTGGTTTAGAATGATCCGTGTCTATGATGATTGCATGTAGGGTTGAAGACACGGCACAGCCAGAAACTTCATCCAAATGACGTTTTCTTACTACAACAACTAGAACTGCATTAAGTTATCGGTTTACAAGAAATATGGGATACAATAATTTGTTTCTTCAGTGCCGGTTTAAAAATATGTAACAGTTTAAGGACTGTGAAACATAAATTGTTGGTTCAAACACTTTTTGCTATAGTTCTTTTCTTGGAAAGTAAAATATTTAATATTATTTTACTATTATTTTACGTTTAAAATATTTTTTCTTAGTACGTGTTTCGGGTATCAAATAGTTTGCCCATCATCAGCCATCTTAGTTGGCTAAAAAAGGCAAAACTATTTGATGCCCGAAACATGTACCAAGTAAGGAAAAAGATCTTGAAAGAAATATAATTATAATATTAAAGAAATTATTTCTAATATTAACATATACAGTATAAATCTGTGAAACATCACCATGGGAGGTGTAAAGTTAGGTTGTGTTACCACTTTGAAAAATCCAGTAACAAGTCGAAGTGGATGAAATAATAGCTTTTGTGGATAAGGAAAGCTACTGACGTCATTCTTAATTCAAAACAAAGAAAAATTTCCTATGTGCTGTCAAGTCGGAAACGTTTGTTCAGAGCAAAAAGGAACGACTAGAGGAGGCTGCTGGAACACGTTGCTGGAGATAATGAAAAGGAGTTCATGGGCGAACAGAGTAAGCAGCTAAGTCATAGATGAGAAAATAATTGTAGACCAGCCTCTTCGGAAAGAAACTCCGACTACTCAGGGTCCTATAATATAGGCACAACAGTATGTTTTAATATAACTGACAAAGAATAACAAACCTGCTTTTAATAAATGAATTAACCATATGCAACCGGGAATGGTTTCCTTTCCTTCAGACCGACTATAAACGGATTGAATACGACAACCCAATAACGCAGTGAATACTCCACATACGATGCTATTGCTGTTAACAAAATTAAATTACAAACGTTTTTCCAGGGTTTAAAATATACCTCAGACTTCGCAGATGATGTTTTCTTAGAATTACTACCCTATTATTGACGAGACGCAACAACAAACATAACAACTCATATATGGTTACACCAGGAAACCTTCAATTTAAGTTTCTCAGAATATGACGTCTGATTTTGTGTTATAAATATATTACATAAAAGTAATGGAGCCTTCGCAGAAATATCGATTAGTAGACATTTAATTGTGCGCACTCTGTAAACGTAGTTTTAAACACCTTTTCAAATAAACCTAGATACACGAATCCTAATTTATGTTTATAATAATTAAATATTCATTGCTATATTAATATTTTTTATAAAAAATGGTCGCAATTAAAACACTGTACAACTATAGATTGTATCTAATTAATTAATTAACATTTTATAGTTTGTGATGGCTTCTTGTGGAACTGATCCCGTACGGGCAAAAATTGTTATAGACGGTACTGTCCTGGAACAAGTTAGCAGTTTTGAATACCTGGGCTACAGTATGTTTTATAATGCAAGCAACGACGTGGTGCATAAGTTCAACTTTATGTGTGGGACCATCAGACGAACCCTTAAGTCAGAATGAAAAGGAACACGCCTAAAATTCTACAAGGTGATGGCTCTTCCCACACTTCTGTATGGGTCTGCGAATTGGACTTTAACAAAAGGCCAGGCCAGTCGCATCCAAGAGGCTCAAATGAGATTTCTCAGGCACGTGGCAGGGTATACTCTCCAGGATCATAGAAAAAACACAGATATACGGCAGGAACTGAATATTGTGAGTATCCTCGACAGGGTCGCCCAGTATCCGCTGAATTGGTGGGAACATTTTTGCCGAATGGATGGCTGCCGCACCCCCAAACAACTATGGAACTAGGCTATAAGCCGAGGGGACGGAGAGGTGTGGGACGTCCGAGGTAGCGCTGGAGTGACCAGCTGTAATATTTGCCTATTTGAGACCGGATAAATCTTGAGGTTGATGATGACGATGAACATTTTAGTTTAAATCCATAGAGATGCAGTACCCAAGTCACATAAACATACAGTATTGTAGCCTACCCTGTCAGTTATGTTATGCTTACAATAATTTCATGCGTTTCGAAACATACGTTATTAAAACTTTAAAGTTTTACATAACTGTACAGCATCTCATATGGTCAAACAGTGTTGGCAGTAACTTTGGTCCCTATCTGCAAACTCCTTTTTCTCGGGCCTATCAATCTTATGCCTAATTATTCTAAGCGTGTTACTAGGAATTAATTTCTAAGCATTTTAAAAATTTCTTATTTTTAATACACAACAAATTAAAAGTTAAGAAATATGTATTCTTAAAAATTATATGAATTATTAAACTTTCCACTGTAAAATTAAATGTATTTTTTGACAATATAACATAATTTAAAAATTAGCAATTCTTAGAATGTTATCGGCTACTGTTTTCCTTAACTGATAATAATTACTTATTACGGGATCTAAAAACTGTAAACGAATCAAGTAGAATTTACAATTAGGAAAGTGAATTATTCTACCTGCCTCATTGCCAACGATCAGGAATGACACGAGAGTCCACATGGTAAGCACACGCAGGCGCGCGCGGCACGTTCACACACAGACACACACAAATTATATGTAATTAAAATGCCAAATTATGTGCATTAATTAAACAGCGTATTGCTCTGAATGTAGTAATTTAGGCATTTTTAAAAGTAGTAGTAATTACAGCAATATTTCTTTAAAAAGTGTGTGTGTGTGTGTGTGTGTGTGTGTGTGTGTGTGTGTGTGTGTGTGTGTAAACTGCCAGTACACCTTAACTTAAGCTGCCTTCCACAAAATGCCTCAACTAGGAAAATTAGAAAAATGTTACCATCTGCATATTATCTTTTACATACAATATCTTTTATCGCTGTTATCAAAGGTGGCAAAAGTAGGACTAGCACCAAAATGTTTTTCTTTCACGGAATCTCTCCACTTTTAATATCTTATCATCCAATGATATTTATTTTTAGACTTGCATGGACACGTAATTATTCTCCTGCTGTTATCAGCCCGAAGACAAAATGGGCGGTTGTTTTAAAAAACGTCAACTGCTCCAACAGTGGAGTTGACGCTGTGGAATAAAGGTCAACATGGCATCTATGGCTTTTCCCACGTGTTCAAACAGCAGGACCTGGACTGGTGTACAATTTTCAATTTTCTGAGGTGTATTTCAGTGTGACATTATCGCTTCAAAGGGGATTTACCAAAATCCGCGCAGTAGGTTTGGAATTACAGAAACACAAAGTAACAAACATGTCACGAACGGACATCGAAACTAATACATAACTGTACATCGGAAATATTATAACCTTCGATTTTGCGTATACGTTGTTCAGAACTAAGGATGTTAGTTCCGTTTAAAATTCGGAACTAAATTTAAAACGTTATAGTATTCACAATGTTTAAGTAAAAACTAAATAAATGCCACATTACAATCCTCCCTTATTTCTCTAATTTTCTGTAAAATTGAATTAATTTTATGCACTTTTATTTGTTTTACAGTGTGAGCAAAATGTATAAGAAATCACTGTTTTTTCGCGCTTGAATAGTAAAAGTCAAATTTGTCTAACCGTTGTAAAAAAAAAAAAACTTAGGAAAGAATTTTCCTGTTAAAGAGTTATTATGTGTTCTACGCGTTATGTCAAATTTTTATTCTTCTGAATTAAATCTTTAAGAATTTATTAATATTTGTTCTAAATGTCTGCTAAGTCCATAAGGAGTACGATTTAAGAACTACTTTTAGAAACAACATCATATACCTACGTAAGCGCGCACCACCATACACACACTCAACCGTACATATTTATTTATTTACATACTAATGAATGATAGAAATTGTTGTACGTAACATCAAATGTTTGTGAAAATATAAGAAGACGTTCAACATATTAACATAGTATGGTATTTGATCGGTTTTGCAAACAGTGGGAATGTAAGGTCTATCATAAAGCATAGAGCGTATTGCTTCACGAGATACATTTCATATGGATGAAATACAACGTAAAAATCATTATTCACTAATTTCATTCATGGATAAAAATTGCTTTGAACTTGATAAATGATTGTGTTGTTTAGAAACGCTGATATGAACGACAGTGTTAATTACTTGTATTGAAAACGAGAATGTTTTGTCTACCGTGTACTTCCGCGGCAGCCAAAACAAAACTTGTCAATGACGTATTTTGAATGTATTACTAATTAATTCTTTGTGTAGTAAGGAACACAATTTGAATTGGATATTCTTATATTGAAAACGAGAATGTTTTGTCTACCGTGTACTTCCGCGGCAGCCAAAACAAAACTTGTCAATGACGTATTTTGAATGTATTACTAATTAATTGTTTGTATAGTAAGGAACACAATTTCAATTGGAGTTTGATGACAGTTGGTATCCAGGTCACTTGGTTACTCCTCGCGTTTCCCTGCAAATTCACTGTGTGTTGTGGGAAGAACTTCGTGAAAGCTTTTAATAACTGTAAACAAATTACTTTATTTGAATGTAAAAATATTTTATTCAAGTTTAAAAAAGTGTTGAGTAATAAGAGTACTACAAGCAGTCAAGATAAATTATGTGAAGACACGTTCTGAGAACACAAGAGTTGTCATGAAGGCTCCAATAATTAACAACACGGGAGAAAAATAATACTGAACATTTGAAAATATTTTGAAATCGAGAAAACGAGCTTTTTATATCTTACTGTGAAGTAGTAAATACTAAATAGTAAAGCGCACATCACAAAGTTTACAATTAAGCAAATCAACCAGTAACGTATCTAGAATTTGGCCTTTTGCAATTTGTCGGCTTCATACAAAAGATAAAACAAATTAAGGCTAATCAACATTACTATCTTCCAAGTGGCTGGATTCAGTCTCATTAAAGTAAACGATAATAATACAATAAAATACGCGTTATTGAAACATTGTTTACAAGATACTTACTGACTGAATAGATTTTCCTATCTTTCATATTTCAGACGTATACTCTAAAGCTGTATTATAAACCTGTTTGTATTTAAAAATGAGTTATTATTATTTTAGTATTCACGGCTGAAAAACTAATAAAACAGTCTAAAAATTAAGAGATTAAAACAATTCGTCAACTATGTCGACCCTCTGGGGGGAGGGGTCCTTCCGTCCTTCCTGAAATCAGCAGTTTGTATATCCTTGAATATAGTACTACAATGTATTACTCGAGTTTGTACATCTGTAACTAAAACATTTTTTTTAGTATTTAGTCCCAACAGTCGTGAAGCAATATTGAATCGTCACTGGATGTAGGCTTATCATTCCTCAGCGTACGTGAGTAGGCCTATACATTTCCTCCTGCGGCATTTTAAATTTCATTCTCGGAGGTCTATAGATTAAAAAATTACCAATATTTATATATTTCTGACATTATTTAAAATTGCTTGTAATAAATATTTTGGTTAAAACGAATTAAAATTTATTAATGTAGCATTTTCAAGTAACACATCAAGATACAAGAAAAATGTTAATAAAGTTTAATGTGGTACATTTAAGCAAATACAATTTTCTGATATAATAGGCTACAATATATGTACAAATCGCAATGTAGTTGTAACGTTTATTCTGACAATTCACAGATTTGTTAACAGAACCTCTACAAAGTTAACGTTTGTGTCGGAAAGTAGAAAAAAACTGTGACCTTGTTCAAATTTCACTGCACTATAAAATAACTAAGCCTCCAAAAAATACGAAACTACACGATAGGGGAGTAAAATAAATGAAGGTTACAATAGTTTAGTTCAATATTTTTTATCTCAAAAAGTTTAAAAGTTATAAAGTTTTAAATTCAGAGCTCTTCTATGTTTGGACAGATATCAGTCGTGTAATCACTAACGGTGTTATAACGGGTCTTTTCTATTAAAATTAATTGACGTTAATAACTCTTCAAAGATACTCTTTCCACCCAAAGCGATATTGAGACCAATCGAGTAGATATGTCCGTCGATGGGAACCTTTATCAGTAGTTTTCTTGTAACTCTAAGCTTTTGCAGATGATTGTTAAGCGATTCGAGGGATGTAATTCGAAAATCAGGTGTAACAGTGAAAAATATATACATCAAGCAGGATGCGACAAAAAAAAAATCACAAGGCTCAATTATAAAAAATTAGAAGGGTCAATACAATATACATTGCCAGGGAAAGAGGCTGCTTCAGGTAACAGGGCTCTACCGCCCCCTATCAGTTAACATAGACACACAGGTAAACAGCGTGTTGCCTGCACTGAGCAGGCCGTTTTCAGCGATCCAACACTAACATTATAACGGGGAGCACGCCCTTGTCCCATTTCACTTAGTCCACTGAACCTATGGCATTCAATAAAATGAAAAGTATACTACGATTTTACGAGTAAAAGTGTTCTTTTCTTTTCACTGCAAATGTGAACCAGTTATTTTGTAATTGTTCTTACGCTATCAGATACGAAGTGTACGTATTTAAAAAGCGAATTGGTTTAAGAATTCCTTTTAATTTTATATTATATATATATATATAAACCTATATAAACCTTTAGGACCATAAACCTAAATGTTATGTTTTAAGTAATAGAGAATAGTAAATAATAGTTGAATTATAATAATAATATAATAATACTGAAAAAGAAGTTGTGACACAATAGACAAGCCATAATATGGAAACTAATAAAATAACATACAATTATTATGAAACAGACACAAAACCAATCAACAAGTAAACAAATCATGTGTAAAACAAACCAAAACCTGTACAAAGGGAAAATAAAATGTAATCTGTGTAAATTAAGAAACATAGCCAATTGCTGTTTAGGCCTAGGCAAATGCCTAACTGTAAAACAACAAAAACTACAAATTTTAAGAATTAAACTATAACATTAGCAAAACTAAGGCAAGTAAACAATAAAGGACAATTAGGTAATCATATTAAGAGAGAAATGTTAAAGTAATCATGTAAAATAAGAAAACAGTGTATTTAAACAATATCAACATAACTGTCAAAATGTTAATACATCAGTAAACCCAACCTTATGGGATGTTAAATTAATCTTTGAAACAAAATACAAACAGTGGTGATGATATTTAATACTTAAAAAGGAATACCAAAGATTAATAGCAACAGGAGATATGTACAATTTTTGAATAAAATTTCAAATCTTCTAGCAATGGTCTTAAGTCGAGTTTAACCAATCAGAATCTTTGAGTTACCATGCCAACAGCAGAATATTGACGATTTTCAGTTAGGAACGGGAGAATCTATAGTGACGCTTACGAGGAGAGACGCCACCCCGTGAAGGGCCCAAATTTGATTTAAAAAATAGTAAAAGTGACCATATTTTATGAAGTGAAGGACCGAACTAACTGACGAGGGAACGACACATGCAATCCAGGCCAAGGACCAGATGAATTAAATCCAAATCTATTAAATAAGTCAACTAACAAGAAAAAGACGCAAGGCGTACCTGAAGCCCAAGATATTTGAAGAACGAAGAACCAACATCGATGAACCCAACCTACATTAACTATCTGACACTACACTTCCAAGCAACTGACGATAAGTATTGCTGAATTAATTAAATATCTAAAATGAATTCTCTTTCAACTTTCTCACTAAACTGTGAACTCTCACTATAACTGATGGTATTATTTTTTCAAAGATTGATAAATAAAACATATTTTATGCATACTAACTAACTGATTA
Source organism: Magicicada septendecula (assembly GCA_034769895.1). Classification (NCBI taxonomy): domain Eukaryota; kingdom Metazoa; phylum Arthropoda; class Insecta; order Hemiptera; family Cicadidae; genus Magicicada; species Magicicada septendecula. The sequence goes on from CM068375.1 coordinate 122,671,894, forward strand.
TAACCTATGTATTACACGAATGACACCGTCACACACTTTGACACTACAACTTTGAATCTAATGTAAACCTTCTTTAATTTTAATTATCACGATTATAAAGTGATTTATTGTAATTAATTATCTTGTTTTAAAACTTCTTTGTCGTACTTAAAAGGATTTATTGGCAAATTTATGGTGTATAAATAAGAAACGCCATTTAACACGGCGACAGAAAAACATTGTATTGCCAAACCAGCCCTCCGCTGAGTGAACGATTATATATTGCCGAGGCTAAAACATATTATATTAAACATTTTGTATAAGCGTTAATGAAGATTAACAAGTTCTGAAGCCGAATAAAAAAGTGTGAATCGTTACTAACTGTCCAATAATTATTTTCAAAATATTATGTATGTTGTGTTTTGTAACAAAAAGTCGAGTTAACAAACAATATTTTATGTTGGTAACTGTAACGTAACGAAAATATGGCCCCCTACGTTACATAAATAAGTTTATAATTTTTAAAATAAAAATAAAATATTAATTGTCCATACTAATAAAAGGCCAGAAAAATAACCCATGAATAAATAAATGAATCATCTCACAATAAGAATACAAGGTAGAAAGAAAAATTAAGAATATTAATAAATACAAACTTCAGTGTTGAGTGAAAGGTGTAAACGATAGATAAATGTAAAAACTAACTAAGACAGTTTTATAATAATTGATGAATTGAAGGAGAGGAGAATGATTAATTAGTGCATGATTTATTTTATAAAAATGTACCCTTTTATTACGTTGTATCATGTTGTATTATTATCATGATAGTTATGCTGTTTTTTGTGTGTAGCATACCATAATAATTAAAATAATATATAACCCTGAATCCGATCGCTAATCGATTACTTCCAATACGATCGACTTTTGTATCTCCGTAAAGGAAGAACTTTGTTGTCAAGAAATAAAAAATCATAATAAGGAATCATTTCTGAATCTAACGATATCTTATCATTTATATAATATTTAGTGCAGTATGAACAAGTTGTAATTTAGGTAGAGAGTGTAACGTAGGAATTATTGTACGCGGATAACTAACCTACAATTTTCAGCTGTCTGTGAACCACAGCGCTACCTCGCGGACCGCTGTTGAATTAAAGAGAACGAGAAACAGATAAGGATTTCTTCTCCTCTCTCAAAACGCGGACTAGGCTTGAATAATAAAATTAGAATTACATACTATATCAACTGGTATTGAACGCTATTATTACCGAAGCACTAAATTAATACAGAATACTAAGATATTCTTAGTATTTGACTAAGATCACCTTTTAGAAGATATTATTTATTCACCAAGAATCGAACATTGCGATTCTATAAGAGAACCCAATACACACTTAACATAATAAATACTTCAAATCACAACAAAACACATAATATATATACGGAAATAGAGAAGACGAAAGGGTTAAGTTATAAATTGGCACTCACAACAGTGGGGCTTTAGAAGATATTAAACGGGAGATACTGTGGTAATATAAATTGACGCATCCATCGCGAGGCGAATTAAATAGAGAAGATCAGGAGTTATTATAAATTGGCGAACCCAACAGTGGGGTTTTTAAACCTTCTCAAAGATAATTAATAACGAACTAGTTACGATAGTTATAAATTGGCGTTTCCAACGTGGAGCATATTTAAACATTATTATACCTTCCCATATTGCGATAAGTTATAAATTGGCGCTCAACTTGTGTAGGTCTTAAGTTAAGTAAAATGTCGATTCCATAACAAATACTTAACTTGAGCAGGCAACTATTAGAGGCACAGAAATGCAACAAAGAGCTATGATACAACAGGAAACGAAAATGCCCGAACAAGAGAGACGATTAAGTTACGCGGAATGGATGACAGTGCTATTTAAAAAATTCAGCAAGGAGATGGAGTACATCAAGAAGAATACCACTGATCACGAACGAGCACAGATGAGTCGTGCGAATGCGGTGGGAACACCAACCGGCAAAATGACATTGAGAGATATTTATGATGAAATGTGGGAATTAGACGCCAGGTGTAATAAAGAAGAGACTATAGGGATAGCCCACGAAAAAGGCGATAATAATGTGGAAAGAATGACTGAAGAAGATTGGGAAAGATGGGACAATAATGAAGCACAAATGAAAAACGAAAGAACGGGAGTATACGCACAGGTGACAGAGCAATATACTCAGGAAGAATATGAACAATGGTGACAATTAATAAGACAACCAGAAAACCCAATACAAACGGAAAACGCAGAATTAAGGGAATGGATAAGGGTTATGTTTGAACTATCCAGAGAAGATATGTGTAATTGGAGGAAGAAACATAATGGAATAGAAGGGTTTAAAGGAATACCAAATAATAAAACTTGGAACAATCAAATACGCAAATAGAAGAAGAAATAGTCAAAGTGAAGCAACAGAAGAAAATGCCAGAACCCACACAAAAAGAAGACATGAGCATGAAGGAGATGGTGAGGATAATATTGGAATACTCAAGGAAACAGGAGGAATACTCAAAGAAACAGGAGGAAAACTCAAGGAGACAGAACGGAAGATTAAACAAAATGAGAGAAGATAACCAGAGATACCATGAAAAATTAAGGAAAATAATGGATGAAGGTTTCAGAAGGTTAGAGGAAACAATGAACAGAGGTTTAAAGATTATGACTGAAACACTAGACAGCACTTCCGAGGGTACTAAAGTAAGTCCGACCACAGAAGAGAGCAGCAAGGAAATAGAAATTAGAGAAGACCAAAATGCATTGCTATCTGAAAATAAAAATAGAAAAAACAAAGAGAATATCCAAACCATGGAAAAGAAGACCAAGAAAATAAGGAAAATATGTAGAAAGAAAATATTAAATACAAAAGAAGAATTGGAGATGAGGAAGGGTGGATTAATTAATGCATTTAACCTCCCAATTAATGAACGAAGGGAGTTAAGTAAAGGTAAGAATTATAGAAAAAACTCAATAAAAATGTCAAAGGTAAACCACCATAAAATAATAAAGAAAAACTTAAATAAGTTTGGATCTCAATTAAACATGTCAACGATCGAAGAGTATCAGACAATATCAGTTATATCTTCAATGCGGAAAATACCAGTAAAATATTTGTTAAATAATCCAGAGGTCAAAGGGAATGGAATGGTAGTAAATATGAGTGATTATGTTAGGTTAGAGGAGGTACAATACCTGCTAGTTAAAACGGAACTAACTATGACGGAGAACCGTGACTTAAATGAAGGCTTCGTATCAGCAGAGTTACAATACCAGATGATAGAGAGGTATTTAACAAGGACAAAAATCATCATGAACACTGCAGTAATCCGAGGAAAAGGAGTACCTGAATTAATGGACCATGGTTAAAACAAGAAATAGTCAACCAGAAAAAGGGGACTGATTTTCTGAGAACCGACCAAGCAACCCATTGGAGAGAAGGAACCAAATAAAACTAAAAAAAAAAACCCACAAAATTCTAAAATAAGTAAGAACGTCTTACTATGTGTTTACGAAGATATTATTTTGAAAATAGTAAGAATATACCCCAAAAAATTAAAAAAAAAAACTATACAAGACAAACTTACTCAAAATACTTAGAAACAATGTGATTTAAGATAAATGACAAAACGCCAAGAGAATTGAAGAACAGATTACATAATTATTTATAAACAATATGATTTAAAAAGGAATAAGAAAAAAAAAATATATAAAAACAATTAGTGGTAATGTGCTCAGACAAGAAGGAAAAATAAGAAGAACAATGGATAATTTAATGACTATAATTACAAAAGAAACTAAAGAATGATAATAATTAATGAAAATACAATTTAGATTTTCTTGGAACTGAAAATGATAAAGGAAGAAATAGTACGGAGAACATCTGTCACAAGAAAGAAGGTCAAAGGTGTTTACAAATAATGACTGTCAATAATGTTATCTGAAAATAGCTACTGAAAATAAGAAGGAATCAAGAAGAAAAAGAAATATATATAATTAAATGTAAATCGCAACAGCGTAAAGAATCGCAAAGATGTTTATTATTAGTCAAATGAAGAGACTATTATGATATTATTTTATTTTTTATAACTGTCTGTAGATGAATTCCAGCAGTATTATATTGAAGTGTAGTATGGCCAGCAGAGTATGTAGCCAAAAAGTGCCTCTCTGGACTGTCCCAGCTCACATGTTAGGGAATGTTAGGAAAATTGAATATTTAAGGGATAATAAAACAGCTGCGAAGATTGACATCAGATTCCAAAAGTATGAAGGAAGAAAACAGAAGGAAGATAGCTGACAGAAGATCAATGGAGAAACGCATCTATAGAAGTAAATAGAAATATGAGAGTGTTAAAACTAATTTTTACTGATTATTGTAAACAATCATTGTCAAGTAAGGTTTGAAGAAACAAAGCAAGAGAATTAATATCATTAATGAAATTTCATCAAATAGAGGAAAGTGAATATTAGTCAAAAATGTTACATTCAGAAATCCAATCAATTACCATTAAAACTCTACCATGAATAAAATGAAGGAATTCCAAGGCATGAAAGAAATATAAGTTTATTTTGACCCAAATCATATTCAGGTAAACTAAACTTCTTTTGGAGGGGAAGCATATGTAACGTAACGAAAATATGGTCCCCTACGTTACATAAATTAGTTTATAATTTTTAAAATAAAAATAAAATATTAATTGTCAATACTAATAAAAGGCCAGAAAAATAACCCATGAATAAATAAATGAATCATCTCACAATAAGAATACAAGGTAGAAAGAAAAATTAAGAATATTAATAAATACAAACTTCAGTGTTGAGTGAAAGGTGTAAACGATAGATAAATGTAAAAACTAACTAAGACAGTTTTATAATAATTGATGAATTGAAGGAGAGGAGAATGATTAATTAGTGCATGATTTATTTTATAAAAATGTACCCTTTTATTACGTTGTATCATGTTGTATTATTATCATGATAATTATGCTGTTTTTTGTGTGTAGCAAGTGGAGTAATTCTTTTAATAGAATACCAATTAACTAATATTAATTTCATTATTTGTGTTATCTAATATATCATTATAGAGCTGTTGTTAAACTCTATAAAGTTAAATGTTTTGTATACATGTACTTAGTTAGTATGCAGATTATAATTGTAAACTTGGCCAGAAGGGCTATAATTGTTAATGAGATACAAAAGGGTTTAGTGTAATTATATAATAAACAAATGAAGGATTCTATAATAATGCAAGTAATAACAAATTAAAATCAGAAGTAGATAAAAATGTAATGATAGGCCTAAAACCAGTAACATTGTATATTAAGTCAGGTCAGAAAAATTAGATAACGAAATTTGTAAAAAATACTAAGTAGAATATAATGAGTTAGGAGAAGTCAATAATAATTACTGATAGCAGATAAATAAATTAAATTTAAATAAAATCTCAAAATGTAATAGTGCAATGATACCGAAAGGTAATATTCTGTAACAGGAAAATAATACTTATTAGAGTAAGTAGATTAATAGGAAACGACAGCAAAATGTATATAAGTTAGTGACAAACAATATGTAAAAACATAATAGGATATAATGTAAATTTAGTAAAGGAGTATTTTAATGAGTGCAAGAACATTGTATGATTATGGTTATAGGATTATAAATAATATCCAATAAGAGGAGACAGAATGGTTGTCAAGGACGACAAGAGATATAAAATTTGTTGATTCGATTATTGAATTATTATCCATGAACGAAGACGGATTAGTTTGATGCACTTAGAAAAAATTGATAAAATTAAATTAAATAAATACAATTGTGAACAAAATTAAGTAATAAAGAATCATAATATGGTTCACTGACGTTGGACAGTCTAATATAACCGAATAATAATAAACTTATACATCAAAATTGACGAAAATCTAACGGAAGAACTCTACCAATAAAACTCAAAATAATGAGTAATCATTAACTTAATCAATAAACCAAGGAAGAGAAATAGCTACCTGAATAGAATAATATACTCCAGGATTCTAAAGAACGAAAACAAAATACAAAATTATAATCAAACATACCTTCCACAATTCAATAGAAAAAGCATAGTTAGACACGAAATACATTGAAACCCGTAACCACAAGAAACGGACATTGGTGAACAAAAGGAGCGGCATTTCTGCATCATCTCAGGACCAAGACATCAACTTTTATTTCGAACTTGAAGTAAAGACTGGCGAGGATTAATTCATCTGCATTCCGTTATTGACAAAACACTTCGAACGAGGTTAGCTGTACACGACCTTCCCAAGTAACGATGTCCTGCGGACGGTAAAACTCCACTTACTTTAAATAATATTTCATAAGAAATTAGTAATATATTGTAATACCTTGTAATCCTATTTATGCATTTTCTGACCTTACTAATAGTTGAAAGAACCTTCACACCCTGTGTTTAAAGAAATGCCATAATAATTAAAATAATATATAACCCTGAATCCGATCGCTAATCGATTACTTCCAATACGATCGACTTTTGTATCTCCGTAAAGGAAGAACTTTGTTGTCAAGAAATAAAAAATTATAATAAAGAATCATTTCTGAATCTAACGATATCTTATCATTTATATAATATTTAGTGCAGTATGAACAAGTTGTAATTTAGGTAGAGAGTGTAACGTAGGAATTATTGTACGCGGATAACTAACCTACAATTTTCAGCTGTCTGTGAACCACAGCGCTACCTCGCGGACCGCTGTTGAATTAAAGAGAACGAGAAACAGATAAGGATTTCTTCTCCTCTCTCAAAACGCGGACTAGGCTTGAATAATAAAATTAGAATTACATACTATATCAACTGGTATTGAACGCTATTATTACCGAAGCACTAAATTAATACAGAATACTAAGATATTCTTAGTATTTGACTAAGATCACCTTTTAGAAGATATTATTTATGCACCAAGAATCGAACATTGCGATTCTATAAGAGAACCCAATACACACTTAACATAATAAATACTTCAAATCACAACAAAACACATAATATATATACGGAAATAGAGAAGACGAAAGGGTTAAGTTATAAATTGGCACTCACAACAGTGGGGCTTTAGAAGATATTAAACGGGAGATACTGTGGTAATATAAATTGACGCATCCATCGCGAGGCGAATTAAATAGAGAAGATCAGGAGTTATTATAAATTGGCGAACCCAACAGTGGGGTTTTTAAACCTTCTCAAAGATAATTAATAACGAACTAGATACGATAGTTATAAATTGGCGTTTCCAACGTGGAGCATATTTAAACATTATGATACCTTCCCATATTGCGATAAGTTATAGTAACACGTTCCCCCACTCAAGCGAGATTCGAGCTCCAGCCAGTTGGTGAACAATTGGAATCAACACTACCATACCGTAAAACAACTAAGGTAGAATCTTTTAATTGTTTTCTGGCAAAACAATTTGGCGCCTATCGGGAAGAAATAAAGAGTGAGAAGGGACAGTTAAGGACACACAGGCTACACGAAGCGTTTATCACACAGAACGCGTCCGACGTGCGACTCAATAACGTTCGCAAAATTTAAACACTAAAACACAACATCAATATCAATAAAAAAGGTAGAAAACGGCAGAATCCGTTTTCTAACACTGTGAAGGCAATCTTGGATGCGTTAAATGCTAATTCTAACCAATTAAAGGCTGATTTTAACCAGTTAAATAGTAAATTTGACCAACAAAATGCTGAATCTAAACAGTTCAAGGCTAAAATAAACAGTAAATTTGACCAACAAATGGCGAATTCTAACGAGTTAAATTCTAAATTTGACCAAATCAGGACTGAGGTTACTGATAACTCTACTCAGTCAAATGTTATTTCTAACCTGTTAAAGGCTATTTCTGAGCAGGAAAATACTCTCAGGACTGAGGTTACGGATAAATTGGATAAACAGAATACTGAATTAAAAGAGACTATTCAAATACAAATAAATGGTGTGAATGATAAATTAGACCAGCAGAAGGCTGAAGTTGAATTAATGTTGCAAACCTATGAGGAAAAGAACTACAGGCAATTAGCAGAAGTTAAATTGAATATAGAAACAATGGAAAATAGGTTAGACGGAATGGAAATGGGACAACAGTCACTGAAGGAAGAAGTGGAAGAGAAATTATGAGAAAATAAACAGGAAGTTATGGAACATATGACTAGAGAATTGACAAAACACAAACAGGAGGTAACCAGCAATATTCAATCTATGGAACACCAGTTGGACAACAAAAATACAAAAATAGAGGAACCATGGTACAATTAGTGATAAGGGTAAATGAGATAGAACAAAATAGTAATCAAACATGTGTTATCCGAGAAGACAAGAATACTAATCATGAGGTGCCACATATGAAAGGATATATAAGAAATCCTACGGAATTTTTAAATAGAATGCAGGAATATTTGCATAGTACCAAGGAAAATAGATGGGAGAGAATTAAGCTCATGTTAGACCAAGGGTTCCATGAAATGAAGGATTATTGGTGGGACGCCGTGAGAAAACACCCTGAATAGATACCAGGAATTCATGGAAAGCTATAAAAATAAATATTGGACACGATCCATACAGACAAGGGTGCGGGAGACCATAGTATATGGTAGGTACGACCCAAGCATAGGACAAACACCGACCTCGTATTTCTTAGCGCATGTTTGCAGGGCAAGATATTTAGATCCACCCATGGATGACGGATATGTGGTAGAAGCTTTGAGTCACCATTTTCCTGAAACGGTGAGTTTAGCACAATTTGGCAGTCAAGCCCATGCTATAGAAGCGTTGACATTATCACTCACTGATTATGAGAGAAAAATGACTTATGACAGCAGTGCTAGACAAGGGAATATGAGAAGAGACAGCTACTCTAACCGATATCCGGAAGAACAAAACCGTGGTAGAAACCAAATAGTAGAAAGGAACGACCAAAGAAATGTTCCAAGATACCAAGATAGGGAAGGTGGAAGAAATTACTACAGAAACGATAACCGGAATGACCGAATATATGATAATAATAATAACAATAATAATTATAGGGGCAACCACGCTTCAAATACTTATCGAGCAAATTTTATACGCCGAAACTATGATTCCCGAGTTTATAATAGTCGTTACCCAAGGGAGACTGATCGAAATGAACGTTCTCGCAGTGAGGAGAGACAAAGTGAGGGAAACAACAACTATGAACAGATAAGGCATAGAGATCAACATGGTTCCCTTTCCCAATCAGAAAATAGTCAACATGAAGGAAGGAGAGAGGAGAGAGCAACTGCAAATGAAAATCAGGGAAACTAAAGAAGACTGTGAGTGAGTGCAGTGGTCAACCACAGTCAAATAGTCGATCACTGTATTGGATAACCAGTTTAGACCAAGATTTCATGGACAATGAGAGAAGCAATAAAAATGTAACTGAAAGTGATGTAGTATCTATTACCGGTCAATATGGGGAAACCAATCAAAATATTATTATTGACACTTGTGCAGAAATATCATTGATGAGTATGACTAAATATCACGAGTTAAAGGAAATGGAAAAGAGAATCACTTCATCCGAAGGAAGGGCAAATAGAATATATGAATTACCCGTGAGCAAAATCACTATAGTGGGTGTAACAGGACGAGCCAACGAACTGCTCGCGAACAAATAATGATGAATGTCCAGTTCAATGGAAGGGTGATACCATTTATATTTGTAGTATACCAAAATATAGAAACAGAAATATTAGTCGGATGCGATAACTTGCGGAAGTATGAAACTATTATAGATTTAGAAACCAATCAGGTGGTATTTACATACGATAAACAAAAGGTACCTATCAAAATTATTAATAGAAATGAAGGTGTAATGAAAATGGTCAATTCAACCAAATTAAGTGATAGATTTGAATACTAATGTGAGGATAGTCCAATCAATAGAAAGTCAACACAGCCGTTAACGGTAAACAACCCAATTTGGGAGGAGAAAATGCAAGGGATCAAACAATTCTGTAATCATAACAGTCAACTAACCAAAGAACAAATAAACCAATTTATGAAAATTTATTTTAAACATTATACAGTATTATCAAATAAACCTGGCAAGATAGTAGGAGTGCAGTGTAAGTTACCCCTAAGAGAAAATGTGACATTCAACAAAAGGTCATATCCAATACCCTATAAATTAAGAGAGCAAGTACAAGAAGAAATCGACAAAATGCTTCGTGAAGATATAATTGAAATAAGTCAGTCAGAACACACTAGCCCATTAGTAGTAATTCTCAAGAAAGATAAGTCATTAAGATTGTGTTTGGATGCACGTCAAATTAATCAGATGATAATTGCTGATAAGACGTCGCCCGAGAACATAGCAGAAATTTTAAAACGTTTTAATAACGTACAGTTTTTTAGTAGTTGGGATGCTGTATCTGGATATTGGCAAGTAGAATTGGATCTAGAAAGCAGAAAATATGGGAGTTTCATAGTAAACGGTAGGAATTATAATTTCAAAAGATTATCTTTTGGTCTGGTTAATAGTGTGGCTATATTTATCAAATGTCTTGATGCAGTATTGGGTAAGGAGATTTTGGAATTTACTACAGTGTACGTCGATGATTTAGTAATTGCATCAAGCAGTTGGGAAGAGCACTGTCATCGAATTGATAAGGAACTTACCAGATTGGGGGAACATGGAACTACTCTAAAATTAGACAAGTCAACATTCATAGCCAGCAAGATTAAGTTTTTAGGGTTTATAGTCTCGAATACAGGCATATCTGCGGATCCTGATAAAATACAATCAATACAGAATTTCCCATATCTAAAAAATGTAAAACAATTACAAAGTTTCTTAGGCCTTTGTAATTATTATAGAAACTTCCAAAGTAATTACTCCGACCTAACACATCATTATCAACATTTAATTTGTAAGAAGAATAAATGGAAGTGGACTGAAAAAGATGAGGAAGTCTTCAATGAAGTGAAACAGAGGTTTTTACAGTGCGTCATGTTAAGTCACCCAGATTTCAGTAAAGATTTTTATTTAAATTGTGATGTCAGTGGAGTAAGTTTGGGATCGGTAATAGCTTTTGCAAGCCGTACACTAACTAAAGCAGAATTTAATTATACCATAACTGAAAAAGAGACATTGAGTGTGGTTTTTGCAATAACTAAAATCCGAACATACTTATTAAACAGTGAGGTAGTAGTACGAACCGATCATCAAGCAATAACCTTTTTTAAAAACTGTAAGATGTCACATGGAAGGCTCACAAGATGGATGCTCCAATTACAAGAATATCGTATAAAATGGGAGTACTTACCGGGCAGTAAAAATATAGTAGCGGATATATTATCCCGAGTAGGGGATCACGAAGAAATAATGGCCAAAGAAGCACGTAAAAGTTTGGCATGCTTTAGGAACAAAAAAGAATTAAAACTCATTGTAGAAGAAATAAAGAAATTACAGCCAACAGATATTAGAATACAGAAGTTGAGGAAAAGGATGGAAAGTACTTCCAACACTACATCACATTATATGATTCATGAAGGAGTAATGTTTAGGAACACCGACAAAAGAAATACTGATTGGAAAATTTTAGTGCCGGAAGAGGTATGTCATAAATTAATTGTTGATTATCATGAGAGATATGGACACCAAGGCCAGAAGAAAGTAGTGTCAGCACTCAAGGAACACTTTTACATTGTAACGACACCAAAATTCTAAAAGTAATAAGTACATCTTATCAAATAATTATGGAAAGAGATTTTGGAAAAGAAAGAAGAAAGAATAATGATGTTCAAACTAAATAAATAACACCAAAATTCTAAAAGTAATAAGTACATCTTATCAAATAATTATGGAAAGAGATTTTGGAAAAGAAAGAAAAAAGAATAATGATGTTCAAACTAAATAAATAATACCAAAATTCTAAAAGTAATAAGTACATCTTATCAAATAAAGCATAAATAATACATTTAGTAGTATAAAATAATAATAATGGGGCGCTATATTAATGACAATAGGCCTAAGAGAAATTTAATAAAGTAATTAGAAAATGAACTTGCTGAAGAAGAGTTGCAGTATAAAAACAGATAGAATAATAGAAGAATAATTAAAACTACTATATTACAAGAGGTATTGAATAACAAAGGTGAATGACATTAAGGCTAATAAATCATTGAACTGTGAAGTGAAGTTATATAAAAGAGAAAGAAATCTACTTAAGAAATATACCAATAGTAATATTGAATATAATATCAATAAATGGAGTTATTGGAAGGCAAGGTAGAATAAGAAAAAATATTCAGAAAATAAAAGATTCCAATGGTGTGTATAATGATATAAGATTTATAAATATTTTATTTATATAATGTAGAAAGCTAAGGCGTCACTCTAGAATTATTTTATGGGCAGCAGCCAAAGTGCACTGTACCAGGTATGTGAATGTTCGGATGAGCAATTGGACGTAAAAGGACCACTCAACGCCGATATTCATTCATATTACCATATTAATATACGGGGAATCATTTAACATTAATATGGAATAAATTTTAATAAAAGAATGGAATATATAAATAAAATATACAATGAACCAAGAGAAAACTCAAGAATTACAATTCGTTAAAGCCACCAATACAAATAAATAAACTCCAGAGATAAAGAAGAAAATAATTGGTATTGATAAGAAAGGTAGGTTTCAATTTACCTATAATAATGAAGAATTTGATTAATGAATATCAATCTTATCACCAAGCAATATTAATACCATAATATCATACACCTCAACTATTGAAGACATCAGCAAGCAATAACAACAATTTATCTAAACAAATCAAAATGCAAAATCATTTGAAAGAAGAAACAGTAATAAATAAAAATGTGAACCTAATTAAAAACCAAACGTCCTATAACAGAAAATACTATGACAACTTACTATACGATATAGACAGTACCCAGTTAGATTTGGAGTAGTCCATAAACAAATAACTAATGATGATAAATTTAATAAATAATGAATAAATCAAATAGAACAATAAAGTACAATACAGATTTAGAGGTAAATATAAAATGTAATTAAGATGTGATACAAATGTAATATAAGACAAGTGTGATTACTTGGTAAGAGGATGTGAGATACGTTGGTATTCAAGTAAGAATAACTGTGAGTGGGTGGTAATTATAAACAATTATTTAAAGAAATGAATTACTAATCCATAGTAGCGGATGATACAGACGTTAACATTTAGTTTTTTCTTTATTAGTGTTTGTGTTATATAAGTTTAATAGGTATTGATCACACAGACAATGGTTTAAAAGTGTGCATTCAGTTAAGCCCTAAAAGGAATTATAGTAATTTGAATATAATTGTTAATTAATAGTTTGTTTATATTTAAAGAAGTTAATTAATAGAAAACAAGTGTAAGCAGGATCGATTATGAGTCTTCCAATATAAAAATATAATCAGTCAAACATAGGCCTAGATCATTATGTTCAGTAAATAGTAAATTCTTCAAAATATTTGTCAAATTACAAATAACTATAATATTTTGTATTAAAATTGTTCATAGTTTTGTCAGATAAAATAATATGTAAATTGTATTAAGTATTATGATGTAATAACTAAAAAGCAACTTGTACATAAAAGGTAAAATAATGTATTATATAAAAATAATATCCTATGACAACTAAATCTCAATTTGAACAAATATGACCAGAATAATTTATATGTATCCAGGAAAAAAAGAAAGAAAAAGAAATTATATTATTATTGTAAAAAAAACCAAAAGGAGAGTTGAGTTGAATTTTGAAAAAAAGCTAAATATTTATACAAGAAAAAATATGAATCCTATTAAAAAACAATATAATACAAAGCAAGAAACACTATATCAACCTATAACAGAATGTAAAATTTGAGTAAATAAAGAAACAGCATAAACAAATCAGCCTTTAAACATTACTGAGCCAACAACCAGAAAAGAACATTAAATTAAATTAAAAAAAAAAACGAATGAAGTTATGGAAAAAACTAACCTTAAATGAAAACAATTTACAATTGAAGAACAACTACACTTACATTAACTTAATAACAGAAACACTGGACTTCAATCATTATATTCCACCAGAAGGCTTCAGATAAATGAAATGACAAGATGTAACATTTATTGATCACAAAAGAAGTGGATTTCTTCATTTGAATAATATAAACAAACTGAAGACATTGGAAATTTTCATCACTGATACCAGGAGGCTGTGTGAAACTGAACTGAACTGATAAACATTGTGTAACGTATATATATTATTATAATTAATATTAATTTTATATTATTTCATTATTATCTTGTTTTGTAATGTAATGTACTTTCTGTACTTGTCTTTTCTTTATAATAACTGAACCTTTTATATCAGCCAAAAGGACCTTAAAATAATATTAATATAAAAGAGAAGAGAATCGACCCTGAGATTTCCTGAGTCATATTAATAGTTACAGTAAATGGACTATATAAATTTTGAATAAAAATTGCAATATTATTATTATTATTACCAGATACCATTCCATGTGTTTTATTTATAACAGAAATAGAATTAATAACTATATTACAAATGGGTGCCAACCACTTGGGCTTAATTAAAAAACAATACACATTTTGAAAAGTGTTACAAATTGATGCTTACAACGTGAGGAATAAATAGGGTAAAACCCGTTTTGTTATAACATAAATAAATTAGAAAAGAAGGTAATTCGGTCTATAGAAACATGTGATATTTGTCAAAAAGTCAAGTTAGCCAATGTCAGATATGAGGGAAGGTGGATAAATAATCAAGCATTGAGAGCGCTAGAGCAAGTTTTTATTGACATTTGTGGACCATTCCCAACTAGTGGTAGGAGACGTAGTAAGTACATACTGATTATCATGGACAGTTTTACTAGGTTTACAAAGTTATATCCCATCACTAAGGCTAATACCCATACTATAGTAAAAATAATTAAAGAAAAGTATATAAAGGAGGTAGGGTTGCCTAGTAGTATCAATTCTGATCATGGAACACAATTTAAAGCTGTCTAGTGGCAGAATGCGATGAGAGCAATAAAAATTAGGAATATTAAACATCTGTATACCATCCAAATAGTAACCCGGCCGAAAGAATGCTCAAAGAAGTGGGTCGTTTATTTCGCACATACTGCCATGATCAACATAATAAATGGAGTGAATATGTTAGTAAAGCAGAAGAGTTTATAAATTTAGCAAATCACGACAGTACCGGTGTGACACCATATGAGGCAATGCATAAAAAACGCCTACCCAGAATTATCGAAAATTTAGTCTCGACTTTACATGGTTCACTCAACCACAGAAGGACATACAAGTTATTATGGAAAGTCGGTTGAAAGTGAAGGCAGAGGAAAGAGCCAGACGACAATACAAGGAGCGGTATAAACAAATAAATTATCATATAGGAGAGTTAGTACTTGTTCGTAACAGACAACTTGCCAGCAGTAAGGAGAAGTTGATGAAAAAATTATTTCTATGTTATGTAGGCCCATTTATAATTGACACGGTGAACGATAACAATACTGTAGTAATAAAATACCAGGATGGAAAAATTAAAGGGACATACAATATTAATCAACTTCGCCCTTATAAGTCAGATAATAACTAAAAGAGTGTGAATTCTGAAATAAAGAACACATGAAATGTATGACCAGGATTGGGATGGTGAGATTTAAAAGAAAAGATAATGTTATATTCATGTTTTTCAGTTTTTTAGCCTTGAAAATAGGCACAATTGTTATTTTATACTTATTATTTTTGATGTAAAACCAGTTGGTTTGATTAATGTTATTTTAACTTATAAATGAGTGTGTCAGATACGGTGATTCGTGATAGTGATGAACCATATTTGTTATGTTAATAAAAAAAAAAAAAATTATGAAAAGAACTTTGTGATATACAGTTAGCGAGTTAATCAAATGTTGTCAATATTAATGTTAGGCCATGGTGGTGATAAGAAATTAATTATTTCAAAATCTCATATCAAATTATATCTGAGATTGTGAAATAAGGGAAGGTATTATGTACTGCTGTTAAAATACAACACAGTACATAAGAGTAAAATAATAATTTTAAAAGAAAAAATATATGAATTTAATAGTAATTGGAACATATGTTTGAATTGTAAACAAAAACACTGAGTTGATAGTCCCAACCAACATAGAGGTAGACTCCAGTATTAGATAGAACAGCATTAAGATATATGTTTTTACAAGGATTATATTAAATTTGAAATAAATATTAAAATAAAAGGTAAGAGTAATAAAATTATAATCTAATAAATACAAATTAGAATTAAGAATGTTAGAAATCAAATAAATGTATTTAATAATAATTAGAAAAGTTATATATAATTTTAAGAGTCATATGATGGAAAGATGTAAAGAATGTAGTGAGGTATCAATATGGCAAAATGTAAATTGTTAGATTTGTATTGTATAAAAATAGAAGAAAATTAGTTAGTCTAAATTTATATTCAATATGATAAACATCACTGAGAGAGCCTGTAATATTTAAATAAGCCAAAAATTATAATTCAGAAGATACACATCACAAAGTCTAATGTTATGTGTAATAAGATACGCATTAAAAGAGTTTAATTTTTCATAAAAGAGTTTATTTGTCTGTTAAATAAAGGAAACCGTCAAAAGAAGGGAGTCAACATTGATATTGAATTTAATAGATATATGAGAATATCAATCTATAACATTGCAAGAATCATAATTTGTATACAACTTAATAAATAACAATATTTCAAGAAGACTGAATATGTCATTGAGAGAACGCCGAACTAAAAGAAGAAGCCTGTACTGGAAGATAGTTTGAGTGTCAATACAATAAAATCCAACATTCCGAAGAAGTATCCACGTCGTAATCATAGAAGAAAATATAATTCAACCTTAAATCTCATAAGAAATCCCCGAGAAGGAATAGATCACAAAGCCTAGCATTATCTTTAAGATGATAAACATACACTAGAATTGAACCCGTTGCAGTTGTGAAGAATTCAGATTCAAGCTACTTACATTTTTATGGTAGATATTCTTATCTTGTTATTTATCAAAAAATTTATACACTAACGTTATTTGGTACGGATTAAAGAAAAGAATAAATCATACAGAGTATTAAATAATATAAATTAACTTAATAATTGTTAACCCTGAGATAGAGTTTCTTTTTATGTGCTAATAGAAAAAGGTAATATCTGTAATTAAATATTTTAATTACAATACTTATAGAGATAAAATATCAGCAAATAATAACAGTACAACATATATATATATATATATATATATATATATATATATATATAATTTTCTATATAAGTAACTCGACGTTTCTTGCAGTAATTATATAAATTTGTGATGTTATTCAATTTCTTTCTTCAGAAAGTAGTATAATTCGTATATTCTTTTTAACACCTAAAAAAAAAAGAAAAGAATATATGAATTATAGTACTTGTAGAAGAAAGAAATTTGAATAACATCACAAATATATATATATATATATATATATATATATATATATATAAACCATTTAAATTTATGTAAAAAGCATTGCTGCGTTTATTTTTCAAAATAAAATAAATTTAGATTAAAATTTTTCACAATGAGGTAGTAAATGAAAATACTCGAATTTATCAGTGCAATAGTTCTGGGGTACACAATATTTGGGTCCACAGGTAAACTGTAATTTTTTGTGTCAGTTGGATATTTGATAATTTATAGCTCTGGATAATTTGAGCTCTGGATAGTCAACATCGTTTTTTTTACGTTTAGAGATAGGAACAAACTTATATTACACCCAAACACGCACCTATCCTTTCGTGGCTGGGTAAAAAGTTAAATGTATTTTAGTAAAGCGAATCAGCCTGTGGACGTTATTACAAATACGTATGTGCCGCAACATATTATATTTATGTTTAATTTGTACTTTAATTTAAACGTTTTTGTGAGAGAGACGTGTTTAAACAAGAAACTAGTTTATCCCAAAATTTTGTTAAAATAATTGTTAGTTTAGGCGCTCATTAGTTACTTTCATTCTAAATTTTGTTAATGCATTCGACGCAGATAAAATAAGAAAAGCGCTAGTTGAAAATAATAAAAACGAGCCACTAAGTTAGAAGGAAGGGATGACATTTGATTCCGTAGAAATAATTACAGAAGATGGCGAAATTAAACTGCACTAATAATTAAATCATCGGCTAAACGCTAAAAGCACGATACAGAGGCGATTCAAAGTTTTGACGCTTGTATTAATGTATTACGACATTGGTGGCTGCCGAATACACGCGTCAGGTGTGCCAATTAAAACTTCAACATTAATTATTTCGTGCAAGATCGACCCCAACCACGTTTAAACAGCCCCTGTTAGCGGTTTGGTGGTAGTATTGCTTGAGTGATTATTGAATTTCAGAAGTTGTTTGTTGTCAAACGTCACAGAAGTCTAACAGTCGTCTATCTCAATACAATACCCAACAGTAACTTTAAGTACAAATTGCTTACTTACTAAAATAATTGGTTAGAAAAATCTATTGTGAAGTTGTTCATTATCTGCGCACACAAAACTGTTATACGAATGATATGATAAGTGTTCACGAAAGGTGTTTCCACAAGACTCGTTTCCTCTCGGGCTTCATACGGTTTACACGAAAAATGACTTACAATCAGTTTACTTGTTAGTAACAACAGAAAATTATGAATAATTTTAATGAGGCAGTGCATCAGAAAAAAGAAGATAAAATTACGTTCGTCCATATACGTAAATGGATTCCTAATTTTCTTAACCATTAATCCCATCCATCTGTTTTCACCCAAGTCTTGAGCTTTCGTCAACTTTTCCTTTCCATTGCTTCATCTGCTTTGTTTCTCCGAGATCTTTTTTCATCCATGCGATTCCAGTGTGTTACGTTCGTTACTCATTGCTCTTGTTACATGTACTATACGTAATATAGTTTGTTTTCCACAAAACATTGCGCGTCTTTCTCTTAATCTATTCCGATTTATCTTTCAATTTTCTCAGTGGTAATTTTGTTTTTTCCATTTACATGTACAACGTCTTGTCAAAATGGTGTTTTTACTTGCCATAATTTAGTTTATATTTTTCTTGTTTAAAATCCCGATTGCAGCTCTTTGTGTCATAATTTTATGTACCGTAGGACTGTAAATTCTCATCTTGGTGGTTTCTGTGACATGTCTGTCCAACAGAACAGAGCCCAGCTGTTTAAAGGAACTTTGAAATTGTTCCAGTTTGTTCATGGTTAATTTACTTATGCCACAAGAGCTTTCGCTTTGGCATTTTTTAAAAGTGTGGTTTTCAAATGTATCTGCTTGGTTTTATTTGAGTAATATTCTAAGTTTTTATGTTTCTTAAATTTTATCGTGCGGTTGTCAAATATTGCTCATTGTCAAGGTTGGGTTGGCTTACAACCAGGTTACACCAGGTCATCTTTTCTGGTGTGCACTTTTTCTAGATGTCGAAACACGTAATTTGGATACTTCTTGTTAATCAATTACTTGGTCGTTTACGCAGAGGAGCGTGTAAAGGCCGTCATTTCTGATTGGAAATCTCATTCATTTAGATTTTATTTTCTACGCGTATATTCTATTTCATGAATACATTCTATTTCAGGAATATTTAGATTCTACTTCAGGAATATTATAAATAAGGTCGGTGATACTGAGGACCATTCCAAAAGGCTTTTTGTATTTATAAAATTGTACCAATCGCCTTTTATTAATAAAAGATGACTTCGTACTTGATTAGATTTTTGATTTCCAGTTTTTGAGATTTTAAGAATAAGAAAAATTAAACAAAATCTAATTTAATTTTATTTATTTATTTTATTTTATTTATTTAATCAAGTAAAACTATTTGTCATTATTTAAGAAGACAGTTGAAATATAATCGACATGCTATTTATGTTATTTTTACCCCTGCTGCACTCGGTCAAGCAGAAATATTGTGTACGAATTTGCAGTCAATGTCTCGAAAACCTCAATGTTTTATCGCCATCGTTACCATCGTCGTCGTCGTCATCGTCATCGCTGTCAACAACTACAACAACAACGTTTCAAGAACACTCAATAGTCTTGTAGTTTGTTACGATCACTTCTTGTTCTTCTTCTTCTTCTGCTTCTTTTTCTTGTTGTTGTTGTTGTTGTTGTTGTTGTTGTTGTTGTTGTTCTTCTTCTTCTTCTTCTTCTTCTTCTAGTCATTTGTCTTTTTCATTTATTCCTTACAGCGATGGGTTCTCAGTCCATTTTTTATCTTTTCATCTACATATTAATATTACGTTTTGTTCCTTTAGCCAGATATGGTCTAGTTTAAAATCTTAACTTAGTTCTTGACTGTCTTCTATCTCTTAGTCATTCCCGTTCACTGAATCTATGGTATCTCGCATTGCTGACTGGTCTCGGGATAGTTGGCCTTTGGATCAAGGCCGCGTAGTACAGACATTGGAAGAAATCTGTTTCCAGGACTTCCTCCATCCACCCAGGACGGACCGCTGAGGGGATGTTCTGAGGGGTCATATATTCAGTAACAACAAAGGCAAAAATTCCAAGGAAAAGCAAAATACACTCTCAAAATTCGTTAGTAATCGAGTACGAATAGCAAAGTGTAACTACCTAGTATAGCAGAAATCCCAAATTCTATGCTCCATTCATACTTGTTTCCTAATTCTTGATCAGAGTGGAAAGGAAATTAAAAAAATATTGACACTAGTCGTGAAGAATATAATCTTCAGATTTAATACTTTACTTACGAGTTGTAAATTTGACAGAGGTGGTTAAAGTGAAGACAACGAACCTACGCTATAGGCCTACTAATTGTTAGGAAGAACAGGGAGATCGTTACACACTGGAAATAATTATTAGAGGAATTAGCAAATGTCACATTATTTGCTTAAAAAATAACAAGACTTTATCTACTAATTTAGTTTAAAACTAACGACTAATAAATAAGATCGTCTTTAAAGAAACGAGAAGATTTCAAACAGAATTACAAACCCTTTTTTAAATATTTGATGGATATCTCAACTATGCCTTTCACTTAAAAGTATGGAAGAAATTTCGAAACCATTTTGTAGGAAAAATTTGCTTCCCTTTCTTCTAAACAATCTTTGCCTGACCACTCAAGAGGCTGAATCAATAACCGACTGAATACACCGCACTTCTCTTTAACTGCCAATACGATAAGCACATCGCGCAGATGACAGTTTAATTATAACGTCCAAATCAATTATCTGCACTTAACTATGCATGGAATAAGTTGCTTAGAGTCCGTAACTATGGAACATAATAATATATGACGTGTAGTTATTATAAAAGTTTAGTGAATTGGAAATATAGATTTTTGACGCTTTAAAAAAATGAAATATGTATACTGTGAATGATTAAAAAGACGACAATATAAGCCGAGAATAAGTTGAAATACGGTTATGAGTTAATGTGACTTCTGGAAGCAAAGCATCGTAACGCAACGTTTCCTATTGACACTAAGAGGACATGTTTGAACAGTCTGGAGTAACAATCACGAACAATGAAAGAAATTCTTTGATTGCGCTCTCTATCCAGATGAATAGGTAAGCATCAGAGAACGGCTTTATGCCTAGCGTGTTTCTAGCTTTCTGTCTAACTTTCTGTTACGACTTTTAAATGACGAATTGGCGGCTTGTGTCAAATATTTTTATTTTCAAGTATGATACGGGTCAAGTATAGACAGATCCTTAAGATCATTCAAAACGTTTTATAAGGCATATGGTAAACTCGGGTATACTCGTGATAGAGGTAATCTCGTGAACTTTTTGTGAAGCTTGTCACGGGTTAACCAATGCTCCCACAAATACCTAGTTTCTCCATTGAGAGCAGCGTATTCTAACGTTCACTTTGAGATATAGTAGGGGCCACTACGACACGTGGTTATTGTTTTGCAACGTTTTGAAATGATAGGTAAGGAATAATTCTTATATTTATGTATCTGTTAATAAAACGTTATTTTTATTGTACCATAATTGTAATTCACTATATTAAGCATCAGATTTGGCCTTAAATTGTCGGTTAATGCATAGTGAATACGATGGTACTTATTTTGACAGGGTTGGACGGCGTACACGTTGTAGGAGCTTATCTCCGAATCATAGTTTCTTAAAGGTTTTGTGTTGTTTTCCAAGTAAAGCTGCTTCCTAGTAGTGCACAAATTTATTTAATTCTTGACATTTACTTCTGAAAAAGACTTCAGTTAAATATAAATCTTCTAAATTGTTTTCTACTAAAATTTTCGATAGTTTTTATTTCCTGGATTGGATTTCTCCGTACGATTTTAATATTAATGGAGTTTTTAATTTTCATTTTTTTGACCGTATGATTTTAGTTTTATTTTACTTATGACTTTAGATGCCACAAGTATGCCTGACGTATCACGAGACTGCCTCAATCCAGGTAAAGTCGTGATATTACGAGTATAGCGGAGTGTTGTCACAGGATTACCTGGAATATCACAAGATTACCAAGCAAAAACATAGTTTCGAAATAAAAAACTTAATAAAAATAAATATAATGTTTTGTTTTATCCAAAACATTTTTAGTGCGATAAAGTCCTTGTAAAACATTCTTTCTAAAAATTAAAACAGAAAAAAGAATTACCAATATTTGGTTGGCACAATTGGTATTTTATATGCTTTATCACGAGTTTACCCAAGTTTACCATACATGTAAATGTAGTCACAAAGCGCAGAACTAAAATATATTAAACGAAGTAAAAGTAATACAATAATAATGGCTGGACGATGCCCTGCGTTAACTCTCCGACGCCCAAGGAAGGTAGTTTGGCCAGCATTATGCTTCAGCTGTTTATTGCTGCCGCAGGATGTTATACTAAGCACTTACTTTAACACGTTGAGTATAACATTTTATGGCGATCTACTAAACCACTAACATTGAAAATAAATACAAACAGAATTATCACTGTTGCACACCACTATAGAAACATTATTCCGATTAGCGTTTTCAAGCTGCACAGCTCATCGTCAGATCGCAAATAACAATAATAGGACAATTAGGAATTGTGTACATTCTTTTCAATACCTAACGTTGTACCACCCACCCACCCACCCACCCACACACACACACACACACACACACACACACACACACACACACACACACACACACACACATACACAGAATGTACTAGAAAGAGATGTAACAGTACAGATTTGGGAGACTGAACTCGCTAGTTAATAATACCCAGAAAGGACATTTAACTTATAGCTTGTTTACGAAAATGTGTACGGACGGTAGGGCAAGTGGGGGTATGAAAAAGTTGTTTGTCCTATTATTGTTACTTCCGATCTGACGATGAGCTGTGAAGCTTGAAAGCGCTAATCGGAATAATGTTTCTATAGTGGTGTGCAAGAGTGATAATTCTGTTTGTGATTATAACCATTAACACAACTTTCTTAATTAATTTTTTGAAAATAAATAAGTAAATAACAGAGGAACGGAAGAAAGCAGAAAGTGTCAGTGTAACCTTGTATTCCGCAAGAAGTGCCAACCGTATTATGGGTATTGTGCGTGTTCAGGGGTGTGTATTGTATGATAATCTCTTTTTGAAAGTAAACATTCTTACTGTTGAAAAAGAAATCAAGGCTCTCGCATATGTGAATAATTGTTCATGTCAACAAGGTAGATGTAATTATGTCATGAACAGGACTTTAAAAAGAACACAGCTTAAGAGAACTAACATCTTCAAACTGTGTAGTGAGCTGTGTGTGGACAATTGTTTACATAAAAGGTAACTTAAGTTAGGGTAATCACTAATTTTAAATAAGTAAGTATTTAGGTCGAACATAGTAAAAATTCAGTTATATAAATGTCTTGAGATACAAAGGAAGTTACAAAGGAATATCAAAAGCAAACATTTTACAAGGTAGATCGTATTTTTTGTTTCACCTTGCGGCAGAAAAGGTTCAATTTACTGTAAAGAAATGCTTGGCAACTTTGAAGCAGAATGCGGATGAGTAGTAGTTTCCTTGTTTACTGACTGCCCTTAAAAAGTATAAACAACTTAATACATTATCTAGATCCTAGAATTACTAATTTAAGTTGTTGAATCACTTGACAACAAATCGAAACGCGGAAAATAACACCTGTATTGTACAAGCGCAAAGTAGCGTGTTTATATATTTTTCTCCATGTGAGAGGTGTCACCAACCCGAACAGTAGCTCTGGTCACGGCATCGCTGTCCTTGGGACCTACTGTCGGTAAACTGGATTATTAAAATTATTTCGTGATTTATATACCGAGTAATGGGCAATTCACGTGTTGCCGAAACATTTTACGCTTTTGTTTGGGATTTAAATTTTAATATTTATGTATGGTTGGATACGCCTAGCATTTCGCCTTTGAATACAATGCGCACGTTTCAATTGCTCATTGTTATTCCGAAATTGTAAAAAAATTAATTAAGGTTTCAAGAAAAAGTAAATTAGGACGAGTTCCCATTATTAAATAGTTTTTTTTTGTTCTAGACGTTTTCAAGCGGTCGTCAGCCCCCCCTCCACTGAAACCCAACAGTAATTACTCTGTCTATAGAAAAGACGACAGATTTAAAAATATTTTAAATTGTAATTTTACTCACTATCTAATATGTAATATCTAATATTATTTAATAAATTTCTGTTCATTACTCTTTTTATGTAAAAAGGAAATTAGAGCTCCGAACTGGGATACGATACTTCCATTTTAATCTACATAATACTGTAAAAATTTCCAGTCCTTAGCAAACTTGTAAACTCCATCAAATAGAGTTAATGGTAGTCTTAATGTGATACATGAAACACAATTTTGTAACTGACATTGCACGTAATGGGAAATGTGTAGTAAATTTATGAAAAATAAAATTTTTTCAGAAAGTGTTTGTGATATTTTCTTATTATTATTTTATTATAAAATAAATATTATTGTATTATATATTATTTGATTTGTCACTATAAATTTGATAATGATGGTGATGAGCGTAGGTGGGAACTCTGACTTTTATTTTAATAATTAAAATTGATATTTAAAATACTATCGTTTAGTTGAAAGAGAAATCTAAGGCAATGGAGAAGAAAATATTGTACAGAAAAATAAAAACGACTATAGCTTGTATATTTTATATTTTTACAGCACTTAAGAAAAATGGTTAACTGGAACCATTGTTGTAAACTTCAGAGTGTAACAAGCATAATTATGTAAATAAAAATCCCGCCACATAAAATACTTGACAATATTTAGAAGCCAAAATTACCATATTTCCATAGGAAAGAAATCATAAGGAACAACAACAGAATAATTGTTTGACGTTACATAGTATTAACTTCGAAGTTCTACAGACATATTGCGCCATTAATTCTTTCTCTTGTTCACGTCTCAAAGAACAGAAAGATAGATTTAACAATTTTTTTTTCATAATAACCATACGGAACAATTCTCTATTCAGCTGTATCCCACTCACTGTAATATCTCCTTCCCTAGACGGGTAGCAATTCTATTTGGATTTTTGTTTTATTGCAGTCATATTTTGTTCATTAAAATTATACGAAGCTCAATAGGTGAGCCCAAAATTTTTTAAAATATGTCATGCAACGTCTACCATTTTGTTTTTTTTCATATTTTTGTTGGCTCTCTCAGTTTAAAGACACCTTATTTATACCTCTCTGTTTAAAGACACCTCTCTCACATTTGACACCTTATTTATAAAAGTAATTTGTGTCATATTACATAATTTGTGCTGCTTTACTTAAGCAATTGAGATAAAACAGAGAATACGATCAGAGGTTACGTTTAGAAATGTGTACAAACTCCAATAAAATAAAACAACCTCAGATGCAATTCAGTAAAACGTGCTTGGTAGTAGTAGAGACAATTACAGTTTTGTAAAATATGTAATATTCATTACAAAAAGTACTTGGATTTATGATATTAAATTACATAGATCCTAATGTAGTAAGTTTATACGTAAAAGCCTAACAAGTGGAGACGTACTAACAAAGCCTGGATTTAAACATGTATGGAAAATTTATTAGACGGATTTGAAATAATGTAACAGACAAATTGTAGGGCTAACATGCACTAGCGTGATGGGGAGATGAAGGAGAAATGATGTATTTTATATCACGAATTTGGTCAAGTATCTCATTAAGAAATTGACAAGCATCCTACAGGACACTGATTTTACGTCTTACAAGGAACGACAAATACTGAACTGGCTAGATCATGGATGACTGGCGATAACTGCATGGTGATAAGAACAACGGAACGTGGGGGGGGGGAGTAAAATATATTTAGGTGAGAAAAAAGGACAGAGAAATGGGTAAAGCAATCTGTACATTAACCAAAGCTTGTTGCCTGCCGCGGTTTTTTGGTCATTTCTGTTTGACAGAGGCCGGTAAAACATGGAGCGTGTCATTTCCTGTCCCTTCAGCTGTTAGGTGTGTGTTTTTGTTGTGTTTGTTAAGTATTTGTTGAAACGTTCTTTCGTCTGTTAGATATGTTCAGGACTACGTCCGGAACTGTTAGGTAGCGTCCAACGTCGAGACGTTCGGTTGACGAAACACTGTGGGAGTTTTAACGTGGAACAGCGTCCTTTACTAACTTGATACTGGATATATTATTATTAATAAAGAAATAAGTACCCATAGTATCAAAAACTGAAAATAAAAATTAATTCGACTGGCCGAAAAAGATGTGGCTAGTCGATTGGTCGACAGTTAGTGTGGTAACACTTTTGATTATACGAAACTAATAATCTAACTTGTCAGGTACCAATGTTAGAGATTCAAATGAAAAGCTAAAGTGTTCTAGCTTATAAAACTCACCGTTTACATCGTCTTCACCACGTTAAATACCACAATCACTACAAAAACGTCAAGGGCTGTCATCATCGCTAAAACTAAGATAAGAGCTTAGGAAGAATGAGACCAGAAATGTATAGTAAAAATGTATTTGAAAGACATGAAGTCAAAAATGGTAAATTGGAAAACCAAAGTAAACGTCTCAAAATATATTTCACAAGTAACCAGTGCACTGGGCGGGGGGGCTGTAAATAATCTTGGCACAGATTGCACAAGTGTTTCAGCAGAAGAAGATGATGAACTTTTTGTATTTCAGTGTTTGTCAAAATAATCTGCAGCTAAATGAAATAATTTTTTCAATTCTGTGCAATAATTAAAAAATTATTGATGTTATTATAATTATGGTATTATTATTACTGAACGAGCGAAGAGGCTTCTCAGCTTTAACTCGACCGTTTAAATGTGTCTGTTTGTTTATCTGTAAATCTGTTTGCGATATATCTCACGGTAACTACGAAATACATTTGCCCTACAAAGTTCTGTCGTTTTGAGATAGGATCCCCTCTCAAAAGATGGGCAAACCAAAATGTGAGGAGGTCAAAACCAAAAGTAGAATCTACGAAATTAATAGCATTTACTACGAAAATAATTTAATTTTGAAGGACCGAGAGGCTAAAAATAGAACTCAAATTTTCAGAAAACTGTAAAATTTTATGTGAAAGTTATGAGGAATTTAATTCAAAGCACAAACTTGTTATGTGCAATAATTTGACAGAATTAATATCTCTCAACAATATTTGCAAAGCTTGGATCGCTTCAAAACGTTTGTAATCTATGTTTACGAAATACTTTATATACGTATACAGAGCTTGTCCTCGTAGGTAACTCACGATTGTTCTTGTATGATTTGAATATTATACGTAATTGTTATAAAATAATTATTATTTCTGCAAGTATTTCGCTTGTTTTGTTCATTTTACCTATTGCGTATTTTATCAGTAATTATATATTAGATATTGTTATCAGTTACGTAAACTTGTAAAAAGTATTAGTTATAGGCTTATGGTTGTGTCGAAGAATAAATAAACTTAACAACTGGGACTGAATTTTTTGTCATTTAGTTATTATAGTTATAAACTTAACTAAAAAAAGTAATTCAAAACTTTAAGTGTTAATTGTATGACTGACTGCTTATTTTTTCTAAAAAAAAATAACAGAATATTTGAGGATTTTAAAAATTATTTAATAATTAAAAATTATGTGATATCAAAATTTATCTAACTTAATAATAGGCTAAATGTATTTAGGTCAAAATAGTGAACGAGTTCTGCAGTTCAGGTAACTTACTGGTTACTGTTATTTACAATATATTTTAATCAAAAATTTATGTTGGTAAACAATAACAACAATGTCATATTAGACTCTGATCCAGTTTCAGACACGAATCCCGTTAATGGTAAATAAAGTGCCATATGTCCAAACTAATGAAACAGAACAAAGAGAATTTTACAAGATGTGTAATGACGTTACAAAACAAACAGACTCGCATGTTATCGTTGAAGCACAAAAGGGAATAAATCAGGTATTTTTGCCTTTTCTTTGAGTAATAAATTATGAACTTATTTTTATGATTTTGAACTCCTTGACCTTCGTCAATGCTGTCGGGGTTAGTGTAACGTACTGCGGCAGCCGCCTTTGTTTACGTTTGAACTCCTTGACCTTCGTCAATGCTGTCGGGGTTAGTGTAACGTACTGCGGCAGCTGCCTTTGTTTACGTTTGAACTCCTTGACCTTCGTCAATGCTGTCGGGGTTAGTGTAACGTACTGCGGCAGCCGCCTTTGTTTACGTTTGAACTCCTTGACCTTCGTCAATGCTGTCGGGGTTAGTGTAACGTAAAGCGGCAGCCGCCTTTGTTTACGTTTGAACTCCTTGACCTTTGTCAATGCTGTCGGGGTTAGTGTAACGTACTGCGGCAGCTGCCTTTGTTTACGTTTGAACTCCTTGACCTTCGTCAATGTTGTCGGGGTTAGTGTAACGTACTGCAGCAGCTGCCTTTTTTTACGTTTGAACTCCTTGACCTTCGTCAATGCTGTCGGGGTTAGTGTAACGTACTGCGGCAGCTGCCTTTGTTCACGTTCTGTCTCGACTACGCTTCGTTCTGTTTCTGTTCAGTTTAATTTCAGCTGTTGTTTCTATTTAAAGACGGCCGAGCGTCACTCATTAGTTCGTCTCGTTGGAAAATGAAGCATCTACTTCTTGGTGATTGTGTCTGCTTGAAATTCCTCAACAATTTTTTTTTTTGCTCACGCATAACGACGTTGAAATTTGTGAAAATATGGATCTTATTATTTTGCAAAGATGTAGTACACTTTGTTACTTTAAATCTGATTTTTTTTTTCTTGTTACACTCTGATTAGTCTTAAACATATGAATTGAAAACGTTTATATATGTGCTTATAAACAACTTACGTACTTACCTATGGATTTGCTTTGAATAATTACGTATATTCTATTCTTTTCTTCATTACTTTTACTGGCGCGTGCCAATTATGCTATCCATATGTCCAGTGGCGTGCGGTGGGTAAAAATTTTGGTGAAACTGAGTTATATCCGTAAGCCTTATTAAGTTTCAAAAAGATAGCGGAAGTCCAATTTATAATTAAAATTAACCTATAGTGGCTTACCTACTAATCTGTCTGCCTGTTAGTAGGTGGCACACACGATTATGATTGAATTTTAGGTATAAGATCCATTATTAAGTCTAATATCTTAATCTTTTATAGCATGATAAAATATTACGTTCAACGCAGAATGCATAGAACACGTATACCCGCGGTTCGAAATGTCTAACACCGAGTTACTAACGTTTTAAAAAACACTGGCACAATACAGACTTTAACTTGAGGTGCAAAATCTTCTTAAAACACATGTGTCTGAAAATATAAATACTGTAAAAGCACATTTGCAGTGGTAAAATATCAACTTTTTTCGAATAAACACACTAATACATTTTAATGAAGAAAGTTGTGTTAGTGGTTCAAATCACAAGCAGAATTATCACTGTTGCACACCACTATATAAAAATATTCCGATTAGCGCTTTCAAGCTTCACAGCTCATCGTCAGATTGGATTTCCGATCTGATAATGAGCTGTGAAGCTTGAAAGCGCTAATCGGAATATTTTTATATAGTGGTGTGCAACAGTGATAATTCTGCTTGACACTAATACATTGTTGAAGCATACTAATAACTCTCTTGGACGTAAACACATTTACCTTAAATATACAAACATTTAACGTATTACAGTTTAATAGCTTTAAAGATTTACAAGATCGGATATACTTTTCCCTTCAAACTCTTCACTACTGTACAACACAATAATTTCGTTTTATAAACGCACACTGTCAAAGAATTTGCCAAATGTTTCCAAAAGGCTTTAAAAAGGATAATCTTCAAACCGTGTATACAACTGATTATCAATGTTAGCAAACGGTCACAATAAATATGCTTGTAGTTCACACTCCTTCTCTGTGATGGCTCCCCTCCTACAGATAGAGTTTGCTGAAAAACGCCTTCAAAGTCATCACGGAGAGATACTATACTTTGTCTAGTTTCGCAATTTTCTTTCGGCAGTACAAAATGTCACAGGCTTGAGTCTGTCATCTGTATACGAAAATATTTTATCGAAAGTATATTGTCTCTAAGACTGACAAAAATCCACTAATGGGAGCTAAAATATCAGACTCGATCTCTTCAAGGTGATCTAACGTGGCATTGAATACGTCACACAATTGACGGCTGTTCCTGTACATGGTATTTACAAGTCTAGAGGAATAATTCCACCTCACTGGGCACAGATGGGGTCATAGCTGCACAAACTCATACAAAAATTAAGTCCGTTTCGGAGATCTCGAAAAATGGCTGCAATACCACTAAGTAGGTTACAAAATATTTTGCACTTGGGTATTTGCCTAACACTTTGAGACACAACAAAGTTTAAAACATGAGCATATCAATGGACAAAGAGAGCTTGCAGATTAGTTCTTTTAATTATGGTCTCCAATTAAAATTTCGCAATTGTTGCCGCCCCATCGTAGACTTGAACAACTAGTTTTTCACTGCATTCAAATTCAGTCAGGAAACTGACGAATGAGCGTTGCAATAGCCTGGGTATGTCGATCACAACTTACGTCATTGGATCCTAAAAATCTCTCTTTTACTTCTCCATTATACGAATAATGCAAAACTATAGAGCACTATGGTTTATTTGAAATATCTCTGGTTTCATCGACTAGATTTAACCAGAGCGGATATCTCCGGTTTAAGTTGGTCATCTAACGCAGTTTCTATTCTACTCTGACCGGAAGCAGCAATACACAATCATGAAGGAAGATGATTCACAGTAATTTTATGACCGGCAATAAATTCAACTAGGTTTCCTAAATGTTTGAATCCAGTTTGGGTCCAGCTATTGTTCCTGTCCTTTTCAAACAACAAACAATACCATCAAAATAGTGCATTTAGTTCACCACTACCAGCCAACCACTCACATTTGCTGTACATACTAGACTGGAAATGGTTAGTAAACTTTCCAGATAGCTGGGTTAAGTTTAAAAGAATCGGGGCCGGCTTACCAATTTTTATCATTTCAGGTTTTTCGTTGAATGACCGGGAAGAAAAAGGTTTTGCTAAAACGTTTTTTATTATAGAAACCGACACTGTAGAAAATATATTAAACCAACATTGAAACTATTCTAAAATATGTAACTATAATTTCAAATATAATGCGTATCGTTTAAATACAACGTAAATAAAATGTAAGACACACTATTTAATAAGGTATAATTATAACTTGAAATGTTAAAAACGGAAATGCATATGGTATAAATGCGGTAGGTACTAAATAATGTACACACACAGCGATACCAACAAACTTAACTGAAGCTAGCTTGGGTTGAGTTGGACTGCGACCACTGCAGAGGCGTTTTTCTATCTCGCTCTACGTGTGCGCGCATCTCTTTACACCAGGCTAACCCAAGCTGTGACGAACCTGCTTCACCTACCACTGCAGAGCCAGCGTGTGAAATCAGTCTACTTAAACAATTTTCGGAACAGTCATGTAGAAAATTCCAGTGAATTTTTATTTTAGTTACTTAAAATTAGATTCAATTAAATTATAACATTTACTTTAAATAACTCCAGTTAGTGTGTCACCAATCATTACTGATGCAGTGCTTCACTTGCTTCCCTTCACCGCATGCCACTGCATATGTCTGATATCCTGTCCGTGTGTGATACTTAGGCTAAGTTCTGCTTGAAAAACGATCTCTCCATTCGTTCTTCTATGTCCATTTGTGTTGTATTCGACTTGCTTGCTTGTTCGGCTTCTTCTAGCTGTCACCAGTCCTGAGAAAGTGACTTAAACACTTTTCTCTGTGTGCGTTCTAATAAAGAAATAAAGCTAAGACCCTCATAAGCTACGTGGTCTCTTCGCTGCTGCAACTCTACATCTTTATCGGGCTTACGTTTTCGTCAGTTACAGTCCCCTGATATTCCCATCATTATTATGTTTCAAAAATCGTTTTTATTATTATTAATATCATATATTATGATTATGTACGTAATTTGAGTATTATGCTGATACAATTTTTTGAATAATCTTTTTTTAGAAATATATGTCTGTAGAACATTTTTAGAAATGTGAATTGAACAACGCCAAAATGTGTACATAGCCAAGAGCAATTGGATGGCCGGGACCTTATCTTGGAAACCCAATTTAAAAATTACTCTGATGACTGTAAAAGTTAATAAATAATAAAATATTGTTCTAACTGAAAACAATTTTGAAGGAGAAACGTACAGTAGGAAGAAAAGTTTCACTGATTTTTTAATAAACTTACAATAAATTTAACTTTATTTATTTAATAGAATTAAACTCTAGTCCCTCTATTGATAGTAGAGTTTAATACACTTACTCTAGTCGTCTTTTATTTTCATCATAGTACAAGACCCGATCTATTTCCTTCCATCCTTCAGGGGTCAATACTGACGCGCTTGTCCGATGTTTCTTCCTTTATTCCCAATCAGTCACACCTGTTATTCAAAGTTCTATGTATAGTAGCCTATATATTATTAACTTAGAATTACTTCTGCAAGTAGTTATAGCTTCTTTATCGTTTAAATTCATCTGACGTACGTTTCACTGACTGAAATAAATAAAACAAAACATAAAACTAAACCCAGTATTCACAATTAAAATATACGAAACAGCGTGTCCAGATCGGAATAAAATTTACGTAGGCCAGACAAAGAAAAAACTACTCGATAAGTACCTTTAGAACCACAATGCATTTTTAGAATCAAATATTTACAAATCTAATTTTGCCACATTTTGTCTAAATAATAAACATCAATTTCCAGACATACAAAATATGAAATTAAGTTAAAACATACGAAATGGTTAAAAAATGAATATTTGGGAAAGTGTTAAACTACAAACATTTACAAACTCAGTAACAATAATTTAGTAATTAAAGAAGAAACTCAAATAAAACAAAACAAGACAATCTATTTACACTTATAAATTTATTAAAATAAATAAAATATAAACATAAAATATTTCAAATTTAACCGTAAACAGCTGAGTAAGTAAATGAACATTACAACAATCACAATTTAAATTGAATTAAATCGATTATTTGTTATTTTATATTAAAATTGAATCAAAATCGATAATTAATTAATTTTTTTATGTTGAAATTGATTCAATTCGATTATTCGTTAATTCGTTTAGAAACCCCTGAAGCTCGAAGATGTGAAATGTGCGATAGGCCAATTAAAACGATAAAAAGTGAGACAACTACTTGCAGAAGTAATTATAATTTGATCATATATATGTGTGTGTGTGTGTGTGTGTGTGTGTGTGTTCTTCAACGCCTTCCAACCTCCAAACTTGATCGCCATTCCTCTCTGTTTAAGGCTTACTCTTCGAGCAATCCTCTATCCCTTGTGGCTCTTCTGATGTTGTTGTCCCACGTTCTTCTGGGTCGTCCTTGTATCCTCCTTCTGGATTGCCTCCATTTCCAACGCACTTTTCGAAGTCTAACATCCTCCATTAGCCGAACGTACCCACACCATATCATGTGACGTTTTTCTATAGTTTGCGTTATGGTTTCCTCAGTCCCAATAACATTTCTGATGGTACCATTTCAAATTCTGTCCAGTCGTGATTTTCTAGCAGATCTCCTCAGGGCATCTCTACCGCTTCTAGTCTCCTACTGTCCAATTCATCCAGCCACCAAGTCTCTGCACCACAATGTGTTATATTCTTTACTACAGTATCATATAGCCTTAGTTTAAATGCTTTGGTATCATATTCCACCGTATTCCAATTTTTAACCGCAATTCTTCCCTGCTGGATCTTCCTTTTGACATCCTCCACGTCTTTACCACATCTAGTGTCACGGCGAGATAGTTGCACTCACTATAATGTAATATTTTATCTCCATTCTCGACCTCTACTGTACTGCTGGGGCCTCCTATGCACATATATTTCATCTTATCTGTGTTGACTTTCATACCCCATTTCCCATACTCTTCATATATCTTCCTGATCAAATACGCCAGGTCATCTCTATCCTTCGCCACTATCAACTGATCATCGCAAATTGTAGATCATATATACACTGTCCGTCAGCTTCAACTCCCATTCCCCTACAATTACTTTTCCACATGGTCAGGGTTCACTCTACATATAATTTAACCAATGTTGATGATTCACATCTGCTTTGTATTAGGCTTTTTTTACTGTGAAACTTTTACAGAAAGTTACGAAGACGGTACGTACATATGTAAAATTGTGTTCTCCACAATTAAGTGAATCAAGAATTATAGCAGAAGTCACCTCACACATTCATCTCTGATTCATTTACTAAGACTAGCAACAGCTTACATTGAAGATTTTGTGTAAATATAGACTGTTTTATATCTTTCCTATATCTTATTAAGATCTTGTATCTTTTGAATATCTTAAAAATATCTCACCTTTTTTATTTTCCTAAAACGGTATAATAAAGATTGCACCGTTAAATATGTAGTAAGCTGTGTAAATCATGTAAATTACATCATTTTATTTATTTAAAATTAGATACTATTTTTTTAATTTTTAGA
Organism: Magicicada septendecula; assembly: GCA_034769895.1. Lineage (NCBI taxonomy): Eukaryota > Metazoa > Arthropoda > Insecta > Hemiptera > Cicadidae > Magicicada > Magicicada septendecula. The sequence goes on from CM068375.1 coordinate 122,706,990, forward strand.
TTACTTGTGAGAAGTTGATAATGCGGCCCGCTGGTAAGTTCATGAGTTTAGTTGTAGCCTCCAGATGGTTTTGAGCTGGAAACCACTAAGCAAGAGTGTAGATGAGGCATTCAAGCTCACCATTGGAGAAATATAGATGTGTGGCAAGGGAGACTAGAATATTAGACCTGTGAATGCCAGCGTTAACTATTTACAGTGATTTAAAATAGTCTAATAGCTTCTGATATTATTTGTAAAAAGTCAACTAATTATTCAGAGCATCAAATTTTATAACGATATCTTCTTCACAATCTTCTACATAATCCTTATGTTATCAGTGCGCAAGGTGTAACTCAAGGATAAGGTCCTCATAATAACATTAATAATAATAATAATAATGATAAGACCAACAACAACAACAATAATAATCACGAGGAGGAGGAGAAAAAGTAGAAAGAAGGAGAATATGATCATAAAGAAGAAGTAAAAGGAGGAGATCACGATGAGGACGACGACGATGTTGATGATGATTAACAAGAAGGTAAAGAAAAGTAGACGAAGGGAAAGTTCTAGGTAAATGTGGTAAACATATTAAAAAATCATAAGTGGGTATAAACTTCCTCAACACATAGTGGTGGTTATAATTTTTATTATATTTCAGTTTCGGCACAACTGGTAAATCAGCATAAACACTTTGCATGAGAGTTCAGTAAACGTATAAAGGCATTGGTGCACGCATGCGCCAAAGTGATCAACGTCAGAACATTTAAGGTGGTTTGACGAGGTTAAATAGATGGAACATATTACAGTATTATGGCAGTTTTATACTGAGGTCATTAGAACGTAGGTACAGTTTCTAAGCAACGCATTGATTTACAACTTGCGTGTACATACGTATAATCTACATACGTTTCATTGTTATATTTTTATTTGCGTGCAATGATTGATGATAAGAAACCAAGTTTAAACGGAGCAGAATATTGCATTTTTACTGCGTAATGTTTGTTAACTACTGTTATTTCACTTGTCTTCTGAAAATCATTCATGTTGTTAGGACTTGTCGGTTTGGAAACCTGTCTAATTCCAAATTCAGTTTTAACTAACATATTATCTGACATTATAGTCAAACTGTATCCTTAATGGGAAGTTATAACGACATTGATTGAAGACTTGTTGGGTACTTGGTGAAACACATTACTACAAAGGTAAAACACACAAACTCTTGGTAGTTTCATAATTTGTTCTTAAACCTTGACAATTGTTTTAGCCCATTAGGTGAAACGTTTCACATAACGTTACAATTCGGGAACCTGGGTAATTGGCTCAGGTCAATTAAACAGGCTGCCATAATCTTTACAAAATCATCAATACCTAATAAGTACACAAATGTTAAATAGGCTCCCGTGAATTGAGGAGTATTGACAAGGGATTTGGTAGATATATTCACTCACCTTTTGGATAACCATAACATCACTTTATTATATTTTCTTGAATAATACTTTAAATATGATTGTTATTTTGTTTGATTACATTAAACAAATAAATTACTCAAAAGTTGTGCATCAAATGCTCTTACGTCTTTTAACATGTTACTCTGGTGATCAAAATAAAATTATTTATTTATTAACTACATCAAATACCTCGGATCCGGGTTTTAACTTAATAATGCTCTACAATAAGTCAACATTATGCAAGCTATTGGAATACTAGTTTGCTCAAATTTCGAATTACCTTTTACCTTTAACTATTATCAGATTACTATTTCATTTTTGTAATTACAGATACTACTATGTTAACATTTACATGATTAGAATAAGCCTTTGCAAAAATATACTGCTTTTGTTGCCATTGTTAAAAATATAATGGTTTGGTTTCACCTTGATACAATGGAATTAGCTGCAGGTTCTCTTGTTGTTACACTTCACTTGGGTTTCCTAGAAGTTCTACGATGTCGTTCGGGTGTCTCCATTTATTTTGTAGATTCTTAGTTGCGAACATGACGAAAGGATGCTATTACCAGAAGCTCGTGAGTTTGTCGTTGTTACTTCACTCCTGATGTACGGTGTTCACTTTTTTACACTTTACATTTTGCTTTTAACTGCACTAATGTTACTCTATAATGTTTGGATAGAACATACTTTACAACTTAAACATTTCGTTTCCGTTTTTAAAAATAGATGTGTCGGCTAAGTTAGTTAATTTTAGTTATTTCACTACAGTTCAACTACATAACTCGTTTTACTTTCACCACATTTCAATTACTTGTGGAGTCTGTCACCATGAAAGATTACGTTCAGTTACATCGTCATTAATTTTTATATTTACACTTTATTTTACGACACATGGTAAAGCTGTTACCTTGTCTCTGATTCTCGCTCGACTGGGCTTGGTTATGCGGCGGCTAGTAGGGAGAGGGAGCTGTTCGCGCGGAGAGAGAAAAATAGTTCGTACTTTATTATTATTATTATACTAATTAACTACTATTAATAATACTACATTTTCTTTATTGAGTTAGGTATTTTTTATTATTATTACGTCTTTTTATTTAATTATCATAATTATTAATTTTCGCTTCAATACAGAGTAATTTTCATGTCCGTACTAGATTTTTACAAGTTGATACAGGCATATAAGTACACAGGGAAGGGTTAAATATTAAGGGGTGTTATCGCAATTTTATTATAGAATTCTTTTAGGTTTTAAAACTATTTATTTTGGGTATTATGGCGGGGTTACATTATCATTTACTTTAGGGGTTTACGTTCTGTTTTAATGTGAGATTTTAAATTTAAATTTTTTTTTTTTAAATTCTTTTATTTCAATTTTTTCCTCTTTTAAAATCGTCACATACTCCGCCTCCTTACCAACACAGACTCCTAAAAATTTGGTCAGCTATGTACCGAGAGTATGCTTGGGGAGTGCCATCTGAAATTTCTTATTAATATTATCTTTTATTATTATTATTGCACGGTTTATTTGTTTTAAATTCTCTTTAAATGATCTTAATTCTCATTTAAATGTTCCTCCTCCGTGAAATTCCCTTTTTCCCACTAAATACAGTACTTACTCATAATACTAATTTCCCTAATTTCAGCAACTCACAATATCGTGGCCCGACTGACATCAGCTTACTCTAACTCTACACGTTAGCTTTCAGCATTCAAAAATGATCTCTTGGCTCTCTTGGCTCATCATTATCTTCTTCAGTCGGCGCCGTTGTGACTCGTTACTTAACATGTATAATCACTTCTGGATTATATATCATAAACTTATTTCTAATGTAATCTAAAGAGGATCCCATACTCCACTTTAGATCACTGTTTTGAGAGAAGCGGAATTTCACGAAGATACTTTTCATTTAACTCTTTAACAATTACTAGACAAAATATGCGGAAGGGGAGGTACTTTACACAATGCATTGTAATCCACTCGCGGTGGCATTCATTGTTTAGGGAGAGCAACCTTTAATGCAATTGAGAGGGTGGCTGCTTAATACAATACTGAACACGCTTCCTTTTCTCTACCTTGCCACAACTGGGGTGTTTACACTACGCAACGTAACTTTTATTATTATTATTCACTTTTCTCTTATTTACTGTGATCCGATTTACTACTACTTATTTACACGTTACACAAATTTGTTTAACTTAAGATTTATTTAGCAATTATGACTATTTAAGCAATTATTAATCACTTGTTATTACTTTGGGGTTTTAAAAACAACTTACCTCGAATTATTTCCTATACATTTTAATATATTGTAAACATTTATTAACAGAGATTATTATTAAACCTTTGGCATTAAATTCTATTTAAACGATCAGCTCTTGGTACTCATTTTCTTTTCTTCTGTGACCTTCCCTTTATCTTGTTTCTTAAAATCTAACTTAATTTTATTTCTACTACTAATTTACGTAACCTCACAACATCGTGGCCCGACTGATTACATTTTGCATACTCTAACCCTAGTAGTTAGTTTTCTGCTACTTTCTTTAACTCTTGTAAAGAATTTTTCAGTGCGGCGCCATTGTGACTGTGTTACGTTCCTTATATCTATTTCGCTTATTTATACTTAAGATAATCTAAAGTTGATCCCATACTCAACCCTAGATTATTTCTAATTCTAGTTGCTTACTTTACTGAGATAAGCGGAATGTCACGAAGGGGAATCTTTATTCACTTCTAAGCAATTAACTGTAACACACTAAACAAGAGGGGACTAACACTTTACTTTCAACGATCAGCTGTTACGCTGGAATGTAGGTCAGACTAGTTTTAAACAATGGACTCGTTTATGAGTACAAAGGGCAGGAGTCAACTCGAGGGTGGATATTTCTCTATTGTTCCATTTAACAATAGCTGGCGGCTAGGGACTTATTTTCAAGCAGGACACAACTTATTTATTATTATTCATACATATTATTCATTTCTTTTTACTTATTTCACTAATACACTTTTATAATTATAATTCTACTAACGCGTTATAATAATTTACGATATTATTAAACTTTTTATTTTAAATGACTTATTATTTATTATTATTACTTTGGTCTGATTTAAGAGACAGTTTCTTTTTATTTCGAACCAGTTTATTTACTTAGGGAAACTTCATTCCATTAAATTAATTAGTACACTTGTTTTATTTAATTCGATTTAATTTTCAACAAAGGGGAGATACATGTTTACTAGGCACAAGACGACACACAGGAAAGGACACGCTTCTTATAACAATACACCACACAAGAAGGGTGACCGATTGTTCTCACTCTAACTGGGGAGACCGACTACGATAATATTAAACAATCGCCAACAGGAAATTTACATGTCCGCGATTGTCGTGAATGGGGTACGTTTTGGAATGGGACTTTCAACAAGTACCTACATGGTTTGTTTACCTTGGATTATATGTTACTCTTACTTTACAAATATCATATTTACTAATAAAATTATCGATACTATATTACTATAATATTAATTATTAATTTTTTATCTTATTTAAATTTCTGACACATATTAAAATACACGAGTAAATAAATCAACAGCTTATGAATAGGGACACAATTACTGTTTAACAACACAAGTCACAAAAAGTGCGCATCTTATTTATAAAATTATTTACTTGTTTTTTTTTGTTTTAAACAATGTCTGAAATCTTTTGTTACTGGGCAAGGTGTCACACATTTTGTAATACAATAGAGTGAGGTGATGTATGGTCTAACTCGTGGTGACAGAGCGTAACAAAGGGATAGTTTGGTACAAGCGGGAACAGGTCATTTTCTTGTCTGAGATTGTCGTTAAACTGACAAGTTGGGGAATGCATTTTTAAACAGGTTTTACCCTGGGGTTACAATGTTTAAATAATTATTATATTATATCTAAATATCCTTACCTTATCTATCATGGTTATTATATTATATTATATTATTACGACACATAATGATTATAAAAACACATTATCCTAATTCTGATTTTACTTCCTTTCATTCTTCCTTTTGCGTATTTTAAATTAACATTTATAGAGTGAATAATTCTACCACATATTAAATGACAAACACAGAGTATTTTATTTTGCTAATTATCATTTATTCAGCAATTAAGCAAAGTTGCGCATTTGAAACGTTTCACATAACGTTACAATTCGGGAACCTGGTTAATTGGCTCAGGTCAATTAAACAGGCTGCCATAATCTTTACAAAATCATCAATACCTAATAAGTACACAAATGTTAAATAGGCTCCCGTGAATTGAGGAGTATTGACAAGGGATTTGGTAGATATATTCACTCACCTTTTGGATAATCATAACATCTCTTTATTATATTTTCTTGAATAATACTTTAAATATGATTGTTATTTTGTTTGATTACATTAAACAAATAAATTACTCAAAAGTTGTGCATCAAATGCTCTTACGTCTTTTAACATGTTACTCTGGTGATCAAAATAAAATTATTTATTTATTAACTACATCAAATACCTCGGATCCGGGTTTTAACTTAATAATGCTCTACAATAAGTCAACATTATGCAAGCTATTGGAATACTAGTTTGCTCAAATTTCGAATTACCTTTTACCTTTAACTATTATCAGATTACTATTTCATTTTTGTAATTACAGATACTACTATGTTAACATTTACATGATTAGAATAAGTCTTTGCAAAAATATACTGCTTTTGTTGCCATTGTTAAAAATATAATGGTTTGGTTTCACCTTGATACAATGGAATTAGCTGCAGGTTCTCTTGTTGTTACTCTTCACTTGGGTTTCCTAGAAGTTCTACGATGTCGTTCGGGTGTCTCCATTTATTTTGTAGATTCTTAGTTGCGAACATGACGAAAGGATGCTATTACCAGAAGCTCGTGAGTTTGTCGTTGTTACTTCACTCCTGATGTACGGTGTTCACTTTTTTACACTTTACATTTTGCTTTTAACTGCACTAATGTTACTCTATAATGTTTGGATAGAACATACTTTACAACTTAAACATTTCGTTTCCGTTTTTAAAAATAGATGTGTCGGCTGAGTTAGTTAATTTTAGTTATTTCACTACAGTTCAACTACATAACTCGTTTTACTTTCACCACATTTCAATTACTTGTGGAGTCTGTCACCATGAAAGATTACGTTCAGTTACATCGTCATTAATTTTTATATTTACACTTTATTTTACGACACATGGTAAAGCTGTTACCTTGTCTCTGATTCTCGCTCGACTGGGCTTGGTTATGCGGCGGCTAGTAGGGAGAGGGACCTGTTCGCGCGGAGAGAGAAAAATAGTTCGTACTTTATTATTATTATTATACTAATTAACTACTATTAATAATACTACATTTTCTTTATTGAGTTAGGTATTTTTTATTATTATTACGTCTTTTTATTTAATTATCATAATTATTAATTTTCGCTTCAATACAGAGTAATTTTCATGTCCGTACTAGATTTTTACAAGTTGATACAGGCATATAAGTACACAGGGAAGGGTTAAATATTAAGGGGTGTTATCGCAATTTTATTATAGAATTCTTTTAGGTTTTAAAACTATTTATTTTGGGTATTATGGCGGGGTTACATTATCATTTACTTTAGGGGTTTACGTTCTGTTTTAATGTGAGATTTTAAATTTAAATAAATTTAAATTTTTTTTTTTAATTTCTTTTATTTCAATTTTTTCCTCTTTTAAAATCGTCACATAGGCTATTTTCAAAGAGCTGCTAAGAACAACTAAATACAAAGAATGTGTTTGGAGGGGGGTGAACATATGTTAAAAGGGTGTGTATATAGACATGTGTTGGGGTGTGTATGGTGGAGGAGCCAGGAAAGGTCAAGTGACTGTAAAAACTAAGCATAATATGACGCAGATTTTAAAAATTATCTAATTTAAATAACAGCTTTTAACAAAGGAGATACAGAGAATTCTGTCCGTTCGTTTGTTACACTTTTTATTACTTTTAATTTCTTTCGTAATTTCTAAGATTTCCAACAAATCCAACAATTTTGTACCTTTTTGTATGTTATGCACTCGTATTATGTTTTTGTGTCAAACAAGTGGTCGTATTTTAAGCAATGATGTGTGAAACCTGTATTCGCTGTATTATTTAACATCGCTTGTTTATATTTCAGAGCACGGCCACATCGTCCAATCCGGGGTGAAATATAACTGAATCATTCTGAGTGGAAATGGACTAAGCCAGTTTCTCCTACTTTCCAGAATTATGGAAAAACAATTTTGTGCTTTAAAATTTGACGATGATATACCGGTACCAAAAATGAATGTGTTTTGTCTGCCTCATAAAGCTGCTTTGATGAAGTACCATAGGTTTGTTTGTTAATATCTAATCTTATATACTAGTTTAGAATTACGTTAAATATATTAAAAATTTGAATTGTGAATAGGAGCTATAGGATTTGTAGTGCTACTTTATATATTTGGACTATGAAAGAGATGATTGATCTGAACGGAAGAAATACGATATTTAAGACAATTACAAACGCGTTAATGACTGTCAGGATTAGAAGTAAGGTCGTAAGAAGAAAACTGAATAAGTATTCTTTGCACGATTCCATGATGTATCGTCAAGCAGAAACACCTGAAAACAAAGTGGCAGAGAAAGGTTCTCTCCTGAAAGAAATATTTAAACACGCATACAATTTTCTCAAAATAAAATCATAAAATGTCTTTCCAAAAAACCGATGTCAATGTAAGTCACATTGCTATTTACAGAAAACTGATTACGCAGTCTCACCAGTAACTCAAGTAAGTACGTTAATTTGAAACTTCCCTTAAAGAAAGCAGCCAAGTAAGGTATCTTGTTGAATAAACTTAGAATTCTCTCTTTTTTTGTTATGGATTACATGTACACATTACGTCAAATGAATAAGATCAATGCAGATTGTCGCCACATATTTCATTGGGAAAAGTGCGCAATCACAGTATTTGTGTAATGTTTTCCTGAAGGCGATCAATCAATCACTGAACAAATCCCAGCATTTTGGGGTGAAATCGGAAACCACCACTAAATGCATCGACAGCCGTCTAATCCGTCTGTCTACTTTGTTATCTAAGACTGCTCATTCGTCTATTGTTCATGCTCTATTTTCACAGATTGTTTTTTCCCCGATTTCACCTCCGTTGTTTATTAACTTGAAGCACTCACACGCACGCACGCGCGCGCACACACACACACATATACAGATCATTTTTATAATATTATAATATACAGAAGTATTTTTAATATTATTCTCTCTGAACTGAAGATTAGGATATTTTATAACTTCATTGTCACCATTTCATCATGAATCCATTTTCGATATTATAGTTTATAAATAATCCCTTAGTCTAACCATGTCTTTACACAAACATAGGGTTAATTATGCTCAGTTTTGATTTGTGGGTTCTGACTCATTGCTTGTTGTCAGCCTGGACTACATCTACGGTTGTAGTAATCTTTTCCAGCTGCTGTCTTGACTTCTCCAAAGACAAGAATGATCTTTCTGGATTTACCTGAAAGTTAATGAAACCGGTAATTTTAAAAATTGAATAATTTTTACCTTACAAAAACGGAGAAAAAAATATTTTCATAAATTAAAAGTATATGTAACAGGATTTGAATATACTTCAAAAATGAATAGATAATAAACAATACATCCTGAAGACACGCACTACATCGATCCACAAATTTTTTAACCATATTTTTAATTTAGCATGACAGGTAAATCCTCAACTCTTGGACTGGAATTACAGCGACTTCGTAACAAATGTTTTCTTTTAGTGTTTCAATGTTTTTTTGAGGCAAATACGAGGGCGATTTGAAAGGTCGCGGCCTACCATATAAACGAATGTGTGGCGTTTCTGTTTTTTACTGCATCGTAGCACCACGTTTGCCCCATGAACAGCTGTGAAGCGTCAAGTCGGGTCAAGTCATTGTTGCGGTGAAACAGCTGTATAAATAAGGGTATCTCACAGCAACGCTGAAAACGGAGAAAACTGAACATCAAATATTTTGTTAAGAAAGGTTTAACGCCAACAGAAATTTTTAATGAGATGAAGAAGTGTTGGGTGATGCTGGACTTTCATTTACTACAGTGAAAAAATGGGCTACTGAATTTAAACGTGGTCGTGCAAGTTTGGAAGATGACCCTTGCACTGGGCGCCACTATACCAGAAATCATTAATAAAGTGCACGATGTTGTTTTGGAAGATCGCCGTTTGAAGGTGTCTGAAGTTGTTAAGCCTGGGCGCATCTCAGATGAAAGGGTACATCACATTCTTACTGAAGAAAAAGGTATGAAAAAGTTGTCTGCAAGATGTGTGCCGCGTTTGTTGACAAGTGACCAAAAACGTATGAGAATTCAAGCTTCTCAGAAATGTTTGGACCGTTTTAAGAAAAATCCCAAAGATTTTATTCGTAGATTTGTAACAACTGATGAAATTTTGGTCCATTACTTCACTCTAGAAACAAAAACAAAAAAAATGTCGAAACAATGGATGCATAGTGTTTGCCGCCTCCAAAATCGGCAAAATCAATTTTGTCGGCTGGAATGTGTACGGATCCATTTTTCTGGGATGCTAAGGGGATATTGTTACTACATTGCCTTGAAAACAGTCAAAAGATAATTGGAGAGTATTACGCTAACCTTTTGAGGTAATTAAATGTAAAAATTTGAGAAAAAAGACCAGGTTTAGCAAATAAGAAGATCATTTTCCATCAGGATAATTCACACCCTCACATATGCATTATGTCTATGGCAAAAATCGCCGAGTTGAAGTACGATCTGTTGCACCATCCGCCTTATTCGCCTGCTTTAGTGCCATCTGACTTTCATCTATTCCCAAACTTCAAAAAATTTTCGGGGGGGAAGCGATTTTCCTCAGATAATGAGCTGAAAGGGGCAGTAAACGGTTATTTTGAGAACCTTGAAGAATCAGACTTCCTCAACGGGGTAAGTGACGGGGTAATGACTTGATACTTCACTGCTGTTCCTGGGGCGAACGTGGCGCCATGATGCGGTAAAAAACAGAAACGCCACACATTCGTTTCTATTGTAGGCCGCGAACTTTTCAAATGGCCCTCGTAACTAAACATCCTACCCTTAAAATAGTCCTGCAAAAAAAACTCGCAAGCTGTCAGGTCTGGTGATCCCGCAAACCAGAGTATACCGAGCATATCTGAACGATAGCCGAATGAAGACATTCTGTGTTCATAATCACCCGTTCACATGGTTACTCTGTACTATGACGTCGGTACCAGAGTTTGTTGGTTGTAAAAGGTCTAGTGACAGTTGTGTGTTGGTTATTACCGGCTAGTGTGGTTTCCAGAAAAGTGTTGTTACCGGAAACGAATCTTCTTTGCTTCTTGTTTGTTCTGTCTGTCCAGGAATAAACTTGTTTTTATAAAGGCGTAAGTTAAGGTGAGTTAACAAATTATTATTTACGCTTAGAAATTTGACGTAGCTCTGCAACCGACAATTTGAAAATTTTACAGGAAAACGTCCTACAAAGGTTGAAAATGTTTGTAATGTACGAGAACGTTTGTCATAAGACCAAAATATTGCTGCCGTCATCATAGACATATTGTGACTGGACTAAAATCATTCTGTAATGCTTTTTCATAATACATAATTTTTATAAACAATTTGACTGCCCTATTTGAATTTTTATATGAAGAAATAACCAAAGGATACACAGAAAATTAGCAAAAAATAATCTCTGCAAGGCACTTGATAAACATCTTGTTGTGTCCTAGTTTGTATAGGCTAATAAGGAGCAACATTGGTATTTTTTTTTTTTTTTTTTGCAAATCAGTTACAACAAGAAGATTGTAAATTTCAAAATTTGAACGCGTGTTTCAACGATTCTCTAATACTGATGTACACTATAGTTGTCCATGATTTTCCAAAACGTATCGGGACCCGCAAAACCTAAAACGATTTTTCTGGCTAAGAATAACCTACGTGCGCAGGCCGGAGCTGTCGTTAATAGACATTACACGCTCAAGAAAATTGTTTGTCACCCAACGATGACAGACGTTCACGTTGGGTGAAATGACACATCAATAGAACCACTGTTTAGGAGTTGTAATGTTCACTGAAAGATCAATGCAGCAGTTGTACTATCCATTTAAAACGCAAGTGAAACTCACTTAGTTTCTCTAACACGAACCTCTTTAGGAATGAAGCAACATTGGTGAATAAAAAAAAAAAACGAATAGAAACTCTGGAGTTATAAAAAATTATTGATGGAAGAAATCAGAAAAATGTGAACCATTACATTATAACCATTATAAAATCAGTATCAATTCAAGTGACTTTATTTCATGTTCCATCCCTCCTGAGGACATAATAAATAAAGGAACAAACAAGTATTTAAACGTCTACTAGCTAGGTAAAAAAAGGAAATAAAAGTCGATTAAAAATATCGTAAAATAAATTAGTATCATGACATGTCATTAATTTAGAAAATTATAAACATACAATAATAAAATGTAGACTGGAAAATACAATCTACTTTTACTTGATGTTCGTTCGATTATCAAGAGATTTCAATAGCATAAGGGAAGTGCTGTCTCAGAAGCAAGTGTTATTATGGAAGGACGAGGAGACGGCGAAACTGAAGCATCTATTATCAGATATGTATGAAAGTTAAGAGTAAGGAACAGAATAAAGAAGAAGAAGAAGAAGAAGAAGAAGAAGAAAATGAAGAAGGAGAAGGAGAAGGAGCAGATGTAGATGATGATGATGATGATGATGACAGCGAAAACCGTGATTTTCTCAAATCACAGGTATATTATTATTTTTTTTATTAATTTTATCATGTACTTACCTGCGTGGCACTAACATGTTTTGCTACTAGGTGGGTTGGTGTAAAAATTTGGTTATTTCGAAACAATCCATTTTATTTCTAAAT